>OY848919.1:8334728-9833248 GCA_963693285.1 Xestospongia muta | reverse complement strand
TACAAAAGTAAGAAATCAGTAACACTCATTTCAAAATGCACACAGTAAAGCCAGTGATGTTCATTGGCTGATATGTGTCCTGGCAGTTACTTAGTCTAGTGAGATAACCCCTCTTGCTTTTTGATAATCTAATGGATGAGGAAGGTCTAGAAAGGAACTAGGCTTACACCCTCATTGGAATGCATGGAATGTGGGGCAATATCGCAATGTCTATATCATTGGTTATAAACTGTTATTATTGCTTTAGATTGATTTGCAGATTGTTTTCACATATCAATTATCTCTCACCTGGTCTAAATAATCACAATGTATATAGACCAGGAAGTAGAGTATAATAATGAGATGGGACAATAATTCACTTGAGTGTACTAAGTGATAAATTTCTACGTATATTGTATGTATAACTCTTCCAAATTTTTACTCTTTTCTTATGTTGATGTTTGAACAAAAGATTATGTTTTTATAATTCTCTTGCATTAGTATATCACTTATACCACTGAATATATAACCTTTTTTTTTCAAAATAAAGTCACTGTCATGGCATGGGTTCTTTTATCATCTTAGATTGGTCTAAGTTATAGGCAAGTACAGGAGATAATTGGGACTATCAATATTATTGCATTATTTGATGTTTTTTTGTATTTCTCTGTATTTGTGTATTTATAACAGTAGCTCTAACTGCCAGGTGCTCATAACAATATAAATTATGTCACATTCCTTTTTGATGACATAGCAATCTTTGTTGACACAGAAAGTTCTAACTTATATAAAATTTTAAAACAATGATATGAAATATCAATAATAGTTATGTACAAATTAAATTATAAAAAAGTATTATATATTACAATATTCTAGTGTTCATAAATTCAAGGTTTAATGATTAACTATATTGTTTATATAGTATATATATATATATATATATATATGTATATAGTTTCATTATCCTATATTCTTTTTGATAAATTTTAATTAAAGTGGTACTAATTCTAATTGTTGTACATTGACAGATTACATACAATATTATGTATTTGGCATAATGGATATGATATGGTAATGTATATATTGTAGCAATCTTGCAACACCTTTTTGTATAATTTTCAATGTATCACAGTCAGAGGATGGTACTACCATATATAGTATGATAAATTGAGAGAAGGTAAAACATATGTTAATGATGAGCAGAAACATTGCCACAGGATAATGTAACACGTCTTATCTTACAGACATAAGGTTTCACTTTCCTTGCTTTTATCAAAACTAAGTAAAAGCATAATCTTTTAACATAATTGCACTAATATGAATATGTGTTTGCATACTGGTAGTGTTGTGTATAGCTTTAATACTTTCTTAATGCACATATTGAAAGCAAAACCACGTCCTTTTAAGTCTATTATTTAATTCATTGTTGTAGTGCTAGATGTATTAACTGAGATAATGTCAAGACTTTTGGTCAATTCTCAATCAGCACTGCTAATTATTCTCTGGGATTTCTCTATGTATGCTCATTTAAGTTTCATTAGAAGTTTTGCAGCAACCACATATGCTGAAGATAATAATGATGTTCATCACATTGCCTTTGATACTGGATATTGTCTTTCCTTCTTTCTATATCCTTTGCTTGGTCTACTTGCTGATATAAAAGTAGGTAGATATACATCTATCATTACTGGTGTGTATATGTCATTTTTATCATGGATAATTGGTGGATTGGCTTTTATCATAAAGACTTCATCACATTATAATGTCCTGGCTTATATAACAAGTGGTGTTGGATATTTTCTACAAGTGATTGGATACTCATGTGTACGATCAAATATTGTCCAATTTAACATTGATCAAGCAATTGGTGCTTCAGGTGATGAACTAAGTGCTATTATATATTGGCACTCATTGGGTTTACCCGTAATTTTTTTCGTAGACATAATTGTGCAATGCTTGATAAATCAGTTTATCATTGTGTCATATGTGGTATCAGGTGTGGCTGTCTCTATAGTCATTATCACTAACTTTTACTTTAAACACTGGCTGGATACTACATCTCACATTGTTAATCCTGTCAAATTGATTGCTAAAGTACTCAATTATGCTAGGAAAAACAAGTATCCTAGGAATCGTAGTGCCTTAACCTATTGGGAGGAGAGTTACCCTTCCAGGTTAGATCTAGGTAAGGAAAAATATGGTGGACCATTCACAGAGGAGCAGGTAGAGAATGTCAAGGTAGTTATGCGATTGACACCATTATTTATCTGCCTTGTTGGTCTTGTTTGTGCTGAGAATATTAAAATGACAAGTTATTATAAATCTAATGAAAAGTTGTCTTTTTTTGATTGCATTATGTTCAAAAATGTTTTATATGCTTTAGTATCTTCACTTTTAATACTCTTCTATCAGTTTATTATACATCCTTGTTTTCACAAATACATTCCAAATATGCATAAAAGAATTGGAGTTGGACTGGTATTCTCATTATTTACAACAATATATTATGTCATAATGCTTGCTTGTAAAGACCATTTTCATTTTGACACAACCTCATACAAGTTTACTATTGTTTCTCAAGTTTTGTATGGAATATCATACGCTTTAATTTTGCCAACATCCTTAGAATTCACAATAGCTCAGTCTCCACATGAAATGAGAGGTTTGTTAGTTGGACTATGGTATGCAGCACGTGGTGTTGGTTATATTTTTACTATGAACAGCAAATACCTATTTATGTGTAAAAAGGAGATAACATGCCAAAGTGTTTATTATTATATAGTTAAGAGTGTACTTGTTCTTATTATTCTTATAGTGTTCATAATATTAGCTAAACGTTACAAGTTACGTGTGAGAGAAAATGAAATCAATGTACATTTAATAGCTGAAGAACATTACGAGAGATATATGGATCAGGAAGTAGAATATAATAATGTGATGGGATACTCACTTGAGAGTACTAGCTGATATATTTCTACATCTATCCATATATCTATGTATACAGCTATATATATTGTATATATAACTCTTTTATAATTTTAGACTTTTGTTTTGTTAATGTAAACAGGATGTTTGAACAACAAGTGTAGTGTTTATAATGTTCTGTATTAAAGTCTTAGACTGTCGATATTATCACTGATTATATTACTATTAAATAATTTTTTTATCATAGATTCTCTATCATTTTACATTGATTTAAGTTGCATTAGAAATAAGCAAGCTTGTACATAATTCAATAATAAATGTTTGATAAATAGAACAGGATTAGAAACTTAGGGATATCTTTGGAAATTAAGTTTTTTTCTACTCTCTTAACCTCGGTGTAAGTGCTCATGCATTGGTACTTGTTTAAAGGAAACAAGTTCTACATTCTCATTTAAACATGTCTCCATAGCAAACATTATTGCAAACAAACCACATTCACTTGTCTTTTTAATGCACAAATATCTTCTGAACAGTGAAAGATGATTATTTGTATTAACCAACTTACAAATTAGGAGAATAGTATTTGGAAATAAATCTGTGAGTAAACCTAAACTGTCCATAATATTCACTTTTCGTTTTGAACGAAATGAAGAGGAAGGAAAGGACATCCAATTATTATTACTAAAGGAGAAAGATTATATGAAGCTCGTAAATACAAAGATAAAATATACCATAATGCTGACCTGTATGAAGAATTTGAACACAATGAAAATTGCCAAGGCACAGGATGAAAGCTTAAGTTTTTCCCAAACAAGGTATTCTGAAATCCAAATAAATTTGAAAACTATTGTTTCATTAGTCTTTGTGCAGCATTAATGATAGTGTCTGATAAATCTTTTCCTTGTCATAATCATTGACAACCACATCTCTTCAAATTAAGGTATCTCACTCACCACTGATCATCCACATCTGATTCAGTTAACATACTATATATAACCTGAGTGAAAAAGAACAGCTAAATCAATCACTTTCCTAAATAATCATTCATTACTAACTTGATCATTTAAAAAATGGACATAAACTATGGCACAACAGAATCAAGGGATATATTTTCCTAATAAAACTAATATAATTTATCTTAGAACGTGACAACAGTATATACAGTACAATGCAGTACATTCTTCAGCATTGTTCATAGGTCAATTGTTAATGATACACAGTATATATAAAGTAATATGTATAGCTCAGTAGTTATGTAGAGTTCAACAAGATCATACATGTACAACAACAGCCTGTATTTGAGTACACCAGGAGTCACCCTATACAACATCTACTACCTGTGTGTGTCATTATTGCTAAGATATACAGTAGTACTACATATACATACACACACACACACACACACACACACACACACACACATATATATATACTGCAATATATGATCACTTATTGTAGGAAAGGAACATTTACAGAATATAACTCTTATCAGACATTAACAATCAGCCAAGTACTGAAGTATATCACATAATCACTTATTTTATATTTGTCTCTCTCTCTCCTACTAGCCTACTACTGCTTTCACTTTAGTATTCCTCATGTTGAAATAAAACATCAAGAACTATTAATTATATATCAATGATTTTGTCTTAATAGACCATACACATACAGGTAGTAGCAACTTGTTATATTAGTAGTTATTATATGTATCAAAGTTTAAGACTAGTGCTCCAAAGTTATTTCTTGGGTCAAGTTTGAGTGATGGAATCTGTCTTCAATATAGGAACTCAAAGTAACTAATCTCAATGGCATTTTAAAAGATAATTATATAATAAAAATAAACAAAGGAAAAGTTCAAGTAGCTAAACAATCATTATAATATGTAATAGAAAAGGTTAGTTACTACTCTACATTTAGTGTTGGCTGTTATTACATGAGCTGTCTCTCAACCAATTGTTATTTTCATTACACTAATGTGTAGAGAATCATCATCACTCACATATTGGATATTATGTGATTCATCAAACTCCAAAAAATTGTGTGATAATAATTTATTATAAACCACTTACCATACTCTTTGAGTATATCATTTTCTACACATACCATCTCTTCAGATTGTAATAAGACAATATACAAAGTACTCTTAACTGGTTAGGATCATCAGACACTATAGTAGACAGTGCTCTTAACAAATCATCAGTTAACACACCCATGATTTCTCTACTTCATCAAACATCTTTTTAGAGATGACTTCCTCTGTATACAGTGTTTGTACTATCTCCATTGCATGGAAGAATAACTATGAAAATACTTTAGAGTGATGTTGTACAAGGCGAACAATGAATACCTTTTATATTGTTGTATGAAGAAAGGCCAAAACGACAATCATATCAAATTAGTTCTGAATATAACTTGCTTTTACTCACTTTACACTATAGCCTTTATATATTTCTCAGCAACTACATTTCCCTAATGGCTGAATTGAGCAGTGTATCTATGATCTCTCTTTTAATAGCATTGAGACTAGTACTTAGCCATAATCCAGACATCTTTGAAACTTTCTCATCATCATCTTCGTATTGTTGATCACTATTATCTAGGTCAGTAGTATCTAACTTGAGTAGTTCACTAAATATGTACCACTTAGTATAAATAGTTAGTTACATGTTGACATAACTCCTCAACAGTTGGTTTTACATTAAAATAACCACTTGTTGTGTACTTAGGTAAATAATTGAACACCTAAAATAAAAACAATACAAGTGAATAAATATATTGTGAGTTCTAAGTAAGTAACCTTTGTTTCTATCTAGTTTTTCTGGTAATTTAACACTCACTCCCTTTTCCTGAAACTTTTGGTGAATAGCTGAAGACTTGAGATATTCTAGAACATCAGAAGGAACTGAAGGAAACACAGCATAAGTAATGATAATACAGTTTTCTCTTAGTTTACGAAGCAAAAATGATTCAAAATAGGAAAGATCAGATACATCAAGAAAGCTAGAGAGAGATTCCTTTTGCCAATGGTATTCTAAACAAAAGATGATTAGTGGTAATCCAATGGAAGGTAAAGGTTTTAGGTAAGGATTTTGACGAAAGATAAACACAATATCCTTGAAGGTTTCTTTACTAATGAGCTTGACACATGATTTCTCATACTACTCAAACTTACATGCTATAATTCCATCTTCAGCTAATTCACTGATTTCCTTTAATAGCACATAATTAAGATACCTAATGAAGATGTAATTCAGCAAAACTTTTTGTCTAAGAGACTGTCCATGTCTTGAATTTCATGAAGTTCCTTTCAATATTCTGCCATTCCTTGCTAACAGTTATGATCTTTTATTCAAACAATATACTTGTACCAAAAGACTTTGTTTATTTACTAAACAAATATATATACGCTGATCATGTTTTGCATGACAATACCCCATAAGCAACTAAGGTCACAACCAGCGTTCTAGGTTAACTAACTGCTAATTATATTGGGTGTGGCTTATCTGGACCACACTTTATTTATAAATTATAATATTTTTCAGTTCCAGAAATGTCTGGGATTATATGGACTGGGTATGAGACTATTTTGATGATTGGTATAGTCAAATTCGATAACAAAGGGTACAATTTCATCCTCACCCAAAAATTATTTTTGACTCTCTACCATAAATCTTTTTACCCATAAAGGACTAAATTTACAAATTAAATTAGAACAATCAATTCCTTTAAAAAATGTTACTTATATAGTTTCATTATTTTTAATTGCCAAAGTCATATATATACCAAGTCGGTTTCAAAAAAATTAAGCCTCATCAATATCATGTCCATGTTCTATTCCATTGTTCCATACTAATTTGACTATCTGTTGCATCCATGTAGTACCACATTTGGGATGTGTAGAAACAAATACATCACTTTCTCGAATGGAAAAACTCTGAACAATAACTTTAGTTTTTTCAGCTGACATACCATTAGGTAATTGTATATTAGGTTCTAACTCATCTCCTATAGTCATTCCTTCATTATATCCTGTAGCACATAACCTTCGTGATGGTGTAGCCATTTGAAACTTGCACTATTGACTTCACTGCTCTGTCAATGCTCACTATAGTAACATATTATAATACATATATAAATGTTGGCTATTTAAACTGTTTGTTGAATTTAACACACCGATAAAATTATAACAGCATTAAAACTACATAATAATCTACTATTTCTTTCTCTTTCTCTCCCAATATATATACATATGGCTTACAATGCTATTATAAAGTAAAAATGTTACTGTAATAACCCTCGTTACCTACTAACTATGACAGAACCTGGATTTAAGCTTTAAAAGCAGTTCTAACTTGTGCTAATAGTATTTTAAGTTGAAACTATACCTTTTAACAATGCATTCGCCAGTAAAAATCAGTGAGTCATCCTTCTAGTGAGTAACTGTTTCCTAGATATTAACGTAAAAATTTCTTTTTGTAATCAAGAGCTATTCTTGCCAATAAGTAACCAGCTATCTGAATAGCCTGATACTGCCACATCCAATGAAACGTTCTTCATAGTTGCGGGTTCTCAGAAACATTCCTAAATTGATAAATCAAAATCAATTGCCTCGCCTTTACAAGACACAATGATTTGATATAATATGACAAAGATGGAGTCAATATCTGATTCTGATTCATACTATACATTAATCCTAGCATTTCTCTTCAAATTTAAACGTAATGCTGATATAGATATAGATAATTGATATATTAAACTAGATTAATTCTGGTCATCATCACTCCACTTAACACTTCATATTTAACAGAGTTAACATATTATATATATATATATATATATATATATATATATATATATATATATAATGACACACTATAATACAAGGATAGCAAACAGAAGAAAAAGAAAGCCATTTCTATTTACTAACTATGGTCAATATGGCAATAAATTACAGAGAATTAATTGAAAGAAGTACTCTGAATGGGATAGAAGGTATTTGCCAGCTAGATTTTACTAGTAATGGTGATTCTACTAGGCCTAGAGTTCACAAGTAAATATCATAGTAAGTTATTAATACTAGTATGCAATATATCTTCTCCTCTTTATCTTCTTGTCCCTACTACTCTCTCAATTGAGTTTTATTTCCTCATGAATATAATTACAACTAACTAATTGCAAAACGAAGTCTCCAGGAGAGGATATGCTTTCAAGGTCTGGCAAATCTCTAATTAATTTGTTAAAATAATATTCTGAAAGAAGACACATAGTTACCGTGTATGATGTTTGTTTGTGCTTTTAGCAGTTTGATGATGTTTTAGTTGTAAAAATATTTATTATCAGTACAAAATCAACCTGGATGTGTGTGAATGTCCCAGCTTACACAATAGATTAAAATATAAAATAGTATTTATTATATAAGTGTTTCCTCACTGACTTAACAATAATTTTAAATTTTTACAAACTCAAATACTTATAAAAAGAAGCCATTGATAGTCCATAGGACTGTGTTATGAGGAAACCAGTACTGTTATGTATAGTTCTAATTTAATATTCCAATATATACACTAGCTGAATATTATAGTATATTAGTATATGTAATCATGTACTGTTAGTATGATAGAATATTCTAGTGTTATATAACAAGTGTACAGTCTTGGGGGAGCTTTTAGTGTTTGTAATTATAAACACTAAATGCATTCCTTATTAATAATCCAAAACTTTAATGTGTCACAGAATGTGTATTGCCAAATGTCTAAATGTGAAGATATTGAGCAGCAACTGTCTCATTTTTTGATGGATTAACAGCAATATCCACTAGATGCATCAATATCTTCACTGGGTATCTGGTGATGTCTTCTCAAGCACTCTTCCTTAATTTATCTCTCACTCTTTCAATTTTTGACAAATGACAAAAATTAATTCTTTCTGAAGGATCTCTCTGTCATTTTAGTATAACTATAGAATGATAGATATATTATATAAATGTGTTACAGCTATTAAAACACCGTTATTATTAGTTCAATGTATATGATTATGAGTAGTACTAATGTCTTGTTAGAGGTTTGATTTTTCTAAGAATATACATGAAAGAATTAATGTCACATTGATACATGTGTCCTTTTAATAAAGGATATTGATTTTTTTTCTTGTACAACTGATGCCCAATAGCATAGTGCTAGTCTGAAGGGCAAAAATAAACAAACAACAATCAGACACTATTATAAATAAATAAGTAAATATATATATATATATATATATATATATATATATATATATATATATATATATACATATAAAATATATATAGAGAGAGACTGTTGATATATATACTTAAAATTTTAGTAAACAATCTTTTTACATTGTGTTTAAACTCAGTAAATAAAATAGAGGATTTTACATGGTAGGGAAGTGGATTCCAGAGTGAAAAGGCAGAAGGAACAAATGAGTTTTTAGAGGCTGAAGTGCGTGAAAAAGGAACAGAGTACATGAGACCGTTATAGTGATGAGAACGATGTGTAGGAAGAGGTTTAGGAACAAAGCAATCAGAAGGAAAATATATAAGTTTATTAGAAATTTTATAGACTAGGCATAATTTGGAGATGGAACGATGAGTTAAAAGGGGAGAAATGTTATGAGAAGTGAGAAGGGAATAATAATCACTAGACCAGTTGTGAGAACACATCCTTAGGGCAAAAAGTTGAGGTTTTTCGAGGAGTGTAGAGTGGAACAAATTTTTGGGGGGATCCCAGACAGAGGAGCAGTAGGTGAGATGGGAGAGAACAAGGGAATGATACAGAGTAAAAAGAGTTTGAGGAAATACGTGCTGATAGAAAGAGCGATAGATAACACCAATGATTTGTCTAGCTTTATAACAAATGGACTGGATATGCAGAGACCACGAGAGGTTGGAGGAGATGATGATACTGAGATATTTAAAAGAAGTAACAAGGTCCAGTTGAGAGTTGTTTAAACAGAGAGGTGGAAGAGAGGCTAAGAATGTAGGGGACTTCTAGAAATAATCATGTACTTAGTTTTTAGGGAATTGATGGTAAGGTAATGTGAGGAAATCCAAGTAGAGATGAGGTTGATATTAGATTGAACATAGTGTATGGAAGAGGGGGCAGATATTTCCTGAGAAAGAAGGATATCATCAGCATAGAGAGTGAGTTTTGCTGAATTGAGAAGGGATAAATCAGCAAGTTCATTGATATATATAATAAATAAGAGTGGACCGAGAATTGAGCCTTGAGGTACTCCAGAGATAACATGAGATTTGGAAGAGTGGGAACCTTCAATTACAACTTTTTGAGTACGACCTTGAAGATAACTGTGAAACCATGAGACAAGAATAGGAGGAATATTAAGAGAGGACAAGGAGTCTAGTAATGGCCTATGAGGCACAGAGTCAAAAGCTTTTGTTAAATCAAAGAAGACAACACAAACACATTTGTTGGAATCCAGAGAGGAAAACCAAAAGTTCACATTGGACAGAAGTGCAGTTTCAGTGGAGAAGCCAGGGCGGAAACCAAATTGATTGTTGGAGAGTAGATTATGATTGGAACAGAAGTTGTATAAGTAATTAAGTATGTGACGTTCAAGAATTTTACTCACAAGGGAAAGAGGAAAAATTGGACAATAATCAGAAGGGGATGAAGAAGGAGACTTAGATTTAGGAATGGGCACAACAAAGGAGTTCTTCCAGTCTGTAGGGAAGGTACCAGAAGAAATAGAGGAGTTGAAAATAAGACTGAGTGGAAGTGAAATGCTAGAGGCACTGTTGTGGAGCATGATGGAAGAGATATCATCAGGACCAGGAGCAGTGTCAATAGGGATGCAGGAGATAAGGTTACAAATATCTTCTGGATTACATAAATAATCTGGAGAAAAAGTATTGTCAGGAGGGTGAGTTGAGAGGGAAAGAGAGGTAGTTAGGTTGTTGAAACAGGAAAAAAAGTATTGATTTAAAACATTAGCTTTATCAGATGGTGAGGTAACAGCAGAACCATTTTGAATTAGGGAGGGGATAGAAATAGATTTAGAACGAACACGTTTAACAGCAGACCAGAATGACCGAGAAATGGAGAAGTAGATAAGGATTGAAAAAATTTAGATTTCAGCTGCCTAAGATAAGCAAGGGTTTCATTGCGATAGGATTTATATTCCGCCCACAGCCTTGGGGAGCCACGTTTTTAGCAGACATGAAGAGAGAGTTTCTTGTTTTAACACGTTTAAGATAGGAGTGGTTAATCCAAGGGAGAGAAGATTTGTTAGATTGGAAGGTGAGTTTACTGGGGATGGTACAATTCGTGATGAGAAGAAAAAGTTCTTTGAATATAATCCAGGAAGCATTAGGATCAGATGAAGGAAGAACTTGTAACCAGTCAATAGAACAGAGGAGAGAATTAGCTCGAACAAAGTCAGCTTGGTTATACAACCAAACCTTGTGAGGAGTAGTTGGGGTTGTAGTTATGTGTGATTTGAGGGGGATAGCGAAGAGAATGGAATTATGATCTGAAAATGAGACAGGTGGAAGAACACATGAAGATATTTCAATAGTAGACAGGATAATAACAAGATCAATAGTTGATGGAATACTAGAGTAGGAAAAGTGAGTAGGGTCATTGACAATTTGCTGAAGGTTGAAAGAGTTAGAAATAGCATCTTTTTTAAGTTTCAAGGGTGAGGTACAATAATAATTGACATTGAAATCTCCTAAAAGAATGAAGTTAAGAAAAATAGAAGGATTGAAAGATGAAAGAACATCTAACAGATTATCGAGGTCATGAGGAGATGATGGTGGTCGATAGTAAGTGCTAGCTGTGAGTAAACAATGTTTAAATTTAACAGAGAGGAGGAGAAGTTCTATTACAGAAGGAAGAGGAATTACTAAGGCAATTACATGGGATCTTATGTAGATAACAATACTTCCACCATGATGATTGCGGTCACGGCAAAATAAATAGTAGTTATTAAGTGCAATATCAAGATTAGTAATCACAAAGGATAACCATGATTCAACTATACAGTCTAGATCGGGGCTGTGAATAGAACATAGAGAAGACAGATCATCTAATTTAGGAAAGAGGCTACGTGCATTGAAATAGAAAATCTTTAATAATACTATACTGTAGAAGTATATGATAATATAATAATGAGTTGACTTTCATTTATGGAAATCTAGTTAAATTGAGTTATTGACATATTACTGGAAGTAATAACAAATACATAATTGTTGTTTACATATAATACTGTCAAATTTATTTTAATTGAATGAGAATAATTTCTAATACAAACTCTTTTTTCAAGGAACTTAATATAAGAATACAATATTGTGACACAATAATGACTAATGACATTACTTTTATAGTTATCAAGTAACAGACCTCACTAACCAGTTGGAAACACCAATGTGGTATTAAACTAAAACAGGATTTATTATATCAACAATATCAGTCATATATAATTGTGTAGTTGTTTATGACACTGAGTTCAGTGTACTTAGGTAGCTACTATGAACATTGATACATTGCTTTTAAGTTAATGTGAAAGTAATAGTAATCTCTTGTCTGAAGTTGCTATCTTCAGACCACTTTCATTCTAAACAAAGTGAGCAACAATACAAGACTAGCTAGTCTTTAGACCCTAATTCTCATCTTTGGAACGTAACCGTGATTATATTAGTTTCACAACATTTTTGAACAACAAAGGATAGTTTATCTAAACACTTGTCTTTCTTTTTTGTATTTCCAAACGTCTACAAGTTGAGTAGCAAGTAATTGTGTGCGTGACACTTCCCGCCCACTTATATTAGCTTATTTAATCGTTAGGCGTATCACAGAGTTGCCATAAACAACCACCAAACAACGCGATCACAAAAAAGGTTAGTAGATCACACTCTATATTGTATTCTACTACATAATGTGAGTGTATATCTATTATATATAGTAGTAGTTAGTAGACAGACAGTATACTATATTTTACTACAATTAGATTCTAATGTAGTAGTTATACTATCTAACTATGTTATCTACTTCCTATAATATCTATAGACACCTGATATAGGAACAGTGACTAGCTAAGGACCTATAGTTTTCAAGATGTCTCAGAATGTAAGTCTATAATTTTTCTATTACTATGTCATTATCTCTATATATCACTGTGATACTAACTAAACTCACATATCAGTGTTATTGTATAGACAGAATATCTTTCTAAAAGATAGAATTTTAGTGATAAGGGAGATCTATATACTCACTATACTACAGTACATGATACATTTTTATCTTTATAATAGAATGAAAAACTATATAGGGCAGCTAGAGATGGAGATCTCAAAAGTGTGCAATCTGCTATTGAGAAAGGTGCAGACATAAACTATCATCCACCATATGGAGTACGTAATTAATTGTATGTAGTTATTTATATGATCTCCTTTCAAATGTACCTATTTTTGGTGCTGCATTCAGCTGTGTATTACCACATAAACAAATCTATTGCTTGTTCACACTTTACGTGATAACAATATTCATAACCTACTAATTATTGATTAAGAAAATTAAGACAATGAATGAGATTAAGTTTGTAATTTTAGAAACAAGAGTGACCTCTTATATTCAGAGGTTAAACCAGTATATTGTATATTTTATGCCTAACATGTAATGTTAATGTATCTATGGACTAACTGCTGTAGATTAGAAGAGTTTCATTGTAAAAAAGTTTGAACATTGGACGATGTATGAAAAATAAACATATTTAGATAACTACACATTGAAGTATTTACTCTAGGAAAATTTTTAGTATGTGATACACATATTACATCATGGTGTTGAAAGTGTAGATAGTGAGATGACTCTTTTAGATATATGAATCCTACAAATAAACTGTTAGATCCATGGGTTCTCTATTATCCTCCATACAGTCACAGACAATTGCTTAATAGGTTTTGGACATGCCAATTGTGTGGGAAATTTTTAACATATATTAATTTTTGTACATCAAACTTTTGTAACATAAATGCTTTCCTATCTATGGTATATGATTGTACACTCAGTAATGATAGAAGTCTGTTAGCTTGAATGGTATTAGTTGATAAAGGATATAATGGACTTTGTTTTTGCCTAGACAACCAATACGTAAGATTGAAACAGAATAATTAATTTATATAATACAACAGTGAATTGTATATTATATCAATATGTCTTAGCAACAGCTAAAGAGTCATCAACTATTAGATAGATATATGACAATGGTTGTTTTGATTTCTAAGTAGAGATCTTATCAAGATACAAAACATGGAGTCCTAGATAGAATATAAAAATAGTTTCTTTTACTTTAATTTAATATGTTGTGACAATATTTCCTTTATTTAAAATATCATTTGTTAATAATAAACTTTGTCATCTACTCTATATAGCTGCAGTTTACACCACTAATTGTGGCATCTGTAAATAGATTCACTGAGGTTGTGGAGTTCCTATTAGCAAATCAAGCTGATCCAAATTCCACTGATAAGGTTTGTGTTCATATTTAGTAACAATATTGTTGTAATGAATATATGTATACATTGTACATGTACATGTGTACATGTGAACTGTATAAATGTAATATGTCATGTAATAATGTTTATATTTTAAAATGTTATTCTCAAAATTAATGACATTATTACATCTCTACGAGCAAATAAAATATTTTATATGATGTATTATGTATTGTCGATGCATGGTCTGTTGAATGTAACTTTACAAGGTGACATAATATTATTTGACCAGTTTGAAACCTTGCCCGTCACCCTTAGTGATATTAAATAATTTCCCATGTTTTTCGTGGTTTGCCTCTATCAGGTGTACATAAAGACTTAGTACCACTATATATGGTTCTCTCCTATGTGATTTTGCGTCACTGTCTCTCATAAAGTTCATAATTACCTCATAAATGTGTTTCCTAATTAATCAGTTAAATCATACACATCCAAAGTTAAGCTTATACTTTCATATCATTCTTTCTTGTAAAGCTCATAATTTTCTCATGAGCAAGTTTGATATTTTCATTAAGTTTCATATTTTCATATAATGCCTTATTAATGAAATACATGATACACACACTCGTATGTCCAAAATTAAGCCTGTAATTATATTTTGTGAAAAAGCATGCACTTTGATTGCAAGAAAAGGTTAAACAATGTCAGAATTGTTAGTTGCATAAACTATCCTCCCAATGTACCTCTATACCCTTGGAAGTAGCCTTAACAGCCCTGACCCTGTATCCATATTGATTATGAGGTCTTTTTTATTGATGAAAATGTTTCTGATTGTAATAGATGTTACAAGTTGCTGGACGTCCACATGACAGTTATTTACCTTTCCAATAATTTTTGAAATAATATCTTCTTTGATAAAGAGATTTTTTAGAAAAGAACATATGATGTACTTGTACATAGTATACTTATAGTAATATGTTATAATATGCCATTTATGACTCATATATAGCTAATATCAACCTTTGTAAAATTGTATGAGGTTTTATCATCATTAATTCGGACTTATTTTTACCTTACATTTTCGCATGTGTTAATAGTCTTTCTTAAACAGGTTAGTGTTGTTGCTCATAATATAGTGTTTGTTGAATGTACTACATTGAAATGACATGATATGAGTTACTAATAATGTTCATAAGAGAAAGAACAAACAACATTAACTTCCGCTGATATTGACCACATGTTATGATAGTACTTGTTTATGTACAATGTATAGTATATTGTTAGTTTTCTAATATTTACTTTATATTTCTTCCTTTTCAGTATGGATCAACAGCCTTACACAGGGCATCTAATGCTGAAATAGCAGAAATACTAATTAAAAATGGGTCTAATATACATGCACTAGATCAGGTTAGTGTTTAATATTAATCCTGTTGTATAATGCAAAGCGATTGTACAATGTTATATAACAGTTACTCTAGTGACACTAACAATCTGTACAATTAAACAAGGAAATAATATAACAAAGCTTTTATATGTTAAGTTATAGTTTCCAATACGTGGCAATGTTTTTACACTCAGTCTAAGTATGATACTAGTAAACTTACAATTAACAACAAACTTGTATTAATGAACTCTGTCTTTAGTCCAGAACCTTATTAAGTGAACACAAAGGCTTTGTATTAACATTTTCCTCCTTGTCAAAGACTATATATAGAAAACAACTAAATTGAGGTTCAGTGGTACATTTTCCTAATGAGCTTCCTGTATAGATCACAAGGCTGGATCATGGCAAGTCATATAGATCACTTGTTCTATGGACTCATAATCTTTTTGAAGTGCCTTAGCTTGTGCAGACAAGTACATTCACTTGTCAGTTTTACAGCATAAAATTAAACATCCTTTTTTGCTTTCATTGTGTTATGTGCAGTAAACACATTTAACAATAGAATGAATGTACCAAAATGATGTCAATACTCATAGATAGTGTAGGTTACCTGATATATATTGATAATAATTAGTCTTCCTTTTAATTTAACACCTGATATTGTGTATAATTAATTCCTATCAAGTTTATCTATTATACAGCTATTGTATTATACTAGTTATAACTTGTTGATAATCTAAATTTTATGTAGCATGTACTTTGCAAATCACTTACTGTCATGTATTGTATTATGAGACTGTATTGTAAATCTATAGGTAAAAGATATGTGACGTAATATGACAAACATTTTAATTTTCAAACATATCATAGCTAGTTAACATGAATAATACTGCTGACATCACATAAATTATTGACCTCTCTATACAGACTAGTTTAAAAACATTATTTTATCTATTATTTATAATGTACTATTAGTTGTAGCTATATCTTATTAAATGAATTGATCATAAATACTGACATCTACTTTATGTAGCACAATGATACTCCCCTTCACTTTGCTGCTCGCTATGGCCACAATAATGTAGCTGATGTGCTAATAAAGTCTGGTGCATCACTGGATGCCATTAACAATGTAAGCGTCTTCATTATTAAACATGTTGTCATTATTATACATGACTGTTTTTTGTATGTAATGTTGCTAATAATTCATGTATTGTGTAGTTATTTGTGGTTTTGTCACCTCATATTTTTTATAACAAACTTCTTATATATAATCAATAAGCATTGCATTTTGTGCTGTGAAAGATACACCTGAGACATATTAACATGTGACCATAAATATAAAAATGGTGCTTAACATGCAAACGGAGTTAAAACAAGAAGTTGCATTTAAGTGATTGCTATGCGTCTATTTTGAAAATGGAATTTAGTAACCCTATAGACAATCATTGAGCTTCGCATACACCAAATTTAATGACTTCCTGGTCAAGGTGGTCACAAAGCAACCTTTTATATGCAAGTATTCACTCAAAATTTGCTTATATGTTACATACCATTTTTGTATTTTGGTCACATATGCTCTTATTAGTTGCCAGTATTATTATTTTAGACACTCCATTTATGTGATATTTGAAAATGGATTTTAATTATGTATAAATAATGTTGTAATAGATATTATGACTTTTGTGCACATGTCATTACCCATCATCATGTAATGTTTTCATTTGAACACATAATATCATTGTATTAGTTTGTAAGTTATGAAAAATGAAGACAGCTAGAGTAGAAACACTTGTTAAGTGATGGTCTAAGATTGATGATCAAAGATTGATATTAGGCAGTAATTAGTCTATTAATGTTTATTTACAGTATATCAGATATAATAATATCTTTGAGTTGATGAATCTAATGGTTTTATTGATATAGTCCTCTTTACATACCCTTTTTTACCAAACAAGCTCCCTCATTGGGCACTTACGAAGTATAAAAATATCCAACATTAGTAAACAACATAACATGTTCTAGGAGATATCGTAGTTAATATTAGTAATAATACATAGTTATATTATACTTGATGTAGTGACTAGATACTTTGTGTTCATAATATAATGATAACGTGACTGAAAGGACATGTCTTATTTTTCAAATGTTATGTATGTCTATTATATAAATTAATGAAACTAACATTATTGTATTTATTATAATATATCAGTATATACATAATTAACAACTTTTCAATCAATGTTTATGATTTATAATATTATTTTATTATACAGGATGGTAACACACCATTACATGGTGCATGCGCTGAGGGTAGAATGGAATGCATAAAACTACTAGTATCTCATGGAGCTGATACTACCATTAAGAACAATAAAGGTGAAACAGCTGCAGACAAAGTTCAACCTTTTAACTACAACAGAGCTACTATATTACATTTGATTCAAGAAGCCAAAAAAGGTAATGTACTTCACCACAATAGACATGTACATACAGTGTAAGTGATACTAGTATATAATCAGGAGTATCTATGAAATTACTGCCTTCTCAATCCAACTATAATTAAATAGATCATAACTATATTTGTACATAGTTGTAATACCATCATCTTTAATATTATAATAGTATTACAAACCACAAGTGTACATTATGTTATCTTATGTCATCTTCGGCCCTTGGTGTGACTGATATTACAATATGGTCATTTGGAATTACAATTATATGTAACTACAATTAGTTAACAACAAGTTACCATGTAAGCTACCACAAGTCAAATTTGTTCCTCAATCATTCAATTGTGCTTCTGTGGCTTGTTTATGAGTAAGATAGCAGTGACAGTTAGATGTCACATGATATCTGATTGATACGAAGACTTGGAACTGTAGTATGTATATGAACAGCTAATTGCTGTGACAATGTATTATATATTTTTTTGTTTTTTACTCAAATAGTCATTACTAGAGTCTATTTATATTTTGTCAGTTACACAATACAAATATGATTGTGATGTCTAACAGTAATATTGTGATATCAGTTCATCTTTGTAATAGCTATCCATTTAATAGTTATACTCTCTCTGGTCTGTATAAAATACTGTCATAATTATGATACAGATGTTTTAGTTCATCAATAAGCTTTTTATGTTAATAGCAAATGAAAAGTCTGCAACATTGCTTATATTAAATATAATATGTGATTAGATTGGTACACATGAAATAATAGCAGTTCAAATCAAATATGTGGTTTTGAAAACCTATTGAAATGTGTTGAGAAGTCATTGCTTTTAGTGTTACAGATATAAATCCTAAGGCATAGGTCTTTACAACAGAATGTTAAGTCCTTGTATATAACTGGATTTCATTGGTAAAAATCATGTAGCAGAATCAATTATGTCTCAATATTGTTTAGCAACTATACGTAAAAAATCTTTGTCTACAATATCCTCAAAATTGATTTCACTAATTGACAGTTAAATTTGATTATTACAGTACATTAATGGTAGTTAAAGGTAATTATGTCTTAATATATTACATGTAACATTTTCTAATAATAATTGCCTTGTACACGCTGTTACATTTATGCAAAATCTTAAAAAATGGTATTACAGAAAAATTCACATTCAATTTTTGGATTTATGTGGCATTAACTAATTAACTGAATTATATGTTTGGTGTTCTCTATAATAATTAGGTGTCAAGAGAGTTTGCTGACAAAGTTCATGGCATATATTTAGTTAATTGTCAAAATAATTGTAATCAACTACTGTGATAATTAATAAACAGCAAAGCATCAATTTTTTTCTCCTTTTACATTACTTTAGACAAAAAGGAACTCTTTAGGTGGAATATTGACTGTTTTAATGAAGAGCAAGTCTTTGAGAAGCCAGACTATGGAGTCAAACTAGTCATTCCACCATTTGCAGTGGAAGATAATGAGAACATTGACACCACAGTTCAAATTGATCGCTCAAAAACTTCTGACATTGAACTTCCTCAAGGTGTTCAACTTGTTAGCTGTGTCTATGAAGTCCAAAGTTCAGGAATCTTTAGAAAACCAGTTGAACTTCATCTTCAACATAACGTTGATGTCATGTCCCAAAATGACAGTAAAAGGCTAGTTTTTATTACTAGCGATGGGTCTCAACCAAATCGTTTTAAGATTTCAGATGATGAGCAACATTTTGGTATCAAAGACAACTCTGGTCTTATCAAGGTTTCTCATTTCTCTAAATTTGGCATTGCTTTGCATCTCAGCACAATATCTGATTTTCTTCAACCAATCTGCAGATATACAATGATACTATGTTACAAGAGTGTCATGAAATCTTGTTGGCAAATAAAAATTGTTATCACTAAAAGTTTGGGACCATTTCAAGCGGTAAGAAGTTTAACATACAATTGTAAATTTTATATTGATTTAATGTATATTTATGTCATTTTATAAAACAGATCATTTTTATTTCTTTCTAAATTTATAGAGGGTAAATAATGATGAAAGTTTTCAAGGATGGATGAAGAGAGACCCTATTTCTTTTTACTTCAATCCTGATGCTGATATTGTTTCAATACTAGCAAGCACTAGTGAATGTTATGTTATAAAGTCAATCCTTGAACCAAACCAGGTGAAAATCTTTTTGTCCACTTCAATATTTGTATTTCAGCTTTCATTAACTAATTTGTATCTTAGGTATGCAAGGATGATGTAGATCAAAGTCAACCAGACTCAGCTCTATTGTACCTTCATTATGAAGTCAGGCTAAGAGAAGAGCATGAAATGAAAGATCTAGTTTTAACATTTGAGGGAATGAAACATGGAGGAAGTATAACAATACCTTATTATGAATTATTTGATGAAAGAGGTAAAATAATCAAACTTAAAATTACAAAAATAGGTACAAATTTAGTATATATGAACCTGTACTCTCAAGATTGTAATATTGCTATCTAATTATATCATATATTATAGTTTCACATCCGTCTACATCTTCATTCACTGCTGACATTGTAATTGAAGTCACAAACAAGTCGATATTAGGTATCATCTTCTAATTTATATGCAATAGTTATCATGTTAAATAATCCAAAAGCATGCTTACATTAAAAGTTAAAATTAATCGCATTTCTTATGATATACGATAGCTAATGAAATACTTCATGAATTTCTCACAGTATAATTATGCTAGATTTTATTTTTAAAATAAAATTTTGTAACTTTTTACAGAAAAGGAGCCAAAGAGAAGTGATCTTTTGTCACTGCTTAATCCTATAAAATTCCAATGGAATGTAGTTGCCTCACAACTAGATGTACCTAATGGCAAGATTAAAGATGCAGAGTACACTATGACATACAATGATACTCAGAAGTTAATGGAGATACTGCAGGTGTGGATTGATATGAGATGTAGTCACGTATCCTGGGAACACATTCTAGCTGTCATTACAGCTCCCCCACTTAAAAGTATAACAGTAGCAAATGACATAAAAGAGTTTCTTAATAGACCTGATATACAAGACCTGTATTGTGGAGATCAGTCAAGTAAAAATATAACTGTTATGATATGATGATACTTTACTTTTGTTTACATAGAACATAATAGATATTCCACATTTCCTACTCCTCAAATGCTTGTTCCAGAAAATGTTAAAGGTATTGGACTTACTTATGTACTTGTATAATGTTAAATTATTTGGTATAATTAGCATAAAACAATTGTATTTCTGCCAGTAACATTGGTGATGATGAGCAAAAAACTTTGAAACCTACACTTAAAATAACATTTTGTCATTTCAACCATTGTCTTCGTTACCATAATCTCAGCAATATGATGTAAGCTCAATATTGAATTACCACAAAGCCAAACCTGGCCTAACCCAATTCATACAAAGTCAACTAGAAGTCAAACAGTACTCTTTGTAGTTTATGTCCAATAACTGAAACCATGAGGAAGACATATATACTATTTCAACTTAACTAACTGGCTTAGTTCAGTTGAAATAGTATCTTATAGCTTTAAATGAAGCCATGATCAATTACTATAGCAAAGTGGGTGTAAAAGCAATGTGGTTGTAGATGCAACTAGTTGGCTTTATGCATACTTTGTTACACTGGCTTTGGCCTTGTAGCAACTTAGAATGGGTTTACATCATAGTGATGAAACTATGGTAACAAAGACCTCAGTTAAAATGATGAAATGGTATATTCAGTGTATCTCTGTGGAAAATGTCCATTTTGCTCCCATTGAAGATATGCTTCAATTCAGTAGCCATTATTAAAAATAAGCATTAATCAAAAGAATAGTTTGTGTAATAAATGTGAAAGGCTAATACTTTCCAGCAACAAGAAGTAAAAGACTCTTATGAAACATTAATGAACATTTTGCAATTATACTGCATGCATTGAATTAAATTTTTGAGAGGACGAGAAAGTGAGATAAGCAAAATTTCATAATAACTATATATTTACTACCATCTAAAAATCACCAATTAAAACAGTTCCAAAATATTATTTTATTTTTTTTAACAGGATCTGAAACTCCAAGGGCTACACAAGCAAATGAGCCCATTGTGACTAATCCTCAAACACCTGCTAATGAAGATGTTGAAGGTATTGGGCTTAGTTATGTACTTGTATAATGCTTAAGTATTTGGTATAATTAGCACAAAGCAATGATATTTCTGCCAGTAACATTGGTGATGAAGAGCATAAATCTTTGAAACCTATCCCTGTGGAAATGTCCATTTAGCTCCCATTGAAGATATACATGAATTCAGTAGCAATTATTAAAAATAAGCAATAATCAAAAGAATGGTTTGTGTAATAAATGCGAAAGACTAATACTTTCCAGTAACAAGAAGTAAGAGACTCTTATGAAACATTAATGAACATTTAGCAATTATACTGCATGCATTTCATTTTATGTTAAAGATGCCTATAATGCTGAAGAATTAGCTTTGTCCTTGTTTATTAATGTCAAATAACATGCATGTCACTTACATGCTAGTGACTGTTTTGATGTGTAATTCTAAAATAGACACTGGGTCTTTTGAATTAAATTTTTGAGAGGATGAGAAAGTAAGATAAGCAAAATTTCACAATAACTATATATTTACTACAATTTAAAAATCACAAATTAAAACAGTTTCAAAATATTATTTTTTTCCTTTAACAGGACTTGAAACTACAAAAGCAAATAAACCCATTGTGACTAATCCTCAAACACCTGCTAATGAAGATGTTGAAGGTATTGGGCTTAGTTATGTACTTGTATAATGTTAAATTATTTGGTATAATTAGCACAAAGCAATGATATTTCTGCCAGTAACATTGGTGATGAAGAGCATAAATCTTTGAAACCTATCCCTGTGGAAAATGTCCATTTAGCTCCCATTGAACATATGCTTGAATTCATTAGCCATTATTAAAAATAAGCAATAATCAAAAGAATAGTTTGTGTAATAAATGTGAAAGGCTAATACTTTTTAGTAACAAGAAGAAACTCTTATGAAACATAAGTGAACATTTTGTAACTATACCCCATCCATTTCATTTTATGCTAAAGATGCCTATCATGCTGAAGAATTAGCTTTGTTCTTGTCATGCTAGTGACTGTTTTGATGTGTAATTCTAAAATAGACACTGGGTCTTTTGAATTAAATTTTTGAGAGGATGAGAAAGTGAGATAAGCAAAATTTCATAATAACTATATATTTACTACCATCTAAAAATCACAAATTAAAACAGTTTCAAAATATTATTTTATTTTCTTTAACAGGACCTGAAACTCCAAGGATTACACAAGCAAACAATATCATTGTGATCATCAGTGTAGTCATAGTAGTTATTGCAATAGTGTTTGTTGACTGGAAAAAAATTCGCTGAAGCAACAGATATTTAATACTGTAATAACTGATAAGGATTAAAATACACCATTACATTTTTATAGTTATATTGTTTTCCCTTTTTTTTGAATGAAAGAAATTCCTTATATTAAAGAGTTATGTTAGCAGTCAAACAATTTTGAAACAAGTACTTTGTCCTGGGGAAGATGTACTATACTTAAAAGTTTAAGAGGGATTGGCATAATAATAAATTCCTATTCAAATCTCAAAGAGACATTATCTGGCAAAATAGTCACATGTGAGAGAAAACAAAGTTAACATATATTTTGACACAAACATTTCTCATGATGATGGCCTTGAGTGATACAATACTTCAGAAACAAAAGAATCATTTACACCATCTAATGTCATCATCACTCTGAATATATTCACTTCGACTCACAAATACTATGACTTTGAATACATTACATTCTACATAATATGGTGTCAGCAACGAACACTAAAATGGTAACTTATAAAAAAGAGAAGAATTTGGACTTTAAAAAGTACATTTTCAATGTAAAAGGGCACAACAGAGACATGGCATTAAGACAGATATAGATGGCTGATCAGACTCTGTTCCAACAAATTTGTGTTATAAAACTAAGACTGATGAAGAACTTACACCTGTAAACAACCTCACAGCATAGAGAACAAATTGGTCAGAAGTACTTGTTTGTACTCATGTTGTAAGAGTGGCACATTCCTCTGCTGGTGGTCACAATGCATGTTTGACATATAGCCTTGTTTCACAAGAAAACATGATCTTAAAATCCATCTGTAATATACTCAGTTGAGTATTACTATAACAGCTTCTCATCACATTATCTGAGAACTCAAGTCAGTCAAGTGACAATCCCATTTCTCTCCTATCTCCTTTGCCAACTCTAGTTTATGTCTTCCCTGAACTTTAACCTCTTTGTTACTTGCTTCAAATTTTCTGTCTTTACGTCTACTTCACTCTCTCTCTCTCTCAAGAGTTTGTTGCTCTTTGATGAAATTGAGTAAGTCCCTAGCTAAACTTGTAAAAGTATTATTTTCAATATAAATAATAGGCAAACTCAGGAGTAGCAAAGAGGAGTAGCAGAAGACAATTTGTTAGATAAGAAGTTATAAATAATTTATTGGTGAGTTGTACTTTTACAAAATAACAAATTATACAGTGAGTGATTCATAGAAATTCCAGTTGCCATAGTAATCCAACTACATAAAGTACAAATGAGTTGCTAAAATAACATATTAATTTTTACAGTGATAGTTTATTGGAGATGAGTTTTGGAAATATATGATGCTTTCATTGTGAGCTGAGTATTTTCTTGCAGCACTACTAGACAAAACTGAATTAATTTTTCTCTAATACAATGACCAATGATGATTGCAAATGTTTGTTTATCAGAAGTCAGCTCATGAATAGTCTACATTATTGTAAAAAAACACTAGATGTTGATCCATTGATTGTAAAGGAGACTTCTCAGATCAACTAGATAAAATAGCTAAAGTGAGTGAGTAAGAGAGAAACATATTGGCATATATCTTTGATAGAACTTTAATTAATGAGTTCATACTCTCTCTAATGTACACAGTCTTCATGAAGCACCACATTTAGCTCAACTCATATTACAAATTGATTATAACAAGTTCTTCTCATCTCATTCTTCATTACTTTATATCTATCACTGCTAACTCATTTACAACATCTTTTAACCCTATGAAAACTAAACCAAATCCACATTGTGTCCTATTTGGTTTAAGACATGTTTAGAAGTGCAAAGGTAGTAATTGCCAGTGATATTGTTGGCTTGTTCCAAATATCCATTAGGAGGAGAGGAGCAGAAGTGTTGACTGATCTAGATCTCCAATGTCAGTATCAATATGCTGAACTCAGTTCAGCTCTACATGCAAGAACATATGACAAAGTTTAGTGAGGAAGCATTTGCTGCAAGATTTATATCCTTGGCCATTATGAAGAAAGAAATTTGCTGATATATATAGCTAAGGTCCAAAGATTTAGTGCAAAAAAAGGATTTTACACCTAGAGTTACTTATTCAACAATTTTACACCAACACAACCTGGAGTATATCATGGGACAATTTTAAACCAATACAACTTTGATTTTACTCTAGGGCCTAGTTTATAATATTGTTTTTAGTTTAAAATCCCACATTAAATTCATCTTTTTTGTATTATTATTAGACAACTTTACACCATTTGGCTAATTGAGGGATTTACTCATTTAACTTCTGTCTACAGTAATTTTGTTTTCTATTATATAGCACAATTTTACACTAGTTGTCAACCTCAAGTGGAAATGGTGTAAAATTACTCCATATAAAGTGAAAGCTACACATTCAGCTGATGAAAGATTTTAACATTGACCTTTAAACTCATTTAAAACCTTACCTTGAGAAGAAAAACACATACATCCACTCTATGTCCTTATAACATGGAAGATGAGTATGACAAGTATGATGATATCTTTATTTCATAATGAGCTGAAGAATCGTTTCAACATGCTATGGTTATTGCAACTTTGGCTGATAGATTCTCTTACCTCTTTTAGACCTTATCCAAAAAAATATTATAACTGCTGCAATCGAAGGAATGGATACATTAGTTGTTCAACCAACAGGTAGTGGTAAAAGTTTATATTTCTTTTTCCATCTATTTATCTAAACAAGAAGGCTATCATTGTGACTCTAACTATAAGCTTAATGCATCATCAAGTGCATAAACTCAATGATATTCAAGTACCATCTGTATTTTGGGATCTGCTTAGTTTCATAAACTGGCTGAAGTACGTGCTTTTACCCAGACAGTAAAGAACAGTTGATATTTGTCACTTTAGACTCCAGAGTGGATAACCAAGCCCAGTAATCACATGAAGTTACACACTCTTGCACATGCTAAGAAATTGTAACACATTGCAATTAATGAGGCAGATTTGTACACCGAATGGAATAACTTCCGAAATGCATTTAGTGAGATTAAAGTCAGACTTTGTAAATGTTCCAATTATGGCCCTGACAGCAACTGCTACAGAAACTGTGGAGAATGACATTAAATTATTCTTACAAAATCCAGTAATCAGAAAATTTTCAGTAAATTGACCTAACATTACCTTAAAAGTTGAAAAATTAAGTAGTTATTCATCATCACCTGCTGCAGTTCAGTTTGCAAAAGGGCAACAGAGATTATAAATTCAATGCCATCTATTGTATTTACAGATTTTATTGCAGACATTGGAAAAATTGTTAGTGCATTTCAAGAAGTTGGAGTAGATGCCGTAGGATATCATGGAGAGATGGATGCACCTTTTTGACATAAATCTTATGTCAAGTGGAAGTCAGGGTAGGTACAAACAATAGTAGCTACAAAATCGTTTGGCATGGGAACTAACTAACCAGACATCCGCCACGTTGTTCAGAATGGAGTCACTGAAAGTTTGCTATCTTGGTAGAGATGGGCAGCAAGTATGTGCAACAATACTGTATCGTAAATCAGACATCTTCCATGCTAACCAATTGGTAGTGAATAATTTAGCCAATGCAGAAAGGTGCAATCAAAATTTGACAGAATTTTCCGAGTCATGGCAGTATGTTAAGGACCATTTAGCTGGAGTTTGCCGTAGAAAGCTCCTTTTAGCCATATTAGGTAAAGAAAGTAGTTCAGCAAATACTAGTGGAGATTGTTGCAATGTATGTTCAGCAACCAATAGGAATAACATTGACTTCAAAGATGAATTGAATGTTTTACTTAGTGCCTTATCTCAGCTTGGATGTAAAAATGAAGTTAAAATTGCTGAATGGATCAGGGGATCAAATATTGCATGAACCAACACATATGACAAGACGTCTTTTTTGTATGGAAATCATAATGGTAGAAGTATGCATTTCATTAAGTAATATCATCTTGTTGGTTTGGAACAGTTGGAACTGAAGTCAATGATTAAAGGTAAAGGTGCATATTCAGTAAATGGTGTTTACTATTGAACTGAAAAAAGAACTCACATAATTAATATCACTGAACCACTCCTTCTACCAAAAGAATGTAGTAGCACAAACAGGCAGTTGTAAGATAATTCACACCAAAGCTCCTGTTCAAGTACAGAAAATAATAATTTAAAAGGAAAGCAACTTAGAGAAGGTTGTAATATTTTATCTGTAGTTAGGAAGCTTCTATCAGAGCCTGAAAACTGGTTTAAACTTGAAAAAAAGCAGCTATCAGTTTCCTGGTATCCTCCCTTCTGCTTCATCACAACAATTATGATATACTGAAAATGTATTTACTCTTCAGAAGTCATGTGATGACCCTGATTTCATATGGAAGGATATTCAACTCTCAAAAGGCCAGCTGAACAAAGATCGTCTAATTAATGTTCAAATAACTGGAGAGAACAATGAGGTGTTTTTTAAAATGCACGTTGTTTAGGTGTTAAATATTGTCCTGAAGATGAATGTACCCATGTTGTTGCTATTAGAGACAGAAGGAACTGTCCAAAGCATGATTTTTCTTTAATACAATCAAGTGATTGTCCTGTTCAATTTGTATACATTCATCCAAAGGATAAGGACAATCGAAGATGTTGGATTGTCAGCGTGGATCTCTAGATTCGTTGACAACTCTCTCTCAGATCCTTTCTCTAGAAAACGATATATTGACAATTCTAAACATTCATTGAGCAGCAAACTGCCTAAACGCGTATGTGTAAGTGACAGTATTGTTAAATGTATTCCCAATGCTCAACCAGAAATTACTGGAAAACATGCAAAAATGAAATTTGTTGATGAAAAAGAACAGGAACAATGGTATGAAAAAATTATATCCTCATATAATGTGATAACTGGCAAGTATTCTGTGTACTTCTTGTATGAATGAATAACAGAAGAGACATCATATGATGACGAAGATATGGAAATTTTGACTGATGATTAATTACTGATCTTATTAATATTCAATTCATTATAGTGTTAAAACAGTGTTATGAACTGAATTCATTTATTTACTCAATCATATACACCATTAACTTTCCACCTCAGTACTCTTGTTCAGTATTCCATAATAGGAAAATTATAAATGAGTTCAAAGGTCATTATTAAAATCTTCCTTTAGTTGAATGTGTAGTTTTCACTTTATATGAGGTAATTTTACACCATTTCCAGTTGATGGTAGCAACTGGTGTAAAATTGTGCCATATAATAGATATTAGTTTTACTGTGGAAAGAATATAAGTGAGTAAACCCCTTAATTAGTCAATTAGTGTAAAATTACCCCATAATAATACAGAGATAGATGACTTTACTGAGGATCTGAAACAAAAACAATAGTATAAACTTGGTCCTAGAGTAAAATCAAGGTTGTATTAGTTTAAAATGTCCCCATGATATACTTCAGGTTGCGTTGGTGTAAAATTGTCCAATGTCTTCAAGGCTACCACAGCACACATAATTTGAATTCTAACGTGCAGTTACGTGCTCAAAACAAACCACACCTCCAAAGCTTGATTGGTCAGAATTATATTGGACCACTATAGGGCAATAATTTTTGCTATCTAGCAAATATACGATACATATTGAACTATATTGTTAGCACATGTCAAGTGTGAATGTTAGAAGTCACTACAATAATTTATCTAGGTATATACACTATACCTAGATTCTTATCTAGGTATATATACTATACATAGATAAGTTATTGTTGAACAATTCAATAATACATGTATTTTTAATGTACATTTAATCATCCAGAGAATATATTATGTCACAAGAATACATATAATATTGTCAGTATGGATATCTATATATTCATAATAATGTCCACAGTTTCTTTATTTATAGTCTTAGCTAGATTTAGCCTATCTGAGATCATAAAATCATCTTTCTTATTAACCTCGCTGTGCGTGGGCGCATAGCGAGGGTACTGTAGTCTGTTTGTGTGTATGTGTGTGTGTGTGTGTGTGTGTGTGTGTGTCTGTTACCAGAGTTGTTTTTTGAACTGCTATAACTTGGCGACCGAAGCATTAGCAGCTACCAACGTTTAGCAACGAATAGAAAAACATGTGGACTTTACAACAGTAGTGTCAAGAACATCGTCAAGGAAAACAGAAGCTTAAAACTCGCAAAAGAATTTTCAGGCTGCAGGGGTCAAGTGCCATTTCTCGAAAAGTAAAAAACTTAACGTGGAGATTTTTTAGTATGTTGTAAACAATCTCAGAGGAATACGGATCAGCAAGACAGAAGGCCGTTGGTCGAAGTAATCGTTAGAAAAGTTCTGAAAAATGTTTTGTGGACTTGGAGCGAAGTGGTGCATTCAGGAAACGTCTCCAAGCACTAAAAAGACTGCTACTAATAGATAATATATCGATTTATATTTGTACTACGGGACGTTTCCAAAGAACGTTTCATCTTCAAGTTACAATAAATTTTGTATGTGAAATATTGATACATTTTAAAGGGTCATGTAAAGACTCAGAGAAACTTTTCATCAAGAAAGTAGCACTTAATCATGCTTGGGAATTGAATGATACTATCACTTACTCAGTTACTGCTTCACAAACATGGCAAAGCTAGAAATCAAGCAACAATTAATGAGCATATACAGAATGACAAAGCTTACCATTTTATAACCACACCTTCTGGAATGTTAATAAATTTTCTTGCAATAACAACATCATAGCTGGGCCTAAGCTGGTATAGATTTTATAAATAACTTAGAAACTACAGCGAGGTTCGGCACTTTAGTGCCTTTCATTATGGAATATAGAAGAATTTCTTAAAGCTACTCCTTGTTCTTTGTGCCTTTAGTTACCATGTATGTGTCTGTTTGTGCTCTTAGCAGTTTGATAATGTTTTATTTGTAAAAATGATTATTATCAGTACAAAATCAACCTGAATGTGTGCGAATGACTTAGTCCACATAATAGGTTAAAATATAAGATAACATTTATTGTATAATAAGTGTTTCCTCAGTGTTTCTTGACTTTTTTGACATTCTGTGACTAGATCAGTTGTAATTCCACTGACTAAACAATATGTTTATATTTCTACAAACTCAAATATTTATAAAAAGAAGCCATTGATAGTCCTCCTAATTAGGACTGTGTTATGAGGAAACCAGTACTGTTGTGTATAGTTCTATATTAATTTTCCAATATATGCACTATTTGTATATTATAGTATATTAGTATATGTAATCATGTACTGTTAGTATGATAGAGTACTATAGTGTTAACAACTGTACAGTCCTGAGGGAGTTTTCAGTGTTTGTAATTATAAACACTAAATGCATTCCTTATTAATAATCCAAACCTTTAATGTGTCACAGAATGTCTATTGCCAAATGTCTAAATGTGAAGATATTGAGCAACAACTGTCCCATTTTCTGATGGATTGACAGCATTGCCCACAAGATACATCAAAATCTTCACTGGGTATCTGGTGATGTCTTCTCAAGCACTCTTCCTTAGTTTATCTTTCATTCTTTCAATTTGTATCAAATGACAAAAATTAATTGTTTTTAAAGGATCTCTTTATCACTCAAGTATAACTATAGAATGATAGACATATTATATAATTGTGTTACAGTTATTACAACACCATTATTATCAGTTCAATGTACATGATTATGTCTAGTACTAATGTCCTGTTAAAGGTTAATTTGATTTTTCTAAGAATATACATGAAAGAATTATGTGTCACATCGATACATGTGTCCTTTATAATAAATGATACTGATACTATACTGTAGAAGTATATGATAATAGAATAATGAGATGACTTTCATTTATGGAGATCTAGTTAAATAGAGTTATTGACATATTACTAGAAGTAATGACAAATACATGATTGTTGTTTACATATAATACTGTCAGATTAATTTTAATTGAATGAGAATAATTTCTAATACAATCTCTTTTTCCAAAGAACCTAATAAAAGAACACAATGTTGTGACACAATAATGACTAATGATATTACTTTTATAGTTATCAACTAACAGACCTCACTAACCAGATGGAAACACCAATGTGGTATTAAACTGAAACAGGATTTATTATATCAACAATATCAGTCATAAATAATTGTGTAGTTGTTTATGATACTGAGTTCAATGTACTTAGGTAGCTACTATGAACATTGATACATTGCTTTTAAGTTAATGTGAAAGTAATAGTAATCTCTTGTCTGAAGTTGCTATCTCCAGACCACTTTCATTCTAAACAAAGTGGGCAACAATACAAGACTAACTAATCTCTAGACCCTAAATTCTCATCTTTGGAACGTAACTGTGATTATATTAGTTTCACAACATTTTTGAACAACACAAGATAGTTTATCTAAACACTTTCCTTTCTTCTCTCTATTTTCTAACGTCTAGTATTAATGTGCGTGACACTTCGCCAACTTATATTAGTTCATTAAATCATTAGGTGTACCACAGAGTTGCCATAAACAATCACATAACAACGCGATCACATAAAAAACAGGTGAGTAGATCACACTCTATATTGTATTCTACTACATAGTGTGAGTGTATATCTATTACATAGGCGGATGAGGTACTTATATTTAGGGGGGGGGGGGCTCACACCATAACTATGTGATGAATGCAGAAACTATGTTTGATATAATCACAATCAGCGAAAATGGTCAAATTTACTATTAGCATCAAAAATAGAGTAGTTATTAATGGATTAGGCAAACTAGGTTATTATCATACTAATTAAGGATTAAAGTAGTGGATACATGGACTAACAAAGAATGAATTTGATTAATCAATAGCTTAGCTAAGTATGAATTATTATTGTTAATGTTGTTGTCAATTCATCAACATTAGAGTTATTATGTGTGTTATGTGTGTATTAAGTGATGATAATAATTATGCTTAAAGTATGTTACACCTAATACTTAAAATACAGTAATTGTAGCAGTGGAAATCAAATTCACTAATTACACTTTAAATGCAGATAGAAGCAAATATTTATTAATTGTGCCAACACAAAAACATTATTACAGATCAGTAACCAAACGCTACACTCAATACTGTCAATAGAAAAAAGAAATAAATAACAACAGAACAAAACAAAACAATTATTAAGAAATGCGTAAAACCACACTCTATATGAAATGGCCTGACTAAATATGTTTGGTCAGTGAATTGGAATCTTTTGAGTCATATTATATCTATACAATACTAGTAACAACTGTATAAAAGACACCAATCTGGTGTGAGAGAGAGACATAGAAAGATAGAGATGCAGAGAGAGAAAAAAGAGAGAGACATGACATAATATATAACAAAACTGGGGATTACCAAATATGGCAGTGTTTACATGGATGTATTAGTAAGACACTCTCATAATGTAATAATCACTACATCTATATAATTATATTATATTTACTACATCAATTGAATATTAACAAACTATAAAAATAAACTTTCCTCTATTATTAACATATTGTGTTGTAATTGCTAAAATGATTTTACTAAAATTAACCAATAATGTATGCTAGGTATGCATACATATTATCATCATTACAACAGCTGATCTTAGTGAGTTAAATTATGATAATAAACAAATCAACACTATGAACAGTATGGATAGTGTATCCTCCTTCATAGATTAGAGTATGTGATGTTTACATCTAAATAAATTGAGTCTGTTTTTATATATACAATATAGAAATCAACTGAAGTTAATGTAAGGCTAAAATAATACATTAATACATTATCATATACTAGTGTATATGTGAGAGGGAGTGTACACATGTCACAACATTACTTTGTCTATTATCATAACTACACTCATAGCAGCTATGACAGGACATTTATCAAAACTATAGCAAAACAATCAACGATTGATGCATGCAGTGTCAGATTTCTAATGATTAACTGATTTTACACTGATTTTCCAATAAATATACAAAGGTATTGTATCATGCAATTTGAAGAATTATAATAACACTAGTGTGATCAAGGATCTCAAATCTACGGTTATTGTGAATTCTAAGAAACCAGTACAAGATACTTTCTTCACTTTAATTTAGTTTAAAATAAAGAAAAATACATAGGACAGGAAATTAGGCATGTTTAAAAAATTGATGGTGGCCTACATCAAATACAGTAGCATATTAAATGAAAATAGCAAAATGTAAAAGTAATAATTATAATCAATTCATGTATCATTTATGGATGCGTTTAATGATCAGGATGTCCTCTTTATTATATAAGGCTACAAACCTATGTAACAATATAACAATACTATGTTGATGTATTTGATAATGACAAAATATTACCAAATATGGTAAAGTTTATATTAATTAGATCAACATAAAAAATCAAGGACATAAAATTGAGAAGTTATACAAGATTATGAAATGCAAATTGTAGCATAGCTTGATTCTGATAGCAACCTTCATTCATATTAATAATTAAAGATCCGTTAAGTCAAACTGTCCAATCTTGTGTTTACACACATCCTATGTATTGATACAAATTAATTAAGAAAAGGATGAGTGTGAATGTCCCAGCCCACACAATTGTTAAAATACAAAATAGTTCTCATCATAGAAGTGTTTTTCAGTGTTTCTTGATTTCATTGACACTCTGTGATTAGATCATTTGTATTTCCACTGACGTAACAATATGTTAATATTTTTACAAATACTAGTACTCAAAAAAGCCATTGATAGTCCTCTTAATTAGGACTGTGTTATGATGAAAACAGTACTATTGCATCATAGTTCTAGTTTAACTTTCACCCCTGTTGTATTGTAAATTATTGAGGGAATATTTTGTATTTGTAATTATAAAAATTGATTGCATTCCTTAGTAGTAATCCAAAACTCACCCATCCCTTCATTCATCATTTACCATAATGAATTCCTTAGCTATTTCAACAAGATCACACTCATTAGTTATGCATTTGTGTACATGAAGGACCAGACAATTGTTAAGCCATTTTTCCATCATTGTGGCCTGCAAATATGTCAAAACTTTTGACAGCTTCATCAACACCAATAAGATTAACTTAGATTCTTTTTGTGAGGTAAGTAGCAAGCAATAAAAATTTGGGGGGGCTGAGCCCCCTCTTTCTAAATATTGGGGGGGCACTAGCCCCTCCAGCCCCCCCCTTCAGCATCCTATGTATTACATATAGTAGTAGTTAGTAGACAGACAGTATACTATATGTTACTATAATTAGATAACAGTTGATTTAGTTAGAAAAGTTTCCTCATTCCAATGTAGTAGTAAAACTATCTAACTACGTCATATCTATAGACACCTGACACAGGAACAGTGACTAGCTAAGGACCTATACTTTTCAAGATGTCTCAGAATGTAAGTCTATAATTTTTCTATTACTATGTCATTATCTCTATATATCACTGTGATACTAACTAAACTCACATATCAGTGTTATTATATAGACAGAATATCTTTCTAAAAGATAGAGTTTTAGTTATAAGGGAAATCTATATACTCACTATACTACACTACATGATACATTTTTGTTTTTATAATAGAATGAAAAACTGTATAGGGCAGCTACAAATGGAGATCTCAAAAGTGTGCAATCAGCTATCCAGGAAGGTGCAGACATAAACTATCATCCACCTTATGGGGTATGTAATTAATTGTATGTAGTTATCTATATGATCTCCTTCCAAAACTACCGATTTTTGGTGCTGCATTCAGCTGTGGATTACCACATCAACAAATCTATCGCTTGTTCACACTTTATATGATAACAATATTCATGACCTACTAAGAATTTGATTAAGAAAATTAAGACAATGAATGAGATTAAGTTTGTAATTTTAGTAACAAGAGTGACCTGTTATATTCAAAGGTTAAACCAGTATATTGTATATTTTATAATTACTAGCAAAATATTTAATGTTAATGTATCTATGGACTAACTACTGTAGATTAGAAGAGTTTCATTGTAAAAAAAGTTTGACCATTGGACGATGTATGAAAAATGAACATATTTAGATAACTACACATTGAAGTATTTACTTTAAGAGCATGTGATACACATATTACATCATGGTGTTGAAAGTGTAGATAGTGAGATGACTCTTTTAGATATATAAAACCTACAAATGGACTGTCAGATCCATGGGTTCTCTATTATCCTCCATACAGTCACAGACAATTGCTTAATAGGTTTTGTACATGCCAATTGTGTGGGGAAATTTTCAACATATTAATTTTTTACATCAAGCTTTTGTAACATAGAAGCTTTCAAATCTATGGTTCATGATTGTACACTCAATAATGATAGAAGTTTTTTTAGCTAGAGTGGTGTTAGTTGATAAATGATATAATTAACGTTATTTTGCCTAGACAACCAATAATTAAAATTGGAACAAAATAATTAATTTATATAATACAACAGTGAATTTTACTAACAAAATATGCTGTGACAATATTTCCTTTATTTAAAGTATCATTTCTTAATAATAAACATTGTCATCTACTCTTCTTACATAGTACCAGTTTACACCACTAATTGTGGCATCTGTAAATAGATTCACTAAGGTTGTAGAGTTCCTGTTAGAAAATCAAGCTGATCCAAATTCCACTGATATGGTGAGTGTTCATATATAGTAACAATACTGTTGTAATGTATATATATGTATACATTGTACATGTACATGTGTACACGTGAACTGTATAAATGTAATATGTCATGTAATATGTCATGTAATATGTCATGTAATAATGTTTATATTTTTGAATAGTATTCTAATATTTAGTGACATTATTACATCTCTACGAGCAAATAAGATATTTTATATGATGTATTATGTCATGTGACTTGTACAATAATTCTGTACATGTATCATATTGGATGATTGGCTCCTAGTCTGCTTTCTTTGCGGTTTGTCTTCTTTGTTTATATTAATTAGTCTGTCCTTGTTACTGTTCATTGTTACTATGGTATCAGTTCATGTATATACTTTAGTATATAAGCTCTTTAGTCATTTTTTCAATGGTCTTTGATTATATTGATATGATTTGGAAGAACAATTGTTGTTCTCTCTATGTTTATTTGATCCTTTTCACAATACTTCATTGGTGACGAGTCAAAGTCATTACTATGACCACATTTGGGAGGATTTCTACCTTCAATCCTTTGCAAGATGATTGTAGTTCATATATGGAAAGACTGCATTTTATATTTCTGCTAATGATGTTCAAAATTAAGTAAAAAAGTTCATTTTCCTTAGTTTCTATGATGCAACACGTATAAGGTCGTCCATAACTTGGCAGCTCCCAACTATCCTGTGCCTTTTCTTACAAAGACATCATTACTCGAATATAAGTATCACCCAAAGCTGTTAATTGTAATTCAATAAATTCAAGTTTAGTAAGTTTTGTCAAGGAGAGTCGTTGACAAGGAGTAAATTTCTGGGTTAAATTTTTACAAGTCACAGCACTAAGGTAGCTTATGGAATTGTAACTTTGTTGAAACACTTGATATTAAGAAGACTGTTGCGTTTTATGAAATAAAGCATATCTGAATGCAACTTCTATTGATTAATCTTACAAAGAGCACTGGATATAGCTCTATAGCTCAAGCTATGGAGTCTGAAGAAGAGACAACAGTTTTAAACATCTCCTCAAGTAGGATACTTTGGATATTTAATTGATGAAAAAGGCTCCTCCCTATCCTAGAGAATGTATGAGCCATTATGAAAGGTCCCACCCCAAGGAACTGAATCCTTTTTTTGACTCCTCAGTTATTACTCAAGTTTCTCCCAAATTATCATCCAATTAACTCTGTCTTCTGTTATAGAAAATCATCCATGGCAGTAGGAATCTTAGAAAGCTAAACCATTTTACAAAACTAATGAATTACTTGCCTCTATAGCTAATATTGAAGTAAGGAACAATTGTTCTCTCATATGATGCTTCTTCCAATGGTCTAGGGGTAGTTCTCTCTCATTTTTATTATGACAGTTTAAAAAAACTGATTTGTTTCGCATTTTGCACCCTTGCTCCAACTGAAAATATTCAGTTAGACAAAGAATACGGATTGTCTTTGGAGTTAAATGATTCTATTAAAAATCTCTATGACTGACCATTGACATTGTTCACAGATCAAAAACTCATTTTTCTATTAAGTGAAACCAATGCAGTTCCCAATATGACTTCTGCAAGATTTCAATGATGTATTGTCCATGCATGATCTGTTGAATGTAATTTTACAAGGTGACACAATATTATTCAACCAGTTTCAAACCTTGCCTGTCACCCTTAGTGATTTAAATCATATCCCATGTTTCTTGTGGTTTGCCTCTCTCAGGTGTACATTCTCTCCTATGTGTTTCATAATTCCCTAATTAATCAGTTACGTCATACACATCCTGGTATGTCCAAAGTTAAGCTTATAATTTTGTATCATTGTTTCTTCTAATACTCATAATTGCCTCATGAGTGAGTTTGATATTTTCTTTAAGTTTCAGATTTCATAATTCCCTCATATTAGAGTTACATACACAACCTGGTATGTCCAAAGTTAAGCTTATATGTTTTGTATCAATGTTTTTACTGACACTCATAATTTCCTAATGAATGAGTTTGATATTTTCTTTAAGTTTCATATTTTCATATAATCCCTTATTAATGAAATACATGATGCACATCCTTGTTTGTCCAAAATTAACCCTGTAATTATATTTTGTGGAAAAGCATACACTCAGATTGTGAGAAATGGTTAAACAATGTCAGAATTCTTAGTTGCATAAACTATCCTTTCATTGTACCTCTACACTCTTGGAAGTAGCCTTAACAGCTCTGGTCCTGCATCCATATTGAGAAGAGGTCCTTTTTATTGGTGAAAATGTTTCTGATTGTAATAGATGTCTATTCAAGTTGTTGGACGTCCACATGACAGCTACTTACCTTTACAGATTGTTTAAGAAAAGAACATATGATGTACTTGTACATAGTATACTTGTATGTTATATTATGCCATTTATAACTCATATGTAGCTAATATCAACCTTTGTATAATTGTATGATGTTATATCATCATTAATTCATACTTATTTTTACCTTACATTTACACATGTATTAGTAGTTATTCCTAAACAGGTTAGTGTTGTTGCTCATAATATAGTGTTTGTTGAATGTACTACATTGACATAACATGACATGAGCTACTAATAATAGTCATAAGAGAGAGAATAAACAACATTAACCTCTACTGATATTAACCACATGTTATGATAGTACTTGTTTATGTACAATGTATAGTATACTGTTAATTACCTAATATTTAGTTTATATTTCTTCTTTTTCAGTATGGGTCAACAGCATTACACAGGGCATCTAATGCTGAAATAGCAGAAATACTAATTAAAAATGGGTCCAATATACATGCATTAGATCAGGTTAGTGTTTTATATTAATCCTGTTGTATAATGCAAAGCAATCATGGAATGTTATATAACAATTCCTCTAGTGACACTAACAATCTGTACAATTAAACAAGGAAAAAATGTAACAAAGTTTCTCTGTCTAGTTATAGTTTCCAATACAAGGAATGTTTTTACACTCAGTCTATAAGTATGACGTACCAGTGGTTTGTAATGTATGCTTTATTATCTTCATTGTTGTCATTAGACAAAGCTAATTATAAGAGTCACTAAGTCATAGGTCTAGCTAATACATGTTGTTAATAGAGTTTTCTTACTTCCCTAATCATGAAATACAGCTTTCATTACAAACCACTGGTACGTCATATTTTCCTTAATAATTACTGATACTTTATATCAACAAATACATTCTGTGAATAATAAATAAACCTACTTAAAAATGACTGACAAATGAAATTTTTCCAATAACTCCTCTGCTATTTTCTTGATCTATTAAGGAGCTATCTTTGATTGATTCAATCATGAATTAATCTGTTATTTTGATTCAAAATATGAATTTAATCACAATATCATTTAATTGTACAGATTTTCTGTATTACTAGAGTAACTGTTATGTACAAATCTACTGGAGGGCTTTATGTAGAACTTCTTATATTAATACACCATGAGAGTATCTATTACCTATTCATGTGTTCCACTGACATCACATTAGTTTTAGCTATACTCAAATTATCTCAATATTACTGGACAACAATCAAAATATCTTCATAGGATACTGATACTGGTTACAGGATATGACAGTTTACATTATGGTAATGGGTATTATGGAGTTGACATTGTGGACTGAACCATTCACTGTAATAATGATATATATCCAATGATGACATTTGTGACTGTTCCTAACACATATAGTTAAGATGTAACCACACCCTTACCTTTAATCTTAACTGTTAACAATGATAGACATTTCTTGTTATATTGTATTTTGTTTATTAAGACTCAATGCACTATTTACTCACAGTGTAGTATCACATGGTTTGACAATCATTTTGAACATTGTAATTTATTTATGTTTTTCATAATAGTAACAATATTAATTAGATAAATTAAAACCATTATGTTGAAAAAGAAAACAAACTAACAATATCTCAAAATGTTATGGATAGATCTTTCTTTACCTTTTACCTCTTCATTTAGTCATATGCATATCATAAATATTATAATTTCATTTCCATAAAATTTTTATTTTATTATGTTTTTGCGTATACTGAAAATGTACCAAATTCGCAAAATGACTGATTTTCTCATATTGGGTCACATATTATGGTATATATTCTACTTGACTATATTTTAACATTCACTTGTCAGTTTTATTGCAAATTAACCTTTTTTTGCTTATATAGTGTTATGTGTAGTAAAACAAATTTAACAATAGAATGAATGTACCAAAATGATGTCAATACTCATGGATAGTGTAGGTTAACCTGATATATATTGATAATAATTAGTCTTCCTTTTAATTTAACACCTGATATTGTGTATAATTAATTCCTATCAAGTTTATCTATTATACAGCTATTGTATTATACTAGTTATAACTTGTTGATAATCTAAATTTTATGTAGCATGTACTTTGCAAATCACTTACTGTCATGTATTGTATTATGAGACTGTATTGTAAATCTATAGGTGAAAGATGTGCGACATAATATAACAAACATCTTAATTTTCAAACATATCATAGCTAGTTATCATGAATACTACTGCTGACATCACATAAATTATCAACCTTTCTCTACAGAATAGTTTTAAAACATTATCTTATCTACCATTTATAATGTACCATTAGTTGTAGCTATATCTTATTAAGTGAATTGATCATAAATACTGACATCTACTTTATGTAGCACAATGATACTCCCCTTCACTTTGCTGCTCGCTGTGGCCACAATAATGTAGCTGATGTGCTAATAAAGTCTGGTGCATCACTGGATGCCATTAACAATGTAAGTATCTTCATTATAAAACATGTTGCCATTATTATACATGACTGTTTTATGTATGATTATTATATAAATTAATAAATAACTTATTAATAAACACCAACATTATTGTATTTACTATAATAAATCAATATATACATAGTTAACTACCTTTCAATCAATGTTTACAATATATGATATTATTTCATTATACAGGATGGTAACACACCATTACATGGTGCATGCGCTGAGGGTAGAATGGAATGCATAAAACTACTAGTATCTCATGGAGCTGATACTACCATTAAGAACAATAAAGGTGAAACAGCTGCAGACAAAGTTCAACCTTTTAACTACAACAGAGCTACTATATTACATTTGATTGAAGAAGCCAAAAAAGGTAATGTACTTCACCACAATAGAAATGTACATAGAGTGTAAGTGATACTAGTATATAATCAGGAGTATCTATGAAACTACTGCCTCCTCAATTCAGCTATAATTAAATAGATCATAACTATATTTGTACATAGTTGTAATAACATCTTCTTTAATTTATTGTTATATTATCATATTTGATTGTACATATATTAACAGCATATGTATAGTATTGATATAACAAGGTCATTGAACCTTGATAACGAACAAAGTATTCTTGTAGATTATGTGCAAGATAGCAATGATGATGGTCCTTTGTTAGAATTCATTTTATTAAACTACTACATAGTATTACAAACCACAAGTGTACATTATGTTATCTTATGTCATTTTCAGCCCTTAGTTTGACTGATATTAGAATGTGGTTATTTGGAATTAGAATTATATCTAACTACAATTAGTTAACAAAAAGTTACCATGTAAGCTACCACAAGTCAAATTTGTTCCTTGATTATTTTATACAGAATTGCACTCCTTATGAGTAAGATAGCAGTGACAATTAGATGTCATATGATATCTGATAGATATGAAGACTTGGAACTGTAGTATGTATATTAACAGTTAATTGATGTGACAATGTATTATATATTTTTGTTTTTTACTCAAATAGTCATTACTAGAGTCTGTTTATTTATTGTCAGTACACAATACAAATATGATTGTGGTATCTAACAGTAATTCTATGATATCAGTTCATCTTTGTAATAGCTATCCATTTAATAGCTATACTCTCTCTGATCTTGTCTAAAGTACAATCATAATTATGATGCAGATGTTTTAGTTCGTCAATAAGCTTTTTTGTGTTAATAGCAAATGAAAAGTCTGCAACATTGCTTATATTAAATATAATATGTAATTAGATTGGTACACATGAAATAATAGCAGTTTAAATCAAATATGTGGTTTTGAAAACCTATTGAAATGTGTTGAGAAGTCATTGCTTTTAGTGTTACAGATATAAATGATAAGGCATAGGTCTTTACAACAGAATGTTAAGTCCTTGTATATAACTGGATTTCATTGGTAAAAATCATGTAGCAGAATCAATTATGTCTTGATATTGTTTAGCAATTATACATAAAATATCTTTGTCTACAATATCCTCAAAACTGATTTCACTAATTGACAGTTAATTTCAATCATTACAGTACATTGATGGTAGTTAGAGGTAACTATGCCTTAATATATTACATGTAACATTTTCTAATAATAATTGCCTCGTACACGCTGTTACATTCATCCAAAATCTTAAAAAATGGTATTGCAGGAAAAAATTCACATTCAATTTTTGTGGTTATGTGGCATTAACTAATTAAGTGAATTAAACGTTTGGTGTTCTCTATAACAATTAGGTGTGAAGAGAGTTAGCTGACAAAGTTCATGGCATATATTACTTAATTGTCAAAATAATTGTAATCAACTACTGTGATAATTAACAAACAGCGAAGCATCAATTTTTTTTCTCCTTTTACATTACTTTAGACAAAAGGGAACTCTTTAGGTGGAACATTGACTGTTTTAATGAAGAGCAAGTCTTTGAGAAGCCAGACTATGGAGTCAAACTAGTCATTCCACCATTTGCAGTGGAAGATAATGAGAACATTGACACCACAGTTCAAATTGATCGCTCAAACACTTCTGACATTGAACTTCCTCAAGGTGTTAAACTTGTTAGCTGTGTCTATGAAGTCCAAAGTTCAGGAATCTTTAAAAAACCAGTTGAACTTCATCTTCAACATAACGTTGATGTCATGTCCCAAAATGACAGTGAAAGGCTAGTTTTTATTACTAGCGATGGGTCTCAACCAAATCGTTTTAAGATTTCAGATGATGAGCAACATTTTGGTATCAAAGACAACTCTGGTCTTATCAAGGTTTCTCATTTCTCTAAATTTGGCATTGCTTGGCGTCTCAGCACAATATCTGATTTTTTTCAACCAACCTGCAGATATACAATGATACTATGTTACAAGAGTGTCATGAAATCTTGTTGGCAAATAAAAATTGTTATCACTAAAAGTTTGGGGCCATTTCAAGCGGTAAGAAGTTTAGCATACAATTGTAAATTTTATATTGATTTTATGTCAAATAAGTGACAATTGTATATTTACGTCATTTTATAAAACAGATAATTTTTATTTCTTTCTAAATTTATAGAGGGTAAATAATGATGAAAGTTTTCAAGGATGGATGAGGAGAGACCCTATTTCTTTCTACTTCAATCCTGATGCTGATATTGTTTCACTACTAGCAAGCACTAGTGAATTTTATGTTATAAAGTCAATCCTTGAACCAAACCAGGTAAAAATCTTTTTGTCCACTTCAATATTTGTATTTCAGCTTTCATTATATAATTTGTATCTTAGGTATGCAAGGATGATGTAGATCAAAGTCAACCAGACTCAGCTCTATTGTACCTTCATTATGAAGTCAGGCTAAGAGAAGAGCATGAAATGAAAGATCTAGTTTTAACATTTGAGGGAATGAAACATGGAGGAAGTATAACAATACCTTATTATGAATTATTTGATGAAAAAGGTAAAACAATCAAACTTAAAATTACAAAAATAAGTACAAATTTAGTATATATGAACCTGTACTCTCAAAATTGTAACATTACTATCTAATTATAGTGTCACAACCGTCTACATCTTCATTCACTGCTGACATTGTAATTGAAGTCACAAACATGTCAATATTAGGTATCATCTTCTAATTTATATGCAATAGTTATCATGTTAAATAATCCAAAAGCATGCTTTCATTAAAAGTCAAAATTAATCGCATTTCTTATGATATATGATAAGCTAATGAAATACTTCACGAATTTCTCACAGTATAATTATGCTAGATTTTATTTTTAAAATAAAATTTTGTAACTTTTTACAGAAAAGGAGCCAAAGAGAAGTCATCTTTTGTCGCTGCTTAATCCTGTTAAATACCAATGGAATGTAGTTGCCTCACAACTAGACGTACCTAATGGCAAGATTAAAGATGCAGAGTACAATATGACATACAATAATACTCAGAAGTTAATGGAGATACTGCAGGTGTGGATTGATATGAGATGTAGTGCGGTATCCTGGGAACACATTCTAGCTGTCATTACAGATCCCCCACTTAAAAGTATAACAGTAGGAAATGACATAAAAGAGTTTCTTAATAGACCTAACATACAAGCCCTGTATTGTGGAGATCAGTCAAGTAAATATAACTGTTATGATATGATGATACCTTACTTTTGTTTATATAGAACATTGTACATTTTCCACATTTCCTACTCCTCAAATGCTTGTTTCAGAAGATGTTGAAGGTATTGGGCTTACTTATATACTTGTATAATGTTAAATTATTTAGTATAATTAGCACAAAACAATGGTATTTCTGCCAGTAACATTGGTGATGATGAGCAAAAAACTTTGAAACCTACACTTAAAATAGCATTTTATCATTTCAACCATTGTCTTCGTTACCATAATCTCATCAATATGATGTAAGGTCAATATTGATTTACCACAAAGCCAAATCTGGTCTAACCCAATACGTACAAAGCCAACTAGAAGTCAAAAAGTACTCTTTGTAGTTTATGTCCAACAACTGAAACCATGAGGAAGACACATATACTATTTCAACTTAACTAACTGGCTTAGTTCAGTTGAAATAGTATCTTATAGCTTCAAATGAAGCCATGATCAATTACTATAGCAAAGTGGGTGTAAAAGCAATGTGGTTGTAGATGCAAGTAAATGACTTTATGCATACTTTGTTATACTGGCTTTGTCCTTGTAGCAACTTAGAATGGGTTTACATCATATTGATGAAACTATGGTAACGAAGACCTCAGTAAAAATGACAAAATGGTATTTTCAGTGTATCCCTGTTGAAAATGTCCATTTTGGTCCCAATGAAGATATGCTTCAATTCAGCATTATTAAAATAAGCATTAATCAAAAGAATAGTTTGTGTAATAAATGTGAAAGGCTAATACTTTCCAGTAACAAGAAGAAACTCTTATGAAACATAAATGAACATTTTGGAATTATACCGCATCCATTTCATTTTATGCTAAAGATGCCTATAATGCTAAAGAATTAGCTTTGTCCTTGTTTATTAATGTCAAATAACATGCATGTCACTTACATGCAAATGACTGTTACAATGTGTAATTATAAAATAGACACTGGGTCTTTTGAATTAAATTTTTGAGAGGATGAGAAAGTGAAATAAGCAAAATTTCATAATAACTATATATTTACTACCATCTAAAAATCACAAATTAAAAAAGTTTCAAAATATTATTTATTTTCTTTAACAGGACCTGAACCTACACAAGTAATTGAAACCATTGTGATTAATCCTCAAACGCCTGCTAATGGAGATGTTAAAGGTATTGGGCTTAGTTATGTACTTGTATAATGTTAAATTATTTTTTATAATTAGCAGAAAGCAATAGTATTTCTGCTAGTAACATTGGTGATGAAGGGCATAAATCTTTGAAACTCTATCCCTGTGAAAAATGTCCATTTTGCTCCCATTGAAGATATGCTTGAATTCAGTAGCCATTATTAAAAATAAGCATTAATCAAAAGAATAGTGTGTGTAATAAATGCAAAAGGCTAATACTTTCCAGTAACAAGAAGAAACTCTTATGAAACATAAATGAACATTTTGGAATTATACCGCATCCATTTCATTTTATGCTAAAGATGCCTATAATGCTGAAGAATTAGCTTTGTTCTTGTTTATTAATGTCAAATAACATGCATGTCACTTACATGCAAATGACTGTTACAATGTGTAATTCTAAAATAGACATTGGGTTTTTTGAATTAAATTTTTGAGAGGACAAGGAAGTAAGATAAGCAAAATTTCATAATAACTATATATTTACTACCATCTAAAAATTACAAATTAAAACAGTTTCAAAATATAATTTTATTTTCTTTAACAGGACCTGAAAGTCCATGGACAAACAATATCATTGTGACCATCAGTGTAATCATAGTACTTATTGCAATAGTGTTTGTTGACTGGAAAAAAATCCGCTGAAGCAACAGATATTTAATAATGTAATAACTGATAAGGATTAAAATACACCATTAGATTTTTATAGTTATAATGTTTTCCCTTTTTTTCTTGACTGAAAGAAATTCATTATATTAAGAGTTATGTTAGCAATCAAACAATTTTGAAACAAGTACTTTGATTGTCCTGGGAAAGATGTACTATACTAAAAAGTTAAAGAGGGATTGGCATAATAATAAATTCCTATTCAAATCTCAAAAAGACATTATCTGCCAAAATAGTTACATGTGAGAGAAAACACAGTTAACATATATTTTGACACAAACATCCCTCATGATGATGGCCTTGAGCAGTACATTACTTCAGAAACAAAGGAATCATTTACACCTTCTAATGTTATTATCACTGAATATATTCACCTTGACTCACAACTACTGTGACTTTGAATACATTACACTCTACATAATATGGTGTCAGCAACGAACACTAAAATGGTAACTTCATGAAAGAGAGACGAAGTTGGACTTTAGAAGGTACATATTCAATGTAAAAGGGCACAACAGAGACATGTCATTAAGACAGATATAGATGCTGATCGGACTCTGTTCCAACAAATTTGTGTTATGAAACTAAGACTGATGAAGAACTTACACCTTTAAACAACCTCACAGCATTTAGAACAAATTGGTCAGAAGTACTTGTTTGTACTCATGTTGTAAGAGTGACACATTCCTCTGCTGCTGGTCAAAATGCTTGACATATAGCCTTGTTTCACAAGAAAACATTATCTTAAAATCCATCTGTAATATACTCAGTTGAGTATTACTATAACAGCTTCTCATCACGTTATCTGAGGACTCAAGTCAGTCAAGTGACAACCCCATTTCTTTCCCATTTCCTTTGCCAACTCTAGTTTATGTCTTCCCTGAACTTTAACCTCCTTGTTACCTTCTTCAAATTTTCTGTCTTTACATCTACTCTCACTCTCTCTCTCTCTCTCAAGAGTTTATTGCTCTTTGATGAAATTGATTAAGTCCCTAGCTAAACTTGTAAAAGTATTATTTTACAATAAAAGTAATAGAAAATCTCAGGAGCAGCAAAGAGGAGTAGCAGAAGACAATTTGTTAGATAAGAAGGTATATATAATTTATTGGTGAGTTGTACTTTTACAAAGCAACAAATTATACAGTGAGTAATTCATAGAAATTCTAGTTGCCATAGTAATCCAACCATATAAAGTACAAATTAGTTGCTAAAATAACATATTAATTTTTACAGTGATAGTTTATTGGAGATGAGTTTTGGAAATATATGTGATGCTTTCATTGTAAGCTGAGTATTTTCTTGCAGCACTACTAGACAAAACTGAAGTAATTTTTCTCTAATACAATGACCAATGAGGATTGCAAATGTTTGTTTATCACAAGTCAGCTCAACAATAGTCTACATTATTATAAAAAAACACCAAACGTTGATCTAATGATTGTAAAGGAGACTTCTCAGATCAACTAGATAGAATAGCTAAAGTGAGTGAATAAGAGAGAGACATATTGGCATATATCTTTGATAGAACTCTAATTAGTGAGTTGATACTCTCTCTAATGTACACAGTCTTCATGAAGCACCACATTTATCTCAACTTATATTACAAATTGATTATAACAAGTTCTTCTCATCTCATTCTTCATTACTTTATATCCATCACTGCTAACTCATCTACAACATCTTTTAACCCTATGAAAACTAAACCAAATCCATATTGTGTCCTATTTGGTTTAAGACATGCTTAGAAGTGCAAAGGTAGTAATTGCCATTGATACTGTTGGCTTGTTCCAAATATAAATTAGGAGGAGAGGAGAAGAAGTGTTGACTGATCTAGATCTCCAATGTCAGTACCAATATGCTGAACTCAGTTCACCTCTACATGCAAGAACGTATGACAAGTTTAGTCAGGAAGCATTTGCTGCTAGACTTATATCCTCGCCCATTATGAAGAAAAGAAATTTGCTGACATATATAGCTAAGGTCCTAAAGATTTAGTGCAAAAAAGGATTTCACACCTAGAGTTACTTATTTGACAATTTTACACCAACACAATCTTGAGTAGATCATGGGACAATTTTAAACCAATACAACTTTGATTTTACTCTAGGGCCTAGTTTACACTATTGTTTTTAGTTTAAAATCCCACATTAAATCCATCTTTCTTTGTATTATTATTAGGCAACTTTACACCATTTGGCTAATTGAGGGGTTTACTCTTTTTTAAGTTCCTTCTACAGTAATTTCGTTTTCTATTATATAGCACGATTTTACACTAGTTGTCACCCTTAACTGGAAATGGTGTAAAATTACTCCATATAAAGTGAAAGCTACCGATTTAGCTGAAGGAAGATTTTAACATTGACCTTTGAACTCACTTAAAACCTTACCTTGAGAAGAAAAACACATACATCCACTCTATGTCATTATAACATGGAAGATGAGTATGACAAGTATGATGATATCTTTATTTCATAATGATCTGAAAAATTGTTTTAACATGCTATGGTTATTGCAACTTTGGCTGATAGATTCTATCTTACCTCCTTTAACGTTTTCCAAAAAATATTATAACTGCTGCAATCCAAGGAAAGGATACATTAGTTGTTCAACCAAAAGGTAGTGGTAAAAGTTTATGTTTCTTTTTCCATCTATTTATCTAAGTAGTTATTCATTATCATCTGCTGCAGTTCAGCTTGCAAAAGGGCAACAGAGATTATAAATTCAATGCCATCTATTGTATTTACAGATTTTATTGCAGACATTGGACCAATTGTTAGTGCATTTCAAGAAGTTGGAGTAGATGCTGTAGGATATCATGGAGAGATGGATGCACCTTCTTGACATGAATCTTATGTCAAGTGGAAGTCAGGGTAGGTACAAACAATAGTAGCTACAAAACCGTTTGGCATGGGAACTAACTAACCAGACATATGCCATGTTGTTCAGAAAGGATTCACTGAAAATTTGCTATCTTGGGCTCAAGAGTTAGGGTGATCTGGTAGAGATGGACAGGAAGTATGTGTAACAATACTGTATTGTAAATCAGACATCTCCCATGCTAACCAATTGGTAGTGAATAATTTAGCCAATGCAGAAAGATGAAATCAAAATTTGACAGGATTTTCCGAGTCATGGCAGTATGTTAAGGACAATTTAGCTGGAGTTTGCCGTTGAAAGCTCCTTTTAGCCATATTAGGTAAAGAAAGCAGTTCAGCAAATGCTAGTGGATATTGCTTTGATGTATGTTCAGCAACCAATATAGGAATGAGATTGACTTGAAAGATGAATTGAATGTTTTACTTAGTGCCTTATCTCAGCTTGGATGTAAAGATGAAGTTAAATTGCTGAATGGATCAGGAGATTGAATATTGCATGAACCAACACATATGACAAGACATCTTTTTTGTATGGAAATTATAATGGTAGAAGTATGCATCATTAAGCATTATCATGTTGTTGGTTTGGAGCAATTGGAACTGAAGTCAATGATTAAAAGTAAAGGTGCATATTCAGTAAATGGTGTTTACTATTGAACTGAAAAAGAACTCACATAATTAATAGCATTGAACCACTCCTTCTACCAAAGGAAAGTAGTAGCACAAACAGGCATTTGCAAGATAATTCAAACCAAAGCTCCTGTTCAAGCACAGAAAATAATAATTTAAAAGGAAAGCAACTTGGAGAAGGTTGTAATATTTTATCTGTAGTTAGGAAGCTTCTATCAGAGCCTGAAAACTGGTTTAAACTTGAAAAAAAGCAGCTATCAGTTTCCTAGTATCCTCCCTTCTGCTTCATCACAACAATTATGGTATATTAAAAACGTATTTAATCTTTAGTAGTCATGTGATGACCCTGATTTCATATGGAAGGATATTCAATCAAAAGGCCAGCTGAACAAAGATCGTCTAATTAACGTTCAAATAACTGAAGAGAACAAGTAGGTGTTTTACAATCTGCACCTTGTTTAGGTAATAAATATTGTCCTGAAGATGAATATACCTATGTTGTTGCTATTAGAGACAGAAGGAACTGTCCTAAGCATGATTTTCCTTTAATACAATCAAGTGATTGCCCTGTTCAATTTGTATACATTCATCCAAAGGATAAGGACAATGGAAGACATTGGATTAAAGGATTAGTTCATTGTCAAAAATCATTATCTGAAGAGTTTCATAACAATAAAATAAATGTTCCAAGCAAAATGTCACAATGTGTTAAAGACAAAATTAGTAATGCCATGTGTGTAAATCCATCACTGACTCCCTCTGAGATAACGTGTGGAAAAGGACTGGACTTTATACCATCAACCATTGATAGTGCTACTTGTCATACAGGCAAAGCGACGCAAGGATTCTTTTTAAAAATTTGATCCATACTTCAAGTACTGGAGAGTTTTATCAGTATAATTGCTTGCTTTGAAACACTTTGCAATGTTCAAAAATAGTATAACTTTTTGAAGTATTACCTGGACTTTGTGATTTTGAGAATGTCAAGTTTATTGATGAAAATTGCAATTTGTCAGCAGCAAAAAAACTGGGCTCAATGATGCACTAGATGTGATCACCTCAAAATGATTAGTAGTAATGACAATTGACCAATGGCAAACATCCCCTAGCAGTACCATTGATGTGGAAAGGAGCAACAAAAACTGTAAAAGAGATTCATTGCAATGTCTCAAATTATCGATGATAAAAGTATATATAAAAGATAAACTTGCTTGCTTAAATCATATATCTGCTTAAAAGGGAGTCCCCTTGTTGTATAGATCTAAAACAGAGGAATCAAGGAGAACAGCTGCTGCCAAGAAACAATCACAAAGATTGGCGAAATCCATACCAGATTAAACTTGTCAGCGTGGACCTCTAGATCGCGTTGACAACTTTCTCTCAGGTCCTTTCTCTAGAAAACGATTTATTGACAATTCTAAACATTCATTGAGCAGCAAACTGCCTAAACGCGTATGTGTAAGTGACAGTATTGTTAAATGTATTCCCAATGCTCAACCAGAAATTACTGGAAAACGTGCAAAAATGAAATTTGTTGATAAAAAAACAGGAACAATGGTATGAAAAAATTATATCCTGATATAATGAGATAACTGGCAAGTATTCTTTGTACTTCTTGTATGACTGAGTAACAGAAGAGGCATCATGTGATGACGAAGATATGGAAATTTTGACTGATAATTAATTACTGTTTTTATCTAGATTCAATTCATTATAGTGTTAAAACAGTGTTATAAACTGAATTCATTCATTTACTCAATCATATACACCATTAACATTCCACCTTAGTACTCTTGTTCAGTATTTTATAATAGGAAAATTCCAAGTGAGTTCAAAGGTCATTATTAAAATCTTCCTTTAGTTGAATGTGTAGTTTTCACTTTATATGAGGTAATTTTACACCACTTCCAGTTGAGGGTGGCAACTGGTATAAAATTGTGCCATAAAATAGATATTAGTTATACTGTGGAAAGAAATTAAATGAGTAAACCCCTTAATTAGTCAATTAGTGTAAACTTATTCCATAATAATACAAAGATAGATGACTTTACTGGGGATTTGAAACAAAAAAACAATAGTATAAACTTGGTCCTAGAGTAAAATCAAGGTTGTATTAGTTTAAAATGTCCCCATGATATACTCCAAGTTGTGTGGGTGCAAAATTGTCCAATGTCTTCAAGGCTACCACAGCACACATAATTTGAATTCTAACATGCAGCTATGTACTCAAAACAAACCACACCTCCAAAGCTTGATTGGTCAGTATTATATTGGACCAATATAGGGCAATAATTTTTGCTATCTGGCAAATACACGATACATAATGAACTAGATTGTTAACATATGTCAAGTATGAATGCTAGAAGTCACTACAATAATTCATCTAGGTGTATACACTATACCTAGATTCTTATCTAGGTATATACACTATACATAGATAAGTTATTGTTGAACAATTCAATAATACATGTATTGTTAGTGTACAATTAATCATCCAGAGAATAAATTATATTATAAAAATACATATAATATTGTCAGTATGGATATCTATATATTCATAATAATGTCCACAGTTTCTTTATTTATAGTCATAGCTAAATTTAGCCTATCTGAGATGATAAAATCATCTTTCATATTATGGAACATAGAAGAATTTTCTTAAAGCTACTCCTTGTTCTTTGTGCCTTTAGTTACCATGTATGTGTCTGTTTGTGCTCTTAGCAGTTTAATGATGTTTTTGTTGTAAAAATGATTATTATCAGTACAAAATCAACCTGAATGTGTGCGAATGACTCAGTCCACACAATAGATTAAAATATAAGATAATATTTATTCTATAATAAGTGTTTCCTCAGTGTTTCTTGACTTTATTTACATTCTGTGACTAGATCAGTTGTATTTCCACTGACTAAACAATATATTTATATTTCTACAAACTCAAATATTTATAAAAAGAAGCCATTGATAGTCCTCCTAATTAGGACTGTTATGAGGAAACCAGTACTGGTGTGTATAGTTCTAATTTAATTTTCCAATATATGCACTAGTTGTATATTATAGTATATTAGTATATGTAATCATGTACTGTTAGTATGATAGAGTACTATAGTGTTAACTACTGTACAGTCTAGAGGGAGTTTTCAGTGTTTGTAATTATAAACACTAAAATGCATTCCTTATTAATAATCCAAAACTTTAATGTGTCACAGAATGTCTATTGCCAAATGTCTAAATGTGAAGATATTGAGCAACAACTGTCCCATTTTCTGATGGATTGACAGCATTGTCCACAAGATACATCAAAATCTTCAATGGGTATCTGGTGATGTCTTCTCAAGCACTCTTCCTTAGTTTATCTTTCATTCTTTCAATTTGTATCAAATGACAAAAATTGATTCTTTTTAAAAGATCTCTTTATCACTTAAGTATAACTATAGAATGATAGATATATTATATAATTGTGTTACAGCTATTACAACACCATTATTATCAGTTCAATGTACATGATTATGTCTAGTACTAATGTCCTGTTAAAGGTTAATTTGATTTTTCTAAGAATATACATGAAAGAATTATGTGTCACATTGATACATGTGTCCTTCATAATAAATGATACTGATACTATACTGTAGAAGTATATGATAATAGAATAATGAGATGACTTTCATTTATGGAGATCTAGTTAAATAGAGTTATTGACATATTACTAGAAGTAATGACAAATACATGATTGTTGTTTACATATAATACTGTCAGATTAATTTTAATTGAATGAGAATAATTTCTAATACAATCTCTTTTTCCAAAAAACCTAATAAAAGAACACAATGTTGTGACACAATAATGACTAATTACATTACTTTTATAGTTATCAAGTAACAGACCTCACTAACCAGTTGGAAACACCAATGTGGTATTAAACTGAAACAGGATTTATTATGTCAACAATATCAGTCATAAATAATTGCGTAGTTGTTTATGATACTGAGTTCACTGTACTTAGGTAGCTACTATGAACATTGATACATTGCTTTTTAATATGAAATTAATACTAATGTCTTGTTTGGAGTTGCTATCTTTAGACCACTTTCATTCTAAACAAAGTGGGCAACAGTACAAGACTAACTAATCTCTAGACCCTAAATTCTCATCTTAGGAACGTAACTGTGATTATATTAGTTTCACAACATTTTTGAACAACACAAGATAGTTTATCTAAACACTTTTCTTTCTTCTCTCTATTTTCTAACGTCTAGTTTTAGTGTACGTGACACTTCCCTAACTTATATTAGTTCATTAAATCGTTAGGTGTACCACAGAGTTGCCATAAACAACCACATAACAACGTGAAAACCTAAAAAACAGGTGAGTAGATCACACTCTATATTGTATTCTACTACATAGTGTGAGTGTATATCTATTACATATAGTAGTAGTTAGTAGACAGACAGTATACTATATGTTACTATAATTAGATAACAGTTGATTTAGTTAGTAAAGTTTCCTCATTCCAATGTAGTAGTAATACTATCTAACTACGTCATATCTATAGACACCTGACATAGGAACAGTGACTAGCTAAGGACCTATACTTTTCAAGATGTCTCAGAATGTAAGTCTATAATTTTTCTATTACTATGTCATTATCTCTATATATCACTGTGATACTAACTAAACTCACATATCAATGTTATTGTATAGACAGAATATATTTCTAAAAGATAGAGTTTTATTTATAAGGGAAATCTCTACACTCACTATACTACACTACATGATACATTTTTGTTTTTATAATAGAATGAAAAACTGTATAGGGCAGCTACAAATGGAGATCTCAAAAGTGTGCAATCAGCTATCCAGGAAGGTGCAGACATAAACTATCATCCACCTTATGGGGTATGTAATTAATTGTATGTAGTTATCTATATGATCTCCTTCCAAAACTACCGATTTTTGGTGCTGCATTCAGCTGTGGATTACCACATCAACAAATCTATCGCTTGTTCACACTTTATATGATAACAATATTCATGACCTACTAAGAATTTGATTAAGAAAATTAAGACAATGAATGAGATTAAGTTTGTAATTTTAGTAACAAGAGTGACCTGTTATATTCAAAGGTTAAACCAGTATATTGTATATTTTATAATTACTAGCAAAATATTTAATGTTAATGTATCTATGGACTAACTACTGTAGATTAGAAGAGTTTCATTGTAAAAAAAGTTTGACCATTGGACGATGTATGAAAAATGAACATATTTAGATAACTACACATTGAAGTATTTACTTTAAGAGCATGTGATACACATATTACATCATGGTGTTGAAAGTGTAGATAGTGAGATGACTCTTTTAGATATATAAAACCTACAAATGGACTGTCAGATCCATGGGTTCTCTATTATCCTCCATACAGTCACAGACAATTGCTTAATAGGTTTTGTACATGCCAATTGTGTGGGGAAATTTTCAACATATTAATTTTTTACATCAAGCTTTTGTAACATAGAAGCTTTCAAATCTATGGTTCATGATTGTACACTCAATAATGATAGAAGTTTTTTTAGCTAGAGTGGTGTTAGTTGATAAATGATATAATTAATGTTATTTTGCCTAGACAACCAATAATTAAAATTGGAACAAAATAATTAATTTATATAATACAACAGTGAATTTTACTAACAAAATATGCTGTGACAATATTTCCTTTATTTAAAGTATCATTTCTTAATAATAAACATTGTCATCTACTCTTCTTACATAGTACCAGTTTACACCACTAATTGTGGCATCTGTAAATAGATTCACTAAGGTTGTAGAGTTCCTGTTAGAAAATCAAGCTGATCCAAATTCCACTGATATGGTGAGTGTTCATATATAGTAACAATACTGTTGTAATGTATATATATGTATACATTGTACATGTACGTGTGTACACGTGAACTGTATAAATGTAATATGTCATGTAATATGTCATGTAATAATGTTTATATTTTTGAATAGTATTCTAATATTTAGTGACATTATTACATCTCTACGAGCAAATAAGATATTTTATATGATGTATTATGTCATGTGACTTGTACAATAATTCTGTACATGTATCATATTGGATGATTGGCTCCTAGTCTGCTTTCTTTGCGGTTTGTCTTCTTTGTTTATATTAATTAGTCTGTCCTTGTTACTGTTCATTGTTACTATGGTATCAGTTCATGTATATACTTTAGTATATAAGCTCTTTAGTCATTTTTTCAATGGTCTTTGATTATATTGATATGATTTGGAAGAACAATTGTTGTTCTCTCTATGTTTATTTGATCCTTTTCACAATACTTCATTGGTGACGAGTCAAAGTCATTACTATGACCACATTTGGGAGGATTTCTACCTTCAATCCTTTGCAAGATGATTGTAGTTCATATATGGAAAGACTGCATTTTATATTTCTGCTAATGATGTTCAAAATTAAGTAAAAAAGTTCATTTTCCTTAGTTTCTATGATGCAACATGTATAAGGTCGTCCATAACTTGGCAGCTCCCAACTATCCTGTGCCTCTTCTTACAAAGACATCATTACTTGAATATAAGTATCACCCAAAGCTGTTAATTGTAATTTAATAAATTCAAGTTTAGTAAGTTTTGTCAAGGAGAGTCGTTGACAAGGAGTAAATTTCTGGGTTAAATTTTTACAAGTCACAGCACTAAGGTAGCTTATGGAATTGTAACTTTGTTGAAACACTTGATATTAAGAAGACTGTTGCGTTTTATGAAATAAAGCATATCTGAATGCAACTTCTATTGATTAATCTTACAAAGAGCACTGGATATAGCTCTATAGCTCAAGCTATGGAGTCTGAAGAAGAGACAACAGTTTTAAACATCTCCTCAAGTAGGATACTTTGGATATTTAATTGATGAAAAAGGCTCCTCCCTATCCCAGAGAATGTATGAGCCATTATGTATGGTCCCACCCCAAGGAACTGAATTCTTTTTTTGACTCCTCAGTTATTACTCAAGTTTCTCCCAAATTATCATCCAATTAACTCTGTCTTCTGTTATAGAAAATCATCCATGGCAGTAGGAATCTTAGAAAGCTAAACCATTTTACAAAACTAATGAATTACTTGCCTCTATAGCTAATATTGAAGCAAGGAACAATTGTTCTCTCATATGATGCTTCTTCCAATGGTCTAGGGGTAGTTCTCTCTCATTTTTATTATGACAGTTTAAAAAAACTGATTTGTTTCGCATTTTGCACCCTTGCTCCAACTGAAAATATTCAGTTAGACAAAGAATACGGATTGTCTTTGGAGTTAAATGATTCTATTAAAATCTCTATGACTGACCATTGACATTGTTCACAGATCAAAAACTCATTTTTCTATTAAGTGAAACCAATGTAGTTCCCAATATAACCTCTTCATGATTTCAATGATGTATTGTCCATGCATGGTCTGTTAAACGTAACTTTACAAGGTGACATAATATCATTAGACCAGTTTGAAACCTTGCCTGTCACCCTTAGTGATATTAAATCATATCCCATGTTTCTTGTGGTTTGCCTCTCTCAGGTGTACATTCTCTCCTATGTGTTTCATAATTCCCTAATTAATCAGTTACGTCATACACATCCTGGTATGTCCAAAGTTAAGCTTATAATTTTGTATCATTGTTTCTTCTAATACTCATAATTGCCTCATGAGTGAGTTTGATATTTTCTTTAAGTTTCAGATTTCATAATTCCCTCATATTAGAGTTACAACATACACAATCTGGTATGTCCAAAGTTAAGCTTATATGTTTTGTATCAATGTTTTTACTGACACTCATAATTTCCTAATGAATGAGTTTGATATTTTCTTTAAGTTTCATATTTTCATATAATCTCTTATTAATGAAATACATGATGCACATAATGTTTGTCCAAAATTAACCCTGTAATTATATTTTGTGGAAAAGCATACACTCAGATTGTGAGAAATGGTTAAACAATGTCAGAATTGTTAGTTGCATAAACTATCCTTTCATTGTACCTCTACACTCTTGGAAGTAGCCTTAACAGCTCTGGTCCTGCATCCATATTGAGAAGAGGTCCTTTTTATTGGTGAAAATGTTTCTGATTGTAATAGATGTCTATTCAAGTTGTTGGACGTCCACATGACAGCTACTTACCTTTCCAGATTGTTTAAGAAAAGAACATATGATGTACTTGTACATAGTATACTTGTATGTTATATTATGCCATTTATAACTCATATATAGCTAATTAATATCAACCTTTGTATAATTGTATGATGTTATATCATCATTAATTCATACTTATTTTTACCTTACATTTACACATGTATTAGTAGTTATTCCTAAACAGGTTAGTGTTGTTGCTCATAATATAGTGTTTGTTGAATGTACTACATTGACATAACATGACATGAGCTACTAATAATAGTCATAAGAGAGAGAATAAACAACATTAACCTCTACTGATATTAACCACATGTTATGATAGTACTTGTTTATGTACAATGTATAGTATACTGTTAATTACCTAATATTTAGTTTATATTTCTTCTTTTTCAGTATGGGTCAACAGCATTACACAGGGCATCTAATGCTGAAATAGCAGAAATACTAATTAAAAATGGGTCCAATATACATGCATTAGATCAGGTTAGTGTTTTATATTAATCCTGTTGTATAATGCAAAGCAATCATGGAATGTTATATAACAATTCCTCTAGTGACACTAACAATCTGTACAATTAAACAAGGAAAAAATGTAACAAAGTTTCTCTGTCTAGTTATAGTTTCCAATACAAGGAATGTTTTTACACTCAGTCTATAAGTATGACATACCAGTGGTTTGTAATGTATGCTTTATTATCTTCATTGTTGTCATTAGACAAAGCTAATTATAAGAGTCACTAAGTCATAGGTCTAGCTAATACATGTTGTTAATAGAGTTTTCTTACTTCCCTAATCATGAAATACAGCTTTCATTACAAACCACTGGTACGTCATATTTTCCTTAATAATTACTGATACTTTATATCAACAAATACATTCTGTGAATAATAAATAAACCTACTTAAAAATGACTGACAAATGAAATTTTTCCAATAACTCCTCTGCTATTTTCTTGATCTATTAAGGAGCTATCTTTGATTGATTCAATCATGAATTAATCTGTTATTTTGATTCAAAATATGAATTTAATCACAATATCATTTAATTGTACAGATTTTCTGTATTACTAGAGTAACTGTTATGTACAAATCTACTGGAGGGCTTTATGTAGAACTTCTTATATTAATACACCATGAGAGTATCTATTACCTATTCATGTGTTCCACTGACATCACATTAGTTTTAGCTATACTCAAATTATCTCAATATTACTGGACAACAATCAAAATATCTTCATAGGATACTGATACTGGTTACAGGATATGACAGTTTACATTATGGTAATGGGTATTATGGAGTTGACATTGTGGACTGAACCATTCACTGTAATAATGATATATATCCAATGATGACATTTGTGACTGTTCCTAACACATATAGTTAAGATGTAACCACACCCTTACCTTTAATCTTAACTGTTAACAATGATAGACATTTCTTGTTATATTGTATTTTGTTTATTAAGACTCAATGCACTATTTACTCACAGTGTAGTATCACATGGTTTGACAATCATTTTGAACATTGTAATTTATTTATGTTTTTCATAATAGTAACAATATTAATTAGATAAATTAAAACCATTATGTTGAAAAAGAAAACAAACTAACAATATCTCAAAATGTTATGGATAGATCTTTCTTTACCTTTTACCTCTTCATTTAGTCATATGCATATCATAAATATTATAATTTCATTTCCATAAAATTTTTATTTTATTATGTTTTTGCGTATACTGAAAATGTACCAAATTCGCAAAATGACTGATTTTCTCATATTGGGTCACATATTATGGTATATATTCTACTTGACTATATTTTAACATTCACTTGTCAGTTTTATTGCAAATTAACCTTTTTTTGCTTATATAGTGTTATGTGTAGTAAAACAAATTTAACAATAGAATGAATGTACCAAAATGATGTCAATACTCATGGATAGTGTAGGTTAACCTGATATATATTGATAATAATTAGTCTTCCTTTTAATTTAACACCTGATATTGTGTATAATTAATTCCTATCAAGTTTATCTATTATACAGCTATTGTATTATACTAGTTATAACTTGTTGATAATCTAAATTTTATGTAGCATGTACTTTGCAAATCACTTACTGTCATGTATTGTATTATGAGACTGTATTGTAAATCTATAGGTGAAAGATGTGCGACATAATATAACAAACATCTTAATTTTCAAACATATCATAGCTAGTTATCATGAATACTACTGCTGACATCACATAAATTATCAACCTTTCTCTACAGAATAGTTTTAAAACATTATCTTATCTACCATTTATAATGTACCATTAGTTGTAGCTATATCTTATTAAGTGAATTGATCATAAATACTGACATCTACTTTATGTAGCACAATGATACTCCCCTTCACTTTGCTGCTCGCTGTGGCCACAATAATGTAGCTGATGTGCTAATAAAGTCTGGTGCATCACTGGATGCCATTAACAATGTAAGTATCTTCATTATAAAACATGTTGCCATTATTATACATGACTGTTTTATGTATGATTATTATATAAATTAATAAATAACTTATTAATAAACACCAACATTATTGTATTTACTATAATAAATCAATATATACATAGTTAACTACCTTTCAATCAATGTTTACAATATATGATATTATTTCATTATACAGGATGGTAACACACCATTACATGGTGCATGCGCTGAGGGTAGAATGGAATGCATAAAACTACTAGTATCTCATGGAGCTGATACTACCATTAAGAACAATAAAGGTGAAACAGCTGCAGACAAAGTTCAACCTTTTAACTACAACAGAGCTACTATATTACATTTGATTGAAGAAGCCAAAAAAGGTAATGTACTTCACCACAATAGAAATGTACATAGAGTGTAAGTGATACTAGTATATAATCAGGAGTATCTATGAAACTACTGCCTCCTCAATTCAGCTATAATTAAATAGATCATAACTATATTTGTACATAGTTGTAATAACATCTTCTTTAATTTATTGTTATATTATCATATTTGATTGTACATATATTAACAGCATATGTATAGTATTGATATAACAAGGTCATTGAACCTTGATAACGAACAAAGTATTCTTGTAGATTATGTGCAAGATAGCAATGATGATGGTCCTTTGTTAGAATTCATTTTATTAAACTACTACATAGTATTACAAACCACAAGTGTACATTATGTTATCTTATGTCATTTTCAGCCCTTAGTTTGACTGATATTAGAATGTGGTTATTTGGAATTAGAATTATATCTAACTACAATTAGTTAACAAAAAGTTACCATGTAAGCTACCACAAGTCAAATTTGTTCCTTGATTATTTTATACAGAATTGCACTCCTTATGAGTAAGATAGCAGTGACAATTAGATGTCATATGATATCTGATAGATATGAAGACTTGGAACTGTAGTATGTATATTAACAGTTAATTGATGTGACAATGTATTATATATTTTTGTTTTTTACTCAAATAGTCATTACTAGAGTCTGTTTATTTATTGTCAGTACACAATACAAATATGATTGTGGTATCTAACAGTAATTCTATGATATCAGTTCATCTTTGTAATAGCTATCCATTTAATAGCTATACTCTCTCTGATCTTGTCTAAAGTACAATCATAATTATGATGCAGATGTTTTAGTTCGTCAATAAGCTTTTTTGTGTTAATAGCAAATGAAAAGTCTGCAACATTGCTTATATTAAATATAATATGTAATTAGATTGGTACACATGAAATAATAGCAGTTTAAATCAAATATGTGGTTTTGAAAACCTATTGAAATGTGTTGAGAAGTCATTGCTTTTAGTGTTACAGATATAAATGATAAGGCATAGGTCTTTACAACAGAATGTTAAGTCCTTGTATATAACTGGATTTCATTGGTAAAAATCATGTAGCAGAATCAATTATGTCTTGATATTGTTTAGCAATTATACATAAAATATCTTTGTCTACAATATCCTCAAAACTGATTTCACTAATTGACAGTTAATTTCAATCATTACAGTACATTGATGGTAGTTAGAGGTAACTATGCCTTAATATATTACATGTAACATTTTCTAATAATAATTGCCTCGTACACGCTGTTACATTCATCCAAAATCTTAAAAAATGGTATTGCAGGAAAAAATTCACATTCAATTTTTGTGGTTATGTGGCATTAACTAATTAAGTGAATTAAACGTTTGGTGTTCTCTATAACAATTAGGTGTGAAGAGAGTTAGCTGACAAAGTTCATGGCATATATTACTTAATTGTCAAAATAATTGTAATCAACTACTGTGATAATTAACAAACAGCGAAGCATCAATTTTTTTTCTCCTTTTACATTACTTTAGACAAAAGGGAACTCTTTAGGTGGAACATTGACTGTTTTAATGAAGAGCAAGTCTTTGAGAAGCCAGACTATGGAGTCAAACTAGTCATTCCACCATTTGCAGTGGAAGATAATGAGAACATTGACACCACAGTTCAAATTGATCGCTCAAACACTTCTGACATTGAACTTCCTCAAGGTGTTAAACTTGTTAGCTGTGTCTATGAAGTCCAAAGTTCAGGAATCTTTAAAAAACCAGTTGAACTTCATCTTCAACATAACGTTGATGTCATGTCCCAAAATGACAGTGAAAGGCTAGTTTTTATTACTAGCGATGGGTCTCAACCAAATCGTTTTAAGATTTCAGATGATGAGCAACATTTTGGTATCAAAGACAACTCTGGTCTTATCAAGGTTTCTCATTTCTCTAAATTTGGCATTGCTTGGCGTCTCAGCACAATATCTGATTTTTTTCAACCAACCTGCAGATATACAATGATACTATGTTACAAGAGTGTCATGAAATCTTGTTGGCAAATAAAAATTGTTATCACTAAAAGTTTGGGGCCATTTCAAGCGGTAAGAAGTTTAGCATACAATTGTAAATTTTATATTGATTTTATGTCAAATAAGTGACAATTGTATATTTACGTCATTTTATAAAACAGATAATTTTTATTTCTTTCTAAATTTATAGAGGGTAAATAATGATGAAAGTTTTCAAGGATGGATGAGGAGAGACCCTATTTCTTTCTACTTCAATCCTGATGCTGATATTGTTTCACTACTAGCAAGCACTAGTGAATTTTATGTTATAAAGTCAATCCTTGAACCAAACCAGGTAAAAATCTTTTTGTCCACTTCAATATTTGTATTTCAGCTTTCATTATATAATTTGTATCTTAGGTATGCAAGGATGATGTAGATCAAAGTCAACCAGACTCAGCTCTATTGTACCTTCATTATGAAGTCAGGCTAAGAGAAGAGCATGAAATGAAAGATCTAGTTTTAACATTTGAGGGAATGAAACATGGAGGAAGTATAACAATACCTTATTATGAATTATTTGATGAAAAAGGTAAAACAATCAAACTTAAAATTACAAAAATAAGTACAAATTTAGTATATATGAACCTGTACTCTCAAAATTGTAACATTACTATCTAATTATAGTGTCACAACCGTCTACATCTTCATTCACTGCTGACATTGTAATTGAAGTCACAAACATGTCAATATTAGGTATCATCTTCTAATTTATATGCAATAGTTATCATGTTAAATAATCCAAAAGCATGCTTTCATTAAAAGTCAAAATTAATCGCATTTCTTATGATATATGATAAGCTAATGAAATACTTCACGAATTTCTCACAGTATAATTATGCTAGATTTTATTTTTAAAATAAAATTTTGTAACTTTTTACAGAAAAGGAGCCAAAGAGAAGTCATCTTTTGTCGCTGCTTAATCCTGTTAAATACCAATGGAATGTAGTTGCCTCACAACTAGACGTACCTAATGGCAAGATTAAAGATGCAGAGTACAATATGACATACAATAATACTCAGAAGTTAATGGAGATACTGCAGGTGTGGATTGATATGAGATGTAGTGCGGTATCCTGGGAACACATTCTAGCTGTCATTACAGATCCCCCACTTAAAAGTATAACAGTAGGAAATGACATAAAAGAGTTTCTTAATAGACCTAACATACAAGCCCTGTATTGTGGAGATCAGTCAAGTAAATATAACTGTTATGATATGATGATACCTTACTTTTGTTTATATAGAACATTGTACATTTTCCACATTTCCTACTCCTCAAATGCTTGTTTCAGAAGATGTTGAAGGTATTGGGCTTACTTATATACTTGTATAATGTTAAATTATTTAGTATAATTAGCACAAAACAATGGTATTTCTGCCAGTAACATTGGTGATGATGAGCAAAAAACTTTGAAACCTACACTTAAAATAGCATTTTATCATTTCAACCATTGTCTTCGTTACCATAATCTCATCAATATGATGTAAGGTCAATATTGATTTACCACAAAGCCAAATCTGGTCTAACCCAATACGTACAAAGCCAACTAGAAGTCAAAAAGTACTCTTTGTAGTTTATGTCCAACAACTGAAACCATGAGGAAGACACATATACTATTTCAACTTAACTAACTGGCTTAGTTCAGTTGAAATAGTATCTTATAGCTTCAAATGAAGCCATGATCAATTACTATAGCAAAGTGGGTGTAAAAGCAATGTGGTTGTAGATGCAAGTAAATGACTTTATGCATACTTTGTTATACTGGCTTTGTCCTTGTAGCAACTTAGAATGGGTTTACATCATATTGATGAAACTATGGTAACGAAGACCTCAGTAAAAATGACAAAATGGTATTTTCAGTGTATCCCTGTTGAAAATGTCCATTTTGGTCCCAATGAAGATATGCTTCAATTCAGCATTATTAAAATAAGCATTAATCAAAAGAATAGTTTGTGTAATAAATGTGAAAGGCTAATACTTTCCAGTAACAAGAAGAAACTCTTATGAAACATAAATGAACATTTTGGAATTATACCGCATCCATTTCATTTTATGCTAAAGATGCCTATAATGCTAAAGAATTAGCTTTGTCCTTGTTTATTAATGTCAAATAACATGCATGTCACTTACATGCAAATGACTGTTACAATGTGTAATTATAAAATAGACACTGGGTCTTTTGAATTAAATTTTTGAGAGGATGAGAAAGTGAAATAAGCAAAATTTCATAATAACTATATATTTACTACCATCTAAAAATCACAAATTAAAAAAGTTTCAAAATATTATTTATTTTCTTTAACAGGACCTGAACCTACACAAGTAATTGAAACCATTGTGATTAATCCTCAAACGCCTGCTAATGGAGATGTTAAAGGTATTGGGCTTAGTTATGTACTTGTATAATGTTAAATTATTTTTTATAATTAGCAGAAAGCAATAGTATTTCTGCTAGTAACATTGGTGATGAAGGGCATAAATCTTTGAAACTCTATCCCTGTGAAAAATGTCCATTTTGCTCCCATTGAAGATATGCTTGAATTCAGTAGCCATTATTAAAAATAAGCATTAATCAAAAGAATAGTGTGTGTAATAAATGCAAAAGGCTAATACTTTCCAGTAACAAGAAGAAACTCTTATGAAACATAAATGAACATTTTGGAATTATACCGCATCCATTTCATTTTATGCTAAAGATGCCTATAATGCTGAAGAATTAGCTTTGTTCTTGTTTATTAATGTCAAATAACATGCATGTCACTTACATGCAAATGACTGTTACAATGTGTAATTCTAAAATAGACATTGGGTTTTTTGAATTAAATTTTTGAGAGGACAAGGAAGTAAGATAAGCAAAATTTCATAATAACTATATATTTACTACCATCTAAAAATTACAAATTAAAACAGTTTCAAAATATAATTTTATTTTCTTTAACAGGACCTGAAAGTCCATGGACAAACAATATCATTGTGACCATCAGTGTAATCATAGTACTTATTGCAATAGTGTTTGTTGACTGGAAAAAAATCCGCTGAAGCAACAGATATTTAATAATGTAATAACTGATAAGGATTAAAATACACCATTAGATTTTTATAGTTATAATGTTTTCCCTTTTTTTCTTGACTGAAAGAAATTCATTATATTAAGAGTTATGTTAGCAATCAAACAATTTTGAAACAAGTACTTTGATTGTCCTGGGAAAGATGTACTATACTAAAAAGTTAAAGAGGGATTGGCATAATAATAAATTCCTATTCAAATCTCAAAAAGACATTATCTGCCAAAATAGTTACATGTGAGAGAAAACACAGTTAACATATATTTTGACACAAACATCCCTCATGATGATGGCCTTGAGCAGTACATTACTTCAGAAACAAAGGAATCATTTACACCTTCTAATGTTATTATCACTGAATATATTCACCTTGACTCACAACTACTGTGACTTTGAATACATTACACTCTACATAATATGGTGTCAGCAACGAACACTAAAATGGTAACTTCATGAAAGAGAGACGAAGTTGGACTTTAGAAGGTACATATTCAATGTAAAAGGGCACAACAGAGACATGTCATTAAGACAGATATAGATGCTGATCGGACTCTGTTCCAACAAATTTGTGTTATGAAACTAAGACTGATGAAGAACTTACACCTTTAAACAACCTCACAGCATTTAGAACAAATTGGTCAGAAGTACTTGTTTGTACTCATGTTGTAAGAGTGACACATTCCTCTGCTGCTGGTCAAAATGCTTGACATATAGCCTTGTTTCACAAGAAAACATTATCTTAAAATCCATCTGTAATATACTCAGTTGAGTATTACTATAACAGCTTCTCATCACGTTATCTGAGGACTCAAGTCAGTCAAGTGACAACCCCATTTCTTTCCCATTTCCTTTGCCAACTCTAGTTTATGTCTTCCCTGAACTTTAACCTCCTTGTTACCTTCTTCAAATTTTCTGTCTTTACATCTACTCTCACTCTCTCTCTCTCTCTCAAGAGTTTATTGCTCTTTGATGAAATTGATTAAGTCCCTAGCTAAACTTGTAAAAGTATTATTTTACAATAAAAGTAATAGAAAATCTCAGGAGCAGCAAAGAGGAGTAGCAGAAGACAATTTGTTAGATAAGAAGGTATATATAATTTATTGGTGAGTTGTACTTTTACAAAGCAACAAATTATACAGTGAGTAATTCATAGAAATTCTAGTTGCCATAGTAATCCAACCATATAAAGTACAAATTAGTTGCTAAAATAACATATTAATTTTTACAGTGATAGTTTATTGGAGATGAGTTTTGGAAATATATGTGATGCTTTCATTGTAAGCTGAGTATTTTCTTGCAGCACTACTAGACAAAACTGAAGTAATTTTTCTCTAATACAATGACCAATGAGGATTGCAAATGTTTGTTTATCACAAGTCAGCTCAACAATAGTCTACATTATTATAAAAAAACACCAAACGTTGATCTAATGATTGTAAAGGAGACTTCTCAGATCAACTAGATAGAATAGCTAAAGTGAGTGAATAAGAGAGAGACATATTGGCATATATCTTTGATAGAACTCTAATTAGTGAGTTGATACTCTCTCTAATGTACACAGTCTTCATGAAGCACCACATTTATCTCAACTTATATTACAAATTGATTATAACAAGTTCTTCTCATCTCATTCTTCATTACTTTATATCCATCACTGCTAACTCATCTACAACATCTTTTAACCCTATGAAAACTAAACCAAATCCATATTGTGTCCTATTTGGTTTAAGACATGCTTAGAAGTGCAAAGGTAGTAATTGCCATTGATACTGTTGGCTTGTTCCAAATATAAATTAGGAGGAGAGGAGAAGAAGTGTTGACTGATCTAGATCTCCAATGTCAGTACCAATATGCTGAACTCAGTTCACCTCTACATGCAAGAACGTATGACAAGTTTAGTCAGGAAGCATTTGCTGCTAGACTTATATCCTCGCCCATTATGAAGAAAAGAAATTTGCTGACATATATAGCTAAGGTCCTAAAGATTTAGTGCAAAAAAGGATTTCACACCTAGAGTTACTTATTTGACAATTTTACACCAACACAATCTTGAGTAGATCATGGGACAATTTTAAACCAATACAACTTTGATTTTACTCTAGGGCCTAGTTTACACTATTGTTTTTAGTTTAAAATCCCACATTAAATCCATCTTTCTTTGTATTATTATTAGGCAACTTTACACCATTTGGCTAATTGAGGGGTTTACTCTTTTTTAAGTTCCTTCTACAGTAATTTCGTTTTCTATTATATAGCACGATTTTACACTAGTTGTCACCCTTAACTGGAAATGGTGTAAAATTACTCCATATAAAGTGAAAGCTACCGATTTAGCTGAAGGAAGATTTTAACATTGACCTTTGAACTCACTTAAAACCTTACCTTGAGAAGAAAAACACATACATCCACTCTATGTCATTATAACATGGAAGATGAGTATGACAAGTATGATGATATCTTTATTTCATAATGATCTGAAAAATTGTTTTAACATGCTATGGTTATTGCAACTTTGGCTGATAGATTCTATCTTACCTCCTTTAACGTTTTCCAAAAAATATTATAACTGCTGCAATCCAAGGAAAGGATACATTAGTTGTTCAACCAAAAGGTAGTGGTAAAAGTTTATGTTTCTTTTTCCATCTATTTATCTAAGTAGTTATTCATTATCATCTGCTGCAGTTCAGCTTGCAAAAGGGCAACAGAGATTATAAATTCAATGCCATCTATTGTATTTACAGATTTTATTGCAGACATTGGACCAATTGTTAGTGCATTTCAAGAAGTTGGAGTAGATGCTGTAGGATATCATGGAGAGATGGATGCACCTTCTTGACATGAATCTTATGTCAAGTGGAAGTCAGGGTAGGTACAAACAATAGTAGCTACAAAACCGTTTGGCATGGGAACTAACTAACCAGACATATGCCATGTTGTTCAGAAAGGATTCACTGAAAATTTGCTATCTTGGGCTCAAGAGTTAGGGTGATCTGGTAGAGATGGACAGGAAGTATGTGTAACAATACTGTATTGTAAATCAGACATCTCCCATGCTAACCAATTGGTAGTGAATAATTTAGCCAATGCAGAAAGGTGAAATCAAAATTTGACAGGATTTTCCGAGTCATGGCAGTATGTTAAGGACAATTTAGCTGGAGTTTGCCGTTGAAAGCTCCTTTTAGCCATATTAGGTAAAGAAAGCAGTTCAGCAAATGCTAGTGGATATTGCTTTGATGTATGTTCAGCAACCAATATAGGAATGAGATTGACTTGAAAGATGAATTGAATGTTTTACTTAGTGCCTTATCTCAGCTTGGATGTAAAGATGAAGTTAAATTGCTAAATGGATCAGGAGATTGAATATTGCATGAACCAACACATATGACAAGACATCTTTTTTGTATGGAAATTATAATGGTAGAAGTATGCATCATTAAGCATTATCATGTTGTTGGTTTGGAGCAATTGGAACTGAAGTCAATGATTAAAGGTAAAGGTGCATATTCAGTAAATGGTGTTTACTATTGAACTGAAAAAGAACTCACATAATTAATAGCATTGAACCACTCCTTCTACCAAAGGAAAGTAGTAGCACAAACAGGCATTTGCAAGATAATTCAAACCAAAGCTCCTGTTCAAGCACAGAAAATAATAATTTAAAAGGAAAGCAACTTGGAGAAGGTTGTAATATTTTATCTGTAGTTAGGAAGCTTCTATCAGAGCCTGAAAACTGGTTTAAACTTGAAAAAAAGCAGCTATCAGTTTCCTAGTATCCTCCCTTCTGCTTCATCACAACAATTATGGTATATTAAAAACGTATTTAATCTTTAGTAGTCATGTGATGACCCTGATTTCATATGGAAGGATATTCAACTCTCAAAAGGCCAGCTGAACAAAGATCGTCTAATTAACGTTCAAATAACTGAAGAGAACAAGTAGGTGTTTTACAATCTGCACCTTGTTTAGGTAATAAATATTGTCCTGAAGAGGAATATACCTATGTTGTTGCTATTAGAGACAGAAGGAACTGTCCTAAGCATGATTTTCCTTTAATACAATCAAGTGATTGCCCTGTTCAATTTGTATACATTCATCCAAAGGATAAGGACAATGGAAGACATTGGATTAAAGGATTAGTTCATTGTCAAAAATCATTATCTGAAGAGTTTCATAACAATAAAATAAATGTTCCAAGCAAAATGTCACAATGTGTTAAAGACAAAATTAGTAATGCCATGTGTGAAAATCCATCACTGACTCCCTCTGAGATAATGTGTGGAAAAGGACTGGACTTTATACCCTCAACCATTGATAGTGCTACTTGTCATACAGGCAAAGCGACGCAAGGATTGTTTTTAAAAATTTGATCCATACTTCAAGTACTGGAGAGTTTTATCAGTATAATTGCTTGCTTTGAAACACTTTGCAATGTTCAAAAATAGTATAACTTTTTGAAGTATTACCTGGACTTTGTGATTTTGAGAATGTCAAGTTTATTGATGAAAATTGCAATTTGTCAGCAGCAAAAAAACTGGGCTCAATGATGCACTAGATGTGATCACCTCAAAATGATTAGTAGTAATGACAATTGACCAATGGCAAACATCCCCTAGCAGTACCATTGATGTGGAAAGGAGCAACAAAAACTGTAAAAGAGATTCATTGCAATGTCTCAAATTATCGATAATAAAAGTATATATAAAAGATAAACTTGCTTGCTTAAATCATATATCTGCTTAAAAGGGAGTCCCCTTGTTGTATAGATCTAAAACAGAGGAATCAAGGAGAACAGCTGCTGCCAAGAAACAATCACAAAGATTGGCGAAATCCATACCAGATTAAACTTGTCAGCGTGGACCTCGAGATCGCGTTGACAACTTTCTCTCAGGTCCTTTCTCTAGAAAATGATTTATTGACAATTCTAAACATTCATTGAGCAGCAAACTGCCTAAACGCGTATGTGTAAGTGACAGTATTGTTAAATGTATTCCCAATGCTCAACCAGAAATTACTGGAAAACGTGCAGAAATAAAATTTGTTGATAAAAAAAACAGGAACAATGGTATGAAGGAATTATATCCTCATATAATGTGATAACTGGCAAGTACTCTGTGTACTTCTTGTATGACTGAGTAACAGAAGAGGCATCATATATATGATGACGAAGATATGGAAATTTTGACTGATAATTAATTACTGTTTTTATCTAGATTCAATTCATTATAGTGTTAAAACAGTGTTATGAACTGAATTCATTCATTTACTCAATCATATACATCATTAACATTCCACCTTAGTACTCTTGTTCAGTATTTTATAATAGGAAAATTATAAGTGAGTTCAAAGGTCATTATTAAAATCTTCCTTTAGTTGAATGTGTAGTTTTCACTTTATATGAGGTAATTTTACACCACTTCCAGTTGATGGTAGCAACTGGTATAAAATTATGCCATAAAATAGATATTAGTTTTACTGTGGAAAGAAATTAAATGAGTAAACCCCTTAATTAGTCAATTAGTGTAAACTTATTCCATAATAATACAAAGATAGATGACTTTACTGAGGATTTGAAACAAAAAACAATAGTATAAACTTGGTCCTAGAGTAAAATCAAGGTTGTATTAGTTTAAAATGTCCCCATGATATACTCCAAGTTGCATTGGTGTAAAATTGTCCAATGTCTTCAAGGCTACCACTGCACACATAATTTAAATTCTAACATGCAGCTATGTACTCAAAACAAACCACACCTCCAAAGCTTGATTGGTCAGTATTATATTGGACCAATATAGGGCAATCATTTTTGCTATCTGGCAAATACACGATACATATTGAACTATATTATTAACATATGTCTAGTGTGAATGCTAGAAGTCACTACAATAATTTATCTAGGTATATACACTATACCTAGATTCTTATCTAGGTGTATACACTATACATAGATAAGTTATTGTTGAACAATTCAATAATACATGTATTGTTAGTGTACATTTAGTCATCCAGAGAATATATTATATTATATGAATACATATACTATTGTCAGTATGGATATCTATATATTCATAATAATGTCCAGAGTTTCTTTATTTATAATCTTAGCTAGATTTAGCCTATCTGAGATCATAAAATCATTTTTCTTATTATGGAATGTAGAAGAATTTTCCTAAAGCTATTCCTTGTTCTTTGTGTCTTTAGTTACTGTGTGTGATGTCTGTTTGTCTTCTTAGCAGTTTGATGATGTTTTAGTTGTAAAAATGATTATTATCAGTACAAAATCAACCTGAATGTGTGTGAATGACTCAGTCCACACAATAGATTAAAATATAAGATAATATTTATTGTATAATAAGTGTTTCCTCAGTGTTTCTTGACTTTATTGACACTTTGTGACTAGATCAGTTGTATTTCCACTGACTAAACAATATATTTATATTTCTACAAACTCAAATATTTATAAAAAGAAGCCATTGATAGTCCTCATAATTAGGACTGTGTTATGAGGAAACCAGTACTGGTGTGTATAGTTCTAATTTAATTTTCCAATATATGCACTAGTTGTATATTATACTATATTAGTATATGTAATCATGTACTGTTAGTATGATAGAGTACTATAGTGTTAACAACTGTACAGTCTAGAGGGAGTTTTTAGTGTTTGTAATTATAAACACTAAAATGCATTCCTTATTAATAATCCAAAACTTTAATGTGTCACAGAATGTCTATTGCCAAATGTCTAAATGTGAAGATATTGAGCAACAACTGTCCCATTTTCTGATGGATTGACAGCATTGTCCACAAGATACATCAAAATCTTCAATGGGTATCTGGTGATGTCTTCTCAAGCACTCTTCCTTAGTTTATCTTTCAATCTTTCAATTTGTATCAAATGACAAAAATTGATTCTTTTTAAAAGATCTCTTTATCACTTAAGTATAATTATAGAATGATAGATATATTATATAATTGTGTTACAGCTATTACAACACCATTATTATCAGTTCAATGTACATGATTATGTCTAGTACTAATGTCCTGTTAAAGGTTAATTTGATTTTTCTAAGAATATACATGAAAGAATTATGCGTCACATTGATACATGTGTCCTTTATAATAAATGATACTGATACTATACTGTAGAAGTATATGATAATAGAATAATGAGATGACTTTCATTTATGAAGATCTAGTTAAATAGAGTTATTGACATATTACTAGAAGTAATAACAAATACATGACTGTTGTTTACATATAATACTGTCAGATTAATTTTAATTGAATGAGAATAATTTCTAATACAATCTCTTTTTCCAAAGAACCTAATAAAAGAATACAATATTGTGATACAATAATGACTAATGATATTACTTTTATAGTTATCAACTAACAGAACTCACTAAGCAGATGGAAACACCAATGTGGTATTAAACTGAAACAAGATTTATTATGTCAACAATATCAGTCATAAATAATTGTGTAGTTGTTTATGATAGTGAGTTCAGTGTACTTAGGTAGCTACTATGAACATTGATACATTGCTTTTTAATATGAAATTAATACTAATGTCTTGTTTGGAGTTGCTATCTTTAGACCACTTTCATTCTAAACAAAGTGGGCAACAGTACAAGACTAACTAATCTCTAGACCCTAAATTCTCATCTTAGGAACGTAACTGTGATTATATTAGTTTCACAACATTTTTGAACAACACAAGATAGCTTATCTAAACACTTTTCTTTCTTCTCTCTATTTCTAACGTCTAGTTTTAGTGTGCGTGACACTTCCCTAACTTATATTAGTTCATTAAATCGTTAGGTGTACCACAGAGTTGCCATAAACAACCACATAACGACGCGAAAACCTAAAAAACAGGTGAGTAGATCACACTCTATATTGTATTCTACTACATAGTGTGGCTGTATATCTATTACATATAGTAGTAGTTAGTAGACAGACAGTATACTATATGTTACTATAATTAGATAACAGTTGATTTAGTTAGTAAAGTTTCCTCATTCCAATGTAGTAGTAATACTATCTAACTACGTCATATCTATAGACACCTGACATAGGAACGGTGACTAGCTAAGGACCTATACTTTTCAAGATGTCTCAGAATGTAAGTCTATAATTTTTCTATTACTATGTCATTATCTCTATATATCACTGTGATACTAACTAAACTCACATATCAGTGTTATTGTATAGACAGAATATATTTCTAAAAGATGGAGTTTTAGTTATAAGGGAAATCTGTATACTCACTATACTACAGTATATGATACATTTTTGTTTCTATAATAGAATGAAAAACTGTATAGGGCAGCTACAAATGGAGATCTCAAAAGTGTGCAATCAGCTATCCAGGAAGGTGCAGACATAAACTATCATCCACCTAATGGGGTATGTAATTAATTGTATGTAGTTATCTATATGATCTCCTTCCAAAACTACCAATTTTTGGTGCTGCATTCAGCTGTGGATTACCACATCAACAAATCTATTTGCTCGTTCACACTTTATATGATAACAATATTCATAACCTACTAATAATTTAATTAAGAAAATTAAGACAATGAATGAGATTAAGTTTGTAATTTTAGTAACAAGAGTGACCTCTTATATTCAGAGGTTAGACCAGTATATTGTATATTTTATAATTACTAGCAAAATATTTAATGTTAATGTGTCTATGGACTAATTGCTGTAGATTAGGAGAGTTTCATTGTAAAAAAGTTTGAACATTGGACGATGTATGAAAAATAAACATATTTAGATAACTACACATTAAAGTATTTACTCTAAGAGCATGTGATACACATATTACATCATGGTGTTGAAAGTGTAGATAGTGAGATGACTCTTTTAGATATATGAAACCTACAAATGGACTGTTAGATCCATGGGTTCTCTATTATCCTCCATACAGTCACAGACAATTGCTTAATAGGTTTTGTACATGCCAATTGTGTGGGAAATTTTCAACATATTAATTTTTTACATCAAGCTTTTGTAACATAGAAGCTTTCAAATCTATGGTTAATGATTGTACACTCAATAATGATAGAAGTTTTTTTAGCTAGAGTGGTGTTAGTTGATAAATGATATAATTAACGTTATTTTGCCTAGACAACCAATAATTAAAATTGGAACAAAATAATTAATTTATATAATACAACAGTGAATTTTACTAACTAAATATGCTGTGACAATATTTCCTTTATTTAAAGTATCATTTCTTAATAATAAACATTGTCATCTACTCTTCTTACATAGTACCAGTTTACACCACTAATTGTGGCATCTGTAAATAGATTTACTGAGGTTGTAGAGTTCCTGTTAGAAAATCAAGCCGATCCAAATTCCACTGATATGGTGAGTGTTCATATATAGTAACTACTGTTGTAATGAATATATGTATACATTGTACATGTACATGCGTACATATAAACTGTATAAATGTAATATGTCATGTAATAATGTTTATATTTTTGAATGGTATTCTAAAATTTAATGACATTATTACATCTCTATGAGCAAATAAGATATTTATATGATGTATTATGTCATGTGACTTGTACAATAATTCCAGGAAGTACATGTATAATATTGGATGATTGGCTCCTAGTCTGCTTTCCTTGCGGTTTGTATTCTTTGTTTATATTAATTAGTCTGTCCTTGTTACTGTTCATTGTTACTATGGTATAAGTTCATGTATATACTTTAGTATATAAGCTCTTTAGTCATTTTTTCAATGGTCTTTGATTATATTGATATGATTTGGAAGAACAATTGTTGTTCTCTCTATGTTTATTTGATCCTTTTCACAATACTTCATTGGTGACGAGTCAAAGTCATTACTATGACCACATTTGGGAGGATTTCTACCTTCAATCCTTTGCAAGATGATTGCAGTTCATATATGGAAAGACTGCATTTTATATTTCTGCTAATGATGTTCAGAATCAAGTAAAAAAGTTTTAATGTCCTTATTTTCTATGATGCAACATTTATAAGGTCGTCCATAACATGGCAGCTCACAACTATCCTGTGCCTCTGTCGTACAAAGACATCATTACTCGAATATAAGTATCACCCAAAGCTGTTAATTGTAATTCAATAAATTCTAGTTTAGTATGCACATTTGTCAACAAGGAGAGTCGTTGACAAGGAGTAAATTTCTGGGTTAAATTTTTACAAGTCACAGTACTAAGGCAGCTTATGGAATTGTAACTTTGTTGAAACACTTGATATTAAGAAGACTGTTGCGTTTTATGAAATAAAGCATATCTGAATGCAACTTCTATTGACTGATCTTACAAAAAGCACTGGATATAGCTCTATAGCTCAAGCTATGGAGTCTGAAGAAGAGACAACAGTTTTAAACATCTCCTCAAGTAGGATACTTTGGATATTTAATTGTTGAAAAGGGCTCCTCCCTATCCCAGAGAATGTATAAGCCATTATGGAAGGTCCCATCCCAAGGAACTGAATCCCTTTTTTGACTCCTCAATTATTACTCAAGTTTCTCCCAAATTATCATCCAACTAACTCTGTCTTCTGTTACAGAAAATCATCCATGGCAGTAGGAATCTTAGAAAGCTAAACCATTTTACAAAACTAATGAATTACTTGCCTCTATAGCTGATATTGAAGCAAGGAACAATTGTTCTCTCATATGATGCTTTTTCCAATGGTCTAGGGGTTGTTCTCTCTCATCTTTATTATGACGGTTTAAAAGAATTGATTTGTTTTGCATTTCGCACCCTTGCTCCGACTGAAAATATTCAATTAGACAAAAATACAGATTGTCTTTGAAATTAAATAATTCTATTAAAATCTCTATGACTGACCATTGACATTGTTCACAGATCAAAAACTCATTTTTCTATTAAGTGAAACCAATGCAGTTCCCAATATGACCTCTGCATGATTTCAATGATGTATTGTCCATGCATGGTCTGTTAAACGTAACTTAACAAGGTGACACAATATTATTCAACCAGTTTCAAACCTTGCCTGTCACCCTTAGTGATTTAAATCATATTCCATGTTTCTTGTGGTTTGCCTCTCTCAGGTGTACATTCTCTCCTATGTGTTTCATAATTCCCTAATTAAATGTGTTTCATAATTCCCTAATTAATCAGTTACGTCATACACATCTTGGTATGTCTAAAGCTAAGCTTATAATTTTGTATCATTGTTTCTTCTAAAGCCCATAATTTCCTCATGAGTAAGTTTGATATTTTCTTTAAGTTTCAGATTTCATAATTCCCTCATATTAAGGTTACAACATACACAATCTGGTATGTCCAAAGTTAAGCTTATATGTTTTGTATCATTATTTTTTCTAACACTCATAATTTCCTAATGAATGAGTTTGATATTTTCTTTAAGTTTAATATTTTCATATAATTCCTTATTAATGAAATACATGATGCACACCCTTGTATGTCCAAAATTAACCCTGTAATTATATTTTGTGGAAAAGCATGCACTCAGATTGTGAGAAAAGGTTAAACAATGTCAGAATTGTTAGTTGCATAAGCTATCCTCCCATTGTACCTCTACACTCTTGGAAGTAGCCTTAACAGTCCTGGTCCTGCATCCATATTGATCCAGGTCCTTTTTATTTGTGAAAATGTTTCTGATTGTAATAGATGTCTATTCAAGTTGCTGGACGTCCACATGATAGCTACTTACCTTTCCAGATTGTTTTAGAAAAGAACATATGATGTACTTGTACATAGTATACTTGTATGTTATATTATGCCATTTATAACTCATATATAGCTAATATCAACCTTTGTATAATTGTATGACGTTATATCATCATTAATTCATACTTATTTTTACCTTACATTTACACATGTATTAGTAGTCTTTCCTAAACAGGTTAGTGTTGTTGCTCATAATATAGTGTTTGTTGAATGTACTACATTGACATTACATGACATGAGCTACTAATAATAGTCATAAGAGAGAGAATAAACGTCATTAACCTCTACTGATTTTAACCACATGTTATGATAGTACTTGTTTATGTACAATGTATAGTATACTGTTAAGTTACCTAATATTTACTTTATATTTCTTCCTTTTCAGTATGGGTCAACAGCATTACACAGAGCATCTAATGCTGAAATAGCAGAAATACTAATTAAAAATGGGTCCAATATACATGCATTAGATCAGGTTAGTGTTTTATATTAATCCTGTTGTATAATGCAAAGCAATCATAGAATGTTATATAACAATTCCTCTAGTGACAGTAACAATCTGTACAATTAAACAAGGAAAAAATGTAACAAAGTTTCTCTGTCTAGTTATAGTTTCCAATACAAGGAATGTTTTAACACTCAGTCTATAAGTATGACGTACCAGTGGTTTGTAATGTATGCTGTACTATCTTCATTGTTATCATCAGACAAAACTAATTATAAGAGTCACTAAGTCATGGGTCTAGCTAGTACATGTTGTTAATAAAGTTTTCTTACTTCCCTAATCATGAAATTCTTTATATGATATAATTTCCTCAATAATTATTGATACTATATATCAACAAATACATTCTGTGAATAATAAATAAACCTACTTAAAACTGACTGACAAATGAAATTTTTCCAATAACTCCTCTGCTATTTTCTTGATCTATTGAGGAGCTATCATTAATTGATTCAATCACGAATTAATCTGTTATTTTGATTCAAAATATGAATTTAATCACAATATCATTTAATTGTACAGATTGTCTGTATTACTAGAGTAACTGTTATGTACAAATCTACTGGAAAGGTTTATGTAGAATTTTTTATATTAATACACTATGAGAGTATCTATTACCTATTCATGTGTTCCACTGACATCACATTAGTTTTAGCTATACTCAAATTATCTCAATATTACTGGACAACAATCATAATATCTTCATAGGATACTGATACTGATTACAGGATATGACAGTTTACATTATGGTAATGGGTATTATGGAGTTGACATTGTGGACTGAACCATTCATTGTAATAATGATATATATCCAATGATGACATTTGTGACTGTTCCTAACACATGTAGTTAAGATGTAACCACACCCTCACCTTTAATCTTAATTGTTAACAATGATAGACATTTCTTGTTATATTGTGTTTTGTTTATTAATACTCAATGCACTATTTACTCACAGTGTAGTATCACATGGTTTGACAATCATTTTGAACATTGTAATTTATTTATGTTTTTCATAATAGTAACAATATTAATTAGATAAATTAAAACCATTATGTTGAAAAAGAAAACAAACTAGCAGTATCTCAAAATGTTATGGATAAATCTTTCTTTACCTTTTACCTCTTCATTTAGTCATATGCATATTACAAAATATTATAATTTTATTTCCATAAAATTTTTATTTTATTATGTTTTTGCGTATACTGAAAATGTACCAAATTCACAAAATGACTGATTTTTTCATATTGGGTCACATATTATGGTATATATCCTACTTGACTATATTTTAACATTCACTTGTCAGTTTATTGCAAATTTAAACATGTTTTTTGCTTATATAGTGTTATGTGTAGTAAAACAAATTTAACAATAGAATGAATGTACCAAAATGATGTCAATACTCATAGATAGTGTTACCTGATATATATTGACAATAATTAGTCTTCCTTTTAATTTAAAACCTGATATTGTGTATAATTAATTCCTATCAAGTTTATCTATTATACACCTATTGTATTATACTAGTTATAACTTGTCAATAATCTAAATTTTATGTAGCATGTACTTTGCAAATCACTTACTGTCACGTATTGTATTATGAGACTGTATTGTAAATCTATAGGTGAAAGATGTGTGACGTAATATAACAAACATCTTAATTTTCAAACATATCATAGCTAGTTATCATGAATACTACTGCTGACATCACATAAATTATCAACCTTTCTCTAAAGAATAGTTTTAAAACATTATCTTATCTATCCTTTATAATGTACCATTAGTTGTAGCTATATCTTATTAAGCGAATTGATCATAAATACTGACATCTACTTTATGTAGCACAATGATACTCCCCTTCACTTTGCTGCTCGCTGTGGCCACAATAATGTAGCTGATGTGCTAATAAAGTCTGGTGCATCACTGGATGCCATTAACAATGTAAGTATCTTCATTATAAAATATGTTGTCATTATTATACATGACTGTTTTATGTATGATTATTATATAAATTAATAAATAACTTATTAATAAACACCAACATCATTGTATTTATTAAAATATATCAATATATACATAATTAACCTTTCAATCAATGTTTACAATATATGATATTATTTCATTATACAGGATGGTAACACACCATTACATGGTGCATGCGCTGAGGGTAGAATGGAATGCATAAAACTACTAGTATCTCATGGAGCTGATACTACCATTAAGAACAATAAAGGTGAAACAGCTGCAGACAAAGTTCAACCTTTTAACTACAACAGAGCTACTATATTACATTTGATTGAAGAAGCCAAAAAAGGTAATGTACTTCACCACAATAGAAATGTACATACAGTGTAAGTGATACTAGTATATAATCAGGAATATCTATGAAACTACTGCCTTCTTAATTCAGCTATAATTAAATAGATCATAACTATATTTGTACATAGTTGTAATAACATCTTCTTTAATTTATTGTTATATTATCATATTTGATTGTACATATATTAACAGCATATGTATAGTATTGATATAACAAGGTCATTGAACCTTGATAACGAACAAAGTATACTTGTAGATTATGTGCAAGATAGCAATGATGATGGTCCTTTGTTAGAATTCATTTTATTAAACTACTACATAGTATTACAAACCACAAGTGTACATTATGTTATCTTATGTCATTTTCAGCCCTTAGTTTGACTGATATTAGAATATGGTTATTTGGAATTAGAATTATATCTAACTACAATTAATTAACAACAAGTTACCATGTAAGCTACCACAAGTCAAATTTGTTCCTTGATCATTTTATACAGAATTGCACTCCTTATGAGTAAGATAGCAGTGACAATTAGATGTCGTATGATATCTGATAGATATGAAGACTTGGAACTGTAGTATGTATATTAACAGTTAATTGATGTGACAATGTATTATATATTTTTGTTTTTTACTCAAATAGTCATTACTAGAGTCTGTTTATTTATTGTCAGTACACAATACAAATATGATTGTGTAATCTAACATTAATACTATGATATCAGTTCATATTTGTAATAGCTATCCATTTAATAGCTATACTCTCTCTGATCTTGTCTAAAGTACAGTCATAATTATGATACAGATGTTTTAGTTCATCAATAAGCTTTTTTGTGTTAATAGCAAATGAAAAGTCTGCAACATTGCTTATATTAAATATAATATGTGATTAGATTGGTACACATGAAATAATAGCAGTTTAAATCAAATATGTGGTTTTGAAAACCTATTGAAATGTGTTGAGAAGTCATTGCTTTTAGCGTTACAGATATAAATGATAAGGCATAGGTCTTTACAACAGAATGTTAAGTCCTTGTATATAACTGGATTTCATTGGTAAAAATCATGTAGCAGAATCAATTATGTCTTGATATTGTTTAGCAATTATACATAAGATATCTTTGTCTACAATATCCTCAAAACTGATTTCACTAATTGACAGTTAATTTCGATCATTACAGTACATTGATGGTAGTTAGAGGTAACTATGCCTTAATACATTACATGTAACATTTTCTAATAATAATTGCCTTGTACACCCTGTTACATTCATCCAAAATCTTAAAAAATGGTATTGCAGGAAAAAATTCACATTCAATTTTTGTGGTTATGTGGCATTAACTAATTAAGCGAATTAAACGGTTGGTGTTCTCTATAACAATTAGGTGTGAAGAGAGTTAGCTGACAAAGTTCATGGCATATATTACTTAATTGTCAAAATAATTGTAATCAACTACTGTGATAAATAACAAACAGCGAAGCATCAATTTTTTTTCTCCTTTTACATTACTTTAGACAAAAGTGAACTCTTTAGGTGGAACATTGACTGTTTTGATGAAGAGCAAGTCTTTGAGAAGCCAGACTATGGAGTCAAACTAGTCATTCCACCATTTGCAGTGGAAGATAATGAGAACATTGACACCACAGTTCAAATTGATCGCACAAACACTTCTGACATTGAGCTTCCTCAAGGTGTTAAACTTGTTAGCTGTGTCTATGAAGTCCAAAGTTCAGGAATCTTTAGAAAACCAGTTGAGCTTCATCTTCAACATAACGTTGATGTCATGTCCCAAAATGACAGTGAAAGGCTAGTTTTTATTACTAGCGATGGGTCTCAACCAAATCGTTTTAAGATTTCAGATGATGATCAACATTTTGGTATCAAAGACAACTCTGGTCTTATCAAGGTTTCTCATTTCTCTAAATTTGGCATTGCTTTGCGTCTCAGCACAATATCTGATTTTTTTCAACCAATCTGCAGATATACAATGATACTATGTTACAAGAGTGTCATGAAATCTTGTTGGCAAATAAAAATTGTTATTACTAAAAGTTTGGGACCATTTCAAGCGGTAAGAGTTTTAGCATGCAATTGTAAATTTTATATTGATCTAATGTATATTCATGTCATTTTATAAAACAGATCATTTTTATTTCTTTCTAAATTTATAGAGGGTAAATAATGATGAAAGTTTTCAAGAATGGATGAAGAGAGACCCTATTTCTTTCTACTTCAATCCTGATGCTGATATTGTTTCACTACAAGCAAGCACTAGTGAATTTTATGTTATAAAGTCAATCCTTGAACCAAACCAGGTAAAAATCTTTTTGTTCACTTCAATATTTGTATATATTTCAGCTTTCATTAACTAATTTGTATCTTAGGTATGCAAGGATGATGTAGATCAAAGTCAACCAGACTCAGCTCTATTGTACCTTCATTATGAAGTCAGGCTAAGAGAAGAGCATGAAATGAAAGATCTAGTTTTAACATTCGAGGGAATGAAACATGGAGGAAGTATAACAATACCTTATTATGAATTATTTGATGAAAAAGGTAAAATAATCAAACTTAAAATTACAAAAATAGGTACAAATTTAGTATATATGAACCTGTACTCTCAAGATTGTAACATTACTATCTAATTGTATCATATATTATAGTGTCACATCTGTCTACATCTTCATTCACTGCTGACATTGTAATTGAAGTCACAAACAAGTCAATATTAGGTATCATCTTCTAATTTATATGCAATAGTTATCATGTTAAATAATCCAAAAGCATGCTTACATTAAAAGTTAAAATTAATCTCATTTCTTATGATATATGATAAGCTAACGAAATACTTCATGAATTTCTCACAGTATAATTATGCTAGATTTTATTTTTCAAATAAAATTTTGTAACTTTTTACAGAAAAGGAGCCAAAAAGAAGTCATCTTTTGTCACTGCTTAATCCTATAAAATACCAATGGAATGTAGTTGCCTCACAACTAGATGTACCTAATGGCAAGATTAAAGATGCAGAGTACACTATGACATACAATGATACTCAGAAGTTAATGGAGATACTGCAGGTGTGGATTGATATGAGATGTAGTGCGGTATCCTGGAAACAAATTCTAGCGGTCATTACAGCTCCTCCACTTAAAAGTATAACAGTAGCAAATGACATAAAAGGATTTCTTAATAGACCTGATATACAAGCCATGTATTGCAGAGATCAGTCAAGTAAATATAATTGTTATGATATAATGATATCTTACTTTTGTTTATGTAGAACATGATACATTTCCCACATTTCCTACTCCTCAAATGCTTGTTTCAGAAAATGTTAAAGGTACTGGGCTTACTTATGTACTTGTATAATGTTAAATTATTTGGTATAATTAGCACAAAACAATGGTATTTCTGCCAGTAACAATGGTGATGATGAGCAAAAAACTTTGAAACCTACATTTAAAATAGCATTTTATCATTTCAACCATTGTCTTTTTACCATAATCTCTTCAATATTATTTCAAAATATTATTTTATTTTCTTTAACAGGACCTGGAACTACACAAGCAATTGAAACCATTGTGACTAATCCTCAAACACCTGCTAATGGAGACGTTAAAGGTATTGGGCTTAGTTATGTACTTGTATAATGTTAAATTATTTGGTATAATTAGCACAAAGCAATGGTATTTCTGCCAGTAACATTGGTGATGATGAGCAAAAAACTTTGAAACCTACATTTAAAATAGCATTTTATCATTTCAACCATTGTCTTCTTACCATAATCTCATCATTCAAAATATTATTTTATTTTCTTTAACAGGACCTGGAACTACACAAGCAATTGAAACCATTGTGACTAATCCTCAAACACCTGCTAATGGAGACATTAAAGGTATTGGGCTTACTTATGTACTTGTATAATGTTAAATTATTTGGTATAATTAGCACAAAGCAATGGTATTTCTGCCAGTAACATTGGTGATGATGAGTAAAAAACTTTGAAACCTACATTTAAAATAGCATTTTATCATTTTAACCATTGTCTTCTTACCATAATCTCATCAATATTATTTCAAAATATTATTTTATTTTCTTTAACAGGACCTGGAACTACACAAGTAATTGAAACCATTGTGACTAATCCTCAAACACCTGCTAATGGAGACGTTAAAGGTATTGGGCTTAGTTATGTACTTGTATAATGTTAAATTATTTGGTGTAATTAGCACAAAGCAATGGTATTTCTGCCAGTAACATTGGTGATGATGAGCAAAAAACTTTGAAACCTACATTTAAAATAGCATTTTATCATTTCAACCATTGTCTTCTTACCATAATCTCATCAATATTATTTCAAAATATTATTTTATTTTCTTTAACAGGACCTGGAACTACACAAGCAATTGAAACCATTGTGACTAATCCTCAAACACCTGCTAATGGAGACGTTAAAGGTATTAAGCTTAGTTATGTACTTGTATAATGTTAAATTATTTGGTGTAATTAGCACAAAGCAATGGTATTTCTGCCAGTAACATTGGTGATGATGAGCAAAAAACTTTGAAACCTACATTTAAAATAGCATTTTATCATTTCAACCATTGTCTTCTTACCATAATCTCATCAATATTATTTCAAAATATTATTTTATTTTCTTTAACAGGACCTGGAACTACACAAGCAATTGAAACCATTGTGACTAATCCTCAAACACCTGCTAATGGAGACGTTAAAGGTATTGGGCTTAGTTATGTACTTGTATAATGTTAAATTACTTGGTGTAATTAGCACAAAGCAATGGTATTTCTGCCAGTAACATTGGTGATGATGAGCAAAAAACTTTGAAACCTACATTTAAAATAGCATTTTATCATTTCAACCATTGTCTTCTTACCATAATCTCATCAATATTATTTCAAAATATTATTTTATTTTCTTTAACAGGACCTGGAACTACACAAGCAATTGAAACCATTGTGACTAATCCTCAAACACCTGCTAATGGAGACGTTAAAGGTATTGGGCTTAGTTATGTACTTGTATAATGTTAAATTATTTGGTGTAATTAGCACAAAGCAATGGTATTTCTGCCAGTAACATTGGTGATGATGAGCAAAAAACTTTGAAACCTACATTTAAAATAGCATTTTATCATTTCAACCATTGTCTTCTTACCATAATCTCATCAATATTATTTCAAAATATTATTTTATTTTCTTTAACAGGACCTGGAACTACACAAGTAATTGAAACCATTGTGACTAATCCTCAAACACCTGCTAATGGAGACGTTAAAGGTATTAAGCTTAGTTATGTACTTGTATAATGTTAAATTATTTGGTGTGATTAACACAAATCAATGGTATTTCTGCTAGTAACATTGGTGATGAAGGGCATAAATCTTTGAAACCTATCCCTGTGAAAAATGCCCATTTTGCTCCCATTGAAGATATACTTGAATTTAGTAGCCATTATTAAAAATAAGCATTAATCAAAAGAATAGTTTGTGTAATAAATGTGGAAGGCTAATACTTTCCAGTAACAAGAAGAAACTCTTAAGAAACATAAGTGAACATTTTGCAATTATACTGCATACATTTCATTTTATGCTAAAGATGCCTATAATGCTGAAGAATTAGCTTTGTCCTTGTTTATTAATGTCAAATAACATGCATGTCACTTACATGCAAGTGACTGTTATGATGTGTAATTCTAAAATAGACACTGGGTTTTTTGAATTAAATTTTTGAGAGGATGAGAAAGCGAGATAAGGAAAATTTCATAATAACTATATATTTACTACTATCTAAAAATCACAAATTAAAACCGTTTCAAAATATTATTTTCTTTTCTTTAACAGGATCTGAAACTACACAAATAAATAAAACCATTGTGACTAATCCTCAAACAACTGCTAATGAAGATGTTGAAGGTATTGGGCTTAGTTATGTACTTGTATAATGTTAAATTATTTGGTGTAATTAGCACAAAGAAATGATATTTCTGCAAGTAACATTGGTGATGATGAGCAAAAAACTTTGAAACTTATCCTTGTGGAAAATGTCTATTTTGCTCCCATTGAAGATATGCTTGAATTCAATAGCCATTATTAAAAATAAGCATTAATTAAAAGAATAGTTTGTGTAATAAATGTGAAAGACTAATACTTTCTAGTAACAAGAAGTAAGAGACTCTTAAGAAACATATGTGAACATTTTGCAATTATACTGCATACATTTCATTTTATGCTAAAGATGCCTATAATGCTGAAGAATTAGCTTTGTCCTTGTTTATTAATGTCAAATAACATGCATGTCACTTACATGCAAGTGACTGTTTTGATGTGTAATTCTAAAATAGACACTGGGTCTTTTGAATAAAGTTTTTGAGAGGATGAGAAAGTGAGATAAGCAAAATTTCATAATAACTATATATTTACTACCATCTAAAAATCACAGATTAAAACAGTTTCAAAATATTATTTTATTTTCTTTAACAGGACCTGAAACTCCAAGGATTACACAAGCAAACAATATCATTGTGATCGTCAGTGTAGTCATAATACTTATTGGAATAGTGTTTGTTCACTGGAAAAAAATCCACTGAAGCAACAGATATTTAATACTTGTAATAACTGATAAGGATTAAAATACACCATTACCTTTTTATAGTTATAATGATTTCCCTTTTTGTTGTTGATTGAAAAAAAATTCCTTATATTAAAGAGTTATGTTAGCAATCAAACAATTTTGAAACAAGCACTTTGATTGTCCTGGGGAAGATGTACTATACTAAAAAGTTAAAGAGGGATTGGCATAATAATAAATTCCTATTCTAATCTCAAAGCACCATTATCTGCCAAAATAGTCACATGTGATAGAAAACAGAGTTAACATATATTTTGACACAAACATCCCTCATGATGATGCCCTTGAGTAGTACAATACTTCAGAAATAAAAGAATCATTTACACCATCTAATGTCATCATCACTCTGAATATATTCACCTTGACTCACAACTACTATGACTTTGAATACATTACATTTTACATAATATGGTGTCAGCAATGAACACTAAATGGTAACTTATGAAAAGAGAGAAGAATTTGGACTTTAAAAGGTACATTTTCAATGTAAAAGGGCACAACAGAGACACGACATTAAGACAGATACAGATGGGTGATCAGATTCCATTCCAACAAATTTGTGTTATAAAACTAAGACTAATGAAGAACTTACTCCTTAATTTAAACAACCTAACAACATTTAGAACAAACTGGTCAGAAGTGCTTGTTTGTACTCATGTTGTAAGAGTGGAACATTTCTCTACTGTTGGTCAAAATGCTTGACATATAGCCTTGTTTCACAAGAAAACATGATCTTAAATCCATCTGTAATATACTCAGTTGAGTGTTACTATTCAGTTCTACTTAATCCATTGTAAACAATGTCTTGAAGCAGTATACATAGGGATGACAGGCCAATTATTGAGAAATAGAAATGATCATCAAGACACAATCAGGTCAAAAAACAGATACTTTCCCATAGGGGATCATTTCTCTTGTTGAGGACATTCTAATAAAGACCTTAACATCTTTTTCCTCAAGAGTAACCTGCAAAATAATATCTTTTACAATTGCTAAACTGACCAAAAGCTTTATTAGTAGAAACTATTTAACTAAGTAATTAAGATACTGTGACTGTTGGAGAAATTCAGCCAAAAAATAAGCTTTGAATTATTTGAATTCTTGTTTGATTGAATGATTTCCTATTGAGTGGTCTCATTTGAAAAGTTAAAAAATTTGTGACAAGTATACATTTAATAAAGCAAGACAATACAAAGTTTCAATACAAAACATTAGAATGACAGACAGTGTATATAATTCCATAAATTCACAATTTATAATGCATACACCCTCTGTTTGTGCAATTAACAATATAAACAACTACTATGCCTATTATGTATACACAAACAAGTACATATACACAGTAAGGACATATATAGTAATATGAATGACAATGATTTTCTGCCAAATATTAAAATCAGACAACAAATTCAATAAACAAAGTTGTATTTGTAGTAATATTAAAATTAAGACAAGAGAAATTAAAAGTTTACAAAAAAACATAGAACACTATTTTAGTCTGAGGACTAAAGTGACAATCCCATTTCTCTCCTATCTCCTTTGCCAACTCTACTTTATGTCTTCCCTGAACTTTAACCTTCTTGTTACCTGCTTCAAATTTTCTGTCTTTATGTCCACTCTCCCTCTCTCAAGGGTTTGTTGCTCTTTGATGAAATTGAGTAAGTCCCTAGCTAAACTTGTAAAAGTATTATTTTACAATATAAATAATAGAAAAAATCAGGAGTAGCAAAGAGGAGTAGCAGAAGACAATTTGTTAGATAAGAAGGTCCAACTACATAAAGTACAAATGAGTTGTTAAAATAACATATTAATTTTTACAGTGATAGTTTATTGGAGATGAGTTTTGAAATATATGTGATTCTTTCATTGTGAGCTGAGTATTTTCTTGCAGCACTACTAGACAAAACTGAACTAATTTTTCTCTAAAACAATGACCAATGATGATTGCAAATGTTTGTTCATCACAAGTCAGCTCACCAATAGTCTACATTATTGTTTAAAAAAACACCAGATGTCGATCCATTGATTGTATAGGAGACTTCTGAGATCAACTAGATAGAATAGCTAAACTGAGTGAGTAAGAGAGAAACATATTGGCATATATCTTTGATAGAACTTTAATTAGTGAGTTCATACTCACTCTAATATATACAGTCTTCATGTAGCATCACATTTAGCTCAACTTATATTACAAATTGATTATAACAAGTTCTTCTCATCTCATACTTCATTACTTTATATCCATCACTGCTAACTCATCTACAACATCTTTAACCCTATCAAAACTAAAGCAAATCCACATTGTGTCCTATTTGCTTTAAGACATGCTTAGAAGTGCAAAGGTAGTAATTGCCAGTAATATTGTTGGCTTGTTCCAAAAATTCATTAGGAGGGGAGGAGCAGAAGTGTTGACTGATCTAGATCTCCAATGTCAGTATCATCTAGATCTCCAATGTCAGTACCAATGATGCTTAACTCAGTTCAGCTCTACAAGAACGTATAACAAAGTTTAGTGAGGAAGCATTTGCCGCTAGACTCATATCCTCACCTATTATGAAGAGAAGAAATTTGCTGACATATATAGCTAAGGTCCTAAAGATTTAGTGCAAAAAAGGATTTTACACCTAGAGTTACTTATTCAACGATTTTACACCAACACAACTTAGAGTATATCATGGGACAACTTTAAACCAATACAACTTTGATTCTACTCTAGAGCCTAGTTTATAATATTGTTTTTAGTTTAAAATCCCAATTTTACACTAGTTGTCACCCTCAACTGGAAATGGTGTAAAATTACTCCATATAAAGTGAAAGCTGCACATTCAGCTGAGGAAAGATTTTAACATTGACCTTTGAACTCCCTTAAAACCTTACCATGAGAATAATCTGACAATTAAGTCAAGAAGACTTTTACATAAGGACCTTCTGATCTTGCATGTGTGGTGGGGTGCAGGTATAGTTAAATGTCAGGTGTAGCTGAGGCATGCATGCATCCATCAATTGCAGCTCTATTAGGGTGGAGTTGACCTGACAGTGAATTAGAGTGTTGTCAGGCTGTAAATAGTGATGAAGTTTGTCGAAGTACTAATCATTTGTCTGTTAATAAAATGTAACAGTGATATTCGACCTTCTTTTTTAAAAGCAAACAATATTCAGAGCTATGGTTGTGATTGAAGAGCAAACCTTCTTTTTGCACCAAGTTGTCCTTTTATTTTCCATATTGCTCTACCTGGATGGATTGTGTTACTAGTTCTGATTTTTCATCTTCCAACTCATCAGTTTCATTTAAACTCAAATTAAAGGCAGGCTTTGAAGAGGAGAGGATGTAGTGGTTCATCAATGAAAATAGATGTTCAGCTTCCACTAGTAAATAATTTTCAATTGAAATGATAGTAATCATAATAAAATTGGTTTTCAACAGAGCCTGTAGATGATGAGGTTACCAATGAATGTGGAGAGTATGCTAATGTCTTGTGATATATGGAAGTCATAAAACACGTAACAAACAGTGGCATATAAACATCCAAAAGAAGAAACCATCTAAAGATGAAGTTAAAATTGTTCAATGGATCAGGAGATTGAATATTGCATGGACCAACACATATGACAAGATGTCTTTTTTGTATGGAAATCATAATGGTAGAAGTATACATTTCATTAAGCAATATCATGTTGTTGGTTTGGTACAGCTGAAACTGAAGTCAATGATTAAAGGTAAAGGTGCATTTTCAGTAAATGGTGTTTACTATGGAACTGAAAAAAGAACTCACATAATTAATAGCACTGAACCACTCCTTCTACCAAGAGAAAATAGTAGCACAAACAGGCATTTGCAAGATAATTCAAATCAAAGCTCCTGTTCAAGTACAGAAACTAAGTTAAAAGGAAAGCAACTTGGAGAAGGTTGTAATATTTTATCTGTAGTTAGGAAGCTTCTATCAGAGCCTGAAAACTGGTTTAAATGTGAAAAATTAAAAGTTATCAGTTTCCTGGTATCCTCCCTTCTGCTTCATCACAACAATTATGGTATATTGAAAATGTATATAATATTCAGCAGTCACGTGATGACACTGATTTCATATGGAAGGATATTCAACTCTCAAAAGGGCAGCTGAACAAAGATCGTCTAATTAATTAATGTTCAAATAACTGGAGAGAACAAGGATGTGTTTTTCAATCTGCACCTTGTTTAGGTGTTAAATATTGTCCTGAAGAGGAATGTACCCATGTTGTTGCTATTAGAGACGAAGGAACTGTCCTAAGCATGATTTTCCTTTAATACAATCAAATGATTGTCCTGTTCAATTTATATACATTCATCCAAAGGATAAGGACAATAGAAGACATTGGATTAAAGGATTAGTTCATTGTCAAAATCATCATCTGAAAATTTGCATAAACATAAAATAAATGATTCAAGCAAAATGGCACAATGAGTTAAAGAAAAAATTAGTAATGCCATATATGTAAACACCTATCACTGACTCCCTCTGAGATAACGTGTGGAAAAGACTGGACTTTATACCCTCAGCCATTGATAGTACTACTTGTATTACACAAGGACTGTTTTTAAAAATTGATCCAAAATTCAAGTACTGGAGAGTTTTATCAGCATAATTGCTTGCTTTGAAACACTTTGCAATGTTCAAAAATGTATAACTTCTTGAGGGATTACCTTGATGTTGTGATTTTGAGGATGCAAAATTTATTGATGAAAATTGCAATTGGTTAGCAGCAAAAACTGGGCTCAATAGTGGCCTAGATGTGATCACCTCAAAATGATTAGTAGTAATGACAATTGACCAATGGCAAACATCCCTAGTAGTACCATTGCTGTGGAAAGAAAGAACAATATACAAAAGATAAACTTGCTTACTTTAAGTATATAGCTGCTAAAAAGGGAGTCCCCTTGTTGTATAGATCTAAAACAAAGGAAGCAAGGAGAACAGCTGCTGCCAAGAAAAAATTGGCGAAATCTATACCAGATAAAACTTGTCAGCGTGGACCTCTAGATCTCGTTGACAACTTTCTCTCAGATTCTTTCTCTACAAAACGATTTATTGACATTTCTGAACATTCAACAAGCAGCAAACTGCTAAAACACGTATGTGTAAGTGACAATATTGTTAAATGTATTCCCAATACTCCACAAGAAATTACTGGAAAACGTGCAAAGATGAAATTTCTTGATGAAAAAGAACAGGAACAATGGTATGAAAAAATTATATCCTCATATAATGTGAAAACTTGCAAGTATTCTGTATACTTCTTGTATGACTGAGTAACAGAAGAGACATCATATGATGACAAAGATATGGAAATTTTGACTGATGATTAATTACTGATCTTATTAATATTCAATTCATTATAGTGTTAAAACAGTGTTATGAACTGAATTCATTCATTTACTTAATCTTATACATCATTAACTTTCCACCTCAGTACTCTTGTTCAGTATTTTATAATGTGAAAATTTCAAATGAGTTCAAAGGTCATTATTAAATTCTCCTTTAGTTGAATGTAGTTTTCACTTTATATGAGGTAATTTTACAAAACTTCCAGTTGAAGGTAGCAACTGGTGTAAAATTGTGCCATAAAATAGATATTAGTTTTATTGTGGAAAGAAATTAAGTGAGTAAATCCCTTAATTCGTCAATTAGTGTAAAATTACCCCATAATAATACAAAGATAGATGACTTTACTGAGGATTTGAAACAAAAAACAACAGTATAAACTCTGGTCCTAGAGTAAAATCAAGGTTGTATTAGTTTAAAATGTCCCCATGACATACTCTAGGTCGTGTTGGTGTAAAATTGTCCAATGAGTAACTCTACTTGTAAAATCTTTTTTACACTAACTTCCACAAGACCTGGACGTCAATAAAAATCAAATTTTGGTGACTTAATTAGATTAACAGCTAGAGCAGGAAAGATTCCTTGAGGTACAGACTTCATATTCCAAGTTAAAACAAGAGCATCTGTGACTTTTGCAAAGGGGACTCTTATATTCTCCAAAAATTTCAAGGAGCAAAGAGGGAGAGTGAGAATCACTTGTTTTGTTACCAGGTCTATAGTGCTCATATTGGTGGTATGCACCAAACCTCCATTTTTAGATTGGGCTTGAAGTGCATCTTCAAACAGTGTGTTTATTAGCATTAGGTGATACATTCATCACAGCAGTGATGACTATGATAAGAACATTATCTATTTATTTTTTTATGAGGAGACATTCTTATCTTGTTATTCTAAAGTTTTGGCCCTTCCTTTTTTCATGCAGACATGTTTCAACTCTTTTTCTACAAATATTACTTCTAGGAATCTCTTCAAGGCTACCACAACGCACATGATTTGAATTCTAACGTGCAGCTATGTGCTTAAAACAAACCACACCTCCAAAGCTTTGTTGGTCAGTTTTAGATTGGACCACTATAGTGCAATAACTTTTCCTATCTAGCAAATACACGATACATATTGAACTATATTATTAACATATGTCTAGTGTGAATGCTAGAAGTCACTACAATAATTTATCTAGGTATATACACTATACCTAGATTCTTATCTAGGTGTATATACTATACATAGATAAGTTATTGTTGAACAATTCAATAATACATGTATTGTTAGTGTACATTTAGTCATCCAGAGAATATATTATATTATATGAATACATATACTATTGTCAGTATGGATATCTATATATTCATAATAATGTCCAGAGTTTCTTTATTTATAATCTTAGCTAGATTTAGCCTATCTGAGATCATAAAATCATTTTTCTTATTATGGAATGTAGAAGAATTTTCCTAAAGCTATTCCTTGTTCTTTGTGTCTTTAGTTACTGTGTGTGATGTCTGTTTGTCTTCTTAGCAGTTTGATGATGTTTTAGTTGTAAAAATGATTATTATCAGTACAAAATCAACCTGAATGTGTGTGAATGACTCAGTCCACACAATAGATTAAAATATAAGATAATATTTATTGTATAATAAGTGTTTCCTCAGTGTTTCTTGACTTTATTGACACTTTGTGACTAGATCAGTTGTATTTCCACCGAATTAACAATATATTTATATTTCTACAAACTCAAATATTTATAAAAAGAAGCCATTAATAGTCCTCCTAATTATGACTGTAATATGAGGAAACCAGTACAATTGTGTATAGTTCTAATTTAATTTTCCAATATATGCACAAGTTGTATATTATAATATATTAGTATATGTAATCATGTACTGTTAGTATGATAAAGTACTATAGTGTTAACAACTGTACAGTCTAGAGGGAGTTTTTAGTGTTTGTAATTATAAACACTAAATGCATTCCTTATTAATAATCCAAACCTTTTAATGTGTCACAGAATGTCTATTGCCAAATGTCTAAATGTGAAAATATTGAGCAACAACTGTCCCATTTTCTGATGGAAATGACAGCATTGTCCACAAGATGCATCAATATTTTCACTGAGTATCCGGTGATGTCTTCTCAAGCACTCTTTCTTAGTTCATCTCTCACTCTTTCAAATTGTTTCAAATGACAAAAATTAATTCTTTTTAAAGGATCTCTCTGTCACTTAAGTATAATTATAGAATGATAGATATATTATATAATTGTGTTACAGCTATAAAAAACCCCTATTATTATTAGTTCAATGTACATGATTATGTCTAGTACTGATGTCTTGTTAGAGGTTTGATTTTTCTAAGAATATACATGAAAGAATTATGTGTCACATTGATACATGTGTCCTTTATAAACGATACTGATACTATACTGTATAAGTATATGATAATAGAATAATGAGATGACTTTCATTTATGAAGATCTAGTTAAATAGAGTTATTGACATATTACTAGAAGTAATAACAAATACATGATTGTTGTTTACATATAATACTGTCAAATTAATTTTAATTGAATGAGAATAATTTCTAATACAATCTCTTTTTCCAAAAAACCTAAGAAAAGAATACAATATTGTGACACAATAATGACTAATGATATTACTTTTATAGTTATCAAGTAACAGACCTCACTAACCAGTTGGAAACACCAATGTGGTATTAAACTGAAACAAGATTTATTATGTCAACAATATCAGTCATAAATAATTTATGTTGTTTATGATACTGAGTTCAGTGTACTTAGGTAGCTACTATGAACGTTGATACGTTGTTCTTTAATGTGAAATTAATACTTATCTCTTACCTGGAGTTGCTATCTTCAGACCACTTTCATTCTAAACAAAGTGGGCAACAATACAAGACTAACTAATCTTTAGACCCTAAATTCTCATCTTTAGAACGTAACTGTGATTATATTAGTTTCACAACATTTTTGAACAACACATGATAGTTTATCTAAACACTTGACCTTCTTCTCCATATTTTCAAACGTCTACAAGTTGAGTAGCAAATATTTGTGTGCGTGACACTTCCGCCCACTTATATTAGCTCATTAAATCGTTAGGCGTAAGTTGCCATAAACAACCATAAAACAACGCGATCACATAAAAAACAGGTGAGTAGATCTTGATATTATATTCTACTACATAGTGTTAGTGTATATCTCTTACATATAGTAGTAGTTAGTAAACAGACAGTATACTATACTTTACTACAATTAGATAACAGTTGATTTAGTTAGTAAAGTTTCCTCATTCCAATGTAGTAGTAATACTATCTAACTACGTCATATCTATAGACACCTGACATAGGAACAGTGACTAGCTAAGGACCTATACTTTTCAAGATGTCTCAGAATGTAAGTCTATTATTTTTCTATGTCATTATCCCTTTATATCACTGTGATACTAACTAAACTCTCATATCAGTGTTATTATATAGACAGAATATCTTTCTAAAAGATGGCGTTTTAGTTATAAGGGAGATCTGTATACTCACTATACTACAGTACATGATACATTTCTATCTTTATAATAGAATGAAAAACTGTATAGGGCAGCTAGAGATGGAGATCTCCAAAGTGTGCAATCAGCTATTCAGGAAGGTGCAGACATAAACTATCATCCACCTTATGGGGTACATAATTAATTGTATGTAGTTATTTATATGATATCCTTCCAAAACTACCTATTTTTGGTGCTGCATTCAGCTGTGGATTACCACATCAACAAATCTATCGCTTGTTCACACTTTATATGATAACAATATTCATAACCTACTAAGAATTTGATTAAGAAAATTAAGACAATGAATGAGATTTTGTAATTTTAGTAACAAGAGTGACCTGTTATATTCAAAGGTTAAACCAGTATATTGTATATTTTATAATTACTAGCAAAATATTTAATGTTAATATGTCTATGAACTAACTGCTGTAGATTAGAAGAGTTTCATTGTAAAAAAAGTTTGAACCTTGGATGATGTATGAAAAATAAACATATTTAGATAACTACACATTGAAGTATTACTCTAAGAATATTTTTAGTAAGTAATACACGTATTACAGTATTATGTTGAAAGTGTTGATAGTGAGATGATTCTTTTAGATATATGAAATCTGAATTCAACAAATAAACTGTTAGATCCATGGGTTCTCTATTATACTCCATACAGTCACAGACAATTGCTTAATAGGTTTCGTACATGCCAATTGTGTGGGAAATTTTCAACATATTAATTTTTGTACATCAAACTTTAGTAACATAGAAGCTTTCCTATCTATAATATATGATTGTACACTCAATAATGATAGAAGCCTCTTAGCTTGAATGGTATTAGTTAATAAAGGATATAATGGACTTTGTTTTGCCTAGACCACCACTACTTAAGATCGGAACAAAATAATTTATATAATACAACAGTGAATTTTACTAATTATATATGTTGTGACAATATTTCCTTTATTTAAAGCATCATTTGTTAATAATAAACATTGTCATCTACTCTTCTTATATAGAACCAGTTTACACCACTAATTGCGGCATCTGTAAATAGATTCACTGAGGTTGTAGAGGTCCTGTTAGAAAATCAAGCCAATCCAAATTCCACTGATATGGTGAGTGTTCATATATAGTAACAATACTGTTGTAATGTATATATGTATACATTGTACATGTACATGTGTACACGTGAACTGTATAAATGTAATATGTCATCTAATAATGTTTATATTTTTGAATGGTATTCTAAAATTTAGTGACATTATTACATCTCTACGAGCAAATAAGATATTATATATGATGTATTATGTCATATGACTTGTACAATAATTCTCTACATGTACCATATTGGATGATTGGCTCCTAGTCTATTTTTTGTGGTTTGTTTTCATTGTTTATATTTAATTAGTATGTCCTTGTCACTGTTCATTGTTACTATGGTATCAGTTCATGTATTTACTTCAGTATATAAGCTCTTTAGTCATTTTTTTATTGGTCTTTGATTATATTGACATGATTTGGAAGAACTATTGTTGTTCTCTCTATGTTTATTTGATCCTTTTCACAATACTTCATTGGTGATGAGTCAAAGTCATTACTATGACCACATTTGGGAAGATTTCTACCTTCAATCCTTTGCAAGATGATTGTAGTTCATATATGGAAAGACTGCATTTTATATTTTTGCTAATGATGCTCAGAATCAATTAAAAAAGTTCATTTGTCCTCAGCTTCTATGATGCAACATGTATAAGGTCGTCCATAACATGGCAGCTCACAACTATCCTGTGCCTCTTCTTACAAAGACATCATTACTCGAATATAAGTATCACCCAAAGCTGTTAATTGTAATTCAATAAATTCAAGTTTAGTATGCACATTTGTCAACAAGGAGAGTCGTTAACAAGGAGTAAATTTCTGGGTTAAATTTTTACAAGTCACAGCACTAAGGTAGCTTATGGAATTGTGACTTTGTTGAAACACTTGATATTAAGAAGACTGTTTGTTCTATGAAATAAAGCATATCTGAATGCAACTTCTATTGATTAATCTTACAAAGAGCACTGGATATAGCTCAATAGCTCAAGCTATGGAGTCTGAAGAAGAGACAACAGTTTATAAATATCTCCTCAAGTAGGATACTTTGGATATTTAATTGATTAAAAAGGCTCCTCCCTATCCCAGAGATGTATAAGCCATTACAGAAGGTCCCACCCCAAGGAACTGAATCCTTTTTTTGACTCCTCAATTATTACTCAAGTTTCTCCCAAATTATCATCCAACCAACTCTTTGTCTTCTGTTATAGAAAATCATCCATGGCAGTAGGAATCATAGAAAGCTAAACCATTTTACAAAGTTAATGAATTACTTGCCTCTATAGCTGATATTGAAGCAAGGAACAATTGTTCTATCATATGATGCTTCTTCCAATGGTCTAGTGGCAGTTCTCTCTCATTTTTTTATGACGGTTTAAAAGAACTTATTTGTTTCGCGTTTTGCACCCTTGCTCCAACTGAAAATATTCAGTTAGACAAAGAATACAGATTTTCTTTGGAATTAAATAATTCTATTAAAATCTCTATTACTGACCATTGATATTGTTCACAGATCAAAAACTCATTTTTCTATTAAGTGAAACCAATGCAGTTCCCAATATGACCTCTGCAAGATTTCAATGATGTATTGTCCATGCATGATCTGTTGAATGTAATTTTACAAGGTGACACAATATTATTCAACCAGTTTCAAACCTTGCCTGTCACCCTTAGTGATTTAAATCATATCCCATGTTTCTTGTGGTTTGCCTCTCTCAGGTGTACATTCTCTCCTATGTGTTTCATACTTCCCTAATTAAATGTGTTTCATAATTCCCTAATTAATCAGTTACGTCATACACATATTGGTATGTCCAAAGTTAAGCTTATAATTTTGTATCATTGTTTCTTCTAAAACTCATAATTTTCTCATGAGTGAGTTTGATATTTTCTTTAAGTTTCAGATTTCATAATTCCCTCATATTAGAGTTACAACATACACAACCTGGTATGTCCAAAGATAAGCTTATATGTTTTGCATCATCGTTTTTTTCTAACACTCATAATTTTCTAATGAATGAGTTTGATATTTTCTTTAAGTTTCATATTTTCATATAATCCCTTATTAATGAAATACATGATGCACACCCTTGTTTGTCCAAAATTAACCCTGTAATTATATTTTGTGGAAAAGCATGCACTCAGATTGTGAGAAAAGGTTAAACAATGTCAGAAGTGTTAGTTGCATATAAACTATCCTCCCATTGTACCTCTACACTCTCGGAAGTAGCCTTAACAGTCCTGGTCCTGCATCCATATTGATTAAGAGATCCTTTTTTTTGGCGAAAATTTTTTCTGATTGTAATAGATATCTATTCAAGTTGCTGGACGTCCACATGACAGCTATTTACCTTTCCAAATTGTTTTAGAAAAAAACATGTGATGTACTTGTACATAGTATACTTATAGTAATATGTTATAATATGCCATTTATAACTCATATATAGCTAATATCAACCTTTGTATAATTGTATGACGTTTTATCATCATTAATTCAGACTTTTTTTAACCTTAAATTTACACATGTATTAGTAGTTATTCCTAAACAGGTTAGTGTTGTTGCTCATAATATAGTGTTTGTTAAATGTACTACATTGACATAACATGATATGAGCTACTAATAATAATCATAACAGAGAGAACAAACAACATTAACTTCAACTGATATTGACTGCATGTTATGACAGTACTTGAAATGTTGATGTACAATGTATAGTATACTGTTAATTATCAAATATTTACTTTATATTCCTTCCTTTTCAGTATGAGTCAACAGCATTACACATGGCATCTAATGCTGAAATAGCAAAAAATCTAATTAAAAATGGGTCCAATATACATGCATTAGATCAGGTTAGTGTTTTATATTAATCCTGTTGTATAATGCAAAGCAATCATAGAATGTTATAAAACAATTACTCTAGTGACAGTAACAATCTGTACAATTAAACAAGGAAAAAATGTAACATAGTTTCTCTGTGTAGTTATAGTTTCCAATACAAGGAATGTTTTTACACTCAGTCTATAAGTATGACATACCAGTGGTTTGTAATGTATGCTGTACTATCTTCATTGTTATCATCAGACAAAACTAATTATAAGAGTCACTAAGTCATGGGTCTAGCTAGTACATGTTGTTAATAAAGTTTTCTTACTTCCCTAATCATGAAATTCTTTATATGATATAATTTCCTCAATAATTATTGATACTATATATCAACAAATACATTCTGTGAATAATAAATAAACCTACTTAAAACTGACTGACAAATGAAATTTTTCCAATAATAACAAACCAACAATGTAGGGCATTATATAGAATGTGATCTTTATAATAAGATATGTACTTTATATTGCTATCAGGAGAGTATCTTTATTTTTCATGTTTCTACACAAAACGTCTTATTACATTAGTCCCAAATTGCACCTTAATTACCTTAAGAATACATTTATGGCTTGTAGATACATCCCTTTGCTTAATAAATATTAATTTACTAATACAATAGAATACATAACATACACTTACATAGTCTATTTTACATATGAGAGGTGTCTGAAGGTATAGAAGTTTTGAAACATGGATTCATCTACTGTTCTAATCACAAACATGATCTCATTGTCATGAAATGTGGTCTTTGTCTTGTTTACATGACAATAAATAGACAATTACAAGTTTTTAAAATAAGGACTACATTGATACTATATTGTTTGGTTTAACGAATATTTAATATATATTTATTATTGTGTTAATAAATATTCTTCCCCGTTGAAAACACCTGTAACAAATGAATTGATAATGTAATATTTTGGGCTGTTATCTAGGCTGTTGTGAAGATTTGTAACCTTCATTGGTTTTGTAGGTAGAATCATACATGGAATAACAAATCAATTCACTTTGACTATCATTGGAAGATTTGTATCCCTTATCCAATTACATTTTTATCATAAAAGCAATAAAGTGACAAAAACATTAATGATGCACTAAAGTTTTGTAGTACATTGCATAAAAGAATCCACAGGCATTATTCCATTTAACTCCTCTGCTATTTTTTTGATCTATTGAGGAGCTATCTTTGATTGATTTGACACTCGATCACGAATTAATCTGTTATTTTGATTCAAAATATGAATTTAATCACAATATCATTTAATTATACAGATTGTCTGTGTTACTAGAGTAATTGTTACGTAGAAATCTACTACAGGGCTTTATGTAGAACTTTTTATATTAATACACTATGAGAGTATCTATTACCTATTCATGTGTTCCACTGACATCACATTAGTTTTAGCTATACTCAAATTATCTCAATATTACTGGACAACAATCATAATATCTTCATAGGATACTGATACTGATTACAGGATACGACAGTTTACATTATGGTAATGGGTATTATGGAGTTGACATTGTGGACTGAACCATTTATTCTAATAATGATATATATTCAATGATGACATTTGTGACTGTTCCTAACACATATAGTTAAGATGTAACCACACCCTCACATTTAATCTTAATTGTTAACAATGATAGACATTTCTTGTTATATTGTGTTTTGTTTATTAAGACTCAATGCACTATTTACTCACAGTGTAGTATCACATGGTTTGACAATCATTTTGAACATTGTAATTTATTGATGTTTTTCATAATAGTAACAATATTAATTAGATAAATTATAACCATTATGTCGAAAAAAAACAAACTAACAATGTGTTAAGTATGAAAGAATATTTACGACAATATCTCAAAATATTATGGATAGATCTTTCTTTACCTTTTACCTCTTCATTTAGTCATAATCACTTAAAACTATCAAGAATATTGTAAAACAACTAAGTACTGATTATTGATTGTTTAGATTAGTCTGTTATAAAAGTAAATTTGCAAATAGCAAAAAAATTGTATTGGATGAGCTCTGTCTTTAGTCCATAACCTTATTAAGTGAACACAAAGGCTCTAAGCTTTGTATCAACATTTTTCTCCTTATCAAAGACTATATATAGCAAAACAACTAAATTGACGTTCAGTTGTACATTTTCCTCATGAGCTTCCAGTATAGATCACAAGGCTGGATCATGCAAGTCATATAGATCACTTGTCCTATAGACTTATAATCTATTTAAAGTGCCTTGCTTGTGCAGACAAGTTTCATATTGCATACTTGACTATATTTTAACATTCACTTGTTAGTTTTATTACATAAATTTTAAACATCCTTGTTTTGCTTTCATAGTGTTATGTGTAGTAAAACAAATTTAACAATAGAATGAATGTACCAAAATGATGTCAATACTCATGGATAGTGTAGGTTACCCTGATATATATTGATAATAATTAGTCTTCCTTTTAATTTAACACCTGATATTGTGTATAATTAATTCCTATCAAGTTTATCTATTATACAGCTATTGTATTATACTAGTTATAACTTGTCAATAATTTAAATTTTATGTAGCATGTACTTTGCAAATCACTGACTGTCATATATTGTATTATGAGACTGTATTGTCAATCTATAGGTAAAAGATATGTGACGTAATATGACAAACATTTTAATTTTCAAACATATAATAGCTAGTTATCATGAATACTACTGCTGAAATCACATAAATTATCAACCTTTCTATACAGACTAGTTTAAAAACATTATTTTATCTACCCTTTATAATGTACCATTAGTTGTAGCTATATCTTATTAAGTGAATTGATCATAAATACTGACATCTACTTTATGTAGCACAATAGTACTCCCCTTCACTTTGCTGCTCGCTATGGCCACAATAATGTAGCTGATGTACTAATAAAGTCTGGTGCATCAGTGGATAGAATTAACAATGTAAGTGTCTTCATTATTAAACATGTTGTCATTATTATACATGACTGTTTTATGTATGATATAAATTAATAAGTAAATTATTAATAAACACTAACATTATTGTATTTATTAATAAATATATACATACTTAACAACTTTTCAATCAATGTTTACAATATATGATATTATTTCATTATACAGGATGGTAACACACCATTACATGATGCATGCGCTGAGGGTAGAATGGAATGCATAAAACTACTAGTATCTCATGGAGCTAATACTACCATTAAGAACAATAAAGGTGAAACAGCTGCAGACAAAGTTCAACCTGGTAACAAGAACAAAGCTACTATATTACACTTGATTGAAGAAGCTAAAAAAGGTAATGTAGTTTACCATAATAGACCTGTACTTACAGTGTAAGTGACACTAGTATATAATCAGGCGTATCTATGAAACTACTTCCTCCTCAATTCAGCTAAAATTAAATAGATCATAACTATATTTGTACATAGTTGTAATACCATCATCTTTAATGTATTGTATATTATATTATATTTGATGTTACATATATTAGCAGCATATGTATAGTATTGATATAACAAGGTCATTGAACCTTGATAACGAACAAAGTATACTTGTAGATTATGTGGAAGATAGCAATGATGATGGTCCTTTATTAGAATTTATTTTATTAAACTACTACATAGTATTACAAACCACAAGTGTACATTGTTATCTTACGTCATCTTAAGCCCTTTGTTTGACTGATATTACAATATAGTTATTTGGAATTACAATTATATCTAACTACAATATAGTTAACAACAAGTTAGCATGTAAGTTAACACAAGTCATGATTTGTTCCTCAATCATTTTATACAGAATTGCACTCCTTATGAGTAAGATAGCAGTGACAGTTAGATGTCACTTGATATCTGATTGATACGAACTGTAGTATCTATATGAACAGGTAATTGTTGTGACAATGTATTATATATTTTTGTTTTTTAGTCAAATAGTCATTACTTGGTCTTGTCTAAAGTACAGTCATAATTATGATACAGATGTTTTAGTTCATCAATAAGCTCTCTTATGTTAATAGCAAATGAAAAGTCTGCAACATTGCTTATATTAAATATAAACTATGATTGGATTGGTACATAATAGCAAATGAAATATCTGTTAATGGAGACTTGGAAGGTATTTGGCTTACTTGTGTACTTGTATAATGTTTAGTTATTTTGTATAACTAGCACAAGACAGTTGTATTTCTTCCAGTAACATTGGTTATGAAGAGCAAAAATCTTTGAAAAAAATTATCCCTGTGGAAAATATCCATTTTGCTTCTATTGAAGTTATGCTTGAATTTAGTGACCATTATTAAAGATAACTTTAGTCACTAAAATAGTTTGTGTAATAAATATGAAAGGCTAATATTTTACCAGTACAAGAAGTTACAGACTCTTAAAAAACATAAATGAGAATTTTACAGTCATACCACATACATTTCATTTTATACTAAAGATGCTTATATTGCTGAAAAATTAGCTTTGTCCTTTTTTGTTAATGTAGAGTAACATGCATGTCACTTACATGCAAGTGACTGTTATGATGTGTAATTATAAAATAGACACTTGGTCTTTTTGAATTAAATTTTTTAAAGGACGAGAAAGTAAAATAAGCAAAATTTCATAATAACTATATATTTACTACCATCTAAAAATTAAAACAGTTTCAAAGTATTATTTTATTTTCTTTAACAGGATCTGAAACTATTGGGAGTAATCCTGAAACACCTGCTGATGAAGATGTTGAAGGTATTGGGCTTACTTATGTACTTGTATAATGTTAAATTATTTGGTGTAATTAGCACAAAGCAATAGTACTTCTACCAGTAACATTGGTGATGAAGAGCATAAATCTTTGAAACCTATCCCTATGGAAATGTCCATTTAGCTCCCATTGAAGATATGCTTGAATTCGGTAGCCATTATTAAAAATATACATTAATCGAAAGAATGGTTGTGTAATAAATGTGAAAGGCTAATACTTTTCAGTAACAAGAAGTAAGAGAGTCTTATGAAACATAAATGAATATTTTGCAATTATACTGCATGCATTTCATTTTATGCTAAAGATGCCTATAATGCTGAAGAATTAGCTTTGTCCTTGTTTATTAATGTTAAAATAACATGTATGTCACTTACATGCTAGTGACTGTTATGATGTGTAATTTTAAAATAGACAATGAGTCTTTTTAATTAAATTTTTGAGAGGACGAAAAAGTAAGATAAGCAAAATTTCACAATAACTATATATTTACTACCATCTAAAAATCACAAATTAAAACAGTTCCAAAATATTATTTTATTTTCTTTAACAGGATCTGAAACCATTTTGAATAATCCTGAAACACCTGCTGATGAAGATGTTGAAGGTATTGGTCTTACTTATGTACTTGTATAATGTTAAATTATTTGGTATAATTAGCACAAAGCAATAGTATTTCTGCCAGTAACATTGGTGATGAAGAGCATAAATCTTTGAAATCTATGCCTATTGATATGTCCATTTAGCTCCCATTGAAGATATGCTTGAATTCGATAGCCATTATTAAAAATAAGCATTAATCAAAAAAATGGTTTGTGTAATAAATGTGAAAGGCTAATACTTTCCAGTAACAAGAAGTAGGAGACTCTTATGAAACATTAATGAACATTTTGCAATTATACTGCATGCATTTCATTTTATGCCAAAGATGCCTATATTGCTGAAGAATTAGCTTTGTCCTTGTTTGTTAATGTCAAATAACATACATGTCACTTACATACAAGTGACTGTTATGATGTGTAATTATAAAATAAACACTGGGTCTTTTTGAATTAATTTTTTAAAGAAGGAGAAAGTAAGATAAGCAAAATTTCATAATAACTATATATTTACTACTATCTAAAAATCACAAATTAGAACAGTTTCAAAATATTATTTTATTTTCTTTAACAGGACCTGAAAATCCACGAACAAACAATATCATTGTGACACTCAGTGTAGTCACAGTACTTATTTCAATAGTGTTTGTTTATTGGAAAAAAATTCGCTGAAGCAACAGATATTTAATAATGTAATAACTGATAAGGATTAAAATACACTATTACATTTTTATAGTTATAATGTTTTCCCTTTTTGTTATTGAATGAAAGAAATTCCTTATATTAAAGAGTTATGTTAGCAATCAAACAATTTTGAAACAAGTACTTTGTCCTGGGGAAGATGTACTATACTAAAAAGTTTAAGAGGGATTGGCATAATAATAAATTCCTATTCAAATCTCAAGGCAACATTATCACCCAAAATAGTCACATGTGAGAGAAAACAGAGTTAACATATATTTTGACACAAACATTCCTCATGATGATGGCCTTGAGCAGTACAATACTTCAGAAACAAAGGGATCATTTACACCATCTAATGTCATCATCACTCTGAATATATTCACCTTGACTCACAACTATTGTGACTTTGAATACATTACATTTTACATAATATGGTGTCAGCAACGAACACTAAAATGGTAACTTAATGAAAGAGAGAAGAATTTGGACTTTAGAAGGTATATTTTCAATGTAAAAGGGCACAACAGAGACACGGCATTAAGACAGATATAGATGGGTGATCAGATTCTGTTCCAACAAATTTGTGTTATAAAACTAAGACTAATGAAGAACTTACACCTTTAAACAACCTCACAGCATTTAGAACAAACTGGTCAAAAGTACTTGTTTGTCTCATGTTGTAAGAGTGGCACATTGCTCTGCTCCTGGTCAAAATACTCGACATGTAGTCTTGTTTCATGATATGTCCCTCTCTTACTCACTCACTTTAGCTATTCTATCTAGTTGATCTGAGCAATCTCCTTAACAATCAATGGATCGACATCTGGTGTTTTTTTACAATAATGTAGACTATTGGTGAGCTGACTTGTGATAAAACAGTTCCAAAATATTATTTTATTTTCTTTAACAGGACCTGAAACTACACAAGCAAATGAAACCATTGTGACTTGTCCTAGCCTGCTAATGAAGACGTTGAAGGTATTTGACTTACTTGTGTACTAGTATAATGTTGAGTTATTTTGTATAACTAGCACAAGACAGTGGTATTTCTGCCAGTAACATTGGTGATGAAAACCTAAAGTCTTCAAAGGAACTTATCCCTGTGGAAACTGTCCATTTTGCTCCCATTGAAGATATGCTTGAATTTAGTAGCCATTATTAAAAATAAGCATTAATCAAAAGAATAGTTGGTGTAATAAATGTGAAAGGCTAATATTTTACAGGTACTAGAAGTAAGAGACTCTTATGAACATAAGTGAACATTTTGCAATCATGCCACATACATTTCATTTTATGATAAAGATGTCGATAATGCTGAAGAATTAGCTTTGTCCTTGTTTATTATTGTCAAATAATATACATGTCACTTACATGCTAGTGACTGTTATGATGTGTAATTACAAAATAGACACTGGGTCTTTTTAATTAAATTTTTGAGAGGAGGAAAAAATAAGATAAGCAAAATTTCATAATAACTATATATTTACTACCATCTAAAAATCACAAATTAAAACAACTTCAAAATATTATTTTATTTTTTTTCCAACAGGATCTAAAACTCCACAGATTACACAAGTAAACAAGACCATTGTGACCATCAGTGTAGTCATAGTACTTATTGCAATACTGTTTGTTTACTGGAAAAAATCTGCTGAAGCAACAGATATTTTTTTTATTTTCTTTAACAGGACCTGAAAATCCTTGAACAAACAATATCATTGTGACAATCAGTGTAGTCACAGTACTTATTTCAATAGTGTTTGTTTATTGGAAAAAAATCCACTGAAGCAACAGATATTTAATAATGTAATAACTGATAAGGTTTAAAATACACCATTACATTTTTATAGTTATAATGTTTTCCCTTTTTGTTATTGAATGAAAGAAAATGCCTTATATATTAAAGAGTTATGTTAGCAATCAAACAATTTTGAAAAGTACTTTGATTGTCCTGGGTAAGATGTACTATACTAAAAAGTTAAAGAGGGATTAGCAAAATATATATAGTGACAGATAAAATTAATGATTTCTTTTATATCTTTATTACAGATTGAGTATACACTTTGATATATTCTTAGACATTCAGCCATTGATGGAGAGAGTTATCCAAACTCTGTCATGGAACTTCTTGAACATTGGAGCACACATGTTGCTTTAGTGGTAAGAAGGGAGGAAGTTATGGTGTACAGTCATTAATAACAGAACAAAGTCACATAGATGCAGCTTCTTCAGGACTGGATATCAAGGGACCAGCTGGGTATTCTGGTATTACGAGTTTAAAAGTTAACGAGTCAAGAAAACGTTCAGCTGAAGCATTTTTTGAGGGTTATTGTAAAGACTTTCAGATCGGTGGCAATTCCCCAAATAATGAAACTACATCTATAAATGAGTAGTCAAATATGGATAGATGTAGAAATATATCAGTTAGTACGCTCAAGTGAGTAACTCACCACATTATTTTACTCTACTTCCTGGTCTGTATATCTCTCATAATGTTCTTCAGCTATTAAATGTACATTAATTTCATTTTTTCTCACACGTAACTTGTAACATTTAGCTAATATTATGAACATTATAAGTATAATAAAAAATCACACTCTTAACTATATAATAGTAAACACTTTGGCATGTCATCTCATTTTCACACATAAATAGGTATTTGCTGTTCATAGTAAAACTATAACCAACACCACTTGCTGCATACCATAGTCCAACTAATAAACCTCTCATTTCATGTGGAAACTGAGCTATTGTGAACTCTAAGGATGTTGGCAAAATTAAAGCATATGATATTCCATACAAAACTTGAGTAACGACAATAAAATTGTATATATGAGGTTGTGTCAAAATAAAAATGGTCATTGCAAGCAAGCATTATAACATAATATATATTGTTGTAAATAATGAGAATACCAGTCCAAGTCCAATTCTTTTAAGCATACTTGGAATGTATTTGTGAAAACAAGGATGTATAATAAACTGATAGAAAAGAATTAAAAGTGAAGCTACTAAAGCATGTAAAGCATTTTTTGGACATAAAGCAATTTAAAAAAGACAACTCTTAATCTGATTTATAATAACTAATCCATTTAATATTGTAAGCACAAACGAGACCAATAATGCAGATAAATAATGGTGTCAATCACATAACTACCTTGACATTCTCTACCTGCTCCTTTGTGAATGGCCAACCACATTTTTCCTTACCTAGATCTAACCTGGAAGGGTAATTCTCCTCCCAATAGGTCAAGGCACTACGATTCCTGGGATAATTTTTTTTGGCATAGTTGAATACTTTAGCAATCAATTTGACAGGATTAACAATGTGAAATGTAGTATCCAGCCAGCGTTTAAAGTGAAAGTTAGTGATAATGACTGTAGAGACAGCCACACCTGATAGCACATACGAAACAATGATAAATTGATTTATCAAGCTTTGCACAATTATGTAAATGAAAAAAAATTACAGGTAAACTCAATGAGTGCCAACATATAATAGCACTTAGTTCATCACCTGAAGGACCAATAGCTTGATCAATGTTAAATTGGACAATATTTGAATGTACACAATCACTTGTAGAAAATAGGCAACACCATTTGTTATATGAAACAAGACATTATAATGTGATGAACTCTTTATGAAAGAGCCAATCCACAAATTATGCATGATAAAAATGACAGATATACACCAGTAATATTAGATGTATACCTACCTACTTTTATATCAGCAAGTAGACCAAGCAAAAGATATAGAAAGAAGGGAAGACAATATCCAGTGTCAAAGACATTGAGATGAACATCATTATTATTATTAGCAATATGGTTGCTGCAAAACTTCTAATTAAACTGAAATGAGCAAACATAGAGACATCCCAGTGAATAATTAGTAGTACTGATTGAGAATTGATCATAAATCTTGACATTTTTCCAGTTAATACATCTAGAACTACGACAATGAATGATTAAATAGACTCCAATAAATGTGATTTTGTTTTCAGTACAAGCATTAAGATACTAAGTTATATATACACAACACTACCAATATGCATTTCTTCATATTAGTGCAACTATGTTAAAAGATTTTATTTTTGATATGTTTTTGACACACAAGAAAATTAAAAATAAACAATCTTATCATGTTTTTATAAGTTAAGATGTATTTCATTATTGTATGGTAATGTTCTGATTTATTAACAATGTTTCTTTACCTTCTCTCAATTTATCATATTATATATGGTAGTACCATCCTCTGAATGTGATCCATTGACACAATATATATAAGAAAAATGATGTTGATAGTTTACTACTATCTATACATTAACATCATCATATCCATTATGTCAAATATATTATACTGTGTACAATCTGTCAATGTACATAATTTCCAGGAAAATATGTGTATTTGTGGCCTAATTTGTTGAAAGTGACCCCTGTTAAACATCTTAAAACAGGTTTGTATACATACAGTTATTATATGTGCACAACAATTTTGTATGTAAATATATATATATATATATACAAACTGTCTTTTAAGATGTTTAAGATGTTTTAATTATGGTCCTTTTCACAAATCAGGTCATGAATATTTTGACAGTTGTCCCTTATTATAAACACGACACATATATTAAATTTTTTTTGCCATCAAGATATGACTCTTACTGTTCAGAGTATTGTTGGCTATTTACTATTTTCTGCTATAGGATTTATATACTTTAAATAAAAATCAATGTCTTGTGTATGTGATTAAAGAGTGCAGTTTAATTTCATTTGTTGCTTTCAATTTTGCATACAACAAAATGAAGCAAATGAACAAACAAATTTATATATAGTTAATACATTGTCCAAAAATAATTATGTGGCTCAAGGCATGAGCAGTTGCCAGACAGAAGAAAGAAAGCTTTATAATTTTGATATGGAAACAGCCCCTAATCAAAATGTTTGGCTGTGAATACAATAATAGAATTTCTAGCAACTTTGATAGCTTATGCTACAACATAGTTTCATGATTTAAAAAAAAATTCCCATTGTACTATTAAACAACGTGTGTCATTCCTACATACAGTGATATATAACCTGCCTAATATACAAAAAGACAGGTTGGTTATAACTATTCCTATTGTTATTGAATATGTAATTTCTAACATTATGCAGACATTTTAATTTCCCATTCATTATACTCATGTTCATGTACTTAAATTTGTTATTTATTATAATTATGTAGTTAATGCTTATTAAAATTGAGATATGTCCTTCCAATCAATAATCTTAAAATGTTGTGCATGTATAATTTAACTTAATATGTATGTGAAATAGTTCAGCTATATAGTAGTATTTTCGTTATTCAGCTGGTCATGCATTCAGATGTTAACCTGGATTATTGACTTTTTGTATATAAGTTTCTTTTTGTTACATGAAGTGTGTAACATATAGTAATATTGTTAGGCATTTTAGTTGCAATAAGAAATATTTCAGAAATATTTCTTAATGCAACTGTTTCAATTATTCTTCTCTCCATGAACTTAACAATCACTGTTTCAATTACAACAATTTATAGTTTTTGTACTGCTGCTTAGAACTTGCTCAAAAATTATGAAAAGCGACCTTGTCTCACTCAAAACTCACAACTATTCCAAAACACAATATAATCAAAAGTCACTATCGACTGTAAAAATAATTCACAAGGTGCACAGGATCTGACAATCTCTAAAAAAAACATGTGCAAGCAGATAATAACATCATATATATCATCGTCAAATAATCGTGGAAACAATGATATCAACTAATATAAGTAAGAATATCAAATTAAAATAACATCATTTCAGAATGATAATTTAAACTAATATTGCCATGTTAGATTTGTAGAAAATTAGATTTTGTACATAAAGTAAATTTCTCGAGACTTTTACTTACCATATTGTCTATGTTTCTTAATAGACACACACACGTACACATATGCATGCGCGCACGTACTATGTGACTCTGCTCCACTTCCTGAGTTATCAGTGCTAGATCATATCCTGGTCTCACATGGGAAGAGCTTCAATTAGATCCTGAGCTAGACTACAAGAAGTTGATGAACGTATTAGAAAAACTCCATTTATTTGTTCTGTCTAAGTTTAGTAATTGTTATCTCAATCTTACAATTACACCTAGATCCTGTACAGAAAAAAAGAAATAAAAATTTGCCATAAAGTCATAATTAATTTACATAATGAAGACTTTAACTTATATGTGTATGTGTGTGTGACTCAAAAGATAAAAGAAATATCCTGTTATGTTATACAGTAATATTTTGATTTACTAATAAGTAAACATTTCATCAGTACAACAAAATTATTATACTAGTATGTAATATAGACAAAAAGCAAACTGCGCACATATGTCGACATATACCATATTATGTCTGTTGGTAGCTCCCATAACACCAAAGACTCTAAAAATGATGTAATATCGACTATCTGGTGTCTATTATATTATATAATTTTTTGTATGTTTACTATTATATAGTTAAGAGTGTACTTGTTCTTATTATTCTTATAGTGTTCATAACATTAGCTAAATGTTACAAGTTATGTGTGAGAAAAAATGAAATCAATGTACAGTACATTTAATAACTGAAGAATCTTATGAGAGATATATATATGGATCAGGAAGCAGAGTATAGTAATATGATGGGATACTCACTTGAGTGTACTAACTGATATATCTCTACATCTATCCATTTACTAACTTTTTAATTCAACAATACTGTTATAAATCAATAAATTTGTAATGAAGCAAGTAAACATATACATCACTATACTGTATAGTTGTAATACATCTAAAACAGCTATAGAGTGTAGATATAGTGTTTATTAAGACATCTAGCTTCTTCTCACTGATAAATACTCCAATTTTTAACAGAAAGTAAAGTGATTTCTTACTAAAACACCAACATAACTAATCTCACTTTAATTTTAACATTATTTAATCAGTTAAGTCACGTCATTTTAACTTTACTTTCAAAATGTTAAAAAATGTCATCATAACACTAGTATCATACTTGACACAACTCGTAAGATTACTGAAATGACTTTAAGATGACTGTCATTTGCATCATAAAGCGCTTGTCCCTCACTGTAAAAATTATCAGACATGATTTCTTTTGTATTGAGCTTCCTTCAAAGAACAATAGGGTCAATCAATATCTGATTCAAAAATAATGTCAATTCATTGAATTAAAAAACTCTCTTAGCCAGAAAGTCCCAGGGATATGGTACTTTGAAAATGTAATGTTTACTTACCAATAATAATGACTGCCTAACATACAAAATCCTAAGTATATTACCAAACATTGCAACAACAACTAACTCAACTATAAGACAAGGCAATGTTATTAACAATATAATCATAATTAAGGTACATACAGATAAAATAGCAAATGACAATGTCACAACTACTATATACAGGTAATGCTACCAAACCTAAGGAGAGAACAGCAGTGGAAGAGCTAGGTATACATAACCACACCCCATTCACAAAGCCAAACTCACAAATCAAATACAACTGCAAACACCACCCCTTCCAATGAAGCTTCAATAGCCATAGCCTATCTACTAAGGTATGGCTTATTCTGACCACACCTAATGCAAGTTTTAATAAATATTCCTTGTAGTCTAATTCCTAGTCCAGAATAGCCTTAAGATGTACAGGGCAAAAGTAAACATAACACTGCTTTTATTACTGATGTACTAATAGCTATCTCAATCTTACAACCACACCTAGATCCTGTGCAGAAAAATAAGAAATAAAAATGTGGTATTGGGTGTTTTGAAGTGGTCAGGCCATGGACAAAAACCCTCTAGGGGATCTGGGGACATCGCCCCAAGGAAATTTTGGAACATGGGGGTTCAGGGAGGCCCCTGGTGCAATCTGAATCAAAAATTCACTGAACTAAAGTGCTTCTGATATATGAAAAATCTTAAACTTTCTGATATATATAAAAAAATGGTTGAAAACTGATCTGACCATGGCCGGAGTGGCCTGACTGCCGACACTGCCCTTGCCCTTCCAATCAAGCTTCAATAGGCATATTGCCTAACTACTAAAAAAAAAATTTATAAAGTTATAAAATAAAACATACAACATATTGTTATCTCAATCTTACAGCCACACCTAGATCTGTACAAAAAATAAGAAATAAAAATGTGCCATAAACTCATAATTAGCTTACATATTATGAAAACTTTAACTTACATGTGTGTGTGTTAATTTTTATATATCTTGTTAAGATGCTTCTATAATGGGCACAGTTTGCAAGCAACAATAACTCTTCCATTTTTCAACGTCAATGATGTAGCAATTCTGTCATCGAAAGGCGTGGCCATAATCGAATGTACAGACGATATAAGTAAGTTTCTAAATTTGTAGACTCACAATATTATATTATACTATTGTTCCTCATCTTATAATTCACTCAATTTCACATTTACGCTGTATCATACACGTGTGTTATGCAAATATAGTCCTACGCATAATGATATTATGACAATCAACTCCGCCTCCTAAGTAAACAAAAGTAATTCCCTTACGTTTGTCAATCATAAACTAATTAAGTTATGAAGTAATGCTAAAGTATATGTATTCATTGTAAGATGAATGTAGAGTCATATAAACATTGAACTAAGTTGTTTATAGAATGAACTGTGCAATATATTATTATGTATATCTTTCACAACAATTCTTATTTATATTATAGTCCAAATTTAATCATCTCATTTTGATCTCCTATCTCCTTTGCTAATCTAACTTATGTCCTCTCTGAACTTTAACCTCTTTGGCATCTGCATCAATATTTTTGTCTTGTAGTAGTAGTTGTATGCACAGTCATTTATTCTAAAACAGAGAGATCCTTACTGGATATTATTCTTATAGATTATTAATAAAATTTGACTAAAGTTTCTTTTCTTAGTTAATTGTAGCTAATATGGTATATTTCTTTTGCCACTCATCATTATAGTGAATTTAATACTCTATTATATGGTGGTGACTTTGTGTAAATTTAGATAAAAGTAAATGTAGGTTATTATTTTCAGTATATAATTATAGATTTAAAAGAGTAGACCTGCTAAGATCAGGCCTTATAAGGTAATGAGTATTGAAAAACAAATCACCCACAAGATTGAAGGAGCTTGGACCTCTTTTTTATAAAGTGTCATGTGATGACTAGACCACAAAGTTATTTACTAATGATATTTACTTCATCTCTGATGTCAAAAATAAAATAAAAACATCAACAAGAATATATAGGTTCACTGTTAGAATTGAATATTACTTGTTAACTGTACTATCTTGTGTAGATTGTAATAAACTATCAACATCATTTCTCTTATTTTGTGTCAATATATCACATCAGAGGATGGTACTACCATATATAGTATGATAAATTGAGAGAAGGTAAACAGACACTGTTAATAAATAGGAACATTACCATATGACACTGAAAATCATCTTATCTTATAAAAACAAGATTATTTATCTTTCAATTTTTTTGTGTGTCAAAAACATATCAAAAACAAAATCTTTTAACATAATTGTCCTAATATGAATGCTTGTTTACATATTGGTAGTGTTGTGTATACATTCAATAGTCTCTTAATGCTTATACTGAAAGCAAGACCACATTTGTTTGAGTCTATCTTTTAATTGATTGTTGTAGTTCTATATGTATTAACTAGGAAAATGTCAAGATTCTATATCAATTCTCGATCAGTACTGCTAATTATTCTCTGGGATATTTCTATGTCTGCTCATTTAATGTTTATTACAAGTTTTGCTGCAACTAACTATACTGAATTTAATAATCGTGTTCATGTTCATCACATTATCTTTGATATTGCATTTTGTCTTATTTATTTTTCATATCCTTTATTTGGTCTACTTGCTGATATAAAATTAGGTAGGTATACGTCTATCATTACTGGTGTATATCTGTCATCTTTATCATGGATAATTGCTGGATTGGCTTTTATCATAAAGACTTCATCACATTATAATGTGCTGTTTCATATAACAAGTGGTGTTGCTTATTTGCTACAAGTGATTGGATACTCATGTGTACGATCAAATATTGTCCAATTTAACATTGATCAAGCTATTGGTGCTTCAGGTGATGAACTAAGTACTATTATATATTGGCACTCAATGAGTTTACCTGTAACTTTTTTCATAGACACAATTGTGCAATGCTTGATAAAACAATTTATCATTGCATCATATGTGCTATCAGGTGTGGCTGTCTCTACAGTCATTATAACTAACTTTCTCTTTAAACATTGGCTGGATACTACATCTCACATTGTTAATCCTGTCAAATTGATTGGTAAAGTACTTAAATATGCTTGTAAAAACAAGTATCCCAGGAATCGTAGTGCCTTAACCTATTGGGAGGAGAATTACCCTTCCAGGTTAGACCTAGGTAAATTAAAATATGGTGGACCATTCACAGAGGAGCAGGTAGAGAATGTTAAGGTAGTTATGCGATTGGCACCATTATTGATCTGCATTATTAGTCTTATTTGTGCTGAGAATATGAATTGGATCAGTTACTACAAACAAGATAAAAAGTTATCTTTTTTTGATTGCTTTACGTCCAAATCTGCTTTATATGCTCTAGTAGCTTCACTTTTAATTCTCTTCTATCAGTTCATTATATATCCATGTTTTCACAAATACATTCCAAGTATGCTTAAAAGAATTGGAGTTGGACTGGTATTCTCATTATTTACAACAATATATTATGTCATAACACTTGTTTGCAAAGACCATTTTCATTTTGACACAACTTCATACAAGTTTACTGTTGTTTCTCAAGTTTTGTATGGAATATCATTTGCTTTAATTTTGCCAACATCCTTAGAATTCACAATAGCTCAGTCTCCAATTGAAATGAGAGGTTTGTTAGTTGGACTATGGTATGCAGCACGTGGTGTTGGTTATACTTTCACTATAAACAGCAAATACATATTTATGTGTGAAAAAGAGATGACAGCTTGTCAAAGTGTTTACTATTATATAGTTAAGAGTGTGCTTGTTCTTATTATTCTTATAGTGTTCATAATATTAGCTAAATGTTACAAGTTACGTGTGAGAGAAAATGAAATCAATGTTCATTTAATAGTTGAGGAACATTATGAGAGATATATGGATCAGGAAGTACAGTATAATAACGAAATGGGACACTCACTTGAGTGTACAAACTGATACATTTCTACATCTATCCATATATGTATGTATACGGCTATATATATTGTATATATAACTCTTTTACAATTTTAGACTTTTGTTTTATGGTGTTTGGTGTTTATAATACTACTGTACTAAAGTCTTTAGATTGTTGATATTATTAGTTAATATATTACTTTGGTTTTTTCAAAATAAAATCTTTATCATAGATTCCCTATCATCTTACATTGATCTAAATTGCATTAGAAATAAGTAATCTTGTACATAATTTAATAATATTCTTATAAGATTTAACATAATAGTAATAATTACGAGAGATATACAAAACAGGAAGAAAGATACTATAATACCTGTCAGTCCAATCACTGCTAATTCAGTACCTGCTATCATAACTTTAAATTAAGTTGTTAATATATCAGGTAATAGATCCAACACTGTATAAAGAAAAATATCACAATTATTACTATTATAAATAAGAAATAATAATGTGCCATAAACTCATAATTAACTTACATATTATGAAGAGTTTAACTTATATGTGTGTGTGTGTTAAGTTTGTTAAAATGCTTCTATAGTGGCCATAGTTTGCAAGCAAAATTGAATTTTCTATTTTTTAATGTCAATGATACATTCGGGTCCGTCATCGAAAGGGGTGGCCATAAACGCTTGTACAGCGATATACTTAAAATTTTATAAATTTGTAGACTCACAATATCACATTGCCTTATTTTTCAGCATTCTATAATTTACTGAATTTCACATTTTACCAATAACACACAGTATTGTATACATTGGCTATGCAAATCTAGTCCTTCACATAATTATTATAAGGTATAATAATATATTTTACAATCAATTCCGCCTCCTAACTAAACAAAAGTAATGTCCCTCACTTTTGTCAATCATAAACTAATCAAATTATAGAAGTAATACTAATATATATGTATTTACTGTAAGATGAATGTAGAGTCATATAAACATTGAACTAAGTTGTTTATAGAATGCAATATATTATTATGTATATCTTTCACAACAATTCTTATTTATATTATACTCCAAATTTAATCATCATATTTCGATTTCCTTTGACAAATCTAGCTTATGTCTTCTCTGAACTTGGTATCTGCTTCAATTTTTCTGTCTTTACATCCCCTCTTACTTTCCTCTCTCTCAAGAGTTTGCTGCTCTTTGATGAAATTGAATAAGTCCTTGCCTAAATTTGTAAAAGTATTATTTTACAATATAAATAATAGAAACAATTCAGGAATAGCAAAGTGGAGTAGCAGAAGACTAATTGCTAGATAAGAAGATACTTATCAGAAATGTGATAATATGCTTACCACAATTATTACTTCTCGAAGAAATGTTTTGAAAATATATGATTCTTTCATTGTAAGTGGAGTATTTTCTTACAGCACTACTAGACAAATCTATAACCACTTTTTCACAAAACAATAATCAATGATGATTGGAAATATTTCTTTATCACATATGAGGTCATCAATATTCTATATTATTGTTAAAAAACACCAGATGTCGATCCATTCATTGTAAAGGAGGCTGCTCAGTTCAAATTGATGGAATAGCTAAAGTGAGTGAATAAGATAGAAAGACATATTACGTATATATATATATATATATCTTTGATAAATTTAAATTATCGAGTTCATACTCTCTCTAATGTACACAGTCTTCATGTAGCACCACATTTAGCTCAACTTATATTACATATTGATTATAACAAATTCTTTCCATCTGAGATTCTCATTCTTCATTACTTTATATCCATTATTGCTGCCACATCTATACCATATTTTAACCCTTTGAAAACCTAACCAAAATCCATATTGTGTCTTATTTGCTATAAGACATGTTTAGAAGTGCAAAGTAGAAGTTGCCAGTGATATTGTAGGCTTGTTCCAAATATTTATTAGGAGGGGAGGAGCAGAAATTTTGACTGATCTAGATCTCCAGTGTCAGTATTATCTCCTCAAAACTGATTCCTGGGAGGTGAAGTTCAGATGAAGGAAAAGAGATACATGTTTTTAGTTTGTTGTCATGAGGTGAAAGAGTATCAAAGAGTCTGTTAACAAATGTCTTTATATTCTCTTTGACATCCATTCTCTGATTCACCAATGCTTCAGACAGTGAACATTCGTTATCTTGTAGATCTTGCAATATGCTGAGGTAATTCATGAAAGTATAAAGATCTGTATCTGCTTCATTTGGGACTATATATATTTAGGACACATTACCTAGTCATGTTCTACACTAGGTTGTGAATATCTAGGTGAGGTAGAGATGACAGATGCTACCAAGTTTGGGATTACTATACAACACACATTTGAAGAACATGATGTCTGCTAAAGTAAGGACTGGTTGTAGTAATAATTGTATCTATAGTTGTTCTTTAGATAAAACTGTTGAGAATGTGAATGACATTGTTGTTAATAGTGGACAATGTACAGGCAGTACCATTAATTTCTAAACGTTGTCTGTCATATGTGATAAGTTAATGTCTGTCATATATGATAAGTTAAATCCTAGGTGTTACTCCTATAAATGATTAATAAAATTTGTTTAAAGTTTCCTTTCTTAGTTGATTGTAGCTAACGGTGGTCACTATTCCACGGAACGGAACGGCATCGATCACTATAATTTTTTTTGTATTATACGGAACCAAGGAAAAATTCGATAATAAGTGCACGTATTGCATTAGTAATAAAATTATAGTTTACTTTTGCGTGATCGATTAAAGTTGATAGTTTTCTTTATAAAATACACAATATTCTACAATCTTGGCAATATCACAACTCTTCTTCCATGATATTGCCACTGTGTTCAACACATTGACATGGAACCATTTCAAACAGGTTGAATATTCAATCATAGTACCTTCCTCTGGAAGGTGACATAGACAGAAAACTTCAACTTCCAAAGTACACAATACAGCCAAGCGACGACTCTGCTTCTTTATGCTTCTTTAAAACCGGAAACAGTGTAATGTGATGCTTTTGCAAGCATTTGAGCAATGTGCACTCATTGCATCCTGGGCAAAATATATGTCGGAAGGGTCAAGTCCGTAGCATATAGAAGTTACAAAATGCTGCTGCAAAGACACAACAATCACTAAACCCTCGTTGCATCTGAACATTCTTAATTCTTATCAAAATTCTATTTGAGTACTGCATAATATCAGGGATCAATTTTTGTGCTCTTGATGATGGATTCAAATGCAAAGAGTCCAGCCAATGTACTTCTCCATCAAGACAACCCACAGTTGTAAATAAAACCAAATGGTTGTCACCAACGTGTACCACCTGAACCACTTTATGCCTACAAGGTTCAAATTGAAAGCTTCTTCCTAGTATAGTGTCTTGTAAGCTGCCTATCATTGGAAATTGATCTTTTAGTAAGTGCTGAAAAGCACTGATTATGTTGTCATTTAGCTATTGACCATTTAAGATTAAACGTTTGTCTTGACAGTAAAATTTAAGCCTTTGCATCAAACCAACTGTTGAACACTGTTACTACAATATTCATCGACACATATAGATTGACTAGATGATGGACAAATCTTGTTGGTACAACTCCAACTACGATGACAAAGCTTGCAACATGAATTACCCAGACTTTTACATGGGCATGACTTTTTCCCTGTGCATCTAGTTCTGCATTTACATGACAATGTTACATCAATTTTGAAATTGTCCATTTGACTTGATCCTAGTAAAAGTACCATATTTAATCTAATAAATTAAAAAATGATAAAAATTGTACTTGAATCTGAAATATTGGAGGGAGGAATTGGCTGAGAATCAAAATAATTGACATGACCATCATCTGAATTATTAAGAGGCTGGATTGCATCGAGTCCTAATGAAAACAACAGGAGTCATCAAACAAATAAGATTGATGCAGATTATGTACCTGAATTCAAGATATTTGAAGGAAGGTGGATATCGATGATTGCATCTGGTGCTGAAAGTACATCTACATCACCAGGCCTGGGAATTTTGTGTCCTAATGTTTTCTCTCGTCGACTATGTACATTTTTTCTAAGTTGAGTAAAATTGATTTCTTTTTTTGGTGCCTTGCCATCATCATCCAATCCTATATTCATCTTTGCTGCTAAAATGTGATAGCACTGGGATGTCGATGGACAGGTACAAGCTTCATTGGGAAATAGCCTCACAGCATGTGGCTTGTCACCAGTACCAAGGATGGTAAATGTACATAAACTAGGATCAAAGGGGATCTTATCTGTGATCAGGAGTCGAGCTTTCTCTCTTTGAGACAAAAATGCTTCTGATAGCTCAGTAGAAAGGGTTGCATCAGTGTTTTCTTTATTTTCCATTTCATTTTCTTGAAAGGCACCTTTGAACCTTGCAACAATTTCATCAGGAGAGTACGATTTTTGATTAGGTTGTGTACAACTATACTTAGCATGCAAGTGATAATTTCCTAACCCATGCTGGCCTCGGACTATTTCCTTCATGTAGAATGATTGAAGGTAGTGCAGAGAAAGGAGTATACAATCTGGTGGTGACTCACGCCAGTCTTGCAATTGCTTCAATACGAAATTCAGCCCTTCAGTCTGATTATTTGTCACCCTACTGTATGGATTGTATACTTTGTATTCTTCAATGCTCCATCGTGCAATTGAATTTATGTATATTATTATTATTATCTGTATGTATATTTTTGGTGTAAAAATAAAAAAAAAGGAGCACTCCACTTCCGTTTCAGTTCATCTAAAGAGCTAGCATAGTTGGCTTCTTCTTGAAGATGGAACAAAGTCCTAAGATCGTTTAAGTAACTGAGATATCATGACTTTGTGTTCCATGACTTCTTAACCACCTTGTAAAATCTCTAAAGATGTGGTTCCAGTACTGTAACTGGACTGCTTGAGGAAATACCTCAGAGATTCATTGGGAAATAGCCTCACAGCATGTGGCTTGTCACCAGTACCAAGGATGGTAAATGTACATAAACTAGGATCAAAGGAGATCTTTAAACCAATACAACCTTGATTTTACTCTAGGGCCAAGTTGTAATAAACTACCAACATCATCTTTCTTATATTGTGTTAATATATCACATCAGAGGATGGTACAACCATATATAGTATGATAAATTGAGAGAAGGTAAACAGACACCGTTAATGAATAGGAACATCACCATATGACAATTAAAATCATCTTATCTTATAACAACAAGATAAGATTGTTTATCTTTCAATATTCTTGCGTGTCAAAAACATGTCAAAAACATATGAAAAACATGTCAAAAACATGAAAAACATGTCAAAAACATATCAAAAACATGTCAAAAACATATCAAAAACATGTCAAAAACATATCAAAAACAAAATCTTTTAACATAACTGTACTAATATGAATACTTGTTTACATATTAGTAGTGTTGTGTATACATTCAATAGTCTCTTAATGCTTATACTGAAAGCAAGACCACATTTGTTTGAGTCTATCTTTTTATTCATTGTTGTAGTTCTATATGTATTAACTGGGAAAATGTCAAGATTTTTTATCAATTCTCGATCAGTATTGCTAACTATTTTCTGGGATATTTCTATGTCTGCTCATTTAATGTTTATTTCAAGTTTTGCTGCAACTAACTATACTGAGTTTAATAATCGTGTTCACGTTCATCACATTATCTTTGATATTGGATTTTGTCTTATTTATTTTTCATATCCTTTATTTGGTCTACTTGCTGATATAAAAGTAGGTAGGTATACATCTATCATTACTGGTGTATATCTGTCATCTTTATCATGGATATTTGCTGGATTGGCTTTCATCATAAAAACTTCATCACATTATAATGTCCTGTTTTATATAACAAGTGGTGTTGCTTATTTGCTACAAGTGATTGGATACTCATGTGTACGATCAAATATTGTCCAATTTAACATTGATCAAGCTATTGGTGCTTCAGGTGATGAACTAAGTACTATTATATATTGGCACTCACTAAGTTTACCTGTAACTTTTTTCATAGACATAATTGTGCAATGCTTGATAAAACAATTTATCATTGCATCATATGTGCTATCAGGTGTGGCTGTCTCTACAGTCATTATAACTAACTTTCTCTTTAAACATTGGCTGGATACTACATCTCACATTGTTAATCCTGTCAAATTGATTGGTAAAGTACTCAAATATGCTTGTAAAAACAAGTATCCCAGGAATCGTAGTGCCTTGACCTATTGGGAGGAGAATTACCCTTCCAGGCTAGACCTAGGTAAATTAAAATATGGTGGACCATTCACAGAGGAGCAGGTAGAAAATGTCCAGGTCATTATGCGATTGACACCATTATTTATCTGCATTATTAGTCTTATTTGTGCTGAGAATATTAATTGAATTATTTACAAACAAGATGAAAAGTTGTCTTTTTTTGTTTCCTTTGTGTCCAAACGTGCTTTATATGCTCTAGTAGCTTCACTTTTAATTCTCTTCTATCAGTTTATTATACATCCTTGTTTTCACAAATACATTCCAAGTATGCTTAAAAGAATTGGAGTTGGACTGGTATTCTCATTATTTACAACAATATATTATGTCATAATGCTAGCTTGCAAAGACCATTTTCATTTTGACACAACCTCATACAAGTTTACTATTGTTTCTCAAGTTTTGTATGGAATATCATTTGCTTTAATTTTGCCAACATCCTTAGAGTTCACAATAGCTCAGTCTCCAATTGAAATGAGAGGTTTGTTAGTTGGACTATGATATGCAGCATGTGGTGTTGGTTATACTTTCACTATAAACAGCGAATACCTATTTATGTGTGAAAAAGATATGACAGCTTGTCAAAGTGTTTACTATTATATAGTTAAGAGTGTGCTTGTTCTTATTATTCTTATAGTGTTCATAATATTAGCTAAATGTTACAAGTTACGTGTGAGAGAAAATGAAATCAATGTTCATTTAATAGTTGAGGAACATTATGAGAGATATATGGATCAGGAAGTAGAGTATAATAACGAAATGGGACACTCACTTGAGTGTACAAACTGATACATTTCTACATCTATCCATATATGTATGTATATGGCTATATATATTGTATATATAACTCTTTTACAATTTTAGACTTTTGTTTTATGGTGTTTGGTGTTTAAAATACTACTGTACTAAAGTCTTTAGATTGTTGATATTATTAGTTAATATATTACTTTGGTTTTTTCAAAATAAAATCTTTATCATTGATTCCCTATCATTTTACATTGATCTAAATTGCATTAGAAATAAGTAATCTTGTACATAATTCAATAATATTCTTATAAGATTTAACATAATAGTAATAATTACGAGAGATATACAAAACAGGAAGAAAGATACTATAATACCTGTCAGTCCAATCACTGCTAATTCAGTACCTGCTATCATAACATTAAATTAAGTTGTTAATATATCAGGTAATAGATCCAACACTGTATAAAGAAAAATATCACAATTATTACAATTATAAATAAGAAATAATAATGTGCCATAAACTCATAATTAACTTACATATTATGAAGACTTTAACTTATATGTGTGTGTGTGTTAAGTTTGTTAAAATGCTTCTATAGTGGCCATAGTTTGCAAGCAAAATTGAATTTTCTATTTTTTAATGTCAATGATACATTCGGGTCCGTCATCGAAGAGGGTGGCCATAAACGCGTGTACAGCGATATACTTAAAATTTTCTAAATTTGTAGAGTCACAATATCACATTGCCTTATTTTTCAGCATTCTATAATTTACTGAATTTCACATTTTACCAATAACACACAGTATTGTATACATTGGCTATGCAAATCTAGTCCTTCACATAATTATTATAAGGTATAATAATATATTTTACAATCAATTCCGCCTCCTAACTAAACAAAAGTAATGTCCCTCACTTTTGTCAATCATAAACTAATCAAATTATAGAAGTAATACTAATATATATGTATTTACTGTAAGATAAATGTAGAGTCATAGAAACATTGAACTAAGTTGTTTATAGAATGCAATATATTATTATGTATATCTTTCACAACAATTCTTATTTATATTATACTCCAAATTTAATCATCATATTTCGATTTCCTTTGACAAATCTAGTTTATGTCTTCTCTGAACTTGGTATCTGCTTCAATTTTTCTGTCTTTACATCCCCTCTTACTTTCCTCTCTCTCAAGAGTTTGCTGCTCTTTGATGAAATTGAATAAGTCCTTGCCTAAATTTGTAAAAGTATTATTTTACAATATAAATAATAGAAACAATTCAGGAATAGCAAAGTGGAGTAGCAGAAGACTAATTGCTAGATAAGAAGATACTTATCAGAAATGTGATAATATGCTTACCACAATTATTACTTCTCGAAGAAATGTTTTGAAAATATATGATTCTTTCATTGTGAGTGGAGTATTTTCTTACAGCACTACTAGACAAATCTATAACCACTTTTTCACAAAACAATAATCAATGATGATTGGAAATATTTCTTTATCACAAATGAGGTCATCAATATTCTATATTATTGTTAAAAAACACCAGATGTCGATCCATTCATTGTAAAGGAGGCTGCTCAGTTCAAATTGATGGAATAGCTAAAGTGAGTGAATAAGATAGAAAGACATATTACGTATATATATATATATATATCTTTGATAAACTTAAATTATCGAGTTCATACTCTCTCTAATGTACACAGTCTTCATGTAGCACCACATTTAGCTCAACTTATATTACATATTGATTATAACAAATTCTCTCCATCTCATTCTTCATTACTTTATATCCATTATTGCTGCCACATCTATACCATCTATACCATATTTTAACCCTTTGAAAACCTAACCAAAATCCATATTGTGTCTTATTTGCTATAAGACATGTTTAGAAGTGCAAAGTAGAAGTTGCCAGTGATATTGTAGGCTTGTTCCAAATATTTATTAGGAGGGGAGGAGCAGAAATTTTGACTGATCTAGATCTCCAGTGTCAGTATTATCTCCTCAAAACTGATTCCTGGGAGGTGAAGTTCAGATGAAGGAAAAGAGATACATGTTTTTAGTTTGTTGTCATGAGGTGAAAGAGTATCAAAGAGTCTGTTAACAAATGTCTTTATATTCTCTTTGACATCCATTCTCTGATTCACCAATGCTTCAGACAGTGAACATTCGTTATCTTGTAGATCTTGCAATATGCTGAGGTAATTCATGAAAGTATAAAGATCTGTATCTGCTTCATTTGGGACTATATATATTTAGGACACATTACCTAGTCATGTTCTACACTAGGTTGTGAATATCTAGGTGAGGTAGAGATGACAGATGCTACCAAGTTTGGGATTACTATAACACACATTTGAAGAACATGATGTCTGCTAAAGTAAGGACTGGTTGTAGTAATAGTTGTATCTATAGTTGTTCTTTAGAAGCATCTGATGTAGTTAAGAGATTTAGATAAAACTGTTGAGAATGTGAATGACATTGTTGTTAATAGTGGACAATGCACAGGCAGTACCATTAATTTCTAAACGTTGTCTGTCATATGTGATAAGTTAAATCCTAGGTGTTACTCCTATAAATGATTAATAAAATTTGTTTAAAGTTTCCTTTCTTAGTTGATTGTAGCTAACGGTGGTTACTATTCCAAGGAATGCAACGGAATCGATCACTATAATTTTTTTTGTATTATACGGAACCGAGGAAAAATTCGATAATAAGTGCACGTATTGCATTATTAATAAAATTATAGTTTACTTTTGCGTGATCGATTAAAGTTGATAGTTTTCTTTATAAAATACACAATATTCTACAATCTTGGCAATATCACAACTCTTCTTCCATGATATTGCCACTGTGTTCAACACATTGACATGGAACCATTTCAAACAGGTTGAATATTCAATCATAGTACCTTCCTCTGGAAGGTGACATAGACAGAAAATTTCAACTTCCAAAGTACACAATACAGCCAAGCGATGACTCTGCTTCTTTAAAACCGGAAACAGTGTAATGTGATGCTTTTGCAAGCATTTGAGCAATGTGCACTCATTGCATCCTGGGCAAAATATATGTCGGAAGGGTCAAGTCCGTAGCATATAGCAGTTACAAAATGCTGCTGCAAAGACACCACAATCACTAAACCCTCGTTGCATCTGAACATTCTTAATTCTTATCAAAATTCTATTTGAGTACTGCATAATATCAGGGATCAATTTTTGTGCTCTTGATGATGGATTCAAATGCAAAGAGTCCAGCCAATGTACTTCTCCATCAAGACAACCCACAGTTGTAAATAAAACCAAATGGTTGTCACCAACGTGTACCACCTGAACCACTTTATGCCTACAAGGTTCAAATTGAAAGCTTCTTCCTAGTATAGTGTCTTGTAAGCTGCCTATCATTGGAAATTGATCTTTTAGTAAGTGCTGAAAAGCACTGATTATGTTGTCATTTAGCTATTGACCATTTAAGATTAAACTTTTGTCTTGACAGTCAAATTTAAGCCTTTACATCAAACCAACTGTTGAACACTGTTACTACAATATTCATCGACACATATAGATTGACTAGATGATGGACAAATCTTGTTGGTACAACTCCAACTACGATGACAAAGCTTGCAACATGAATTACCCAGACTTTTACATGGGCATGACTTTTTCCCTGTGCATCTAGTTCTGCATTTACATGACAATGTTACACCAATTTTGAAATTGTCCATTTGACTTGATCCTAGTAAAAGTACCATATTTAATCTAATAAATTAAAAAATGATAAAAATTGTACTTGAATCTGAAATATTGGAGGGAGGAATTGGCTGAGAATCAAAATAATTGACATGACCATCATCTGAATGATTAAGAGGCTGGATTGCATCGAGTCCTAATGAAAACAACAGAAGTCATCAAACAAATAAGATTGATGCAGATTATGTACCTGAATTCAAGATATTTGAAGGAAGGTGGATATCGATGATTGCATCTGGTGCTGAAAGTACATCTACATCACCAGGCCTGGGAATTTTGTGTCCTAATGTTTTCTCTCGTCGACTATGTACATTTTTTCTAAGTTGAGTAAAATTGATTTCTTTTTTTGGTGCCTTGCCATCATCATCCAATCCTATATTCATCTTTGCTGCTAAAATGTGATAGCACTGGGATGTCGATGGACAGGTACAAGCTTCATTGGGAAATAGCCTCACAGCATGTGGCTTGTCACCAGTACCAAGGATGGTAAATGTACATAAACTAGGATCAAAGGGGATCTTATCTGTGATCAGGAGTCGAGCTTTCTCTCTTTGAGACAAAAATGCTTCTGATAGCTCAGTAGAAAGGGTTGCATCAGTGTTTTCTTTATTTTCCATTTCATTTTCTTGAAAGGCACCTTTGAACCTTGCAACAATTTCATCAGGAGAGTAGGATTTTTGATTAGGTACAGGTTGTGTACAACTATACTTAGCATGCAAGTGATAATTTCCTAACCCATGCTGGCCTCGGACTATTTCCTTCATGTAGAATGATTGAAGGTAGTGCAGAGAAGGAAGTATACAATCTGGTGGTGACTCACGCCAGTCTTGCAATTGCTTCAATACGAAATTCAGCCCTTCAGCCTGATTATTTGTCACCCTACTGTATGGATCGTATACTTTGTATTCTTCAATGCTCCATCGTGCAATTGAATTTATATATATTATTATTATTATCTGTATGTATATTTTTGGTGTAAAAATCAAAAAAAAGGAGCACTCCACTTCCGTTTCAGTTCATCTAAAGAGCTAGCATAGTTGGCTTCTTTTTGAAGATGGAACAAAGTCCTAAGATCGTTTAAGTAACTGAGATATCATGACTTTGTGTTCCATGACTTCTTAACCACCTTGTAAAATCTCTAAAGATGTGGTTCCAGTACTGTAACTGGACTGCTTGAGGAAATACCTCAGAGATTCATTGGGAAATAGCCTCACAGCATGTGGCTTGTCACCAGTACCAAGGATGGTAAATGTACATAAACTAGGATCAAAGGAGATCTTTAAACCAATACAACCTTGATTTTACTCTAGGGCCAAGTTGTAATAAACTATCAACATCATCTTTCTTATATTGTGTCAATATATCACATCAGAGGATGGTACAACCATATATAGTATGATAAATTGAGAGAAGGTAAACAGACACTGTTAATGAATAGGAACATCACCATATGACAATTAAAATCATCTTATGTTATAAAAACAAGTTAACATTGTTTATCTTTCAATATTCTTGCTTGTCAAAAACATGTCAAAAACATTTCAAAAACATGTCAAAAACATATTAAAAACATGTCAAAAACATTTCAAAAACATGTCAAAAACATATCTAAAACATGTCAAAAACATATCAAAAACAAAATCTTTTAACATAACTGTACTAATATGAATACTTGTTTACATATTGGTAGTGTTGTGTATACATTCAATAGTCTCTTAATGCTTATACTGAAAGCAAGACCACATTTGTTTGAGTCTATCTTTTTATTCATTGTTGTAGTTCTATATGTATTAACTGGGAAAATGTCAAGATCTTTTATCAATTCTCGATCAGTATTGCTAATTATTTTCTGGGATATTTCTATGTCTGCTCATTTAATGTTTATTACAAGTTTTGCTGCAACTAACTATACTGAGTTTAATAATCGTGTTCACGTTCATCACATTATCTTTGATATTGGATTTTGTCTTATTTATTTTTCATATCCTTTATTTGGTCTACTTGCTGATATAAAAGTAGGTAGGTATACATCTATCATTACTGGTGTATATCTGTCATCTTTATCATGGATAACTGCTGGATTGGCTGTTATCATAAAGACTTCATCACATTATAATGTCCTGTTTTATATAACAAGTGGTGTTGCTTATTTGCTACAAGTGATTGGATACTCATGTGTACGATCAAATATTGTCCAATTTAATATTGATCAAGCTATTGGTGCTTCAGGTGATGAACTAAGTACTATTATATATTGGCACTCACTAAGTTTACCTGTAACTTTTTTCATAGACATAATTGTGCAATGCTTGATAAATCAATTTATCATTGCATCATATGTGCTATCAGGTGTGGCTGTCTCTACAGTCATTATAACTAACTTTCTCTTTAAACATTGGCTGGATACTACATCTCACATTGTTAATCCTATCAAATTGATTGGTAAAGTTCTCAAATATGCTTGTAAAAACAAGTATCCCAGGAATCGTAGTGCCTTGACCTATTGGGAGGAGAATTACCCTTCCAGGTTAGACCTAGGTAAATTAAAATATGGTGGACCATTCACAGAGGAGCAGGTAGAGAATGTCAAGGTCATTATGCGATTGACACCATTATTTATCTGCATTATTGGTCTTATTTGTGCTGAGAATATTAATTGGATTATTTACAAACAAGATGAAAAGTTGTCTTTTTTTGATTGCTTTGTGTCCAAACGTGCTTTATATGCTCTAGTAGCTTCACTTTTAATTCTCTTCTATCAGTTTATTATACATCCTTGTTTTCACAAATACATTCCAAGTATGCTTAAAAGAATTGGAGTTGGACTAGTATTCTCATTATTTACAACAATATATTATATCATAATGCTTGCTTGTAAAGACCATTTTCATTTTGACACAACCTCATACAAGTTTACTGTTGTTTCTCAAGTTTTGTATGGAATATCATTTGCTTTAATATTGCCAACATCCTTAGAGTTCACAATAGCTCAGTCTCCACATGAAATGAGAGGTTTGTTGGTTGGACTATGGTATGCAGCACGTGGTGTTGGTTATACTTTCACTATAAACAGCGAATACCTATTTATGTGTGAAAAAGATATGACAGCTTGTCAAAGTGTTTACTATTATATAGTTAAGAGTGTGCTTGTTCTTATTATTTTTATAGTGTTCATAATATTAGCTAAATGTTACAAGTTACGTGTGAGAGAAAATGAAATCAATATACAATTAATAATTGAGGAACATTATGAGAGATATATGGATCAGGAAGTAGAGTATAATAATGGATGGAATACTCACTAAAGAGTACTAACTGATATATATTTCTACATCTATCCATATTATGTATGTATATGGCTATATATATTGTATATATAACTCTTTTACAATTTTAGACTTTTGTTTTGTTTATGTAAACAGGATGTTTGAACAAACAACCATGGTGTTTAGAATACTATTGTACTAAAGTCTTTAGATTGTTGATATTATTAGTTAATATATTACTTTGGTTTTTTCAAAATAAAATCTTTATCATAGATTCCCTATCATCTTACATTGATCTAAATTGCATTAGAAATAAGTAATTACAATATTAGATTGCGTTATTTTTCAGCATTCTATAATTCACTCAATTTCACATTTTACCAATAACGCAGTATTGTATACATTGGCTATGCAAATCTAGTCCTTCACATAATTATTATAAGGTGTAATAATATATTTTACAATCAACTCTGCATGCTAACTAAACAAAAGTAATGTCCCTCACTTTTGTCAATCATAAACTAATTAAGTTATAGAAGTAATACTATTATGTATGTATTTACTGTAAGATGAATGTAGAGTCATATAAACATTGAACTAAGTTGTTTATAGAATGCAATATATTATATTATTATGTATGTCTTTTACAACAATTCTTATTTATATTATACTCCAAATTTAATCATCATATTTTGATCTCCTTTGACAAATCTAGCTTATGTCTTCTCTGAACTTGTTATCTGCTTCAATTTTTCTGTCTTTACATCCCCTCTTACTCTCCTCTCTCTTAAGAGTTTGCTGCTCTTTGATGAAATTGAATAAGTCCTTGCCTAAATTTGTAAAAGTATTATTTTATGATATAAATAATAGAAACAATTCAGGACTAGCAAAGAGGAGTAGCAGAAGACTAATTGCTAGATAAGAAGATACTTATCAGAAATGTGATAATATGCTTACCACGATTATTACTACTTGAAGAAAAGTTTTGGAAATATATGATTCTTTCATTGTGAGTGGAGTATTTTCTTACAGCACTACAAGACAAATCTGAACCACTTTTTCACAAAACAATGATGATTGGAAATATTTATTTATCACAAATGAGCAGGGTAGTTGTGATTACAGGATAAAAATAATGATTATAATTACTGATTACTTTCACTGGATAGTAAAAGTAATGATTAAATTACTGACTACTTTCATTTTACAGCAAAAGTAATGATTAAATTACTGATTTTTTATTGAAGTAATGATTACAATTACAATGAAATGCACTGAAGTGCTTAACCTCGCTGTGGTGGGCAGTGTAGATCTATACTGCAGAGTGCATATACATTTAACATTCCACAAGCTTAAAGGTATGGTAGATTATTAATGACTCAGCTTACTCTGACAATAGTCAACTTACTGGCCAATTTGCAAACTAATTGACCATAAGGCATTACCAAGCAGATTCTTTTTAGCCTAAGCCTTTCTCAAGTGACATATCCAGACAAGAGATATCTCACGTGATGCACAAGATGATGACTCGGTATTTCTCTTCAATCAATGGGAGAAAACCTTAGACTGCTTTCAGTGCTTTGCCGTCTACTGGGTATTTTGCACTCTAATTGACAAAAGGTCCAATACTTTCCAATTCCTTAGCAAACCTTAGTGATTCTCCAATGACAGCTTTGGTGCTAGTATTTTTAGTTTGCGCTTGATGTATCGACAACTGCCAAAAGTTAGTAAAACTGTCATAACTTTCCAAAGAAGTATTTTCGCAAAAATTCTCACTATAAGAAGTTGGAAAATGTCATAAGCTGTACGCAGGTTTTTTTTTGATTGAATTCTCAAGTCTTCAATGAAAGGTGTGCTTTTTTCAGACTTTTAAAGTTTTTCAGACTTTTAAAGCTTTTTGTTCGTTTGACGCTCCTTTTAGCAGTATTCTTAAGAAGTACAGAAGTTTTGCTACCATCCACTATAGTTTGGTGGCTACCAGCACTGTATTTGCTGAGTTAAGGCAGCTCAAAGCCAATTGCCCGGGTAACAGACATACACAGTCACACAGACATACAGACACACTGACAGACTACAGTAACCCTTGCTATACACCCATGCACAGCAAGGTTAATTACAGTCATATTAGTGTAAAAGGTAAACACGTGAACGTTTCCCTTTGCTGCATGTAGCCATGTCATTTGTTTCACCCAGTGTGACTGTAGTTGATACAGCTGCATTCAGTGACAAATCACATGTAGTGTTGTCAATCATGTGACTGCTTAGTACACAATGCACAATTACACATTGCACAATATATAGAGTGTGAAACTCACATTTACACACTTGCTTTGATTTATTGTCAAGCAAAAAATGCTGACATATTTTAACACATTAAACTATAAGGCACTGAATTACTAATTGATTACAATTACTTAGTGTAATTACAATTACATTACAATTACTTTCTCTATAGAAAATGCTGATTACAATTACATTATAATTACTTGAGATACTGTAATTATTAATAATCATTACAAATACAATTACTGATTACAACAACCCTGCAAATGAGGTCACCAATATTCTATATTATTGTTAAAAAACACCAGACGTCAGTCCATTCATTGTAAAGGAGGCTGCTAAGTTCAACTTGATAGAATAGGTAAAGTGAGTGAATAAGATAGAAAGACATATTACGTATATATATATATATCTTTGATAGAACTTTCGAGTTCATACTCTCTCTAATGTACACAGTCTTCATGTAGCACCACATTTAGCTCAATTTATATTACATATTGATTATAACAAGTTCTTTTCATCTCATTCTTCATTACTTTATATCCATTATTGCTACCACATCTATACCATATTTTAACCCTTTGAAAACCTAACCAAAATCCACATTGTGTCTTATTTGCTATAAGACATGTTTAGAAGTGCAAAGTAGTAGTTGCCAGTCATATTGTAGGCTTGTTCCAAATATTTATTAGGAGGGAGGAGCAGAAATTTTGACTGATCTAGATCTCCAGTGTCAGTATTATCTCCTCAAAACTGATTCCTGGGAGGTGAAGTTCAGATGAAGGAAAAGAGATACATGTTTGTAGTTTGTTGTCATGAGGTGAAAGAGTATCAAAGAATCTGTTAACAAATGTATTTATATTCTCTTTGACATCCATTCTCTGATTCACCAATGCTTCAGACAGTGAACATTCGTTATCTTGTAGATCTTGCAATATGCTGAAATGATTCATGAAAGAATAAAGATCTATATCTGCTTCAATTGGGACTATATATATTTAGGACACATTACCTAGTCATGTTCTACACTAGGTTGTGAATATCTAGGTGAGGTAGAGATGACAGATGCTACCAAGTTTGGGATTACTATACAGCACACATTTGAAGAACATGATGTCTGCAAAAGTAAGGACTGGTTGTAGTAATAGTTGTATCTATAGTTGTTCTTTAAAATATCTGATGTAGTTAGAGATTTAGATAAAACTGTTGAGAATGTGAATGACATTGTTGTTAATAGTGGACAATGCACAGGCAGTACCATTAATTTCTGTCATATGTGATAAGTTAACGTCTGTCATATGTGATAAGTTAAATCCTAGGTGTTACTCCTATAAATGATTAATAAAATTTGTTTAAAGTTTCCTTTCTTAGTTGATTGTGGCTAACGGGGGTCACTATTCCACGGAACGGAACGGAACGGAACGGCTCGGAACGGACCGGAATCGATCACTATATATTATACGGAACCTATTATACGGAACCGAGGAAAAATTTCGATAATAAGTGCACGTATTGCATTAGTAATAAAATTATAGTTTACTTTTGCGTGATCGATTAAAGTTGATAGTTTTCATTATAAAAGATTCAAGTTTTCTTTATAAAATACACAAGTTTTCTTTATAAAATACACAATATTCTACAATCTTGGCAATACCACAACTCTTCTTCCATGATATTGCCACTGTGTTCAACACATTGACATGGAACCATTTCAAACAGGTTGAATATTCAATCGTACTACTTTTCTCTGGAAGGCGACATAGAAGAAAATTTCAACTTCCAAAGTACACAATACAGCCAAGCGACGACTCTGCTTCTTAAAAACCGGAAACAGTGTGATGTGATACTCTTGCAAGCATTTGAGCAATATGCACGCATTGCATCCTGGGCAAAATATAAGTCGGAAGGGTCAAGTCCGTAGCATATAGCAGTTACAAATGCTGCTGCAAAGACACCACAATCACTAAACCCTCGTTGCATCTGAACATTCTTAATTCTTATCAAAATTCTATTTGAGTAATGCATAACATCAGTGATCAATTTTTGTGCTCTTGATGATGGATTCAAATGCAAAGAGTCCAGCCAATGTACTTCTCCATCAAGACAACCCACAGTTGTAAATAAAACCAAATGGTTGTCACCAACATGTTCCACCTGAACCACTTCATGCCTACAAAGTTCAAATTGAAAGCTTCTTCCTAGTATAGTGTCTTGTAAGCTGCCTATCATTGGAAATTGAACATTTAGTAAGTGCTGAAAAGCTCTGATTATGTTGTCATTTAGCTATTGACCATTTAAGATTACACTTTTGTCCTCAACAGTCAAATTTAAGCCTCTGCATCAAACCAACTGTTGAACACTGCTACTACAATATTCATCGACACATATAGATTGACTACATGATGGACAAATCTTGTTGGTACAACTCCAACTAGGATGACAAAGCTTGCAACATGGATTGCCCAGACTTTTACATGGGCATGACGTTTTCCCTGTGCATCTAGTTCTGCATTTACATGACAATGTTACATCATTTTTGAAATTGTCCATTTGACTTGATCCTAATCTAATAAATTAAAAAGTGATAAAAATTGTACCTGAATCTGAAATATTGGAGGGAGGAATTGGCTGAGAATCAAAATTATTGACATGACCATCATCTGAATGATTAAGAGGCTGGATTGCATCGAGTCCTAATGAAAACAGCAGGAGTCATCAAACAAATGAGATTGATGCAGATTATGTACCTGTATTCAAGATATTTAAAGGAAGTTGGATATCGATGATTGCATCTGGTGCTTAAAAGACATCTACATCTACATCTACATCACCAGGCCTGGGAATTTTGTGTCCTAATTTTTTCTCTCGTCGACTATGTGCATTTTTTCAAAGTTGAGTAAAATTGATTTCTTTTTTGGTGCCTTGCCATCATCATCCAATGCTATATTCATCTATGCTGCAAAAATGTGATAGCACTGGGATATCGATGGACAGGTACAGGCTTCATTGGGAAATAGCCTCACAGCATGTGGCTTGTCACCAGTACCAAGAATGGTAAATGTACGTAAACTAGATCAAAGGGTATCTTATTTGTGATCAGCAGTCGAGCTTTCTCTCTTTGAGACAAAAATGCTTCTGATAGCTCAGTAGAAAGGGTTGCATCAGTGTTTTCTTTATTTTCCATTTCATTTTCCTGACAGGTACCTTTGAACCTTGCAACAATTTCTTCAGGAGAGTAGGATTTTTGATTAGGTACAGGTTGTGTACAACTATACTTAGCATGCAAGTGATAATTTCCTAACCCATTCTGGCCTTGGACTATTTCCTTCATGTAGAATGATTTAAGGTAGTGGAGAGAAAGGAGTATACAATCTGGTGGTGACTCACGCCAGTCTTGCAATTGCTTCAATACGAAATTCAGCCCTTCAGCCTGATTATTTGTCACCCCACTGTATGGATCGTATACTTTGTATTCTTCAATGCTCCATCGTGCAATTGAATATATGTATATTATTATTATTATTATTATCTGTATGTATATTTTTGGTGTAAAAATCAAAAAAAGGAGCACTCCACTTCCGTTTTATTTCATCTAAAGAGCTAGCATAGTTGGCTTCTTCTTGAAGATGGAACAAAGTCCTAAGATCGTTTAAATAACTGAGATATCATGACTTTGTGTTCCATGACTTCTTAACCACCTTGTAAAATCTCTAAAGATGTGGTTCCAGTACCGTAACTGGACTGCTTGAGGAAATACCTCAGAGATTCATTGGGAAATAGCCTCACAGCATGTGGCTTGTCACCAGTACCAAGGATGGTAAATGTACATAAACTAGGATCAAAGGAGATCTTTAAACCAATACAACCTTGATTTTACTCTAAGGCCAAGTTGTAATAAACTATCAACATCATCTTTCTTATATTGTGTCAATATATCACATTAGAGGATGGTACAACCATATATAGTATGATAAATTGAGAGAAGGTAAACAGACACTGTTAATGAATAGGAACATCACCATATAACAATTAAAATTATCTTATCTTATAAAAACAAGTTAAGATTGTTTATCTTTCAATATTCTTGCTTGTCAAAAACATGTCAAAAACATTTCAAAAACATGTCAAAAACATATCAAAAACATGTCAAAAACATTTCAAAAACATGTCAAAAACATATCTAAAACATGTCAAAAACATATCAAAAACAAAATCTTTTAACATAACTGTACTAATATGAATACTTGTTTACATATTGGTAGTGTTGTGTATAGCAAATACCTATTTTTGTGTGGAAAAGAGATGACAGCTTGTCAAAGTGTTTACTATTATATAGTTAAGAGTGTGCTTGTTCTTATTATTCTTATAGTATTCATAATATTAGATAAACGTTACAAGTTACGTGTGAGAGAAAATGAAATCAATGTACATTTAATAGTTGAGGAGCATTATGAGAGATATATGGATCAGGAAGTAGAGTATAATAATGAGATGGAATACTGACTTGAGTGTACTAACTGATATATTTCTACATTTATCCATATATGTATGTATATGGCTATATATATTGTATATATAACTCTTTTACAATTTTAGACTTTTGGTTTGTTTATGTAAACAGGATGTTTGAACAAACAACCATGGTGTTTATAATGCTATTGTACTAAATTCTTTAGATTGTTGATATTATTAGTTAATATATTACTTTGGTTTTTCAAAATAAAATCTTTATCATAGATTCCCTATCATCTTACATTGATCTAAATTGCATGAAAAATAAGTAAGCTTGTACTTAATTCAATAATATTCTTATAAGTTTTAACATAATAGTAATAATTATGAGAGATATATATATTTTAATACCTGTCAGTCCTATCACGGCTAATACATTACCTGCTATCTTAACTTTAAATTAAGTTGTTAATACTTCAGTTAATAGACCAAACACTGGATTTAAAAAGTGTCACAATTATTACAATTATAAATAAGAAATATATATGTGCCATAAACTTATAATTAACTTACATATCATAAAGACTTTAACTTACATGTTTGTGTTACGTTTGTTAGTTTGTCATAAACTAATCAAATTATAGAAGTAATACTATTATTTATGTACTTACTGCAAGATGATTGTAGAGTCATATAAACATTGAACTAAGTTGTTTATAGAATGCAATATATTATTATTTATATCTTTCACAACAATTTTTATTTATATTATACTCCAAATTTAATCATCATATTTCGATCTCCTTTGATAAATCTAGCTTATGTCATCTTTGAACTTTAACCTCCTTAGTATCTGATCTAATTTTTCTGTCTTTACATCCCCTCTTACTCTCCTCTCTCTCAAGAGTTTGCTGCTTATTGATGAAATTGAATAAGTCCTTGCCTAAATTTGTAAAAGTATTATTTTACAATATAAATAATAGAAACAACTCAGGACTAGCAAAGAGGAGTAGCAGAAGAGTAATTGCTAGATAAGAAGATATTTATCAGAAATGTGATAATATGCTTACCACGATTATTACTACTTGAAGAAAAGTTTTGGAAATATATAATCCTTTCATTGTGAGTGGAGTATTTTCTTACAGCACTACAAGACAAATCTGAACTACTTTTCACAAACAATAATCAATGATGATTGGAAATATTTGTTTATCACAAATGAGGTCACCAATATTCTATATTATTGTTAAAAAACACCGGACGTTGATCCATTCATTGTAAAGGAGGCTGCTCAGATCAACTTGATAGAATAGTTAAAGTGAGTGAATAAGAGTGAGACATATTACACATATATATATCTTTGATAGAACTTAAATTATCGAGTTCATACTCTCTCTAATGTACACAGTCTTCATGTAGCACCACATTTAGCTCAACTTATATTACATATTGATTATAACAAGTTCTTTCCATCTCATTCTTCATTACTTTATATCCATTATTGCTACCACATGTATACCATATTTTAAACCTTTGAAAACCTAACCAAAATCCATATTGTGTCTTATTTGCTATAAGACATGTTTAGAAGTGCAAAGTAGTAGTTGCCAGTGATATTGTAGGCTTGTTCCAAATATTTATTAGGAGGGAGGAGCAGAAATTTTGACTGATCTAGATCTCCAGTGTCAGTATTATCTCCTCAAAACTGATTCCTGGGAGGTGAAGTTCAGATGAAGGAAAAGAGATGCTGTGTTTGTAGTTTGTTGTCATGAAGTGAAAGAGTATCAAAGAGTCTGTTAACAAAAGTCTTTATATTCTCTTTGACATCCATTCTCTGATTCACCAATGCTTCAGACAGTGAACATTCGTTATCTTGTAGATCTTGCAATATGCTGAGGTGATTCATGAAAGAATAAAGATCTATATCTGCTTGATTTGGGACTATATACATTTAGGACACATTACCTAGTCATGTTCTACACTAGGTTGTGAATATCTAAGTGAGATAGAGATGACAGATGCTACCAAGTTTGGGATTACTATACAACACACATTTGAAGAACATGATGTCTGCAAAAGTAAGGACTGGTTGTAGTAATAGTTGTATCTATAGTTGTTCTTTAAAATATCTGATGTAGTTAGAGATTTAGATAAAACTGTTGAGAATGTGAATGACATTGTTGTTAATAGTGGACAATGCACAGGCAGTACCATTAATTTCTGTCATATGTGATAAGTTAACGCCTGTCATATATGATAAGTTAAATCCTAGGTGTACTCCTATAAATGATTAATAAAATTTGTTTAAAGTTTCCTTTCTTAGTTGATTGTGGCTAACGGTGGTCACTATTCCACGGAACGGAACGGCTGGGAACGGAACGGAATTGATCACTATAATTTTTTTTATATTATACTGAATTTATTTTACGGACCCGAGGAAAAATTTCGATAATAAGTGCACGTATTGCATTATTAATAAAATTATAGTTTACTTTTGCGTGATCGATTAAAGTTGATAGTTTTCGTTATAAAAGATTCAAGTTTTCTTTATAAAATACACAAGTTTTCTTTATAAAATACACAATATTCTACAATCTTGGCAATACCACAACTCTTCTTCCATGATATTGCCACTGTGTTCAACACATTGACACGGAACCATTTCAAACAGTTTGAATATTCAATCATAGTACCTTCCTCTGGAAGGCGACATAGACAGAAAATTTTAACTTCCAAAATACACAATACAGCCAAGCAACGACTCTGCTTCTTTAAAACCGGAAACAGTGTGATGTGATACTCTTGCAAGCATTTGAGCAATGTGCACTCATTGCATCCTGGGCAAAATATAAGTTGGAAGAGTCAAGTCCGTAGCATATAGCAGTTACAAATGCTGCTGCAAAAACACCACAATCACTAAACCCTCGTTGCATCTGAACATTCTTAATTCTTATCAAAATTCTATTTGAGTAATGTATAACATCAGTGATCAATTTTTGTGCTCTTGATGATGGATTCAAATGCAAAGAGTCCAGCCAATGTACTTCTCCATCAAGACAACCCACAGTTGTAAATAAAACCAAATGGTTGTCACAAACGTGTACCACCTGAACCACTTCATGCCTACAAGGTTCAAATTGAAAGCTTCTTCCTAGTATAGTGTCTTGTAAGCTGCCTATCATTGGAAATTGAACTTTTAGTAAGTGCTGAAAAGCACTGATTATGTTGTCATTTAGCTATTGACCATTTAAGATTAAATTTTTGTCCTTGACAGTCAAATTTAAGCCTTTGCATCAAACCAACTGTTGAACACTGCTACTACAATATTCATCGACACATATAGATTGACTAGATGATGGACAAATCTTGTTGGTACAACTCCAACTAGGATGACAAAGCTTGCAACATGAATTACCCAGACTTTTACATGGGCATGACTTTTTCCCTGTGCATCTAGTTCTGCATTTACATGACAATGTTACATCAATTTTGAAATTGTCCATTTGACCTGATCCTAGTAAAACTACCATATTTAATCTAATAAATTAAAAAGTGATAAAAATTGTACCTGAATCTAAAATATTGGAGGGAGGAATTGCTTGAGAATCAAAATCATTGACATGACCATCATCTGAATGATTAAGAGGCTGGATTGCATCGAGTCCTAATGAAAACAGCAGGAGTCATCAAACAAATGAAATTGATGCAGATTATGTACCTGAATTCAAGATATTTAAAGGAAGGTGGATATCGATGATTGCATCTGGTGCTTAAAAGACATCTACATCTACATCACCAGGCCTGGGAATTTTGCGTCCTAATTTTTTCTCTCGTCGACTATGTGCATTTTTTCTAAGTTGAGTAAAATTGATTTCTTTTTTTGGTGCCTTGCCATCATCATCCAATCCTATATTCATCTTTGCTGCGAAAATGTGATAGCACTGGGATGTCGATGGAAAGGTACAAGCTTAATTGGGAAATAGCCTCACAGCATGTGGCTTGTCACCAGTACCAAGGATGATAAATATACGTAAACTAGGATCAAAGGGATCTTATCTGTGATCAGGAGTCGAGCTTTCTCTCTTTGAGACAAAAATGCTTCTGATAGCTCAGTAGAAAGGGTTGCATCAGTGTTTTCTTTATTTTCCATTTCATTTTCCTGAAAGGCACCTTTGAACCTTGCAACAATTTCATCAGGAGAGTAGGATTTTTGATTAGGTACAGGTTGTGTACAACTATACTTAGCATGCAAGTGATAATTTCCTAACCCATGCTGGCCTTGGACTATTTCCTTCATGTAGAATGATTGAAGGTAGTGCAGAGAAAGGAGTATACAATCTGGTGGTGACTCACGCCAGTCTTGCAATTGCTTCAATACGAAATTCAGCCCTTCAGCCTGATTATTTGTCACCCTACTGTATGGATCGTATACTTTGTATTCTTCAATGCTCCATCGTGCAATTGAATATATGTATATTATTATTATTATCTGTATGTATATTTTTGGTGTAAAAATCAAAAAAAAGGAGCACTCCACTTCCGTTTTATTTCATCTAAAGAGCTAGCATAGTTGGCTTCTTCTTGAAGATGGAACAAAGTCCTAAGATCGTTTAAGTAACTGAGATATCATGACTTTGTGCTCCATGACTTCTTAACCACCTTGTAAAATCTCTAAAAATGTGGTTCCAGTACCGTAACTGGACTGCTTGAAGAAATACCTCAGAGATTCATTGGGAAATAGCCTCACAGCATGTGGCTTGTCACCAGTACCAAAGATGGTAAATGTACATAAACTAGGATCAAAAGAGATCTTTAAAATATACAACCTTGATTTTACTCTAGGGCCAAGTTGTAATAAACTATCAACATCATCTTTCTTATATTGTGTCAATATATCACATCAGAGGATGGTACAACCATATATAGTATGATAAATTGAGAGAAGGTAAACAGACATTGTTAATGAATAGGAACATCACCATGTGACAATTAAAATCATCTTATCTTATAAAAGCAAGTTAAGATTGTTTATCTTTCAATATTCTTGCCTGTCAAAAACATGTCAAAAACATATCAAAAACATGTCAAAAACATATCAAAAACATGTCAAAACATATCAAAAACAAAATCTTTTAACATAACTGTACTAATATGAATACTTGTTTACATATTGGTAGTGTTGCGTATACATTCAATAGTCTCTTAATGCTTATACTGAAAGCTACACCACATTTGTTTGAGTCTATCTTTTTATTCATTGTTGTAGTTCTAGATGTATTAACTGGGAAAATGTCAAGATTTTTTATCAATTCTCGATCAGTATTGCTAATTATTTTCTGGAATATTTCTATGTCTGCTCATTTAATGTTTATTTCAAGTTTTGCTACAACTAACTATACTGAGTTTAATAATCGTGTTCACGTTCATCACATTATCTTTGATATTGGATATTGTCTTATTTATTTTTCATATCCTTTATTTGGTCTACTTGCTGATATAAAAGTATGTAGGTATACATCTATCATTACTGGTGTATATCTGTCATCTTTATCATGGATAATTGCTGGATTGGCTGTTATCATAAAGACTTCATCACATTATAATGTCCTGTTTTATATAACAAGTGGTGTTGCTTATTTGCTACAAGTGATTGGATACTCATGTGTAAGATCAAATATTGTCCAATTTAACATTGATCAAGCTATTGGTGCTTCAGGTGATGAACTAAGTACTATTATATGTTGGCACTCACTAAGTTTACCTGTAACTTTTTTCATAGACGTAATTGTGCAATGCTTGATAAATCAATTTATCATTGCATCATATGTGCTATCAGGTGTGGCTGTCTCTACAGTCATTATAACTAACTTTCTCTTTAAACATTGGCTGGATACTACATCTCACATTGTTAATCCTGTCAAATTGATTGGTAAAGTACTCAAATATGCTTGTAAAAACAAGTATCCCAGGAATCGTAGTGCCTTGACCTATTGGGAGGAGAATTACCCTTCCAGGTTAGACCTAGGTAAGGAAAAATATGGTGGACCATTCACAGAGGAGCAGGTAGAGAATGTCAAGGTCATAATGCGATTGACACCATTATTTATCTGCATTATTAGTCTTATTTGTGCTGAGAATATTAATTGGATTATTTACAAACAACATGAAAAGTTGTCTTTTATTGATTCCTTTGTGTCCAAACGTGCTTTATATGCTCTAGTAGCTTCACTTTTAATTCTCTTCTATCAGTTTATTATACATCCTTGTTTTCACAAATACATTCCAAGTATGCTTAAAAGAATTGGAGTTGGACTGGTATTCTCATTATTTACAACAATATATTATGTCATAATGCTTGCTTGCAAAGACCATTTTCATTTTGACACAACCTCACACAAGTTTACTATTGTTTCTCAAGTTTTGTATGGAATATCATTTGCTTTAATTTTGCCAACATCCTTAGAGTTCACAATAGCTCAGTCTCCAATTGAAATGAGAGGTTTATTAGTTGGACTATGGTATGCAGCACGTGGTGTTGGTTATATTTTCACTATAAACAGCGAATACCTATTTATGTGTGAAAAAGATATGACAGCTTGTCAAAGTGTTTACTATTATATAGTTAAGAGTGTGCTTGTTCTTATTATTCTTATAGTGTTCATAATATTAGCTAAACATTACAAGTTACGTGTGAGAGAAAATGAAATCAATATACATTTAATAGTTGAGGAACATTACGAGAGATATATGGATCAGGAAATAGATTATAATAACGAAAAGGGACGCTCACTGGAGTGTACTAACTGATATATTTCTACATCTATCCATATATGTATATATATGGGTATATATATTGTATATATAACTCTTCACAGTTTTAGACTTTTGTTTTGTTTACGTAAACAGGATGTTTGAACAAACAACCATGGTGTTTATAATGCTATTGTACTAAAGTCTTTAGATTGTTGATATTATTAGTTAATATATTACTTTGGTTTTTTCAAAATAAAATCTTTATCATAGATTCCCTATCATCTTACATTGATCTAAATTGCATTAGAAATAAGTAAGCTTGCACATAATTCAATAATATTCTTATAAGTTTGAACATAATAGTAATAATTATGAGAGATATACTGAACAGGAAGGAAGATACTATATAATACCTGTCAGTCCAATCACTGCTAATACATTACCTGCTATCATAACATTAAATTAAGTTGTTAATATTTCAGGTAATAGATCCAATACTAGATAAAGAAAAATGTCACAATTATTACAATTATAAATAAGAAATAAAAATGTGCCATAAACTCATAATTAACTTACATATTATGAAGACTTTAACTTACATGTGTGTGTGTGTTAAGTTTGTTAAAATGCTTCTATTGTGGCCATAGTTTGCAAGCAACATTAACTTTTCCATTTTTGAACGTCAATGATATATGCTGGTCCGTCATGGAAGGGGGTGGCCATAAACGCGTGACAGTGATATGCTTAAAATTTTCTAAATTTGTAGACTCACAATATTACATTGCGTTATTTTTCAGCATTCTATAATTCACTCAATTTCACATTTTAAAAATAAAGCAGTATCGTATACATTGACTATGCAAATCTAGTCCTTCACATAATTATTATAAGGTATAATAATATATTTTACAATCAACTCTGCCTCCTAACTAAACAAAAGTAATGTCCCTCACTTTTGTCAATCATAAACTAATCAAGTTATAGAAGTAATACTAATATATATGTATTTACTGTAAGATGAATGTAAAGTCATATAAACATTGAACTAAGTTGTTTATAGAATGCAATATATTGTTATGTATATCTTTCACAACAATTCTTATTTATATTATACTCCAAATTTAATCATCATATTTCGATCTCCTTTGACAAATCTAGTTTATGTCTTCTTTGAACTTTAACCTCCTTGGTATCTGCTTTAATTATTCTGTCTTTACATCCCCTCTTACTCTCTTCTCTCTCAAGAGTTTGCTGCTCTTTGATGAAATTGAATAAGTCCTTGCCTAAATTTGTGAAAGTATTATTTTACAATAAAAATAATAGAAACAATTCAGGAGTAGCAGAAGACTAATTGCTAGATAAATCACTACAAAGACAAATCTGAACTACTTTTTCTACAAACAATAATCAATGATGATTGGAAATATTTGTTTATCACAAATGAGGTCACCAATATTCTATATTATTGTTAAAAAAACACCGGACGTCGATCCATTCATTGTAAAGGAGGCTGCTCAGATCAACTTGATAGAATAGCTAAAGTGAGTGAATAAGATAGAAAGACATATTACGTATATATATATATATATCTTTGATAGAACTTAAATTATCGAGTTCATACTCTCTCTAATGTACACAGTCTTTACGTAGCACCACATTTAGCTCAACTTATATTACATATTGATTATAACAAGTTCTTTTCATCTCATTCTTCATTACTTTATATCCATTATTGCTGCCACATCTATACCATATTTTAACCCTTTGAAAACCTAACCAAAATCCATATTGTGTCTTATTTGCTATAAGACATGTTTAGAAGTGCAAAGTAGTAGTTGCCAGTGATATTGTAGGCTTGTTCCAAATATTTATTAGGAGGGAGGAGCAGAAATTTTGACTGATCTAGATCTCCAGTGTCAGTATTATCTCCTCAAAACTGATTCCTGGGAGGTGAAGTTCAGATGAAGGAAAAGAGATACATGTTTGTAGTTTGTTGTCATGAGGTGAAAGAGTTTCAAAGAGTCTGTTAACAAATGTCTTTATATTCTCTTTGACATCCATTCTCTGATTCACCAATGCTTCAGACAGTGAACATTCGTTATCTTGTAGATCTTGCAATATGCTGAGATGATTCATGAAAGAATAGAGATCTGTATCTGCTTCATTTGGGACTATATATATTTAAGACACATTACCAAGTCATGTTCTACACTAGGTTGTGATTATCTAGGTGAGGTAGAGATGACAGATGCTACCAAGTTTGGGATTACTATACAACACACATTTGAAGAACATGATGTCTGCTAAAGTAAGGACTGGTTGTAGTAATAGTTGTATCTATAGTTGTTCTTTAGAAGCATCTGATGTAGTTAAGAGATTTAGATAAAACTGTTGAGAATGTGAATGACATTGTTGTTAATAGTGGACAATGCACAGGCAGTACCATTAATTTCTGTCATATGTGATAGGTTAACGTCTGTCATATGTGATAAGTTAAATCCTAGGTGTTACTCCTATAAATGATTAATAAAATTTGTTTAAAGTTTCCTTTCTTAGTTGATTGTAGCTAACGGGGGTCACTATTCCACGGAACGGAACGGAACGGAACGGCTCGGAACGGACCGGAATCGATCACTATATATTATACGGAACCTATTATACGGAACCGAGGAAAAATTTCGATAATAAGTGCACGTATTGCATTAGTAATAAAATTATAGTTTACTTTTGCGTGATCGATTAAAGTTGATAGTTTTCATTATAAAAGATTCAAGTTTTCTTTATAAAATACACAAGTTTTCTTTATAAAATACACAATATTCTACAATCTTGGCAATACCACAACTCTTCTTCCATGATATTGCCACTGTGTTCAACACATTGACATGGAACCATTTCAAACAGGTTGAATATTCAATCGTACTACTTTTCTCTGGAAGGCGACATAGAAGAAAATTTCAACTTCCAAAGTACACAATACAGCCAAGCGACGACTCTGCTTCTTAAAAACCGGAAACAGTGTGATGTGATACTCTTGCAAGCATTTGAGCAATATGCACGCATTGCATCCTGGGCAAAATATAAGTCGGAAGGGTCAAGTCCGTAGCATATAGCAGTTACAAATGCTGCTGCAAAGACACCACAATCACTAAACCCTCGTTGCATCTGTTAGCAGAGTCTGAGCAACGAATTAATTCTCGAGATAACAATAATCACAAAACAAGTCAATGAGAGAGATTGATCAAAAGATATATATAAGATAGTACAAAAAAAAATCATTTTTATATACCATCATTAACAGGAAGTAGTATTACATAACTATGTTACATAAATATTCATACTTATAGATCACTGTTCTCCAACACTCCCACTTGATTTATCAGTTTGAATAGTGCTTGGTAATGATTCTAGTCCCATTAAATTTCGTAATGTTTCAAATCGATCACGATTAAGTGGCTTTGTGAGCAAGTCGGCAATCATTTGCTCAGTTGAACAATATTCTAATGTAACGTATCCATCCAGAATTGTTTCACGTACATAATGATATTTGATGTCGATGTGTTTGGTACGAGAATGGGAAACTGGATTTCTTGCTATTGCAATTGTCCCTTGATTATCTTCTTTTATAACTGTTGGTTCTTCTTGACAAAATTTGAAATCACTAAGTAGTCGTCTTAACCAAACAGCTTCTTGTGTGGCACCACATAAAGACATGTATTCTGCCTCTGCAGTTGATAAGGCCACTGTAGATTGTTTCTTACTGAGCCAGCTTACTGGTCCTCCTGCAAGTAAAAATAGATTACCACTTGTAGAGTGACGATCATCAAGGTCACCCGCCCAATCTGCGTCTGAGTATCCTACTAGAGTACTACTTTCTAATTTCTCATATTTCAGTCCTAAGTTAATGGTCTCCTTTAAGTATCTTAAGATCCTCTTTACCGCTGTTAGGTGAGCTTCGCTTGGATTTGAGCAATACTTTGACGCTGCTCCCACTGCTTGTGAAATGTCGGGACGAGTGGCAATAGCCGCATACAAGAGGCTTCCAACCATAGACTGGTACAGTGTAGGATTCACCAATTTGCTAGTTCCATCATCCCGTTTGAGCTTCTCATTAAGATTAGCAGGTGTTGATACAGTCTTAGCTTGTGACAATCCAAACTTCTCTAACATTGCTGAGATATATGGTTTCTGATGTAACCACAAGCACCTCTTGCTCTCATCATACTCAACTGTTATCCCAAGACAGTGATGCAATTTTCCTAAGTCTTTCATTTTGAATCTTGATGTTAGATTTCTCTTTATTTCGTTCATCTTCTCATTCGTCTTGGTAACAATTATCAGATCATCTACGTATACAGCAACTATTATAATCTCTCCGGATTCTTCTGTCTTAGTAAAGATGCATGGATCTGCAGTACTCTGCTTAAAGTTAGCTGATTCCATATGCTCTTTGAATTCCTTGTTCCAACACCTGGGAGATTGTTTTAGTCCATACAACGATTTCTTTAACTTGCAAACCATCTTTTCTTTTCCTGGTTGGACATATCCTGCCGGTTGTTGCATGTATATATCTTCTTCAAGTGTTCCATTGAGGAATGCTGTCACAACGTCCATTTGGTGTATTAGCATATCATTCTGTATAGCATATGCCAACAGGGTTCGAATCGAGGAATAACGTACCACTGGTGCAAAGGTTTCTTCATAATCAATTCCATACTTTTGAGCAAATCCCTTTGCCACCAAACGAGCTTTATATCTCTTTATGTCACCATCACTTCCTCTCTTAACTTTAAAAATCCATTTACATTCTATCGACTTTCGGCCTTCTGGTAGATCGACCAGTTCCCAAGTATTATTCTCCATTAAGGATTCATACTCTGCATTAGCTGCTGAGCTCCAATTTTCAGTGGCAAACGCTTCTTCTATACTTTCAGGTTCTACATCTTCATTCACTATTGCAGCTTCAACATATTCATCTGTTCCAAACCTAACTGGAGGATGTCTCTGCCTAATCGACTGGCGTATCTCTCCCACTGGCCTATTAGGTTGAATGTTATTCTTATCAGAGTCTACTTGAACATTCACCTCATTTGGGATGATTGTGTCTGCTTCAGTTTTGTTTACCCAAAAATCATTTTCATTAAAGACCACATCTCTGCTTATCACAACTTTGGTGGTTTTCTCATTCATCAACCTATAACCTTTGGAGTTGAGACTATAACCAACAAATCTAAACTTCTCAGCCTTTTTGGTTAATTTGTTTCTTTGACAGTCTGGAATGTGGGCATAAGCCACACAACCAAACACCCTCAGATGACTTAGATCTGGTCTCCTTTGGTACCATTTCTCATAAGGTGACACCCTTTCCTTAAATGCACGGGTGGGAACTCTGTTTCTAATGTAAGCTGCTGTAGCCACAGCTTCACCCCAATAGCTATCAGGTAACCTTGCAAATCTAATCATGGTTCTTGCTGACTCCATCAAAGTGCGATTTAGTCTTTCTGCTACTCCATTCTGTGCAGGAGAATATGGGACGGTGAGTTCATGTCTGATACCTTTAGACTTTAGAAATTCTTCAAATTCTTTAGAAACATACTCCCCTCCGTTGTCTGTACGAAGTGTACCGATACTCAATCCACTTTCATTCGTAGCGAGAGCTTCAAACTCTTTAAACTTATGTAAAACTTCTGATTTGTGTCTCATAAAATAGACTTGACAACATCTCGAATAGTCATCAGTGAACGACACGAAATATCTCTTTTGTCCTAAGGACTCAGTGGGCATCGGTCCACAAACGTCACTGTGAACGCATTGTAACTTTCTAGTGGAGCGAATTCCTCCAACACACTTAAACGGTTTTCTGTGCAGTTTGCCTTCAATGCATGATTCACAAAATGATAGCTCATCATTCTTCGAAATGGTCATTCCTCTCGCGAGCTCTTTAGAAGCTACTTCTCTCATTTGCTGTTTCCCCAAATGACCAAGTCTTCTATGCCATAAATCGGCTGAGTTACCCTTTTCAAATGCTGGTGAGGCACATTGTTGTACCTGCACCACGGGTGTACAGTTTAGCTTGTATAACTTATTATCAACCAACGACCCCATGCCAATTAACTTCCCTTTTCTATTCTTAATCCAACAATTTAAGTCTCCGAATCTAACAGTGTTGCCCTTCGATACTGCTGCTCTTACTGAAAACAAATTACTTGTAAGTTTAGGGACATACAACACACGTCTCATGACACAATTTTTCTGTTTGCTAACCTTAAATGTCATATTAACTTGAATATCCCCTGTACCAAGAGCTTCTACGTGACGTCCATCACCAAGGCTCACTTTCTCTGGAACATCAAACTTACAATACTGATACAACAGCTCCTTTGAATGAGTCATGTGACTAGTGGCACCAGAGTCAATTATCCACTCTTCAGTCACTGACGAATCAGCCAGGGCTGTAAATACTCCCTCTGACTCCTGTGACATCTCTTTAGCAGGCTTTGCATTGTGTCTACCAGTCGGTTTAGGGTTGTGCTCTTGTGGTTTCTTGGGACAGTCCCGTCGAAAATGTCCTATTTGTCCACACGTAAAGCACTTCGGTTTCCATTGGCGACGTTGCCTGTTACTGCCTCTCTCACGATGGTAGAGTGCTGTACCAGAGTCACCTGGCCTTTCCCTACCATATTCCCCGTTCAGCTTCTTTTCTTCATGGATCAATGATTGCTGAGCATGGCTCAAAGTGACTGTGTCTCGAGCCTCTAGAGCTGTAACTAACGTTTGAAAACTTGCAGGCAAACTACCAAGGAGCGTTACCACCTGGTCTTCCTCTGCAATAGGTGCTCCGAGAGCGGAGAGCTTATCAGTCAATTCCTTCATCCTTTTCATGTGAGCTTCGACGGAGGTACCTTCTTTCATCTCTAAACGAAAATATTGTTTCTTCAGTAGGAGTTTGTTAGCTAGTGTGTCTCTCTCAAAATGGTTACACAAAGCATCCCATGCTGGCTTCGGTCTATCATATGAAGTAATAAGGTAAAGTTGAGACGGGCTAATAGCGAGTACAATTGTTGAGAACGCTTTCTGGGCCCTTTTGTTGTATTCAGCTTCTTGTTGAGCTGTCGCTCCATGCCTGAGTACCTCTGTTTCGTCTACTAGGCCCCACAGACCATTAGCCAGCAGGAGATGTTTCATTTGGAATTTCCAAACGAACCAATTGTTTGCATCTAGTCTGTCAATAGAACATTTTGTTTGTCCAATTGTTGCTTCAGCCATAATATCGTCGATCTGGGCTCATAACCTGTTAGCAGAGTCTGAGCAACGAATTAATTCTCGAGATAACAATAATCACAAAACAAGTCAATGAGAGAGATTGATCAAAAGATATATATAAGATAGTACAAAAAAAAATCATTTTTATATACCATCATTAACAGGAAGTAGTATTACATAACTATGTTACATAAATATTCATACTTATAGATCACTGTTCTCCAACAGCATCTGAACATTCTTAATTCTTATAAAAATTCTATTTGAGTAATGCATAACATCAGTGATCAATTTTTGTGCTCTTGATGATGGATTCAAATGCAAAGAGTCCAGCCAATGTACTTCTCCATCAAGACAACCCACAGTTGTAAATAAAACCAAATGGTTGTCACCAACATGTACCACCTGAACCACTTCATGCCTACAAGGTTCAAATTGAAAGCTTCTTCCTTGTATAGTGTCTTGTAAGCTGCCTATCATTGGAAATTGATCTTTTAGTAAGTGCTGAAAAGCTCTGATTATGTTGTCATTTAGCCATTGACCATTTAAGATTACACTTTTGTCCTCGACAGTCAAATTTAAGCCTTTGCACCAAACCAACTGTTGAACACTGCTACTACAATATTCATCGACACATATAGATTGACTACATGATGGACAAATCTTGTTGGTACAACTCCAACTAGGATGACAAAGCTTGCAACATGGATTGCCCAGACTTTTACATGGGCATGACTTTTTCCCTGTGCATCTAGTTCTGCATTTACATGACAATGTTACATCAATTTTGAAATTGTCCATTTGACCTGATCCTAATCTAATAAATTAAAAAGTGATAAAAATTGTACCTGAATCTGAAATATTGGAGGGAGGAATTGGCTGAGAATCAAAATAATTGACATGACCATCATCTGAATGATTAAGAGGCTGGATTGCATCGAGTCCTAACAAAAACAGCAGGAGTCATCAAACAAATGAGATTGATGCAGATAAATTATGTACCTGTATTCAAGACATTTGAAGGAAGGTGGATATTGATGATTGCATCTGGTGCTTAGTAAATGTACATAAACTAGGATCAAAAGAGATCTTTAAACCAATACAACCTTGATTTTAATCTAGGGCCAAGTTTATACTATTGGTTTTTAGTTTAAAATCCCTCAGTATAGTATTCTATCTTCATATTATTATGGGGTAATTTTACACCAATTGGCTAATTAAGGGGTTTAGTCATTTAACTTCCGCCCACAATAAAACTAATACTGTCTCTATTTTATGGCACAACTTTACACTAGTTGCCACCCTCAACAAAATACTGAACAAGAGTACTGTGGTGGCAAGTTAATGGTATATATAAATGATTGAGTAAATGAATGAATTCAGTTCATAACACTGTTTTAACACTATAATGAATTCAATATTAATAAGATCAGTAATTAATCATCAGTCAATAATTTCCATATCTTTGTCATCATATGATGCCTCTTCTGTAACTCCGTCATACGAGAAGTACACAGAGTACTTCCCAGTTATCAAATTATATGAGGATATAATTCCTTCATACCATTGTTCCTATTCTTTTTCATCAACAAATTTCATTTTTGCACGTTTTCCAATAAATTCTGGATGAGTATTTGGAATACATTCAACAATACTGTCACTTACACATATGCGTTTCGGTAGTTTGCTGCTTGATTAATGTTCAGAACTGTCAATAGCTCTTTTTCTAGAGGAAGAATCTAACAGAAAGTTAAATGACTCTATATTGCTTAAGTCAACTGATAAATTTATTTTGTAACATGTATGATGAATATATTAAGTCAAGAAATGTAATTTTACCTGTGGCCAAAGAATATGCAAAAAAGTCTTAAACAGTCTTAAACGTCAATGATGTAGCAATTCTGTCATCGAAAGGCGTGGCCATAAGCGAATGTACAGACGAGATAAGTAAGTTTCTAAATTTGTAGACTCACAATATTATATTATACTATTGTTCCTCATCTTATAATTCACTCAATTTCACATTTACGCTGTATCATACCGAGCCGAGGAAAAATTTCGATAATAAGTGCACGTATTGCATTATTAATAAAATACTTTTGCGTGATCGATTAAAGTTGATAGTTTTCGTTATAAAAGACTCAAGTTTTCTTTATAAAATACACAAGTTTTCTTTATAAAATACACAATATTCTACAATCTTGGCAATACCACAACTCTTCTTCCATGATATTGCCACTGTGTTCAACACATTGACATGGAACCATTTCAAACAGGTTGAATATTCAATCGTACTACTTTTCTCTGGAAGGCGACATAGAAGAAAATTTCAACTTCCAAAGTACACAATACAGCCAAGCGACGACTCTGCTTCTTAAAAACCGGAAACAGTGTGATGTGATACTCTTGCAAGCATTTGAGCAATATGCACGCATTGCATCCTGGGCAAAATATAAGTCGGAAGGGTCAAGTCCGTAGCATATAGCAGTTACAAATGCTGCTGCAAAGACACAACAATCACTAAACCCTCGTTGCATCTGAACATTCTTAATTCTTATAAAAATTCTATTTGAGTAATGCATAACATCAGTGATCAATTTTTGTGCTCTTGATGATGGATTCAAATGCAAAGAGTCCAGCCAATGTACTTCTCCATCAAGACAACCCACAGTTGTAAATAAAACCAAATGGTTGTCACCAACATGTACCACCTGAACCACTTCATGCCTACAAGGTTCAAATTGAAAGCTTCTTCCTTGTATAGTGTCTTGTAAGCTGCCTATCATTGGAAATTGATCTTTTAGTAAGTGCTGAAAAGCTCTGATTATGTTGTCATTTAGCCATTGACCATTTAAGATTACACTTTTGTCCTCGACAGTCAAATTTAAGCCTTTGCACCAAACCAACTGTTGAACACTGCTACTACAATATTCATCGACACATATAGATTGACTACATGATGGACAAATCTTGTTGGTACAACTCCAACTAGGATGACAAAGCTTGCAACATGGATTGCCCAGACTTTTACATGGGCATGTCTTTTTCCCTGTGCATCTAGTTCTGCATTTACATGACAATGTTACATCATTTTTGAAATTGTCCATTTGACCTGATCCTAATCTAATAAATTAAAAAGTGATAAAAATTGTACCTGAATCTGAAATATTGGAGGGAGGAATTGGCTGAGAATCAAAATAATTGACATGACCATCATCTGAATGATTAAGAGGCTGGATTGCATCGAGTCCTAACAAAAACAGCAGGAGTCATCAAACAAATGAGATTGATGCAGATAAATTATGTACCTGTATTCAAGACATTTGAAGGAAGGTGGATATTGATGATTGCATCTGGTGCTTAGTAAATGTACATAAACTAGGATCAAAAGAGATCTTTAAACCAATACAACCTTGATTTTAATCTAGGGCCAAGTTTATACTATTGGTTTTTAGTTTAAAATCCCTCAGTATAGTATTCTATCTTCATATTATTATGGGGTAATTTTACACCAATTGGCTAATTAAGGGGTTTAGTCATTTAACTTCCGCCCACAATAAAACTAATACTGTCTCTATTTTATGGCACAACTTTACACTAGTTGCCACCCTCAACAAAATACTGAACAAGAGTACTGTGGTGGCAAGTTAATGGTATATATAAATGATTGAGTAAATGAATGAATTCAGTTCATAACACTGTTTTAACACTATAATGAATTCAATATTAATAAGATCAGTAATTAATCATCAGTCAATAATTTCCATATCTTTGTCATCATATGATGCCTCTTCTGTAACTCCGTCATACGAGAAGTACACAGAGTACTTCCCAGTTATCAAATTATATGAGGATATAATTCCTTCATACCATTGTTCCTATTCTTTTTCATCAACAAATTTCATTTTTGCACGTTTTCCAATAAATTCTGGATGAGTATTTGGAATACATTCAACAATACTGTCACTTACACATATGCGTTTCGGTAGTTTGCTGCTTGATTAATGTTCAGAACTGTCAATAGCTCTTTTTCTAGAGGAAGAATCTAACAGAAAGTTAAATGACTCTATATTGCTTAAGTCAACTGATAAATTTATTTTGTAACATGTATGATGAATATATTAAGTCAAGAAATGTAATTTTACCTGTGGCCAAAGAATATGCAAAAAAGTCTTAAACAGTCTTAAACGTCAATGATGTAGCAATTCTGTCATCGAAAGGCGTGGCCATAAGCGAATGTACAGACGAGATAAGTAAGTTTCTAAATTTGTAGACTTACAATATTATATTATACTATTGTTCCTCATCTTATAATTCACTCAATTTCACATTTACGCTGTATCATACACGTGTGTTATGCAAATATAGTCCTACGCATAATGATATTATGACAATCAACTCCGCCTCCTAAGTAAACAAAAGTAATTCCCTTACGTTTGTCAATCATAAACTAATTAAGTTATGAAGTAATGCTTAAGTATATGTATTCATTGTAAGATGAATGTAGAGTCATATAAACATTGAACTAAGTTGTTTATAGAATGAACTGTGCAATATATTATTATGTATATCTTTCACAACAATTCTTATTTATATTATAGTCCAAATCTAATCATCTCATTTTGATCTCCTATCTCCTTTGCTACTCTAACTTATGTCTTCTCTGAACTTTAACCTCTTTGGCATCTGCATCAATATTTTTGTGTTGTAGTAGTAGTTGTATGCACAGGCATTTATTCTAAAACAGAGAGATCCTTACTGGATATTATTACTATAAATTATTAATAAAATTTGACTCAAGTTTCTTTTCTTAGTTAATTGTAGCTAAAATGGTATATTTCTTTTGCCACTCATCATTATAATGAATTTAATACTCTATTATATTGTGATGACTTTGTGTAAATTTAGATAAAAGCGGGTGTAGGTTATTATTTTCAGTAAATAATTATAGATTTAAAAGAGTATATAAGGTAATGAGTATTGAAAAACAAATCACTACAAGATTGAAGGAGCTTGGACCTCTTTTTTATATAGTGTCATGTGATAACTAGACCACAAAGTTATTTACTAATGATATTTACTTCATCTCTGATATCGAAAATAAAATAAAAACATCAACAAGAATATATAGGTTCACTGTTAGAATTGAATATTACTTGTTGTATGATAATAATATGTTACTAATATAGGCAACTGTACTATCTATCTTTTGTAGATTGTAATAAACTATCAGAATCATTTTTCTTATATTGTGTCAATATATCACATTCAGAGGATGGTACTACCATATATAGTATGATAAATTGAGAGAAGGTAAACAGACACTGTTAATGAATAGGAACATTACTATATGACACTGAAAATCATCTTATCTTATAAAAACAAGATAAGAATGTTTATCTTTCAATATTCTTGTGTGTCAAAAACATATCAAAACCTTTTAACATAATTGTACTAATATGAATACATGTTTACATATTGGTAGTGTTGTGTATACATTCAATAGTCTCTTAATGCTTATACTGAAAGCAAGACCACATTCGTTTGAGTCTATCTTTTTATTCATTGTTGTAGTTCTAGATGTATTAACTGGGAAAATGTCAAGATTTTTTATCAATTGTCAATCAGTACTGCTAATTATTTTCTGGGATATTTCTATGTCTGCTCATTTAATGTTTATTGCAAGTTTTGGTGCAACTAACTACACTGAATTAAATAATCGTGTTCATGTTCATCACATTCTCTTTGATATTGGATATTGTCTTATTTATTTTTCATATCCTTTATTTGGTCTACTTGCTGATATAAAAGTAGGTAGGTATACATCTATCATTACTGGTGTATATCTATCATCTTTATCATGGATAACTGCTGGATTGGCTGTTATCATAAAGACTTCATCACATTATAATGTGCTGTTTTATATAACAAGTGGTGTTGCTTATTTGCTACAAGTGATTGGATACTCATGTGTACGATCAAATATTGTCCAATTTAACATTGATCAAGCTATTGGTGCTTCAGGTGATGAACTAAGTGCTATTATATATTGGCACTCACTAAGTTTACCTGTAACTTTTTTCATAGACATAATTGTGCAATGCTTGATAAAACAATTTATCATTGCATCATATGTGCTATCCGGTGTGGCTGTCTCTACAGTCATTATAACTAACTTTCTCTTTAAACATTGGCTGGATACTACATCTCACATTGTTAATCCTGCCAAATTGATTGGTAAAGTACTCAAATATGCTTGTAAAAACAAGTATCCCAGGAATCGTAGTGCCTTGACCTATTGGGAGGAGAATTACCCTTCCAGGTTAGACCTAGGTAAAGAAAAATATGGTGGACCATTCACAGAGGAGCAGGTAGAGAATGTCAAGGTCATTATGCGATTGACACCATTATTTATCTGCATTATTAGTCTTATTTGTGCTGAGAATATTAATTGGATTATTTACTACAAACAAGATGAAAAGTTGTCTTTTTTTGATTGCTTTGTGTCCAAACGTGCTTTATATGCTCTAGTAGCTTCACTTTTAATTCTCTTCTATCAGTTTATTATACATCCTTGTTTTCACAAATACATTCCAAGTATGCTTAAAAGAATTGGAGTTGGACTGGTATTCTCATTATTTACAACAATATATTATGTCGTAATGCTTGCTTGCAAAGACCATTTTCATTTTGACACAACCTCATACAAGTTTACTGTTGTTTCTCAAGTTTTGTATGGAATATCATTTGCTTTAATTTTGCCAACATCCTTAGAGTTCACAATAGCTCAGTCTCCACATGAAATGAGAGGTTTGTTAGTTGGACTATGGTATGCAGCACGTGGTGTTGGTTATACTTTCACTATAAACAGCGAATACCTATTTATGTGTCAAAAAGATATGACAGCTTGTCAAAGTGTTTACTATTATATAGTTAAAAGTGTGCTTGTTCTTATTATTCTTATAGTGTTCATAATATTAGCTAAACATTACAAGTTACGTGTGAGAGAAAATGAAATCAATGTACATTTAATAGTTGAGGAACATTATGAGAGATATATGGATCAGGAAATAGATTATAATAACGAAAAGGGACACTCACTGGAGTGTACTAACTGATATATTTCTACATCTATCCATATTATGTATGTATATGGCTATATCTATTGCATAGATAACTCTTTTACAATTTTAGACTTTTGTTTTGTTTATGTAAACAGGATGTTTGAACAAACAACCATGGTGTTTATAATACTATTGTACTAAAGTCTTTAGATTGTTGATATTATTAGTTAATATATTACTTTGGTTTTTTCAAAATAAAATCTTTATAATAGATTCCCTATCATCTTACATTGATCTAAATTGCATTAGAAATAAGTAGGCTTGTACATAATTCAATAATATTCTTATAAGTTTTGACATAATTGTAATAATTATGAGTTATATATACAGAACAGGAAGGAAGATACTATAATACCTGTCAGTCCAATCACTGCTAATACAGTACCTGCTATCATAACTTTAAATTAAGTTGTTAATATATCAGGTAATAGATCCAATACTGGATAAAGAAAAATGTCACAATTATTACAATTATAAATAAAAAATAAAAATGTGCCATAAACTCATAATTAACTTACATATTATGAAGGCTTTGACTTACATGTGTGTGTGTGTTAGGTTTGTTAAAATGCTTCTATAGTGGCCATAGTTTGCAAGCAACATTGACTTTTCCATTTTTGAACGTCAATGATATATGCTGGTCCGTCATCGAAGAGGGTGGCCATAAACGAGTGTATAGCGATATACTTAAAATTTTCTAATCTTGTAGACTCACAATATTACATTGCGTTATTTTTTAGCATTCTATAATTCACTCAATTTCACATTTTACCAATAACGCAGTATCGTATACATTGGCTATGCAAATCTAGTCCTTTACATAATTATTATAAGGTATAATAATATATTTTACAATCAACTCTGCCTCCTAACTAAACAAAAGTAATGTCCCTCACTTTTATCAATCATAAAATAATCAAGTTATAGAAGTAATACTATTATATATGTATTTACTGTAAGATGAATGTAGAGTCATATAAACATTTAACTAAGTTGTTTATAGAATGCAATATATTGTTATGTATATCTTTCACAACAATTCTTATTTATATTATACTCCAAATTTAATCATCATATTTCGATCTCCTTTGATAAATCTAGGTTATGTCTTCTTTGAACTTTAACCTCCTTGGTATCTGCTTTAATTATTCTGTCTTTACATCCCCTCTTACTCTCCTTTCTCTCAAAAGTTTGCTGCTCTTTGATGAAATTGAATAAGTCCTTGCCTAAATTTGTGAAAGTATTATTTTACAATATAAATAATAGGAACAATTCAGGACTAGCAAAGAGGAGTAGCAGAAGACTAATTGCTAGATAGGAAGATACTTATCAGAAATGTGATAATATGCTTACCACGATTATAACTTCTTGAAGAAAAGTTTTGGAAATATATGATTCTTTCATTGTGAGCGGAGTATTTTCTTACAGCACTACAAGACAAATCTGAACTACTTTTTCTACAAAACAATAATCAATGATGATTGGAAATGTTTGCTTATCACAAATGAGGTCACCAATATTCTATATTATATTATGACACGTAGCAAAATCAATTAACATTATCATTAATATAAATTATTGTAGATCCGATAATTCTTGACACAAAATTGAAGAAGACAATCTCATTAGATGTTACTCAGTTAATGTCTGCACAGAAAGGTAGCAGATACTATACCAGGAACACATAATGAAAAAAACATGACACTTCCACATTATTGATTAAAATGAGAAATAAAACTCCCAAAACGATAGTAGGTAGACAGAGCTTTAGTCAGAAGTAATTCGTTGTATAGATTGTGATGTGTAGTAAAGACTTTTCTCAAAATAAGATTAATAGAATGACAAAGCACAGAAAGATCCTTTATTTAGGTCTCACATATAACTGCAATATTAATTTTAACAAGTTATTGATCTAAATATAATAACAGTACCCCCAAGAGCTCTATACTCAGATTTTAATGAACTGTATAGGTTTCATGCTTCCTCTATTTCTTGTCTTTTCTTGTTATGGGCTCCTGTTATTATATGTAATTTTTTGTTTTTAAATCTAATGTTATTTATATACATGTGCTGTACATGTGGTTTGTATTCTACAGAATTACAGAACGAGCTGCAATCATTACAAGAGATAATAACATCTCTTACTTTACAATTAAGGGAAAAAGAAGAAAGAAATGTTCATTTAACACAGAACATAAAAGGTATGTTAACAACATGTATAGCTCTTTACTTTATTGGTTATAGATCTGAGGTCTCAGATGTTGGAGGTAAGAGATCTCCTTAAAACTAGTCATCCACATCTAAGTCAAAAACTTAAGGAATCACTTGACAGCAAACGAGATGGTAAGCACACATATTCTTTATAAAACTTTATTTTGTCATTGACTTGTTTCTTCAGACACAAAAGCATATGAAGTGGTTGACAAAATGAAAACACTAGAGAACTTCACATCTACTGTCCTAGAAAGAGAAGGTATTACATAACTACTCAAAATGTACAACATTTTTATATTGTGTACTGTGTAGTTACTGACAGACAACATAAGACTACAAAATTACAGGAGATGATTAGTTCCCTAACTTTTCAATTGACAGAGAAAAATAAAATCATCGCTCAGTTAACATCAAAAGATACAGACAAGGAAGAAAGCCAACAGGAATCATTGGATGATGAAGAACTACCAAGTAAGCTGCCATTATAACTTTAGTTTAATCATGGTTAAGAAATGATTAAAAATTCAACTATTAATATTTCTATGCAATCTACAGTGGATATCCATGACAATCTCTGCCATAATAGTACCTACACATATGCCAATTATAATGTAGTCCAAGTTACTGTTTACTTTGAGATCTGTTCAGAGCGCAAGTATAATGTGGAAACTAGGATGTTAAATTCAATATTACAGTCTGCAATTGGGTTAGTATATTTGTTTAAAGTCAATTTGTAAAATGCAAGTGGAAGAGATTCATGTACTTCAATTATTTGGTGCTATATGTATGTGTGTGTGTACTTGACCCACCATTAATTGACACAACTAGTAAATAACAACAAATAACAGTAGGGTCACATTGTCACTAGAGATCAATAGTCAACAACAAACAAATAAATAATGCGGGAATACTTACTCTTAACTTCAGTCAGTACCTAGTACTACAACTAGCATTATAAAAGATATCCACTGAATAGAGGAATTGAGTGTACAATTTGAAAACTATATTATGTGGGTTTGTTCTAGAAGACACAAGCATTCACTGCTAAAACTATGAAGTTTATTTCATATAAGGAAAGTCCTAGTATCATGCCTTATAGTTATGATATTAATGCATAGTAGTTGTACCATATAGTGGAAATATTGGAAGGCTAAAATTCAAAGCTTACAATCTCTTTTATTAAAATAAATGTGGCATTAGAGTTATTGATTTCAAAAATTTCCAACATAGTGCAATTCATCCCTCACCAATATGTTCAGCTATATGTATACACATACTCTAAAAAAATGAAGAGGAAACTAACTACCAGAAGAATAATAAACTTGAGCTAAATTAGCTGACAGAGAGAAGTGATGTCACTATTATTACACAAATGTTCCAACTTCAATGTTGCTAGCATATTTTCAAATAATAATTATTGTTTCAAAAATATTGAAATATGTTGTAGATGACAGAACTTACATTATAATATATAACACAATACTAAATATTATGAACATTATGACATTTGTAAAGTAAAAGGGAAATGTTAACCATGTTGATATAAACACACAAAAGGGAAGTCGAACAAGAGCTGTTACCAGACATCATGATGATTCATGCCTAAACATTGCTTCTTAATTGTGAGTCATCTTGTCTTGTGATATGACTGAACTGTCTTCATTGACAGCTATCTAACAATTCAGTACTCTGTGTGACCATCTCAGATCATCTAATACTGTTGATTATTAGTACACAAAATTTAAGTTTAATTTAATTTAACAAATTAATTTTTTTTAAATTTAAATTTAATTAAAATTTAAGTAAATTGTCCGTTTCTTAAAATCTGATCATCTTAATACATAGTGACTAAATTAACCTAATACAGCAATGACATCGTTCTCTTCTTTTTTGCCTTTTATGTTGTAGCATGTTAGAGTGTGTGCATAGCTATTGTTATGTGTGTAAAAATTTGTTTTATTGTAGGAGACACTGGAAGTGTTAAATGGACTAGTAATAGCGTTATACTTACTTCAACTACCGTAGCAGAATGTAAAGAAGTGATGCATCAATTGATGAGACGCCAAAACACAACATGGAGTATTGAACTTAACTCATTATCTCCTCAAAGTCTATTAACAATGTTAACTGATATTAATGAATGTCAAGTGAGGAAACTTTATATAGGGAACACTCGCTTTGATAGTAACTGTGTCAGTCAACTATCGCAAGTTGTAAATTATAACAAAACAATGGAGTACCTTACTCTTGACTCCTCACACCTCTTACCTGATACTTATCATGTACTAACAACTAATAATAAAGTAATCAAGATATTAGCCTTGTATAATGACAATAAGATTACTGATAAAGACATACCTCATTTCTGTGATCTTATTACAAACAGTCAAATTTTACAAGAGCTATATCTTGCTAACTGTCCTAATATTACTAACTTTGGTAAACAACAATTACAAAATTGTGTTAAAAATGATAGTTTGTATACTTTGTACATTAATGGTACTTATCTACGTCGTTAATTATTAGTTATTTCTGTATTATTATTGATATTTTCACTAAAAGATATTATCTAAAATTCAAATGAGTCAACTATAACTTAAATACTTTAGTTTCCAGTTCTTTGTTGTTATAATCAAAAAATCATCCTATAATTGTTTTATAAGATAGATACTGATTATACAGTGAAATGCTTGTAGAGATATAAGTATTGATAATTAGCAACAGAGTCACAGGAAGACTAATAATATCTATAAAATGCTAGAAATATAGGCGCAAGACAGCAAGTAGCATAATCAATAATACTCATCATTGTAGCACTCACATTTATCATTAATAAAATTCATTGGTTGCTATATGCATAGGTGGTTAAATGGACGGTGTAGTTTAATTTAATTTGCTGCTTTCAATTTCACATACAACAAAGAATAAAATGAAGCAAATGAAAACACAAATATAATAGTTAACATATAGTCCAAAATAATTATGTGACTCATGGCATGAGCAGTTGCCAGACAGAAATAAAGGAAGCTTCATAATTTTGATATGGAAACAGCCCTAATCAAATGTTTGGTTATGAATACAACAATAAATCTCTAGCAAGTTTAGGTTAACAAATGTATCTTTCTTATAATATGATATTAAATTACATAAACTATGTTATCGTTAATAACATTATTAATAGTTTTAACACATCATTAACCATTAAACCATAAATGCCAAAAATAATATTCAAGCCAGATGTATGCAATAAATTTATTCATCTCTAAGCTCAGGAAAGGAGTAAATTGTTTAGTAAGGACTTATGATAAAATGTATCAAGTGACAATATCAACTTCTAATAGGAGAGAAAGTAATACTTTCAATCACTATAATAATAATTATAATTATATACTACTATAATATTGTATTGTTATTGAACAATCAAAATACACTTTTTCTCGTTATTAGCATTGAAAGAAAGTAAATAGAATATGGAGACTACTAGTGAGTATGTACATTGTATTTAAAGAGTAGATAAAGACGCATTGCATTTGTTATTCCTTTTGTAGAGACAGTAGGCTTTCCTGTTTAATATTGATAATTATATTTAAAGGCAGCAGAATATGATAGAAAAATATGTTATCAGTCATTCTTCTTATACAAAGTATATATAAAGTGACTACTGACATATATATAGATCAGTACTCATGTAGAGTTTAACAAAAAATAAGTACTAATTCATCCTTCTCCTTGATAACAATTGTTGACTCACTTGAAAGTTATGAGAAAGCTATTATCAATGCCTTTAATTTCCAATTTGGCGACCTCAGTTCAGCTCTACAAGGATGTATGACAAATGTTAGTTAGGAAGCATTTGCTGCTAAACTAATATCCATGCTGGTTTGTGTGGCGAGAAATTTGCTGATATGGTTAATTACTTTACATCAGAATTAACAAATAAGGAATACTACAAAGGACATAAAAACACACTGTCAATGTCTGATTAGAATTCTTAAAGATCTTGGAGGACCAGCACCAATTGCTAGCAAGAACCTGGTGTCAAATCTATCAACATTAGATGTTCAATACAGTATATATTAACATTAGATACTGGTGCTGTAATCCTTTAATGAAAAATGGATATTTATCAAATATGATAATAAACTAACACATTTCCAGTGTTACTATTGTTGATGTTTATATGCCAGTCAATCATAACTACTTAAGCAAAATTAATAATTCTTTTGTCTAAAGCATTTTAATAACACAACAGATTGAAATAATACACTAAATTTTACAGTGTGGTACTAACAGTTGTAAATTATTTGCATTATATCCTCTATAAAGTACAATCAATTTTTGTTAAATATTAACCACACCCTCATAAACAGTTATTTGGGTCCACGTATTTACAATAACCATTGTGTAACATTCATAGCTAATAATAAATGTCTGCCTACACTTTTGTTCAATAGTCATTGCTATATGTTTTAATATATTTATAATTTTAAAGCATAAAATTTACTATATCCTAAAAGCATGTGGGTACTCCTTTCTTTATTACTTCCTTATATTATATTAAAGGATGCCATTATTGTATTATTGTTGAATGTTGTTTAAAATAATGATATCTAGCTGTCAAAATGCTAGAAGGTAGAAACCAATTTTCCAACATGTTCAAAAATTTAAGAACATTCTAAGCTTACTTTGTTATAGCACATACAGTAAAGGAATGAAAGGAGAACTAGCAAAAGAGGAGGAACAACCAATCACTTGTGTCTACCTTATGATCCAGAGTACTTGGTTTATAAGTCTGGCAAAAATAGTCGGGGTTCAAAAATATATGCAGCTAAATGTGAGAGTATTATTGGGTGTCCATCTAGTCTTCGTAATCCCAATGTACCACGTGCAGTATGTTATGTCTCAAATCATGTAACAGTTCTCATGATACCAGCTAAAATAACTTGTCCTATATCATGGACTAAAGAATATTGAGGATATGTTATGGCTGAAAGGTTGGGTTATAAGCCTTCAACATATGAATGTATTAACGACATTTCTGTTGGTATATTAGGAAGTATTGTTGTGACTGATGGAGCTCTTTTCCATCACATTCAACCTGTATGTTCTGATGTACTCTGTCCTCCATATGATGAAACTAAAGAGTTATATAGCCTGTGGGCTGTGTACCAAATAACAATTGATGTCATAACTACCTATGCATGGTTGTAACTTAACTGATTATATGATTTGTTCATTATTATTACACTCCATTAAAGCTTCTAAGACAATAATTCCAAGATTACAATTTAAGATAACACAAAATACTAGTAATAATGAAGATTGAAAAGTCAAATCTGTGTACATGAATATTAACTAAACTAACTATATTGAGGATTTGTGTAAGTAGACAAAGCAATTACTTAATGACAAACTAGTATGTTTGCTTTAGGAATGTCTATTAATAATTTGGTTAATTTGTCTGCCTGGCAGACTATGTATACAAGAAATCCTAAGATTATTTTAACATATATATATATGGAAAAATACTCACATGGTCTAAAAAATTTCTTGTATACATAGTCTGCCAGGCAGACAAATTAAGCGAATTATTAATAGACATTCCTAAAGCAAACATACTAGTTTGTCATTAAGTAATTGCATTTTCATAATATTAATAATAATTGTTTTAAGCGATTTTCAAGAGCAGTAAATGAAATTAACACATACAAGACACACAGAAAATCATACAAACCTATACTGTAAGCATTTGACCAGTGTCATATCTTATGACAACTCTCCATTCTTAAAATGTAGCAATAATCAAGTTCTTAAAAATAACGAATGTACACTCACACTTTTCATAATTATAATCTATTTCCTAATCTGCTTATATAGAAAGTAGTGTGGTTGCTTGCAATGACTGCTCAGTTTTGCAGTTTGTCATAACTAATACACCAAGTAATGAAGGTACTTAAAATGACTATAGCTGTTTTAACCCCATGCTGAAGTTTTCATTGTTTTGACACAAGAGAACCATAATAAAACAGCCTGTGACTGAATTCAATAGTGTCATAGATAATCACATTTAATATATTATTTTGTACAAAAGTAAGAAATCAGTAACACTCATTTCAAAATGCACGCAATAAAAGCAATAATATTCATTGGTTGATAATTTGATATGTGCATTGGCAGTTACATAGTCTAGTGAGGTAACCACTCTTCCTTTTGATAATCTGATGGGGAGAGGAAGGTGTAGATGGTCTCACCTACAAATATAAGTGCACCTGCAAAAACCACATCCACACATCGAGCTTCAATAGCCACATCTCATTACTTCTTGGGTGTGGCTTATATTGACCACACCTTATATAAGTTTTGAAATAAATTGGTAGTCCATTCTCAGAACCAGAATATCCCTGTTTGGAACAATAGACATTTGGAACTGACAACAGGATTATTAATTAGTTGTTCGTGACTTACTTTATCATTCTTTCTGGACAATATACCAATTAATGTCTTGAGGCATTGATCCTTGTCCTTATGATGTAAAGAAAAATGAGCAGTTGCCAGACAGAAAAAAGAAAACTTTATAATTTTGATATCTAAACAGCTCCTTATCAAAATCAATGGCTGTGAATACAACAATAGAATTTCTAACAACTTTGATAGCTTATGCTACAACATAGAGTCATGATTTTAAAAAAATATTTCCTATTATGCCATTAAACAACGTGGGTCATTCCTACATACACAGTAATATATAACCTGCCTAATATACAAAAAGACAGGTTGGTTATAACTATTCCTATAGTTATTAAACATGTAATTTCTAACATTATGCAGACATTTTAATTTCCCATTCATTATACTCTTGTTCATGTACTTAAATTTATTATTTATTATAATTATGTAGTTAATGCTTATTAACATTGAGATATGTCCTTCCAATCAATGAATTTAAAATGTTGTGCATGTATAATTAAACTTAATATGCATGTAGAAATAGTTCAGCTATATAGTAGTATTTTCGTTATTCAGCTGGTCATGCATTCAGATGTTAATCTGGATTATTGACTCTTTGTTTATGAGTTTCTTTTTGTTACATGAAGTGTGTAACATATAGTAATATTGTTAGGCATTTTAGTTGCAATAACAAGAAATATTTCAGAAATATTTCTTATTGCAACTGTTTCAGTTATGCTTCTCTCCATGAACCTAACAATCACTTCCACAATATTTGCTGAAGTGTGTCATGATTTAAGTAAGGAGGAAGAGCTAGACCAACCTAAAATGACATATTTATGTTCATGGTGTAAACAAGAAAAGTGAAAAACCTTTAAAAAAGATAAAATATTTTGATTTACTAATAAGTAAACATTTCATCAGTACAACAAAATTATTATACTAGTATGTAATATAGGCAAAAAGCAAACTGTGCACATATGTCGACATATACTATATTATGTCTGTTGGTAGCTCCCATAACACCAAAGACTCTAAAAATGATGTAATATCTACTATCTGGTGTCTATTATATTATATAACTTTTTTGTATGTTTACTAATATATGGTTAAGAGTGTACTTGTTCTTATTATTCTTATAGTGTTCATAACTTTAGCTAAATGTTACAAGAGAAAAAATGAAATCAATGTACATTTAATAACTGAAGAATCTTATGAGAGATATATGGATCAGGAATCAGAGTATAATAATATGATGGGATACCCACTTGAGTGTACTAACTGATATATTTCTACATCTATCCATTTACTAACTTTTTAATTCAACAATACTGTTATAAATCAATACATTTGTAAGGAAGCAAGTAAACATATACATCACTATACTGTATAGTTGTAATACATCTAAAACAGCTATAGAGTGTAAATATAGTGTTTATTGAGACATCTAGCTTCTTTTCACTGATAAATATTCTAATTTTTAACAGAGAGTAAAGTCATTTCTTACTAAAACACCAACATAACTAATCTTACTTTAATTTTAACATTATTTAATCAGTTAAGTCACATCATTTTAACTTTACTTTCAAAATGTTCAGAAATGTCATCATAACACTAGTATCATACTTGACACAACTCGTAAGATCACTGAAATGACTTTAAGATGACTGTCATTTGCATCATTAAAGCCCTTGTCCCTCACTGTAAACATTATCAGACATGATTTTATTTGTATTGAGCTTCCTTCAAAGAACAATAGGGTCAATCAATATCTGATTCAAAAATAATGTCAATTCATTGAATTAAAATTCTCTTAGCCAGAAAGTCCCAGGGATATGGTACTTTGAAAATGTAATGTTTACTTACCAATAATAATGACTGCCTAACATACAAAATCCTAAATATATTACCAAACATTGCAACAACAACTAACTCAACTATAAGACAAGGCAATGTTATTAACAATATAATCATAATTAAGGTACATACAGATAAAATAGCAAATGACAATGTCACAACTACTATATACGGGTATGCTACCAAACCTAAGGAGAGAACAGCACTGGAAGAGGTATACATAACCACACCCCATTCACACTCACAAATCAAATACAACTGCAAACACCACCCCTTCCAATGAAGCTTCAATAGCCATAGCCTATCTACTAAGGTATGGCTTATTCTGACCACACCTAATGCAAGTTTTAATAAATATTCCTTGTAGTCTAATTCCTAGTCCAGAATAGTCTTAAGATGTACAGGGCTGCCAACAAGATTAAACGCAATTACACACTATGAATTTATGGCTCTCAAATGCATGATTATAAAATGATATATTTACAAAGATTACACATTATGAATTACAAGTGAACTTACATTATCAGTGTAAAGATAGATAAGTGTTTTGAGGCAGTCACACCTGATCTAAAAATAAATAGAAAAAGATTAAGAAAAAAAATAAAGTTATAATATAAAAGATATACTATATTGTTATCTCAATCTTACAACCACACCTAGATCCTGTACAGAAAAATTAGAAATAAAAATGTGGCATCGGGTATTTTGAAGTGGTCAGGCCATGGACTAAAACCCTCTAGGGATCTGGAGACATCCCCCCAAGGAAATTTTGGAACATGGGGATTCAGGGAGGCCCCTGGTGCAATCTGAATCCAAAATTCACTGACCTAAAGTGCTTCTGATATATGAAAAATCTTAAACTTTCTGATATATATAAAAAATGGTTGAAAACTGATGTGACCATGGCCGGAGTGGCCTGACTGCCGACACCGCCCTTGCCCTTCCAATCAAGCTTCAATAGGCATATTGCCTAACTACTAAGAAAAAAATTTATAAAGTTATAAAATAAAACATACATTATATTGTTATCTCAATCTTACAACCACACCTAGATCTGTACACAAAAATAAGAAATAAAAATGGGCCATAAACTCATAATTAACTTACATATTATGAAAACTTTAACTTACATGTGTGTGTGTTAATTTTTTATATATCTTGTTAAGATACTTCTATAATGGGCGTGGTTTGCAAGCAACAATAACTCATCCATTTTTCAACGTCAATGATGTAGCAATTCCGTCATCGAAAGGCGTGGCCATAAGTGAATGTACAGACGATATAAGTAAGTTTCTAAATTTGTAGACTCACAATATTATATTATACTATTTTTCCTCATCTTATAATTCACTCAATTTCACATTTACGCTGCATCATACACGTGTGTTATGCAAATATAGTCCTACGCATAATGATATTATGACAATCAACTCCGCCTCCTAAGTAAACAAAAGTAATTCCCTTACGTTTCTCAATCATAAACTAATTAAGTTATGAAGTAATGCTAAAGTATATGTATTCATTGTAAGATGAATGTAGAGTCATATAAATATTGAACTAAGTTGTTTATAGAATGAACTGTGCAATATATTATTATGTATATCTTTCACAACAATTCTTATTTATATTATAGTCCAAATCTAATCATCTCATTTTGATCTCCTATCTCCTTTGCTAATCTAACTTATGTCTTCTCTGAATTTTAACCTCTTTGGCATCTGCATCAATATTTTTGTGTTGTAGTAGTAGTTGTATGCACAGTCATTTATTCTAAAGCAGAGAGATCGTTACTGGATATTATTACTATAAATTATTAATAAAATTTGACTAAAGTTTCTTTTCTTAGTTAATTGTAGCTAATATGGTATGTTTTTTTTGCCACTCATCATTATAATGAATTTAATACTCTATTATATGGTGGTGACTTTGTGTAAATTTAGATAAAAGTGGATGTAGGTTATTATTTTCAGTAAATAATTATAGATTAAAAAGAGTAGACCTGCTAAGATCAGGCCTTATAAGGTAATGAGTATTGAAAAACAAATGACTACAAGATTGAAGGAGCTTGGACCTCTTTTTATATAGTGTCATGTGATGACTAAACCACAAAGTTATTTACTAATGATATTTACTTCATCTCTGATGTCGAAAATAAAATAAAACATCAACAAGCATATATAAGTTCACTGTTAGAATTGAATATTACTTGTTGTATAATAATAATGTGTCACTAATATAGGCAACTGTATTATCTTGTGTAGATTGTAGCAAACTATCAACATCATTTTTCTTATATTATGTCAATATATCACATTCAGAGGATGGTACAACCATATATAGTATGATAAATTGAGAGAAGGTAAACAGACACTGTTAATGAATAGGAACATGACCATATGACAATTAAAATTATCTTATCTTATAAAAACAAGATAAGATTGTTTATCTTTCAATTTTCTTGTGTGTCAAAAACATATCAAAAACAAAATCTTTTAACTTAATTGTCCTAATATGAATAGATGTTTACATATTGGTAGTGTTGTGTATACATTCAATAGTCTCTTAATGCTTATACTGAAAGCAAGACCACATTCATTTGAGTCTATCTTTTTATTCATTGTTGTAGTTCTATATGTATTAACTGGGAAAATGTCAAGATTCTATATCAATTCTCGATCAGTACTGCTAATTATTCTTTGGGATATTTCTATGTCTGCTCATTTAATGTTTATTACAAGTTTTGCTGCAACTAACTATACTGAATTTAATAATCGTGTTCACGTTCATCACATTATCTTTGACATTGGATATTGTCTTATTTTTTTTTCATATCCTTTATTTGGTCTACTTGCTGATATAAAAGTAGGTAGGTATACATCTATCATTACTGGTGTATATCTGTCATCTTTATCATGGATAATTGCTGGATTGGCTTTTATCATAAAGACTTCATCACATTATAATATGCTGTTTTATATAACAAGTGGTGTTGCTTATTTGCTAGAAGTGATTGGATACTCATGTGTACGATCAAATATTGTCCAATTTAACATTGATCAAGCTATTGGTGCTTCAGGTGATGAACTAAGTACTATTATATATTGGCACTCACTGTTTTTACCTGTAAATTTTTTCATTGACATAATTGTGCAATGCTTGATAAAACAATTTATCATTGCATCATATGTGCTATCAGGTGTAGCTGTCTCTATAGTCATTATTACTAACTTTCTCTTTAAACATTGGCTGGATACTACATCTCACATTGTTAATCCTCTCAAATTGATTGGTAAAGTACTCAAATATGCTTGTACAAACAAGTACCCCAGGAATCGTAGTGCCTTAACCTATTGGGAGGAGAATTATCCTTCCAGGTTAGACCTAGGTAAAGAAAAATATGGTGGACCATTCACAGAGGAGCAGGTAGAGAATGTCAAGGTAGTTATGCGATTGGCACCACTATTGATCTGCATTATTAGTCTTATTTGTGCTGAGAATATGAATTGGATCAGTTACTACAAACAAGATAAAAAGTTATCTTTTTTTGATTGCTTTGTGTCCAAATCTGCTTTATATGCTTTAGTAGCTTCACTTTTAATTCTCTTCTATCAGTTCATTATATATCCATGTTTTCACAAATACATTCCAAGTATGCTTAAAAGAATTGGAGTTGGACTGGTATTCTCATTATTTACAACAATATATTATGTCATAATGCTTGCTTGCAAAGACCATTTTCATTTTGACACAACCTCATACAAGTTTACTGTTGTTTCTCAAGTTTTGTATGGAATATCATTTGCTTTAATTTTGCCAACATCCTTAGAGTTCACAATAGCTCAGTCTCCAATTGAAATGAGAGGTTTGTTGGTTGGACTCTGGTATGCAGCACGTGGTGTTGGTTATACTTTCACTATAAACAGCAAATACCTATTTATGTGTGAAAAAGAGACGACAGCTTGTCAAAGTGTTTACTATTATATAGTTAATGGTGTGTTTGTTCTTATTATTCTTATAGTTTTCATAATTTTAGCTAAATGTTACAAGTTACGTGTGAGAGAAAATGAAATCAATGTACATTTAATAGTTGAGGAGCATTATGAGAGATATATGGATCAGGAAGTAGAGTATAATAATAAGATGGAATACTGACTTGAGTGTACTAACTGATATATTTCTACATCTATCCATATATGTATGTATATGGGTATATATATTGTATATATAACTCTTTTACAATTTTAGACTTTTGTTTTGTTTATGTAAACAGGATGTTTGAACAAAGAACCATGGTGTTTATAATGCTATTGTACTAAAGTCTTTAGGTTGTTGATATTATTAGTTAATATATTACTGCCATTGTGACCACTCTCAATCTCTCTCTCAAGAGTTTGCTGCTCTTTGATGAAATTGAGTAGGTCCCTGCCTAAACTTGTAAAAGTATTATTTTACAATATAAATAATAGAAAAAACTCAGGAGTAGCAGAAGACAATTTGCTATTATATAAGAATATATATATCAGAGATGGTGTAATATGCTTACTATGATTATAGCTTCTTGGAGAGGAGTTTTCGATATACATGATGCATTCAAGGTGGCCTGAGTATTCTCTTACAATGCTACTAGACATATCTGAACAATGTTTTCTCTAATACAATGACAAATGATGATTGGAAATGTTTGCTTATTGCAAATCAGGTCTCCAATAGTCTACACTATTGTTGAAAAAAACAGCAGACATTGATCCATTGACTGAAAAAGGAGACTGCTCAGATCAACTAGATAGAATAGCTAAAGTAGAGGAGTAAGGGAGAGAGACATATTGGCATATATATATATATATATATATATATATATATATATCAAGTTATATGAGGTGACAAACTACAAATAACTACATAATACATGAATTATTAGCAACATTACATACAAAAAACAGTCATGTATAATAATGACAACATGTTTAATAATGAAGACGCTTACATTGTTAATGGCATCCAGTGATGCACCAGACTTTATTAGCACATCAGCTTCATTATTGTGGCCACAGCGAGCAGCAAAGTGAAGGGGAGTATCATTGTGCTACATAGACTTAAATTATCGCATTCATATTCCTTCTAATGTACACAGTCTTCATGAAGCAATGTTTTTATCTCAAGTTATATTATGAATTAAAGTTCTTCTCATCTCATTTTTCATTAGTTTATATCCATTACTGCTACCTCGTCTACACCATATTTTAACCCTTTGACAAATTAAACAAATCCATATTGTGTTCTATTTGGTTTAAGACATGTTTAGAGGTGCAAAGGAGTAATTCTCAGTCATATTGTAGGCTTGTTCCAGATATACATCAGTAGGGGAGAAGCAGAAGTGTTAACTAATCTACATCTCCAATGTCAGTATCTTGTCCTCAGTCCTGGGGGGTAGAGTTCAGATGCATAGGCGTATCTAGGCCCGGGCATACCAGGGCATTGCCCTGGTAAACTGATCCAGGAAAAGAAAATATCTTCTGCCTAGCGTAGTTTTTCTAGTATTCGTCAGCTTAAAAAGTACTTACGCTCGACCATGACACAACAAAGACTCAACAGTCTAGCTCTCTTGTACATAGAGAGAGATCTTTCGTCCACATTATGGAACTGTTTGGAAGATTTGTTATTTCAGTTTGAACAGGAGCACAAAATTCCAGGATAGTACTTCTGTAAACAAAACTAAACTCCACCTTTTCTTTGTAATTAATTATGATTGTAGGTAGAACGACTCTATACATAATTAACAGCTAATAACTATTGATAATTATTATTAATATTTTTAATAATCCATGAATATTTAATTATGCCCTGGTAGTCTGATGACCATAGATACGCCTATGTTCAGATGAAGGAAAAGAGATGCCATGTTTTTAGTTTGTTGTCACAAGGTTAAAGAGTATCGATGAGTCTGTTAACAAAGGTCTATATCTGCTTGATTTTGGTGTCCAGACCAAAATGGTGGTATCTACAAAGCCAGTCTAGTGTAACTCAATTGCTAGAGTGAATAAAGAAATCCAAAAAAGATTTTTTGTAGTATATTGCACAATAATAGAAGCCATGAACAAGAAATAAATGCTATTGTATAACAAGATATCTGTAACTGACAAGTAGTCACATGCAAACAAAAAGACATTTATTGTTGACTACATTGACATACTCTGTAAACTATGTAACTCCATAATCTTAATAGAATTATACTAGAGTATAAAGGATAAAAATAGTAACACTAGATAATGCTGTTTTAATATTTTAATGAAAAATGGACATTTATCAAATATGATAGTAAAATAATACATTTCCAGTGTTACTATTGTTGATGTTTATATGCTAGTCAATATCATTAAGATAAACTACTTAAGTAAAATTAATAATTCTTTTAACCAAATAGGTTGAAATAATACATTAAGGTTTACAATGTGGTACTAAAAGTTGTAAAGTATTTCCATTATATCCTCTGTAAAGTATAATAAAGAAATTATAATTCATTATTACAATCAATTTTTGTTAAATATTAACCACACCCTCATAAACAGTTATTTGGGTCCGAGTATTTACAATAGCCTTTGTGTAACATTCATAGCTAATAATCAATGTCTGCCTACACTTTTGTTCAATAGTCATTGCTATATCTTTTAATATATTTATGATTTTAAAAGTATAAAATTTACTATATCCTAAAAGCATGTGGATATTCCTTTCTCTTCTACTTCTTTACATTATATTAATGGATGACATCATTCCATTATTGTTCAGTGTTGTTTAAAATATTGTCAAAATACTAGAATGTATAAATCAATTTCCCAACATGTTCATAAATGAAATAAGCTTTAAAGCTTACTTTGTTATAGCACATACAGTAAAGGAATGAAAGGAGAAGCAAGGTCCTGTAGGACCACTAGGACACAAGAGTGGTGGAGTCAGTTACATATGATGGGGTCGAATAACTTATCCTACAGGTACTACCTCAGTTTATAGTGGAAATGCTACAGGTAGTCATTACAGCAAAAGAGGAGGAGCAACCAATCACTTGTGTCTACCTTATCATCTTGGTACTTGGAATATAAGTGTGGCAAAAATAGTTGGGGTTAAAAATATATACAGATAAATATGAGGCTGCTATTGGTTCTCTATCAAGTCTTCATAATCACAATGCACCATGTGTAGTATGTTACATCTGAAATTGTGCAACAATTCTCATGCTAAATATCTTGTCCTACATCACGGACTAAAGAACACCGAGGACATCTTATAGCTGAAATGTTGGATTATACACCTTCAACATATGAATGTATTGATAAACATTCTGTTGGTATATTGGAAAGTATTGTTTATAGTGATGGAGCTCTTTTCCATCATGTTGAACCTATATGTTCGGGTGTACTCTGTCCTCCATAAGGTACTCCTGAAGTGACTGGTAGTTTTTTTGAACAAACACCATAGTGACAACATATTGTACATGACCAGATAAATGAAAGAGTAACAAATCAAGTGAAACAAAAAGTTAGCCTGTGTGGTGTTTACCAAATAACAATTGATATCATAACCACCTATGTATTGTTGTAACTTAGGTGATTATATTATTGCTTGATTATTAACAAAAGCCATTAAAACTTCTAAGACAATAATTCTAAAATTGTAATTTTAGATAACACAAAATAGTAGTAATAATGAAGATTGAAAAGTCAAAAACTGTGGACATGTATATTAACTATAGCAATTATATTGAGGATTTGTGTGAGTAGATAAAGCAATCACCTATTGATAAACTAGTATCTTTACTTTAGGAATGTTTATTAATGATTCAGTTAATTTGTCTGCCTGGGACACTAAGAAATCCTAAGATTATTTTAGACCATGTGAGTAATTTTCCATATATGTATGACCACTTTACTAATTTTTATAATAATTGTTTTATGTGACCTTCAAAAGAGCAGTAAATGAAATTAACATGTACAAGACACACAGAAAAAGCTTATACTGTAAGCACTTGATCATTGTCATATCTTATGACAACTCTCCATTCTTAAAATGTAGCAATAATCAACCCCCTTAAAACAACAATAATGTTAGGACAATTTTCATAGTTATAATTTAGTTCCTAATCTGCTGACATAGAAAGTCCATGTAGTTGCTTGCAGAGACTGCTCAGTTTTGCAGTTTGTCATAACTAATACACCAAGCAATCAAAGTGTTTAAGATGACTAAAACTGTTTTAACACCATACTTAAGTTTTATTTGTTTAATACAAGAGAACCATAATTAAACAGCATGTGATTGAATTCATTACTTTCATAAATATTCACATTAAGCATATTATGTTGTACAAAAGTAAAAAAATCAGTAACACTCATTTCAAAATACACACGATAAAATCAATGATATTCATTGGTTGATATGTGTGTTGGCAGTTACATAGTCTAGTGAGCTAACCCCTCTTTTTTGATAATCTGATGGGCAGAGGAAGGTGTAAAATGTCTCACCTACAAATATAAGTGCAACTGCAAAAACCACATCCACCTAACGAGCTTCAATAGCCACACCTCATAACTTCTTGGGTGTGGCTTATCTTGACCACACCTTATGCAAGTTTTAATAAATTGATAGTCCATTCCCAGAACCAGAATAGCCTTGTTTGGAACAATAGATGTTTGGAACTGACATCAAGATGCTTAATTAGTTTCTTGTGATTTCTTTTAGCCTTCTTTCTAGACAATATATCATTTAAACACAAATACATACTACCAATATACAACTGTCATATATTATATTTGCAAAGAAAACACCTAATGACCTTATGTAAATTACAAGTTAACTTACACTCATAATGGCTTGTCCTAATGATCTAAAGAAAAAAGTCAAGAATAATGAACTAATAAATAAAAAAGTTATATAATTAAACATACGTTATATTGTTACCTCAATTTTACTACCACTCCTAGATCCTATATACAAAAAAGCAACATTTTGCTATAAACTCATAGTTGACTTACGAATTATGAAGAGTTTAACCTATATATGGGTATGACTTAAAAAATAAAAGAGATATACTGTTACATTATACAGTCTTAGTACAATATACATATAAACAACATAACTATATGTACCTCAAGTAACCATTTGATGAGTATAACAGAATGTTCAGATTACTTCACCAGCATGTAATATAGGCACAACACAAACTGCTTACAGGATACGAAATCAAAATGTCACTGATTATAACTAAGTATGCTGCTACATATGTACCACACTATAACTGCTAGTTGCACCTATATCACAAAAGACTCTGTAAGAGATCAGATATCTAATATATTTGTATCTGTTATATCATGTTAACTGTTTATAACTAATCAGTATTTGTAACCTTTCTTCATTGTCCAGAAGATGAGACTAGAACATAATATTATGAAGAGAGAATACATGCAACAATAGTGAACTGATGAGAGGCTTACTTGTAATTCCTTCTTGTTTCTACTCAAAGATGTTGCTAGAAACAGAGCACATAAACACTGTAAGTTATTAATATACAAACAATTGGATAATTTATATGTGTAACTCATACTAAGGTAATAGGAAACATTATTTTTTTTAAAGTGGAGCTATACATCATTAGCCTGTTCTTACTGACAAAAAATTGTGAACAATTATACTTAACTAATCTCGTGTCTATAATCAACAGGAGATTACATATTGTCAAAGAATTCTACAACGTTAAATAGAATGGATTCTTATAAATATTTTCAAACTTTGGGCTGTTCCTACTGCCAATTATTTTTTGCTAACCAGTTTCAACTAAGAACAAAAATCTGCAACACATAACAAGAAAACACAAGACTAACACACAACAGTCTTACATATTCTTGATTGTGTGGGAGTTAGCACATAAACTGACTATATTATATTCTACACCAATAAGACTGTGATTTCAAAACATACGAATACAGTAAAGTAGTCTGTGAGATCTTAAATCCTCTTGCAATATCAATAATTAAATATTCTGGTGTCAAGATCAAGGTTGAAGACATCCATCCATCTCCAAATCTGGGATGTAAGTTAACAGTATACACTACTAGTTTATAATATCTTATAATATATTATTACTATTTATATCTGTTTGATTTCTATAGCATCATTGGATGTCAGGAACAAGGTTTAAGACATCTATCTACCTCCTAATCTGGGGGTAAGTTAACAGCATGAACTAATTGTTTTACATTGTGACATGTAATGTAGTGATTGACAATATTAAATTTGACAGTGTTACATTTGGTGGTATTACATTTGGTAGCATTACATTTGGTAGTATTGTATTTTGGTTGTATTTCATAGTTGTGTTAAAACTTTGTGTATCTCCAACTAAACTTTCCTATATATTATATGTAATTGTATGTTCTAGAACAGCAGGAAAAGGTGAGTAGTGAGAATAATTGTAATTAAAGTACTACACAAGTATACCCTCTAGACCAGGGACAAAGGGAAGTATATAATCCAGAGAGATGGCTCAATAACATCTTCATACATCCCAGGGCTTTTCTAGACAGGAATGAAACTACCTAGTACATTAATTAAATATGAGGTGTGGTCAATATAAGCCACACCCAAAATAGTTTTAGTAGGTGTGGCTACTGAAGCTTAATTGTGGATTTGGTGTTTGTGATTAGGTATATAATTGTGGGTGTGGTATATGTATGTTTACGAAAGATGATAACATTTCCAAAAAAATAACTACACATTGAGTGATGTATTAGTAACATAAGCAAATGTTAAATCAAGGTCAATAGTTTATAGTTATTAGGAGGCAAATAGAACAATAAGAATAAGAAAGATCATTCCCACATAGGCAGTGCTATACAACCTTCCCAATTAGAGTCATAAGTTATCACTGCTAGTGATCTCCAAACCACTTGTTGTTTTCTTGCCTGTATTAATTGATTTACCACTTTATACATCACACTATATAAGTAGCCTTATTGTATATAATTAGTTTTACACATGAAAGAGGACTGTATTGACTGGAAGCTTTGTGTATATTTTAACAAAAATAAAAGTTCTACCTATCATAACTGGGTCACTGTTTTGTACTTATATTACTTTGTGTATCATAGTACTTTGCCTCAAAGGTCTACAGTTTCACAGAGATATTTATATACTCTTCAATATCCTATACTCTTTTAGATAATTTTTGATTGCATTTGTTCTAATTCTAATTATGTACATCTTATACAGTATAATATATTTGACATAATGGATATGATGACATTATGTATAGATTGTAGCGAACTATCAACATCATTTATCTTATATTGTCTCAATTTATCACATTTAGAGGATGGTACTACCATATATAGTATGATAAATTGAGAGAAGCTAAACAGACAGTGCTAATGAATAGGAACATTACAATACAACAATGAAATACATCTTATCTTATAAAAACAAGTTAAGATTGTTTATCTTTCAATTTTCTTGTGTGTCAAAAACATATCATAAACAAAATCTTTGAACATACATGCACTAATGTAAATACATGTTTACATATTGGTAGTGTTGTGTATAGCTTCAATAGTTTCTAAATGCTTGTACTGAAAGCAAGACTACATTCTTTTGAATCTACCTAATCATTCATTGTTGTATTTCTAGACATATTAACTGGGAAAATGTCAAGATTTTTAATCAATTCTCGATCAGCACTGCTAATTATTCTTTGGAATTTTTCTATGTATGCTCATTTAAGTTTCATTAGAAGTTTTGCAGCAACTAGCTATGCTGAAGTTAATAATGATGCTCATCGAATTATCTTTGATATTGGATATTGTCTTACTTGTTTGTTATTTCCCTTACTTGGTCTACTTGCTGATGTAAAAGTAGGTAGGTATACATCTATCATTACTGGTGTATATCTGTCATTTTTATCATGGATATTTGCTGGATTGGCTTTCATCATAAATAGTTCATCACATTATAATGTCCTGTTACATATAACAAGTGGCATTGCCTATTTGCTAGAAGTGATTGGATACTCATGTGTACAATCAAATATTGTCCAATTTAACATTGATCAAGCAATTGGTGCTTCAGGTGATGAACTAAGTACTATTATATATTGGCACTCACTGAGTTTACCTATGATTTTTTTCATTGACATCATTGTGCAATGCTTGAAAAATCAGTTTATCATTGCATCGTATGTGGTATCAGGTGTGGCTGTTTGTACAGTCATTATCACTAACTTTCTCTTAAAACACTGGCTGGATACTACATCTCACATTGTTAATCCTGTCAAATTGATTGCTAAAGTACTCAACTATGCTAGGAAAAACAAGTATCCCAGGAATCGTAGTGCCTTGACCTACTGGGAGGAGACTTACCCTTCCAGGTTAGACCTAGGTAAGGAAAAATATGGTGGACCATTCACAGAGGAGCAGGTAGAGAATGTTAAAGTCATTATGCAATTGACACCATTATTTATCTGCATTGTTGGTCTCGCTTGTGCTGACAATTTTAAATGGATAAGTTATTATAAATCAAAGGAAAAGGTGTCTTTTTTTGATTGCTTTATGTCCAAAAATGCTTTACATGCTTTAGTAGCTTCACTTTTAATACTCTTCTATCAGTTTATTATACATCCTTGTTTTCACAAATACATTCCAAGTATGCTTAAAAGAATTGGAGTTGGACTGGTATTCTCATTATTTACAACAATATATTATGTCATAATGCTTGCTTGCAAAGACCATTTTCATTTTGACGCAACCTCATACAAGTTTACTGTTGTTTCTCAAGTTTTGTATGGAATATCATATGCTTTAATTTTGCCAACATCCTTAGAGTTCACAATAGCTCAGTCTCCAATTGAAATGAGAGGTTTATTAGTTGGACTATGGTATGCAGCACGTGGTGTTGGTTTTACTTACATTATTAACAGCAAATACCTATTTAGGTGTGAAAAAGAGATAACATGCCAAAGTGTTTATTATTATATAGTTAATAGTGTGCTTGTTCTAATTATTCTTATAGTGTTCATAATATTAGCTAAACATTACAAGTTACGTGTGAGAGAGAATGAAATCAATATACATTTAATAGCTGAAGAACATTATGAGAGATATATGGATCAGGAAGTAGAGTATAATAACAACGAGATCCAATACTCACTTGAGTATTACAGTATTAACTGATACATTTCTACATCTATCCCTATATGTATGTATATAGCGATATATATTGTATATATAACTCTTATATAATTTTAGACTTTTGTTTTGTTTATGTAAACTGGATGTTTGAAAAAACAAGTGTGGTGTTTATAATACTATTGTATTAAAGTGTTTAGACTCTTGATATTATTAGTCAATATATTACTTTTTTTAAAAATAAAATCTTTGTCATAGACACTCTATCAGATTCCATGATCTAAGTTGCACTGGAAATAAACAAACGAGTACATAATTCAATAATATTCCTATAATGTTTAACATAATAGTAATAATTATGAGAGATATACAAAACAGGAAGAAAAATATTATAATTCCTGTCAGTTTAATCACTGCTAATATAGTACTTGATGGATCATGGATGGCTGCTATATAGAGATGCCATTCACCATCACATAATCTGTGCATGTTCAGCAAATCCTGACCATGTACTCAAACTAATGTACAGTTTATTAGTTTGGACAATCACATATGCTTTATTAATCTGTTAACTCTAATCAATGGTTTGTAATACTTACAATAAAATAAAAAGTATAATGAAAAGTATTGTACATTACAACTATTGTTTATAACTACTTGTTCAATGTAATTCTATATTTTATTGTTACAGATAAAAAATGTAAAATTATTAAAAAGAACAAATATCTATTAATATTTTCAAAAAGTCACAGATATTTGAGAAATGTCATATCAATCATCTATAAGTATGTAGATGTATCTAAAGTATGTAGATGACTTGATTTGAGTACAAATTAATAAGAACTCACTTTTACTTTCACTCAATACATTCTCATTATGTTTGTCTAGTTACTATCAAGAACTATCAAGAGAATAACAATTAAATTCTGTGCTTGGTTTCCTTAAATTTCACAAATCCTTTTTTAAAAACACAATATATTAACTAAGACATGTAACTTCATATAGCAGTCGTTGCTTCTTACATGTCTTTTAGTTCATGTAGTATGTATTCCTGTTAACTTAGTAAGGTGTGAATTACTTTCAAAATGTCAGAAATGATAAATAATTTATTATTTGATGTTGTTGTGAAAATTTAATTTACTTGCCAATGGAATTATTACGAGGCAACTAATCAAAACAGTGCAGCAAAATATCACATAATATCAAAAATGCAACAAAATATCATTAGTTTCTGCACAATGTTATGGATATGATATGTGTTTAGCCATGCTTTGGAATGTGATAATTGCTTTACTGGAACCTGGAACCACATGTATTCAAACTTAGAACATATTATTAGTTATGTCCATAGAGAATAGTTGACATTTATAATTCAAAAAATTTAAAGAGAATAAGGAGAAGATAATTTAAACTAATAAGAAGAGCAGAATGATGTGTGCAAGGTATCTAGAGCATGCGAAAATGAACAAGATCAGAAACAAACTGAAATTAGAAGATAATTAGGAATACAGAAATTATGATAAAAATGCTAATATTTAGTTTATTCTGGCCAGACTAAGGATCAGAGCCAGAAATATGACTAAATCTATCCTTTCACTATACAAGGCAAACCCTATGTACATATGTATTTCTACTTTAGTGCATAGTCAAACACAATATTTGAAAGATGAGCTTCCACCTACTCCGCTTTTCAAAAACAACAATAGCATTGTCTTTACATAATATTTTGCACATTCAAATATTTATTATCACAAGGAAGGTGTTTGCTGTTTGCATTTGTTCCAGGATAGTGTTATACATACAGTACTACTAACAATATAATAACTTACCTTGTTTCTCTTTAGTCAACTTCTCAATCTCTTCTTTATCTTTACTAATACTTTATCAATAGCTATAGAACGTGACCATATGGTACTACTAAGAGTATCATAACTAACATTCTTTCTCTCTGGTTCAATTCTCTATTTCCTTATCCTTGTTCATTCTATCTAATAATTTCAACTTCTCTGTTTATATTAGGTACACAGTTATGTCACTAATGTACATGTACCTGATTAAATGTTCATTGATAATTGATCTTATTCCTGTTCCCAGTCCACGCTAGTATAATTTTATACATAAGAAGTATAAAAAATCTTTTTAAAATTTGGAAGGATCCAGGGCTAGGATAGAAGAATACCAGATATATGATAGTAGGCTTATTTTGACCACACCTTATGCAAGCTTTAATAAATTGATAGTCCATTCCCAGAACCAGAATAGCCTTGTTTGGAACAATAGATGTTTGGAACTGACATCAAGATGCTTAATTAGTTTCTTGTGATTTCTTTTAGCCTTCTTTCTGGACAATATACCATTTAAACACAAATACATACTACAATATACAACCTTATGTAAATTACAAGTTAACTTATACTCATAATGTATTGTCCTAATGATCTAAAGAAAAAAGTCAAGAATAATGAATATATAAAAAAGTTATATAATTAAACATACGTTATATTGTTACCTCAATCTTACTACCACTCCTAGATCCTAAATACAAAAAAGTAATATTTTGCTATAAACTCATAGTTGACTTACGAATTATGAAGAATTTAACCTATATATGGGTATGACTTAAAAATTAAAACAGATATACTGTTACATTATACAGTCTTAGTACAATTTACATATAAACAACATAACTACATGTACCTCAAGTTATCATTTCATGAGTATAACAGAATGTTCAGATTATTTCACCAACATGTAATATAGGCACAACACAAACTGCTTACAGGATACGAAATCAGAATGTCACTGATTATAACTAAATATGCTGCTACATATGTACCACACTATAACTGCTAGTTGCACCTATATCACAAAAGTCTCTGTAAGAGATCAGATATCTAATATCTGGTATCTGTTATATCATGTTAACTGTTTATAACTAATCAGTATTTGTAACCTTTCTTCATTGTCCAGAAGATGAGACTAGAACATAATATTATGAAGAGAGAATACATGCAAAAATAGTGAACTGATGAGAGGCTTACTTGTAATTCCTTCTTGTTTCTACTCAAAGATGTTGCTAGAAATAGAGCACATAAACACTGTAAGTTATTAATATACAAACAATTGGATAATTTATATGTGTAACTCATACTAAGGTAATAGGAAACAATATTTTTTTAAGGTGGAGCTATACATCATAAGCCTGTTCTTACTGACAAAAAATTGTAAACAATTATACTTAACTAATCTCGTGTCTATAATCAACAGGAGATTAGATATTGTAAAAGAATTCTACAATATTAAATAGAATGGATTCTTACAAATATTTTCAAACTTTGGGCTGTTCCTACTGCCAAGTATTTTTTGCTAACCAGTTTCAACTAAGAACAAAAATCTGCAACACATAACAAGAAAACACAAGACTAACACACAACAGTCTTACATATTCTTGATTGTGTGGGAGTTAGCACATAAGCTGACTATATTATATTCTACACCATTAAGACTGTGATTTCGAAACATACAAATACAGTAAAGTAGTCCGTGAGATCTTAAATCCTCTTGCAATATCAATAAGTAAATATTCTGGTGTCAAGATCAGGGTTCAAGACATCCATCCATCTCCAAATCTGGGATGTAAGTTAACAGTATACACTACTAGTTTATAATATCATATAATATATTATTACTATTTATATCTGTTTGATTTCTATAGCATCATTGAATGTCAGGAACAAGGTTTAAGACATCTATCTACCTCCTAATCTGGGGGTACGTTAACAGCATGAACTAATTGTTTTACATTGTGACATGTAATGTAGTGATTGACAATATTAAATTTGACAGTGTTACATTTGGTGGTATTACATTTGGTAGCATTACATTTGGTAGTATTGTATTTTGGTTGTATTTCATAGTTGTGTTAAAACTTTGTGTATCTCTAACTAAACTTTCCTATATATTATATGTAATTGTATGTTCTAGAACAGCAGGAAAAGGTGAGTAGTGAGAATAATTGTAATTAAAGTACTACACAAGTATACCCCCTAGACCAGGGACAAAGGGAAGTATATAATCCAGAGAGATGGCTCAATAACATCTTCATACATCCCAGGGCTTTTCTAGACAGGAATGAAACTACCTAATACATTAATTAAATATGAGGTGTGGTCAATATAAGCCACACCCAAAATAGTTTTAGTAGGTGTGGATACTGAAGCTTAATTGTGGATTTGGTGTTTGTGATTAGGTATATAATTGTGGGTGTGGTATATGTATGTTTAAGAAAGATGATAACATTTCCAAAAAAATAACTACACATTGAGTGATGTATTAGTAACACAAGCAAATGTTAAATCAAGATCAATAGTTTATAGCTATTGGGAGGCAAATAGTACAATAAGAATAAGAAAGATCATTCCCACATAGGCAGTGCTATACAACCTTCCCAATTAGAGTCATAAGTTATCACTGCTAGTGATCTCCAAACCACTTGTTGTTTTCTTGCCTGTATTAATTGATTTACCACTTTATACATCTCACTATATAAGTAGCCTTATTGTATATAATTAGTTTTACACATGAAAGAGGACTGTATTGACTGGAAGCTTTGTGTATTTTTTAACAAAAATAAAAGTTCTACCTATCATAACTGGGTCACTGTTTTGTACTTATATTACTTTGTGTATCATAGTACTTTGCCTCAAAGGTCTATAGTTTCACAGAGATATTTATATACTCTTCACTATCCTGTATTCTTTTAGATAATTTTTGATTGCATTTGTTCTAATTCTAATTATGTACTACATTGACAGATCTTATACAGTATAATATATTTGACATAATGAATATGATGACGTTAATGTATAGATTGTAGTAAACTATCAACATCATTTTTCTTATATTGTCTCAATTTATCATATTCAGAGGGTGGTACTACCACATATAGTATGATAAATTGTGAGAAGCTAAACAGACACTGTTAATGAATAGAAACATTACAATACAACAATGAAATACATCTTATCTTATAAAAACAACTTAAGATTGTTTATCTTTCAATTTTCTTGTGTGTCAGAAGCATATCAGAAACAAAATCTTTTAACATAATTGCACTAATATAAATACATGTTTACATATTGGTAGTGTTGGGTACAACTTCAATAGTTTCTAAATGCTTGTACTGAAAGTAAGACCACATTCTTTTGAATCTATCTAATCATTCATTGTTGTATTTCTAGACATATTAACTGGGAAAATGTCAAAATTTTTAATCAAGTCTCGATCAGCACTGCTAATTATTCTCTGGGATTCTTCTATGTTTGCTCATGCAAGTTTTATTAGAAGTTTTGCAGCAACTAGCTATGCTGAAGTCAATAATCATGCTCATCGAATTATCTTTGATATTGGGTTTTGTCTTACTTTCTTGTTATTTCCCTTCCTTGGTCTACTTGCTGATGTAAAAGTAGGTAGGTATACATCTATCATTACTGGTGTATATCTGTCATTTTTATCATGGATAATTGCTGGATTGGGTTTTATTATAAAGACTTCATCACATTATAATGTCCTGTTTTATATAACAAGTGGCATTGCCTATTTGCTAGAAGTAATTGGATACTCATGTGTACGATCAAATATTGTCCAATTTAACATTGATCAAGCAATTGGTGCTTCAGGTGATGAACTAAGTGCTATTATATATTGGCACTCATTGAGTGTACCTATAATTTTTTTCATTGATATAATTGTGCAATGTTTGATAAATCAATTTTTCATTGTGTCGTATTTGCTATCAGGTGTGGCTGTCTCTACAATCATTATCACTAACTTTCTCTTAAAACACTGGCTGGATACTACATCTCACATTGTTAATCCTGTCAAATTGATTGCTAAAGTACTCAAATATGCTAGTAAAAACAAGTATCCCAAGAATCGTAGTGCCTTGACCTATTGGGAGGAGAATTACCCTTCCAGGTTAGACCTAGGTAAGGAAAAGTATGGTGGACCATTCACAGAGGAGCAGGTAGAGAATGTCAAGGTAGTTATGCGATTGACACCATTATTTATCTGCATTGTTGGTCTCGTTTGTGCTGGTAATATTAAATGGATTAGTTATTATAAATCAAATAAAGAGTCGTCTTTTTTTGATTGTTTTATGTCCAAAAATGCTTTACATACTTTAGTAGCTTCATTTTTAATTCTCTTCTATCAGTTTATTATACATCCTTGTTTTCACAAATACATTCCAAGTATGCTTAAAAGAATTGGAGTTGGACTGGTATTCCCATTATTTACAACAATATATTATGTCATAATGCTTGCTTGCAATGACCATTTTCATTTTGACACAACCTCATACAAGTTTACTGTTGTTTCTCAAGTTTTGTATGGAATATCATATGTTTTAATTTTGCCAACATCCTTAGAGTTCACAATAGCTCAGTCTCCACATGAAATGAGAGGTTTGTTGGTTGGACTATGGTATGCAGCACGTGGTGTTGTTTATACTTTCACTATAAACAGCAAATACCTATTTAGGTGTGAAAAAGAGATAACATGCCAAAGTGTTTACTATTATATAGTTAATAGTGTACTTGTTCTTATTATTCTTATAGTGTTCATAATATTAGCTAAACATTACAAGTTACGTGTGAGAGAAAATGAAATCAATGTACATTTAATAGCTGAAGAGCATTATGAGAGATATATGGATCAGGAAGTAGAGTATAATAACAACAAGATCCAATACTCACTTGAGTATAACAGTACTAACTGATATATTTCTACATCTATCCATATATGTATGTATATGGGTATATACATTGTATATATAACTCTTTTACAATTTTAGACTTTTTTTTTGTTTATGTAAACAGGATGTTTGAAAAAACAAGTGTGGTGTTTATAATAATAATGTATTAACGTCTTTAGGCTGTTGATATTATTAGTCAATATATTACTTTTTTTTAAAATAAAATCTTTGTCATAGACACTCTATTAGATTCCATGATCTAAGTTGCATTAGTAATAAACAAACCAGTACATAATTCAGTAATATTCCTATAAGGCCAGGTTTAACATAATAGTAATAATTATAAGAGATATACAAAACAGGAAGAAAAATATTATAATTCCTGTCAGTCCAATCACTGCTAATACAGTACCTGATGGATCATGGATGGCTGCTATATAGAGATGCTATTCACCATCACATAATCTGTGCATCTTCAGCAAATCCTGACCATGTACTCTAACTAATGTACAGTTTATTGGTTTGATAATTATGAATACAGAAATTTTGATGAAAATGCTAATATTTAGTTTATTCTGACCAGACTAAGGATCAGAGCCAGAAATATGACTAAATCTATCCTTTTACTATACAAGGCAAACCCTATGTACATATGTAATTCTATTTTAGTGTATAGTCAAACACAGTATTTCAAAGATGAGCTTCCACCTACTCCGCTTTTCAAAAACAACAATAGCATTGTCTTTACATAATATTTTGCACATTCAAATGTTTATTATCACAAGGAAGGTGTTTGCTGTTTGCATTTGTTCCAGGATAGTGTTATACATACAGTACTACTAACAATATAATAACTTACCTTGTTTCTCTTTAGTCAACTTCTCAATCTCTTCTTTATCTTTACTAATACTTTATCAATAGCTATAGAACGTGACCATATGGTACTACTAAGAGTATCATAACTAACATTCTTTCTCTTTGGTTCAATTCTCTATTTCCTTATCCTTGTTCATTCTATCTAATAATTTCGACTTCTCTGTTTATATTAGGTACACAGTTATGTCACTAATGTACATGTACCTGATTAAGTGTTACATGATAATTGGTCTTATTGCTGTTCCCAGTCCACACTAGTATAATTTTATACATAAGAAGTATAAAAAATCTTTTTAAAATTTGGAAGGATCCAGGGCTAGGATAGAAGAATACCAGATATATGATAGTAGGCTTATTTTGACCACACCTTATGCAAGCTTTAATAAATTGATAGTCCATTCCCAGAACCAGAATAGCCTTGTTTGGAACAATAGATGTTTGGAACTGACATCAAGATTGTTAATTAGTTTCTTGTGATTTCTTTTAGCCTTCTTTCTGGACAATATACCATTTAAACACAAATACATACTACAATATACAACCTTATATAAATTACAAGTTAACTTATACTCATAATGCCTTGTCCTAATGATCTAAAGAAAAAAGTCAAGAATAATGAACTAATATATAAAAAAGTTATATAATTAAACATACGTTATATTGTTACCTCAATTTTACTACCACTCCTAGATCCTATATACAAAAAAGTAACATTTTGCTATAAACTCATAGTTGACTTACGAATTATGAAGATTTTAACCTATATATGGGTATGACTTAAAAATTAAAACAGATATACTGTTACATTATACAGTCTTAGTACAATTTACATATAAACAACATAACTACATGTACATCAAGTCATCATTTGATGAGTATAACAGAATGTTCAGATTATTTCACCAACATGTAATATAGGCACAACACAAACTGCTTACAGCATACGAAATCAGAATGTCACTGATTATAACTAAGTATGCTGCTACATATGTACCACACTATAACTGCTAGTTGCACCTATATCACAAAAGACTCTGTAAGAAATCAGATATCTAATATCTGGTATCTGTTATATCATGTTAACTGTTTATAACTAATCAGTATTTGTAACCTTTCTTCGTTGTCCAGAAGATGAGACTAAAACATAATATTATGAAGAGAGAGCACATGCGACAATAGTGAACTGATGAGAGGCTTACTTGTAATTCCTTCTTGTTTCTACTCAAAGATGCTGCTAGAAACAGAGCACATAAACACTGTAAGTTATTAATATACAAACAATTGGATAATTTATATGTGTAACTCATACTAAGGTAATAGGAAACATTATTTTTTTTAAAGTGGAGCTATACAACATTAGCCTGTTCTTACTGACAAAAAATTGTAAACAATTATACTTAACTAATCTCGTGTCTATAATCAACAGGAGATTACATATTGTCAAAGAATTCTACAACGTTAAATAGAATGGATTCTTACAAATATTTTCAAACTTTGGGCTGTTCCTACTGCCAATTATTTTTTGCTAACCAGTTTCAACTAAGAACAAAAATCTGCAACACATAACAAGAAAACACAAGACTAACACACAACAGTCTTACATATTCTTGATTGTGTGGGAGTTAGCACATAAACTGACTATATTATATTCTACACCATTAAGACTGTGATTTCAAAACATACGAATACAGTAAAGTAGTCTGTGAGATCTTAAATCCTCTTGCAATATCAATAATTAAATATTCTGGTGTCAAGATCAAGGTTCAAGACATCCATCCATCTCCAAATCTGGGATGTAAGTTAACAGTATACACTACTAGTTTATAATATCTTATAATATATTATTACTATTTATATCTGTTTGATTTCTATAGCATCATTGGATGTCAGGAACAAGGTTTAAGACATCTATCTACCTCCTAATCTGGGGGTAAGTTAACAGCATGAACTAATTGTTTTACATTGTGACATGTAATGTAGTGATTGACAATATTAAATTTGACAGTGTTACATTTGGTGGTATTACATTTGGTAGCATTACATTTGGTAGTATTGTATTTTGGTTGTATTTCATAGTTGTGTTAAAACTTTGTGTATCTCTAACTAAACTTTCCTATATATTATATGTAATTGTATGTTCTAGAACAGCAGGAAAAGGTGAGTAGTGAGAATAATTGTAATTAAAGTACTACACAAGTATACCCCCTAGACCAGGGACAAAGGGAAGTATATAATCCAGAGAGATGGCTCAATGACATCTTCATACATCCCAGGGCTTTTCTAGACAGGAATGAAACTACCTAGTACATTAATTAAATATGAGGTGTGGTCAATATAAGCCACACCCAAAATAGTTTTAGTAGGTGTGGATACTGAAGCTTAATTGTGGATTTGGTGTTTGTGATTAGGTATATAATTGTGGGTGTGGTATATGTATGTTTACGAAAGATGATAACATTTCCAAAAAAATAACTACACATTGAGTGATGTATTAGTAACACAAGCAAATGTTAAATCAAGATCAATAGTTTATAGCTATTGGGAGGCAAATAGTACAATAAGAATAAGAAAGATCATTCCCACATAGGCAGTGCTATACAACCTTCCCAATTAGAGTCATAAGTTATCACTGCTAGTGATCTCCAAACCACTTGTTGTTTTCTTGCCTGTATTAATTGATTTACCACTTTATACATCACACTATATAAGTAGCCTTATTGTATATACTTAGTTTTACACATGAAAGAGGACTGCATTGACCGGAAGCTTTGTGTATTTTTTAACAAAAATAAAAGTTCTACCTATCATAACTGGGTCACTGTTTTGTACTTATATTACTTTGTGTATCATAGTACTTTGCCTCAAAGGTCTATAGTTTCACAGAGATATTTATATACTCTTCACTATCCTGTATTCTTTTAGATAATTTTTGATTGCATTTGTTCTAATTCTAATTATGTACTACATTGACAGATCTTATACAGTATAATATATTTGACATAATGAATATGATGACGTTAATGTATAGATTGTAGTAAACTATCAACATCATTTTTCTTATATTGTCTCAATTTATCATATTCAGAGGGTGGTACTACCACATATAGTATGATAAATTGTGAGAAGCTAAACAGACACTGTTAATGAATAGAAACATTACAATACAACAATGAAATACATCTTATCTTATAAAAACAACTTAAGATTGTTTATCTTTCAATTTTCTTGTGTGTCAGAAGCATATCAGAAACAAAATCTTTTAACATAATTGCACTAATATAAATACATGTTTACATATTGGTAGTGTTGGGTACAACTTCAATAGTTTCTAAATGCTTGTACTGAAAGTAAGACCACATTCTTTTGAATCTATCTAATCATTCATTGTTGTATTTCTAGACATATTAACTGGGAAAATGTCAAGATTTTTAATCAAGTCTCGATCAGCACTGCTAATTATTCTCTGGGATTCTTCTATGTTTGCTCATGCAAGTTTTATTAGAAGTTTTGCAGCAACTAGCTATGCTGAAGTCAATAATCATGCTCATCGAATTATCTTTGATATTGGGTTTTGTCTTACTTTCTTGTTATTTCCCTTCCTTGGTCTACTTGCTGATGTAAAAGTAGGTAGGTATACATCTATCATTACTGGTGTATATCTGTCATTTTTATCATGGATAATTGCTGGATTGGGTTTTATTATAAAGACTTCATCACATTATAATGTCCTGTTTTATATAACAAGTGGCATTGCCTATTTGCTAGAAGTGATTGGATACTCATGTGTACGATCAAATATTGTCCAATTTAACATTGATCAAGCAATTGGTGCTTCAGGTGATGAACTAAGTGCTATTATATATTGGCACTCATTGAGTGTACCTATAATTTTTTTCATTGATATAATTGTGCAATGTTTGATAAATCAATTTTTCATTGTGTCGTATTTGCTATCAGGTGTGGCTGTCTCTACAATCATTATCACTAACTTTCTCTTAAAACACTGGCTGGATACTACATCTCACATTGTTAATCCTGTCAAATTGATTGCTAAAGTACTCAAATATGCTAGTAAAAACAAGTATCCCAGGAATCGTAGTGCCTTGACCTATTGGGAGGAGAATTACCCTTCCAGGTTAGACCTAGGTAAGGAAAAGTATGGTGGACCATTCACAGAGGAGCAGGTAGAGAATGTCAAGGTAGTTATGCGATTGACACCATTATTTATCTGCATTGTTGGTCTCGTTTGTGCTGGTAATATTAAATGGATTAGTTATTATAAATCAAATAAAGAGTCGTCTTTTTTTGATTGCTTTATGTCCAAAAATGCTTTACATACTTTAGTAGCTTCATTTTTAATTCTCTTCTATCAGTTTATTATACATCCTTGTTTTCACAAATACATTCCAAGTATGCTTAAAAGAATTGGAGTTGGACTGGTATTCTCATTATTTACAACAATATATTATGTCATAATGCTTGCTTGCAATGACCATTTTCATTTTGACACAACCTCATACAAGTTTACTGTTGTTTCTCAAGTTTTGTATGGAATATCATATGTTTTAATTTTGCCAACATCCTTAGAGTTCACAATAGCTCAGTCTCCACATGAAATGAGAGGTTTATTAGTTGGACTATGGTATGCAGCACGTGGTGTTGTTTATATTTTCACTATAAACAGCAAATACCTATTTAGGTGTGAAAAAGAGATAACATGCCAAAGTGTTTACTATTATATAGTTAATAGTGTGCTTGTTCTTATTATTCTTATAGTGTTCATAATATTAGCTAAACATTACAAGTTACGTGTGAGAGAAAATGAAATCAATGTACATTTAATAGCTGAAGAGCATTATGAGAGATATATGGATCAGGAAGTAGAGTATAATAACAACAAGATCCAATACTCACTTGAGTATAACAGTACTAACTGATATATTTCTACATCTATCCATATATGTATGTATATGGGTATATACATTGTATATATAACTCTTTTACAATTTTAGACTTTTTTTTTGTTTATGTAAACAGGATGTTTGAAAAAACAAGTGTGGTGTTTATAATAATAATGTATTAACGTCTTTAGGCTGTTGATATTATTAGTCAATATATTACTTTTTTTTAAAATAAAATCTTTGTCATAGACACTCTATCAGATTCCATGATCTAAGTTGCATTAGTAATAAACAAACCAGTACATAATTCAGTAATATTCCTATAAGGCCAGGTTTAACATAATAGTAATAATTATAAGAGATATACAAAACAGGAAGAAAAATATTATAATTCCTGTCAGTCCAATCACTGCTAATACAGTACCTGATGGATCATGGATGGCTGCTATATAGAGATGCTATTCACCATCACATAATCTGTGCATCTTCAGCAAATCCTGACAATGTACTCTAACTAATGTACAGTTTATTGGTTTGATAATTATGAATACAGAAATTTTGATGAAAATGCTAATATTTAGTTTATTCTGACCAGACTAAGGATCAGAGCCAGAAATATGACTAAATCTATCCTTTTACTATACAAGGCAAACCCTATGTACATATGTAATTCTATTTTAGTGTATAGTCAAACACAGTATTTCAAAGATGAGCTTCCACCTACTCCGCTTTTCAAAAACAACAATAGCATTGTCTTTACATAATATTTTGCACATTCAAATGTTTATTATCACAAGGAAGGTGTTTGCTGTTTGCATTTGTTCCAGGATAGTGTTATACATACAGTACTACTAACAATATAATAACTTACCTTGTTTCTCTTTAGTCAACTTCTCAATCTCTTCTTTATCTTTACTAATACTTTATCAATAGCTATAGAACGTGACCATATGGTACTACTAAGAGTATCATAACTAACATTCTTTCTCTTTGGTTCAATTCTCTATTTCCTTATCCTTGTTCATTCTATCTAATAATTTCGACTTCTCTGTTTATATTAGGTACACAGTTATGTCACTAATGTACATGTACCTGATTAAGTGTTACATGATAATTGGTCTTATTGCTGTTCCCAGTCCACACTAGTATAATTTTATACATAAGAAGTATAAAAAATCTTTTTAAAATTTGGAAGGATCCAAGGCTAGGATAGAAGAATACCAGATACATGATAGTAGGCTTATTTTGACCACACCTTATGCAAGCTTTAATAAATTGATAGTCCATTCCCAGAACCAGAATAGCCTTGTTTGGAACAATAGATGTTTGGAACTGACATCAAGATTGTTAATTAGTTTCTTGTGATTTCTTTTAGCCTTCTTTCTGGACAATATACCATTTAAACACAAATACATACTACAATATACAACCTTATATAAATTACAAGTTAACTTATACTCATAATGCCTTGTCCTAATGATCTAAAGAAAAAAGTCAAGAATAATGAACTAATATATAAAAAAGTTATATAATTAAACATACGTTATATTGTTACCTCAATTTTACTACCACTCCTAGATCCTATATACAAAAAAGTAACATTTTGCTATAAACTCATAGTTGACTTACGAATTATGAAGAGTTTAACCTATATATGGGTATGACTTAAAAGATAAAAGAGATATACTGTTACATAATACAGTCTTGGTACAATTTACATATAAACAACATAACTATATGTACCTCAAGTAATCATTTCATGAGTATAACAGAATGTTCAGATTATTTCACCAGCATGTAAGCACAACACAAACTGCTTACAGCATACGAAATCAGAGTGTCACTGATTATAACTAAGTATGCTGCTACATATGTACCACACTATAACTGCCAGTTGCACCTATATCACAAAAGACTCTGTAAGAAATCAGATATCTAATATCTGGTATCTGTTATATCATGTTAACTGTTTATAACTAATCAGTATTTGTAACCTTTCTTCGTTGTCCAGAAGATGAAACTAAAACATAATATTATGAAGAGAGAGCACATGCAACAATAGTGAACTGATGAGAGGCTTACTTGTAATTCCTTCTTGTTTCTACTCAAAGATGCTGCTAGAAACAGAGCACATAAACACTGTAAGTTATTAATATACAAACAATTGGATAATTTATATGTGTAACTCATACTAAGGTAATAGGAAACATTATTTTTTTTAAAGTGGAGCTATACATCATAAGCCTGTTCTTACTGACAAAAAATTGTAAACAATTATACTTAACTAATCTCGTGTCTATAATCAACAGGAGATTACATATTGTCAAAGAATTCTACAACGTTAAATAGAATGGATTCTTACAAATATTTTCAAACTTTGGGCTGTTCCTACTGCCAATTATTTTTTGCTAACCAGTTTCAACTAAGAACAAAAATCTGCAACACATAACAAGAAAACACAAGACTAACACACAACAGTCTTACATATTCTTGATTGTGTGGGAGTTAGCAAATAAACTGACTATATTATATTCTACACCATTAAGACTGTGATTTCAAAACATACGAATACAGTAAAGTAGTCTGTGAGATCTTAAATCCTCTTGCAATATCAATAATTAAATATTCTGGTGTCAAGATCAAGGTTCAAGACATCCATCCATCTCCAAATCTGGGATGTAAGTTAACAGTATACACTACTAGTTTATAATATCTTATAATATATTATTACTATTTATATCTGTTTGATTTCTATAGCATCATTGGATGTCAGGAACAAGGTTTAAGACATCTATCTACCTCCTAATCTGGGGGTAAGTTAACAGCATGAACTAATTGTTTTACATTGTAACATGTAATGTAGTGATTGACAATATTAAATTTGACAGTGTTACATTTGGTGGTATTACATTTGGTAGCATTACATTTGGTAGTATTGTATTTTGGTTGTATTTCATAGTTGTGTTAAAACTTTGTGTATCTCTAACTAAACTTTCCTATATATTATATGTAATTGTATGTTCTAGAACAGCAGGAAAAGGCGAGTAGTGAGAATAATAGTAATTAAAGTACTACACAAGCATACCCCCTAGACCAGGGACAAAGGGAAGTATATAATCCAGAGAGATGGCTCAATAACATCTTCATACATCCCAGGGCTTTTCTAGACAGGAATGAAACTACCTAGTAAATTAATTAAATATGAGGTGTGGTCAATATAAGCCACACCCAAAATAGTTTTAGTAGGTGTGGATACTGAAGCTTAATTGTGGATTTGGTGTTTGTGATTAGGTATATAATTGTGGGTGTGGTATATGTATGTTTACGAAAGATGATAACATTTCCAAAAAAAACTACACATTGAGTGATGTATTAGTAACATAAGCAAATGTTAAATCAAGATCAATAGTTTATAGTTATTAGGAGGCAAATAGAACAATAAGAATAAGAAAGATCATTCCCACATAGGCAGTGCTATACAACCTTCCCAATTAGAGTCATAAGTTATCACTGCTAGTGATCGCCAAACCACTTGTTGTTTTCTTGCCTGTATTAATTGATTTACCACTTTATACATCACACTATATAAGTAGCCTTATTGTATATAATTAGTTTTACACATGAAAGAGGACTGTATTGACTGGAAGCTTTGTGTATATTTTAACAAAAATAAAAGTTCTACCTATCATAACAGGGTCACTGTTTTGTACTTATATTACTTTGTGTATCATAGTACTTTGCCTCAAAAGTCTATAGTTTCACAGAGATATTTATATACTCCTCATTATCCTGTATTCTTTTAGATAATTTTTGATTGCATTTGTTCTAATTCTAATTATGTACATCTTATACAGTATAATATATTTGACATAATGGATATGATGACGTTATGTATAGATTGTAGTAAACTATCAACATCATTTTTCTTATATTGTCTCAATTTATCATATTCAGAGGGTGGTACTACCATATATAGTATGATAAATTGAGAGAAGCTAAACAGACAGTGCTAATGAATAGGAACATTACAATACAACAATGAAATACATCTTATCTTATAAAAACAAGTTAAGATTGTTTATCTTTCAATTTTCTTGTGTGTCAAAAACATATCATAAACAAAATCTTTCAACATACATGCACTAATATGAATACATGTTTACATATTGGTAGTGTTGTGTATAGCTTCAATAGTTTCTAAATGCTTGTACTGAAAGCAAGACCACATTCTTTTGAATCTATCTAATCATTCATTGTTGTAGTTCTAGACATATTAACTGGGAAAATGTCAAGATTTTTAATCAATTCTCGATCAGCACTGCTAATTATTCTTTGGAATTTTTCTATGTCTACTCATTTAAGTTTCATTAGAAGTTTTGCAGCAACTAGCTATGCTGAAGTTAATAATGATGCTCATCGAATTATCTTTGATATTGGACATTGTCTTACTTATTTGTTATTTCCCTTCCTTGGTCTACTTGCAGATGTAAAAGTAGGTAGGTATACATCTATCATTACTGGTGTATATCTGTCATTTTTATCATGGATATTTGCTGGATTGGCTTTCATCATAAAGCCTTCATCACATTATAATGTGCTGTTTTATATAACAAGTGTTGTTGCTTATTTGCTAGAAGTGATTGGATACTCATGTGTACGATCAAATATTGTCCAATTTAACATTGATCAAGCTATTGGTGCTTCAGGTGATGAACTAAGTACTATTATATATTGGGACTCACTGAGTTTACCTATAATTTTTTTCATTGACATCATTGTGCAATGCTTGATAAATCAGTTTATCACTGCATCGTATGTGCTATCAGGTGTGGCTGTTTGTACAGTCATTATCACTAACTTTCTCTTAAAACACTGGCTGGATACTACATCTCACATTGTTAATCCTGTCAAATTGATTGCTAAAGTACTCAACTATGCTAGGAAAAACAAGTATCCCAGGAATCGTAGTGCCTTGACCTACTGGGAGGAGACTTACCCTTCCAGGTTAGACCTAGGTAAGGAAAAATATGGTGGACCATTCACAGAGGAGCAGGTAGAGAATGTTAAAGTCATTGTGCGATTGGCACCATTATTTATTTGCATTGTTGGTCTCATTTGTGCTGACAATTTTAAATGGATTAGTTATTATAAATCAAATGAAAAAGTGTCTTTTTTTAATTGCTTAATTTCCAAAAATGCTTTACATACTTTAGTAGCTTCACTTTTAATTCTCTTCTATCAGTTTATTATACATCCTTGTTTTCACAAATACATTCCAAGTATGCTTAAAAGAATTGGAGTTGGACTGGTATTCTCATTATTTACAACTATATATTATGTCATAATGCTTGCTTGCAATGACCATTTTAATTTTGACACAACCTCATACAAATTTACTGTTGTTTCTCAAGTTTTGTATGGAATATCATATGCTTTAATTTTGCCAACATCCTTAGAGTTCACAATAGCTCAGTCTCCAATTGAAATGAGAGGTTTGTTAGTTGGACTATGGTATGCAGCACGTGGTGTTGGTTTTACTTTCATTATTAACAGCAAATACCTATTTGGGTGTGAAAAAGAGATAACATGCCGAAATGTTTATTATTATATAGTTAATAGCGTGCTTGTTCTTACTATTCTTATAGTGTTCATAATATTAGCTAAACGTTACAAGTTACGTGTGAGAGAGAATGAAATCAATATACATTTAATAGCTGAGGAACATTATGAGAGATATATGGATCAGGAAGTAGAGTATAATGACAACGAGATCCAATACTCACTTGAGTATTACAGTATTAACTGATACATTTCTACATCTATCCATATATGTATGTATATGGCTATGTATATTGTATATATAACTCTTTTACAATTTTAGATTAATGTTTTGTTTATGTAAACAGGATGTTTGAAAAAACAAGTGTGGTGTTTATAATACTATTGTTTTAAAGTCTTTAGACTGTTGATATTATTAGTTAATATATTACTTTTTTTAAAAATAAAATCTTTGTCATAGACACTCTATCAGATTCCATGATCTAAGTTGAATTGGAAATAAACAAAGGAGTACATAATTCAATAATATTCATAAAAGGCCAGGTTTAACATAATAGTAATAATAATGAGAGATATACAAAGCAGGAAGAAAGATATTATAATTCCTGTCAGTTTAATCACTGCTAATATAGTACTTGATGGATCATAGATGGCTGCTATATGCAAATCCTGACCATGTACACTAACTAATGTTGGTTTGCACAATCACTTATGTTTTATTAATCTGTTAACTATAATCAATGGTTTGTAATACTTTTAATAAAATAAAAAGTATAATGAAAAGTATTGTACATTACAACTATTGTTTAAAACGATTTGTTCAATGTAATTCTATATTTTATTGTTACAGATAATAATGTAAAATTATTAAAAAGAACAATATCTAATAATATTTTCAAAAAGTCACAGACATTTGAGAAATGTCATATCTATCATCTATAATGTACCTAAATTATATAGATGACATGATTTGAGTAAAAACTAATGAGAACTCACTTTTACTTTCACTCAATATCTTCTCATTATGTTTGTCTAGTTACTCTCTAAGAGCTATCAAAAGAATAACAACTAAAATTCTGTGCTTAGTTTCCTTAAATTTCAGAAATCCTTTTTTAACCCACAATATATTAACTAAGACATGTAGCTTCATATAGCAGCCATTGCTTCCTACATGTCTTTTAGTTCATGTAGTAAGTATTCCTGTTAACTCAGTAAGGTGTGATTTACTTTCAAAATGTCAGAAATGATAAATAATTTATTATTTGATGTTGTTGTGAAATTTTAATTTACTTGCCAATTGAATTATCACGAAGCAACTAATCCAAACAGTGCAGCAAAATATGACATAATTTAAAAAATACAACAAAAAATATTATTAGTTTCAGCACAAATTTATGGATATAATATGTGTTTGACCATGGCTTGGAATGTGATAATTGCTTTACTGGAACTGGAACCACAGGTTTGCAAACTTGGAGCATATCATTAGTTATGTCCATCGAGAATAATTGACATTTATCATTCAAGAAATTTAAAATGTGTAAGGAGAAGATAATTTAAACCAATAAAAAGAGCAGAATGATGTGTGAAAAGTATCTAGAAAGTGTGAAGATGAACAAGATCAGAAATGAACTGAAATTAGAAGAATACAGAAATTATGCTGAAAATGTTAAAATTTAGTCTATTCTAGCCAGACTAAGGATCAGAGCCAGAAATATGACTAAATCTATCCTTTTACTATGCAAGGCAAACCTTATGTACATATGTATTTCTACTTTAGTGTACAGTCACACACACTATTTGCAAAATGAGCTTCCACATTTCCCACTTTTCAAAAACAACAAAAGCATTGTTTTATATAATATTTTGCGCATTCAAATGTTTATTATCACAAGGAAGGTGTTTGCTGTTTGCTTTTATTCTAGGATAGTGTTATACATACAGTACTACTAACAGTATAATACCTTATCTCGTTTCTCTTTAGTCAGCTTATCAATCTCTTCTTCTCTCTCTACTAATACTTTATCAATAGCTATAGAACATAACCATATATGATATGTACTACTAACAGTATCATAACTTCTTCAATTCTCTATTTTTAATACCTTTTCCTTGTTCATTCTATCTAATAATTTCAGTTTCTCTGTTTACATTAGGTGCACAGTTATGTACATGTACCTGATTAACTGTTACTTGATAATTGGTCTTATTGCTGTTCCCAGTCCACGCTAGTATAATTTAATACTTAAGAAGTATAAAAGTCTTTTAACCTTTGAATGATCCGGGGCTAGGATAGAAGAATACAAGATACATGATAGTATGATTGATTGGAAATCATCACAGTTAAAATATTCAACCAGGTAGACTATATAAATTTTTTAAATCCTTTTAGATACAAACATAGAAAAGTAAACCAGCTAGAATGAAGAAGTTACATGAAGATTACCATGTTAGATTTGTATGAAATTGTATTTTATACATAAAGAAATTTTCTGGAGACTTCTACCTTACAAATTGCACACTCACTCAATGCATATACTATAACCTCACCAAGCAGATTGGTGAGAGTTAATTAAAGTACATAATAAAAATTATGATTATTTAAAGAAGAACCTGACAAAATGAATAGTTTTAAAACACAATAAAACATCAACAAAAATAGACTTACTGTTAGAATTCAATATTACTTACCTGTTGCATGATAATAATATGTCAGTAATATAGGCAGCTGTACCATATGGACTATAGTAGTGTCAAAATTATGGAAATTTTCATTTGGGTATAGAAGTTTTATTTGGGTAGTGTATATACTGCATCGTCTAAGAGGCGTGGCTACACTAATTAAAGATAGCTGATTTCAGATTTTTGATGAGTTCATTTCTAGGCTTTTATTGTTACTTATTAACACGCGGAGCGCGAGAACCACGAGCCATCTCTTAGAATCGAGCGTCAGCGAGATGTTTACAGTTGGGCTGGGTTCCTTACTTTGGTTGTCTCAATAATTGTTGCTTTTTGTCTTTCGATGATATGTACGCCACGCACCTTACACGATGCGGTATATACACTACCCAAATAAAATTTCTATACTCAAATACAATTTCTATACCGCATATACACTACCCAAATAAAATTTCTATATGGGATAATTTTGACACTAATATAGCGCCATAGTACAAACTTGAACTATAAGAGAATTCCTTTTTTTAATTTCTGATAAATAATAAACAATGATTCATTCAATGGACTTATAATGGACTAAAGAATAAAGTATACTAAGACATCCCTGCATAAGCAATACTAACTTACCCACAACCAGCCAGAACTCACTCTTAAAAGCATATACAACTATTCATAGAATATTGTACATTATATGAACATTACCTTAAAGATACCAGATAGTCCTTCACATAATATGAAATGTGAATATAGTTATACAGAAAATAAAATATACAAATTAGGTATTATACATTACATTATTCTAATGTTCACAAATTTGAAGTTTAATGCTTAATAACTAGTTCAAAATCATTAAGGACATTTGTATTGTATATATAATGTGTGTATGTGACCTGATATGTGTAAAAGGATTACTTTTATCAAACCATTAAAACACTTTCATGTACTATGCATTTTTTTAAATAAAATGCTTACTAAATTTTGCATTTCAAGTTATCTATTTTTTTTAAACTAAGTTATAATTTAGTAAACATCAATTGGAAAAATGTATGGTTATGTACATGACAACTGCATGTTTTTGAGATGTTTTCAGAGAAGTAGTCCCTTTCTCAAATCAACTCACATATAATAAATACATATACATACATACATACATACATACATATACATATGCATACATACATACATACATACATACATACATACATACATACATACATATACATATACATACATACATATGTACATACATACATACATACATACATACATACATACATACATACATACATACACATATATACACCCTGTATCTTTTTAGATAAATTTTGATTTAAATGGTTCTAACTCTAATCATGTACATTGACAGATCATATGTAGGATAATATATTTGACATAATGGATATGATGTTATTAATGTATAGATTATAGTAAACTATCACTATCATTTTTGTTATATTGTGTCAATATCACATTCAGAGGATGGTACTAACATATACAGTATGATAAATTGAGAGAAGCTAAAACAGACATTGTTAATGAATAGGAACATTACCATATGACTATGAAATACATCTTATCTTACAAAAACAAGATAAGATTGTTCAATTTTTTGTTTGTCAAAACATATCTAAAACAAAATTTTTAACATACATGCTCTAATAATTATGAGCGAATGTTTACATAATGGTAGTGTTGTGTATAGCCTCAATACTTTCTTAATGCTCGTACTGAAAGCAAAACCACATTCTCTGAGTCTATCGAATCATTCATTGTTGTAGTTCTAGATGTATTAACTGGGAAAATGTCAAGATTTTTGATCAATTCTTGATCAGCACTGCTAATTATTCTCTGGGATTTCTCTATGTTTGCTCATTTAATGTTTATTACAGGTTTTGCGGCAACCATATATGCTGAAGATAATAATCATGCTCATCAGATTATCTTTGATATTGGATATTGTCTTATTTTCTTTCTATGTCCCTTACTTGGTCTACTTGCTGATGTAAAAGTAGATAGGTATACATCTATCATTACTGGTGTGTATCTGTCATTTTTATCATGGATAATTGCTGGATTGGGTTTTATTATAAGGACTTCTTCACACTATAATGTGCTGTTTCATATAACATGTGGTGTTGCCTATTTGCTACATGTGATTGGATACTCATGTGTACGATCAAATATTATTCAATTTAACATTGATCAAGCAATTGGTGCTTCAGGTGATGAACTAAGTGCTATTATATATTGGCACTCACTGAATTTACATGTAGTATTTTTGATTTACATAATTGCGCAGTGCTTGATAAATCAATTTATCATTGCATCATATGTGCTATCAGGTGTGGCTGTCTCTACAGTCATTATCACTAACTTTCTTATTAAACACTGGCTGGATACTACATCTCACATTGTTAATCCTGTCAAATTGATTGCTAAAGTGCTCAACTTTGCCAGACAAAATAATTATCCCAGGAATCGTAGTGCCTTAACCTATTGGGAGGAGAATTACCCTTCCAGGTTAGACCTAGGTAAGGAAAAATATGGTGGACCATTCACAGAGGAGCAGGTAGAAAACGTTAAGGTCATTATCCGATTGATACCATTATTTATCTGTGTTGTTGGTCTCGTTTGTGCTGAAAATATGAAGTGGCTTAGTTATTATAAATCAAATGAAGAGTTGTCTTTTTTTGATTGCTTTATGTCCAAAAATGCTTTACATGCTTTAGTAGCTTCACTTTTAATTCTCTTCTAACAGTTTATTATACATCCTTGTTTTCACAAATACATTCCAAGTATGCTTAAAAGAATTGGACTTGGACTGGTATTCTCATTATTTACAGCAATATATTATGTCATAATGCTTGCTTGCAAAGACTGTCTTCATTTTGACACAACCTCATAAAGTTTACTGTTGTTTCTCAAGTTTTGTATGGAATATCAATTGCTCTAATTTTGCCAACATCCTTAGAATTCACAATAGCTCAGTCTCCAATTGAAATGAGAGGTTTATTAGTTGGACTATGGTATGCAGCACGAGGTGTTGGTTATATTTTTACTATGAACAGCAAATACTTATTTGAGTGTGAAAAAGAGATTACATGCCAAAGTGTTTACTATTATATAGTTAATAGTGTGCTTGTTCTTATTATTCTTATAGTGTTCATGATATTAGCTAAACGTTACAAGTTACGTGTGAGAGAAAATGAAATCAATGTACATTTAATAGTTGAGGAACATTATGAGAGATATATGGACCAGGACATAGAGTATATTAATGAAATGGGACACTCACTGGAGTCTACTAACTGATACATGGATTTCTACAACTATCCATATATGTATGTATATGGCTATATATATTGTATATAAAACTCTTTCACAATTTTAGACATTTTGTTTTGTTTATGTAAAGAGGATGTTTGAACAAACAAGTGTAGTGTTTATAATACTATTGTATTAAAGTCTTTAGACTGTTGACATTATTAGTCAATATGTTACTTTGGTTTTTTCTAAATAAAATCTTTGTCATAGATTCTCTATCAGCTCCATGAAAACTTAATTTACTTGCCAATTGAATTTTCATGAGGAAGTAATCCAAACAGTGCAGCAACATATCACATAATATCAAAATATAATAAAGATTATCATTAGTTTCAGCAGATACTTATGGATATATATGTGTTTGGCTATGCTTAAAATGTTATAATTGCTTTACTGGAACCTGGAACAACAGGTATGCAAGACTTAGAGCATACTTTAGTTATGTCTATAGAGAATAATTGACATTTTTCACTCAAGAAATTTAAAATGAGTAAGGAGAAGACAATTTAAACCAATGAAAAGAGCAGAACGATATGTGCAAGATGTCTAGAGTGTGTGAAGTTGAACAAGATCAGAAACTAACTGAAGTTAGAAGATAAGTTATAGATATAATATAGAAATTATGCTGAAAATGTTAAAGGTTAGTTTATTCTAGCCAGAATAAGGATCAGAGCCAGAAATATGACTAAATCTATTCCTTTATATGCGAGGCAAACTCTATGTACCTATTTATATCTACTTTAGTGTACAGTCATACACAGTAAGATGAGCTTCCACATTTCCTACATTTCAAAAACAGCAATAGCATTGCCTTTACATAATATTTTGCACATTCAAATGTTTATTATCACAAGGAAGGTGTTTGCTGTTTGCATTTATTTCTAGATAATGTTATACATACAGTACTACTAACGGAATAATAGCTTACCTTGTTTCTCTCGAATCAGCTTATCAATCGCTTCTTGTTTCTCTACTAATATTTTATCAGTAGCTATAGAACATAACCATATATGGTATGTACTACTAAGAGTATCATAACTAACCTTCTTTCTCTTTGGTTCAATTCTCTATTTCTATTTCCTTATCCTTCTTCATTCTATCTAATAATTTCAACTTCTCTGTTTATATTAGGTACACAGTTATATCACTAATGTACATGTACCTGATTAAGTGTTACTTGATAATTGGTCTTATTGCTGTTCCCAGTCCACGCTAGTATAATTTAATACATAAGAAGTATAAAAATCTTTTTAAGATTTTGAAGGATCCGGGGCTAGGATAGAAGAATACCGGATACATGATAGTAGGATTGATTGGAAATAATTTATTAGAAATGGTTGCTGAAATGGACTATCATAGTGTATTATAGCTACAATATGAAGTGGTAGCAGCGACAATTATATTTAGTGAGGAGTAGGAGGATTATACAAATGAAAAGCTTAAGCTTATAACTCTTCATGTACAAGAGCATTTAGATCATATGTAGTGAAATCATTCCAAATGATGTATGAAGCTTATTAATTTACGTGTGACAAGAGATATTATTAATACAAATATTGGTTTAAAAACAAATACAAAACTTGAGAGCAGTAATGCTAATGTTACTAGAGAAAAGATTTCATAAGATTTTGCATAGTAGGTACAAAGTTATCACATCCTCTGTTAAGCCATTCTTTATACCAACTGAAACTAGTGATATATTGATATCAATCTCAGGTATTATAATAACCATCTTGCTTGGAATATAACAGTTGAGTTTGTCTGCTTCACAAGAACACACTTGTATAGGATCTGACAACATTACTGGTAGATCTGTTTGTTGAGGGTAATGACAACGCTATAGATGTAGAGTGCATTCCAACAATAATCAATTTTATTTTTATTCACGGAAGACATTACCAGATATATCAGCTGTGTTGTTGACAAAATATAACACTGTCTCACTTTTAGGATGATGTAAAGAAAACAATAAGAAACAGCCCTGATTCAATTTATGATGTATTCTTGTATACAGTGAAAATAAGAAACTCATGCAGAAATGCTACTTTCTCCTAAAAGTGATTTATTTAACACTTCTCTTCCATCATATTGACCAGTATTGTCTAAAATATGTATTATTCATACCTCTGTTATTAGCAAATATAGAAATAGCATCACAAATATTGAAAAGAAGGAATCTAAAACCTGAACTATTCTAGATTGATCATGAGAACATTCTAATGTGATAATTATGTTGTAAAAAAGAGTAAGCTGATAATGAAATTCAGATTTTTGCACTTTGGAACTGCTAATATATGTAATTTAGAATGACTTTATATTCATACATCAATTGACGGTTCTCTCATTAGTGATCCTTTGTTACATATAAACTTATTCCTAAACATCGAAAGTGGGTACATTAACACAATGTAATAGCAAAGAAAACAACCTTTTTTGTCATAGTAACTATTGCAGAGATATAAAATCACAAAAATATTGTTAGTAGAGGGACTAAAAGCAATATAGATTATTGAATATTAATAACTATGAACTGAATGACATAACAATAGTTGTTATATTTAACAGGCTACAAAAGTTTTGAAAGTGAATAATTAACTATATGTTGGTGTTCACAAGAACAGGATTTTATGGAGTAAATAATGTTGTAAAATACTAACTCATAAAGTTATTACGAGAAAAAATATATAAGCAATAGAATATAAAATGAACAATGTCAACTGCGAAAATTTTTTAGGCAACTTCAGTGTTATATTTTTTGATACAGTTTTTCATGTAGTCAGGGAGATTGCTGTAGCTACATATAGGATGATATTTAGATCATTAAATAATACTCCCATTGATTTGGATACATGGGATTTGAAGATAACAAATTCACATAGACAAGAACATGCAAAAAGTAACATATATATATATATATATATATATATATATATATATATATATATATATAGTTTAGTTGACTTTTTCTCCTGGCTCAGTCATATGTATTATTAAGAGGAGTTAGTGGGTGTTCATTGATGGCTAGAGTAATATGTGGACTAAGGTTGAAAACATCCATCCATCTCCAAATCTGGTTTGTAAGTTAACAACATACACTGCTAGTTTATAATATCTCATAATACATCATTACTCTTTATATCTGTTTTATTTCTATAGCATCGTTGGACATCAGGAACAAGGCTCAAGACATCCATCTACCTCCTAATCAGGTGGTAAGTTAACAACATGCACTAATTTTTTTACATTGTAACATGTAATGTAGTGATTGACAATATTAAATTTGACAGTACATGTATTACATTTGGTAGTTTTACATTTGGTAGTATTGTATTTGGTAGTATTTCAATAGTTGTGTTAAAACTTTGTGTATCTCTAACTAAACTTTCCTATATATTATATGTAATTGTATGTTCTAGAACAGCAGGAAAAAGTGAGTAGAGAGAATAATTGCAATTAAAGTACTACACAAGTATACCCTCTAAACCAGGGACAAAGGTATGTATATCATCTAGACAGAGTCTCATTGACAGCTCGTTACATCCCAAGGCTTTTCTAGACTAGGAATGAAACTACCTAATACATTAATTAAATATGAGGTGTAATCGAAATAAGCCACACCCAAAATAGTTTTGGCAGGTGTGGCTACTGAAGCTTAATTGTAGGTGTGGTGTTATGGTTAAGTATATAGTTGTGGGTGTGGTATATGTATGTTTATAAAAATGATAACATTACAAAAAATAACTACACATTGAGTGATGCATCAGTAATACAAGAAATGTTAAATTAAGGACAATAGCTTATTGTTATTGGGAGGCAAATAGTACAATAAGAATAAGAAAGACCATCCCACATAGGCAGTGCTATACAATCTTTCCAATTAGAGTCATACATTATCACTGCTAGTACTCTCGAAAGCACTTGTTGTTTTCTTTCTTGTATTAATTGATTTACCACTTTATACATCTCACTATATAAGTAGCTTAATTGTATATAATTAGTTTTACAAAAAAGAAGGAGTGTATTAATTGGAAACTTTGTGTATTTTTTATCAAAAATAAAAGTTCTACCTATCATAACTGTGTCACTGTCTTGTACTTATACTACTTTGTGTATCATAGTACTTTGCTTCAAAGGTCTGTAGTTTGACAAAGATTTTTATATACTCTTTATTATCCTGTATTTTTTAACTAAATTTTAATTGAATTGGTTCTAATTCTAATTATGTACATTGACAGATCATATACAGTATAATATTTTTGACATAATGAATGTGATGATGTTAATGTATAGATTGTAGCAAACTATCAACATCATTTTTCTTATATTATGTCAATGGATCACATTTAGAGGATGGTACTACCATATATAGTATGATAAATTGAGAGAATGTGAAACAGACATTGTTAATGAATAGGAACATTACCATACAACAATGAAATACATCTTATCTTATTAAAACAAGATAAGATTGTCTATCTTTCAATTTTATTGTGTGTCAAAAGCATATCAGAAACGAAATCTTTTAACATAATTGCATTATATGAATACATGTTTACATACTGGTAGTGTTGTGTATAGCTTCAATACTTTCTTAGTGATTGTACTGAAACCAAAACCATATTCCTTTGAGTCTATTTAATCATCCACTGTTGTATTTCTTGACATATTAACTGGGAAAATGTCAAGATTTTTGATCAATTCTCGATCAGCATTGCTAATTATTCTCTGGGATTTTTCTATGTTTGCTCATTTAAGTTTTCTTAGAAATTTTGCAGCAACTGCTTATGCTTAAGTCAATAATCATGCTCATAAAATTATCTTTGATATTGGATTTTGTCTTACTTTCTTGTTATTTCCCTTACATGGTCTACTTGCTGATATAAAAGTAGGTAGGTATACATCTATCATTACTGGTGTGTGTCTGTCATTTTTATCATGGATAATTGGTGGATTGGCTGTCATTATAAAGACTTCATCACATTATAATGTGCTGTTTCATATAACAAGTGGTGTTGCTTATTTGCTAGAAGTGATTGGATACTCATGTGTACGATCAAATATTATTTAATTTAACATTGATCAAGCAATTGGTGCTTCAGGTGATGAACTAAGTGCTATTATATATTGGCACTCATTGAGTTTACCTGTAATTTTTTTAATTGACATAATTGTGCAATGCTTGATAAATCAGTTTTTCATTGTGTCATACGTGCTATCAGGTGTGGCTGTCTCTATAGTCATTATCACTAACTTTCTCTTTAAACATTGGCTGGATACTACATCTCACATTGTTAATCCTGTCAAATTGATTGCTAAAGTACTCAACTATGCCAGACAAAATAATTATCCCAGGAATCGTAGTGCTTTAACCTATTGGGAGGAGAATTATCCTTCCAGGTTAGACCTGGGTAAGGAAAAGTATGGTGGACCATTCACAGAGGAGCAGGTAGAGAATGTCAACGTAGTTATGCGATTGACACCATTATTTATCTGTGTTGTTGGTCTCGCTTGTGCTGGTAATATTAAATGGATTAGTTTCTATAAATCAAATGAAGAGTTGTCTTTTTTTGATTGCTTTATTTCCAAAAATGCTTTATATGGTTTAGTAGCTTCACTATTAATTCTTTTCTATCAGTTTATTATACTTCCTTGTTTTCACAAATACATTCCAAGTATGCTTAAAAGAATTGGAGTTGGACTGGTATTCTCATTATTTACAACAATATATTATGTCATAATACTTGCTTGCAAAGACCATTTTCATTTTGACACAACCTTATACAAGTTTACTGTTGTTTCTCAAGTTTTGTATGGAATATCAAATGCTTTAATTTTGGCAACATCCTTAGAGTTCACAATAGCTCAGTCTCCACATGAAATGAGAGGTTTGTTAGTTGGACTATGGTATGCAGCTTTTGGTGTTGGTTATACTTTTACTATAAACATCACTTACCTATTTAGGTGTGAAATAGAGATGACATGCCAAAGTGTTTACTATTATATAGTTAAGAGTGTGCTTGTTCTTATTATTCTTATAGTGTTCATAATATTAGCTAAACGTTACAAGTTACGTGTGAGAGAAAATGAAATCAATGTACATTTAATAGTTGAGGAACATTATGAGAGATATATGGATCAGGAAGTAGAGTATAATAACAACGAGATGGGATACTCACTTGAGTATTACGATATTAACTGATGTATTTCTATGTCTATCCATATAGCTCTGTATACGGCTCTATATATATATATTGTATTTATAGCTTTTTTACAATGTAGACTTTTGTTTGGTTTATGTAAACAGGATGTTTGAACAAACAAGTGTGGTGCTTATAATACTACTGTATTAAAGTAATTTGACTGTTGATATTATCAGTGAATATATTACTTTTTTTTAAAAATAAAATCTTTGTCATAGATTCTCTATCATCTTACATTGATCTAAGTTGCATTAGAAATAAACAAATGTGTACATAATTCAATAATATTCCTATAATGTTTAACATAATAGTAATAATTATGAGAGATATACAAAACAGGAAGAAAGATATTATAATTCCTGTCAGTCCAATCACTGCTAATACAGTACCTGATAGAACATGGATGGCTGCTGCTATATAGAGATGTCATTCACCATCACATAATCTGTGCATGTTCAGCAAATCCTCACCATGTACTCTAACTAATGTACAGTTTATTGGTTTGCACAATCACTTATGTTTTATTAATCTGTTAACTATAATCAATGGTTTCTAATACTTTCAATAAATTGAAAAGTGTAATGAAAATTATTGTACATTATAACTGTTGTTTATAACTATTTGTTCAATGTATTTCTATATTTTATTGTTACTGATAAAAAGTGTAAAATCATTAAAAAGAGCAAATATTTAATAATATTTTCAAAAAGTCACAGATATTTGAAAAATGTCATATCAATCATAATCATTCATTGTTGTAGTTCTAGATGTATTAACTTGGAAAATGTCAAGATTTTTGATCAAATCTCGATCAGCACTGCTAATTATTCTCTGGGATTTCTCTATGTTTGCTCATTTAATGTTTATTACAGGTTCTGCAGCAACTATCTATGCTAAAGATAATAATCGTGCTCATTACATTATCTTTGATATTGGATATTGTCTTATTTTCTTTTTATATCCCTTAATTGGTCTACTTGCTGATGTAAAAGTAGGTAGGTATACATCTATCATTACTGGTGTGTATATGTCATTTTTATCATGGATAATTGGTGGATTGGGTTTTATCATAAAGATTTTATCACATTATAATGTGCTGTTTCATATAACAAATGGTGTTGGATATTTTCTACAAGTGATTGGATACTCATGTGTACGATCAAATATTATTCAATTTAACATTGATCAAGCAATTGGTGCTTCAGGTGATGAACTAAGTGCTATTATATATTGGCACTCACTGAGTATACATGTAATATTTTTCATTTACATAACTGTGCAGTGTTTGATAAATCAATTTTACATTGTGTCATATGTGCTATCAGGTGTGGCTGTCTCCATAGTCATTATTACTAACTTTCTTTTTAAACATTGGCTGGATACTACATCTCACATTGTTAATCCTGTCAAATTGATTGCTAAAGTACTCAACTATGCTAGGAAAAACAAGTGTCCTAGGAATCGTAGTGCTTTGACCTATTGGGAGGAGAATTATCCTTCCAGGTTAGACCTAGGTAAGGAAAAATATGGTGGACCATTCACAGAGGAGCAGGTTGAGAATGTCAAAGTAGTTTTGCGATTGACACCATTATTTATCTGCATTATTGGTCTCGTTTGTGCTTACAATATTAAATGGATTAGTTTCTATAAATCAAATGAAGAGTTGTCTTTTTTTGATTGCTTTATCTCCAAAAATGCTTTACATGCTTTAGTAGCTTCACTTTTAATACTATTATATCAGTTTATTATACTTCCTTGTTTTCACAAATACATTCCAAGTATGCTTAAAAGAATTGGAGTTGGACTGGTATTCTCATTATTTACAACAATATATTATGTCATAATACTTGCTTGTAAAGACCATTTTCATTTTGACACAACCTCATACAAGTTTACTGTTGTTTCTCAAGTTTTGTTTGGAATATCATATGCTGTAATTTTAACAACATCCTTAGAGTTCACAATAGCTCAGTCTCCACATGAAATGAGAGGTTTGTTAGTTGGACTATGGTATGCAGCACGTGGTGTTGGTTTTATTTTCACTATAAACAACAAATACCTATTTAGGTGTGAAATAGAGATGACATGCCAAAGTGTTTACTATTATATAGTTAAGAGTGTGCTCGTTCTTATTATTCTTATAGTGTTCATAATATTAGCTAAATGTTACAAGTTACGTGTGAGAGAAAATGAAATCAATGTACATTTAATAATTGAGGAACATTATGAGAGATATATGGATCAGGAAGTACAGTATATTAACGAAATGGGACACTCATATGAGTGTACAAACTGATACATTTCTACATCTATCCATATATGTATATATATGGCTATATATATTGTATATATAACTTTTTAACAATTTTAGACCTTTTTTGTTTCGTTTATTTAAAGAGTTTGAACAAACAAATGTAGTGTTTATAATACTATTGTATTAAAGTCTTTAGACTGTTGATATTATCACTAAATATATTACTTTGTAAAATAAAATCTTTGTAATAGACTCTCTATCAGATTCCATGATTTAAGTTGCATTAGAAATAAGTAAGCTTGTACATAATTCAATAATATTCTTATGATGTTCAACAGTAATAATAGTAATAATTATGAGAGATATACAAAACAGGAAGAAAGATATATAATTCCTGTCAGTCCAATCACTGCTTATACAGTACCTGATGGAACATAGACGACTGCTATATAGAGATGCCATTCACTATCACATAAATTGTGTATGTCCATCAAATACTGACCAAGCACTCTTACTAATGTGGATTTTATTGGTTTGCACAATCACTTATGTTTTATAAATCTATTAATTATAATCAATGGTTTGTAATACTTACAATAAAATGAAAAGTTTAATGAAAATATTGTACAATATAACTAGTGTTTATAACTACTTGTTCAATGTATTTCTATATTGTAATGTTACAGATAAAACATGCAATATAATAACAAAAAAACCTATCTAATAATACTTTCAAAAGATACAGATATCTCAGAAATATCATAACCAATCATCTATAATGTATCTAAAATATGTAGATGTCCTGATTTGAGTAAAATGTAATGAGAACACTGCCTTACTTTCCATTTGTGTATTACTAGTTACTCCTTAGAGCTATCAAGAGGATAATAATTAATATTCTGTGCTTGGTTTTCTTAAATTTCACAGATCTTGTTTTAAACCACAATATATTAAATAAGACATATAAATTCATATAGCAGCCATTCCTTCCTACATTTCTTTTGGTTCATGTATTAAGTATTTGTTTTGACTCAGTAAGTTGTGAAATACTTTCAAAATGTCAGAAATGATGTTTTAACAGATTTTTTCACAAATCAGATCACAAATCTGCATGTTTCCTGGAAGTGGCCACTTATTGCAATTCAGGTCACAAATAGTCTACTCTTTCATAAAAAAAACACAACATTGATTTGTAAAAAGATACCCTATTAAAACATCTCAAAAACAATTTTGTATACATAAAGTTACTGTATATGCACAGCAATTTTGTATGCATACAAACTGTTCTAAGGATGTTTATGATGTTTTAATAGTGGTCTTTTTAACAAAAAGGTCATGAAATTTTTGACAGGAGTGGTCATTAGTGTAAACAGATCACATATACTGAATTTTTGTTCCATTATGATGTCTCTTGCTACTGAGAATATATATTGTTGGTTCTCAAATATGTTACTGCCACATGTATAATAGTTTAAATAGACATCAATGTCCTGTGTTTTTTAACAAAAGGGTAGACTATTTGTGACCTGATTTGCAATAAGATGCCATTTCTGAGAAAACATGTACATTTGTGTGTGATATGATTTGTGAAGAGACACCTAGTTAACACATTTCAAAAACAGTTTTGTATACATAAAGTTACTATATATGCACAACAATTTTGTATGTATACAAAACTGTTTTAAAGGATATTTTAGATGTTTTAACAGTCAAACATTCGTGACCTGTTTGTTTAAAAGACCACTGTTTAAACATCTTAAACATATTTAAAACAGTTTTGTATACATACATAATTGTTGTGCATATATAGTAACTTTATGTATACAAAACTGTTTTTGAAATGTTTTAACTAGGTCTCTCTTCACAGATAATATCACTATTGTGCATGTTTTCCCAGAAATGGTCATTATTGCAAATCAGGTCACAAATAGTCTACCTTTTCATTAAAAAAACACATGAGATTGATGTCTATTTAAACTATATACATCATGTGGCAATAACACAGTCAAATACCAACAATACCCTTAGCACCAAGATTCATATTATAATGATGGAACAAACATTCAATATATGTCACCTGTTTACTATAAGGGACCACTTCTGTCAAAACGGGTGTGACCTGATTTCCAAAAAAGGACCACTGTTAAAACATCTTAAACTTTATTAAAAACAGTTTTGTGTACATACAAATTTGTTGTGCATATATAGTAACTTTATGTATACACAACTGTTTTTGAGATGATTTAACTGAGTCTCTTTTCACAAATCATATCATAAATGTACATGTTTTCCCAGAAATAGAATATTAAGAGATTAAATATTAAAAATATTAAGAGATTAAATGTCAAGTAATAAATCTTTACTAACTTATTTTTCATCTGCCATTAATCATTCATCTATATGCCTTCTGTCAGTCCATATAATATATAGGGATGTTCCAGGAAAAAATGGCTGCTGCACATTATCTATTATACATCAAACATAGCATCAAGTCTTTCTTTTAACAAAGATGACTTTATTTATATACACATACCTTAGGTTAATGTTTTATTGTGTTGTCACAGTTTGATGTTTCATTCTGATTCGGGCGTAAAAAGGGTTAGTTCACTCATACTTGAAGATATCATCATGATTTTAATGACTAAAATGAGGCACTTTAACCTGGGTAGGTTTGTGGTAGTATACGTTTTGATAACTTCAACATGTTCAGCAAGTAAACTCTGTTCGCAAAATATTGTCTTTGTTTCGAATTCAGTATCTCTACGACGGCATATTTTTATGTTCATAGTTATTACATTATTATATTACAATTAATAACTACAATGATTATTGTTAATAAATTAGTTATCGAAATAGCACATACTATATCTGCTCTCTCCTCTGTTGTTCGACGCAATTGAGTATAAGAACTTTGCTGGAGTGAAAAAAAAGAAGGCTATCTGACTGTACACAGTGCAACTCCAATATCATGCAGTTCTACATAACATATTATCACGTTTAGTACGCATATATCAAGTTCATATACAAACAAAACAGTAATAAGTACTCTGTCCATATTGAGAATAGCACTTATATACTCAATGTTATGTCTCTGGGTAGGACTAAATCAGAGACAAAATTGTCTGCGCCATTCAATAGGTCTTGCTACTTTGCAGATTTTGTATAATTCATAATTGTGGCAATTGTATTCAAGTTCAACATTTTTTTTATAGAAAAACAACTTGAGCTTCTAAAATTAAAAATGGCACGAAAATATTACAAAAATCAAAAAGCCTAAAAAGAAAAAGTAAGTAAAACATAGCCTAGGAATCAATAAAACTGCTCAAGAATTCTACTAAAATTAGTTCATTGTTCAATAGAACTTGAATGAGATTAATCAGCCATTATCCACCATACTTATTAATAACAGAATTTGTTAAAGCATAGTATTTACTGGTCATACGAGTTCCACTGTTTGTACCTCGAAAGACACCATAAGCATGTACTCCAATGATTGTGTACACGTTATTACTCTTACGGTAGTAGACAGCACTGCCACTGTTACCACCATAAGTATCACATGTATATTTCAGACGTTTATCAAGAACTTGAGCAAGAGGACAACTGGTACCATAGAGACACCGTTTTGGGAGATCTGCTGGGTAGCCATAAATGAAAATAGTTGTTGTAGCAGCTGGAGGTGTTATTGAAGTAAAGCTCATTGTCACTGGAGAGGGACTACTCATAATGATCCAACCAATATCATTTTCGGGACGAGGGTTGTTAATCCATCCATTAATGGTAAGAGCATTTTTCCAGTATGAACTTGCCCTTTATTTGGATCACAGTCCTTCGCACGATGGACATTCAACCTATCGTACCATCCAGTCCTGCCATGGACACAATGACCTGCAGTCAGAACAATCTTTCGAGCTACAAATGTTCCAGTACATCCGATAGCAATTCGACCAATGGCTGTATAAGGAAAAACATTTGGAACTTGTCGTTGACGTGAGTCTGGTCCAATGACGGAACGTTTCTCAGACAGGTCCTCTAGTGAGTCTTCTAGAACCTTACGAAATTCAGCAGGATGATGTGATGGTAGTTCCACATTTTCATCAACTTTATCTTCTTTCGTGTAGAAAAGACTCTCAACATCTTCAAGAGATCCAGTGTATTCGTATCCATCTTTGGTCACCATAACAAGTCGAAGTCCCTCTAGGAATTCATCTGTGCCCTCAAGAGGTGCAGCTTTGTCACTGAATCTGACAGGCATACCAACAATGTTCTTTATGGGAGAGAACTCAATCTTTTTCCCTCGCATTTGAGGACGAGCATCTATGGAACCCCAAAGGAGGACAGAGCTGGTCAACACAAAAAGGATCATTGATACCATCATTATAAGTTGAAACTTGCAAAGATGTGAATAACAAATTAATAGTGTGCGTTGTAACAACAACTGCTACTGGTCTGTAATTAATCTGCTTATATATACTCCAATGATCTCATAACTAGAGTCATGTTGTCATGGTAATGTACACTTCAATAGTAAAGTGTTGTAGGTGGTTTTATTGAAGTATCACTAACAAATTTATACATCAGACTAACTGTCTCCAAGAGTATGTTTGTGGTGACGTAAGTTATTTTATTCCATATTATCAGTATTTCCATATCCTTGTTTATTAATTAAATTATGAAAGTGGCCACTTATTGGAATTGAGGTCACAAATAGTCTACTCTTTCATAAAAAAAAACAGAACATTGATTTGTAAAAAGGTACCCTGTTAAAACATCTCAAAAACAGTTTTGTATACATAAAGTTACTATATATGCACAGCAATTTTGTATGTATACAAACTATTCTAAGGATGTTTACGATGTTTTAATAGTGGTCTTTTTAATGAGGGTCATGAAAGTTTTGACAGGAGTGGTTCTTATTGTAAACAGATCACATATACTGAATTTTTGTTCCATTATGATGTCTCTTGCTACTGAGAATATATATTGTTGGTTCTCAAATATGTTACTGCCACATGTATAATAGTTTTAATAGACATCAATGTCTTGTGTTTTTTTAACAAAAGGGTAGACTATTTGTGACCTGATTTGCAATGAGGTGCCATTTCTGAGAAAACATGTACATTTGTGTGTGATATGATTTGTGAAGAGACACCTAGTTAACACTTTTCAAAAACAGTTTTGTATACATAAAGTTACTATATATACACAACATTTTGTATGTATACAAAACTGTTTTAAAGGATATTTTAGATGTTTTAACAGTCAAACATTCGTGACCTGTTTGTTTAAAAGACCACTGTTTAAACATCTTAAACATATTTAAAACAGTTTTGTATACATACATAATTGTTGTGCATATATAGTAACTTTATGTATACAAAACTGTTTTTGAAATGTTTTAACTAGGTCTCTCTTCACAGATAATATCACTATTGTGCATGTTTTCCCAGAAATGGCCATTATTGCAAATCAGGTCACAAATAGTCTACCTTTTCATTAAAAAAACACACAAGGTTGATGTCTATTTAAACTATATACATCGTGTGGCAATAACATAGTCAAGAACCAACAATACTCTTAGCACCAAGATTCATATTATAATGATGGAACAAACATTCAATATATGTCACCTGTTTACAATAAGGGACCATTTCTGTCAAAACAGGTGTGACCTGACTTCCAAAAAAGGACCACTGTTACAACATCTTAAACTTTATTAAAAAAAGTTTTGTGTACATACAAATTTGTTGTGCATATATAATAACTTTATGTATACACAACTGTTTTTGAGATGATTTAACTGAGTCTCTTTTCACAAATCATATCACAAATGTACATGTTTTCCCAGAAATAGCTCCTCATTACTCAATAGTCTATTGTATTAAAAGGAGTGATCTAAACTGTTATTTAGATTTACAACCTTACATTACTTCGTTCTGTCCATCTTTGAAAGGGCAATTGTTGATGCTGAACTATTCATCTATCAAAGTAAACGATCTTATAAGCTACTATTACAAAAAAAATATTCGAAACATAAGATTTCATTCTAATAATAGTAGCTTTCTCCAGTAAAAGTGTTAAGGATATTGTATAGATATTTCAATTCTATATTGTTATGCTACAAGCAACAGTAAACAAAATAACTTGAATCTTATTTTCCGGTTGTAGAAGAGTATGGCAGGTAACATACACAGGTTTGTTCAATATGAGAATTTTAGAACTGTAGAAAATAGAGTTTGGTCATCCCTTCAAAGCCTTTAACCTTAATATCATCAACAAAGAAGTGGTTTAATTGTCTATTATAAATTATATAAAGCAAAAAAAATAAAAACTACCATTTGACAGTTTTAACTGACAATATTTAAACTGCATATTACCATAGTATCATTATTGCATTAAAAAACACTTCTATTTTTATTGCATCAATAACACTCCAAAATAAATCTTTATGATTTGGTCTCATCTTCTCATTTTTATTGAGTATTCTTTCTAGCATAACTTGTAAACTGTGACATTACTGAACATATTACAGGTAAATTATACATGTAATGCTTTTTGTCTATTGACTTGAAACATATATCTCAATATTAATATGCATTAACTACATAACTATAGTAATATATTAATAAGACCACATTAACAGAAGTAAACAATTTTTATGATTTACATTAAGTAATTCATTAATAACACAACCCTTCATTGGACTGAGGGTTTTTGTTTCCCTGGATCGGCTATTGATGTGGATAGCGAGGTGCTGTACAGCCCTGTGCAAAATATGCAGGCTACTGACAATTAAAACAAATTAATTATCTAGATGGTGAGCTTGGCTGTTGTCGTCAAGGACAAGAGTGTTCATTTTTTCTTCTAGCTTTGTGATCTTAATAGATAAGTGCTCAATCAACAACATTAATTTCCCGTAATTAAGAGTTGTGAATAAGAGAACTAGCTGAGAGATCTTCTGCTTTATATAGCTGCATTGTAGCAGTTATTGCTTTATCCAGTGTCTTCCGTTCTTTCTAATTGACAACAAATGAATACTAAAGATGAGCTAAGTAAGAGCATTTGCTCTGTGGCTTTAGATACAAATCAGGGTAAGCCTTTGTGAAAAGTATGCAAAGATTTTCTGCATAATCAGCCTAATTCCAGTACACTCTCGTGTTGAAAACTCAGCTAGATATAGCTCACGCTTACTCTCAGGCTTAAATCAGACTGTCAGTGTTACCACAACATTATTAAAACTGGACTTGTCTTCTTTGGATAGTCTTTGAAACACTATTTGAGTCTGATCTATTAATCAAACTTTCAAAAAAGAAAGCTTCATAACAGCTTCTCAAACATTGACCTCTTTAGAGTTGTCAAAATGAACAATCCATTGATCCCAACTAGAGTTTGAGCCACCAGAGAAAGTTCAGGTAAAAGAAAACGTTTTGGTGTTGCTATCTACAATATGAAATCCTACACACTGCGCCAGTGTAAGAAAATGACTTGATCAACAATCATTAAAACTAACAAGTATTTTGTGTTTTTAACACAGTTAATCAATTTATATATCATATAACATGAAATGTACTAAAATATTCTAGACTAATTATACATTTATTGTTGAATTGTCCATTGCCCACACATAATAGATGCCTGGTTCTGCTTGTCTAATTATGTTCTAGAATATTCTGTAGACTAATTATAATAAGTGTTGATACATTACACTTCTATATTGGATCAATCCAGTTGATATTAGATCAATCAATTCTATATTGAATTAATCAATTCAATATTAACTTGATTTCTTAAATATTCTGTCCATTTTATGAGATGGGACTAGAATATTATCCTATGAAGAAAGAGATAACACACTAATATTGAACTGATGACAGTTTTATTTGTCATTTCTTCTTGTTTCTACCCAGTGTTGTTATTAATAATAGTAGTACATAACACTGTTGATTAATGCACAAACTAATACACAATTTTATATGTGTACCTTATATTAAGGTATTTATAGGGTGTCATCCGTGTCAAAATTGGAAAGTAAGTCAAGAGATTTATAATAAATAATAACTCATTTAATATATAATGATAATTTTCTAATTTTGACACAAAAGGCAGCCCACAGTTATTAGGAAACATTGTCATTTTAATAAGTGGAATCATAAATCATGAACCTGTTCTTACTGACAAATAAAAGGTAAAACATTATAGTTAACTAATCTCTTATCTATAGCTGCCAGAATAATATACATTGACAAAGAACTCCATAATATTAATGGAATGGACTCTTCCAAATATATTCAAACTCCAGACTGTCCCCACTGACACAGACATTTGGATAACCAGTTTTACAAACTCAGAACAAACTTGTGACACATAGTGATAGAACGTAAGTTTAAATATAAAACAGTCATATATATTTTTCATTATCCAGGAGTTAGCATATAAAATGACATTATAAACTAATACAATAAGACATGTAAACTAGAAAACATACCAATACTGTAAGGTAGTATGAGAGACCTTCAATTCAGTTCACTTGCAATACACTGATTTAGTATAACATAGTATTTTCTGTTGCTTTTTAGAAGTTATTCTATCCTCTGAATAATAATGAAAAGTTAAATTAATGTTCTTTATATTTCTGTTTGTACAACATACTAGATAAAGTCCAGTTTTATCAAACTTTTTGTCTTGTAGGATATCAACGTCACATAGTAACATCATCTATTATATTGCAATACACTCGATTTAATTACTGATACTATGATTTCTTATACTTAAATATATGAAATTTGCTACTGAAGGTTAATGTGTGAGTGTAATGCTTATGGTTAGGTATATATTTGTGGGTGTGGTTATTGAATACTTCTCTGACATCCTACCATTCTTTCCTTACATTTGGTAGCTTTACCTCGATATGAAATATAGTTACCACTTACATTGTATCTAGTGCCTCTGGTTACTTCTGCTTATTTATATCCTAGTACATATAATTTAATGAATCTCTTAATACTCTAGAGCAACAGACTAAGGTGAGTATATCATCCAAAGAGACAAAATATAAATCTGTACCCAGCCCACACATAATGGATATATATGTGTTTAGCCATGCTTTGGAATGTGATAATTGCTTTACTGGGACCTGGAACCACAGGTATGCAAACTTAGAGCATATCATTACTTATGTCCATAGAGAATAATTGTCATTTATAATTCAAGAAATTAAATTAAATAAGGAGAAGATAATTTAAACCAATAAGAAGAGCAGAATAATATGTGCAAGGTATCTAGAGCATGTGAAAATGAACAAGATCAGAAACGAACCGAAATTAGAAGATAATTAGGAATACAGAAATTATTATGAAAATGCTAATGTTTAGTTTATTCTGGCCAGACTAAGGATCAGAGCCAGAAATATGACTAAATCTATCCTTTTACTATACAATGCAAAAGTGTTTACTATTATATAGTTAAGAGTGTGCTTGTTCTTATTATTCTTATAGTGTTCATAATATTAGCTAAATGTTACAAGTTACGTGTGAGAGAAAATGAAATCAATGTACATTTAATAGCTGAGGAATATTATGAGAGATATGGATCAGAAAGTAGAGTATAATAACAATGACATCCGATACTCACTTGATTATTACAATATTAACTGATATATTTCTACATCTATCCATATATATATGTGTATGGGTATATATATTGTATATAAAACTCTTATACAACTTTAGACCTTTGTATTGTAAACAAGATGTTTGAAAAAAACAAGTGTGGTTTTTATAATACTATTGTATTAAAGTTTTTGGACTGTTAATATTATCAGTGAATATATTACTTTTCTTTAATAATAAAATCTTTGACACTCTATCAGATTCCATGATCTAAGTTGCATTAGAAATAAACAAATGAGTACATAATTCAATAATATTCCTATAATGTTTAACATAATAGTAATAATTATGAGAGATATACAAAAAAGAAAAAAAGATATTATAATTCCTGTCAGTTTAATCACTGCTGATATTATACTTAATGGATCATGGATTGCTGCTATATAGAGATGCCATTCACCATCACATAATCTGTGAATGTTCAGCAAATCATGTACTCTAACTAATGTACAGTTTATTGATTTGCACAATCACTCATGTTTTATTAATCTGTTAACTATAATCAATGGTTTGTAATACTTTCAATAAAATGAAAAGTATTGTACATTATAACTATTGTTTATAACTATTTGTTCAATGTAATTCTATATTTTATTGTTACAGATACACACATTTGAGTGGCTCACGGACATTTGAGAAATGTTATATCAATCATCTATAATGTACCTAAATTATGTAGATGACTTGATTTGAGTACAAATTAATAAAAACTCACTTTTACTTTCACTCAATACATTCTCATTATGTTTGTCTAGTTACTCTCTAAGAACTATTAAGAGAATAACAATTACTATTCTGTGCTTAGTTTCCTTAAATTTCACATTTTTTAAACCACAATATATTAACTAAGACATGTAACTTCATATAGCAGCCATTGCTTCGTACATGTCTTTTAGTTCATGTAGTAAGTATTCCTTATGACTCAGTAAGGTGTGAATTACTTTCAAAATGAATCAGAAATGATAAATAATTTATTATATCAAAAATACAACAAAAATATAATTAGTTTCTGCACAAATTTATGGATATATGTGTGTTTAGGCATGCTTTGGAATGTGATAATTGCTTTACTGGAACCTGGAACCACAGGTATGCAGGACTTACAGCATACTTTAGTTATGTCTACAGTAAATAATTGACATTTGTCATTCAAGAAATTTAAAATGAGTAAGGAGAAGACAATTTAAACCAATGAAAAGAGCAGAATAATGTGTGCAAGGTGTCTAGAGCGTGTGAAGATGAACAAGATCAGAAACAAACTGAAGTTAGAAGATGAGTTAGATGTAATATAGAAATTATGCTGAAAATGTTAAAGTTTAGTCTATTCTGGCCAGACTAAGGATCAGAGCCAGAAATATGACTAAATCTATATCTTTTATATGCAAGGCAAACCCTACATACCTATGTATATCTACTTTAGTGTACAGTCACACACAGCTTACCTTGTTTCTCTTTAGTCAAATTATCAATCTCTTCTTGTTTCTCTACTAATACTTTATCAATAGCTATAGAACATAACCATATATGGTATGTACTACTAAGAGTATCATAACTAACCTTCTTTCTCTTTGGTTCAATTCTCTATTTCTATTTCCTTATCCTTGTTCATTCTATCTAATAATTTCAGCTTCTCTGTTTATATTAAGTACCCAGTTATATCACTAATGTACATGTACTGATTAAGTGTTACTTGATAATTGGTCTTATTGCTGTTCCCAGTCCACACTAGTATAATTTAATTCATAAGAAGTATAAAAATCTTTTTAAGATTTTGAAGGATCTGGGGCTAGGATAGAAAAATACCAGATACATGATAGTAGGATTGATTGGAAAACATCACTGCTAAAATATTCAACAAGGTAGACAATATAAATTTTTGTAATCCTTTAAGATACAAACATAGAAAAGTACACCAGCTAGACTGAAGACGTTACGTGAAGATTACCATGTAAGATTTGTTAAACTTCCACCTTACCAAATTGCACACTCACTCAATGCATATACTATAACCTCACCAAGCAGATTGATGAGGGTTAATTAAAGTACATAATAAAAATTCTGATTATTTAAAGAAGAACCTAACAACATGAATAGTTTTTTTGAAACACAACAAAACACCAACAAGAATAAACTTACTGTCAGAATTCAATATTACTGTTGCATGATAATAATTATGTCAGTTATATAGGCAGCTGTACCAACATGGACTATAAGAGATTTCCCATTTTCAAATATCTGATAAATAATAATCAATGATTCATTTAATGAACTTATAATGGACTAAAAGAGAAATTATATTAAGACATCCCTGCATAAGCAATGCTAACTTACCCACAACCAGCCAGAACTCACTTTTAAAGCATATACAACTATTCATAGAATATTGTACATTATATGAACATTACCTTGAAGATACCAGATAGTCCTTCACATAATATGAAATGTGAATATAGTTATGCAGAAAATAAAATATACAAATTAGGTATTATACACTACATTATTCTAATATTCACAAATTTGAAGTTTAATGCTTAATAACTAGTTTAAAATCATTAAAGACATTCGTATTGTGTATATAATGTGTGCATGTAACCTGATCTGTGAAAAGGGACTACTTCTATCAAACCATTAAAACACTTTCATGTGCTATGCAATTTTTAATAAAATGCTTACTAATTTTGCATTTCAAGTTATCTATTGTTTTTAAAACTAAGATATAATTTAGTAAACATCAATTGAAAAATGTATGGTTATGTACATGACAACTGCATGTTTTTGAGATGTTTTCACAGAAGTGATCCCTTTTGCAAATCAACTCACATATCATATATACATATACATACATACATACATACATACATACATACATACATACATACATACATACATACATACATACATACATACATACATACATACGTACATACATACATACATATGTACATACATACATGCACTAATAATTATGAACGTATGTTTTCATAATAGTAGTGTTGTGTATAGCTTCAATACTTTCTTAATGCTTGTACTGAAAGCAAGACTACATTCTTTGAGTCTATCTAATCATTAATTGTTGTAGTTCTAGATGTATTAACTGGGAAATGTCAAGATTTTTGATCAATTCTAGATCAGCACTGCTAATTATTCTCTGGGATTTCTCTATGTTTGCTCATTTAAGTCTTATTAGAGGTTTTGCAGCAACTATCTATTCTGAAAATAATAATCGAGCTCGTCACATTATCTTTGACATTGGATATTGTCTTGTTTTCTTTTTATATCCTTTTTTTGGTCTACTTGCTGACATAAAAATAGGTAGGTATACATCTATCATTACTGGTGTGCATATGTCATTCATATCATGGATAATTGCTGGATTGGCTTTTATCATAAAGACTTTATCACATTATAATGTCCTGTTTCATATAACAAGTGGTGTTGCTTATTTGCTAGAAGTGATTGGATACTCATGTGTACGATCAAATATTGTCCAATTTAATATTGATCAAGTTATTGGTACTTCAGGTGATGAACTAAGTGCTATTATATATTGGCACTCATTGAGTGTACCAATAATTTTTTTTGTAGACACAATTGTGCAATGCTTGATAAATCAGTTTATGATTGTGTCATATGTACTATCAGGTGTGGCTGTCTCTATAGTCATTATCACTAACTTTCACGTTAAACAATGGCTGGATACTACATCTCACATTGTTAATCCTGTCAAATTGATTGCTAAAGTACTCAACTATGCCAGACAAAATAATTATCCCAGGAATCGTAGTGCTTTAACCTATTGGGAGGAGAATTATCCTTCCAGGTTAGACCTGGGTAAGGAAAAGTATGGTGGACCATTCACAGAGGAGCAGGTAGAGAATGTCAAGGTAGTTATGCAATTGACACCATTATTTATCTGTGTTGTTGGTCTCGTTTGTGCTGGTAATATTAAATGGATTAGTTCAGTCTCCAATTGAAATGAGAGGTTTGTTAGTTGGACTATGGTATGCAGCACGTGGTGTTGGTTATACTTTCACTATAAACAGCAAATACCTATTTATGTGTGAAAAAGAGATGACATGTCTAAGTGTTTACTATTATATAGTTAAGAGTTTGCTTGTTCTTATTATTCTTATAGTGTTTATAATATTAGCTAAACGTTACAAGTTACGTGTGAGAGAAAATGAAATCAATGTACATTTAATAGCTGAGGAACATTATGAGAGATATATGGACCAGGACGTAGAGTATAGTAAAGAAATGGGGCACTCACTGGAGTGTACTAACTGATACATGCATTTCTACAACTATCGGTATATGTATGTATATGGCTATATATATTGTATACAAAACCTTTTTCGCAATTTTAGACATTTTGTTTTGTTTATGTAAAGAGGATGTTTGAACAAACAAATGTAGTGTTTATAATACTATTGTATTAAAGTCTTTAGACTGTTGACATTATTAGTCAATATGTTACTTGGTTTTTTTCTAAATAAAATCTTTGTCATAGATTCTCTATCAGTTTCATGAAAACTTAATTTACTTGCCAATTGAATTTTCATGAGGAAGTAATCCAAACAGTGCAGCAATATATCACATAATATCAAAATATAATAAAGATTATCATTAGTTTCAGCAGAGATTTATGGATATATATGTGTTTGGCTATGCTTTGGAATGTGATAATTGCTTTACTGGAACCTGGAACCACAAGTATGCAAGACTTAGAGTATACTTTAGTTATGTCTATAGAGAATAATTGACATTTTTTACTCAAGAAATTTAAAATGAGTAAGGAGAAGACAATTTAAACCAATAAAAACAGCAGAATAATGTGTGCAAGGTGTCTAGAACGTGTGAAGATGAACAAAATCAGAAACGAACTGAGGTTAGAAAATAAGTTAGATATAATATAGAAATTATGCTAAAAATGTTAAAGCTTAGTTTATTCTAGCCAGACTAAGGATCAGAGCCAGAAATATGACTAAATCTATATCTTTATATGCAAGGCAAACTCTATGTACCTATGTATATCTACTTTAGTGTACAGTCATACACAGTAAGATGAGCTTCCACATTTACCACATTTCAAAAACAGCAATAGCATTGTCTTTACATAATATTTTGCACATTCAAATGTTTATTATCACAAGGAAAGTGTTTTCTGTTTGCTTTTATTCCTAGATAATGTTATACATACAGTACTACTAACAGAATAATAGCTTACTTTGTTTCTCTCGAATCAACTTATCAATCTCTTCTTGTTTCTCTACTAATATTTTATCAGTAGCTATAGACCATAACCATATATGGTATGTACTACTAAGAGTATCATATCTAACCTTCTTTCTATCTGATTCAATTCTCTATTTCTATTTCCTTATCCTTCTTCATTCAAACTAATAATTTCAACTTCTCTGTTTATATTAAGTACACAGTTATATCACTAATGTACATGTACCTGATTAAGTGTTACTTGATAATTGGTCTTATTGCTGTTCCCAGTCCACACTAGTATAATTTAATACATAAGAAGTATAAAAATCTTCTTACAATTTTGAAGGATCTGGGGGTAGGATAGAAGAATACCAGATACATGATAGTAGGATTGATTGGAAATACGAAACGCTCAATTTTCTAATTTATTAGAAATGGTTGCTGAAATGGACTATCATAGTGTATTATAGCTACAAGATAAAGTGGTAGCAGTGACAATTATATTTAGTGAGAAGTAAGAGGATTATACAAATGAAAAGCTTAAGCTTATAACTCTTCATGTACAAGAGCATCTAGATCATGTGTAGTGAAATCATTCAAAATGATGTATGAAGCTTATTAATTTACGTGTGACAAGAGATATTATTAATACAAATATTGTTTTAAAATCAAATACAACACTTGAGAGCAGTAATAATAATAATATACATTTGACTAAAGACAGTAGACACCTTTCTCACATTAAGAAAATGCATGGGCATTATTGAATTATTAATATAGTCAGTGGATATACTAACACATCAGAAGAAATGAAAAACTATGCCAAAATTTATAATTAATGCTGATAATCTTGTATACCATCCAGATTATCAAAAAGAGGAGGGGCTACTACACAAGTGTACATACAGAGAATTGACTGATTGTTGTTTTAGTGTTCAAAGCATACAAGTTATATATTTTATTATATACCTTTAGTTAAATCTTTTTGGGTTGCTTTTCTTTGGATCTTCTCAAGATCAGTTACTGGTTTATAAGCCTTTGGTATGAACTCCAGGTCTGGTAACAATGAAATACAAGCAAAAGTAACATATATATGTTAATATTACATACCTTTTAAGCTCTGCTTTAATTCCTCAATGTGTTTAACTCTCAGTCTTTTAGATAACTTTTGATTCAAGTGGTTCAAATTCTAATTATGTACATTTACAGAACATATCCAGTTAATATATAGATCATGGTAAACTATCAACATCATTTTTCTTATATTGAGTCAATGGATCACATTCATAGGATGGTACTACCATATATAGTATGATAAATTAAGAGAAGGTAAAACAGACATTGTTAATGAATTGAAACATTACCATACGACTATGGAATACAATTTACCTTATAAGAACAAGATAATATTGTTTATCTTTCAATTTTCTTACATGTCAAAAGCATATCATAAACAAACTCTTTTGACATAATTGCACTAATGTTAATACATGTTTAGATATTGGTGGTAGTGTTGTGTATACAATCAATGCTTCCTTAATGCTTATGCTGAAAGAAAAACCACATTTCTTGGAGTCTATCTAATCATTCATTGTTGTGGTTCTAGATGTATTAACTGGGAACATGTCAAAATTTTTGATCAATTCTCGATCAGCACTGCTAATTATTCTCTGGGATTTCTCTATGCTTGCTCATTTAAGTTTTATTAGAGGTTTTGCAGCAACTCTTTATGCTGAAGATAATAATCAAGCTCGTCACATTATTTTTGACATTGGATATTGTCTTGGTTTCTTTTTATATCCTTTTTTTGGTCTACTTGCTGACATAAAAGTAGGTAGGTATACATCTATCATTACTGGTGTGTATATGTCATTCATATCATGGATAATTGCTGGATTGGCTTTTATCATAAAGACTTCATCACATTATAATGTCCTGTTTCATATAACAAGTGGTGTTGCTTATTTGCTAGAAGTGATTGGATACTCATGTGTACGATCAAATATTGTCCAATTTAACATTGATCAAGTTATTGGTACTTCAGGTGATGAACTAAGTGCTATTATATATTGGCACTCATTGAGTGTACCAATAATTTTTTTTGTAGACATAATTATGCAATGCTTGATAAATCAGTTTATGATTGTGTCATATGTGCTATCAGGTGTGGCTGTCTCTATAGTCATTATCACTAACTTTCACTTTAAACACTGGCTGGATACTACATCTCACATTGTTAATCCTGTCAAATTGATTGCTAAAGTACTCAACTATGCCAGACAAAATAATTATCCCAGGAATCGTAGAGCTTTGACCTATTGGGAGGAGAATTATCCTTCCAGGTTAGACCTGGGTAAGGAAAAGTATGGTGGACCATTCACAGAGGAGCAGGTAGAGAATGTCAAGGTAGTTATGCAATTGACACCATTATTTATCTGTGTTGTTGGTCTCGTTTGTGCTGGTAATATTAAATGGATTAGTTTCTATAAATCAAATGAAGAGTTGTCTTTTTTTAATTGCTTTATGTCCAAAAATACATTACATGCTTCAGTAGCTTCACTTTTAATTCTCTTCTATCAGTTTATTATTCATCCTTCTTTTCACAAATACATTCCAAGTATGCTTAAAAGAATTGGAGTTGGACTGATATTCTCATTATTTACAACAATATATTATGTCATAATACTTGCTTGCAATGACCACTTTAATTTTGACACAACCTCATACAAGTTTACTGTTGTTTATGAAGTTTTGTATGGAATATCATATGCTTTAATTTTGCCAACATCCTTAGAATTCACAATAGCTCAGTCTCCACATGAAATTAGAGGTTTGTTAGTTGGACTATGGTATGCAGCACGTGGTGTTGGTTATACTTTCACTATAAACAGCAAATACCTATTTAGGTGTGAGAAAGAGATGACATGTCTAAGTGTTTACTATCATATAGTTCAGAGTGTGCTTGTTCTTATTATTCTTATAGTGTTCATAATATTAGCTAAATGTTACAAGTTACGTGTGAGAGAAAATGAAATCAATGTACATTTAATAGCTGAGGAACATTATGAGAGATATATGGACCAGGACGTAGAGTATATTAACGAAATGGGACACTCACTGGAGAGTACTAACTGATACATGCATTTTTACAACTATCGGTATATGTATGTATATGGCTATATATATTGTATATATAACTCTTTCACAATTTAGACATTTTGTTTTGTTTATGTAAAGAGGATGTTTGAACAAACAAGTGTGGTGTTTATAATACTATTGTATTAAAGTCTTTAGACTCTTGACATTATTAGTCAACATGTTACTTTGGTTTTTTCTAAATAAAATTTTTGTCATAGATTCTCTATCAGTTCCATGAAAACTTAATTTACTTGCTAATTGAATTTCCATGAGGAAAGTAATCCAAACAGTGCAGCAACGTATCACATAATATCAAAATATAATAAAGAATATCATTAGTTTCAGCAGAGATTTATGAATATATATGTGTTTGGCTATGCTTTGGAATTTGATAATTGCTTTACTGGAACCTGGAACCACAGATATGCAAGACTTAGACCATACTTTAGTTATGTCTATAAAGAATAATTGACATTTTTCATTCAAGAAATTTAAAATGAGTAAGGAGAAGACAATTTAAACCAATGAAAAGAGCAGAATAATGTGTGCAAGGTGTCTAGAGTGTGTGAAGATGAACAAGATCAGAAACGAACTGAAGTTAGAAGATGAGTTAGATATAATATAGAAATTATGCTGAAAATGTTAAAGTTTAGTTTATTCTAGCCAGACTAAGGATCAGAGCCAGAAATATGACTAAATCTATCCCTTTATATGCAAGGCAAAATCTATGTACCTATGTATATCTACTTTAGTGTACAGTCATACACAATAAGATGAGCTTCCACATTTACCACATTTCAAAAACAGCAATAGCATTGCCTTTACATAATATTTTGCACATTCAAATGTATATTATCACAAGGAAAGTGTTTGCTGTTTGCTTTTATTCCTAGATAATGTTATACATACAGTACTACTAACAGAATAATAGCTTATCTTGTTTCTCTCGAATCAACTTATCAATCTTTTCTTGTTTCTCTACTAATATTTTATCAGTAGCTATAGACCATAACCATATATGGTATGTACTACTAAGAGTATCATATCTAACCTTCTTTCTCTCTGGTTCAATTCTCTATTTCTATTTCCTTATCCTTCTTCATTCTATCTAATATTTTCAACTTATCTGTTTATATTAAGTACACAGTTATATCACTAATGTACATGTACCTGATTAAGTGTTACTTGATAATTGGTCTTATTGCTGTTCCCAGTCCATACTAGTATAATTTAATACATAAGAAGTATAAAAATCTTTTTAAGAATTTGAATGATCCGGGGCTAAGATAGAGAAATACCAGATACATGATAGTAGGATTGATTGGAAATACGAAATGCTCAATTTTCTAATTTATTAGAAATTGTTGCTGACATGGACTATCATAGTGTATTATAGCTACAAGATGAAGTGGTAGCAGTGACAATTATATTTAGTGAGGAGTAAGAGGATTATACAAATGAAAAGCTTAAGCTTATAACTCTTCATGTACAAGAGCATCTAGATCATGTGTAGTGAAATCATTCAAAATGATGTATGAAGCTTATTAATTTACGTGTGACAAGAGATATTATTAATACAAATATTGTTTTAAAATCAAATACAACACTTGAGAGCAGTAATAATAATATTATACATTTGACTAAAGACAATAGACACCTTTCTCACATTAAGAAAATGCATGGGCATTATTGAATTATTAATATAGTCAGTGGATATACTAACACATCAGAAGAAATGAAAAACTATGCCAAAATTTATAATTAATGCTGATAATCTTGTATACCATCCAGATTATCAAAAAGAGGAGGGGCTACTACACAAGTGTACATACAGAGAATTGACTGATTGTTGTTTTAGTGTTCAAAGCATACAAGTTATATATTTTATTATATACCTTTAGTTAAATCTTTTTGGGTTGCTTTTCTTTGGATCTTCTCAAGATCAGTTACTGGTTTATAAGCCTTTGGTATGAACTCCAGGTCTGGTAACAATGAAATACAAGCAAAAGTAACATATATATGTTAATATTACATACCTTTTAAGCTCTGCTTTAATTCCTCAATGTGTTTAACTCTCAGTCTTTTAGATAACTTTTGATCGAAGTGGTTCAAATTCTAATTATGTACATTTACAGATCATATATAATGTATAGATCATGGTAAACTATCAACATCATTTTTCTTATATTGTGTCAATGGATCACATTCATAGAATGGTACTACCATATATAGTATCATAAATTAAGAGAAGGTAAAACAGACATTGTTAATGAATTGAAACATTACCATACAACTATGGAATACAATTTACCTTATAAGAACAAGATAAGATTGTTTATCTTTCAATTTTCTTGTGTGTCAAAAGCATATCAAAAACAAACTCTTTGGACACAATTGCACTAATGTTGATACATGTTCAGATATTGGTGGTAGTGTTGTGTATAGGATCAATACTTTCTTAATGCTTATGCTGAAAAAAAACCCACATTTCTTGGAGTCTATCTAATCATTCATTGTTGTGGTTCTAGATGTATTAACTGGGAAAACGTCAAAAGTTTTGATCAATTCTCGATCAGCCCTGCTAATTATTCTCTGGGATTTCTCTATGTTTGCTCATTTAAGTTTTATTAGAGGTTTTGCAGCAACTCTCTATGTTGAAGTTGATAATCAAGCTCATAACATTATCTTTGATATTGGATATTGTCTTTTTTCTTTTTATATCCTTTTTTTGGTCTACTTGCTGATATAAAAGTAGGTAGGTATACATCTATCATTACTGGTGTATATCTGTCATTTTTGTCATGGATAATTGGTGGATTGGGTTTAATTATAAAGACTTCATCACATTATAATGTGCTGTTTCATATAACAAGTGGTGTTGCCTATTTTCTACAAGTGATTGGATACTCATGTGTACGATCAAATATTATTCAATTTAACATTGATCAAGCAATTGGTGCTTCAGGTGATGAACTAAGTGCTATTATATATTGGCACTCATTGAGTGTACCTATAATTTTTTTCATTAATATAATTGTGCAATGCTTGATAAATCAGTTTACCATTGTGTCATATGTGCTATCAGGTGTGGCTGTCTCTATAGTCATTATCACTAACTTTCTCTTTAAACATTGGCTGGATACTACATCTCACATTGTTAATCCTGTCAAATTGATTGCTAAAGTACTCAACTATGCCAGACAAAATAATTATCTCAGGAATCGTAGTGCCTTGACCTATTGGGAGGAGAATTACCTTTCCAGGTTAGACCTGGGTAAGGAAAAGTATGGTGGACCATTCACAGAGGAGCAGGTAGAGAATGTTAAGGTAGTTATGCGATTGACACCATTATTTATCTGCATTGTTTGTCTTGTTTGTGCTTACAATATTAAATGGACTAGTTATTATGAATCAAATGAAGAGTCGTCTTTTTTGGATTGCTTTATGTCCAAAAATGCTTTACATACTTTAGTAGCTTCAATTTTAATACTCTTCTATCAGTTTATTATACATCCTTGTTTTCACAAATACATTCCAAGTATGCTTAAAAGAATTGGAGTTGGACTGGTATTCTCATTATTTACAACAATATATTATGTCATAATGCTTGCTTACAAAGACCATTTTCATTTTGACACAACATCATACAATTTTGCTGTTGTTTCTCAGGTTTTGTATGGAATATCATATGCTTTAATTTTGCCAACATCTTTAGAATTGACAATAGCTCAGTCTCCCTATGAAATGAGAGGTTTATTAGTTGGACTATGGTACGCAGCACGTGGTGTTGGTTATACTTTCACTATGAACAGCAAATACCTATTTAGGTGTGAAAAAGAGATGACATGCCAAAGTGTTTACTATTATATAGTTAAGAGTGTGCTTGTTCTTATTATTCTTATAGTGTTCATAATATTAGCTAAACATTACAAGTTACGTGTAAGAGAAAATGAAATCAATGTACATTTAATAGCTGAGGTACATTATGAGAGATATATGGATCAGGAAGTAGAGTATAATAACAATGAGATCCAATACTCACTTGAGTATTACAGTATTAACTGATACATTTCTACATCTATCCATATATGTATGTATATGGGTATGTATATTATATATATAACTCTTTTACAATTTTAGACTTTTGTTTTGTTTATGTAAACAGGATGTTTGAAAAAACAAGTGTGGTGTTTATAATACTATTGTATTAAAGTCTTTAGACTGTTGATATTATTAGTCAATATATTACTTTTTTTAAAAATAAAATCTTTGTCAGAGACACTCTATCAGATTCCATGATCTAAGTTGCATTAGAAAAAACAAACCAGTACATAGATATACAAAGATATACAAAACAGGAAGAAAAATATTATAATTCCTGTCAGTTTAATCACTGCTAATATAGTAGCTGATGGATCATGGATGACTGCTATATAGAGATGCCATTCACCATCACATAATCTGTGCATGTTCAGCAAATCCTGACCATGTACACTAACTAATGTGGACTTTATTGGTTTGGATGATCACATATGCTTTATTGATCTGTTAACTATAATCAATGGTTTGTAATACTTACAATAAAATAAAAAGTATAATGAAAAGTATTGTACATTACAACTATTGTTTATAACTATTTGTTCAATGTAATTCTATATTTTATTGTTACAGATAAAAAATGTAAAATTATTAAAAAGAACAATATCTAATAATATTTTCAAAAAGTCACAGATATTTGAGAAATGTCATATCAATCATTTATAATGTATCTAAATTATGTAGATGACTTGATTTGAGTAAAAACTAATGAGAACTCACTTTTACTTTCACTCAATACATTGTCATTGTGTTTGTCTAGTTACTCTCTAAGAATTATCAAGAGAATAACAATTAATACTCTGTGCTTAGTTTCCTTAAATTTCAGAAATCCTTTTTTAAACCACAATATATTAACTAAGACATGTAGCTTCATATAGCAGCCGTTGCTTCGTACATGTCTTTTAGTTCATGTAGTAAGTATTCCTTTTAACTTAGTAAGGTGTGAATTACTTTCAAAATGTCAGAAATGATAAATAATTTATTATTTGATGTTGTTGTGAAAAATTAATTTACTTGCCAATGGAATTATTACGAGGCAACTAATCAAAATAGTGCAGCAAAATATCACATAATATCAAAAATGAAACAAAATATCATTAGTTTCTGCACAATGTTATGGATATATGTGTTTAGTCATGCTTTGGAATGTGATAATTGCTTTACTGGAACCTGGAACCACATGTATTCAACTTAGAGCATATCATTAGTTATGTCCATAGAGAATAATTGTCATTTATATTTCAAAAAATTTAAAGAGAATAAGGAGAAGATAATTTAAACTAATAAGAAGAGCAGAATGATGTGTGCAAGGTATCTAGAGCATGTGAAAATGAACAAGATCAGAAACAAACTGAAATTAGAAGATAATTAGGAATACAGAAATTATGATAAAAATGCTAATATTTAGTTTATTCTGGCCCGACTAAGGATCAGAGCCAGAAATATGACTAAATCTATCCTTTTACTATACAAGGCAAACCCTATGTACATAAGTATTTCTACTTTAGTGTATAGTGAAACACAGTATTTCAAAGATGAGCTTCCACCTGCTCCGCTTTTCAAAAACAACAATAGCATTGTCTTTACATAATATTTTGCACATTCAAATGTTTATTATCACAAGAAAGGTGTTTGCTGTTTGCATTTATTCCAGGATAGTGTTATACATACAGTACTACTAACTGTATAATAACTTACCTTGTTTCTCTTTACTCAACTTCTCAATCTTTTCTTCTTTCTCTACTAATACTTTATCAATAGCTATAGAACATAACCATATGGTACTACTAAGAGTATCACAACTAACCTTCTTTCTCACTGGTTCAATTCTCTATTTCTATTTCCTTATCCTTCTTCATTCTATCTAATAATTTCAATTTATCTGTTTATATTAGGTACACAGATATATCACTAATGCAGTACATGTACCTGATTAAGTGCTACATGATAATTGGTCTTATTGCTGTTCCCAGTCCACACTAGTATAATTTAATACATAAGAAGTATAAAAATCCTTTTAAGATTTGGAAGGATCCGAGGCTAGGATAGAAGAATACCAGATACATGATAGTAGGATTGATTTGAAATCATCAGAGTTAAAATGATTAGGTAGACAATATAAATTTTGTAATCCTTTTAGATACAAACATAGAAAAGTACACCAGCTAGAATGAAGAAGTTACATGAAGATTACCATGTTAGATTTGTATAGAATTGTATTTGTACTAAAGTAATTTTCTGGAGACTTCTACCTTATCAAATTGCACACTCACTCAATGCATATACTATAACCTCACCTAGCAGATTAGTGAGGGTTAATTAAAGTACATAACAAAAATTCTGATTATCTAAAGAAGAACCTAACAACATGAATAGTTTTGAAACACAATAAAACATCAACAAGAATAGACTTACTGTCAGAATTCAATATTACTGTTGCATGATAATAATTATGTCAGTTATACAGGCACCTGTACCAACATGGACTATAGTAGAATCCCCTTTTTAAATTTTTGATAAATAATAATCAATGATTCATTCAATGGACTTATAATGAACTAAAAGAGAAATTATATTAAGACATCCCTGCATAAGCAATACTAACTTACTCACAACCAGCCAGAGCTCATTCTTAAAAGCATATATAACTATTCATAGAACATTGTACATTATATGAACATTACCTTGAAGATACCAGATAGTCCTTCACATAATATGAAATGTGAATATAGTTATGCAAAAAAAAAATATACAAATTAGGTTTTATACATACACATTATTTTAATGTTCATAAATTCTAAGTTTAATGCTTAATAACAAGTTTAAAATCATTAACAACATTTGTTCTGTGTATATAATGTGTGTATGTGACCTGATCTGTGAAAAGGGACTACTTCTATCAAACTATTAAAACACTTTCATGTGCTATGCAATTTTTTAATAAAATGATTACTGAATTTTGCCTTTCACGTTATCTATTGTTTTAAAAACTAAGATATAATTTAGTAAACAACAATTGAAAAATGTATGGTTATGTACATGACAACTGTATGTTTTTGAGATGTTTTCACAGAAGTGGTCCCTTTCTCAAATCAACACACATATAATTATTTACATATACATGCATACATACATACATACATACATACATACATAAATACATACATACATACATACATACACACATACATGCATACATACATACACACATACATACATACACACATACATACATACATATATATATATATATATATATATATATATAATATAATTATTATATACCTTGTACCTTTTTAGATAAATTTTGGTTCTAATTCTAATCATGTACATTGACAGATGATGTGCAGGATAATGTATTTGAAATAATGTATATGATGATGTTAATATATAGTTTGTAGTAAACTATCAACATCATTTTTCTTATATTATGTCAAGATATCACATTCAGATGATGGTACTACCATATACAATATGATAAATTGAGAGAAGGTAAGCAGACACTGTTAATGATTAGGAACATTAACATATGACAATGAAATACATCTTATCTTATAAAAACAAGATAAGATTGTTTATCTTTCAAATTTCTTGTGTGGCAAACATATCAAAAACAAATAGTTTCAACACACATACACTAATATGAATACATGTTTACATAATGGTAGTGTTGTGTATACATTCAATAGTCTCTTAATGCTCGTACTGAAAGCAAAACCACATTCTCTGAGTCTATCTAATCATTCTTGTTGTGGTTCTAGATGTATTAACTAAGAAAATGTCAAGATTTTTGATCAGTTCTAGATCAGCACTACTAATTATTCTCTGGGATTACTCTATGTATGCTCATTTAATGTTTATTACAGGTTTTGCAGCAACTATCTATGCTGAAGTTAATAATCGTGCTCATAACATTATCTTTGATATTGGATATTGTATTAGTTTCTTCTTATTTCCCTTACTTGGTTTACTTGCTGATGTAAAATTAGGTAGGTATACATCTATCATTACTGGTGTGTATCTGTCATTTTTATCATGGATAATTGGTGGATTGGGTTTTATTATAAAGACTTCATCACATTATAATGTGCTGTTTCACATAACAATTGGTGTTGGATATTTTCTACAAGTGATTGGATACTCATGTGTACGATCAAATATTATTCAATTTAACATTGATCAAGCAATTGGTGCTTCAGGTGATGAACTAAGTACTATTATATATTGGCACTTACTGAGTATACATGTAATATTTTTCATTGGTATAATTGCGCAGTGCTTGATAAATCAATTTATCATCGCATCATATGTGCTATCGGGTGTGGCTGTCTCTATAGTCATTATCACTAACTTTCTTTTTAAACATTGGCTGGATACTACATCTCACATTGTAAATCCTGTCAAATTGATTGCTAAAGTACTCAACTATGCTAGGAAAAACAAGTATCCCAGGAATCGTAGTGCCTTAACCTATTGGGAGGAGAATTATCCGTCCAGGTTAGACCTAGGTAAGGAAAAATATGGAGGGCCATTCACAGAGGAGCAGGTAGAGAATGTTAAAGTCATTATGCAATTGGCACCACTATTTATCTGTGTTGTTGGTCTCGTTTGTGCTTACAATATTAAATGGATTAGTTTCTATAAATCAAATGAAGAGTTGTCTTTTTTTGATTGCTTCATGTCCAAAAATGCTTTACATGCTTTAGTAGCTTCACTTTTAATTCTCTTCTATCAGTTTATTATACATCCTTGTTTTCACAAATACATTCCAAGTATGCTTAAAAGAATTGGAGTTGGACTGGTATTCTCATTATTTACAACAATATATTTTGTCATAATGCTTGCTTGCAAAGACCATTTTCATTTTGACACAACCTCATACAAGTCTACTGTTGTTTCTCAAGTTTTGTTTGGAATATCATATGCTTTAATTTTGGCAACATCCTTAGAGTTCACAATAGCTCAGTCTCCACATGAAATGAGAGGTTTATTAGTTGGACTATGGTATGCAGCACGAGGTGTTGGTTTTATTTTCACTATAAACAGCAAACACCTATTTATGTGTGAAAAAGAGATGACATGTCAAAATGTATACTATTATATAGTTAATAGTATACTTGTTCTTATTATTCTTATAGTGTTCATAATATTAGCTAAACGTTACAAGTTACGTGTAAGAGAAAATGAAATCAATGTACATTTAATAGTTGAGGAACATTATGAGAGATATATGGACCAGGACGTAGAGTATAATAACGAAATGGGACACTCACTGGAGTGTACTAACTGATACATTTCTACATCTATCCATTATGTATGTATAATATGGCTATATATATATTGTATATATAACTCTTTTACAATTTTAGACTATTGTTTTGTTTATGTACAAAGGATGTTTGAACAAACAAGCATAGTGTTTATAATACTATTGTATTAAAGTCTTTAGAGTGTTGATGTTATTACTAAATATATTACTTTGTTTTTTTGTAAAATAAAATCTTTGTAATAGACTCTCATTCAGATTCCATGATTTAAGTTGCATTAAAAATAAAGAAACATGTACATAATTCAATAATATTTCTATGATGTTTAACATAATAGTAATAATTATGAGAGATATACAAAACAGGAAGAAAGATATATAATTCCTGTCAGTCCAATCACTGCTAATACAGTACCTGATGGAGCATGGATGGAGATGCCATTCACCATCACACATCATTTGATGTACTTTGTGCATGTTCATCAAGTCCTGACCAAACGCTCTAACCAATATGGACTTATTGGTTTGCACAATCACATATGCTTTATTAATCTGTTAACTATAATCAATGGTTTGTAATACTTACAATAAAATGAAAAGTATAATGAAAACTATTGTACATTATAATTGTTGTTTATAACTATTTGTTCAATGTAATTCTATATTTTATTGTTACAGATAAAAAATGTAAAATTATTAAAAAGAACAATATCTAATAATATTTTCAAAAAGTCACAGATATTTGAGAAATGTCATATCAATCATCTAAAATGTACCTAAATTATATAGATGACTTGAATTTAGTACAAATTAATAAGAACTCACTTTTACTTTCACTCAATATCTAATCATTGTGTTTGTCTAGTTCTTCTCCTAGAGCTATCAAGAGAATAACAATTAAAAATTTGTGCTTGGTTTCCTTAAATTTCACAAATCCTTTTTAACCCACAATATATTAATTAAGACATGTAACTTCATATAGCAGCCATTGCTTCGTACATGTCTTTTAGTTCACGTAGTATCTATTCCTTTTAACTCAGTAATGTGTGAATTACTTTCAAAATGTCAGAAATGATAAATAATGTATTATTTGATGTTGTGGTGAAAACGTAATTTACTTGCCAATTGAATTATCACGAAGCAACTAATCCAAACAGTGCAACAAAATATGACATAATATCAAAAATACAACAAAAAATATTATTAGTTTCAACACAAATTTATGGATATAATATGTGTTTGGCCATGCTTTGGAATGTGATAATTGCTTTACTGGAAACTGGAACCACAGGTGTGCAAACTTGGAGCATATTATTAGTTATGTCTATAGATAATAATAGACATTTATCATTCAAGAAATTTAAAATGTGTAAGGAGAAGACAATTTAAACCAATCAAAAGAGCAGAATGATGTGTGAAAAGTATCTAGAAAGTGTGAAGATGAACAAGATCAGAAATGAACTAAAATTAGAAGAATACAGAAATTATGCTGAAAATGTTAAAGTTTAGTTTATTCTAGCCAGACTAAGGATCAGAGCCAGAAATATGACTAAATCTATCCTTTACTATGCGAGGCAAACCCTATGTACATATGTATATCTACTTTAGTGTACAGCCATACACACTATTTGCAAAATGAGCTTCCACATTTCCCACTTCTCAAAAACGACAAAAGCATTGTTTTATATAATATTTTGCGCATTCAAATGTTTATTATGACAAGGAAGGTGTTTGCTGCTTGCATTTATTCCAGGATAGTGTTATACATACAGTACTACTAACAATATAATACCATATCTTGTTTCTCTTTAGTCAGCTTATCAATCTCTTCTTCTTTCTCTACTAATATTTTATCAATAGCTATAGAACATAACCATATATGTACTACTAACAGTATCATAACTTCTTCTATTTCAATTCTCTATTTCTAATACCTTTTCCATGTTCATTCTATCTAATAATTTCAGCTTCTCTGTTTACATTAGGTACACGGTTATGTACATGTACCTGATTAAGTGTTACTTGATAATTGGTCTTATTGCTGTTCCCAGTCCACGCTAGTATAATTTAATACATAAGAAGTATAAACGTCTTTTAAGATTTTGAATGATCCGGGGCTAGGATAGAAGAATACCAGATACATGATAGTAGGTTTGATTGGAAATCATCACAGCTAAAATATTTAACCAGGTAGACATTATAAATTTTTTTAATCCTTTTAGATACAAACATAGAAAAGTAAACCAGCTAGAATGAAGAAGTTACATGAAGATTACCATGTTAGATTTGTATGAAATTGTATTTTATGCATAAATTAATTTTCTGGAGACTTCTACCTTAACAAATAGCACAATCACTCAAAGCATATACTATACTCTCACCAAACAGAGTGATGAGAGTTAATTAAAGTACATAATAAAAATTCTGATAATTTAAAGAAGAACCTTACAAAATGAATCATTTTGAAAAACAATAAAACATCAACAAGAATAGACTTACTGTTAAAATTCAATATTACCTGTTGCATGATAATTATATGTCAGTAATATAGTCAGCTGTACCAACATGGACTATAGTAGTGTCAAAATTATGCCGTATGGAAATTTTTATTTGGGTATAGAAGTTTTATTTGGGTAGTGTATATACTGCATCGTCTAAGAGGCGTGGCGACGCTAATTAAAGATGGCTGATTTCAGATTTTTGATGAGTGCATTTCTAGGCTTTTATTGTTACTTAATAACAAGCGGAGCGCGAGTACCACGAGCCATCTCTTAGAATCGAATGTTAGAAAGATGTTTACAGTTGGGTTGGGTTCCTTATTTTGGTTGTCTCAATAATTCTTGCTTTTTGTCTTTCAATGGTATGTATGCCACAACCTTACACGATGCCGTATATACACTACCCAAATAAAATTTCTATACTGCATATACACTACCCAAATAAAATTTCTATACAGCATAATTTTGACACTAATATAGCGCCATAGTACCAACTTGAACTATAAGAGATTCCCCTTTTTAAATTTCTGATAAATAATAATCAATGATTCATTGAATGGACTTATAATAGACTAAAAGAGAAAGTATACTATGACATCCCTGCATAAGCAATACTAACTTACCCACAACCAACCAGAATTCACTCTTAAAAGCATATACAACTATTCATAGAATATTGTACATTACATGAACATTACCTTGAAAATAGCAGATAGTCCTTCACATAATATGAAATGTGAATATAGTTATGCAGAAAATAAAATATACAAATTAGGTATTATACATTACATTATTCTAATTTTCATTAGTTTAATGCTTAATAACTAGTTTAAAATCATTAAGGACATTTGTATTGTGTATATAATGTGTGTGTGTGACCTGATTTTTGAAAGGGACTACTTCTATCAAACCATAAAAACACTTTCATGTACTATGCAATTTTTTAATTAAATGCTTACTAAATTTTACATTTCAAGTTATCTATTGTTTTTAAAACTAAAATATAATTTAGTAAACATCAATTGGAAAAATGTATGGTTATGTACATGACAACTGTATGTTTTTGAGATGTTTTCACAGAAATGGTCCCTTTCGCAAATGAACTCACATATCATATATACATATACATACATACATACATACATACATACATACATACATACATACATACATACATACATATATATATATATATATATATATATATATAATTATTATATACCTTGTACCTTTTTAGATAAATTTTGGTTCTAATTCTAATCATGTACATTGACAGATGATATGCAGGATAATGTATTTGACATAATGGATATGATGATGTTATATATAGTTTGTAGAAAACTATCAACATCATTTTTGTTATATTATGTCATTATATCACATTCAGAGGATCGTACTAACATATATAGTATGATAAATTGAGAGAAGCTAAGCAGACATTGTAATTGAATAGGAACATTACCATATGACAATGAAATACATCTTATCTTACAAAAATAAGATAAGATTGTTTATCTTTCAATCTTTTTGTTTGTCAAAAACATATCTTAAACAAAATTTTTAACATACATGCACTAATAATTATGAACGTATGTTTTCATAATGGTAGTGTAGTGTATAGCTTCAATACTTTCTTAATGCTTGTACTGAAAGCAAGACTACATTCTTTGGGTCTATCTTATCATTCATTGTTGTAATTCTAAATGTATTAACTGGGAAAATGTCAAGATTTTTGATCAATTCTAGATCAGCACTGCTAATTATTCTCTGGGATTTCTCTATGTTTGCTCATTTAATGTTTAGTACAGGTTTTGCAGCAACCTTGTATGTTGAAGTTAATAATCGTGCTCATCAGATTATCTTTGATATTGGATATTGTATTAGTTTCTTCTTATTTCCCTTACTTGGTTTACTTGCTGATATAAAAATAGGTAGGTATACATCTATCATTACTGGTGTATATCTGTCATTTTTATCATGGATAATTGGTCGATTGGCTTTTATCATAAAGATTTCATCACATTATAATGTGCTGTTTCATATAACAATTGGTGTTGCCTATTTGCTAGATGTGATTGGATACTCATGTGTACGATCAAATATTATTCAATTTAATATTGATCAAGCAATTGGTGCTTCAGCTGATGAACTAAGTGCTTTTATATATTGGCACTCACTGAGTATACATGTAATATTTTTCATTTACATAATTGTGCAGTGCTTGATAAATCAATTTATCATTGCATCATATGTGCTATCAGGTGTGGCTGTCTCTATAGTCATTATCACTAACTTTCTTTTTAAACACTGGTTGGATACTACATCTCACATTGTTAATCCTGTCAAATTGATTGCTAAAGTACTCAACTATGCTAGACAAAATAATTATCCCAGGAATCGTAGTGCCTTGACCTATTGGGAGGAGAATTACCCTTCCAGGTTAGACCTAGGTAAGGAAAAATATGGTGGACCATTCACAGAGGAGCAGGTAGAAAATGTTAAGGTCATTATCCGATTGATACCATTATTTATCTGTGTTGTTGGTCTCGTTTGTGCTGAAAATATGAACTGGCTTAGTTATTATAAATCAAATCAAGAGTTGTCTTTTTTTGATTGCTTTATGTCTAAAAATGCTTTACATACTTTAGTAGCTTCACTTTTAATTCTCTTCTATCAGTTTACTATACATCCTTGTTTTCACAAATACATTCCAAGTATGCTTAAAAGAATTGGAGTTGGACTGGTATTCTCATTATTTACAACAATATATTATGTCATAATGCTTGCTTGTAAAGACCACTTTCATTTTGACACAACCTCATACAAGTTTACTGTTGTTTCTCAAGTTTTGTATGGAATATCATTTGCTTTAATTTTGGCAACATCCTTAGAGTTCACAATAGCTCAGTCTCCACATGAAATGAGAGGTTTGTTAGTTGGACTATGGTATGCAGCTTTTGGTGTTGGTTATATTTTCATTATAAACAGCAAATACCTATTTAGGTGTGAGAAAGAGATGACATGTCAAAGTGTTTACTATTATATAGTTAAGAGTGTGCTTGTTCTTATTATTCTTATAGTGTTCATAATATTAGCTAAACGTTACAAGTTACGTGTGAGAGAAAATGAAATCAATATACATTTAATAGTTGAGGAACATTATGAGAGATATATGGACCAGGACATAGAGTATATTAACGAAATGGGACACTCACTGGAGTCTACTAACTGATACATGCATTTTTACAACTATCCATATATGTATGTATATGGCTATATATACTGTATACAAAACTCTTTCGCAATTTTAGACATTTTGTTTTGTTTATGTAAAGAGGATGTTTGAACAAACAAGTGTGGTGTTTATAATACTATTGTATTAAAGTCTTTAGACTGTTGACATTATTAGTCAATGTATTACTTTGGTTTTTTCAAAATAAAATCTTTGTCATAGATTCTCTATTAGTTCCATGAAAACTTAATTTACTTGCTAATTGAATTTTCATGAGGAAAGTAATCCAAACAGTGCAGCAATATATCACATAATATTAAAATATAATAAAGAATATCATTAGTTTCAGCAGAGATTTATGGATATATATGTGTTTGGCTATGCTTTGGAATGTGATAATTGCTTTACTGGAACCTGGAACCACAAGTAAGCAAGACTTAGAGCATACTTTAGTTATATCTATAGAGAATAATTGACATTTTTCACTCAAGAAATTTAAAATGAGTAAGGAGAAGACAATTTAAACCAATGAAAAGAGCAGAACGATATGTGCAAGATGTCTAGAGTGTGTGAAGATGAACAAGATCAGAAACGAACTGAAGTTAGAAGATAAGTTAGATATAATATAGAAATTATGCTGAAAATGACTTTATATTCATACATCAAATGACGGTTCTCTTATTAGTGATCCTTTGTTACATATAAACTTATTCCTAAACATCGAAAGTGGGTACATTAACACAATGTAATAGCAGAGAAAACAACCTTTCATGTCATAGTTACTAGAGATATAAAATCACTAAAATATTGTTAGTAGAGGGACTAAAAGCAATATAGACTATTGAATATTAATAATTATGAACTGAATGACATAAAAATAGTTGTTATATTAACAGGCTACAAAAGTTTTGAAACTGAATAATTAACTATATGTTAGTGTTCACAAGAACAGGATTTTATGGAGTCAATAATGTTGTAAAATACTAATTCATAAAGTTATTACGAGAAAAAATATATAAGCAATAGAATATAAAATGAGCAATGTCAACTGCGGAAAAATTGTTAGGCAACTCCAGTCTTATATTTTTTGATACAGTTTCTCATGTAGTCAAGGAAATTGCTGTAGCTACATATAGGATGATATTTACATCATTAAATAATATTGCCATTGATTTGGATACATGGGATTTGAAGATAACAAATTTACATAGACAAGAACATGCAAGAAGTAACATATATATATAGTTTAGTTGACTTTTTCTCCTGGCTCAGTCATATGTATTATTAAGAGGAGTTAGTGGGTGTTCATTGATGGCTAGAGTAATATGTGGACTAAGGTTGAAGACATCCATCCATCTCCAAATCTGGTTTGTAAGTTAACAACATACACTGCTAGTTTATACTATCTCGTAATACATCATTACTCTTTATATCTGTTTTACTTCTATAACATCATTGGACATCAGGAACAAGGCTTAAGACATCCAACTATCTCCTAATCTGGTGGTAAGTTAACAACATGCACTAATTGTTTTACATTGTAACATGTAATGTAGTGATTGACAATATTAAATTTGACAGTACATGTATTACATTTGGTAGTTTTACATTTGGTAGTATTGTATTTTGGTAGTATTTCAATAGTTGTATTAAAAGTTTGTGTATCTCTAGCTAAACTTTCCTATATATTATATGTAATTGTACATTCTAGAACAGCAGGAAAAGGTGAGTAGAGAGAATAATTGCAATTAAAGTACTACACAAGTATACCCTTTACCAGGGACAAAGGTATGTATATCATCTAGACAGAGTGTCATTCAGATCATATACAGTATAATATATTTGACATAATGCATAATGATGATGTTAATGTATAGATTGTAGCAAACTATCAACATCATTTTTTTAATATTATGTCAATGGATCACATATAGAGGATGGTACTACCATATATAGTATGATAAATTGAGAGAATGTGAAACAAACACTGTTAATGAATAGGAACATTACCATACAACAATAAAACATATCTTATCTTATAAAAATAGATAAGATGATTTAAATAGATAATAGATATTATTTTTTAATTTTATTGTGTGTCAGAAGCATATCAGAAACAAAATCTTTTAACATAATTGCACTAATATGAATACATCTTTAAATATTGGTAGTGTTGCGCATAGCTTCAATATTTTCTTAATGATTGTACTGAAAGCATGACCATATTCCTTTGAGTCTATCTAATCATTCATTGTTGTGGTTCTAGACATATTAACTGGGAAAATGTCAAGATTTTTGATCAATTCTCAATCAGCATTGCTAATTATTCTCTGGGATTTCTCTATGTTTGCTCATTTAAGTTTTATTAGATGTTTTGCAGCAACTGCCTATGCTGAAGTCAATAGTCATACTCATCAGCTTATCTTTGATATTGGGTTTTGTCTTACTTTCTTGTTATTTCCTTTACTTGGTCTACTTGCTGACATAAAAGGATAAGGTGTCTTTTTTTGATTGCTTTATTTCCAAAAATGCTTTATATGGTTTAGTAGCTTCACTATTAATTCTTTTCTATTAGTTTATTATACATCCTTGTTTTCACAAATACATTCTGAGTATGCTTAAAACAATTGGAGTTGGACTGGTATTCTCATTATTTACAACAATCTATTATGTTATAATACTTGCTTGCAAACCATTTTCTTATATAGATAAGAGTGTGCTTTTTCTTATTATTCTTATAGTGTTCATAATATTAGCTAAATGTTATAAGTTACGTGTTAGAGAAAATGAAATCAATATACATTTAATAGCTGAAGAACATTATGAGAGATATATGGATCAGGAAGCAGAGTATAATAATGAAATTGGATACTCACTTGAGTATACAAACTGATATATTTCTATATCTATTCATATATGTATATTTATGGCTATATATATTGTGTATATAACTCTTTTATGATTTTAGACTTTTGTTGTCTTTAAGTAAACAGGATGCTTGAACAAACAAGCATGATGTTTATAATGTCTTGTATTAAGGTCTTTAGACTGTTGGTATTATTACTGAATATATTACTTTGGTTTTCAAATAAAATCTTCGTCATAGATTCTCTATCATCATAATTCAATAATATTTAAATAAGGTTTTACATAATAGTAATAATTATGAGAGATATACAGAACAAGATGGAAGATATTATAATACCTGTCAGTCCAATCACTGCTAATACAGTACCTGCTATCATAACTTTAAATTAAGTTGTTAATATTTCAGCTAATAGACCCAACACAGGATAAAGAAAAGGTGTCACAATTTTTTCAATTATTAAAGCAATGAAAACACATTTAACAGACTGATTACTAGTGTCAGCAAACTCCATCAAACTTACAAAAAGGATGTAATGTCCCATTGAGTGTTGAATAGTTGTAATAGTAAAAGGCCTCCTATGTAAGGAATACAACAAATGGTACAATATTTTTTACATATCTTGTTAAAATCCTTCTATAATGGCCATGGTTTGTAATCAACATTGATGCTTCCATTTCTGAATGTCAATGATGTATTTTGAATAAAATAGTATAATTATTATTATTATCATTAATGAAAATGCTACTAAGTCATATTTTCAATGTATATTAAATAAAATTAGTAAAAAGTTAATGCAACAGTATCAATGACACGTTTGTGTGGAGTATAAGATATTTGAATGCTTTTAGAATAAGCTTATGACTTTTACATCACAAACTTTTTAAAACACATTTTTTTCTTTATGAACAATTGAAATTATCTTATATGTGGTGAGTGCTAGTACTGGCTTAGTGACCATCTCCTCACAGTCTGGCAACACTAGATTATAAGTGATATAAAAGACAAACTATATAAAACTGTTTGAGCAAAACAGATCTATTTTAATTGTCTTCTAGTTTTGTTAGAGAAATAAATTACTATTATTGTTATTATTAGAGAAAAGAAAATAGATTCACAAGAAATTTAAAGTGAAAATAAGTGGGTTGGAAAATTACATATTAAGAATATACAACAAACTATTTACTATTACCAAAACTTTTATTTGTTTTTATTAACTTAATAACTGGCTAGGTTTTTAGAGTTCTTTTTATTTCCTTCTGATAATATAGTTTCTGAATTGTAGTACTTTTAGTAAGCGATACACAATTGTCTTAATATCATCATTGTTCAGTGAAGTGTTATAAAAGTATAATACTGTTAGTGCTGTAGTTGTATGTAGTAGATCTGCTATTGTTCTGGTACTAACCGAAGTGATCCAACAATTATTTCTAATGTTCAACATACTCAGTGTTTGGTTTTTTGTGAATATTTCAGTCACATAGAATACTATTATCAGACAAGTTACATTTGGGGAGTTGTAAATCTCTGACAATATTGATTTATACTTACTGTCCAATGGAACATTGTTTATATGAAATCTCCTCACTGTACATTTGTTAATGTTGTTTATTATATAACTGTAGTACTAGTTTCTAGTTGTTAAGTCTAATTACATGAAAGTCATTACTTAGTTAAAAAAAGGCACTGTTTATACGTCCAGCAAGAAGTGCATACTTGTTGTGTATCAAACCTAACCTTTAACAACATGTTCAAGACTGCCACTAAGATAGAAACTTTATGGAATCTTTCTTATAAAAATTATCACTGCTATGTATTTTATAACTATTTTTAACTAACGAATATATTGTAAGTTGGTTATCATACTTACTGTTTTGTTAATAATGTTAATATAAAATTGTTTTATTTCCTCATGAATATAATTACATCTAACTAAATGCAAAATGAATTATGCAGGAGAGGATATGCTTTCAAGTTCTGGCAAATCTCTACTTAAATTTTCTAAAGTAATATTCTGAAAGAAGATACACTACATAAAATAATAAGTTTCTACGTGAAAAGAATCTTTAAAAATACTTAATTTTACAGTTGTGGGGGACAAACAGAATAAGAGGAATAAGAAGGTAGGGCTTATAGGTCCAACAGGAAGTCTATATTTTGTTGTGTATTGAACTGATGCACATCTCCTACAACACAGCAAAATGTGACTTCGTGTTTGACCTATTGGCACTACCTAAGAAGATAAACATCATGCCATTCCTAATTCCTTACATAAGCACTGTTAATACCTGGTTGATGGAGTAGATACAACAGAATAACAACGTCTTGTGTTATCTTTTAATTCTGTGCACTTTGATGGCACAGGTGGTCATTGATTACTTTCAGTAATGTCAGTAATATAGCAATCAGTTGTCATGACTACCTCATGTTTAATGCTCAGTGAGCACATCCACTAAAATTGTCTGAGAGTTTGAACAGTGATCTCTTTCAAGTATAGTAATAAAATGTCAACCTCTCAATTGATCAAGAGAAATAATACAGTCAAGAAATTGTATACAGGATTTTGTCATCGATTACCTATTGTTAAGTCCAAAAAAGCCACACTTGTTCTAGTCTGGAGCATCTTGATGAGTACATATGAAGTCTTCTTATTTCGTGTTGCTTTACTGTTCCTGTCAGTACTCAATAGACATCCATCTACAATGATTATGTCAAAAGGCTCCAATGACTTCTACTCTTTTGTCTTCTTGGCTTATCCAGTAGGTGGTCTTATAGCTGATGTATACTATGGAAGATATCGTATTATATCTTATGGAATATATCTGGCTTTTTCTTCTTACATACTTATTGCTATTGGCTGCATGCTGTGGTATGTTAATGAAATTATTTGTCAAGTTTTTTTGTATGTAGGATTGCTAGTATATGTAATAAGTTTAACTGGTTTTCGATCAAATATTATCTTATTTAATATTGATCAACTTATTGGTGCTTCTGCTGATAAACTAAGTACTGTTATCTACTGGCATAACTTTGGACTTGGCTTAAATTTCATTAGTGCCTTCTTCATAGAATTGTGGATTAATTCAAGAACACAATTAGCTATCACTCATTTAACTATTGCTGGCTTTGCTATTGCTACAATTGTAATAATAAAGAACCTACTTAAGCACTGGCTGGACATTACACCACAAACTACCAACCCTATCAAATTGATTGCTAAAGTACTTAATTATGCCAGAAGAAACAAATACCCAAGAAATCGTAGTGCCTTGACCTATTGGGAGAAGGAAGTCCCTTCACGCCTTGACTTGGCTAAAGAGAAATATGGGGGTCCATTCTCAGAGGAACAGGTAGAGGATGTCAAAACAGTACTAAGGTTGATTCCAATGTTGGTATGTTTAGCGGGAATGATCATAGCTTGGGAAATATCTTTTAACCTTCTAATACAAATTGAACCATCATATGGTCATCTTAAAGATATTGATACGTTTCTATTAACTGGTGGATTATTAGTACTTATTTCAACAGTTTTAATTTTCCTCCATCAATTTCTAATGTACCCATGTTTGTACAAATACATTCACAGTATGCTCTTTAGAATTCGATTTGGCCTGGTAATTGCTTCAGTATCCTCTTTTTCTTATTTCATACTTTATATTGTATGGTATTATCAAGACAGGTTTGGAAAGGATTCTTGTACATTTGCTAGTATTTCCAATAGTACCACTGATGCATTAGTGACTGGTAATTACTGGATCTTAGTACCTATTGTAATTCATAGCTTTAGTTTTTTCATAATATATACTTCATCCATGGAATTTATTATAGCACAGTCTCCAATGAATATGAGAGGATTTATGATTGGACTATGGTTTACTACTTATGGTACTTGTCTTTTACTTAATAACTACTTATGTTCCATTTATGTACCTTAAGTCAGCTCCTCTTGGATGTGATTTCTACTATTTTCTTGCTAAGAGTATTGTTGTCATATTTGTACTAGTTATATTTCTAGTGTTAGCTAAATGTTACAAGCTACGTATAAGAGAGAATGTTGTCAACATACATGAAATAGTTGAAGATCATTATGAGAGATATATGCAACAGGAGGAATTGTATAGGAATGAACAAGACAATTTATACGGGTCTATCAGTATTGACTGAGTCTCTAAATAGGCTGTTTATCTGTTTCAAGTAATTATTTTGTTTTTAATTGATGTAGCATTTGTTTGTGTTACTCATCAACTACTTTATATCATTATGATTGTTTTTATCTCATAATGTGATCTTATTATTACTATAGTTTTGTAGTTAATGCATATGAGATATATGCTTTCAATCAATGATCTTAAAATGTTGTGTATAGATATTTTAACTTAATATGTATGTAAAAATAATTCTGCTGAATATTCAGCTGGTCATGTATTCAGATAGATTATTGACCTTATTGTATAACTTTCTGTTTGTAACATGAAGGCACATATAGTAATATTGTTAATAATATGACAAACATCTGTTCAAAATCAATACACATCAGCTGCATACACCTAGTGCAATTATGTATGTTTACAAAAGATGATGACATTATGAAAAATAACTTTACACTGAGTGATCTATTAGTAACACAAGCAAATGCTACTTCAATGACAAGTAGAATATATAGTTATTTAAAGTTGAGGGAACTCTAAAGACACTCAATCATTACTGATAGAACCATATAAGCTATTCTTTGTTTTATATATCTTTTTGATCATTTCATTACAATATAAACATATAATATATCTATTTTATCATTGCATTACAAGATATACAGACAATAAATGAAAATTACAAACCAATGCAAAACGAAAAACTTGACTGAGAGTTTTAACTGACAATGCTTAAGTTTACTTGAAAGACATCATTGTTCATAATTATACTGACAAAAATTTGGCAAATTTGGTCACAAAGCATAGAAGAATTGTTTAAAAATGAGGAAACCATGATATAAATTAGTGTTGTACATATGCACTGACAGCATGAAAAATAATCAATGATCAACAACTTGTGCCATCATAATGGAAAGAATTGGAAAACACATTAGAAGTGTATGTGTCTAACAATATACTTCATTGTTTATGTTACCATGCTTACTTTTACTATAGAACAAGATAAAGTTAAAGTTTTCCTCAAGTTATGCATTCTGTATAATCTTAGAGTTCACAATGTGCACATTAAATGAGAGAGCTTGTGGTTGGTCTGTAGTATGCAGCATTCGGACTTGGTTGTGTGATCAATCTCAAAAAGTAATTCTTATTCAAATCTCAAACAGATGTTATCTGCCAAAATAGTCACATGTGAGAGAAAACAGAGTTAACATACATTTGACACAAGTATCCCTCGTGATGCTTGATGCCCATGAGCTATACAATACTTCAAAAACAAAGGAATCATTTACAACATCTAATGTCACCCTTGCTCTCACTGGATTCATTTTGACTCACAATTACTATAAGTTTGAATATAGTATGTTTCTACATAATATGGTGTCAGGAATGGGCATTAAAAAGAAAGAAAGAAGAATTTAGACTTTAGAAAGTACATTTTCAATAGAAAATGGTATGACAGTGACAATGTATCATGACAGATACAGATGGTTGATCAGATTCCTTGCCAACAGCTTTGTGAACTTACTTCTTTAAGCAACCCTCCAACATATGGAACAAATTGGTCATAAATACTTTCAACTCATGTTGTAAGAGTGGCATATTCCTTTGCTGCTGGTCAATATGTTTGACATGTAGCATTGTTTCACAGAAAAATATGATAAGAACTCCATCTTTAATAATACTCTTTAATAGACAATACAAAGTTTCAATTCAAACCAATAGAATGATAGACAGTGTATATAATTCCATAGATTTATATTTTATATGGCATACACCCTCTGATTGTGCCAATTACCAATATAAACAACTACTATCACTGTATGTATACACAAACAAGTACATGTACACAATAATGACAAAGTAATTTCAATGACAATGATTTCCTGTCAAAGATTAAAATCACACAACAAATTCAAATAAAAAAGGTGTATTATCTAAAAGTTATATCATGTTATTACCACATAGTCAGTGCTATACTACCTTCCCAATTAGAGTCACATAGTGTCACAGCTCTCATCAGCACTTGTTGTTTCGTGTCAATATCGATTAATTTACCACTTTATACATCTCACTACATAAGTAGCATTATTGTATATACTTAGTTTTACACATGAAGAAGGACTGTATTGATTGGAAAATTTATGCATATTTTTTTGAAATAAAAAGTTCGAACTATCACACTGCAAAAATTGAGTTGTTACCACAACAACCTTAACAACCATAAGGAGATAGTGGATTGTTCCCAGAACATGAATGAGATGTAGTGGGTTGCTAAGGGTTGTCACACATGCAAACTGTTTGTTGAAAAGTGTTAGTATATAATCTTAAGGCAAGTTATTGAGCAGCAAGTCAAGATTTACACACACTTTTCCATTGAAGGAGTTCAAAGCAAGTTATGACTGTATATATAATATTAACTAATTATCTTTTAATAACAGCTATATTTGTTACCATGTTATTGAATGTAAACAAATATTTAGAAAACACAAAAAGTATGTTACAAAAAAAAGAAAAAACGAAACTTACACATACAATGTGTTAGATATATGAAACTTAGAAACAATAGTTAGCATGGATGAATGTACATGCAATTGCCTGATAAAATACAGTAAGGAATTATATCTGTTCAAATTTTCAAGGTCAAATAAAGTGTATATGGAAGTTGCTTTAATAACATATGCATGATAATGAATGTTATACTTGACGGTTGTATAACAGCGACAATATCCAAATGGCTGGTTTCCTCCAATGATGTATATGTGACAACCTGGCAAACACAGGGTGATGATTTTTGACATCAACTAGAAGTGTAACATCTGGTTGATATTTGACACCAGCAATGATTAACCAGTTGGTTCTGAAAAAAATTAAGCAGTGTTAACTGTTACACTCATCAACTTATGGATTCATGTACCTAACAAAATTCACAGACATATAGACAGGCACAAACACACACACCTACATGAGTAGATTACACTATCTATTCCTAATAATTGAAATCAAATTGAACTGATAACAAGACAATATGTTGTTTACATGCATAAGCATATACCTGTAACACTCTATTGATTCATCTTGCAGATCATAGGGACGATCCATAACAGCAACACTTCTCCCTGCACATAAGTATATAACAGCTGAAGAACAAACAACAATTTTCAAATATACCTGGGCCAATTTGAAGGTCATCTTGGATTAAGGAAGTGTTGTCCAAATTATTGTAGCAGGTCATTAATCGATGACGCTTTGCAAGAGTTTGGCTAATGTTTTGGTAATTTACAATTTTTTGAGACAATTTTTTGAAGTATGAATGCTTTACTTCAAACCTCATGCACAAGTGTAGAACCAGAGGTCCATATCTGAAAAAAATATTGTTATGTTTTATAATAACAATGCAATACATGTAACTATTTGTACATAATGTAGCTTACTTTTGAATGAGCCTTGGCATGTGTATGCGATAGTGCATTTTTGGGATCACACTTGACTGAGGATACAAGTCAAAGAATGCTGTATGATGATCCTCTATTAAAAGCTTCAGATAACTAACATCATCTTCTGAAATCTCTGGTGCCATCAAGTAGTCCGTGATTTCCAGCATTTGTAAGTAATTTTTATAGTGATCATCACTCTCAGGAATGAAACTACCAATCATAAAAGGTATGAGTCAGCATAATAGCCATGCTTGAGATGCTGAATGCAATTAAGAAAGAAAAGAAAGAAGTTTTTGATTATGAACCTAGTCAGTATAACATATAGCTTACCCTTTTGCTTTAAACTGGCAGTATCACTAACAAGGGTTTGGTGAGATATTGGTGCAGGAAGATCAGTTTCATTATATCCCAGCCATACTAGGTCACTCACTGTCTTGTACTTATACTACTTTGTGTATCATAGTACACACACACACACACACACACACACACACACACATATATATGCTTTACTTCAAAGGTCTGTAGTTTGACAGAGAGGTCAGGCATTTGAGTTGCATAAAGAAATATCTCAGAAATACTCTCAAAGAGTTATAGGTATGAATTTAATTCCTTTCATGTGATTTAGTTGAAGTATGTCATGTTTGTAGTAAGTAAGTACTGCTAGATCGACCTAAAAAGGACATATTTATGATAATGTGATAAACAAGAAATGAAAACTTTAAAAACACACACACACACACACACACTCACACAAAGCAAGTACTATAACATCAACCAAGCAGAGTTGTGAGGGTTAATTAAAGTACATAATAAAAATTCTGATTATTTAAGGAAGAACCTAACAAAATAAATAGTTTTGACACACAAAAACAACAAGAATAGACTCACTGATAGAATTTAATATTACCTGATACATTTATAATGATATATCATTCATAGATTATTATTCAATTTAACATTGATCAAGCAATTGGTGCTTCAGGTGATGAACTAAGTACTATTATATATTGGCACTCACTGAGTTTACGAATAATTTTTTTCATAGACATAATTGTGCAATGCTTGATAAATCAGTTTTTCATTGTGTCATATGTGATATCAGGTGTGGCTGTCTCTATAGTCATTATTACTAACTTTCTTTTTAAACATTGGCTGGATACTACATCTCACATTGTTAATCCTGTCAAATTGATTGCTAAAGTACTCAAATATGCTAGGAAAAAAAAGTATCCCAGGAATCGTAGTGCCTTAACCTATTGGGAGGAGAATTACCCTTCCAGGTTAGACCTAAGTAAGGAAAAATATGGTGGACCATTCACAGAGGAGCAGGTAGAGAATGTCAAGGTAGTTATGCGATTGACACCATTATTTATCTGCATTATTGGTCTCATTTGTGCTGACAATATTAAATGGATTAGTTTCTATAAATCAAAGGAAAAGGTATCTTTTTTTGATTGCTTTATTTCCGAAAATGCTTTATATGGTTTAGTAGCTTCACTATTAATTCTTTTCTATCAGTTTATTATACTTCCTTGTTTTCACAAATACATTCCAAGTATGCTTAAAAGAATGGGACTTGGACTGGTATTCTCATTATTTACAACAATATATTATGTTATAATACTTGCTTGCAAAGACCATTTTCTTTTTGACACAACCTCATACAAGTTTACTGTTGTTTCTCAAGTTTTGTATGGAATATCATATGTTTTTAATCTTGGCAACATCCTTAGACTTCACAATAGCTCAGTCTCCACATGAAATGAGAAGTTTGTTAGTTGGACTATGGTATGCAGCTTTTGGTGTTGGTTATACTTTTACTATAAACATCACTTACCTATTTAGGTGTGAAATAGAGATGACATGCCAAAGTGTTTATTATTATATAGTTAAGAGTGTGCTTGTTCTTATTATTCTTATAGTGTTCATAATATTAGCTAAACGTTGCAAGTTACGTGTGGAGAAAATGAAATCAATATACATTTAATAGTTGAGGAACATTATGAGAGATATATGGATCAGGAAGTAGAGTATAATAACAACGAGATGGGATACTCACTTGAGTATTACGATATTAACTGATGTATTTCTATGTCTATCCATATAGCTCTGTATACGGCTCTATATATATATATATTGTATATATAGCTTTTTTACAATGTAGACTTTTGTTTGGTTTATGTAAACAGGATGTTTGAACAAACAAGTGTGGTGCTTATAATACTACTGTATTAAAGTAATTTGACTGTTGATATTATCAGTGAATATATTACTTTTTTTCAAAATAAAATCTTTGTCATAGAATCTCTATCATCTTACTTTGATCTAAGTTGCATTAGAAATAAACAAATGTGTACATAATTCAATAATATTCCTATAATGTTTAACATAATAGTAATAATTATGAGAGATGCACAAAACAGGAAGAATGATATTATAATTCCTGTCAGTCCAATCACTGCTAACACAGTACCTGATGGAACATGGATGGCTGCTATATAGAGATGTCATTCACCATCACATAATCTGTGCATGTTCAGCAAATTCTGACCATGTACTCTAACTAATGTACAGTTTATTGGTTTGCACAATCACTTATGTTTTATTAATCTGTTAACTATAATCAATGGTTTGTAATACTTACAATAAAATGAAAAGTATAATGAAAATTATTGTACATTATAACTAGTGTTTATAACTACTTGTTCAATGTAATTCTATATTTTATTGTTACAGATAAAAAGTGTAAAATCATTAAAAAGAGCAAATATTTAATAATATTTTCAAAAAGTCACAGTTATTTGAAAAATGTCATATCAATCATCTATAATGTATCTACAGTATGTAGATGCCTTAATTTGAGTAAAAATTAATGAGAACTCTGCCTTAATTTCACACAATGTCTTCTCTTTGTGTATTACTAGCAGACATTGCACGTGTATACACTATACACGAGTATTTACACGAAACCTAGCCAAGAAATACATACACGTACATACACGTTCGTTTTTTCGTTAGAGGATATGAAAATCGTGTAATTAACGTGTAGACCACGCCTCTTAATAATTATTGATTAAGAACATGGCAAAAAGTGTCAAAAACGATGGCTACAGGTGCTACATCGAGTTGTGTCTCTGAGACTGAGTCTGAGGTAACGATCCAGGACCAACAAGAAGAAGACAATGTAAAGATTCGTGTTAACTACTCTCCTAGAGCATCAAGAGAATAACAATTAATACTCTGTGCTTGGTTTCCTTAAATTTCACAAATCCTGTTTTAAACCACAATATATTAACTAAGACATGTAACTTCATATAGCAGCAATTGCTTTCTACGTGTCTTTTGGTTCACGTAGTAAGTATTCCTTTTGACTTATTAAGGTGTGAAATACTTTTAAAATATCAGAAATGATAATTTTTTTATTAATTGATGTTGTCATGAAAACTTAATTTACCTTCTAATTGATTATCATGAGGCAACTAATCCAAACAGTGCAGCGAAATATCACATAATATCAAAAATACAACAAAAAATATCATTAGTTTCAGCACAAAATTTGTATATATGTGTGTTTGGCCATTCTTTGGAATGTGATAATTGCTTTATTGGAACCTGGAACTACAGGTTGCAAAACTTAGAGCATATCCTTAGTTATGTCTAGAGAATAATTGCCATTTATAATTCAAGAAATTTAAAGAGGCAAATTTAAACCAATCAAAAGAGCAGAATAATGTGTGCAAGGTATCTAGAGCGTGTGAACATAAACAAGATCAGAAACGAACTGAAATTAGAAGATAATTAGGAATACAGAAATCATTATGAAAATGCTAATATTTAGTTTATTCTGCCCAGACTAAGGATCAAAGCCAGAAATATGACTAAATCTATTCTTTTACTATACAAAGCAAACCCTATGTACATGTGTATTTCTACTTTAGTGTATAGTCACACACACTATTTGCAAGATGAGCTTCCACATCTCCCACTTTTCAAAAACAACAATACTTATATCACTAATGTACATGTACCTGATTAAGTGTTACTTGATAATTGGTCTTATTGCTGTTCCCTGTCCACACATACATGTAATATTATTTAATAAATTAGATGTATAAAAATCTGATTAAAATTTGGAAGGATCCAAAGTTAGGATAGAAGAATACAAGATACACAATAGTACAATTGATTGGAAAACATCACTACTAAAATGATACAACAAGGTACGCAATATTAATTTTTTGTAATCCTTTTAGATACAAACATAGAAAAGTACATAAGCTAGAATGAAAAAGTTATATGAAGATTACCATGTTAGATTTGTATGAAATTTTGTACATAAACTAATTTTCTGGAGACTTCTACCTTACAAATTGCACACTCACTCAATGCATATACTATAACCTCACCAACCAGAGTGGTGAGGGTTAATTAAAGTACATAATAAAAGTTCTGATTATTTAAAGAAGAACCTAACAACATGAATAGTTTTGAAACACAATAAAACATCAACAAGAATAGACTTACTGTCAGAATTGAATATTACTGTTGCATGATAATAATTATGTCAGTTATATAGGCAGCTGTACGAACATGGATTATAAGAGATTCCTTTTTAAAAATTTCTGATAAATAATAATCAATGATTCATTCAATAGACTTATAATGGACTAAAAGAGAAATTATATTAAGACATTCCTGCATAAGCAATGCTAACTTACCCATAACCAGCCAAAACTCACTTTTAAAAGCATATACAACTATTCATAGAATATTGTACATTATATGAACATTACCTTGAAGATACCAGATAGTCCTTCAATTGATATGATATATGAATATACTTATGCAAAAAATAAAATATACAAATGAGGTATTATACATTACATTATTCTAATGTTCATAAATTCGAAGTTTAATGCTAGCGCTTAATAACTGTTTAAAATCATTAAGGACATTTGTATTGTGTATATAATGTGTGTATGTGACCTGATCTGTGAAAAGGGACTACTTCTATCAAACCATTAAAACACTTTCATGTGCTATGCAATTTTTTAATAAAATGCTTACTAAATTTTGCATTTCAAGTTATCTATTGTTTTTAAAACTAAGATATAATTTAGTAAACATCAATTGAAAAATGTATGGTTATGTAGATGACAACTGTATGTTTTTGAGATGTTTTCACAGAAGTGGTCCCTTTCACAAAATATATACATATACATACATACATACATACATACATACATACATAGATGTATACATACATACATACATACATACATACATACATACATACATACATACATACATACATACATACATACATACATACATACATACATACATACATGCATGCATACATACATACATACCTACATACATACATATATATATATATATATATATATATATATATATATATATATATATATATATATATAATTACTATATACCTGTACATTTTTAGATAAATCTTAATTTTAGTGGTTCTAATTCTAATCATGTACATTGACAGATGATATGCAGGATAATGTATTTGACATAATGGATATGATGATATTAATATATAGTTTGTAGTAAACTATCAACATTATTTTTTATATTATGTCAATATATCACATTCAGAGGATAGTACTAACATATATAGTATAATAAATTGAGAGAAGGTAAGCAGACACAGTGTCATATGAATAGGAACAGTACCATATGACAATGAAATACATCTTATCTTATAAAAACAAGATAAGATTGTTTATCTTTCAATTTTTTGGTGTGGCAAACATATCAAAAACAAACTCTTTGAATATACATGCACTAATATGAATATATGAATATTTACATATTGGTAGTGTTGTGTATACATTCAATAGTCTCTTAATGCTCGTACTGAAAGCAAGACCACATTCTTTGAGTCTATCTTTTTATTCATTGTTGTAGTTCTAGATTTATTAACTGGGAAAAATGTCAAGATTTTTGATCAGTTCTCGATCAGCACTGCTAATTATTCTCTGGGATTACTCTATGTATGCTCATTTAATGCTATTATATATTGGCACTCACTGAGTATACATGTAATATTTTTCATTTACATAATTGTGCAGTGCTTGATAAATCAATTTTACATTGTGTCATATGTGCTATCAGGTGTGGCTGTCTCTATAGTCATTATTACTAACTTTCTCTTTAAACATTGGCTGGATACTACATCTCACATTGTTAATCCTGTCAAATTGATTGCTAAAGTACTCAACTATGCTAGGAAAAACAAGTATCCCAGGAGTCGTAGTGCTTTGACCTATTGGGAGGATAATTACCCTTCCAGGTTAGACCTAGGTAAGGAAAAATATGGTGGACCATTCACAGAGGAGCAGGTAGAGAATGTCAAGGTAGTTATGCGATTGACACCATTATTTATCTGTGTTGTTGGTCTCGTTTGTGCTTACAATATTAAATGGATTAGTTTCTATAAATCAAATGAAGAGTTGTCTTTTTTTGATTGCTTTATGTCCAAAAATGCATTACATGCTTTAGTAGCTTCACTTTTAATTCTCTTCTATCAGTTTATTATACATCCTTGTTTTCACAAATACATTCCAAGTATGCTTAAAAGAATTGGAGTTGGACTGGTATTCTCATTATTTACAACAATATATTTTGTCATAATGCTTGCTTGCAATGACCATTTTCATTTTGACACAACCTCATACAAGTTTACTGTTGTTTCTCAAGTTTTGTTTGGAATATCATATGCTGTAATTTTGGCAACATCCTTAGAGTTCACAATAGCTCAGTCTCCACATGAAATGAGAGGTTTATTAATTGGACTATGGTATGCAGCACGTGGTGTTGGTTTTATTTTCACTATGAACAGCAAATACCTATTTAGGTGTGAAAAAGAGATGACATGCCAAAGTGTTTACTATTATATAGTTAATAGTGTACTTGTTCTTATTATTCTTATAGTGTTCATAATATTAGCTAAATGTTACAAGTTACGTGTGAGAGAAAATGAAATTAATGTACATTTAATAGTTGAGGAACATTATGAGAGATATATGGACCAGGAAGTAGAGTATAATAACGAAAAAGGACACTCACTGGAGTGTACTAACTGATATATTTTTACATCTATCCATATATGTCTGTATATGGCTATATATATTGTATATATAACTTTTTCACAATTTTAGACTTTTGTTTTGTTTATGTAAAGAGTTTGAACAAACAAGTGTAGTGTTTATAATACTATTGTATTAAAGTCTTTAGACTGTTGATATTATCACTAAATATATTAGTTTGTTTTTTTGTAAAATAAAATTTTTGTAATAGACTCTCTATCAGATTCCATAATTTAAGTTGCGTTAGAAATAAGTAAGCTTGTACATAATTCAATAATATTCCTATGATTTTCAACAGTAATAATAGTAATAATTATGAGAGATGTACAAAACAGGAAGAAAGATATATAATTCCTGTCAGTCCAATCACTGCTTATACAGTACTTGATGGAACATAGACATATGCTATATAGAGATGCCATTCACTATCACATAAATTGTGTATGTTCATCAAATCCTGACCAAGCACTCTTACTAATGTGGATTATATTGGTTTGCACAATCACTTATGTTTTATAAATTTGTTAATTATAATCAATGGTTTGTAATACTTACAATAAAAAGAAAAGTATAATGAAAAGTATTGTACAATGTAACTAGTGTTTATAAATACTTGTTCAATGTATTTCTATATTGTAATGTTACAGATAAAAAATGTAATATAATAACAAAAAAATCTATCTAATAATACTTTCAAAAGATACAGATATCTCAGAAATATCATAACCAATCATCTATAATGTATCTAAAATATGTAGATGTCCTGATTTGAGTAAAAGGTAATGAGAACACTGCCTTACTTTCCTCTTGTGTATTACTAGTTACTCTCTAAGAGCTATCAAGAGAATAACAATTAATATTCTGTGCTTGGTTTCCTTAAATTTCACAGATCTTGTTTTAAACCACAATATATTAACTAAAACATGTAACTTCATATAGCAGCCATTCCTTCCCACGTTTCTTTTGGTTCATGTATTAAATATTTGTTTTGACTCAGAAAGTTGTGAAATACTTTCAAAATGTCAGAAATGATGTTTTAACAGGTTTTTTCACAAATCAGATCACAAATGTGCATGTTTTCCTGGAAGTGGCCACTTATTGGAAATCAGGTCACAAATAGTCTACTCTTTTATAAAAAAACAGAACATTGATTTGTAAAAAAATACCCTGTTAAAACATATCAAAAACAGTTTTGTATACATAAAGTTACTACATATGCACAGCAATTTTGTATGTATACAAACTGTTCTAAGGATGTTTATGATGTTTTAATAGTGGTCTTTTTCACAAACAGGTCATGAATATTTTGACAGGAGTGGTCCTTATTGTAAACAGATCACATATATTGAATGTTTGTTCCATTATGATGTCTCTTGCTACTGAGAATATATATTGTTGGTTCTCAAATATGTTACTGCCACATGTATAATAGTTTAAATAGACATCAATGTCCTGTGTTTTTTAACGAAAGGGTAGACTATTTGTGACCTGATTTGCAATGAGGTGCCATTTCTGGGAAAACATGTACATTTGTGATATGATTTGTGAAGAGACACCTAGTTAACACATTTCAAAAACACTTTTGTATACATAAAGTTACTATATATCCACAACAATTTTGTATGTATAAAAAACTGTTTAAAGGATATTTTAGATGTTTTAACAGTCAAACATTCGTGACCTGTTTGTTAAAAAGACCACTGTTAAAACATCTTAAACATCCTTAGAACAGTTTTGTATACATACATAATTGTTGAGCATATATAGTAACTTTATGCATACAAAACTGTTTTTGAAATGTTTTAACTAGGTCTCTCTTCACAGATAATATCACTATTGTGCATGTTTTCCCAGAAATGGCCATTATTGCGAATTAGGTCACAAATAGTCTACCTTTTCATTAAAAAACACACGAGATTGATGTCTATTTAAACTATATACATCGTGTGGCAATAACATAGTCAAGAACCAACAATACTCTTAGCACCAAGATTCATATTATAATGATGGAGCAAACACTCAATATATGTCACCTGTTTACTATAAGAGTCCACTTCTGTCAAAACAGGTGTGACCTGACTTCCAAAAAAGGACCACTGTTAAAACATCTTAAACTTAATTAAAAACAGTTTTGTGTACATACAAATTTGTTGTGCATATATAGTAACTTTACGTATACACAACTGTTTTTGAGATGATTTAACTGAGTCTCTTTTCACAAATCATATCACAAATGTACATGTTTTCCCAGAAATAGCCCCTCATTACTCAATAGTCTATTGTATTAAAAGGAGTGATCTAAACTGTTATTTAGATTTACAACCTTACATTACTTTGTTCTGTCCATCTTTGAAAGGGCAATTGTTGATGCTGAACTATTCATCTATCAAAGTAAATGACCTTATAAGCTACTATTTCAAAAATATTCGAAACATAAGACTTCATTCTAATAATAGTAGTGTTCTCCAGTAAAAGTGTTAAGGATGTTGTATAGATATTTTATTTCTATATTGTTATGCTACAAGCAATATTAAACAAAATAACTTGAATCTTATTTCCAGTTGTAGGAGAGTATGGCAGGTAACATACACAGGTTTGTTCAATATCAGAATTTTAGAACAGTAGAAAATAGAGTTTGGTCATCCCTTCAAAGCCTTTAACCTCAATATCATCAACAAAGAAGTGGTTTAATTGTCTATTGCCTCAACAACCCATTAATATTCTTAGCCAATTACTGCAGTCATTCAATTCATATAGAACAGAATGAAAATTTATCATGTTTGGTGTTACTCATAAGCATTGTTCATGGATTCATTGGGAAAATAATAGCACTAGCACAATGCCAGTGAAGAATTGTGTTATCATGTATGAGCATATATACTTGTAAAAACATTTAAGATCATCCAAAGAGTACCTTTATTCTCCATTGTTTAGGAGATATTCATGGACTCTGGATTATAGGATAAAGTAAGGGTTGACTATGGAACTGAGAGGGCATTGATGCTGTTTATGCAAAGTCAGCTAGAACAATTCAGAAATGATCTCTCAAAACCACTTCATGTACAATCAACATCAAAACTGTAGATGATATAATAACATCAATTGGTTCCTATTACATTATATTGTTGTCTAGAATCATAGATTGGAAGGATTGTGGCTTGAGTAAGTGATCGAGGTAACTCTCCCTTGAAGCAAACTTTTGGAAAAATAATGGAAATTTGTGAATTAACTACAATTTAGTGATAGATTAGTAACAAAAGCAAATGCTACATTAACAACAAGTAAATCATATGCTTTTTTATTCGAAGGAAGCCTATAGACACTCAATCACTACCGATAGAACCATATAAGTATCCATTTACTTTATATATTAAGTTGATCATTGCATTACAAGATGACAAATAATAATTGAAAATTATATAAAGCAAAAAAAATAAAAACTACCATTTGACAGTTTTAACTGACAATACTTAAGCTACATATCACCATAGTATCATTATTGCATTAAAAAAACACTTCTATTTTTATTGCATCAATAACACTCCAAAATAAGTCTTTAAGATTTGGTCTCATCTAAAACAATTTTTATGATTTACACTAAGTAATTGATTAATAACACAACCCTTCATTGGACTGAGGGTTTTTGTTTCCCTGGATCAGCTATTGTTGTGCATAGCAAGGTGCTGTGCAACCCTGTGCAAAATATGCAGGCTACTGACAGTTAAAACAAATTAATTATCTAGATGGTGAGCTTGGCTGTTGTTGTCAAGGACAAGAGTGTTCATTTTTTCTTCTAGCATTGTGATCTTAATAGACAAGTGCTCAATCAACAACATTAATTTCCCGTAATTAAGAGTTGTGAATGAGAGAACTAGCTGAAAGATCATCTGCTTTGTATAGCTGCATTGTAGCAGTTATTGCTTTATCCAGTGTCTTCCGTGCTTTCTAATTGACAACAAATGAATACTAAAGATGAGCTAAGTAAGAGCATTTGCTCTGTGGCTTTAGAATATAAATCAGGGTAAGCCTTTGTGAAAAGTATGCAAATATTTTCTGCATAATCAGCCTAATTCCTGTACACTTTCGTGTTGAAAACTCAGCTAGATATAGCTCACGCTTACTCTCAGGCTTAAATTGGACTGTCAGTGCTACCACAGCATTATTAAAACTGGACTTGTCTTCTTTGGATAGTCTTTGAAACACTATTTGAGTTTGACCTATTAATCAAACTTTCAAAAAAGAAAGCTTCATAGCAGCTTCTCAATCATTGACCTCTTTAGAGTTGTCAAAATGAACAATCCATTGATCCCAGCTAGAGTTTGAGCCACCAGAGAAAGTATCAGGTAAAAGAAAAGGTTTTAGTGTTACTATCTACAATATGAAATCTTACACACTGCACCAATGTAAGAAAATGACTTGATCAACAATCATTAAAACTAACAAGTATTTTGTGTTTTTAACACAGTTAATCAATTTATATATCATATAACATGAAGTGTACTAAAATATTCTAGACTAATTATACATTTATTGTTGAATTGTCCATTGCCCACAAATAATAGATGCCTGGTTCTGCTTGTCTAATTATGTTCTAGAATATTCTGTAGACTAATTATAATAAGTGTTGATACATTACACTTCTATATTGGATCAATCCAGTTGATATTAGATCAATCAATTCTATATTGAATTAATCAATTCAATATTAACTTGATTTCTTCAATATTCTGTCCATTTTATGAGATGGGACTAGAATATAATCCTATGAAGAAAGAGAAAACACACTAATAATGAACTGATGACAGTCTTATTTCTCATTCCTTCTTGTTTCTACCCAGTGTTGTTATTAATAATAGTAGTACATAACACTGTTGATTAATACACAAACTAATACACAATTTTACATGTGTACCTTATATTAAGGTATTTATAGGGTGTCATTTGCGTCAAAATTGGAAAGTAAATCAAGAGATTTATAATAAAAAATGACTCATTTAATATATAATGATAATTTTCTAATTTTGACACAAAAGGCAGCCCAGAAATATTAGAAAACATTGTTATTTTAATAAGTGGAGTCATAAATCATGAGCCTGTTCTTACTGACAAATAAAAGGTAAAACATTATAGTTAACTAATCTCTTATCTACAGCTGCCAGAAGAATATACAGTGACAAATTAAGTGGAATGGACTCTTCCAAATATATTCAAACTCCAGACTGTCCCTACTAACACAGACATTTGGATAACCAGTTTTACAAACTCAGAACAAACCTGTGACACATAGTGATAGAACGTAAGTTTAAATATAAAACAGTCATAAATATTCTTCATTATCCAGGGGTTAGCGCATAAAGTGACAATATAACCCAATACAATAAGACATGTAAACTAGGAACATACCAATACTATAAGGTAGTATGAGAGACCTTCAATTCAATTCAGTTCACTTGCAATACACTGATTTAGTATACTACGTCAGTATACTACAATTCACGTGAGCATGTACAGTTTACCGCTATAATAAGGAAATTACAGTTGCAAGATATGAAGAAGAATGATACTGCCTTACAAGTTTGACATGTTTTCTAGTTCACAGATATCAATGGAGTAAAATATATGGTCAGATTTATGTGTTAACTTCTTGATAATGAAGAATATGTAAGTGACTTGAATATTTAATATTGTGTTCTCTCACTGTGTGTTACAGGTGTATATTTAGTTTGTCAAATTTGTTAACTTAACTTTTACTCTTTATATGTCAGTATAAACAGACTGAGGTTTATATATTAGCACTGTTCTGAGGAACATTTGTTAGAGTTTAGTCTGTTAAATGTTGTACAATGTTCAATCAATATTATAGGTTATATTCTTCTATAGACTACAGACAATAGGAGAGTGAACTTTAAGCTTACTTCTTCATTTACTTGTATAAGTGTTTATCAAGCCAGTCATCAAGACTTCATTCTATTCAATGATATCTCATATTACTACATTTACTGGTATTAAAAACTACACATTTTTATTAGATATTAACTTATACATTATATTTTTATGTATCACTGTCAGTAGGGACAGCTTAGGAAGACAATTACGAAGGTAAATGTTTTTTCAACTTAATATTTTCTGTTGGTTTTTAGACGTTATCCTATCTTTTGAATAATAATGAAAGGTTAAATTAATGTTCTTTATATTTATGTTTGTACAACATACAAGATAATGTCCAGTTTTATCAAGCTTTTCGTCTTGTAGGATATAACATCACATGGTAACATCATCTATTATATTGCAATACACTCAATTTAATTACTGATAATATGATTTTTCATACTTAAAGATATGCAATTTGTTTATCAGTGTAATGGTGCATACATTTAGTATCATATTGTATAACTTAACAGTAGTGCATATTTTGTGAGTAACACCCACCAACGCTAACCTATATCCATATGAAGCACTTTATACTTGGTAAAATTGTAATTATAATAATGTATAAATGTGAACTGGTACCTAAACATTATGAACTAATACTACAAAAAGTAATACCATCAAATGAAGTACTACTAATACTGTCAAATGTAACACAGTGTACTATCAAAATCCAATACTGTCAAAATGTAATACTGTCAATATAATATTATCATGTCATTATATAATACATTATTACTCTTTATTTTTGTTTTGATTCTATAGCATGGATGTCAGGATGAAGGTTGAAGACCTCCATATATCTCCTAATTTGATGAGTAATGTAACAACATACACTACAATTTTCCAATATCAAGTAATACATCATTACTCTTTATTTCTAAAGCATTGTTCGACATCAAAATTAGGGCTCAAGACCTCCATTTATCTCCTAATCTGGAGTATACATTTACAATAGAATATTAGTTTACAATATGCCATAATACATCTTTACTCTTTATTTCTTTTTTATTTCTATAGCATCTTTGGATCAGTGTTCAAAACATCCATCTATCTCTAAATCTGGCATGTAGGTTAACAACACACACTATATTTTAAAATTATAACATGTAATAAAGAGTATTACATTTGATAGTATTACATTTGGTGGCATATATTACATTTGGTAGTATCACATAGTTGAGGTAGAACGTTTTGTTTTTGTAACTAATCTTTCCAATTTATTATACATTATTATATTAGAACAAATAGATAAAGGTGAGTAGATAGCATTTATAATTAGAATACTATACAATTGTATCTAGAGTAGAGACAAAAGTATATTAACGAGATAGAGGACTGAAAAAGACCCAAAAAGCAAGTGAATAGTCTCATTGCCAGCCTCTTACATCCAAAAGCTTTCCTGGACTGGAAACAAGACTATCTAAAGCATTAATTACATATGAGGTGTGACCAAAGTAAGCCACACCCAAAATAGTTATTAGGCTACTGAACGTTAATGTGTGGGTCTAATGCTTATTGTTAGGTATATATATTTGTGGGTGTGGTTATAGAATACCTCTCTGAAATCCTACCATTCTTTCCTTACATTTGGTAGCTTTACCTCGATATACAATATAGTTACCACTTACATTGTATCTAGTGCCTCTGGTTACTTCTGCTTATTTATATCCTAGTACATATAATTTAATGAATCTCTTAATACTCTAGAGCAACAGACTAAGGTGAGTATATCATCCAAAGAGACAAAATATAAATCTGTACCCAGCCCACACATTATGGATATATATGTGTTTAGCCATGCTTTGGAATGTGATAATTGCTTTACTGGGACCTGGAACCACAGGTATGCAAACTTAGAGTATATCATAACTTATGTCCATAGAGAATAATTGTCATTATAATTCAAGAAATTAAAAGTAAATAAGGAGAAGATAATTTAAACCAATAAGAAGAGCAGAATAATGTGTGCAAGGTATCTAGAGCATGTGAAAATGAACAAGATCAGAAACGAACCGAAATTAGAAGATAATTAGGAATACAGAAATTATTATGAAAATGCTAATATTTAGTTTATTCTGGCCAGACTAAGGATCAGAGCCAGAAATATGACTAAATCTATCATTTTACTATACAATGCAAAAGTGTTTATTATTATATAGTTAAGAGTGTGCTTGTTCTTATTATTCTAATAGTGTTCATAATATTAGCTAAACATTACAAGTTACATGTAAGAGAAAATGAAATCAATGTACATTTAATAGCTGAGGAACATTATGAGAGATATATGGATCAGGAAGTAGAGTATAATAACAATGAGATCCAATACTCACTTGAGTATTACAGTATTAACTGATACATTTCTACATCTATCCATATATGTATGTATATGGGTATATATATTGTATATATAACTCTTTTACAATTTTAGACTTTTTTTTGTTTATGTAAACAAGATGTTTGAAAAAACAAGTGTGGTGTTTATAATACTATTGTATTAAAGTCTTTGGACTGTTAATATTATCAGTGAATATATTACTTTTTTTTAATAATAAAATCTTTGACACTCTATCAGATTCCATGATCTAAGTTGCATTAGAAATAAACAAACCAGTACATAATTCAATAATATTCCTATAATGTTTAACATAATAGTAATAATTATGAGAGATATACAAACAGAAAGAAAGATATTATAATTCCTGTCAGTTTAATCACTGCTAATATTGTACCTGATGGATCATGGATTGCTGCTATGTAAAGATGCCATTCACTATCACATAATCTGTGCATGTTCAGCAAATCCTGATCATGTACACTAACTAATGTGGACTTTATTGGTTTGGACGATCACATATGCTTTATCTCTTAACTATAATCAATGGTTTGTAATACTTACAATAAAATGAAAAGTATTGTACATTATAACTATTGTTTATAGCTATTTGTTCAATGTAATTCTATATTTTATTGTTACAGATACACACATTTGAGTGGTTCACAGACATTTGAGAAATGTCATATCAATTACCTATAATATACCTAAATTATGTAGATGGCTTGATTTGAGTACAAATTAATAAGAACTCACTTTTACTTTCACTCAATATCCTCTCATTATGTTTGTCTAGTTACTCTCTAAGAACTATCAAGAGAATAACAATTACTATTCTGTGCTTGGTTTCCTTAAATTTCACAAATCCTTTTTTAAAAACACAATATATTAACTAAGACATGTAACTTCATGTAGCAGCCGTTGCTTCGTACATGTCTTTTAGTTCATGTAGTAAGTATTCCTTTTGACTAAGTAAGGTGTGAAATACTTTCAAAATGAATCAGAAATAATAAATAATTTATTATATCAAAAATACAACAAAAATATTATTAGTTTCTGCGCAAATTTATGGATATATATGTGTTTAGCCATGTTTTGGAATGTGATAATTGCTTTACTGGAACCTGGAACCACAGGTATGCAAGACTTACAGCATACTTTAGTTATGTCTATAGTAAATAATTGACATTTGTCATTCAAGAAATTTAAAATGAGTAAGGAGAAGACGATTTAAACCAATGAAAAGAGCAGAATAATGTGTGCAAGGTGTCTAGAGCGTGTGAAGATGAACAAGATCAGAAACGAACTGAAGTTAGAATATAAGTTAGATATAATATAAAAATTATGCTGAAAATGTTAAAGTTTAGTCTATTCTAGCCAGACTAGTGATCAGAGCCAGAAATATGACTAAATCTATATCTTTTTATATGCAAGGCAAACCCTACGTACCTATGTATATCTACTTTAGTGTACAGTCACACACAGCTTACCTTGTTTCTCTTTAGTCAAATTATCAATCTCTTCTTGTTTCTCTACTAATACTTTATCAATAACTATAGAACATAACCATATATGGTATGTACTACTAAGAGTATCATAACTAACCTTCTTTCTCTTTGGTTCAATTCTCTATTTCTATTTCCTTATCCTTCTTCATGCTATCTAATAATTTCAGCTTTTCTGTTTATATTAAGTACCCAGTTATATCACTAATGTACATGTACCTGATTAAGTGTTACATGATAATTGGTCTTATTGCTGTTCCCAGTCCACACTAGTATAATTAAATACATAAGAAGTATAAAAATCTTTTTAAGATTTTGAAGGATCCGGGGCTAGGATAGAAGAATACCAGATATATGATAGTAGGATTGATTGGAAAACATCACTGCTAAAATATTCAACAAGGTAGACAATATAAATTTTTGTAATCCTTTAAGATACAAACATAGAAAAGTACACCAGCTAGAATGAAGACGTTACGTGAAGATTACCATGTAAGATTTGTTAAACTTCTACCTTACCAAATTGCACACTCACTCAATGCATATACTATAACCTCACCAAGCAGATTAGTGAGGGTTAATTAAAGTACATAAAAAAAATTCTGATTATTTAAAGAAGAACCTGACAAAATGAATAGTTTTTTGAAACACAACAAAACACCAACAAGAATAAACTTACTGTCAGAATTCAATATTACTGTTGCATGATAATAATTATGTCAGTTATATAGGCAGCTGTACCAACATGGACTATAAGAGATTCCCCTTTTTAAATATCTGATAAATAATAATCAATGATTCATTTAATGAACTTATAATGGACTAAAAGAGAAATTATATTAAGACATCCTTGCATAAGCAATGCTTACTTACCCACAACCAGCCAGAACTCACTTTTAAAGCATATACAACTATTCATAGAATATTGTACATTATATGAACATTACCTTGAAGATACCAGATATTCCTTTACATAATATGAAATGTGAATATAGTTATGCAGAAAATAAAATATACAAATTAGGTATTATACATTACATTATTCTAATATTCACAAATTTGAAGTTTAATGCTTAATAACTAGTTTAAAATCATTAAAGACATTCGTATTGTGTATATAATGTGTGCATGTAACCTGATCTGTGAAAAGGGACTACTTCTATCAAACCATTAAAACACTTTCATGTGCTATGCAGTTTTTAATAAAATGCTTACTAATTTTGCATTTCAAGTTATCTATTCTTTTTAAAACTAAGATATAATTTAGTAAACATCAATTGAAAAATGTATGGTTATGTACATGACAACTGCATGTTTTTGAGATGTTTTCACAGAAGTGGTCCCTTTTGCAAATCAACTCACATATCATATATACATATACATACATACATACATACATACATACATACATACATACATACATACATACATACTTACATACATACGTACATACATACATGCACTAATAATTATGAACGTATGTTTTCATAATAGTAGTGTTGTGTATAGCTTCAATACTTTCTTAATGCTTGTACTGAAAGCAAGACTACATTCTTTGAGTCTATCTAATCATTAATTGTTGTAGTTGTAGATGTATTAACTGGAAAAATGTCAAGATTTTTGATCAATTCTAGATCAGCACTGCTAATTATTCTCTGGGATTTCTCTATGTTTGCTCATTTAAGTCTTATTAGAGATTTTGCAGCAACTATCTATTCTGAAAATAATAATCGAGCTCGTCACATTATCTTTGACATTGGATATTGTCTTGTTTTCTTTTTATATCCTTTTTTTGGTCTACTTGCTGATGTAAAAGTAGGTAGGTATACATCTATCATTACTGGTGTGTATATGTCATTCATATCATGGATAATTGCTGGATTGGCTTTTATCATAAAGACTTCATCACATTATAATGTGCTGTTTCATATAACAAGTGGTGTTGCTTATTTGCTAGAAGTGATTGGATACTCATGTGTACGATCAAATATTGTCCAATTTAACATTGATCAAGTTATTGGTGCTTCAGGTGATGAACTAAGTGCTATTATATATTGGCACTCATTGAGTGTACCAATAATTTTTTTTGTAGACACAATTGTGCAATGCTTGATAAATCAGTTTACCATTGTGTCATATGTGCTATCAGGTGTGGCTGTCTCTATAGTCATTATCACTAACTTTCACTTTAAACACTGGCTGGATACTACATCTCACATTGTTAATCCTGTCAAATTGACTGCTAAAGTACTCAACTATGCCAGACAAAATAATTATCCCAGGAATCGTAGTGCTTTAACCTATTGGGAGGAGAATTATCCTTCCAGGTTAGACCTGGGTAAGGAAAAGTATGGTGGACCATTCACAGAGGAGCAGGTAGAGAATGTCAAGGTAGTTATGCGATTGACACCATTATTTATCTGTGTTGTTGGTCTCGCTTGTGCTGGTAATATTAAATGGATTAGTTTCTATAAATCAAATGAAGAGTTGTCTTTTTTTGATTGCTTTATTTCCAAAAATGCTTTATATGGTTTAGTAGCTTCACTTTTAATCCTTTTCTATCAGTTTATTATACATCCTTGTTTTCACAAATACATTCCAAGTATGCTTAAAAGAATTGGAGTTGGACTGATATTCTCATTATTTACAACAATATATTATGTCATAATACTTGCTTGCAATGACCACTTTAATTTTGACACAACCTCATACAAGTTTACTGTTGTTTATGAAGTTTTGTTTGGAATATCATATGCTTTAATTTTGCCAACATCCTTAGAGTTCACAATAGCTCAGTCTCCACATGAAATGAGAGGTTTGTTAGTTGGACTATGGTATGCAGCACGTGGTGTTGGTTATACTTTCACTATAAACAGCAAATACCTATTTATGTGTGAAAAAGAGATGACATGTCTAAGTGTTTACTATTATATAGTTAAGAGTTTGTTTGTTCTTATTATTCTTATAGTGTTCATAATATTAGCTAAACATTACAAGTTACGTGTGAGAGAAAATGAAATCAATGTACATTTAATAGCTGAGGAACATTATGAGAGATATATGGACCAGGACGTAGAGTATATTAACGAAATGGGACACTCACTGGAGAGTACTAACTGATACATGCATTTTTACAACTATCGGTATATGTATGTATATGGCTATATATATTGTATATATAACTCTTTCACAATTTAGACATTTGTTTTGTTTATGTAAAGAGGATGTTTGAACAAACAAGTGTGGTGTTTATAATACTATTGTATTAAAGTCTTTAGACTCTTGACATTATTAGTCAATATGTTACTTTGGTTTTTTTCAAAATAAAATCTTTGTCATAGATTCTCTATCAGTTCCATGAAAACTTAATTTACTTGCTAATTGAATTTTCATGAGGAAAGTAATCCAAACAGTGCAGCAACATATCACATAATATCAAAATATAATAAAGAATATCATTAGTTTCAGCAGAGATTTATGAATATATATGTGTTTGGCTATGCTTTGGAATGTGATAATTGCTTTACTGGAACCTGGAACAACGGGTATGCAAGACTTAGAGCATACTTTAGTTATGTCTATAAAGAATAATTGACATTTTTCACTCAAGAAATTTAAAATGAGTAAGGAGAAAACAATTTAAACCAATGAAAAAAGCAGAATAATGTGTGCAAGATGTCTAGAGCGTGTGAAGATGAACAAGATTAGAAACTAACTGAAGTTAGAAAATAAGTTAGATATAATATAGAAATTATGCTGAAAATGTTAAAGCTTAGTTTATTCTAGCCAGACTAAGGATCAGAGCCAGAAATATGACTAAATCTATCCCTTTATATGCGAGGCAAACTCTATGTACCTATTTATATCTACTTTAGTGTACAGTCATACACAGTAAGATGAGCTTCCACATTTCCCACATTTCAAAAACAGCAATAGCATTGCCTTTACATAATATTTTGCACATTCGAATGTTTATTATCGCAAGGAAGGTGTTTGCTGTTTGCATTTATTCCTAGATAATGTTATACATACAGTACTACTAACGGAATAATAGCTTACCTTGTTTCTCTCGAATCAACTTATCAATCTTTTCTTGTTTCTCTACTAATATTTTAGCAGTAGCTATAGAACATAACCATATATGGTATGTACTATTAAGAGTATCATAGCTAACCTTCTTTTTATCTGATTCAGTTCTCTATTTTTATTTCCCTATCCTTGTTTATTCTATCTAATAATTTCAACTTCTCTGTTTATATTAGGTACACAGTTATATCACTAATGTACATGTACCTGATTAAGTGTTACTTGATAATTGGTCTTATTTCTGTTCCCAGTCCACGCTAGTATAATTTAATACATAAGAAGTATAAAAATCTTTTTAAGATTTAGAAGGATCTGGGGCTAGGATAGAAGAATACCAGATACATGATAGTAGGATTGATTGGAAATACGAAATGCTCAATTTTCTAATTTATTAGAAATGGTTGCTGAAATGGACTATTAATGTGTATTATAGCTACAATATGAAGTGGTAGCAGTGACAATTATATTTAGTAAGGAGTAAGAGGATTATACAAATAAAAAGCTTAAGCTTATAACACTTCATGTACAAGAGCATCTAGATCATATGTTGTGAAATCATTCAAATGATGTATGAAGCTTATTAATTTACATGTGACAATAGGTATTATTAATACAAATATTGTTTTAAAATCAAATACAACACTTGAGAGCAGTAATAATATACTGTTATTAGAGAAAGATTTTATAAGATTTTGCATAGAGATACATAAGTTATCACATCCTCCATTAAGTCACTCTTTATACCAACAAAAGCTAGTGATATATTGACATCAATCCCAGGTATTATAATAACCATCTTGCTTGGAATGTAACAGTTGGGTTTGTCTGCTTTACAAGAACACACTTGTATAGGATCTGACAACATTACTGATAGATCTGTTTGTTGAGGGTAATGACTACACTATAGATGTAGAGTGAATTCCAACAGTAATCAATTTTATTTTATGCACGGAAGACATTACCAGATATATCAGCTGTGTTGTTGACAAAATATAACACTGTCTCACTTTTAGGATGATGTAAAGAAAACAATAAGAAACAGCCCTGATTCAATTTATGATGTATTGTTGTATACAGTGAAAATAAGAAACTCATGCAGAAATGCTACCTTTACCTAAAAGTGATTTATTTAACATTTCTCTTCCATCATATTGAGCAGTATTGTCTAAAGTTGTATTATTATTTTGTCAATTTCATTATTACTAGCATATCCCAAACTGTGCCATATTTTATGTCCAGTTTAAAATCGATTTCACAATGTTACTGGTCTATCTTTCAAGCTGGCAATTATAAGTAATTAATGTATTATTCATACCTCTGTTATTAGCAAATGTAGAAATAGCATCACAAACATTGAAAAGAAGGAATCCAAAACCTGAACTATTCTAGAATGATCATGAGAACATTTTAATGTGATAATAATGCGTAAAAAGAGTAAGCTGATAATGAAATTCAGATTTTTGTACTTTGGAACTGCTAATATAATTATATAGTTTGAAATGACTTTATATTCATTCATCAAATGAACTAAAAGGGACAAAGGGACTAAAAGCAATATAGATTATTGAATATTAATAATTATGAACTGAATGACATAACAATAGTTGTTATATTTAATAGTCTACAAAAGGTTTGAAACTGAATAATTAATTATATGTTGGTGTTCACAAGAACAAGATTTTATGGAGTAGATAATGTTGTAAAATACTAACTCATAAAATTATTACGAGAAAAAATATATAAGCAATAGAATATAAAATGAGCAATGTCAACTGCGGAAAAATTGTTAGGCAACTCCAGTCTTATATTTTTTGATACAGTTTCTCATGTAGTCAAGGAAATTGCTGTAGCTACATATAGGATGATATTTACATCATTAAATAATACTGCCATTGATTTGGATACATGGGATTTGAAGATAACAAATTCACATAGACAAGAACATGCAAGAAGGAACATATATATATATATATATAGTTTAGTTGACTTTTTCTCCTTTCTCAGTCATATGTATTATTAAGAGGAGTTAGTGGGTGTTCATTGATGGCTAGAGTAATATGTGGACTAAGGTTGAAGACATCCATCCGTCTCCAAATCTAGTTTGTAAGTTAACAACATACAATACTAGTTTATATCTCATAATACATCATCACTCTTTATATCTGTTTTATTTCTATATCATCGTTGGACATCAGGAACAAGGCTCAAGACATCCATCTATCTCCTAATCTGGTGGTAAGTTAACAACATGCACTAATTGTTTTACATTGTAACATGTAATGTAGTGATTGACAATATTAAATTTGACAGTACATGTATTACATTTGGTAGTTTTACATTTGGTAGTATTATATTTTGGTAGTATTTCAATAGTTGTGTTAAAACTTTGTGTATCTCTAACTAAACTTTCCTATATATTATATGTAATTGTATGTTCTAGAACAGCAGGAAAAAGTGAGTAGAGAGAATAATTGCAATTAAAGTACTACACAAGTATACCCTTTAGACCAGGGACAAAGGTATGTATATCATCTAGACAGAGTCTCATTGACAGCTCGTTACATCCCAAGGCTTTTCTAGACTAGGAATGAAACTACCTAATACATTAATTAAATATGAGGTGTAATCAAAATAAGCCACACTCAAAATAGTTTTGGTAGGTGTGGCTACTGAAGCTTAATGGTAGGTGTGGTGTTGTGGTTAATTATATAGTTATGGGTGTGGTATATGTATGTTTATAAAGATGATAACATTACAAAAAATAACTACACATTGAGTGATGCATCAGTAATACAAGAAATGTTAAATCAAGAACAATAGCTTATTGTTATTGGGAGGCAAATAGTACAATAAGAATAAGAAAGACCATCCCACATAGGCAGTGCTATACAATCTTTCCAATTAGAGTCATACATTATCACTGCTAGTGCTCTCTAAAGCACTTGTTATTTTCTTTCCTGTATTAATTGATTTACCACTTTATACATCTCACTATATAAGTAGCTTAATTGTATATAATTAGTTTTACAAAAAAGAAGGAGTGTATTAATTGGAAACTTTGTGTAATTTTTATCAAAAATAAAAGTTCTACCTATCATAACTGGTCACTGTCTTGTACTTATACTACTTTGTGTATCATAGTACTTTGCTTCAAAGGTCTGTAGTTTGACAAAGTTTTTTATATACTCTTTATTATCCTGTATTTTTTAACTAAATTTTAATTGAATTGGTTCTAATTCTAATTATGTACATTGACATATCATATACAGTATAATATTTTTGACATAATGAATATGATAATGTTAATGTATAGATTGTAGCAAACTATCAACATCATTTTTCTTATATTATGTCAATGGATCACATTTAGAGGATGGTACTACCATATATAGTATGATAAATTGAGAGAATGTGAAACAGACATTGTTAATGAATAGGAACATTACCATACAACAATGAAATACATCTTATCTTATAAAAACAAGATAAGATTGTCTATCTTTCAATTTTATTGTGTGTCAAAAGCATATCAGAAACGAAATCTTTTAACATAATTGCATTAATATGAATACATGTTTACATACTGGTAGTGTTGTGTATAGCTTCAATACTTTCTTAACGATTGTACTGAAACCAAAACTATATTCCTTTGAGTCTATCTAATCATTCATTGTTGTATTTCTTGACATATTAACTGGGAAAATGTCAAGATTTTTAATCAATTCTCGATCAGCATTGCTAATTATTCTCTGGGATTTTTCTATGTTTGCTCATTTAAGTTTTCTTAGAAATTTTGCAGCAACTGCCTATGCTGAAGTCAATAATCATGCTCATCAAATAATCATCAAATGAGCTTCCACATCTCCCACTTTTCAAAAACAACAATAGTTATATCACTAATGTACATGTACCTGATTAAGTGTTACTTGATAATTGGTCTTATTGCTGTTCCCTGTCCACACATACATGTAATATTATTTAAAAAATTGGATGTATAAAAATCTTATTTAAATTTTTGAAGGATCTGAGGTTAGGATAGAAGAATACAAGATACACAATAGTAGAATTGATTGGAAAACATCACTGCTAAAATGATACAACAAGGTAGGCAATATAAATTTTTGTAATCCTTTTAGATACAAATATAGAAAAGTACACAAGTTAGAATGAAAAAGTTACATGAAGATTACCATGTTAGATTTGTATAAAATTGTATTTTATACATAGAGTAATTTTCTGGAGACTTCTACCTTACCAAATTGCACACTCACTCAATGCATATACTATAACCTCACCAAAAAGATTGATGAGGGTTAATTAAAGTACATAATAAAAATTCTGATTATTTAAAGAAGAACCTAACAACATGAATAGTTTTGAAACACAAAAAAACACCAACAAGAATAGACTTACTGTCAGAATTCAATATTACTGTTGCATGATAATAATTATGTCAGTTATATTCATTGATGGCTAGAGTAATATGTGGACTAAGGTTGAAAACATCCATCCATCTCCAAATCTGGTTTGTAAGTTAACAACATACACTGCTAGTTTATAATATCTCATAATACATCATTACTCTTTATATCTGTTTTATTTCTATAGCATCGTTGGACATCAGGAACAAGGCTCTGGTTTGTAAGTTAACAACATACACTGCTAGTTTATAATATCTCATAATACATCATTACTCTTTATATCTGTTTTATTTCTATAGCATCGTTGGACATCAGGAAACATAGACTATAAGAGATTCCCCTTTTTAAATTTCTGATAAATAACAATCAATGATTCTTTCAATGGACTTATAATGGACTAAAAGAGAAATTATATTAAGACATCCTTGCATAAGCAATGCTAACTTACTCACAACCAGCCAGAACTCACTCTTAAAAGCATATACAACTATTCATAGAATATTGTACATTATATGAACATTACCTTTAAGATAGCAGATAGTCCTCCACATGATATGAAATGTGAATATAGTTATGCAGAAAATAAAATATACAAATTAGGTATTATACATTACATTATTCTAATGTTCATAAGTTTAATGCTTAATAACTAGTTTAAAATCATTAAGGACATTTGTATTGTGTATATAATGTGTGTATGTGACCTGATCTGTGAAAAGGGACTACTTCTATCAAACTATTAAAACACTTTCATGTACTATGCAATTTTTAATAAAATGCTTACTAAATTTTGCATTTCAAGTTATCTATTGTATTTAAACTAAGATATAATTTAGTAAACATCAATTGGAAAAATGTATGGTTATGTACATGACAACTGTATGTTTTTGAGATGTTTTCACAGAAGTGGTCCCTTTTGCAAATCAACTCACATATAACATATACATACATACATACATACATACATACATACATACATACATACATACATACACACATACATACATACATACATACATACATACATACATGCATACATACATATATATATATATATATATATATATATATATAATTATTATATACCTTGTACCTTTTTAGATAAATTTTGGTTCTAATTCTAATCATGTACATTGACAGATGATATGCAGGATAATGTATTTGTCATAATGTATATGATGTTGTTAATATATAGTTTGTAGAAAGCTATTAACATCATTTTTGTTATATTATGTCATTATATCACATTCAGAGGATGGTACTAACATATATAGTATAATAAATTGAGAGAAGGTAAACAGACACAGTCTTGTATGAATAGAAACAGTACCATATGACAATGAAATACATCTTATCTTATAAAAACAAGATAAGACTGTTTATCTTTCAATTTTCTTGTGTGTCAAAAGCATATCAAAAACAAACTCTTTGAATATACATACACTAATATGAATACATGTTTACATATTGGTAGTGTAGTGTATACATTCAATAGTCTCTTAGTGCTTGTACTGAAAGCAAGACTACATTCTTTGAGTCTATCTAATCATTCATTGTTGTAGTTCTAGATGTATTAACTGGGAAAATGTCAAGATTTTTGATCAATTCTCGATCAGCACTGCTAATTATTCTCTGGGATTTCTCCATGTTTGCTCATTTAAGTCTTATTAGAGATTCTGCAGCAACTATCTATTCTAAAGATAATAGTCGAGCTCGTCACATTATCTTTGACATTGGATATTGTCTTGTTTTCTTTTTATATCCTTTTTTTGGTCTACTTGCTGACATAAAAATAGGTAGGTATACATCTATCATTACTGGTGTATATCTGTCATTTTTATCATGGATAATTGCTGGATTGGGTTTTATTATAAAGACTTTATCACATTATAATGTGCTGTTTCATATAACAAGTGGTGTTGCTTATTTGCTAGAAGTGATTGGATACTCATGTATACGATCAAATATTGTCCAATTTAACATTGATCAAGTTATTGGTGCTTCAGGTGATGAACTAAGTACTATTATATATTGGCACTCATTGAGTGTACCAATAATTTTTTTTGTAGGCATAATTGTGCAATGCTTGATAAATCAGTTTGCCATTGTGTCATATATGCTATCAGGTGTGGCTGTCTCTATAGTCATTATCACTAACTTTCACTTTAAACATTGGCTGGATACTACATCTCACATTGTTAATCCTGTCAAATTGATTGCTAAAGTACTCAACTATGCCAGACAAAATAATTATCCCAGGAATCGTAGTGCTTTGACCTATTGGGAGGAGAATTACCCTTCCAGGTTAGACCTGGGTAAGGAAAAGTATGGTGGACCATTCACAGAGGAGCAGGTAGAGAATGTCAAGGTAGTTATGCGATTGACACCATTATTTATCTGCATTGTTGGTTTCGTTTGTGCTGGTAATATTAAATGGATTAGTTATTATAAATCAAAGGAAAAGGTGTCTTTTTTTGATTGCTTTATGTCCAAAAATGCTTTATATGGTTTAGTAGCTTCACTTTTAATCCTTTTCTATCAGTTTATTATACATCCTTGTTTTCACAAATACATTCCAAGTATGCTTAAAAGAATTGGAGTTGGACTGGTATTCTCATTATTTACAACAATATATTATGTCATAATACTTGCTTGCAAAGACCATTTTCATTTTGACACAACCTCATACAAGTTTACTGTTGTTTATGAAGCTTTTCATGGAATATCATATGCTTTAATTTTGCCAACATCCTTAGAGTTCACAATAGCTCAGTCTCCACATGAAATGAGAGGTTTGTTAGTTGGACTATGGTATGCAGCACGTGGTGTTGGTTATACTTTCACTATAAACAGCAAATACCTATTTAGGTGTGAGAAAGAGATGACATGTCTAAGTGTTTACTATCATATAGTTCAGAGTGTGCTTGTTCTTATTATTCTTATAGTGTTCATAATATTAGCTAAATGTTACAAGTTACGTGTGAGAGAAAATGAAATCAATGTACATTTAATAGCTGAGGAACATTATGAGAGATATATGGACCAGGACGTAGAGTACATTAACGAAATGGGACACTCACTGGAGTGTACTAACTGATATATTTCTACATCTATTCATATATGTATGTATATGGCTATATATATTGTATACAAAACTCTTTTACAATTTTGGACATTTTGTTTTGTTTATGTAAAGAGGATGTTTGAACAAACGAGTGTAGTGTTTATAAGTCTTTAGACTGTTGACATTATTAGTCAATGTATTACTTTGGTTTTTTCTAAATAAAATCTTTTTTATAGATTCTTTATCAGTTCCATGAAAACTTAATTTACTTGCTAATTGAATTTTCATGAGGAAAGTAATCCAAACAGTGCAGCAACGTATCACATAATATCAAAATATAATAAAGAATATCATTAGTTACAGCAGAGATTTATGGATATATGTGTGTTTGGCTATGCTTTGGAATGTGATAATTGCTTTACTGGAACCTGGAACCACAGGTATGCAGACTTAGAGTATACTTTAGTTATGTCTATAGAGAATAATTGACATTTTTCACTCAAGAAATTTAAAATGAGTAAGGAGAAGACAATTTAAACCAATAAAAAGAGCAGAATAATGTGTGCAAAATGTCTAGAGCGTGTGAAGATGAACAAGATCAGAAACGAACTGAAGTTAGAAGATAAGTTAGATATAATATAGAAACTATGCTGAAAATGTTAAAGCTTAGTTTATTCTAGCCAGTCTAAGGATCAGAGCCAGAATTATGACTAAATCTATCCCTTTATATGCAAGGCAAAATCTATGTACCTATGTATATCTACTTTAGTGTACAGTCATACACAGTAAGATGAGCTTCCACATTTCCCACATTTCAAAAACAGCAATAGCATTGCCTTTACATAATATTTTGCACATTTAAATGTTAATTATCACAGAGAAGGTGCTTGCTGTTTGCTTCTATTCCTAGATAGTGTTATACATATAATACTACTAACAGAATAATAGCTTACCTTGTTTCTCTCGAATCAACTTATCAATCGCTTCTTGTTTCTCTACTAATATTTTATCAGTAGCTATAGAACATAACCATATATAGTATGTACTACTAAGAGTATCATAACTAACCTTCTTTCTCTTTGGTTCAATTCTCTATTTCTATTTCCTTATCCTTCTTCATTCTATCTAATAATTTCAACTTCTCTTTTATATTAAGTACGCAGTTATATCACTAATGTTCATGTACCTGATAAAGTGTTACTTGATAATTGGTCTTATTGCTGTTCCCAGTCCACACTAGTATAATTTAATACATAAGAAGTATAAAAATCTTTTTAAGATTTTGAAGGATCCGGGGCTAGGATAGAAGAATACCAGATACATGATAGTAGGATTGATTGGAAATAATTTATTAGAAATGGTTGCTGAAATGGACTATCATAGTGTATTATAGCTACAAGATGAAGTGGTAGCAGCGACAATTATATTTAGTGAGGAGTAGGAGGATTATACAAATGAAAAGCTTAAGCTTATAACTCTTCATGTACAAGAGCATTTAGATCATATGTAGTGAAATCATTCCAAATGATGTATGAAGCTTATTAATTTACTTGTGACAAGAGATATTATTAATACAAATATTGGTTTAAAAACAAATACAAAACTTGAGAGCAGTAATGGTAATGTTACTAGAGAAAAGATTTCATAAGATTTTGCATAGTAGGTACAAAGTTATCACATCCTCTGTTAAGCCATTCCTTATACCAATGGAAACTAGTGATATATTGATATCAATCTCAGGTATTATAATAACCATCTTGCTTGGAATATAACAGTTGAGTTTGTCTGCTTCACAAGAACACACTTGTATAGGATCTGACAACATTACTGGTAGATCTGTTTGTTGAGGGTAATGACAACGCTATAGATGTAGAGTGCATTCCAACAATAATCAATTTTATTTTTATGCACGGAAGACATTACCAGATATATCAGCTGTGTTGTTGACAAAATATAACACTGTCTCACTTTTAGGATGATGTAAAGAAAACAATAAGAAACAGCCCTGATTCAATTTATGATGTATTCTTGTATACAGTGAAAATAAGAAACTCATGCAGAAATCCTACTTTCTCCTAAAAGTGATTTATTTAACACTTCTCTTCCATCATATTGACCAGTATTGTCTAAAATATGTATTATTCATACCTCTGTTATTAGCAAATATAGAAATAGCATGACAAATATTGAAAAGAAGGAATCTAAAACCTGAACTATTCTAGATTGATCATGAGAACATTCTAATGTGATAATAATGTTGTAAAAAAGAGTAAGCTACTAATGAAATTCAGATTTTTGCACTTTGGAACTGCTAATATATGTAATTTAGAATGACTTTATATTCATACATCAAATGACGGTTCTCTCATTAGTGATCCTTTGTTACATATAAACTTATTCCTAAACATCGAAAGTGGGTACATTAACACAATGTAATAGCAAAGAAAACAACCTTTCTTGTCATAGTAACTATTGCAGAGATATAAAATCACAAAAATATTGTTAGTAGAGGGACTAAAAGCAATATAGATTATTGAATATTAATAACTATGAACTGAATGACATAACAATAGTTGTTATATTTAACAGGCTACAAAAGTTTTGAAACTGAATAATTAACTATATGTTGGTGTTCACAAGAACAGGATTTTATGGAGTAAATAATGTTGTAAAATACTAACTCATAAAGTTATTACGAGAAAAAATATATAAGCAATAGAATATAAAATGAACAATGTCAACTGCGAAAAATTTTTAGGCAACTTCAGTGTTATATTTTTTGATACAGTTTCTCATGTAGTCAGGGAGATTGCTGTAGCTACATATAGGATGATATTTAGATCATTAAATAATACTCCCATTGATTTGGATACATGGGATTTGAAGATAACAAATTCACATAGACAAGAACATGCAAAAAGTAACATATATATATATATATATATATATATATATAGTTTAGTTGACTTTTTCTCCTGGCTCAGTCATATGTATTATTAAGAGGAGTTAGTGGGTGTTCATTGATGGCTAGAGTAATATGTGGACTAAGGTTGAAAACATCCATCCATCTCCAAATCTGGTTTGTAAGTTAACAACATACACTGCTAGTTTATAATATCTCATAATACATCATTACTCTTTATATCTGTTTTATTTCTATAGCATCGTGTCATAGTAATGACACGATGCTATAGCATCGTTGGACATCAGGAACAAGGCTCAAGACATCCATCTACCTCCTAATCAGGTGGTAAGTTAACAACATGCACTAATTTTTTTACATTGTAACATGTAATGTAGTGATTGACAATATTAAATTTGACAGTACATGTATTACATTTGGTAGTTTTATATTTGGTAGTATTGTATTTGGTAGTATTTCAATAGTTGTGTTAAAACTTTGTGTATCTCTAACTAAACTTTCCTATATATTATATGTAATTGTACGTTCTAGAACAGCAGGAAAAAGTGAGTAGAGAGAATAATTGCAATTAAAGTACTACACAAGTATACCCTCTAAACCAGGGACAAAGGTATGTATATCATCTAGACAGAGTCTCATTGACAGCTCGTTACATCCCAAGGCTTTTCTAGACTAGGAATGAAACTACCTAATACATTAATTAAATATGAGGTGTAATCGAAATAAGCCACACCCAAAATAGTTTTGGTAGGTGTGGCTACTGAAGCTTAATGGTAGGTGTGGTGTTGTGGTTAATTATATAGTTATGGGTGTGGTATATGTATGTTTATAAAGATGATAACATTACAAAAAATAACTACACATTGAGTGATGCATCAGTAATACAAGAAATGTTAAATCAAGAACAATAGCTTATTGTTATTGGGAGACAAATAGTACAATAAGAATAAGAAAGACCATCCCACATAGGCAGTGCTATACAATCTTTCCAATTAGAGTCATACATTATCACTGCTAGTGCTCTCTAAAGCACTTGTTATTTTCTTTCCTGTATTAATTGATTTACCACTTTATACATCTCACTATATAAGTAGCTTAATTGTATATAATTAGTTTTACAAAAAAGAAGGAGTGTATTAATTGGAAACTTTGTGTATTTTTTATCAAAAATAAAAGTTCTACCTATCATAACTGGGTCACTGTCTTGTACTTATACTACTTTGTGTATCATAGTACTTTGCTTCAAAGGTCTGTAGTTTGACAAAGATTTTTATATACTCTTCATTATCCTGTATTTTTTAAATAAATTTTAATTGAATTGGTTCTAATTCTAATTATGTACATTGACGTATCATATACAGTATAATATTTTTGACATAATGAATATGATGATGTTAATGTATAGATTGTAGCAAACTATCAACATCATTTTTCTTATATTAGGTCAATGGATCACATTTAGAGGATGGTACTATCATATATAGTATGATAAATTGAGAGAATGTGAAACAGACATTGTTAATGAATAGGAACATTACCATACAACAATGAAATACATCTTATCTTATAAAAACAAGATAAGATTGTCTATCTTTCAATTTTATTGTGTCAAAAGCATATCAGAAACGAAATCTTTTAACATAATTGCATTAATATGAATACATGTTTACATACTGGTAGTGTTGTGTATAGCTTCAATACTTTCTTAGTGATTGTACTGAAACCAAAACCATATTCCTTTGAGTCTATCTAATCATTCATTGTTGTATTTCTTGACATATTAACTGGGAAAATGTCAAGATTTTTGATCAATTCTTGATCAGCATTGCTAATTATTTTCTGGGATTTTTCTATGTTTGCTCATTTAAGTTTTATTAGAAATTTTGCAGCAACTGCCTATGCTGAAGTCAATAATCATGCTCATCAAATAATCTTTGATATTGGATTTTGTCTTACTTTCTTGTTATTTCCCTTACATGGTCTACTTGCTGATATAAAAGTAGGTAGGTATACATCTATCATTACTGGTGTGTATCTGTCATTTTTATCATGGATAATTGCTGGATTGGCTGTCATTATAAAGACTTCATCACATTATAATGTGCTGTTTCATATAACAAGTGGTGTTGCTTATTTGCTAGAAGTGATTGGATACTCATGTGTACGATCAAATATTATTCAATTTAACATTGATCAAGCAATTGGTGCTTCAGGTGATGAACTAAGTGCTATTATATATTGGCACTCATTGAGTTTACCTGTAATTTTTTTAATTGACATAATTGTGCAATGCTTGATAAATCAGTTTTTCATTGTGTCATATGTGCTATCAGGTGTGGCTGTCTCTATAGTCATTATCACTAACTTTCTCTTTAAACATTGGCTGAATACTACATCTCACATTGTTAATCCTGTCAAATTGATTGCTAAAGTACTCAACTATGCTAGGAAAAACAAGTATCCCAGGAATCGTAGTGCCTTAACCTATTGGGAGGAGAATTACCCTTCCAGGTTAGACCTAAGTAAGGAAAAGTATGGTGGTCCATTCACAGAGGAGCAGGTAGAGAATGTCAAGGTAGTTATGCGATTGACACCATTATTTATCTGCATTGTTGGTCTCGTTTGTGCTGACAATATTAAATGGATTAGTTTCTATAAATCAAATGAAGAGTTGTCTTTTTTTGATTGCTTTATTTCCAAAAATGCTTTATATGGTTTAGTAGCTTCACTATTAATTCTTTTCTATCAGTTTATTATACTTCCTTGTTTTCACAAATACATTCCAAGTATGCTTAAAAGAATTGGAGTTGGACTGGTATTCTCATTATTTACAACAATATATTATGTCATAATACTTGCTTGCAAAGACCATTTTCTTTTTGACACAACCTCATACAAGTTTACTGCTGTTTCTCAAGTTTTGTATGGAATATCAAATGCTTTAATTTTGGCAACATCCTTAGAGTTTACAATAGCTCAGTCTCCACATGAAATGAGAGGTTTGTTAGTTGGACTATGGTATGCAGCTTTTGGTGTTGGTTATACTTTTACTATAAACATCACTTACCTATCCAGGTGTGAAATAGAGATGACATGCCAGAGTGTTTACTATTATATAGTTAAGAGTGTGCTTGTTCTTATTATTCTTATAGTGTTCATAATATTAGCTAAACGTTACAAGTTACGTGTGAGAGAAAATGAAATCAATGTACATTTAATAGTTGAGGAACATTATGGGAGATATATGGATCAGGAAGTAGAGTATAATAACAACAAGATGGGATACTCACTTGAGTATTACGATATTAACTGATGTATTTCTATGTCTATCCATATAGCTCTGTATACGGCTCTATATATATATTGTGTATTTATAGCTTTTTTACAATGTAGACTTTTGTTTGGTTTATGTAAACAGGATGTTTGAACAAACAAGTGTGGTGCTTATAATACTATTGTATTAAAGTAATTTGACTGTTGATATTATCAGTGAATATATTACTTTTTTTAAAAAATAAAATCTTTGTCATAGATTCTCTATCATCTTACATTGATCTAAGTTGCATTAGAAATAAACAAATGTGTACATAATTCAATAATATTCCTATAATGTTTAACATAATAGTAATAATTATGAGAGATATACAAAACAGGCAGAAAGATATTATAATTCCTGTTAGTCTAATCACTGCTAATACAGTGCCTGATGGAACATGGATGGCTGCTATATAGAGATGTCATTCACCATCACATAATCTGCCATGTTCAGCAAATCCTGACCATGTACTCTAACTAATGTACAGTTTATTGGTTTGCACAATCACTTATGTTTTATTAATCTGTTAACTATAATCAATGGTTGTAATACTTTCAATAAATTGAAAAGTGTAATGAAAATTATTGTACATTATAACTGTTGTTTATAACTATTTGTTCAATGTAATTCTATATTTTATTGTTACTGATAAAAAGTGTAAAATCATTAAAAAGAGCAAATATGCCTTGATTTGAGTAAAAATTAATGAGAACTCTGCCTTAATTTCACACAATGTCTTCCCTTTGTGTATTACTAGTTACTCTCTAAGAACTATCAAGAGAATAACAATTAATATTTTGTGCTTGGTTTCCTTAAATTTCACAAATCCTGTTTTAAACCACAATATATTAACTAAGACATGTAACTTCATATAGCTGCAATTGCTTTCTACGTGTCTTTTACTTCACGTAGTAAGTATTCCTTTTGACTCATTAAGGTGTGAAATACTTTCAAAATATCAGAAATGATAATTTTTTATTAATTGATATTGTCATGAAAACTTAATTTACTTGCTAATTGAATTATCATGAGACAACTAATCCAAACAGTGCAGCAAAATATGACATAATATCAAAAATACAACAAATAATATAATTAGTTTCAGCACAAACTTTTGTGTATATATGTGTTGGACCATTCTTTGGAATGTGATAATTGCTTTACTGGAACCTGGAACTACAGGTATGCAAATTTAGAGCATATTATTAGTTATGTCTATAGAGAATAATTGTCATTTATAATTCAAGAAATTTAAAGAGAAGAAGGAGAGGCAAATTTAAACCAATCAAAAGAGCAGAATAATATGTGCAAGGTATCTAGAGCGTGTGAACATAAACAAGATCAGAAACCAACTGAAATTAGAAGATAATTAGGAATACAGAAATCATTATGAAAATGCTAATATTTAGTTTATTCTGCCCAGACTAAGGATCAAAGCCAGAAATATGACTAAATCTATTCTTTTACTATACAAAGCAAACCCTATGTACATGTGTATTTCTACTTTAGTGTATAGTCACACACACTATTTGCAAGATGAGCTTCCACATCTCCCACTTTTCAAAAACAACAATAGTTATATCACTAATGTACATGTACCTGATTAAGTGTTACTTGATAATTGGTCTTATTGCTGTTCCCTGTCCACACATACATGTAATATTATTTAATAAATTGGATGTATAAAAATCTTATTAAAATTTGGAAGGATCCGAGGTTAGGATAGAAGAATACAAGATACACAATAGTACAATTGATTGGAAAACATCACTGCTAAAATGATACAACAAGGTACGCAATATTAATTTTTTGTAATCCTTTTAGATACAAACATAGAAAAGTACATAAGCTAGAATGAAAAAGTTACATGAAGATTACCACGTTAGATTTGTATAAAATTGTATTTTGTACATAAAGTAATTTTTTGGAGACTTCTACCTTACCAAATTGCACACTCACTCAATGCATATACTATAACCTCACCAAGCAGAGTGGTGAGGGTTAATTAAAGTACATAATAAAAATTCTGATTATCTAAAGAAGACCCTAACAACATGAATAGTTTTGAAACACAATAAAACATCAACAAGAATAGACTTACTGTCAGAATTCAATATTACTATTGCATGGTAATAATTATGTCAGTTATACAGGCACCTGTACCAACATGGACTATAAGAGAATCCCCTTTTTAAATTTTTGATAAATAATAATCAATGATTCATTCAATGGACTTATAATGAACTAAAAGAGAAATTATATTAAGACATCCCTGCATAAGCAATGCTAATTTACCCACAACCAGCCAGAGCTCATTCTTAAAAGCATATACAACTATTCATAGAATATTGTACATTATATGAACATTACCTTGAAAATAGCAGATAGTCCTTCACATAATATGAAATATGAATATAGTTATGCAAAAAATAAAATATACAAATTAGGTTTTATACATACACATTATTTTAATGTTCATAAATTCGAAGTTTAATGCTTAATAACTAGTTTAAAATCATTAACAACATTTGTTCAGTGTATATAATGTGTGTATGTGACCTGATCTGTGAAAAGGGACTACTTCTATCAAACTATTAAAACACTTTCATGTGCTATGCAATTTTTTAAGAAAATGCTTACTAAATTTAGCATTTCAAGTTATCTATTGTTTTTAAAACTAAGATATAATTTAGTAAACATCAATTGAAAAATGTATGGTTATGTACATGACAACTGCATGTTTTTGAGATGTTTTCACAGAAGTGGTCCCTTTTGCAAATCAACTCACATATCAAATATACATATACATACATATATACATACATACATACATACATACATACATACATACATACATACATACATACACACATACATACATACATACATACATGCATACATACATACATACATACATACATACATGCATACATACAACATATATACATACATACATACATACATATACATACATACATACATACATACATACATACATACATACATACATACATACATACATACATACATAGATGCTTACATACATACATACATACATACATACATACATACATACATAGATGCTTACATACATACATACATACATACATACATACATACATACATACATACATACATACATACATACATACATACATACATACATACATACATACATACATACATTCATACATGCATACATACATACATACCTACATACATATATATATATATTATATATATATATATATATATAATATAATTATTATATACCTTGTACCTTTTTAGATAAATTTTGGTTCTAATTCTAATCATGTACATTGACAGATGATATGCAGGATAATGTATTTGACATAATGTATATGATGATGTTAATATATAGTTTGTAGTAAACTATCAACATCATTTTTCTTAAATTATGTCAAGATATCACATTCAGAGGATGGTACTACCATATACAATATGATAAATTGAGAGAAGGTAAGCAGACACTGTTAATAATTAGGAACATTAACATATGACAATGAAATACATCTTATCTTATAAAACAAGATAAGATTGTTTATCTTTCAAATTTCTTGTGTGGCAAACATATCAAAAACAAATGGTTTTAACACACATACACTAATATGAATACATGTTTACATATTGGTAGTGTTGTGTATACAATCAATAGTCTCTTAATGCTCGTACTGAAAGCAAAACCACATTATTTGAATCTATCTAATCATTCATTGTTGTAGTTCTAGATGTATTAACTGGGAAAATGTCAAGATTTTTGATCAGTTCTAGATCAGCACTGCTAATTATTTTCTGGGATTTCTCTATGTATGCTCATTTAATGTTTATTACAGGTTTTGCAGCAACCATGTATGCTGAAGTTAATAATTGTGCTCATCAGATTATCTTTGATATTGGATATTGTCTTATTTTCTTTTTATATCCCCTACTTGGTTTACTTGCTGATGTAAAAGTAGGTAGGTATACATCTATCATTACTGGTGTGTATATCTGTCATTTTTATCATGGATAATTGATGGATTGGGTTTTATTATAAAGATTTTATCACATTATAATGTGCTGTTTCACATAACAATTGGTGTTGGATATTTTCTACAAGTGATTGGATACTCATGTGTACAATCAAATATTATTCAATTTAACATTGATCAAGCAATTGGTGCTTCAGGTGATGAACTAAGTGCTATTGTATATTGGCACTCACTGAGTTTACCTATAATTTTTTTCATTGACATCATTGTGCAATGCTTGACAAATCAGTTTATCATTGCATCGTATGTGCTATCAGGTGTGGCTCTCTGTACAGTCATTATCACTAATTTTCTTTTTAAACATTGGCTGGACATTACATCTCACATTGTAAATCCTGTCAAATTGATTGCTAAAGTACTCAACTATGCTAGGAAAAACAAGTATCCCAGGAATCGTAGTGCCTTAACCTATTGGGAGGAGAATTATCCGTCCAGGTTAGACCTAGGTAAGGAAAAATATGGAGGGCCATTCACAGAGGAGCAGGTAGAGAATGTTAAGGTAGTTATGCGATTGACACCATTATTTATCTGTGTTGTTGGTCTCGTTTGTGCTTACAATATTAAATGGATTAGTTTCTATAAATCAAATGAAGAGTTGTCTTTTTTTGATTGCTTCATGTCCAAAAATGCATTACATGCTTTAGTAGCTTCACTTTTAATTCTCTTCTATCAGTTTATTATACTTCCTTGTTTTCACAAATACATTCCAAGTATGCTTAAAAGAATTGGAGTTGGACTGGTATTCTCATTATTTACAACAATATATTATGTCATAATGCTTGCTTGCAAAGACCATTTTCATTTTGACACAACCTCATACAAGTTTACTGTTGTTTCTCAAGTTTTGTTTGGAATATCATCTGCTTTAATTTTGGCAACATCCTTAGAGTTCACAATAGCTCAATCTCCACATGAAATGAGAGGTTTATTAGTTGGACTATGGTATGCAGCACGAGGTGTTGGTTTTATTTTCACTATAAACAGCAAATACCTATTTATGTGTGAAAAAGAGATGACATGTCAAAATGTATACTATTATATAGTTAATAGTATACTTGTTCTTATTATTCTTATAGTGTTCATAATATTAGCTAAACGTTACAAGTTACGTGTAAGAGAAAATGAAATCAATGTACATTTAATAGTTGAGGAACATTATGAGAGATATATGGATCAGGACTTAGAGTATAATAACGAAATGGGACACTCACTGGAGTGTACTAACTGATACATTTCTACATCTAGCCATTATGTATGTATAATATGGCTATATATATATTGTATATATAACTCTTTTACAATTTTAGACTATTGTTTTGTTTATGTACAAAGGATGTTTGAACAAACAAGCATAGTGTTTATAATACTATTATATTAAAGTCTTTAGAGTGTTGATGTTATTACTAAATATATTACTTTGTTTTTTTGTAAAATAAAATCTTTGTAATAGACTCTCATTCAGATTCCATGATTTAAGTTGCATTAAAAATAAAGAAACATGTACATAATTCAATAATATTTCTATGATGTTTAACATAATAGTAATAATTATGAGAGATATACAAAACAGGAAGAAAGATATATAATTCCTGTCAGTCCAATCACTGCTAATACTTACAGTACCTGATGGAGCATGGATGGAGATGGCATTCACCATCACACATCATTTGATGTACTTTGTGCATGTTCATCAAGTCCTGACCAAGCGCTCTAACCAATATGGACTTATTGGTTTGCACAATCACATATGCTTTATTAATCTGTTAACTATAATCAATGGTTTGTAATACTTACAATAAAATGAAAAGTATAATGAAAACTATTGTACATTATAATTGTTGTTAATAACTATTTGTTCAATGTAATTCTATATTTTATTGTTACAGATAAAATATGTAAAATTATTAAAAAGAACAATATCTAATAATATTTTCAAAAAGTCACAGATATATGAGAAATGTCATATCAATCATCTAAAATGTACCTAAATTATATAGATGACTTGAATTTAGTACAAATTAATAAGAACTCACTTTTACTTTCACTCAATATCTAATCATTGTGTTTGTCTAGTTCTTCTCCTAGAGCTATCAAGAGAATAACAATTAAAAATTTGTGCTTGGTTTCCTTAAATTTCACAAATCTTTTTTAAACCACAATATATTAATTAAGACATGTAACTTCATATAGCAGCTATTGCTTCGTACATGTCTTTTAGTTCACGTAGTATGTATTCCTGTTAACTCAGTAAGGTGTGAATTACTTTCAAAATGTCAGAAATGATAAATAATGTATTATTTGATGTTGTTGTGAAAACGTAATTTACTTGCCAATTGAATTATCACGAAGCAACTAATCCAAACAGTGCAGCAAAATATGACATAATTTAAAAAATACAACAAAAAAATATTATTAGTTTCAGCACAAATTTATGGATATAATATGTGTTTGGCCATGCTTTGGAATGTGATAATTGCTTTACTGGAAACTGGAAGCACAGGTGTGCAAACTTAGAACATATCACTAGTTATATCCATAGAGAATAATAGACATTTATCATTCAATAAATTTAAAATGTGTAAGGAGAAGACAATTTAAACCAATCAAAAGAGCAGAATGATGTGTGAAAAGTATCTAGAAACTGTGAAGATGAACAAGATCAGAAATGAACTAAAATTAGAAGAATACAGAAATTATGCTGAAAATGTTAAAGTTTAGTCTATTCTAGCCAGACTAAGGATCAGAGCCAGAAATATGACTAAATCTATCCTTTACTATGCAAAGCAAACCCTATGTACATATGTATATCTACTTTAGTGTACAGTCATACACACTATTTGCAAGATGAGCTTCCACATTTCCCACTTTTCAAAGACAACAAAAGCATTGTTTTATATAATATTTTGCACATTCAAATGTTTATTATCACAAGAAAGGTGTTTGCTGTTTGCATTTATTCCAGGATAGTGTTATACATACAGTACTACTAACAATATAATACCTTATCTCGTTTCTCTTTAGTCAGCTTATCAATCTCTTCTTCTTTCTCTACTAACACTTTATCAATAGCTATAGAACATAACCATATATGTACTACTAACAGTATCATAACTTCTTCTATTTCAATTCAACAAGAATAGACTTACTGTTAAAATTCAATATTACCTGTTGCATGATAATAATATGTCATTAATATAGGCAGCTGTACCAACATGGACTATAGTAGTGTCAAAATTATGCGGTATGGAAATCTTTATTAGGGTATAGACGTTTTATTTGGGTAGTGTATATACTGCATCGTCTAAGAGGCGTGGCGACGCTAATTAAAAATGGCTGATTTCAGATTTTTGATGAGTTCATTTCTAGGCTTTTATTGTTACTTAATAACAAGCGGAGCGAGAGTACCACGAGCCATCTCTTAGAATCAAATGTTAGAAAGATGTTTACAGTTTGGTTGGGTTCCTTATTTTGGTTGTCTCAATAATTCTTGCTTTTTGTCTTTCAATGGTATGTACGCCACAACCTTACACGATGCGGTATATACACTACCCAAATAAAATTTCTATACTGCATATACACTACCCAAATAAAATTTCTATACAGCATAATTTTGACACTAATATAGCGCCATAGTACCAACTTGAACTATAAGAGATTCCCCTTTTTAAATTTCTAATAAATAATAATCAATGATTCATCGAATGGACTTATAATAGACTAACAGAGAAAGTATACTATGACATCCCTGCATAAGCAATACTAACTTACCCACAACCAGCCAGAATTCACTCTTAAAAGCATATACAACTATTCATAATATATTGTACATTATATGAACATTACCTTGAAGATAGCAGATAGTCCTTCACATAATATGAAATGTGAATATAGTTATGCAGAAAATAAAATATACAAATTAGGTATTATACATTACATTATTCTAATTTTCATAAGTTTAATGCTTAATAACTAGTTTAAAATCATTAAGGACATTTGTATTGTGCATATAAGTGTGTGTGTGACCTGATTTGTGAAAAGGGACTACTTCTATCAAACCATAAAAACACTTTCATGTGCTAAGCAATGTTTTAATTAGATGCTTACTAAATTTTACATTTCAAGTTATCTATTGTTTTTAAAATTAAAATATAATTTAATAAACATCAATTGGAAAAATGTATGGTTATGTACATGACAACTGCATGTTTTTGAGATGTTTTCACAGAAGTGGTCCCTTTCGCAAATCAACTCACATATAATATATACATATACATACATACATACATACATACATACATACATACATACATACATACACTGTAAAAATTGATTTGTTGATTTAACTAATATATTGTTATACAGGTTACATGTAATAAACTTAATATGATATGAAAGTAAATATAACACTGTTTTTATTACTAACGTACTACTGTTTGTGCAGCTGTAGTACATTAGTAGTAAAAACAGTGTTACGTTTACTTTTACATTACACTAATTTTTCTACACGCAACCTGTATAACAATATATTAGTTAAATCAACAAATCAATTTTTACAGTGTACATACATACATACATACATATATATATATATAATTATTATATACCTTGTACCTTTTTGGATAAATTTTGGTTCTAATTCTAATCATGTGCATTGACAGATGATATGCAGGATAATGTATTTGACATAATGTATATGATGATGTTAATATATAGTTTGTAGAAAACTATCAACATCATTTTTGTTATATTATGTCATTATATCACATTCAGAGGATGGTACTAACATATATAGTATGATAAATTGAGAGAAGCTAAGCAGACATTGTAATTGAATAGGAACATTACCATATGACAATGAAATACATCTTATCTTACAAAAATAAGATAAGATTGTTTATCTTTCAATTTTTTTGTTTGTCAAAAACATACCTTAGACAAAATTTTTAACATACATGCACTAATAATTATGAACGTATGTTTTCATAATGGTAGTGTAGTGTTAAGAATACTTTCTTAATGCTTGTACTGAAAGCAAGACTACATTCTTTGAGTCTATCTAATCATTCATTGTTGTAGTTCTAAATGTATTAACTGGGATAATGTCAAGATTTTTGATCAATTCTAGATCAGCACTGCTAATTATTCTCTGGGATTTCTCTATGTTTGCTCATTTAATGTTTAGTACAGGTTTTGCAGCAACCTTGTATGTTGAAGTTAATAATCGTGCTCATCAGATTATCTTTGATATTGGATATTGTATTATTTTCTTCTTATTTCCCTTACTTGGTTTACTTGCTGATATAAAAATAGGTAGGTATACATCTATCATTACTGGTGTATATCTGTCATTTTTATCATGGATAATTGGTGGATTGGCTTTTATCATAAAAATTTCATCACATTATAATGTGCTGTTTCATATAACAATTGGTGTTGCCTATTTGCTAAATGTGATTGGATACTCATGTGTACGATCAAATATTATTCAATTTAACATTGATCAAGCAATTGGTGCTTCAGCTGATGAACTAAGTGCTATTATATATTGGCACTCACTGAGTATACATGTAATATTTTTCATTTACATAATTGCGCAGTGCTTGATAAATCAATTTATCATTGCATCATATGTGCTATCAGGTGTGGCTGTCTCTATAGTCATTATCACTAACTTTCTTTTTAAACACTGGTTGGATACTACATCTCACATTGTTAATCCTGTCAAATTGATTGCTAAAGTACTCAACTATGCTAGACAAAATAATTATCCCAGAAATCGTAGTGCCTTGACCTATTGGGAGGAGAATTACCCTTCCAGGTTAGACCTGGGTAAGGAAAAATATGGTGGACCATTCACAGAGGAGCAGGTAGAAAATGTTAAGGTCATTATCCGATTGATACCATTATTTATCTGTGTTGTTGGTCTCGTTTGTGCTGAAAATATGAACTGGCTTAGTTATTATAAATCAAATCAAGAGTTGTCTTTTTTTGATTGCTTTATGTCTAAAAATGCTTTACATACTTTAGTAGCTTCACTTTTAATTCTCTTCTATCAGTTTATTATACATCCTTGTTTTCACAAATACATTCCAAGTATGCTTAAAAGAATTGGAGTTGGACTGGTATTCTCATTATTTACAACAATATATTATGTCATAATGCTTGCTTGTAAAGACTACTTTCATTTTGACACAACCTCATACAAGTTTACTGCTGTTTCTCAAGTTTTGTATGGAATATCATTTGCTTTAATTTTGCCAACATCCTTAGAGTTCACAATAGCTCAGTCTCCACATGAAATGAGAGGTTTGTTAGTTGGACTATGGTATGCAGCTTTTGGTGTTGGTTATATTTTCATTATAAACAGCAAATACCTATTTAGGTGTGAGAAAGAGATGACATGTCTAAGTGTTTACTATCATATAGTTCAGAGTGTGCTTGTTCTTATTATTCTTATAGTGTTCATAATATTAGCTAAACGTTACAAGTTACGTGTGAGAGAAAATGAAATCAATATACATTTAATAGTTGAGGAACATTATGAGAGATATATGGACCAGGACATAGAGTATATTAATGAAATGGGACACTCACCGGAGTGTACTAACTGATACATGCATTTTTACAATTATCCATATATGTATGTATATGGCTATATATTCTGTATACAAAACTCTTTCCCAATTTTAGACATTTTGTTTTGTTTATGTAAAGAGGATGTTTGAACAAACAAGTGTGGTGTTTATAATACTATTGTATTAAAGTCTTTGGACTGTTGACATTATTAGTCAATGTATTACTTTGGTTTTTTCAAAATAAAATCTTTGTCATAGATTCTCTATCAGTTCCATGAAAACTTAGTTTACTTGCTAATTGAATTTTCATGAGGAAAGTAATCCAAACAGTGCAGCAATATATCACATAATATTAAAATATAGTAAAGAATATCATTAGTTTCAGCAGAGATTTATGGATATATATGTGTTTGGCTATGCTTTGAAATGTGATAATTGCTTTACTGGAACCTGGAACCACAAGTAAGCAAGACTTAGAGCATACTTTAGTTATATCTATAGAGAATAATTGACACTTTTTACTCAAGAAATTTAAAATGAGTAAGGAGAAGACAATTTAAACCAATGAAAAGAGCAGAATGATGTGTGCAAGATGTCTAGATTGTGTGAAGATGAACAAGATCAGAAACGAACTGAAGTTAGAAGATAAGTTAGATATAATATAGAAATTATGCTGAAAATGACTTTATATTCATACATCAAATGACGGTTCTCTTATTAGTGATCCTTTGTTACATATAAACCTATTCCTAAACATCGAAAGTGGGTACATTAACACAATGTAATAGCAGAGAAAACAACCTTTCATGTCATAGTTACTAGAGATATAAAATCACTAAAATATTGTTAGTAGAGGGACTAAAAGCAATATAGACTATTGAATATTAATAATTATGAACTGAATGACATAACAATAGTTGTTATATTAACAGGCTACAAAAGTTTTGAAACTGAATAATTAACTATATGTTAGTGTTCACAAGAACAGGATTTTATGGAGTCAATAATGTTGTAAAATACTAATTCATAAAGTTATTACGAGAAAAAATATATAAGCAATAGAATATAAAATGAGCAATGTCAACTGCGGAAAAATTGTTAGGCAACTCCAGTCTTATATTTTTTGATACAGTTTCTCATGTAGTCAAGGAAATTGCTGTAGCTACATATAGGATGATATTTACATCATTAAATAATACTGCCATTGATTTGGATACATGGGATTTGAAGATAACAAATTCACATAGACAAGAACATGCAAGAAGTAACATATATATATAGTTTAGTTGACTTTTTCTCCTTTCTCAGTCATATGTATTATTAAGAGGAGTTAGTGGGTGTTCATTGATGGCTAGAGTAATATGTGGACTAAGGTTGAAGACATCCATCCATCTCCAAATCTGGTTTGTAAGTTAACAACATACACTGCTAGTTTATAATATCTCATAATACATCATTACTCTTTATATCTGTTTTATTTCTATAGCATCATTGGACATCAGGAACAAGGCTCAAGACATCCATCTATCTCCCAATCTGGTGGTAAGTTACAGCATGCACTAATTGTTTTACATTGTGCCATATGTAATGTAGTGATTGACAATATCAAATTTGACAGTACATGTATTACATTTGGTAGTTTTACATTTGGTACTATTGTATTTTGGTAGTATTTCAATAGTTGTGTTAAAAGTTTGTGTATCTCTAGCTAAACTTTCCTATATATTATATGTAATTGTACATTCTAGAACAGCAGGAAAAGGTGAGTAGAGAGAATAATTGCAATTAAAGTACTACACAAGTATACCCTTTACCAGGGACAAAGGTATGTATATCATCTAGACAGAGTGTCATTCAGATCATATACAGTATAATATATTTGACATAATGCATATGATGATGTTAATGTATAGATTGTATCGAACTATCAACATCATTTTTTTAATATTATGTCAATGGATCACATATAGAGGATGGTACTACCATATATAGTATGATAAATTGAGAGAATGTGAAACAAACACTGTTAATGAATAGGAACATTACCATACAACAATAAAACACATCTTATCTTATAAAAATAGATAAGATGATTTAAATAGATAATAGATATTATTTTTTAATTTTATTGTGTGTCAGAAGCATATCAGAAACAAAATCTTTTGCTTGAACAAACAAGCATGATGTTTATAATGTCTTGTATTAAGGTCTTTAGACTGTTGGTATTATTACTGAATATATTACTTTGGTTTTCAAATAAAATCTTCGTCATAGATTCTCTATCATCATAATTCAATAATATTTAAATAAGGTTTTACATAATAGTAATAATTATGAGAGATATACAGAACAAGATGGAAGATATTATAATACCTGTCAGTCCAATCACTGCTAATACAGTACCTGCTATCATAACTTTAAATTAAGTTGTTAATATTTCAGCTAATAGACCCAACACAGGATAAAGAAAAGGTGTCACAATTTTTTCAATTATTAAAACAATGAAAACACATTTAACAGACTGATTACTACTGTCAGCAAACTCCATCAAACTTACAAAAAGGATGTAATGTCCCATTGAGTGTTGAATAGCTGTAATAGTAAAAGGCCTCCTATGTAAGGAATACAACAAATGGTACAATATTTTTTACATATCTTGTTAAAATGCTTCTATAATGGCCATGGTTTGTAATCAACATTGATGCTTCCATTTCTGAATGTCAATGATGTATTTTGAATAAAATAGTATAATTATTATTATTATCATTAATGAAAATGCTACTAAGTCATATTTTCAATGTATATTAAATAAAATTAGTAAAAAGTTAATGCAACAGTATCAATGACACGTTTGTGTGGAGTATAAGATATTTGAATGCTCTTAGAATAAGCTTATGACTTTTACATCACAAACTTTTTAAAACACATTTTTTTCTTTATGAACAATTGAAATTATCTTATATGTGGTGAGTGCTAGTACTGGCTTAGTGACCATCTCCTCACAGTCTGGCAACACTAGATTATAAGTGATATAAAAGACAAACTATATAAAACTGTTTGAGCAAAACAGATCTATTTTAATTGTCTTCTAGTTTTGTTAGAGAAATAAATTACTATTATTGTTATTATTAGAGAAAAGAAAATAGATTCACAAGAAATTTAAAGTGAAAATAAGTGGGTTGGAAAATTACATATTAAGAATATACAACAAACTATTTACTATTACCAAAACTTTTATTTGTTTTTATTAACTTAATAACTGGCTAGGTTTTTAGAGTTCTTTTTATTTCCTTCTGATAATATAGTTTCTGAATTGTAGTACTTTTAGTAAGCGATACACAATTGTCTTAATATCATCATTGTTCAGTGAAGTGTTATAAAAGTATAATACTGTTAGTGCTGTAGTTGTATGTAGTAGATCTGCTATTGTTCTGGTACTAACTGAAGTGATCCAACAATTATTTCTAATGTTCAACATACTCAGTGTTTGGTTTTTTGTGAATATTTCAGTCACATAGAATACTATTATCAGACAAGTTACATTTGGGGAGTTGTAAATCTCTGACAATATTGATTTATACTTACTGTCCAATGGAACATTGTTTATATGAAATCTCCTCACTGTACATTTGTTAATGTTGTTTATTATATAACTGTAGTACTAGTTTCTAGTTGTTAAGTCTAATTACATGAAAGTCATTACTTAGTTAAAAAAAAGGCACTGTTTATACGTCCAGCAAGAAGTGCATACTTGTTGTGTATCAAACCTAACCTTTAACAACATGTTCAAGACTGCCACTAAGATAGAAACTTTATGGAATCTTTCTTATAAAAATTATCATTGCTATGTATTTTATAACTATTTTTAACTAACGAATATATTGTAAGTTGGTTATCATATTTACTGTTTTGTTAATAATGTTAATATAAAATTGTTTTATTTCCTCATGAATATAATTACATCTAACTAAATGCAAAATGAATTATCCAGGAGAGGATGTGCTTTCAAGTTCTGGCAAATCTCTACTTAAATTTTCTAAAGTAATATTCTGAAAGAAGATACACTACATAAAATAATAAGTTTCTACGTGAAAAGAATCTTTAAAAATACTTAATTTTACAGTTGTGGGGGACAAACAGAATAAGAGGAATAAGAAGGTAGGGCTTATAGGTCCAACAGGAAGTCTATATTTTGTTGTGTATTGAACTGATGCACATCTCCTACAACACAGCAAAATGTGACTTCGTGTTTGACCTATTGGCACTACCTAAGAAGATAAACATCATGCCATTCCTAATTCCTTACATAAGCACTGTTAATACCTGGTTGATGGAGTAGATACAACAGAATAACAACGTCTTGTGTTATCTTTTAATTCTGTGCACTTTGATGGCACAGGTGGTCATTGATTACTTTCAGTAATGTCAGTAATATAGCAATCAGTTGTCATGACTACCTCATGTTTAATGCTCAGTGAGCACATCCACTAAAATTGTCTGAGAGTTTGAACAGTGATCTCTTTCAAGTATAGTAATAAAATGTCAACCTCTCAATTGATCAAGAGAAATAATACAGTCAAGAAATTGTATACAGGATTTTGTCATCGATTATCTATTGTTAAGTCCAAAAAAGCCACACTTGTTCTAGTCTGGAGCATCTTGATGAGTACATATGAAGTCTTCTTATTTCGTGTTGCTTTACTGTTCCTGTCAGTACTCAATAGACATCCATCTACAATGATTATGTCAAAAGGCTCCAATGACTTCTACTCTTTTGTCTTCTTGGCTTATCCAGTAGGTGGTCTTATAGCTGATGTATACTATGGAAGATATCATATTATATCTTATGGAATATATCTGGCTTTTTCTTCTTACATACTTATTGCTATTGGCTGCATGCTGTGGTATGTTAATGAAATTATTTGTCAAGTTTTTTTGTATGTAGGATTGCTAGTATATGTAATAAGTTTAACTGGTTTTCGATCAAATATTATCTTATTTAATATTGATCAACTTATTGGTGCTTCTGCTGATAAACTAAGTACTGTTATCTACTGGCATAACTTTGGACTTGGCTTAAGTTTCATTAGTGCCTTCTTCATAGAATTGTGGATTAATTCAAGAACACAATTAGCTATCACTCATTTAACTATTGCTGGCTTTGCTATTGCTACAATTGTAATAACACAGAACCTACTTAAGCACTGGCTGGACATTACACCACAAACTACCAACCCTATCAAATTGATTGCTAAAGTACTTAATTATGCCAGAAGAAACAAATACCCAAGAAATCGTAGTGCCTTGACCTATTGGGAGAAGGAAGTCCCTTCACGCCTTGACTTGGCTAAAGAGAAATATGGGGGTCCATTCTCAGAGGAACAGGTAGAGGATGTCAAAACAGTACTACGGTTGATTCCAATGTTGGTATGTTTAGCGGGAATGATCATAGCTTGGGAAATATCTTTTAACCTTCTAATACAAATTGAACCATCATATGGTCATCTTAAAGATATTGATACGTTTCTATTAAGTGGTGGATTATTAGTACTTATTTCAACAGTTTTAATTTTCCTCCATCAATTTCTAATGTACCCATGTTTGTACAAATACATTCACAGTATGCTCTTTAGAATTCGATTTGGGCTGGTAATTGCTTCAGTATCTTCTTTGACTTATTTCATACTTTATATTGTATGGTATTATCAAGACAGGTTTGGAAAGGATTCTTGTACATTTGCTAGTATTTCCAATAGTACCACTGATGCATTAGTGACTGGTAATTACTGGATCTTAGTACCTATTGTAATTCATAGCTTTAGTTTTTTCATAATATATACTTCATCCATGGAATTTATTATAGCACAGTCTCCAATGAATATGAGAGGATTTATGATTGGACTATGGTTTACTACTTATGGTACTTGTCTTTTACTTAATAACTACTTCTATGTTCCATTTATGTACCTTAAGTCAGCTCCTCTTGCATGTGATTTCTACTATTTTCTTGCTAAGAGTATTGTTGTCATATTTGTACTAGTTATATTTCTAGTGTTAGCTAAATGTTACAAGCTACGTATAAGAGAGAATGTTGTCAACATACATGAAATAGTTGAAGATCATTATGAGAGATATATGCAACAGGAGGAATTGTATAGGAATGAACAAGACAATTTATACGGGTCTATCAGTATTGACTGAGTCTCTAAATAGGCTGTTTATCTGTTTCAAGTAATTATTTTGTTTTTAATTGATGTAGCATTTGTTTGTGTTACTCATCAACTACTTTATATCATTATGATTGTTTTTATCTCATAATGTGATCTTATTATTACTATAGTTTTGTAGTTAATGCATATGAGATATATGCTTTCAATCAATGATCTTAAAATGTTGTGTATAGATATTTTAACTTAATATGTATGTAAAAATAATTCTGCTGAATATTCAGCTGGTCATGTATTCAGATAGATTATTGACCTTATTGTATAACTTTCTGTTTGTAACATGAAGGCACATATAGTAATATTGTTAATAATATGACAAACATCTGTTCAAAATCAATACACATCAGCTGCATACACCTAGTGCAATTATGTATGTTTACAAAAGATGATGACATTATGAAAAATAACTTTACACTGAGTGATCTATTAGTGACACAAGCAAATGCTACTTCAATGACAAGTAGAATATATAGTTATTTAAAGTTGAGGGAACTCTAAAGACACTCAATCATTACTGATAGAACCATATAAGCTATTCTTTGTTTTATATATCTTTTTGATCATTTCATTACAATATAAACATATAATATATCTATTTTATCATTGCATTACAAGATATACAGACAATAAATGAAAATTACAAACCAATGCAAAACGAAAAACTTGACTGATAGTTTTAACTGACTATGCTTAAGTTTACTTGAAAGACATCATTGTTCATAATTATACTGACAAAAATTTGGCAAATTTGGTCACAATGCATAGAAGAATTGTTTAAAAATGAGGAAACCATGATATAAATTAGTGTTGTACATATGCACTGACAGCATGAAAAATAATCAATGATCAACAACTTGTGCCATCATAATGGAAAGAATTGGAAAACACATTAGAAGTGTATGTGTCTAACAATATACTTCATTGTTTATGTTACCATGCTTATTTTTACTATAGAACAAGATAAAGGTAAAGTTTTCCTCAAGTTATGCATTCTGTATAATCTTAGAGTTCACAATGTGCACATTAAATGAGAGAGCTTGTGGTTGGTCTGTAGTATGCAGCACTTGGACTTGGTTGTGTGATCAATCTCAAAAAGTAATTCCCATTCAAATCTCAAACAGATATTATCTGCCAAAATAGTCACATGTGAGAGAAAACAGAGTTAACATACATTTGACACAAGTATCCCTCGTGATGCTTGATGCCCATGAGCTATACAATACTTCAAAAACAAAGGAATCATTTACAACATCTAATGTCACCCTTGCTCTCACTGGATTCATTTTGACTCACAATTACTATAAGTTTGAATATAGTATGTTTCTACATAATATGGTGTCAGGAATGGGCATTAAAAAGAAAGAAAGAAGAATTTAGACTTTAGAAAGTACATTTTCAATAGAAAATGGTATGACAGTGACAATATGTCATGACAGATACAGATGGTTGATCAGATTCCTTGCTAACAGCTTTGTGAACTTATTTCTTTAAGCAACCCTCCAACATATAGAACAAATTGGTCATAAATTCTTTCAACTCATGTTGGTAGAGTGGCATATTCCTTTCCTGCTGGTCAATATGTTTGACATGTAGCATTGTTTCACAGAAAAATATGATAAGAACTCCATCTTTAATATACTCGGTGAGTTTTGCTATGGCTGTTTCTCATCAACAATAGTCAATTTAATCCATTGCAGACAATGTGTTGAGGCAGTGTACTGAGAGAAGGCAGGAAAAATATTGAGAAATAGAAGGAATGACCATTGATACACCATCAGGTCAAAAAACACACATTTTCTAGACACTCTGAGAAAGATCTCAAGATCTTTGTCTTCAAGAATAACCCGTGAAATGATGGCATTTACAACAACTAAACTGACCTAAAGCTTTATTAGTAGAAACTAATAAAGATACTGTGACTGTTGGATAAATTCAGTAGTTCAAACTTGATCTCTTTAAAATTCCAAAGAATGTTATAGGAGATGTATCACTATAAATATAATTTTTTCAATAACTATACAAACTGAATATTATTGAATATAGCCACATAAAAGCTTTGAATCTTATATATAGACCCTTATTTGATTGAATGATTTCCTATAGAGTGGTTTCACTTGAAAGAACAGCAATTTTGTAACATGTGATACATTTAATAAACAAGACAATACAAAGTTTCAATTCAAACCAATACAATGATAGACAGTGTATATAATTCCATAGATTTATATTTTATATGGCATACACCCTCTGATTGTGCCAATTACCAATATAAACAACTACTATCACTGTATGTATACACAAACAAGTACATGTACACAATAATGACAAAGTAATTTCAATGACAATGATTTCCTGTCAAAGATTAAAATCACACAACAAATTCAAATAAAAAAGGTGTATTATCTAAAAGTTATATCATGTTATCACCACATAGTCAGTGCTATACTACCTTCCCAATTAGAGTCACATAGTGTCACAGCTCTCATCAGCACTTGTTGTTTCATGCCAATATCGATTAATTTACCACTTTATACATCTCACTACATAAGTAGCATTATTGTATATACTTAGTTTTACACATGAAGAAGGACTGTATTGATTGGAAAATTTATATATTTTTTTTGAAATAAAAAGTTCTAACTATCACACTGCAAAAATTGAGTTGTTACCACAACAACTTTAACAACCATAAGGAGATAGTGGATTGTTCCCAGAACATGAATGAGATGTAGTGGGTTGCTAAGGGTTGTCACACATGCAAACTGTTTGTTGAAAAGTGTTAGTATATGATCTTAAGGCAAGTTATTGAGCAGCAAGTCAAGATTTACACACACTTTTCCATTGAAGGAGTTCAAAGCAAGTTATGACTGTATATATAATATTAATTAAGTTAACTAATTATCTTTTAATAACAGCTATATTTGTTACCATGTTATTGAATGTAAACAAATATTTAGAAAACACAAAAAAGTATGTTACAAAAAAAAGAAAAAACGAAACTTACACATACAATGTGTTAGATATATGAAACTTAGAAACAATAGTTAGCATGGATGAATGTACATGCAATTGCCTGATAAAATACAGTAAGGAATTATATCTGTTCAAATTTTCAAGGTCAAATAAAGTGTATATGGAAGTTGCTTTAATAACATATGCATGATAATGAATGTTATACTTGACGGTTGTATAACAGCGACAATATCCAAATGGCTGGTTTCCTCCAATGATGTATATGTGACAACCTGGCAAACACAGGGTGATGATTTTTGACATCAACTAGAAGTGTAGCATCTGGTTGATATTTGACACCAGCAATGATTAACCAGTTGGTTCTGAAAAAAATTAAGCAGTGATAACTGTTACACTCATCAACTTATGGATTCATGTACCTAACAAAATTCACAGACATATAAAAAGGCACAAACACATACACATACATGAGTAGATTACACTATCTATTCCTAATAATTGAAATCAAATTGAACTGATAACAAGACAATATGTTGTTTACATGCATAAGCATATACCTGTAACAATCTATTGATTCATCTTGCAGGTCATAGGGACGATCCATAACAGCAACACTACTCCCTGCACATAAGTATATAACAGCTGAAGAACAAACAACAATTTTCAAATATACCTGGGCCAATTTGAAGGTCATCTTGGATTAAGGAAGTGTTGTCCAAATTATTGTAGCAGGTCATTAATCGATGACGCTTTGCAAGAGTTTGGCTAATGTTTTTGTAATTTACAATTTTTTGAGACAATTTTTTGAAGTATGAATGCTTTACTTCAAACCTCATGCACAAGTGTAGAACCAGAGGTCCATATCTGAAAAAAATATTGTTATGTTTTATAATAACAATGCAATACATGTAACTATTTGTACATAATGTAGCTTACTTTTGAATGAGCCTTGGCATGTGTATGCGATAGTGCATTTTTGGGATCACACTTGACTGAGGATACAAGTCAAAGAATGCTGTATGATGATCCTCTATTAAAAGCTTCAGATAACTAACATCATCTTCTGAAATCTCTGGTGCCATCAAGTAGTCCGTGATTTCCAGCATTTGTAAGTAATTTTTATAGTGATCATCACTCTCAGGAATGAAACTACCAATCATAAAAGGTATGAGTCAGCATAATAGCCATGCTTGAGATGCTGAATGCAATTAAGAAAGAAAAGAAAGAAGTTTTTGATTATGAACCTAGTCAGTATAACATATAGCTTACCCTTTTGCTTTAAACTGGCAGTATCACTAACAAGGGTTTGGTGAGATATTGGTGCAGGAAGATCAGTTTCATTATATCCCAGCCATACTAGGTCACTGTCTTGTACTTATACTACTTTGTGTATCATAGTACACACACACACACACACACACACACACACACATATGCTTTACTTCAAAGGTCTGTAGTTTGACAGAGAGGTCAGGCATTTGAGTTGCATAAAGAAATATCTCAGAAATACTCTCAAAGAGTTATAGGTATGAATTTAATTCCTTTCATGTGATTTAGTTGAAGTATGTCATGTTTGTAGTAAGTAAGTACTGCTAGATCAACCTAAAAAGGACATATTTATGATAATGTGATAAACAAGAAATGAAAACTTTAAAAACACACACACACACACACACACACTCACACAAAGCAAGTACTATAACATCAACCAAGCAGAGTTGTGAGGGTTAATTAAAGTACATAATAAAAATTCTGATTATTTAAGAAAGAACCTAACAAAATAAATAGTTTTGACACACAAAAACAACAAGAATAGACTCACTGATAGAATTTAATATTACCTGATACATTTATAATGATATATCATTCATAGATTATTATTCAATTTAACATTGATCAAGCAATTGGTGCTTCAGGTGATGAACTAAGTACTATTATATATTGGCACTCACTGAGTTTACGAATAATTTTTTTCATAGACATAATTGTGCAATGCTTGATAAATCAGTTTTTCATTGTGTCATATGTGATATCAGGTGTGGCTGTCTCTATAGTCATTATTACTAACTTTCGTTTTAAACATTGGCTGGATACTACATCTCACATTGTTAATCCTGTCAAATTGATTGCTAAAGTACTCAAATATGCTAGGAAAAACAAGTATCCCAGGAATCGTAGTGCCTTAACCTATTGGGAGGAGAATTACCCTTCCAGGTTAGACCTAAGTAAGGAAAAATATGGTGGACCATTCACAGAGGAGCAGGTAGAGAATGTCAAGGTAGTTATGCGATTGACACCATTATTTATCTGCATTATTGGTCTCATTTGTGCTGACAATATTAAATGGATTAGTTTCTATAAATCAAAGGAAAAGGTATCTTTTTTTGATTGCTTTATATCCGAAAATGCTTTATATGGTTTAGTAGCTTCACTATTAATTCTTTTCTATCAGTTTATTATACTTCCTTGTTTTCACAAATACATTCCAAGTATGCTTAAAAGAATTGGACTTGGACTGGTATTCTCATTATTTACAACAATATATTATGTTATAATACTTGCTTGCAAAGACCATTTTCTTTTTGACACAACCTTATACAAGTTTACTGTTGTTTCTCAAGTTTTGTATGGAATATCATATGTTTTTAATCTTGGCAACATCCTTAGACTTCACAATAGCTCAGTCTCCACATGAAATGAGAAGTTTGTTAGTTGGACTATGGTATGCAGCTTTTGGTGTTGGTTATACTTTTACTATAAACATCACTTACCTATTTAGGTGTGAAATAGAGATGACATGCCAAAGTGTTTACTATTATAAGTTAAGAGTGTGCTTGTTCTTATTATTCTTATAGTGTTCATAATATTAGCTAAACATTGCAAGTTACGTGTGGAGAAAATGAATTCAATATACATTTAATAGTTGAGGAACATTATGAGAGATATATGGATCAGGAAGTACAGTATAATAACAACGAGATGGGATACTCACTTGAGTATTACGATATTAACTGATGTATTTCTATGTCTATCCATATAGCTCTGTATACGGCTCTATATATATATATATTGTATATATAGCTTTTTTACAATGTAGACTTTTGTTTGGTTTATGTAAACAGGATGTTTGAACAAACAAGTGTGGTGCTTATAATACTATTGTATTAAAGTGATTTGACTGTTGATATTATCAGTGAATATATTACTTTTTTTCAAAATAAAATCTTTGTCATAGAATCTCTATCATCTTACATTGATCTAAGTTGCATTAGAAATAAACAAACGTGTACATAATTCAATAATATTCCTATAATGTTTAACATAATAGTAATAATTATGAGAGATGCACAAAACAGGAAGAAAAATATTATAATTCCTGTCAGTCCAATCACTGCTAATACAGTACCTGATGGAACATGGATGGCTGCTATATAGAGATGTCATTCACCATCACATAATCTGTGAATGTTCAGCAAATCCTGACCATGTACTCTAACTAATGTACAGTTTATTGGTTTGCACAATCACTTATGTTTTATTAATCTGTTAACTATAATCAATGGTTTGTAATACTTACAATAAAATGAAAAGTATAATGAAAATTATTGTACATTATAACTAGTGTTTATAACTACTTGTTCAATGTAATTCTATATTTTATTGTTACAGATAAAAAGTGTAAAATCATTAAAAAGAGCAAATATTTAATAATATTTTCAAAAAGTCACAGTTATTTGAAAAATGTCATATCAATCATCTATAATGTATCTACAGTATGTAGATGCCTTAATTTGAGTAAAAATTAATGAGAACTCTGCCTTAATTTCACACAATGTCTTCTCTTTGTGTATTACTAGCAGACATTGCACGTGTATACACTATACACGAGTATTTACACGAAACCTAGCCAAGAAATACATACACGTACATACACGTTCGTTTTTTCGTTAGAGGATATGAAAATCGTGTAATTAACGTGTAGACCACGCCTCTTAATAATTATTGATTAAGAACATGGCAAAAAGTGTCAAAAACGATGGCTACAGGTGCTACATCGAGTTGTGTCTCTGAGACTGAGTCTGAGGTAACGATCCAGGACCAACAAGAAGAAGACAGTGTAAAGATTCGTGTTAACTACTCTCCTAGAGCATCAAGAGAATAACAATTAATAGTCTGTGCTTGGTTTCCTTAAATTTCACAAATCCTGTTTTAAACCACAATATATTAACTAAGACATGTAACTTCATATAGCAGCAATTGCTTTCTACGTGTCTTTTGGTTCACGTAGTAAGTATTCCTTTTGACTTATTAAGGTGTGAAATACTTTTAAAATATCAGAAATGATAATTTTTTTATTAATTGATGTTGTCATGAAAACTTAATTTACCTTCTAATTGATTATCATGAGGCAACTAATCCAAACAGTGCAGCGAAATATCACATAATATCAAAAATACAACAAAAAATATCATTAGTTTCAGCACAAAATTTGTATATATGTGTGTTTGGCCATTCTTTGGAATGTGATAATTGCTTTATTGGAACCTGGAACTACAGGTTGCAAAACTTAGAGCATATCCTTAGTTATGTCTAGAGAATAATTGCCATTTATAATTCAAGAAATTTAAAGAGGCAAATTTAAAACAATCAAAAGAGCAGAATAATGTGTGCAAGGTATCTAGAGCGTGTGAACATAAACAAGATCAGAAACGAACTGAAATTAGAAGATAATTAGGAATACAGAAATCATTATGAAAATGCTAATATTTTGTTTATTCTGCCCAGACTAAGGATCAAAGCCAGAAATATGACTAAATCTATTCTTTTACTATACAAAGCAAACCCTATGTACATGTGTATTTCTACTTTAGTGTATAGTCACACACACTATTTGCAAGATGAGCTTCCACATCTCCCACTTTTCAAAAACAACAATAGTTATATCACTAATGTACATGTACCTGATTAAGTGTTACTTGATAATTGGTCTTATTGCTGTTCCCTGTCCACACATACATGTAATATTATTTAATAAATTGGATGTATAAAAATCTTATTAAAATTTGGAAGGATCCGAGATTAGGATAGAAGAATACAAGATACACAATAGTAGAATTGATTGGAAAACATCACTGCTAAAATGATACAACAAGGTACGCAATATTAATTTTTTGTAATCCTTTTAGATACAAATATAGAAAAGTACATAAGCTAGAATGAAAAAGTTACATGAAGATTACCATGTTAGATTTGTATGAAATTTTGTACATAAAGTAATTTTCTGGAGACTTCTACCTTACAAATTGCACACTCACTCAATGCATATACTATAACCTCACCAAGCAGATTGGTGAGGGTTAATTAAAGTACATAATAAAAATTCTGATTATTTAAAGAAGAACCTAACAACATGAATAGTTTTGAAACACAATAAAACATCAACAAGAATAGACTTACTGTCAGAATTGAATATTACTGTTGCATGATAATAATTATGTCAGTTATATAGGCAGCTGTACGAACATGGATTATAAGAGATTCCTTTTTAAAAATTTCTGATAAATAATAATCAATGATTCATTCAATAGACTTATAATGGACTAAAAGAGAAATTATATTAAGACATTCCTGCATAAGCAATGCTAACTTACCCATAACCAGCCAAAACTCACTTTTAAAAGCATATACAACTATTCATAGAATATTGTACATTATATGAACATTACCTTGAAGATACCAGATAGTCCTTCAATTGATATGATATATGAATATACTTATGCAAAAAATAAAATATACAAATGAGGTATTATACATTACATTATTCTAATGTTCATAAATTCGAAGTTTAATGCTAGCGCTTAATAACTGTTTAAAATCATTAAGGACATTTGTATTGTGTATATAATGTGTGTATGTGACCTGATCTGTGAAAAGGGACTACTTCTATCAAACCATTAAAACACTTTCATGTGCTATGCAATTTTTTAATAAAATGCTTACTAAATTTTGCATTTCAAGTTATCTATTGTTTTTAAAACTAAGATATAATTTAGTAAACATCAATTGAAAAATGTATGGTTATGTACATGACAACTGTATGTTTTTGAGATGTTTTCACAGAAGTGGTCCCTTTCACAAAATATATACATATACATACATACATACATACATACATACATGCATACATACATACATACATACATACATACATACATACATACATACATACATACATACATACATACATACATACATACATACATACATACATACCTACATACATACATATATATATATATATATATATATATATATATATATATATATATATATAATTACTATATACCTGTACATTTTTAGATAAATCTTAATTTTAGTGGTTCTAATTCTAATCATGTACATTGACAGATGATATGCAGGATAATGTATTTGACATAATGGATATGATGATATTAATATATAGTTTGTAGTAAACTATCAACATTATTTTTTATATTGTGTCAATATATCACATTCAGAGGATAGTACTAACATATATAGTATAATAAATTGAGAGAAGGTAAGCAGACACAGTGTCATATGAATAGGAACAGTACCATATGACAATGAAATACATCTTATCTTATAAAAACAAGATAAGATTGTTTATCTTTCAATTTTTTTGTGTGGCAAACATATCAAAAACAAACTCTTTGAATATACATGCACTAATATGAATATATGTTTACATATTGGTAGTGTTGTGTATACATTCAATAGTCTCTTAATGCTCGTACTGAAAGCAAGACCACATTCTTTGAGTCTATCTTTTTATTCATTGTTGTAGTTCTAGATTTATTAACTGGGAAAAATGTCAAGATTTTTGATCAGTTCTCGATCAGCACTGCTAATTATTCTCTGGGATTACTCTATGTATGCTCATTTAATGTTTATTTCAGGTTCTGCAGCAACTATCTATGCTAAAGATAATAATCATGCTCATAACATTATCTTTGATATTGGATATTGTCTTATTTTCTTTCTATATCCTTTACTTGGTCTACTTGCTGATGTAAAAGTAGGTAGGTATACATCTATCATTACTGGTGTATATCTGTCATTTTTATCATGGATAATTGCTGGATTGGGTTTTATTATAAAGACTTCATCACATTATAATGTGCTGTTTTATATAACAAGTGGTGTTGCTTATTTGCTAGATGTGATTGGATACTCATGTGTACGATCAAATATTATTCAATTTAACATTGATCAAGCAATTGGTGCTTCAGGTGATGAACTAAGTGCTATTATATATTGGCACTCACTGAGTATACATGTAATATTTTTCATTTACATAATTGTGCAGTGCTTGATAAATCAATTTTACATTGTGTCATATGTGCTATCAGGTGTGGCTGTCTCTATAGTCATTATTACTAACTTTCTCTTTAAACATTGGCTGGATACTACATCTCACATTGTTAATCCTGTCAAATTGATTGCTAAAGTACTCAACTATGCTAGGAAAAACAAGTATCCCAGGAGTCGTAGTGCTTTGACCTATTGGGAGGAGAATTACCCTTCCAGGTTAGACCTAGGTAAGGAAAAATATGGTGGACCATTCACAGAGGAGCAGGTAGAGAATGTCAAGGTAGTTATGCGATTGACACCATTATTTATCTGTGTTGTTGGTCTCGTTTGTGCTTACAATATTAAATGGATTAGTTTCTATAAATCAAATGAAGAGTTGTCTTTTTTTGATTGCTTTATGTCCAAAAATGCATTACATGCTTTAGTAGCTTCACTTTTAATTCTCTTCTATCAGTTTATTATACTTCCTTGTTTTCACAAATACATTCCAAGTATGCTTAAAAGAATTGGAGTTGGACTGGTATTCTCATTATTTACAACAATATATTTTGTCATAATGCTTGCTTGCAATGACCATTTTCATTTTGACACAACCTCATACAAGTTTACTGTTGTTTCTCAAGTTTTGTTTGGAATATCATATGCTGTAATTTTGGCAACATCCTTAGAGTTCACAATAGCTCAGTCTCCACATGAAATGAGAGGTTTATTAATTGGACTATGGTATGCAGCACGTGGTGTTGGTTTTATTTTCACTATGAACAGCAAATACCTATTTAGGTGTGAAAAAGAGATGACATGCCAAAGTGTTTACTATTATATAGTTAATAGTGTACTTGTTCTTATTATTCTTATAGTGTTCATAATATTAGCTAAATGTTACAAGTTACGTGTGAGAGAAAATGAAATTAATGTACATTTAATAGTTGAGGAACATTATGAGAGATATATGGACCAGGAAGTAGAGTATAATAACGAAAAAGGACACTCACTGGAGTGTACTAACTGATATATTTTTACATCTATCCATATATGTCTGTATATGGCTATATATATTATATATATAACTTTTTCACAATTTTAGACTTTTGTTTTGTTTATGTAAAGAGTTTGAACAAACAAGTGTAGTGTTTATAATACTATTGTATTAAAGTCTTTAGACTGTTGATATTATCACTAAATATATTAGTTTGTTTTTTTGTAAAATAAAATTTTTGTAATAGACTCTCTATCAGATTCCATGATTTAAGTTGCGTTAGAAATAAGTAAGCTTGAACATAATTCAATAATATTCCTATGATTTTCAACAGTAATAATAGTAATAATTATGAGAGATGTACAAAACAGGAAGAAAGATATATAATTCCTGTCAGTCCAATCACTGCTTATACAGTACTTGATGGAACATAGACATATGCTATATAGAGATGCCATTCACTATCACATAAATTGTGTATGTTCATCAAATCCTGACCAAGCACTCTTACTAATGTGGATTTTATTGGTTTGCACAATCACTTATGTTTTATAAATTTGTTAATTATAATCAATGGTTTGTAATACTTACAATAAAAAGAAAAGTATAATGAAAAGTATTGTACAATGTAACTAGTGTTTATAAATACTTGTTCAATGTATTTCTATATTGTAATGTTACAGATAAAAAATGTAATATAATAACAAAAAAACCTATCTAATAATACTTTCAAAAGATACAGATATCTCAGAAATATCATAACCAATCATCTATAATGTATCTAAAATATGTAGATGTCCTGATTTGAGTAAAAGGTAACGAGAACACTGCCTTACTTTCCTCTTGTGTATTACTAGTTACTCTTTAAGAGCTATCAAGAGAATAACAATTAATATTCTGTGCTTGGTTTCCTTAAATTTCACAGATCTTGTTTTAAACCACAATATATAACTAAGAGATGTAACTTCATATAGCCGCCATTCCTTCCTACATTTCTTTTGGTTCATGTAATTAAGTATTTGTTTTGACTCAGTAAGTTGTGAAATACTTTCAAAATGTCAGAAATGATGTTTTAACAGGTGTTATCACTAATCAGATCACAAATGTGCATGTTTTCCTGGAAGTGGCCACTTATTGGAAATCAGGTCACAAATGGTCTACTCTTTTATAAAAAAACAGAACATTGATTTGTAAAAAAATACCCTGTTAAAACATCTCAAAAACAGTTTTGTATACATAAAGTTACTACATATGCACAACAATTTTATATGTATACAAACTGTTCTAAGGATGTTTATGATGTTTTAATAGTGGTCTTTTTCACAAACAGGTCATGAATATTTTGACAGGAGTGGTCCTTATTGTAAACAGATCACATATATTGAATGTTTGTTCCATTATGATGTCTCTTGCTACTGAGAATATATATTGTTGGTTCTCAAATATGTTACTGCCACATGTATAATAGTTTAAATAGACATCAATGTCCTGTGTTTTTTAATGAATGGGTAGATTATTTGTGACCTGATTTGCAATGAGGTGCCATTTCTGGGAAAACATGTACATTTGTGATATGATTTGTGAAGAGACACCTAGTTAACACATTTCAAAAACACTTTTGTATACATAAAGTTACTATATATCCACAACAATTTTGTATGTATAAAAAACTGTTTAAAGGATATTTTAGATGTTTTAACAGTCAAACATTCGTGACCAGTTTGTTAAAAAGACCACTGTTAAAACATCTTAAACATCCTTAGAACAGTTTTGTATACATACATAATTGTTGAGCATATATAGTAACTTTATGTATACAAAACTGTTTTTTAAATGTTTTAACTAGGTCTCTCTTCACAGATAATATCACTATTGTGCATGTTTTCCCAGAAATGGCCATTATTGCAAATTAGGTCACAAATAGTCTACCTTTTCATTAAAAAACACACGAGATTGATGTCTATTTAAACTATATACATCGTGTGGCAATAACATAGTCAAGAACCAACAATACTCTTAGCACCAAGATTCATATTATAATGATGGAGCAAACATTCAATATATGTCACGTGTTTACAATAAGAGTCCACTTCTGTCAAAACAGGTGTGACCTGATTTCCAAAAAAGGACCACTGTTAAAACATCTTAAACTTAATTAAAAACAGTTTTGTGTACATACAAATTTGTTGTGCATATATAGTAACTTTATGTATACACAACTGTTTTTGAGATGATTTAACTGAGTCTCTTTTCACAAATCATATCACAAATGTACATGTTTTCCCAGAAATAGCCCCTCATTACTCAATAGTCTATTGTATTAAAAGGAGTGATCTAAACTGTTATTTAGATTTACAACCTTACATTACTTTGTTCTGTCCATCTTTGAAAGGGCAATTGTTGATGCTGAACTATTCATCTATCAAAGTAAATGATCTTATAAGCTACTATTTCAAAAAATATTTGAAACATAAGACTTCATTCTAATAATAGTAGTGTTCTCCAGTAAAAGTGTTAAGGATATTGTATAGATATTTCAATTCTATATTGTTATGCTACAAGCAACAGTAAACAAAATAACTTGAATCTTATTTTCCAGTTGTAGGAGAGTATGGCAGGTAACATACGCAGGTTTGTTCAATATCAGAATTTTAGAACAGTAGAAAATAGAGTTTGGTCATCCCTTCAAAGCCTTTAACCTCAATATCATCAACAAAGAAGTGGTTTAATTGTCTATTGCCTCAACAACCCATTAATATTCTTAGCCAATTACTGCAGTCATTCAATTCATATAGAACAGAATGAAAATTTATCATGTTTGGTGTTACTCATAAGCACTGTTCATGGATTCATTGGGAAAATAATAGCACTAGCACAATGCCAGTGAAGAATTGTGTTATCATGTATGAGCATATATACTTGTAAAACATTTAAGATCATCCAAAGAGTACCTTTATTCTCCATTGTTTAGGAGATATTCATAGACTCTGGATTATAGGATGAAGTAAGGGTTGACTATGGAACTGAGAGGGCATTGATGCTGTTTATGCAAAGTCAGCTAGAACAATTCAGAAATGATCTCTCAAAACCACTTTATGTACAATCAACATCAAAACTTGTAGATGATATGATAACATCAATTGGTTCCTATTATATTATATTGTTGTCTAGAATCATAGATTGGATGAGTATCATTATTGTATTAAAAAAACGCTTCTATTTTTATTGCATCAATAACACTCCAAAATAAGTCTTTATGATTTGGTCTCATCTTCTCATTTTTATTGAGTATTCCTTCTAACATAACTTGTAAACTGTGACATTACTGAACATATTACAGGTAAATTATACATGCAATGCTTTTTGTCTATTGACTTGAAACATATATCTCAATATTAATATGCATTAACTACATAACTATAGTAATATATTAATAAGACCACATTAAGAAAAGTAAACAATTTTGATGATATACACTAACTAATTGATTAATAACACAAGCCTTCACTGGACTGAGAGTTTTTGTTTTCCTGGATCGGCTATTGTTGTGGATAGCAAGGTGCTATGCAGCCCTGTGCTAAATATGCAGGCTGCTGACAGTTAAAACAAATTAATTATCTAGATGGTGAGCTTGACTGTTGTCATCAAGGACAAGAGTATTCATTCTTTCTTCTAGCTTTGTGATCTTAATAGATAAGTGCTCAATCAACAACATTAATTTCCCGTAATTAAGAGTTGTGAATGAAAGAACTAGCTGAGAGATCTTCTGCTTTAAATAGCTGCATTGTAGCAGTTATTGCTTTATCCAGTGTCTTCCGTGCTTTCTAATTGACAACAAATGAATACTAAAGATGGGCTAAGTAAGAGCATTTGCTCTGTGGCTTTAGAATACAAATCAGGGTAAGCCTTTGTGAAAAGTATGCAAATATTTTCTGCATAATCAGCCTAATTCCAGTACACTCTCGTGTTGAAAACTCAGCTAGATATAGCTCACGCTTACTCTCAGGCTTAAATCGGACTGTCAGTGCTACCACAGCATTATTAAAACTGGACTTGTCTTCCTTGGATAGTCTTTGAAACACTATTTGAGTCTGACCTATTAATCAAACTTTCAAAAAGGAAAGCTTCATAGCAGCTTCTAAAACATTGACCTCTTCACAGTTGTCAAAATGAACAATCCATTGATAAAAGCTAGAGTTTGAGCTGCCAGAGATAGTATCAGGTAAAAGAAAAGGTTTTGGTATTGCTATCTACAATATGAAATCTTACACACTGTGCCAATGTAAGAAAATGACTTGATCAACAATCACTAAAACTAACAAGTATTTTATGTCTTTTTAACACAGTTAATCAATTTATATATCATATAACATGAAATGTACTAAAATATTGTAGACTAATTATACATTTATTGTTGAATTGTCCATTGCCCACAAATAATAGGTGCCTGGTTCTGCTTGTCTAATTATGTTCTAGAATATTCTGTAGACTAATTATAATAAGTGTTGATACATTACACTTCTATATTGGATCAATCCAGTTGATATTAGATCAATCAATTCTATATTGAATTAATCAATTCAATATCAACTTGATTTCTTCAATATTCTGTCCATTTTATGAGATGGGACTAGAATATAATCCTATGAAGAAAGAGAAAACACACTAATAATCTCTTATCTACAGCTGCCAGAAGAATATACAGTGACAAAAAACTCCACAATATTAAGTGGAATGGACTCTTCCAAATATATTCAAACTCCAGACTGTCCCCACTGACACAGACATTTGGATAACCAGTTTTACAAACTCAGAACAAGCTTGTGACACATAGTGATAGAACGTAAGTTTAAATATAAAACAGTCATAAATATTCTTCATTATCCAGGGGTTAGCGCATAAAGTGACAATATAACCCAATACAATAAGACATGTAAACTAGGAACATACCAATACTGTAAGGTAGTATGAGAGACCTTCAATTCAATTCAGTTCACTTGCAATACACTGATTTAGTATACTACGTCAGTATACTACAATTCACGTGAGCATGTAAAGTTTACCGCCATAATATTATAATAAGGAAATTACAGTTGCAAGATATGAAGAAGAATGATACTGCCTTACAAGTTCGACATGTTTTCTAGTTCACAGGTATCAATGGAGTAAAATATATGGTCAGATTTATGTGTTAACTCCTTGATAATAAAGAATATGTAAGTAACTGGAATATTTAATATTGTGTTCTCTCACTGTGTGTTACAGGTGTGTATTTAGTTTGTCAAATTTGTTAACTTAACTTTTACTCTTTATATGTCAGTATAAACAGACTGAGGTTTATATATTAGCACTGTTCTGAGGAACATTTGTTAGAGTTTAGTCTGTTAAATGTTGTACAATGTTCAATCAATATTATAGGTTATATTCTTCTATAGACTACAGACAATAGGAGAGTGAACTTTAAGCTTACTTCTTCATTTACTTGTATAAGTGTTTATCAAGCCAGTCATCAAGACTTCATTCTATTCAATGATATCTCACATTACTACAATTACAGGTATTAAAAAACTACACATTTTTATTAGATATTAACTTATACATTATATTTTTATGTATCACTGTCAGTAGGGACAGCTTAGGAAGACAATTATGAAGGTAAATGTTTTTTTCAACTTAATATTTTCTGTTGCTTTTTAGACGTTATCCTATCTTTTGAATAATAATGAAAGGTTAAATTAATGTTCTTTATATTTATGTTTGTACAACATACAAGATAATGTCCATTTTTATCAAGCTTTTTGTCTTGTAGGATATCAACATCACATGGTAACATCATCTATTATAACGCAATTTCTTATACTTAAATATATGCAATTTGTTTATCAGTGTAATGGTGCATAAATTTAGTATCATATTGTATAACTTAACAGTAGTGCATATTTTTTGAGTAACACAAACACTAACATATATGCAGATAAAGCACTTTATACCTGGTAAAATTGTAATTATAATAATGTATAAATGTGAACTGGTAACTAAACATTATGAACTAATACTACAAAAAGTAATACCATCAAATGAAGTACTACTAATACTGTCAAATGTAATACAGTGTACTATCAAAATCCAATACTGTCAAAATGTAATACTGTCAATATAATATTATCATGTCATTATATAATACATTATTACTCTTTATTTTTGTTTTGATTCTATAGCATGGATGTCAGGATGAAGGCTGAAGACCTCCATCTATCTCCTAATTTGATGAGTAATGTAACAACATATACTACAATTTTCCAATATCAAGTAATACATCATTACTCTTTATTTCTAAAGCATTGTTCGACATCAAAATTAGGGCTCAAGACCTCCATTTATCTCCTAATCTGGAGTATACATTTACAATAGAATATTAGTTTACAATATGCCATAATACATCTTTACTCTTTATTTCTTTTTTATTTCCATAGAATCTTTGGATCAGTGTTCAAAACATCCATCTATCTCTAAATCTGGCATGTAGGTTAACAACACACACTTATATTTTAAAATTATAACATGTAATAAAGAGTATTACATTTGATAGTATTACATTTGGTGGCATATATTATATTTGGTAGTATCACATAGTTGAGGTAGAACGTTTTGTTTCTGTAACTAATCTTTCCAATTTATTATACATTATTATACTCTAGAACAGTAGATAAAGGTGAGTAGAAAGCATTTATAATTAGAATACTATACAATTGTATCTAGAGTAGAGACAAAAGTATATTAACGAGATAGAGGACTGAAAAAGGCCCAAAAAACAAGTGAATAGTCTCATTGCCAGCCTCTTACATCCCAAAGCTTTCCTGGACTGGAAACAAGACTACCTAAAGCATTAATTACATATGAAGTGTGAACAAAGTAAGCCACACCCAAAATAGTTACTAGGCTACTGAAGGTTATGTGTGGGTGTAATGCTTATGGTTAGGTATATATATTTGTGGGTGTGGTTATTGAATACCTCTCTGACATCCTACCATTCTTTCCTTACATTTGCTAGCTTTACCTGGATATACAATATAGTTACCACTTACATTGTATCTAGTGCTTCTGGTTACTTCTGCTTATGAATATCTTAGTACATATAATTTAATGAATCTCTTAATACTCTAGAGCAACAGACTAAGGTGAGTAAATCATCCCAAGAGACAACATAAAAATCTGTACCCAGCCCACACATTCCCAAGCCTTTTGGGAACTGAAAATCATTAAAATTTATAAGTAATTATGAGGTGTCGTTCAAATAAGCTATATATTTCACTTAATCCTATTTTGCCTACATTTTATACTTTTCTGTCAATTTGCCTAAATGTGTTAACTTGCTTGAATTATTTTGAAGTACTTACTGCTTTAAAAAATTGTATATAAAAGTGATAATTGTTGAGTCTTTGACTCAATATTATAGATATAGAGCGCTTGCGTGTGACATCATATGCCTTATGTGACCACTTCCATATGGCAATGGACCTCTAGAGTAGGTGCTACTAAAAAAAGAATTGTTAATTCCTGCTGTGCCTTCAATTGCACAGCCAGGGACATGAAAGAAAACAGAGATCCAGGCATTAAGTTCTACAGAATTCCATTTAAGGAGCTGAAACGCATGCTGTGACTGAATGTAATTAAAAGAAAGAACTTTAACCCGAAAGCTCACTCTGTCATATGTAGTCAACATTCTATTTAATTTTTTTAGTGTAACATACCCATAATATTCATAAAAAATTACAAACAAAGAGTTCTTTCAAGAGTACTGACAAGAACAAGAAAAACACTTGCCTGTGATGAAGACTAGCTTAGTTTTGGGTGGAGCTTGTCCACCACATGTGTAAGCACAGCATTATTTTATAATTTTTAACTTCACAAGCCTAAAGAGTGATGATTCAGAGTCAGCTGCATACGTTCCAAGTGTTTTTTCATTTACATCATCTCCACTCAAGAGGAAAGCTAGCCATGGTTTATTGAGGTATGAGGCAATGAAACGAAGGGAGCAACACAAGGCTAAATTAGAACAGGATGAAATGAAGGATTTAACTGAAAGTCATACTGAATGCATGCAACCTAATAATACTTTGAGTATTGATACACAGACTGATTTGACTATGAATGATTCTTCCTGCTCTATTATGAAACCATTGTTCAGATCTTGATTGATCAATGGTCATCTGAGCTAGTTGTTTAACCTATTTTCAGTTATCTTCTCCATGGTGAAATCAGCAGCCATTTCCATTTACTCTTTTTCTTTTCACGTTCTTTTCTTTTGCTATTTCTTTGAAGAAATTTTCCTTCTTTAGGTTTGTTGACATTTGAATGCAGTTGGTGGCTGCACTACTTTGTTGTGACTGCTGATTTGAGGCAGTCATCACTGTGTAATTGTCTCTTTTGGCAGTTTTTTAGGGGTACTGAAATTAATTTGGCTCAGTTCTAAAAATGGGATGTTCTCCTTTGTTGTTGGCATAAGCCAAGTATTTTTCTTCGAAGTACACGTGGCACTCGTGTTAACACGGACAGCAGCTTCTATCCAATGAAGAACAGCTCCTATGTGAGAAGATGTCTCAGCTAATCCAGCCATGTACATACAATGGAGCTACTATGACAGCCCCACTTCGCTTAATTAATAACCACAGATGCAGTGGAGGATTGCTTGAGGCATAGCTGTGCCTCACGTTACTCAAAATACAGATGATTTCTTCCTCAGAGTGTGTCTTCCACTCAACTTCCAGCAGCCAACCTCTGCTGAAGTACTTGTATCTCTGTAAACTTTTATATTTCTTCACCTCCTCCAATTCAACGTTACAAAACTAGTTGTGTGAAGAAGGTAAAACACAATACCTAGGTAGTTATAATGACATAATGAAGATCTCACAAGACAGAGCCACTTACCCTAATGTTGGCAACTGAGCTATGAACTCATTCTTCTTCATTGTATAAGGATCCTCTTTCTTATACAAGCTATTTTGTCGCAATATCTTGCCTTCATTTTGCCATCTAGCCTATAGAAGTAGTTTGATTACGGAGCAGCTTGTGTCTTTTTTTTACAAACTCAGGCCTGAATAGAAGAAAGTGGGCAGCTGAGCTTTTGCTATACGGAAGTAACGTTACGTCATATTTGTGACGTTATTCAACCGTTCTATAATAATGACAAATAGTATGTCCTTCCTCGGCTTCCGTAGGTACCTCTTGACCGAACAGTGGCATCAGTAGGAATGCTGGGGAGGGAGATAACTCTAAACTGTATTATGTGTGGGATGCCAGATCCTTCCTCTCTAACAAGGGGTCTGGCCTCGCGAGCTACTGAGACAACACTCGAAAACATTAACCTATTACCCTTCGCCTAAGACTTTTCAACAATATTGTTAGATCAGTTTCTTTGTTATAAGAGAGATCTGTGGATATGATGTGCAATAGATAATATGCAGCAGTCATTCTTTCTTGCACTGTCCCTATATATTAAGAACTACCATGCTGGACTGACAGTAGGCAGAAAGATAAATGATTAGTGGACGGATGGAATAATAATTGGTAAGATTTATTATTACTTGACTTTTAATCTCTTAAGTTATTATGATCGCGATGATGTCATAATTAATTTTATACATAAGAATGTCTACTGGCTTCACTGTTAATATTATTTTGATATTATTTGTTATTTAGATAAGTTCATTAGACAAAAGAAAGATAATACAAGTATAATTTTTTGATGCCAAATTGGATAGCGTGGATGGGTGTGTCAGATAAGATTGATAGATAAAACACATTAGACAAGATATATTATATAATGGCATATGTATTTTTGTTTTCTTCTATTTTATCTACATGTACCACTTTCTTTCTTCCTGTTATCTTTATCACTCCTTCTATTATACAAGTAGTTTTTTGATATTTTGGTACTCTATGCAGTTCCATATCCTTTCTAGGATTTAAAATTAGAATGGACTTTTCGTCCTGTATCAGACTGTTAAGCAAATTTGTGAGTTGTATAATATACATGTAGTAATGTAAATGCATATTATACATCTCACAAATTTTGTTTCATTGTAAAAATTAATTGTTTATTATAAAAATTGCAACCAATATGTAGCTTACATCAGTAGATTATTATGGAATCTGTTGAATTCATGTTACTTACTCATGATAATTATATAATTTGTTGGTATGTTGTACTATTACAAAGCAACAAATTATACAGTGAGTAATTTCAATGAATTTTGAATTCCATAGTAATCCACCCTTTGTAAGCTACAAATTACTTTGTTTGAAGTGTGAAACTAGTAGACATATTTTGATGATCATATTTATTATACAAGCCATATTCCTTAACGAGTAGATAAAGTTTTAGACATACATACTTTGTACATATAATATATGATGTTCTATATTCTACAATGACTATGTTATTAATGGACAGATGGAATAATAAGTTGGCAAAGATTTATTACTTGACATTTAATCTCTTAATATTTTATATATCATTATGAAAACAATGATGTCATAATTAAATCTAGTCACAAAAATGTTTACTAGCTTAAATGTTATTAATATATATTGAAATTACTTGTTATTTACATAAGTTCATTAGGCAACAGAAATATTTTACATGTACATTTGTTTATGCAACTAAATAGTGAGTGTGTCAGATAAAATTGATAGATAAAGACAAGATAAGACAATATATATATACGATGGCATATGTATCTTCATCTCTTTTATTTTATCTACATATACCACTTTTATTCTTCCCATTATCTTTATCACTCCTTCTATTATACACGTTGTTTGATGATATTTTAGTACTCTATTGAGCTCCATATCATTTCAAGGATCTAAACTTAAAATGGACTGGTCATCCTGTATCAGGCTGTTAAACAAATTTTTGAGTTAAATAATATACACGTAGTAATGTACATATATAATTATTATACATCCCACAAATTTTGTTTCATTGTAAGAATAAAATTTTATTCAAACAATTGCAGCCAATTTGTTTCTTACATATATTAGTAGATTATTATGAAATCTATTGAATTCATGTTACTTACTCATAATTATATAATCTGTTGGTATGTTGTACTATTACAAAGCAACAATCTATATAGTGAGTAATTTAAATGAATCTTAGATTCCATAGTAATCCATCCTTTGTAAGCTACAAATTACTTTGTTTGAAGTATGAAACTAATTTACACATTTACTATAAGTTTTAGACATACATATTATGTACATATAATATATGATGTTCTAAATTCTATAATAACTATATATCAGATATATGCACACTCAATGCATATTTTATGCAAACTTATCATGCATTTGATATAAGTATAAATATATCCAAAAACATGATTCTTTAATTACTTCATTTTACTAAATTAAAAATAGATATATCAAATCTCTATAGACATTTCTACATGTATAAAAGTTACTCTTATGTAACTCAATTAAAAAAGTTTTAGTTTGTGTTAAATTTTGGGACTGTTAGTCTAGTATATAAACTTGCATAAGTAACTTAATGAACAAGGAAATGGATAGACTGATAATTTGGAATCGAGTAACATAATCTTTAAGACAGATAGTGTGGTGTATAAATTTATTAGTGATACTTTAATCAAAATACCTGTAGCACTTTACTATATGCATTTGATATAAGTATAAATATATGCAATAACACGATTCTTCAATTACTTTGTGTTACCAATTAATTAGATATACATAAAATATCTTTTTCTACATGTATGAAACTTATTGTAATATAACTCAATTAAAACAAAATTGTTAGTTTGGTTTTAATTTTGGAGACTGTTAGTCTGGTATATATATAAATTTTCATAATTTACTTAATAAACAAGGATATGAAAATACTGATAATATGGAATAGAATAACTCAAGTCACCACAAATATGGAATAGAATGACTTAAATCACGAAAAACATACTCTTGGAGACAGTTAGTCTGATGTATAAATTTGTTATTGATACTTCAATAAAACCACCTACAACACTATATTATTGAAGTGTATGTTACCATGACAACATGACTCTAGTTATGAGATCATTGGAGTATATATAAGCAGACCAATTACAGACAAGTAGCAGTTGCTTTTACAACGCATACTATTAATTTGTTATTCACATCTTTGCAAGTCTCAACTTACAATGATGGTATCAATGATCCTTTTTGTATTGACCAGCTCTGTCCTCCTTTGGGGTTCCATAGATGCTCGTCCTCAAATGCGAGGGAAAAAGATTGAGTTCTCTCCCTTAAAGAGCATCGTTGGTATGCCTGTCAGATTCAGTGACAAAGCTGCACCTCTTGAGGGCACAGACGAATTCCTAGAGGGTCTTCGACTTGTTATGGTAACCAAAGATGGATACGAATACACTGGATCTCTAGAAGATGTCGAGAGTCTCTTCTACACGAAAGAAGATAAAGTTGATGAAAATGTGGAACTACCAACACATCATCCTGCTGAATTTCGTAAGGTTCTAGAAGACTCACTAGAGGACCTGTCTGAGAAACGTTCCGTCATTGGACCAGACTCTCGTCAACGACAAGTTCCAAATGTTTTTCCTTATACAGCCATTGGACGTGTCGCTATCGGATGTACTGGAACATTTGTAGCTCCAAAGGTTGTTCTGACTGCAGGACATTGTGTCCATGGCAGGACTGGATGGTATGATAATTTGAATGTCCATCGTGCGAAGGACTGTGATCCAAATAAAGGGCAAGTTCATACTTGGAATGAGGTTCTTACCATTAACGAATGGATTAACAACCCTCGTCCTGAATATGATATTGGTTGGATCATTGTGAGTAGTCCCTCTCCAGTGACAATGACCTTTACTTCACTAACTCCTACAGCTGCTGAAACAACTATTTTCATTTATGGCTACCCAGCAGACCTCCCAAAATGGTGTCTCTATGGTACCAGTTGTCCTCTTGCTCAAGTTGTTGATAAACGTCTGAAATATACGTGTGATACTTATGGTGGTAACAGTGGCAGTGCTGTCTACTACCGTAAGAGTAATAATGTGTACACAATCATTGGAGTACATGCTTATGGTTTCTTTCAAGGTACAAACAGTGGAACTCGTATGACCAGTGAATACTACGCTATAACAAATTTTGTTATTAACAATTATGGTGGATAATGGCTGATTAATCTCATTCAACTTCTATCAAACAATGAACTAATTTTAGTAGAATTCTTGAGCAGTTTTATTGATTCCTAGGCTTTACTTTTACTAAGTTCTCTTTTTAGTTTTTGTAATAGTTTTATGCAATTTTTAATTTTGGAAGCTCAAGTTGTTTTTCTATAAAAAATGTTGAACTTAAATACAATTGCAACAATTATGAATTATACAAAATCTACAAAGTAGCAAAACCTATTGAACTTTCTGCAAAAAATATCTCTCTAATTTATTTCTACCCAGAGATATAACACCAAGTAAGTGATATTCTCAAATTGGACAAAGCATATACATCGTACAGTTTTGTTTATATATGAACATGACCTATGTGTACTAAAGGTGTTTAATATATTACGTAGAACTACATGTTATTGCAGTTGCACTGTCTACAGTCAGATAACCTTCTTCCTTTCACTATAGCAAAAGTCCTAGAGCAGATACAACAGAGGGGAGAGCAGATATAGCACGTGCTATTTAAATAACTAAGTTATTAACAATAATCATTGTAGTTATTAATTGTAATATATGTATATATTAAATTTATGAATATGAAATAATGCTGTCGTAGAGGTACTGAATTCGAAATGAAGACATTGGTTTGTGAAATGAGTTTTCTTGCTGATCATGTTCAAATTATCAAAAAGCTGTACTGCCACAACCTGAGCAGCGAGCTTTTTCCTTACATATGTGTATTCCTTGATGACCTGAGTGTAGTTGTGACAGCACTTCTTCCTGAAGGTCATTTGGGGTCATTTTCTGGTAGGGAATCATTTCTTTTGTCAGGGACAATCTGAGAAAGATCTTAATGATGGTATTTATAACAATTAAACTGACTAAACATTATATAGGTAGAAACTAATAAAAATACTGAGATTGTTGGATACGTTAAAACTTGATCTCTTTAAAATTCTAAACAATCACTGTAAAAAGTTGTTACAAAAACTATACAAACTGAATATTATTGAAGATAACCACAAAAGCTTTAAATCTTTTGGATGCTCGTTTGATTGAATTATTCACTATAGAGTGGTTTCACAATTTTGTGACATACGATACATATAATAAAGCAAGACAATACAAAGTTTCAATTCAAAACATTAGAATGACAGACAGTAAATATAATTACATAGATTCATATTTTATTCGGCATGCACCATCTGTTTGTGCCAATTACTAATATAAACCACTACTATGACTGATTGTATGGACAAACAAGTACAAGTACACAGTAAGAACACACAAATATGAATGATAATGATTTTCTGTCAAAGATTAAAGTCAGACCATAAATTCAATTTAAAAAGTTGCATTTATTATATAACAAAAATGAAATTAAGACAAGAGAACGTATAAAAGTTTACAAAACTTCATAGAACACTACTTTAGTCTGAGGACTCAAGTGACAATCCCATTTCTCTCCTGTACTCTACTTCCTGTTCAATGTATCTGTCATAATGTTCCTCAGCTATCAAATGTACATTGACTTCATTCTCTCTCACTCGTAACTTGTAACACTTAGCAAGTATCAGGTACACTATCAGTATGACCAAAATTATCAAACTTTTAAAGACAAAATAGTAAAGATTTTGGCAGATAACATCTCCTTCACATTTAAAAAAATATTTGCCATTGATACTGAGTACATATCCAATTCCAAATCCTGCATACCACAGTCCAATCATAAATCCTCTCATATCATGTGGAGACTGAGCAATTGTAAATTCCAAGGATGTTGGAAAAATTAATGCAAATGACATTCCAACCAAAATTTGAGGTACAATAATAGCTGGATATGAATTGGTGTTTAATTGAAAGTGGTCCTTACAAGCAAGCATGAGAACATAATAAAGTGGAATCGAGAAAGCAAAAACCAAACCCAGCCCAATTCTTCTAAGCATACGTGGAATCCATTTATTAAAACAGGAATGTATTATCAGTTGATGCAATAGTAGAATAACTAAAACAACTATAAACTCTAAGGAATTATTTAATATAAAACATGAAATGAACTGCATGCCTTTGTCTAAACTAGAAAAGCTATTCCATCTTGTCTCCTCTGCACAAAATAAACCGACTACGCTGATGAGTAATGGTGTTAATCTCATAATTGTTTTGACATCTTCTACCTGCTCCTCTGAGAAAGGTCCTCCATACTTTTCCTTACCCAATTCTAGTCGAGAAGGGACCTCATTCTCCCAGTATGTCAAGGCACTTCGATTCCTTGGGTACTTGTTTTTTCTGGCATAGTTGAATACTTTAGCAATTAGCTTAATAGGATTGGTAATCTGAGGTGTTGTATCTAACTGATGTTTAAAGAGATAATTAGTGATAAGAACTGTAGACAAAGCAACACCTGATACAACATAGCACACAATGATAAACTCCTTGATAAGGCATTGTCCAATTTCAATAAGAACATACACGATTGGCATACTCATAGAGTCCCAATAAATGATAGTACTCAGTTCATCAGCTGAAGCTCCAATAGCTTGATCAATATTGAACTGGATAATATTGGACCGAAAACTACAGTATCCAATAACTTGTAAAATAAAAAAAAGACCCAAAAGAATTAAAATAGGTAGCTCTAATGTGAAGTATATCTTAATAAATAACGTTAAGCCAACAATTAACCAAGACACAAATGAGAAGTGTACACCAGCAATGATAGATATATATCTACCAGTCTTTATATCAGCAAATAATCCAAAGAGGGGGAATAAGAAATATGGTATGCAATATACAAAATCAAACAAGGCATACAAACGTTTGTCATGTTCCACATGGATATCAATGTAAGTGGTTGTTGCAATATACCTTAATAAACTAACTTGAGCATACATCAAAGCATTCCATAGAATAATAAGCAGTATAATACCAGAACTTACACACCCAATCCTTTTCTTGTTACAAGTTAACTGCTTCATTATTTGTAATTAACAGCAATACAAGATTGACATGACTAAAGTACAAACTATGGATATCGAAATTTGTTGCCTTTATTCTTAACTACTAATTCAGTATCTTTGTAAATCAATAATTATGAAAATGAAAAGTAACATAGAAATAATTATGGCCATTACTCGAAAACAAAAAACAATAATAAACATTTCTTGATTTTTATAAGGTAAGTAATCTTTCCATCCATCACATACTTTATCCTAAAAATGCCATCACTATCAATTTAATTGAAGTGTTTGCTCAAAACATTGCATAGAATTTAAATGATTAATAATGATATATTATGTATGTATCATATAGTACAATTTATATATGGTGTGTAATCTAGTTAGCATCAGTGTTATCAATAATCAAATTATCAATTCCCCAAATATCAATTCTCATAACGTAAACTTTTAAATTGTTAATGTAAATTGTCAAAGTGTCAACTCTATACAACAAAATGACAGTGTGTACCATCAAAATGAAAATCAATAATTTTATTATATTATACTAACCCAATGGGAAAGTATATAGAAGTTGTCACATAATTTTAACAACAACGATTTTACAAACAAGCTAGTTTGAATGTTATATAAAGAACTAATTAGTCATCAATGTTTTATTCTTCAAATAATTAAAGACTTCTTTGCAGCTTTTTAATTTCCTGTTCATTTTATTGCTTTCTTCTTACTTGGAGTACTCAAACACTTTTAGATACTTTATGTAACTATACCAATCCTAATTCTCTGCACTGAACTGTTTAAGTTGAATAAATGTTGGCAGACATAAAATCACATTAATTAATAGTGTGCAATAGTCACTAGACAAAAAGCCAACTATCCTGAAAATTTGGCTTATTGGAAATGAACAGGATAGTTAAGCCTGAGGTATCCTGGAAATTTACTGTAGTTATCCTGATACAGTATATAACATATTTTGGTCAGCTAATGATATCTGAAATAATTTGTTACCTATAATGTGTCAAATCTGTCACCTATTAGTAGCTGTAGGATAATGGATAGATAGGTCACATTTGTTTATCATATAGAATGAGGTATGAGTATTATTGAATTTACTTTAGTACAGAAATTAATGTTAACTTGGGTCTAAAGTAATAATATATGAAAACTTTGTCTGAGCACAAATGTGAAAATACATTATTGTTTAAGAGCAGAATAATTTCTTCACTCAATAAGAGGTATGAGTTGTAGCAACCATTCGTCTTGGATAAAGACCTTTGAATATGAACAACGCTGCTTTATTAAGTGAACAGGAACAAAACAATCATAACTTGGATGTTCAAATTTGTCAGCACAACAGATCAGCACAGGTTTACCTATCCTACCAAATTGTTGATGGGGGAGATACCATGAACAAACAGCTATTGGTAAGTTTGAAACCTCATTTCCAACACTGAAAGAAACAGAACCAAAGTGATGTATCTTTACAGGACGAAAGCTACTGTTGCGTTCTAATTAGGTATACAAAGGAGTTGGAGATGTTCCAGAGATTGTTTCATCCCAATGTGCAAGAGCAACAAAAAGTGTTGAATTCTTAGCTGAAGCAAGAAATTGTTTTCCATGAAGATTAATTGATAAATACTTTTTGTAAATTGAGTTGGTAGAGGAAATCATAGACTGTGGGTGAAGTTTAGCATAAATAGTCGTGAGGTAACTTACATGTTTGTCTGTTAAGACATCAAGGGTATACGTATTTGGGAATGAGTACTTGCCTTCATCATTAAGGTCTGATTGAAGTGTTTGATGACATGGTCCAACTTCCCTAGCATTGAGCTTGGTAAACAATAGTAGCAATTCAGAATTAAATGATTCCGGTAGGGACAATGAGGATAAGTAATTGTCACAAAAAAATCTTTTCATTAATTGAGATTCAATGTTTTTGTTGTTGTGTGGCTGATTACCAAGGATACCATTATATCATTCATAAGAGAATAACCAAAATCCATGTATAGGGCTATAGCTTTTTACTACCTCAACTAGATGACAGTGCATGTGCATATTGGGTGTAATGACATGTGGTCCGTATAAAGTCTCCACTTTCTGGCAAAATTTTAACAAAAGAGTGTCTGATAAAATGATGTCTGACTGGTCAAGAGTTGGCTTGCAAAGAATTCTACATGCTAAAACAAAATGTCGCCAGCATTCTAAGTGGATTTCAGGAAAGATGTTAACCAGAGCAGGAATAGAATATATGTTTACCTAGTTCTTGAATTGATCAGCAGTAAAATCAGAAAAAACCACTAGAAATCTTATGTGGAATTCTGCCAATATCAGAAGGAATGTTTACTGAATTTACATAACTTTGAATTCTGTCAAAGTGATGTCTATTTAATAAACCGTGGTCTTTCCATATCTAGCATCTTTTTGGCTGTCCCCAGAAAAAGATTATGCATGGGATCAATAGATAACATCTGAATTGGATCAAAGTAAGGAAGTCGAAGTAGAGATGAATATTGACATCCAAAAAGTGATTCTAATTCTTCTCGTTTTTGTTGAGTATTAGCTTGTTGTAATAATTGAGTACTGTAACGATGTTGTTCCTTTGTCCTTTTAGGCCATAATGACCTATCAAAGCCTGAATAATCCATCATGCCAGGTTTACCAGAAAATTCTTTCAGGCACCTTGAGCAGCCACGTTTGGCTGCACAAGATAGAAACCCACAAACTTTTCTTGCTGCTGGCAAGTCACAAGCAACAAACAACAACAAGCATCTAATAGGAATTTCATACGTTGAACTTGATGAAGATACAATCATCGTTACACCATTTTGTAGTTGAATGAGCTCAGATACAAAACAATCCAAGTAGCTAAAGCAGCAGCCTCAGTAACAAGTTCATTTGAATCATGCTCGGGTAGTGTTGGTTGTGAAGGAGCGTTGTTGATCTCTTCTTCAATGTCACTGTCATAATCTTCAATATTCTCCCAATGCTCTTCTGTAAAAGGAAACAAAATTTGAATATTAAATATTAATGAGTTTCTTAAAAAAGAGTTGTACATTGATTAAAGGAATTAAAATAGGAAACATTAACCTTACCAATTAATCCTTCCTTTATAGTATCACCTGAAGCTATGTGCTCAAATGGAGTCAAAAAATGCTCTTCTATAGTATATAAGAAACATTTAATAGCCAAAAGCTAGTTTGTGATTACCTGATTCCATTGCATCTTTTCTCAACAAACAAGAATCTGAGTGTTCAGACATTTGTTGACAACATCTAAAGTTTGCTAGATCAGTCATAAAGTTCACTCATCATCAAAACGGTACACTTCCAAAATAACTACTTTTATTTGTAAAAGCATTCAAAATGAGACTTGTAAAACTGGATATTTATGTAAAATCAAAGCTCTCTGTCTAAAAATAATCTTAAAAGCAAATAGTTTATAGTTATTGGGAGGCAAATATAACAATAGGAATAAGAAGGAAAATTATGCCAACCCTTACATAGGCAGTGCGATATTGCCTTCCCAATTAGTATCATACATTATCACTGCTCTCCTCAGCATTTACTGTTCATTTGTAAATTTTGCCTGTATTAATAGATTTACTACATTATGCATATCACGATATAAGTAGCCTTATTATAATTATGTACTTAGTTTGACACATGGACCATACTAAGAGGAAACTTTGTAGATATGGTTGATGTATAAATGAAACTTTAAAATATTGCTATATAATTATGTAGTGAAGTGTAGTTAGGTGGGCCTTCTTGAGATGCAGATTGACTGACTGGTGGATCCAATTTTTTCCAAGTAATAAGTTAAATCTTGCATATAGAGGAGGTATCATTCTTTATAATAAATTGCCAGGATTTCCAAATCAACAGTTGCTTTGATGATTCTTTAGAATACACATTGTGAGTTCATAATGCTAAATACTTAGCAATTACTTAAACAAATTATGTTCAATTTATATTGAGACATCATGTTATTGCTTTGAACCAATGATTGAGAAGGAACTAGATGTCCTTGTGAATGAGTGGAATTATCACTATATTAGCAAAAACAAATATTGTGAAACTATAAGTGGAATTCCTAAAATACTTTATTTTTTTACCAGAACAATATGGCATGTCTTTTATATGTTTCAAGTCATAATTAATTTAAAACTTAAACTAGGAAATTCAGATTACAAATGCATAATCGATTATGCATTGTTACAGTATGCAGAAAAAAATTATGAAAACAAACAATCTTTATAATAATATTACAGCTATAGCCAGTTAGCTGGAATACAGTAAAGACACTCTGACAACATTAGCTTGCCTATTCCAAAATATGTTACTTTGCAGGCGTTCAAAGTGATGGATGCAAATTTGCATCCGCGCCAAAGTTTGAACCACCTGGGTGGATGCAATTTTGCATCCGTGTGCATCAAAGGGTTAATATGAAATGGTATTCTTGAATTCCTGCATAGGCAGTATAATTTAAGGTCATCCGTTTTTTACTTGAAGAAAAGATCTTTTCCATTATTCCCAAATTTAATAGCAACTTAGAAGTTTGATGATCTCATAAAATCTACAGTATAAGGTGATGGTAGATGTTTCTTTTTAACTCCTCTGTCTAGTTCAGAAACATAAATCATTCCTCCAAAATGTATCTATTATGAAAAGTAAACCAATAAATTACAACAGTTGCACCAGGATATGACTGCTTGTAAATTAATAATTGTTAATTACTACAATTAATTAACATAAATTAGAAATCTTATACTATAAACATCAATATAAATCTATCATATAGTAAGGTAAACATGGCAAAAAGACCTAGAATGTCGTACATGTACTACTTTTTCTATTCACATTATCTTTATATTTCCTTAACTATACATGTAGTTGGTATTATTTTGGTACTCTATGTAGCTCAGTGTCCTTTAAAGGTTGTATACAGATTTAGATGGACTGCTCATCCAGTATCAGAGTGTTATGACTTTTATAATATACATTTAGCAATGTACATATATAAAATACATCTCACAATTTTGTTTCATTGTAAAAATTAATTGTTTGTTATAACAATTGCAAGCATTTGTAGCTTACATACATTTGTAGCTTATAGTAGATTATTATGGAATCTATTGAATTCATGTTACTTACTCATGATAATTATAAAATTTGTTGGTATGTTCTACTATTACAAAGCAACAAATTATAAAGTGAGTAATTCAAATTAGTTTTGAATTCCATACTAATCCACACCTTGTAATCTACAAATTACTTTGTTTGAAGAGTGAAACTAGTAGACATACTTTGATTATCATATGTATTGTACAAGCCAAATTCCTTAACTAATAGATAAAGTTTTAGACATACATATTATATACATATAATATATGATGGTCTATATTCTACAATGTCTATACGTCAAATATTATGGGGGTGCCCTTTGTGTCAAAATTAGATGATATATTAAATAAGTCATTATTTATTAAATAACTGTACTTAACTTGTTATTTATTTAATAAATCATACTATATTTAGTAAACCATTATTTAATAAATCATACATTATTTAGTAAATCACAATTTATTTAATAAATAATGAGCATTAAAAGTAAATCATAACTTGTTAACTGTACCATTGAATGCATTCAATTTTTACATAAACGGCACCCCATAAATTATAATGTGAGTTACATATTTATGCATACTATGTACATACATTTATAATAGTATAAATATATGCAATAACATGATTCTTTAATTACTTTGTGTTACCATTTAATTAGATATACATAAAATATCTATTTCTACATGTATGAAACTCATTGTAATGTAACTCAATTAAAACAAATTGTTAGTTTGGTTTTAATTTTGGAGACTGTTAGTCCTATGTAATTCATATGAATACTGGGTAAAGAGTAGATCTATTCCTTCTTATATTGTTAATAATAACATAATAATATAATATGTTAATATTGTACTACGTATTGTAGACCTTCTCTCGTTTCATTCATATTTTACAAGCTATTCATGTAAACACTGATTGTACTAAAGTTACTCTGACACCAGATAACAACATAATTAGTATTTCACAAAGTGATAAAAGTTATATACAAAAGAAGAATGAGGTTTTGTGGACATTGAAAAGAAAGATGGGTAGTGCAGCTATCACCAAAAAATCGTTAAAAGCTTTATTAAAAATGGAAGATCATTTTGTTGCTGAATCTATTTTAAGATATCTTAAAAAAGAATGACATCATCGCCACAAAATGTGACATTTCATCTTGCTCCAGAGAAAGCAGAAATTGTTACCCAAACTGGAAAGACTTAACAGATAGTTGGCAAGGTTATGTTGAATAACTTTTACTTTTCCTTCAGTTATGACGAGATCTGCAGACACTTTAAGAATAAGCTTGGTAAGTTGAGATTGAGTGTGTAGAGGAGCACACGGTACCTCAAAAATGGAGCATTTTAAATAAGGAATAAGATGTTTATCTTCATATTCCTTTAAACTCTTCCTTTCAGATTCATCTCAAAAAATCTTAACTATTACTTGAAACAATTCATAGTTGAACCATGTGCAATGTTTGGACAACTGAGAAAACACATCATAGACACTGTCGTATCTTTGAAAATCAAACACAGTCTGTTGACATTGACGGCCTTCTGAAACACGATAACTATGTACAATAGATTGAATGACTCTTGGGTATGGTTATGTTTTATATTAACTAACAAACTATATGAAGACAAACAAGAAAAGATAAATGCATTTCAAATTGAAATAAATTCACAGAATTTAGAACTGATGACAAGAGAAAAATGAGGAATCAATGAATTGATGGAGAAGATGAAAGATAAGAAAAATATAAAATGTTATGATATATCTCTACAAGCCTATCAATGGTATACAAAATCTGCATAAGATTATAATTATTATTAATATAATTTATTATAGTTTCAAGAATGATTGATACAAATTGAAAAGAAAAAATGTCATTTAAAATTGCTTGGTTAAAGCCTACACAGAAAGGTAAGAACTTAACATTCAAACATCAGTATTATTTTGGCCAAATAATGAAAACGACAAGAAAGAACATGTGAAATTCTTTTGAGGTCTCTAGCCTGAAGTAACTCATTGCATAGATTGTGATTTGTAGCAATGACTTTCTCTTGAGAAAACAAGTGTAATGGTATAACAAAGAGTGCAATATGAAAAAATATCCTCTATGCCTAGGCCACGCCCATAATCATAATATCAATTGGTACACTAAATATAGAAAAATGTTCCAAGAATTTTATTCAACTATGTGGAATTTTAAGTTTTCCCCTTGTTGTCCTTTCTCATTATGGGCTTTTGTTATTACAAGCAATCTTTATGTTAAATTTAATCTTAACTGATGATAATAGTGGATAATCATTGTACACATTGGTAGGTACTAGAGATATAAAGTAAACTGCTTTATAAGGTAAGTTTCAATTTACTTTTCTTTGGCATGAAAGCAGACTTGAATTTTCCATCACAAATGTTCTTGCTTGACTCAATTTCATCCAATAATAAATTTTAGATGGCATGATAATTGGTATGTGTTTACTACAGTATCATTGGCACTTTTATTGAGAACTATAAAATAGAATATTAAGGAATTAATTTATTTCATTAACTAAAGAGGCTAACTCATTACTTTCTCTATAATTCTATGATGCTCTGTATAAGACTATGTTGATACATAAGATTGCATTATCAAAGAAATAAACATCACGAGAGATACCAGTATCTTCTGTATTTAAAAATATCATAATCTCGTTATCATAATCTCATTATAATAGACTACACCCATTAGTGTTACAGTAACTTGTGATCTTTATCATAAGTTCTTAAAATGTATGATTCATCAGCTCAGGAAGTGAGAAGGGTCTAAATAAAACGTGTAGCTAAGAGCAATGGTTACCATACTGTGTTACTATTGTAACATACTGTGTTATATGGAGTTCTTTATTTTGTTGCCCAATAAACATTGTTTTATAATGAAGTAATAAATCAGTCACTACCTGTCAATTAATAATAAGTAGTGGTATAAAGTATGTTTATTATACGATCATGTGTATTTTATAGAACATGATAAGTATTACCTTTACCATATGATCATGTACTAATAATCACTGTAAGATCATTTAGAGTGAGCTCTGTGTTTTTGAAATGAACAATGTCTACCAAAGTGACTAGGATCTCTGTCTTCCGATCTTTGTTTTAATGTGCTGTGATAAGCCAAATTTCTTAGCCTTTATGTCTGCTTGAGTAAGTGTCATATGAGTATGAGTCATTGTCGAATAATGTGTTGTCATAATGATGTCTGTGTTTCTTGTGTAACATATCTTCACCAGCTTCTAACAGGTAAAAGTCTATTCCTCTGACTACTGTCTTTCCTTTTTTTTCTTTTTTGCTTTAGTTCCTATGGCAAATAAGCGAAGAACAAAAAATCTATTTTATAACATATGTGTTGTCTGATTTCTGTTTCTCAACTGATACTCTTGATAATGTAGATGAATCCTCTAACAATACTATTCTTTGGTGTCTCTTTAGCTGGTCCCTAAATATGTCCACTTGATGTGTTATAGTCACTGATGTCATCTTGTAAAACATATGCTTTAATTATTTAATTATAACTTGAGGTATTAGGACCTTAACACCAAGTATTTTAATTATTTCCAGTATAGTGGCTGATATGATCTGTTGATAGAATTAAAATAAGTACATGTGCAGACTAGATTATAATGTAATCTACCATAATCTAGAGATCACTGAGAACATTATTATTATTATCATATTAACCTATAGATCAATACAAATCCACTACTCCTCAATATATCAGTATCGATAGGAATGAAAAGGTCACTTAAGAGATATGAACGGAAGAGTCAAAAGTGGCAAAGACAGTTGCCAATGCAATGAAGGAACCTTCACTACTAAGAAAACGGTCACCTAATTTACAAGGGAACACACATGTACAAACTACAACCAGATATTATGCAAAGTCAGAGGTTGACATGACTGTTGTCCCTGTGGTTAGTATTAGAGATACAAAAACATTGTATGCTGACAAAATAGTGAACAAAGGTATACCTAAACAACATATACATCAACCTCATCAAATGGGGGTGGTCTCTTTCTCCTTTCTAAATGATCAGCTAGCACTGTCTAGATAACCTTGACAACAGCTAGTTCTATAATATTTAATAAAGTATTGTAACAGTAAATGGAATATTGTATATATTAATTGATTAAAATAATTGTAAAGACAGTACTTGTTATTTTTACTACACTGTCATTATATATGACATGACAAAATGAACAATACGTAAATACTTATCAAAATCTTGTCAAATTTAGTAGCACTAATCAGCACCATCGAACAGTAGTGATTCTCGGATTGTATTCATTGACAACACTGATGTTGTGACAGGACTACTTTTGACACTGGGAGACCTTGAACGTCCTAAAGAAAGTTCGAAATCATCGAAATGGGAAGGCTGTGGAGAAATCTTCAATATTGCCTTGATTTTTGCAATTGGTTTTTGCAAATGAGACTTTAACAGATTATCCCAGATATGATAAAGTATAATACCACAGAATACGACAAATGACAAAGATATTAAAATGACACTTAAAATTTCTTGTTTGGATTTTTCAGAGGTTTGTAGGCTCACGTGAACCATTAACATAAGGTTGAGAATGAAAAATACTTCCAGACAAAGCAAAGGGAAATGTCGATATACTCCCTTCAAAAGAAGATACATGATGATAATAACAATTATAAGAGATGTTAACACGTCCAAGTTTACATAATCATCAGTGTCTAGAGACACAGTCAGTGCTAAAATAACACGAACTAGTAGTAAAAATCCAGTCCAAAAACGACACTTGTCCTTATATGGACCTCCATATGCATCAAAGAAAGGCTTCATATATGTTGACAATTTTTGACAGCAGAACATGTACTTTGATAGAGGTCCTTCAAATAATGGTATAGTGAGAAGGTAGAAGGTGTATGGAACAATTAATAAAATGAGTACAGCCAGTGAGAACAGAAACAATGGTATATGACAACCTCCCACGTATTGAATATTAGCATCAATGGTCCACCTCTGGAATGTGTTACCATTACACTGAATATTGGTGAAATAAAGGGCCTGGAAGACAGCACGTATTAATTTGGTATAAGAGAGAAGTATCATAGTTGCTAATACTGGAATTGCTTGTCTTCCCACAAGTCGAACCATTTTGCTGGAATATCGTGACAATATTATGATAAGTATTAGAATAAGCCAAACATAGGTTGGAAAGATAAACTGTAGCCACATCTTACTGCAAGAATCCATATTATGATAGAAACAAGTTTTAATACCCAGATCTAGATTGAGCCAGGAAATGAATTGACTAAGGAATGGAATTGAACCACTAGGAAAAAAGATAGGTTCATAAATTTTAATGACGTTACCATAGAATACAAGTCCATTGATGGTACCCACTGACACAGTTAGATTTAAGGCTACGACAAAAGCTACCAGTGCTATACCAGCCATAGCGAATGGGATGAGAAGAGCTATGTGGTCATTAGAACATTGTCCACATTGACTAGAACCTAACATAAGGCTGAGTCCTTTTGTACATTGTCCACATAGTATGCCAGACCTCTTGTGAAGACACTGTGAATCAGGAGAAGTAACTTTAAATTGAATGTTTCCATTGTTACAATAGTCAAAGGGGCAGTTTTGATGGACAATAAGACAGTCTGAGTCGTTTTTGTAACCAATCCATATATCACCATGTCTAGCTATGTTTTGAGTGTTAATATCACAAGTTATTGAGGATAAATTTAATTCAGGCCTGCAAACACAAGTGTCCTTTCCCAACAGAAACCCAAGTGGACAGGACTCAATTGTAACATCAATGACTTTAGCTAAATGGTCCGATAAAGGTTCAATTGAACTTTCAAGTGTCGCATATACCTGTGCTGTGATCAATGAAAGATTGGTCTTAAAGGTAACATTGGTACACTGTGCATTTAGTCTAATTCGTGTAGTTGAGCTATCTAATGATGTCAATTTTATCACACCTTCTGTTAAGCCGTCCTTTGAACCAGCAGTAGCTAAAGATATATTGATATCAATACCAGGTATTGCAGTTATATTGATGTTTCTGATGGAACAATTTTGTTTATCTGATTGACAAAAACAAACTTTTATAGGATCTGATGACACAACTGATAGACCTGTCTGTTGAGCATAGTGAAAAAGGTTTTTAAACTCATCCTCTTTATAACATTTGTCAACATTACCACCATATAGTATGTCACCTGATATGGCAGCTGTATTATTAACAAAATAAAAAACAGCATTAGAGTTATAGTAAGAATGATGAGGAATAATTCCAAATGAACAATCAGTGCTTCTGTCTACAACAACTACTTGTGATACGAACATTCCTCCACCTGACACACTGGCATGATTATTGAAAAATGATATGTTCAAAGTTTTGTTTATATTTTCATTTAGTAACAATCGAGAAGACTCATACAAAGCAATGCCTCCACCATTAATGCCAGAATTGTTTAAAAATATGCTATGCCCGTCAAATGTTATTCTGCTATTGAAACTCACTAAACCAGTTGTGTTATGATTACTAACTTTAATTTGGTCAAATATAACATTAGCAATGTTGAATAATACTACAGCAGATTGATATATTTTTCGATATAGAGCCAGTTTATCGGTTGCTTTATTGAAATGAATTAAAACATTTTGAAAATAAAAGCTACTTGATGTCAAGGTAGCATGAAGAGAACGGAGGTACAGTCCTGATCCAAGGTATGCAATATTTTTTAAAATTGTGCAGTCACGAAACTCAACACGACTACTTCCTTCATACAAATCGATGTACACTCCTCCACCATCATATTGAGCAGCATTTGTGTATACACTGCAGTTATGATACTCAATTCTACCAACTCCTTCATATAAGTCAATGTACACTCCTCCTCCATCATACTGAGCAGTATTGCTGTATATAGTGCAATTATGATGCACAATATTACTTGTCCCATATGTATCAATAAAAAATCCTCCACCATATTTCAGAGCAGTATTGTTGTATAGGGCACAGTTTCCAAACTCAAAACTACCACCTCCATGCAATCTAAAGTACACTGCTCCTCCATATTGTAGAGCAATATTGTTGTATATAGCACAGTCAAGAAACTCAATGTTACCATTCCCGTATGATCTAATGTACACTCCTCCTCCGTATATCAGTGCAGTATTGTTGTGCATAGTGCAGTTACGAAACTCAATAGTACCAATCCCACGTGATTCAATGTACACTCCTCCTCCATACCCAACAAAATTGTGCGAAAAATAACAATTTTCAATGATCACCTCAGCTTCATTATTATAAAAATACCAAAAATCCATTCCAGCTTTTGACCCTAGTGTAAAATTAGATTTCATGATATTAACTCTGAATGGTCCTTTACGCCGGTCGTCATAGACAATGTATGCATTGCCTGAATTTGTAGGACCTCTATTGTTGGCAAATGTGGAATTAATAATCAACACATCAAAACTATTGACTATACAGAGTCCAAAATCTGAACCATTCTGGACTGATACCCATTCCAATGTGACATTATCAATGTCAACAAAGAATAAACTAACATTGACACTACGAGGGTTTGCTTGGCTACTAACAAAAGTAAAGAACCTGCAGTTTATTATTGTTAATGTTTTCACTGCAACAGATGTACTACTAGAAAATTTTATGCCAGCTCTTTTGTTATCATTACACTTTATCACTGAGGTAGATTGAATAACTGTCTCATGAAAGCCTTGTTCTACTTTTCCAATTCCCTGTAGAGTTATATTACTTACAACACTGATCTCCAATGTACCTTGTAAAGTATGAGTTCCTGCTAGAAAGTAGAAGATTGTATCATTAGTGAAGTAAGATTTAAAATCAACAACATAGTATGAGAGGTTGTGACAAGGTAGTCCATGCCAATTGCAGAATACACCATTAGAATCTGCAGTGACATAATACTCAGAAGCAGTAACATATCTACTGTAGATACACAGTATAAGTAATGTTATATAATAGATATGACATGAGCTCATGACGGCAACAGATTCAACAGAGAAAGATGAAACATATATTATTGAGCTTTGTAACAAAATTTGCCTTCTGTTTTGTTAATTCTAGAAAACTGTAAAAGAACCAATAAATGCACTGTAAAATATTGATACTTTGTGACCCGGTTTCTGAAAAGGACCACTGTTGAAACATCTTAAACATCTTAAAATAGTTTAGAACGGAATAAATGTGCATGTATAACAACTGTATAAATACAAACTCTTTTCAAGATGTTTGAACAGTGGTGCCTTTTCATAAATCAGGTCACAAATGCACATGTTTTTCAGGAAATAGTCCCTTATTGTAAAATAGGTCACAAATGGTCTACTTTTTTGTTAAAAACACACAAGACGTTGATGTTTCAGCATACTGCAAAAATTAATTTAATATTCAAACAACTAACTTGTACTTTATTACATTGGTGAATTACTATGGAATTAGGAATTTATGTGAATTATTAACTGTATACGTTGTTGGTAAGTAAAAGTACAACATAACAACAAGTTATATAGTGAGTAGTTCACAAGAATTCTATATTCCATAGTAATCCATCCATGTAAGCTAAAAATTAATTGTTAAAATAATATACTAATTATTACAGTGTACAAATAGACTACATTCCTAGAATATTTCATGTATTACAAGCAATATACTTTCAGTTTATGAAAAAAAACAAACAAAGCTCAACAAACTTATGAAAGGCTCTCTCTAACAGTAACACCGTATCTTGTTTCAATTATCAGTTATAGCACTCTATCAATTACATTTAATATAATTATTGATAGAATGCTATAACTTGATAATTAAAACAAACTTTTGTTTCGATCGTATAAAACGTCTAAGCATCACCAATACAACTTTTACAGAGGTTAGTAATCAATATAAGCCAGACATCAATCACATAACACAATAAGGACTTACAGTAGTTCAAACACGTTCAACTAGAATCATCTGTTACTTCACCGTTAGGTCCACGAACGAAATAAAACTTATTTTTTCTGGTCACAACGAAGACTAACCTCCTGTTACTATAATAAGTCATTTCTAAAAATAGAACAATTCCCTAAAGGCCAGTTGAGATAGTTGTTCTTACTGCAAACAGGAAATTTCTTCCGTACCACGCCTTCAAAACGTGATAATTAAAGTGACAATGAGGGTTAAATTATATACATCACGTGGCGATAACATAGTTGAGAAACAGCAATATATACTCTAGATATTAAAGATAAAGGCGTCTACTATGTATAGTTAATTAGACACTAATAATTTTAAAAATTATTAATGTAGTATAGTAGATTAGTAAATTACATAACAAGGTATCTTCTATTGATTTCATGTAATGTATTGAAGGATACAGTTAATATTTGGTACAGTTCTGGTATGACTTACTCCATTAAAAGAAGTGGAACTGGAATGATAATGCATCCATCTAAACTCAATCCTTACTGCTTCTTTTCTATAGAAAGACAGAAAGAAGGCAAAAGTGACCAGATTGGAGGCCAGACGTTTTCTTCCAGAGATAAATCGATATATATGGTGACAATGAATGTACTAGTACTACTAAATCTGATGAAGTTCATAAAGTGTTGAAAAGTGTTCAGAGAGCCAATTTACTGACTTAAGTAACCAATTAAGTAGATGTTTACCACAAATTTCTCAGCAATGTATTCAAAATGGTTGGTAAGTGAATCTGTAAGAAAGTCTCCAGCTATTGACAAATTGATTGATGAATTTAAAAGTGGAATAAGATTAGCAAGAAAAGATTTTAAACTTGCAGGAACATTGACAACTTTTCTTACAGTGTCTCTTCAGTGAAGGTAGTCCAACTAAATTAACTGCTCAAACCTTTTGTCAAGATTGGATAGAAGAAGTCAAAAAAGAGTGTGATATTTCCCTAGATTTTACATGTTATGAACAGAAAATTAAACAACAAGTTCAGTTATACAAAACGATGGTAGTCTATATTTTGGAGATGAAGTGTCACAAATATGTATTGTTCTCATTGTTAAAATAACAATAGTATAGTAACATTCCAATTCATTTCTTATCATAACTGTTTTGTATAAAATTGTTCTTGTGAACAACCATGACAAATGTACATTCCTCCATTAGTCTACAATATGTTATATATTTATAAACTAAAGTTCAATATATTACTATAATAGTGTATACAAACATACTCAACACATACTATTCTATCATAATCTAATCTATGAGGGAGTTTACTCTTATACCATATTGCAATCCTTATCAGAAAGCAAAAGCAACTAGTGATTATTAGCAAGCATTCACAGTAATATTATTAATTTTACTACTTCTTCAATTTCTGTTCACTTTGATTAATTTTGTGAATCACAAGGGACTTAAGAATAATTAACTGTCATTTGAAGAATGTTATCTCTCTGTCCATACCCTATAGCCATCATTTATGAACTTCATTTTTAAATTTTATTAAGATACAAGGATTGATATCACTATAAAATTGATTTTGTTTTTTTTCAAAAAGTCAATTTCATAGTACATTAGTAATCAAAACAGTATATGTTGTTTGCTTTTAATTGTGTTTGCGTTAAATACTTTCCTACATATCGCAATTAACCTATACTAACCATATATTGGTTAAATCAATTATTAAATGGTTTTGCAGTTTTAAATTTTATAATATCAACATAATAACAACCATGTACCAACTATAACAAATGTAGTACCAAATGATATTTTACATCACTCTATTGTTATCAAAACTATTGTTCTAATATATGTTTTATAATAATTGTCATGTGTAACTGTGATTATAATAATAGTACTTATCCTTTGTGTCAAGTGATTATACTGTATACCAGTATTGATAGCTTATGTAAATAGAACATGGACATTACTAGTGAGTATATATATTGTATTTAATGAGCAGAGAAAAACATTGCATTCACTATTACTACTAAAAAGACAATAGAGCTTCTTATTAAATATTGATATACTTCTAAGCAATATATATGATACAGATATATTTTATCATTTGTCATAGTTTTAGAACTAATGTTTTGAGTTAGTGTCATACCATTGTAACAGACAGACAGATGTACACATACGCATAAATTAAGTACTGTAACCCTTGTCAATGTAGTCTCATAAGCCAAAAGCAATCACTATCATATAATGACAAACAGAAAAGTGTCTGGGAAATTGTAATAGAGCAACTTGTTCTGCAATAATGATAGGTTGGACTGAAACTTTGATAACATCATGTGACACTTCAAATGGCAAGATGAAGCTTAAAAAATTTAAACAATTAAAGAAACAGACTACTATCTAAAAGAAGAGCAAGTTACTATTAGTACACCAAATGTTGTATCACTGGGTATCAATTCTGACATGTTCCAGTAATTCAGTAAGAGTATGTTTTTCGTCCAAAAACTATTTGGAAATTCATACCAACACTTTGTTCTGGCATTGTTGGTAAAAAGCAAATTGTTTTCCCTAAAATGTGGATCATAGAATGTGCACATACTCAAACTCTATAATTAGGGTGGAGCAATGAAGATTTGCAGTCAGTTATACACAAAACATATATAGTGATATATATAGCTCAATAGTTATATGGAATTCAATAAGAAATATGTACTGATTTTAAAGAAAATATTACTTCAAAAATTATCAAAATTATTCTTAAAATAATACATATAATTATTCTTATCATAATATGCACAACAGTTTAGCCTAAACTCATTAGAGTAGAAATCATTGTTTCACTTAAAATAATTACTATGTATGAATGAATGATGTAACAGACACATTGTAAAAATGAATTACAGAAAGTTACATTTGATGACTTGTCTTAGAATCTAACAGATAAGATTTATATAGATTTATAGAATATACAATCTTCATTATTGTATTATAGGAGCAATGTTATAAATAAAAGTATATATATTTAAAATATTAATCAGAAATAAACATATTCTATAAATGTACAGTATATATTTACCTTATTTTATAGGTTAAACACTATTAGTAACTATCAAGTGATGAATCAGTTCCTTTGGAGTAAACTTTGTGTTTTCTGAATGAGTGATGTTCATCAGAATTACTGTCTTCTGATCTTTGTCTCTTGTGTCTTGTAATAATATGAATATACAAGTTAATAGAAGCTATCATATATAATACGTTTATGCTCTTTAGGTTTTCTATTTTGTTTTCTTTTCCTTGTGTAATATCTCCCTCCTGTCTGTTTCTTTCTGCTTGATGACCTTGACTCTTCATCGTCATCGTTTGTTTCTGATATTATGTATCTTCATCAGAATCCATGCCCTCACTTTTTCTTTTTCCTATTAACTTTGAATGTTACAATTAAATCATTTCAATAACATACTGCATGTATTCAGATCTCCGTAGCTCAACTGGTACTCTTAAGTTCTTCTTTTATGATGTAGTTGCATCTAATACAACATTAAGAACTGTTAACTATATATCAATGGTTCTAAAAATTTACATTAAAGTGAAAAACATTACACATTATAGCTGACACTTTGTTTATAACTTTATTCATAGTTACAGATAATTAAAAGTCATATAAACCATCAAAATTCATCAATCTATTCATAAAATTACTGAGATGAGTTACAGCAATAATTTATGATTTCATTTGTTAAAGTCCACACAACAATATATATATATATATATATATATATATATATATATATATAATATATTATAACAATAACAAATTGACATCACAGATTGTGTCTGACACAACCTGTGATGTATACATATATTATGTTCTCTAAACTTTTCTTGTTATTGTATACATGTAGTAGAGGTCCTGTACTTTTTCTTATTGCTGGTTATTGAGTCCTTGAATGTAAATGATAATATGATATTCAAATGTGTCAAGGTGTGCAAATATTATTGTCAGTTGTTTTGATGTAGGTGTGTCTTTCCCACCTAGCAAAATGACCATTTGTTCATTTTTTAGTATATTTTCTCTTATTATTGGCTTTTCAGTCTTTAAATGTAAAGTACAATGTGATATTCAAATGATTCAATTGAGTGCAAGTATTATCGTCACTTGTTTTTATATCTTCCCTACTAAGCAATAAGACCATTTATCAATTTTAATACAAGACATAGTAGAGCTCATTTGCGGTACACCAATCAATTAAATTCAATTGTAATTATACCATAAACTAATAAAAGGAATATAACAATATATGAATGCTATTGGAGAAAAGACAGCACTTAAATCTACTACATTTCTTATTAATGTTCTTCCACTAAGTACCGCATGTTATCACTTGATATTTTATTACATAGTCCAATATATGACTGGTCTACCATGTATGTTTGAAGTTTGTATACTCATCAAGTTAAGAAGATTGAATGATATGAAATTTATTAACATCATATTATCATTATGAGTTACATTAGATAAGATAAAATACAAAAAATATGAAGATAGTAAAAAGTAGAAAGTATTCAGTTAGAACTGTTCAATAATTAATGATGAGCTTTTAGCTATAATTGAAAATGTTATCATAGAGGGATTGGTCATTAACTACAGTCATAATTATATGACACATTATATAACTTAGGTTAATTTTGACATGATTTTATCAGCTAAGTCATTTCAGTTTACTTTCTCTCTTAAAATTTTCACAAATTTAGTCAAAATACTAGCATCATACTTGACATGATCCTTTATATCATCAAGAATAATATCAAGACGATCCTCAATCGAATTCTTATTGACCTTGTCTTTTACTTTCTTATAAACATTCTCAGAAATAATTAGTTCAGAATGAAGTTTTCTTGCCAGAAAAAAGGGGTCAATAGTTGATTCAACAATAATGTCTGTACATTGAACTAGAGCTGTCCAAGCCACATCACAATCAGAATCTACATATAACATATATTAATACATACTTGTAATTCTGATTAATTAAATTGTTGCATTTGTGGTGACTTAACAAACATTAATAGCAAGTTTCTTACTAAATTGTTAACCCACAGTGATGACCATATGCAAGGAAAACAAGCAAAACAAATATTTTGTCCTAAATACATGTTGTGGGGAGTTAAATTACTATACTGTGAAATGAATTACTACACTTGTAATACACACTATATTATAATACTTATAATAATTATTACACATCACATACTTGTAGTAGAAGTACTAATAATAGCTGATGCTGTACTTTGCGCTCCTTCTTAAAAAAGAAGATGACAATATCTAATATAATAAATTACTTACCACTTCTAGTATTACCAAGAGATCTTATAATATTTATTTTCCTGTTGTTAGGTTTGATTCCTCTCAATGGTATACCATACTTTATTTCAGCCACTGTATCAGGTCCATGTCTAGCAGACACAGTGATCAGTATAGAAGGACAAGATGGAGGATTTTCAAACCCAAACATGTCAACATCATTTTTATATAACACCTGCAAATTACCCATCCACATATGTACATCTATAATATCTTATTTACCACTGGTTCATGGTGAGGATAGATATTCCATCCATTAAAAGGTTGCTCTTGTCTTTCATTAAGAATTAATTCAATGCAACCATCATCTTCAAACGTGAAGTATAAGCAAACGTCTTTGTCAACATCAGATGGAAGAACTGTCTTTATATACTTTGCATACATTGTATTATGTTATTGAACTCTACTAGTGTTTACTTACCTCTAGCAAAACATTGAGACGTTTAGCAACCACAAAGTGCATTAACCATTTGGTACCATGACATTTAACCTCATATACTGTCTGAACCACATACTTGTTATTAGGTAATTGTTTGTTAACCAGAGACACATCTAGAAAGAAATATATGTGTCATTATTTTAATACTGCTAGTCTACCTTTTGTCTCAAACTTTTCACTAAGTAGATTTGATGAGAGAGGACTATGCCCTGAACTAGATGTACCTGTAGATATATCTACAGAGTTAAGCTTATCATATGGAGGTAGCAATGACTTTATTCTGCTTACATCTTCAATACCAGAACTCATTATTAGTAAATTGTCTACGATAAGAAAATACATGAAATAACATATTTTTGTATTTAGCATAGCTTTGGTTGGACTGACTTCATTCCTGAGTAGGTACTTCAAGAGCATCAAAATACTCATCATCAGAAGAAGATTCACTGCTTATTGGATATCCCAGCAATCTCTTGATATAGTTCTTAACAATACACCATAAAGAGAACTGAGAAAGGCTAATGCTACCATATTGATCACCAGAGTGAAACTGCCCTCCTTCTTCGAGCTGGAACTGATATGGAAGTTCAATATTAACAGAAGCTGTAGCAAAACACAGACAACTAGTGTGATCTTGAGTGACTATATCAGCACAATGTTGTATCTCCAATTTGACTGGTTTGAGAAGTGGCTTAGAGACAGATATATTATACACAGCACTGATCAGTTCACTTTCTTTAGGTAATTGAAAATGTCCACCAACCAGTGCTGCTATGGATACTTCACAGGTATCTGTTGGAGATAAGGTGCCTTGAGAAACAGTAATTCTCAATCCATATTTTTCCCAGTTGAGGATCTGAGGAGAGTCTCCTTGAATTAGGAATAATTTATCACTTCCAATACACACTCCTTTAAGACTATCTAAAAAACAGATATTAAAGATAATACCTTATGTTTTTGTTGACATACCATTTGATGGGATCAGATATGTAAATTGAACAGAAACATCTTGTTTATTTGCTGATAGCTCTATTGACTCTGTCTGTACACTCACAGTCTCCATTGAAGCTTCTGTCAAAGAAATAAAAATACAAATACTGGAAATAAACGAAAGTAACACATATAATATTGTCATCAAATATTTAAAAATTAATAGAACCAAAAATACAAACAATTATTAAATGTGTTAATAATTATACCTTGTAATTTTTCAAGTTGTGACGTCAATGATGCCACTCATTCAGACAACATCTCTATCTCTTGTTTCTTTTCTTTTAACACAGAGAGTAACATTTCTTAACAATACAAATACAATAAAGGTACATGTACATTGTGAAAATACTGTATGCAAGTTATCTTTGATTATTACTATTCTGTACTTTTTAATTTATCAATTTCTTTGCCATTATATTACTCTTTGTTTCCTCATTATTCAATAACTCACTCATCTCCTTTTCTTTATGCTTTTTATCATTCAGCATTTGTTGCATTTGTTGTAATGTTTAGACAGATGTAGATTCAAACCATAGAGTGGTCAATTGAGCATGACAATGCCAAAACTACAGTTTATCTTCAGAATTATATTAACAAATTCACCAATAAAACTACATCATGTTATGATTTTTAATGACTTATCAAATATTTGGCACTTTTGGTACTTGATTTGATAAAATCAGTAGAAACATTTACTTTTCAAGTTGTGTCAATGTCAGGAATGATATTATTTTCAGAAATGTTGTTGTGGAAACTTAATTTACTTGCCATGTTCATTAACATAACACAATTAGTCCAAACAATGTATCAAACTATTGGATTAGTTAATACACAAATTTATGTATAAATGTGGTTTGGTCATGCTTTGGATGTGATAATTGCTTTACTGGAACCTGGAAACAAAGGTATATAAGACTTGGAGCACGTGTTTAGTTATGTCCATAGAAAATACTTGACATTTAGTAATGCAAGAAACTTGAAGAGAGCAAAGAAAAAAACAAATTTAATCCAAATTTGTGTCACTATAAATCTATTAGATGTAGTTTCAATGCTCATATAACACATCCTGGTTTGTTTTATTATATCTTCAATTAATCGTTTTATTAAATGCTATTATCAAAGTTTGAATTAAAATGATTACCTTCACATTGTGACATAATTATAACATAAAAACCAAAGCACAAAATAACAACACAACAACTACAATTTAATTATAAATGCCCTGCATAGTACAATATCACTCCTTAATTATTTATATCAATGGGTTTGATCAACGTTCACATATATAACAATGTTTATCTCTTTATTGGTTACAATGACAATAGTAAATGTGTGAATTTAGGTCGTACCTGATCTGTTTCGATGAAGTGTTATATTCATTGGAGGTGTTATACCCTTCACTTCAATAGGATATATTAAATACTCACAAGCATCTTGACTATCATCAACATGTATAAAAAACTGACATGATGATATTGTAGTGCTAGGAGATGATCCAAACTTATCAATGTCAGTTTGCCATAGCTACATATAAATAGATTGATAAAAGATAAATAAATAACTATCATATCAAACCTTGCATGGTTCAATCATTGGTTTAATGCTCCATCCTGGAGGAAGTTCCTCTTGAAAAACAAGTTCAATGAATCCATTTTCACCAATAAAATCGAAATAAATGGGATCTTCAGTATCAGAACTCCATTTTACAAACTAAAATTTAAACAATAAAAGTTGATACAATCATAATAATTATACTAAGATGTTTTTAATGAACTATTGTTACCTTTGAATAACTTTCAAGATCTTTCATAACAGATAAAGTAGTCATCCATTCATCATCTTTCTTCTCATAATTAATCACTCCAGTGTATACAAATGATACAAATGGTGTGATTCCTCTACTGGGATCTATATGATGAATAAAAATATTACATTGTAGTAATTCATTTAGTGTAATTTGATTCATTTTACCTTGATTTATTGCATAACTTTCCTCATTAATTTTTATTGGTTGTCGCTTCTGGCCTACTACAATAGCTATAAGACAAGATGATTCACATGTGATGTCAATCACTCCATGTCTACTTCCTGGATAAAATTGGCCTCCTTCAATCAATGTAAACTGGTAAGGTAATATAGTTGGAGAAGAGGGTGCGCTAACAAAATGGAGACGTTTAGTCTGAGCGTGTGTCTCTAACTTTACACAATGTTGTATTTCTAATCTCTGAGGCTCAGCAAGTGGTTTGGAAACAGAGATTTCATGTATTGCACTGACTAATTTAGTTTTTTGGGGGAATGTAAACTGGCCTTCAATAAGTGTAGTCACAGATATTTCAGGTGCTGTTACAGTGGTATTGCTATTGACGTCATCTAATAACAAAAACAAAATAAATTGTAATTAAATATATACCAAACTTTTAATTGTAAAAATTGTCCTAAGGTAGTTTGGTGATGTTGATACTAACATTTTTCTTATATTGAAAACATACAACTTACTAGTAGCTATGATGCTACTTCTTAAGTCAGCTAAATGTCCCAAGTAGTTTATTTGTAATAAGAAACTCATTTGTTCTGATCTGCACTAACAGTCAATTTGTGTGGGTTAATTTATTTGTTTGCGTTAACAAATCAGTCAAAACAGAATATGTATCATCTTATAATGAGAGTGATAGCCATATATTTTGAATGGGAGAGTCTATAATGCCTATTGTTGAAAAGTCTTAGGCCAAGGGTAATAGATATGAAAGGACATTTCAGACATTTTACTTGTCTGGATAACCTGATACTAAAATCAATAAAAATTACTGGAAGGAAAAGCTATGTAGCTATATGTGCATAGGCGTGGCTACCTCTGACTACTATCGATGTCCTGTCATGGTTAATTTAACAGTGGGACGCTCTATCTCACTAGCTTCCTGGAGGGTGTATAATAATCTAGGACTTTGTATGTGTCTGCCGTTCCTCATGATGAGATCTCTAGTTAAAAGATTGAAACACTCTTGCTCACTTCAACCATTTGTGACCTGTCAAGGACTCTATTTCAGCTAACTCATTGGCTGTTGCTATGGAGTCCTTAGATGTATTTTGATTGGTTGTTGTATTGTATATATAGCTTGGTTTTGTTTATTGATTTTAGTATTGGTTGTTCAGACAAATATAATGATAAATATATTTATATGATTATGTTTATAGTTGAATTTGAAAACTTAAATCACTAGTTCTTTTTTAAAAAATGACATAATGGTGGTTAATAGGGTTTCATACAAGCTTTAATGGTCTTACCTTTGTTAACAGACCTAAATTCATAGTATAATGCATTGATTACCAAAGACACTGATATTGTTATACATGCCATGTTAAGAAAAGAGTATTTCATACAGGATTAATTATAGATGTGTGGTCATTTATATTTAATACTTACCCAACTTTATATGTGGAGCCTGAGTCTCGTGTGTAGGTACATCATTAATTTTGTTAGGGTAACATGCTAAGGAAGAAAAAAATCAATGATAAGATAAGTAGCTAACAAAACTCACCTTCCTCTTCAACTACAGGTTTAAACCAAGGTAGTTGATGTGTTTTATCAATAGGTACAGGATCAGTTGTATCATCTTTACAACATGTAAGTATCGTTTTGTCTTCACTTAAATGACAAAGGTGTTCTGTTGTATTACAAATTGAACAATGGAAACATTCTTCAGGATATTTTAGGCTATCCAAATAACGAAATTTGTCAACCACATTGCTGATACCTTCTTTAATAACTTCACAAATATGATGACACTCATTTTGTTGACAAGTATGCAATACCTCCAACCAACAAATAGCATCTACTAATAACAATGTTCCTCCTAAACTGGTACACAATAAGCGAATAGCATTACGATATTGTGGCTTCTCAGCTTGAGAGAGAACAAATTGTGGTGAACATTTGCGAGAGAGGAGATTGACAACTAGTGCAGGAAAAAGACCTTGTGGAAGAGGCCTCTCATTCCATGTTAAAACAAGTGGATTTACTTTATTAGAAAAAGATTCTCTCAAAGACTCTAAATTGTTGGTAGTAGGCAGGACACAAGGAAGGAAATATTCTCCTGACTGAGGTAGATGAGATAGAATAAAGAGATATTCCATCAAATCCAAAAACATTTTAGGTGAGAACTCCTTTGAAAATCCCTGCAACAGAGACTCTGTCAATAAACCTTGAGAAAATAATCCTCGAGTCTTGAGTTTCTCATGAGTACTGTGATCAACATGAATACCTAGTGTTCTCTTTAAATGATCAACAGCATCAGCAAAAGAGATACTAATCAACAGAGAGAGTTTGTCAAGAAGAGGCTTTGGATTAAGGAAGACAACATTAGGGAGAACTTCAGGAAAATAAAGGTAAATAGTTAAATCATGGTAGTACAGTAAGGCAGCATTTATATCGCCCTCATCCATTTCAAGAGCACTGCCAATACTGATACATTTAAACTTGCTAACAATAGAGCTATTAGAGGTTATTTGGTACTCCTCTAAATCTAACTGAAATAAAAACCATCGAACAGGAATCTCTGCCTCAACAAATGAGCGACATATTTCATGACGAATTTCATCAGCTATTATTTGTCTGTTCATATCATTAGCAATTGTGTTAACAGGAAATATCACTTCCTTTTCATGAGAACGATGTAAAATTAAAACATCTCTATGTTGCTTTAATATTGAATAGAGTTTACTATTTTTATCATCTAAAGACTCACCAGACTCTCTTATCTTATCATAAAATGTTCCCAGTACTAGAGAGACTGGTTTTTTAAATGAAAAAGGAATACCAGGTAGATTACGTGGGTTAACAGATGTGAGTGAACGAAATGATGCTTCAATAAGTTGTAGATTAGTGATTTGTCGTTCCACTGGATTACCAATAACTTCTCCATGAACACTATAATAAAATTTTGTTAAGTCTTCAAGTTTTTCATTTAGTTTGTGCGTGAGAATATTTACTGAATTATAACGTAACAATCCAGGAGCAATGTCTACAAAAGCAGCTTGACCTCCAGAGTCTATTGCATATATCCAGTGTGACTCCAAAAGAGGAGTTGACATCTTCACACGAGGTAATCTCTCTAGGATTTCTTTGGTAGCATTAGAAACTGACAAAGATGGTAACAACTCATAAGATTGAAAGATAGTTTCCACAGATGCTAGATTTTCTTGTTGTTCAACATCTTGTGCCTCATCTGAAGAATATTGATCATTATCATCTTCATCAATTTGTAGTGTAGATGATGTACATGGTCTGACTCCTTTCTTGATGGCCTCAGCAAGCATTTCTTTTAGTAAGTCAATATCTACCTTAATAAAAGACTGGGTAGCTTCACCAACTATGACTGGTGTAGTTTTTACCATCTTACTTCAGGCACTGTAGCTACTGGAGTGCTATGATAACAATCTGGTGGATCTTCATCAAGTAATAGTTTCATAAAAGATGATTTTCCACTTCCTGGAGGACCAGAGACAGACTGTTTGGTCCGTTTAACTTTGACATGTCCCTCTTTAAGAGCTCTTTTAAGAACACCAGAATAATCTTTGACGTGATCCTCATTATGATTACCTATATTAAGTAGAATGTCATCATAGTCTCCAATAATTTAAGGTCATAACAGTAGCCTATCATGTAAATAACACAACCTCATTATGTACTTAAAATATAATATAAAATTTCACCCTGCTGTTTGAAAAAAATTAAATCCTAAAAAAATCAAAAATAACCATAAAGCCATGTCTTATAATTGTTGTGGTGATGATTAAGTTGCAATAAATTATCAGATATATTGACTAATGTGTTTCATAGAAACCAAATACCTTCGCCAATAATTTAAACAAGAAATACAGATCACCACTTTATTAGTTTATTGTGTCTGTACTACTAGTCAAATGTTGGAGGGCTCAGTTTCTTCTTGTAAGTTGGGGCTAGGGGTTCTAGCCCCACCCACCTAGCCTATATATTTTATGCATGTAAAGATAGTGATGATGTTTCAAGCATGCTCAGTAGTGCTCGGACAATATATTGATATTACGATATATCGATATGTTTAGAAGTCAATATCTGCATCAATACTGTTTACATTGATATCGATACATCGATTTTACAATAACGCACAAGCGCACTAATCTTTGGCAAACTAAAAATAGATAATAAAGGGGGTGCTGAAAATAGCCAAGCATATGGTCAAAGAAGACAGCACATGGCACAACACCAGCTGTGAATAGCGTGAGAATTGAAAAGAATAAGAGAGGTTACAGCAAGTTATGGGACTGTTTTTTTAGTAGATTTCAATAAATAAATTGTTTGTAACATATGCGAGGTCGTATCACCGTATGCTGGCAATACAACAAATTTAGCAAAACACCAGGAACGACATCATCCATCCGAGTTTCATTTTACTTAAAGTACTCTAGCAGGTCAACAAATTCAGGACCTATGCAACAAGTGTCACTTGAGGCCAGTATTACTCAATCGCAACCCCTATCCAGGTTTAGCAACTGTTACAAAGAACTAGTAAATAGCATCTGTATTTTCATTGCCAAAGGTATGCATACCTTGTCAGTGGTTGAAGGCAATGGATTTAAGTCTTTGATGAAATTGGCTGTGCTGCACTTTGCTATACAGTCAAGAAAACACTTTTGCAGTCTGTTATCCTTTCTCTATACGTTCAGTTTAGAACTAGAATTGAGACCAGTTTAAGACAGACAGAATATTGTTCATTTATGACTGACCTGTGGACTGCAAAATACCAGAACTGTGGTTACATCAGCCTCACTTGCCACTTCATTGATCAGGAATGGGAGCTACATAGTTACTGCCTGGAAACATGTGAGCTTCCTATTGATCACACCACTGAAAACATAGCTGCTGAACTCTCTCAGCTATTGACAGACTAGAATATTAGAGAAAAATTAACTGGGTTTACTACAGACAATGGAAGAAACATTGTCAATGCCATGAAAGAGTTAGATCTTCTCAACTTCCCTTGCCTTGGTCATATACTTTAACTTTCAGTGAAGAAATCATTTGATATGCATGGTGTATCAAAGATGTTGAGCCGTGTAAGAAGACTAGTCAACTATTTTCATAAATCTACAAAATCTACTTATAAGTTAGTAGAGAAACAGCAGTTATTAGATCTACCCCAACACAAACTCAAATTTGACTGCATCACTTGATGGGGAATTATGTACAATATGCTCAAGAGGCTGTTGGAGCAACAACAAGTTGTAAGTGCAGTGTTCTTGGAAAGTGAAAAATGTGATGTGAGGCTACTCATGCCATCAAGTGAGGAGTTTACAGTGGCACAGGAAGTAAATGAAATTCTTAAAACCTTCCATTCTGCTACTGAAATTATCAGTGCAGAGAAGTACCCAACAATTGGAATTGTCCACCTCTCATCCACAAACTGCTCTCAGTGACATTCAAAGAAGCAGATGGAGATACTACATTGGTTAAGTCAATCAAGACCGCAGTTTCAGCAGATCTTAAAGAAAGGTATCAAAGACTAGATCTTCAGAATGTGATGAAAATTTGAACATTTTTATATCCACATTTTAAGAAGCTCACTTATCTTGGGGATGTTTCAAGGTCAAGTATCAGGTTAGAGGCAAAAGGTGATTTAGTGGCCTTTATCAAGGAGGATCATGAGAGACTCACCAGAGTTGAGTCAGTTGACTTATTGGACTCAGTAGCCTCTGTCTCTACAGCTCCACCTTCTTAGAAAAGGAAGTTTGAGTGATATTCTTGAAACCTCTGTTCAGTGTGATGATCAAACAGAAGATGAGATAGCTAAAGCAGAGCTGCAATGCTATGAATCTGAACCTGGAGAAAGCTTAGACTGTCAACAATCCCTCAAATGGTGGAAAGCTAGCTCTGTCAATTACAAGTACTTTAGCAATCTGGCAAAAAAATTTTATGTATGACAGTCATGAGTGCCCCAAGTGAAAGGATCATTAGTGCCGCTGGCAATACTGTATCAGAAAAGAGGTCTTGTCTGTCACCTGAGAATATTAATCGTTTGGTTTTTGTACGAGAACAATAAACTATTTTGATAGTTAAAAATAAATTTTGATAGTTATATAAATTCTCATTGCTTTGAAAGTCCACCCACTAATAATTGCTTTATTTATTGGCTTAACCCATTATGATATATCAATATATTGCAATATTATTGCATGATAAATTGATGCCAAAAATTGCCATTTGTCCCTGCACTAATGCTCAGTCACACTCATCATCGTAGCACTCATACTTAGTATTAATGATAATTGTTCATTGCTATATGCATAGGTGGTTAAAGGAAGCAGTTTAATTTAATTCACTACTTTCAATTGTCACATATAACATGGAAACATGGGCACACAAACTTTCTGTTATGAGAGGCAATTCTCCTATAACAACATTAATACATTTCCTAACCAATAAGGAGATTTGTATTTCAAAGAGTGTGCAAGTAAAGTAGACATTTTAATTTCTCCATCACAATTCTTTTGTGCATATAAATTAAATGCCATACCTGGTTGTAGTTCTACTCCACATTCAGTTCTACTGTTTTTAATCCAGTCCTTTTGAAGGGCATGACTAACTCGAGCACATTGACCTCCTATTTTAGTAAGTATTGAGAGGAACTTGGCACAGTGTTGCTCAATATCAGATATATTACTCATAAAACTCAGTGCTGCTGTAAATTCTTCAATGATGTTATTAAATGAAGGTGACATTTGAACTGATTTGGAAATTAGAAATGCAGCATACATCTCATCAGCTAGGTGATGTAACTTATTCCTACTTGACTCGTGTAATGAAGTATAGTGTTTAGTGAGAACATTACAAATAACATGTCTCAACTCCTCAACATCAGCTTCTAATAGGAGAGAAAGGAATACTCTCACTCATTATAATAATACTTATAATTATATATTAGTATCATTGTTATAGGACTAATGCCTATTGTCTGACTCTTTTACCATAGTAACAGACAGACAAATATACAGATACAAACATACATTAAGTACTGCAACCTTTGCCCATGTAGTCTCACAAGGCAGACCCCACCACTATGATATAATGACAAGCAAGGAAGTATCTGGGAAATTGTAACAGAGCAACTTGTTCTGCTATAATAATGGATAGGACTAAAAATTTAATTGCATAACGTGACACTTGAAATGGCAAGATGGTCTTCAATAAATTAAAGCAATAAAAGGAATAGCTAAAACTACTGGATACTATCAAAAAGAACAGCAAGTTACTACTAGTATTAGGGATACTAACTTTACATTTTGTAACTCTTTAGCTGCCACAAGACAAGGTAATGCAGATGCTATTTGGTATATGCATACTACGAGACCCTTCCCCTCTAAGCAAAGGAGTGGCAATGCCAGACTACTTACTAATATGTATCACTTAAGCTCACCTTCTTTAATGATTTTCAATGCCTTTATATATTCCTCAGCAACAGCACTCTCACCAATATCAACTTTTTGGAGCGTCTGTATAACTTCTCTTCTTGTAGCATTGGGATTAGTATTCAACCATAACTCAAACATCCGGAAAGTTTTAAAATCAGTGGCTTTATCAAGTTCATCGATAACATCTAGTTCAGCTGTATCTAATTTGAGGAGTACACCAAAGGTGTACCACTTAGTACCAACTCTGACATGTTTAAATAACTCTGAAATAGTTGGTTTTCTGTTCAAAAAACGTTGGAAATACGTATCAACGGATTGTCCTGCCATAATGGGTACTTCTCTGCTGAGGTTATCAGTACATGCACCAGAAGCACATCCATAAGTACAAGATAACCACGCCTCATTAAATATTTGTGGTTTTGATTGGGTGGAGCTGGAGTTGTAGTATACCAATATTCTTGAAACAATGTAGGACAGAGGATTTCATCTGTTTAGTTGATATATTAAAAATGATAGCCAATTCATTTCACAAAACGTTGCATTATAAATATAACATATCACTTTCGTATGTTCTTAAAAACAACATTTTGTGGCTTGAAATTGTTAGCATAAACTTTAATTAAGATACTAGTATATAGTCTCTGGCCTCCAGCAAAATTTGTTCTTAACTCTTTACACTAGATCATTTTGCACACCACTCTTAAAATAGTCAAACTTAAGTTAATGTAAGCATTTACATGAATTTCATTGCTGACGTGAAAACTACGCAGCTTAATTTAGCCTAATAGTGACAATCTTCACATTCTTATGTGCAAATACATAATGGTAATGGTTTGTCACAAACAAAGCATCATCATTCAATCTGTGCAACTGTTGAATATACATTATTACAACAGTTCACAATAAAAGGACTAAATAGCCAGCAATAGGAGCATATATACTAAAGAATGATCAAACAACCTTATTGCTGAGTGGGAAAGACAAAGTCATATGACATAAGTGACAATAATACTTGCACTCACTCAATACATTTGAATATTATGCTTATTATTCGTAGTTATATATGACTTTATTATATTTCACATATTAGAAAGAGAACCTGTTACTCAGAAAGGGAACATCATAGAAAACAAAACAAAAAATAACCTATTAGTTAGAAAAGTTAGTAAAATGAAAAAAGACTAGGTTAGACTATCTAGTAAGATGATACCAGCCATCAAAATGCAGTAAAAATGGATCACCAAAACAAAACTACACAAGTTAATAATGTAAGTTAGTGTATTTCATCAAAGAAGTAATCAAGAATACACAAAGACTGCAAAAATGAATAAAGTTAGAAATTACTTGCCATGTCTTATAATGTTACAACAGAAAAATAAAGACACAAAAGAAGTCAAAACTAATGGAGTATCTTATAGCAGTAAAGAAATATCAAACAAATGTATAGTTGAGTTCATAAGTAGCATAGATTAGAGTCCTTACTTCATGAATGTAGAGGTCAAGAGACAAATGAATGAAGTCAATGTTTGTGATCAATCTGGTAAAGGGAATTAGAAAACCACAAGTTTTAATACAGTACCCCATAATTATATGCAACAACAAGTACAAAAGAGCCATATCAGTAAGTATGTTAATAAAGTTTGAATTTTGTTCATATTTACCTGTTACAGGAGAATTGAGACAAAGATCTGAAAGCAATGATCCAGATCAATCTGATAAAAGATCATTTACCATGAAAATGAAAAGTATCTAAGAAATACGAATCATTTGAATTAACACCATATGACATATCCATAGGACTTGGTAAAGAATCTGCAAGTGGAGAAAGGAAATATCATCAAAATGTCTGTCTTCATTGTCTACAAAAAAGAAAGATATAGAAAGGCAAATGCAGTGTATTGATTAAAACATATTTTATATTTATATTTGTAGCCACAATCATTTTGCAATTGTTATGATACAAAAATTCATATTATATTGACATGTTATTTCTCAATCAATATATCTACCTCAAGACACTTATTTTTATTCGTTGAATGAACTGATAGTAAATAAAATATTATGCACTTAATTTTAAACATGTTTGATTTCAGTATTTGATCAAGAATAGAAGCTAAGCCATTCACATATCTGATTAAAAATATTAGAGGTTAATATGTATGTATAATGCCATCATTGATTATGATTTATTATTGATTTAGCCACCAGTTGAATATGTAACAGTTTTTATCATAAATACATGACATACTAATGGTAACAAACTAAATTAACTGAAAGGATGAATTGAGGAATCTTTTTACTTTAACTCAAGAGATGTTTATGTCATTAATTTGTATTACTTTTTATTTACTTAATACTTATTAACTTTTATTAAACAAGTCAGCTGACACGTTTCATCAATCTTTTGAATTATATCATTTTGACAACATGTGAGTACTGTGTTGGCTTCATTGAAACAACAAAAGTGTTCTGTTGTTGTTACATTTCTTATTAAACTCAAATGAAAGCAACTCAATACTAGTACAGAACTGAACTAAGAACAACTGCTTAAACTAAGAACAATTGCTTAAATATCCAATGAAGACTTACAAATACAAGTTCAAAGTACACAATTAATGCAATAGTCCAAAGTACATATCAATACAGTTTATTACAGTTTAACCCTCCTTGATCAACAGCTTGTCAACAAAACATTGAGAGGGTCTCCTCACTCTAGAGGGATAACAAGGGCCTGTACTGACATAAGGTTCCGACCCTTGTCTTGAATCAGAAGACTCAACTTATGGAATGGTCTGAAGAGTCACTTCTAATTCTAGAATATTATCATACATAGGAGCTCGAATTTGATTTTGATGTCATTAAACAATAGTGGATGACTTTTCCAATTGAACTCTGAAAACAACTCTACCAATCCGTTTGACTATGACTCTAGGTATCCATTTAACTTTACTACCCTGTGAGAAATTTCAAATTTACATATTAACTCTTGAGAATTTCACTTTTTAGCAGATCAATCAAAATACTCTTTTTGCTTATCTTGTTTCTTTAACATATTCTCCTGTACATTAGGATGTAGTAAATCAAATCTAGTGCTCAACTGTTGACCAAACATTGGCTCTGCTGGATCATGACCTATAGTACTGTGTGGAGTGATTCGATAAGAGAACAAAACCTGAGCTATTTTTGTGTCTGCTGTACCACTTGATATCTTCTTCATCCCCTTATTGAATGTTTGTACAATTCGTTCAGCAATGCATTACACTGTGGATAATAGGGAGCTGTTTTGATGTGTTGAATACCATTAGCTTTCAAAAAATCTTAAAATTCATGACTTGTAAAATATGTCCCATTATCTGATACTACAGTACAAGGCAACCCATAACGAGCAAACATTGTTCTTAACATTTGAATACTTGCTGTAGTGGTTGTAGATGATGTTTTCTTAATCTCTACCTACTTGGAGTGTGCAGCTGTCAATATAAAACATAGAATTCATGAAGGGACCAGCATAATCACATGAAATCTGCCCAGGGTCTAGTTGGCCATGTCCATAGTTCTAATTTGATTGATTTTCCTAGCACTTTTCACATTCTCTGACCAACTTCTTGATGTCCTTTGTCAATCCAGGCTACCAAAAATACATTCTTACAAAACTCTTCATTCAATTTACGTCAGTGCATCTGCATTACTATGCCTATGAGTATGCCAAAAGGCCATCGTACATTCATAGTTAGCCAGGATCAATGCCCATCATTGTATTCTACCAGCTGCTTATTCTACGATTGGTAAATATTTGCAATGTAGACTTTCGCACGCAAGCACAACAGATATAGTACTACTAGTAGATAAAAAATTAGCTCCTTGGCTCTTGCCAATTCGGTAGTACAAGTGTCCGAATAATGATCCATCTGACTGATGGTCGCTGACTCTAGTTCATACAATTTGACATTAAATCATGAAGAGATACATTATAAAATGTGGAATAAGGAATGTAATGTAATAAAAATTTAATAACCATTGTTCCAAAGTTCATCAATGGCAGATAAACGTACTGTCATAATACTACTCTATTATAGATTGTTCCTAGATCATTTCATCTGGATCATAGTCAGATAAAAGTGAAATGATATGATTTCTTATTGACTAAATTGTATGAAAATCAGTCCTTTTGTTACTTGTAAGCTGATCATTTAAACTGTGTTTTCTGTATTATCACTCTAAGGTTTATTTACTAGTCTACTAGCTACACCACCCCTTTGTTATTATTAATAGTTATAAATTCACAGCAAAACATGGCACATCACTGAATGAAGTAACTGATTCCATTGAATCAAATTATTGTGTTCTTTTTATTCTGTAGGATTATCAATAATAATATCTGTTGAAGATATTCTATTTCTTCTATCAAGTAATGTGTAATGAGTGGTCATCTCATGGTCAAAGACCTCATCATTATCTACACTATTCTTCACTTGTTGCAAACCTCTTGTTTGATATTTCTTTATCATCTTTAGTCTAAAAAGAGGCAAATAATTTATATATATACATTGTAATTTATTAAAATAAATTTAAAATGATATATGTACTAGTATTTAGCATACAAGTATAAATGTCAGGAGTGTAGTAGTAGAAACTTACAATAGGATAGTTACTGTCGTTCACTAAAACTTTTGCAAATCACTTACATATTTATTATTATCCACAAACTCACACAAATCAGTGCAACAAGTACTGGTATATAATAGAACACTGCTAAGAGTAGAGCAAACATAGTCACAACAGTATTAGTACCATCACATTGAGGAATACTGTAAGTAAACTTTGAAGTATAGGTCAAAGTATCTTGTAACAGTGGGTTAGATAGTAACATGATTAGAATGGTAAACCATGTCAATGTTGCCACTTCTAACCAGTTAATAAAATGTAGCTTATATGGAGTTAAATAACCACATATAGCGACCAGTACTACCAAATATAGTAAAAGGATAATCTGTGTAGTAATGAGAAGAGCAATAAAATTAGATTAAATAATTGTTGATGTAACATTGTTATTAGGTTTTGAGCAACAGACAGGATGAGGAGATATTTTAAATTTTAGTCACTAGCAAGAAGAAAAATGAATATCTTATTGTCCTACATGTCGTGTGTCTAGCATTATATATGATTTGAAACTATGGTTACATGACTAGTACTTACTGGATGATATGGTAAAGCTGTGATCAAAACTAGTAAGAAAAATCTCCGAATTAATTCAATTCCACACCAAAATCCAAACTTTTCCTTGAAAGGCTCCTTAAATGCTAAACCCATCTTCTTCATAAAATAGTACTTCTATAAAACAAATTATGACATTAAATAGTTATTGATGTTATTTATCATTCAGAGAATGTATACCTTTGCTCTTTTGCTATTGTAAGTCATTATGATAATAACTGGTATTAAGAATATAGAGAGAAGTAGAACAAAGAGAGACAGTATAGAGAGCCAAAGATGGCTAGTTGAAGTAAAACATTCAGTCTCACCACTAAAGTACCATCTCTGTGTAAGAACAATAAAATAACACAGTATATTCAGCAACCCATATTCAATGATTAAGTAGAATCTAATATTTCAAGTTCTATGACTTACTCTACTTGATTTACTTCCATCTTTTTGAGGTATAAGTGGACAGTTCAGAACACTCAAACAAGTATAAACGATGTGTGAATAAGCTAATAAGATAACAGTCCAAATTCCTTTAGTGTTAGAGGATAAGTTGGAGAAACGTTGGTACTGCTTCATAAAATATCTAAAAAGTAATGACACTAAATGTTTGGGTACTTTTGAACAAATAAATTAATAAAGTCCAGTGCAAGATACATCACTATGTACCATCCTTATGTCCATTTATGTTTACCTCAATATTATGGCTAATGGGACAATTACTATTACATTGAGTAGTGGTATGAATTTGAAGAAATAAGACGTTGAAGTACTCAGAGATTCTGATAAACAGAAATCATAAACAAAATAAAATCCCAGAGCATTTGATAAGTAGTAAAGCTAGTGAAAAAAAACAATTTTTATTATTTCTTGCTTATAAAGGTTTATGGATTGATTTCAAGATTTAATACTAGCAATAATGGAAAGCACAGAAAATATATATAGCCAGTTATGTTAATATTTCTGTGTTATGTGTAGTAATATTATTATAATAAATTTACATATTTTCCAATAGTGATAAAAGAGGGAGGAAGATATAGACCAACTATTGGAGCCATCTATTAAATGGAGAAAAATGAAAAAAAGTTATCTTTCTATATGGGTAAGGGTTATAATACTTCATTATGTATTATCTATTTTTTTAAAAAAAGGACTATGCATGGGAAAATAAGTCAACATTCAGAACAAAAATAACTATATAAAGTAATAGCTATCATTAAATGAGGCTTCAATATATGAACAAAATGCTTTAGCAAGATCTCATGTTTATTAATAATCTTTTAAAAAATTTTCCATTATATTCTATTAAATATATAAATATTACAGTAGTAAGACAAATTTAAGTATGTCAAGTTAATTAGTATATATTCAGTAATAATGACCATACCTGTATGTAGAAGAGAAGTGGATAACTCCACTCTGGTATACCAATATCAAAGAACACTATACTAAATATTACTAACATATCAAGAACAACTACAAGAATAAATACATCATTTACTATATCAACTATGTGTAATTTACCTAGTACTAGTATTAAAGTGAGGTGATTATTGGTACATGAAACACAGTTATTTAAGAGAACACTAACTCCACCTTCATTGCATTCACCACATAAAGTACCTATATAAATAATAATAAAACCATAATAACATAAACATGTATTTTTAGCATATTTTCCTTTTTGACAATTAACTTATAATCTTTCATCTCTTGCTACAAACTCTAGTCATTTACCTTTTCTTGAACATACACACTGTTTATCAGGGTTAGTATTAGAATAAACTGAAACACAAGAACTATTACCAGCACTAGTGTTAAAGAAACATTGACAATATCCTGGAGGACACCAATAGAAGTAAAGTGATGCAGACCCTCCTACTACATGAGTTGCCCAGAAATTAGACTAAGTATAAGAAATGATACAGATATGACAGTAATATTCATCTATGAAGATAATCAAATTGATATTGACAGACACAACTGTAGTATGTAGATTATGTGTATTAAAAAAATGCCAAAAAGGTTTGAGTATAAAAATAGAATAATTGGTATTTTTAAACTTGCTTTACACACTTCAGATGACCACTCACTATATAATTATTGCAATCATTTCAGATTACCCATGCTTTTGTAGTTCACTGTTATACAATATGCTGTAAAGTTAGGTCATTCAATGTACCTTAATAATAACAGAATCTTTGTCTTGTTCACATGACAGAATATTACGTACTGATTGATCACATTGACATGTTCTATGACTAGTCACATCAGTAGCAGAAGTTAATATGTATCCTCCAATACAATCTTGATAAATCAAAGGTATCTCTGCAGCTTTAGTCTATTGTGTGTAGTAAAGTTATATTTATAGTTCCTACTGAATGATAAAACTTAAGCAATGCATTAATACAATGCTGTGATTGTTCTAGACAAGCAAAAAATTTGGCAAAAGTACTTTGTATTAGTTATTTATAATATCTTGTTAACCCTGTCATTGAAGAGTGGCAAAAAGAATTTGTTGAATTGTTAAATTTAAATTATTGCTAAAAATTTCTCATACAAAATGGGATATTAGATATATTTACTTTATCAAAATAAAGATGGGTTTTCTACATGCTACCAGCTTTTGATTTATCAATGATCAATTGTAATACCTTTTCCCTAATGACCTCAACACCATAGCCAAAGATGGTAATATTACCAAGTGTTTGGTTTGTAGATACATTGTCATCTTCATGTATTAAATGATATATAAATTTAGCTATATATGGTTCTTGTGATATCAGGACTGTATCAGGTGAGATGTAAGAGTTATCCTAAACAAGAGGACCTCATGATTACATGTAAATATGCTGTCATTATAAGTACTATCAATAATGGTATGGCAATAGTCACTAAAAATAATATTTATAAAGGAAATGAAATTAAATTATTAAAATTTCTTAATATTTATCTATTCATGTACAGCAGATGCTACAACTTTTAGAACCATATTGGATATATAATTCATATACAGTGGTATTATATATTTTCGTAAAATCTATTAATTAAGACCACATAATTAGACATAATTTAGATACATATTTACTAAAAATACTTACAAAATGGTTATTGTTATGTCGATTAAAGGAGAAACGTGTTAATAATCCAGAGGGATTTCCAAACTCATCCAGACCTCTGAGGGACAAATATAACCTTTGGCCTGGCCACCCACTCACTTGATTAACATTAACGACTAGTTTAACAGAGTCTGTCACAAAAGAATGTGTTTGATTGTATGAGTCTTGAAATGCAGAATTTTTGTTGTCATTGCTATAATAAAAATTTTCAAGAATAGACAATCCAAAGATACTGTTTGGTGATACCTCTATGGATATAAAAGGCAAAGCTATAGTACTGCTTTAAAAGCAGACACTTATTATTTTAATTATGGTTAAATTGCTTAACTTGCAGTACGGGTAACTTAAACTCAGTTATTCCTACATACACCAGAGCTTTCATTTGGAAGTACATATTACAGTAGAATATAAAATATTATACAATGTGGATAAGCTGCATAGAAACACCCAAATATCCAAGCAAAGCTTAGGACCACTGGTACTTGGCATGCAAAGTATGACATGGTGCCAGGTAGAAACATTTATAACTAGAACAGTCAATATATGACAAATGAGTACATTTAACCTGTTTATGTGATATAACACTATTATTACATTCAGTTACCTTACATGGAAAATAGGCCATTGAGGAAAGAATGATTCATCAAATGATTGTCTGACTCTATTACTAACCCAAGAACAAGATGTTAAACTAGTAGCATATACTGCAGCACCAAACCAAGCTATGTTACCAATAAAACTGATGTTAATTCCATTCTGAAATATAAAGAAACATACAATTTACAAATTCAGTTTAATAATTTTGTAAAGGCATATCATTGTATTAATAAAGAGTGAGGTAACAGTCATATATCACTTGCCACTGTTTTACCGTTTCATCCATCATACTCCTTTTCACATCCTATTGTCTTACCTGTTCCCAAAGTAGTGGTGATAATGTGGGATTTGTTTCAAGTACAAGGAAACAATGATGGTTATGGGATAGTCTTTGAAAACTTTGAGCTAATGATACAGCAGACACAAATATACTAGCACCATATCTATCAGATAACAAAAGTGACATAATAAGTATTTCCTTTCTATTCATGTATATTTATCTCAAGTAATTAACATGTACATCTAATTTGTAAACAATCATGCTCCTGTCTATAATTAAAGTATGGATAAACATGATATTATCATAAACGTATGTGATGTGACTACACTAATAATTATTAATAATTATTAATAATTGTTATCATAATTGCAACTTGATTTGTTGATATAAAATTAACTATTGCTAGTGCAGAATTGTTATCAGAACTGTATGTGATGTGACTACATTAATAATTATGTAAACTAAATTACTTTACATTACAAATTCTCAACATTAACACACTAAGTTTGTACTTTTACTATTTACTAGCCTACATGTTTGCTCAAAAGATCAACAAGTAAAAAGTACCCACTTACCTTCCAGAATTTCCCATGAAAAGTATCTGAACATCATTAGATAGACGAACATGAGAGAAAGACAGCAAGTAGAGTGCTGCTCCATCAATGGAAGTATTATTAATAAATTCAATGTTTCCACTCATTATGATTCTAGCACCTACAACCTACAAGATAAACATGCTTTAAATATAATAGGCTGTTAATTATTATAATACAACTTAATTAGTATTGATACATACCTTCAGTGCTGATCCATTATTTCCAATGAAGCTGTTTTTACCAGCCAATTTTACTGTATTAAAAGTAATACTGACAATACTATTGCTACCTGAGTTATTGGCAATTAAACTGAGGAAAATAAAATATACTATGATAAAAAAGAAATATATAAAACCAGTACAATTACAAAAGAATCGCAACGGCTTTTTATTATAATTTTTCATTACCTGTACACAAAATCTATTTTAATAACATATTATACATTGATCATGCATTTATGTTTATCTATTTAAATGACAATGTTGATAGGACTACCCATTTCAAAACCATCACAAATAATTCTAAGTACATTAAAATAATATATAATGTGTATACCCTTACCAGTTAGTCACTGTATTTACAGGGAAGAAACCTTTTTCTTCATAGTTATCAACAATGTCCATTGCAAAGGCTGCACCATAGCTACTATGACCACTTAACAAAGAGTTGTATGTGAAATTATTGCTTTCTAAGTGAACAATATTTGTGTAACTGCCACTTAAGCCAATGGCGTAATATAGTCCTGCTCCACTTAAAGCTTTATTTCCAATAAATGTACAATTGATAGCATAGAATATGTGAGGAGCATTTACAGTACCTTTTGTTCCTCCAACAATAATACCACCACCACCCAGTTGAGCAGAATTATTCAAAAAACAACAGGAGTTAACCTCTCCAAAGTGACTGCCATGTCCACGAAATAAATAGTAAAGTGATCCACCATAGGAACGAGCTGTATTATGTGCAAAATAACAACCACGAACATAGGTAGTGATATTGAAATGATTTTCTTTTACAAATACAGCCATTGCTCCTCCTCTTCCAGTCAGGACACCACCACCTGCAACTTGATTTGTTGATCTAAAATTAACTGTTGCTAGTGCAGAATTGTTAGTAAAGTTAGAAAATGTTACTGTGATATTAGGATTAGTAGCAGGTGAACTCATGTTGTTGTACGTGATAGACAAAGCACCTGTGTTACCACGAAATGGTTCTTGGATAATGCCAGTACCACGGTTGTGAAGAAATGAGCAATTAAACACAGTAACATGTATACTGTTATGTATATCAAACACAGCCTCAGCAAAGTACCTGTAGTTAATTAAGTAATAAAAACACTTAAATATAGGAATTAGGTAGCTAAATACAAATAGGTTTAGTACAGATGTTGACCCTAGCTGTGACTTGTGGAGAATGTTTCTTGTGTAACTTGACTGATGATGTAACAATATGTCACATCACTATGTGTCATAGTGTTAATAATGTTAGGTTTGATTTAGGGTTTAGGTGATGTCATCAATATGATAACATCACTATGTGTCATTTCATTATGATGTCATCAAAGTCAAGTTACACCAAGAACAACCCCTTTGGAGTTATATGTATGTTTGTTATTTTATGTGAATGATACCTGAATGATGAGTTCACAATCACTACATTGTCTGCTTTAAATATTCGAATTGGAAGTGGGCAATGATCAAAGTTAATGTTTTCAAATATGACAGAGCCAGATTTATTGAAATATAAGGAATGAAGGTTACCAGTTTGAGTGTAAAATTGTTCAGCATCAAACTGACAGACAATTTCAACTGCTCCATTTCCGATGATACTAACTGATGAATTAGTAACAATAGGCTCGGTAATAAGATGTACACCAGACTGAATATTAACAACAAAGTAATTACATACTTCAGTATCTTTCATTGTAAAGTTTAGAGCAGCTTGTAGGGTAGAACAGTTATATCTAATAGTCGTGTTTTGAATGCATTTGTTATTTTCGATATTTCGGAGGACGTGTAGTCTATATATTGTAGTACCATTAGTCTCACACAACGACAAAACGACGTCAATAGTACAAAGAAAAAACAAAAATAGACACAACCTGGCAACCATCATAACAACACGTCAACACAACAGACTAGACTGAAGCCTAACCCTTACGAATAGTAGTCTTTTGAGCTCGATTGTGAGAGCAGAATCTTTCCTTATTATTGTACACGCTTCCTCTGTAAAGAAAGTGGGCTGACCTCTCCAGACTATGTTACTCCCAACTTAATTTTAACGATTAGAGTCGCCCATTGCAAGATCGGAAGTGACCTTACATTTTCTTCAAAATGGCGGTGATTTTGATGGGGGCTGTTGTCAGTGTCTCAGTGAGCTTCAGGTTTCTATATCAACGCCAACACGTCCGACAGGTCAATACGTTGCCTTCAAAAATTTATTGCCATTTGTTAGTGTAAATGAATTCGTTCTTAACTAGACTAGGTTATTTTCCTGAGACTTGTAGTTTGTACTATTATATAGCTGATACGTCCACCTTACTCCAAACGGGTTATTTTCATTTGTATAATCAATGCCATTTTAAAATGAACGATTTAGTGCCAATTTGTCTAAACTAAATTAGTTAAAACAATAATATCAATATAATTAGTGTAAAAACTAACTAGGCAAACTAATTTGCTATATTTGTTGCTCCAGCAATTGTGTCAACATATTCTTCAAGAGTAAGAACATTATTTGTGAAATTTTTATTGGGTGCTTCTTGGTATAACTCAACTGATGATGTAACAACATGTCCGTGATGACATCACTATGTGTCATAGAGTTAATAATGTTAGGTTTGATTAGAATTTAGGTGATCTCATCGATATGATAACATCACTTGTGTCATTTTATTATGATGTCATTATAGTCAAGTTACACCAAGAACCACCCTTTTTGCTTGTGTTCCATGATTATCTTTTCTTTTTTGTAATCCTTTTCACTCTTTGAGATGGATTGGGTCTAGAAGTAACTGTCTTGTAGAAAGTTCTGTTACACATTACGTTGTTTTCTTTTGAAGAGCTCAACTATTTCATATACGTTTGGTGTGAGCCTTGCCTTCACATTTTTTTCAATTTGTTATGCTACCCTTGATGTGATTGTTTGTTCTGGCAAACTGTCTCAAAGAGTAATGTAAAGTGTGTACTGAAGTGAAGAAAGTATGGCTAAGAAAGTGTGGTTCTTGGTTTAACTTGACTATGGTGATATCACCTTAACCTTAAACCAAACCTAACATTGATAACTCTGACACGTAGTGATATCATCATAGGACATGTTGTTACATCATCAGTCAAGTTACACCAAGAAGCACCCCTAAGAAATATATGCCTTTCTAGTTATGAAAATTTAATCAACTCAATTAGTCACCATATTCATGAATCATGATTATTTCTTGAAAGCAGATAGTATGTTTATTAGTATCAGTCCTTTCCTTGATCGTATGCTGATCATCTAAACTGTGTTCTGTGATCATCACTTTAAAGTTCACTTCATAGTCTACTAGCTACACCACCCCTTTGTTATTATTAAAAGTTATAAATTTATAGCAAAACTTGGAACGTAACTGAATAAAGTAACAAGATTCTATTGAATTCTTCTCACTAGCAATAATAATATCTTTTTTTGAAGTTACTCCATTTCTTCTATCAAGTAATGTTAATAAGTAGTCAACTTGTTGTCAAAGAGGTCATCATTCTTTACACTCTTGATTGATATTTCTTTGTCATCTTTAGTCTAAAGAAAGGCAAATGATTGACATATATACATTGTAACTTTAACAAAATCTCTAAAATGATCTATGTACTAGGCTACTAGCATACAAATGTAATGCCAGGAGTGTAGTAGTAGTAACTTACAATTGAATAATTATTGTTGTGACTAAAACTATTGCAAATCATTTACATATTTGTTATTATCTACAAACTTGTATAAACCAGTGCCACAAATACTGGTATATAATAGAACACTGCTAAGAGTAGAGCAAACATAGTCACAACAGAAATAGTACCATCACAATGAGGAATACTGGAGTTCAGCTCTGATGTATAAGTCAGAGTATCTTGTAACAGTGGATTAGTTAGAATGGCAAACCATGTCAATGTTGCCAGTGGGAGTAGACATATCTACTCCCTAGTGTCCATTCACCTTCAAACTTATCTTCTTTTGCATATTTTTTAATGCTCTAGCTGTCATAAAGTGGAGACTTGAATGATGGAACACTTGATAGTTTGGCTTCCTTGTCTGGTGTCCTAGTAAGGTACTGAATCTCATCTTGGTAATAGTGAGGTGATAGTTGTATACTCTTGATACCTTCTCTCTTAATAAAGTGTAGATAACTTCTTCTGTCTCATTCACTGCCTGATCTGGTGGTGGATGATTATGGTTGTTATTATAAGATATTAGTTCATCATTTTGAGTTATGATTTTCATACACTGCACTTGCAGCATGATCTTTTTTCCTGCCATCTCAAGTAAATTGCAACAACAAGATACCTCTGTTAAATGTATTATTTGTAGCATTGATAAAAGAGAGTTAGCACCTCTTTAGGGCTAATATTAAACCAATCACCTCTATCTTTCCAGTGACTAAAAAGTTGACTACATCTTTCAGGGGAAACAAACCATGTGTCAAAATTCAATCCAAGCACATAATAGTCAATGCAATCATTATAGGATCTACCACGTTTTGAGCAATTTGAACCATTTTTATAAAATAATTCTGAATGGTCTGATGCACAACACACTTTGTAATGCTTAGGATCCTCATAACCAGAATTTCTTAATAATTTCAATACTAAATTCCACTTACAAGGTATTACATCAATACCAAATAAAGATGAGGCATTGGCCAAATGGGCTTCAATTTCAGAATTGGAACTACCATACTCCAACTTTGTTTTAACCTCCTTTAATACATAATCTCTGAGTGTTGCTTCACTTACTGTTACGTTGTACTCAGTGTTATTAGCACTAATTGTAGAATTATTTATATCTTTATCTGAGTTTTTAGAAGGTATAAGCCCTATTGTAATAAGAATTCATTAATAAAACAACTTCACTAATACCTAATGTACCTGAAGGAATAACAACATTATATTATTACTTCCAATTGACTCATCATCAGATGAGTTATCTAGAAAAGACCAAGAAACATAATGATACAGTACAAAGAGTTGCTATAGAGATGCTCAAAGTTTTTATAAGTTACAAAACTCAGACTGTTCAAAAATCAGTCACAACCAATCCAAATCACTCTTAGCAAAAATAATCACATTTATTGCTTGCAATGTTCTTGATATTTACTATATTCAGGTAAAGTTCATTCACCACTTTGAATGTGAAATGGACATATACACACATGTAGCCTAAAACAATCTTAAGACTTCTTATAATATGCTGTGTATGCGAGATGGAAATATTTACAATATTAAAAAAATAAAACTTCACTAATTCCTAATGTACCTGGAGAAATAACAACATCATTACAGGCTGGGCAAGAGCAAGGTACTGATTCATTCTTTTAGGTTGTGGTCTTTCTAGACTTTGATCCTCTGTTCGTAGTCCAGGATAAAGTTCTACATCTCCAGACAAAATGAGAAGAATCAAGAAAAGTACAGTCGAAATCAGTGTAGTTAATTTTTCAAGCCATCCATTTTCTTCTTGGGTTTATCCTCAGGTTACAAAGTAACAAGCAATTGCGACAATTCCATACCCCAATGGAAGCTCTCCATTGAAGTAGATCAATCATAATGTCTGTAAAATGAATATCACTAATATTTAGTCAATTTTAACATACGTTTAAAAAGACAGATATTTTAGCAGCTCTATTTCAAACTTAATAACTTTGAAATACTACAATGTGTTACAGTGTGCGCATGAGTAATACTTAGGCCTAAATGTTGCTATGACAACCTTAGGCAAACAGTTCAACAAATGACTTACAGTGAGTTATCAGGAGATTGAAGGACCACTACCCAACTAGAAAAAAAGAAACATAGATTTAGTTATGGGAAAAAATTTGTAAGCTGAAAACTTACATATAAGTCAAGCAATGTCACTTCGTTTTACTTTTGCCACCAGTACAGAAAACAATTTATAATATTAAAGTAAATGGAGAATACATACATTATTAGGACTTTTTCCTTTATTTAGTAATAATTTTAATTTTAATTTTAATTACACATACATATTGTACATATCTAATAATATTAGTAATAATAATAATAATAATGATAATCACGGCAATATTAATGGCAATAATAACAACAATATTTATAATGATTTAAGTGTTAATGTTTGTGAGTTGTAAAGAGAAGATATAGTCTAGTCTAGCTGGTAAAATTTCCTGATTAATGGTAGTATACGTAGTTTTCTTTTTCTGAATACTTGCTCATGAGCCATGGATAGAGTAAAGCAATGACATGAGTAACATTAAAGATAGCAAATCATTAACATGCACATTCTCGAACTCAGTAGCTCAACGAGCAGAAATTCATAAAGAAAATTTCAAGATGCTCCAGCATAATACTTTTCATGGATTACTGTGAGTGTTAAATGTCAATGTATATAGCATCAAGTGGTGATAGCCATTAACCATCAATGAAGAATGATACACACATATATAGGTTATAAAGTATGCCTCTTTTTTTCTTTTTTTACTACAGAGCTCTACCTTGTAAATACACAAAGCATGGCTTACTGACGTATAGTTTAGCTGCTAACAATTTTAGTAAGTAAAAATGTATATAATTGTAAAGGGCATCCGGAACAATTAGCTACATCTCACTTCCTTGTATTATGTAATTTCTGTATTGTGACACAAAGAGTCCCCTCATAGATAAATTTGACTCTTGACCACTAGCTTAATGTTTATTTTGTTACATGTTGGCAGGCAACTGTTTTGTATTAACTGAATAAGTAATTGCAATCTTATCAATTATGTCTCAGTTAGTATATAGAGCTTATGAAATATTTTCAAAAAACCAACAAAAGTTAATAAATAGTTTAAATTGTAGATTTACAAAGTAAGCTAACCAAAATTATAATTACATTGCATTTAGATTTTGATTACATTACATTAAATTATTAAAGGAATGCCTATAAAAGTACACTAAAAAATGAACATAAAAGATAAATATAGATAAAGGTATTTTCCATTACTCATCAGTTTGGGTTTAATCTAAGCTATTGATTCACCTAAAATTAAGAAAAAGATCATCAGTTAATGAATGGCAAAATTTACCAGTTCTTGAATTTCTTTAATATTTCTCAATCTTTTCATTTCGTATTGAGATATTTTGGATCGAGATGTCAATTTTCCTCTTTTCCTTTTTGTATGGATATCATGAATCTTATAAAAGAAATCCACATATGAGGTACATTTAAAATCAAATCAAGTATGTATACCTTTCTTTTCTTTTTTGATGGTGCAAGTGCCTATGATTAAACATGGTACAATAAACAACTAGTGTGTATATAGGAAGTTTACAAATAATTATAAGATGCTCACAAATAATTAGGGTTATTAAATTTTTACTTGCAATTGGAAATGCTTTATATTCTAAATGATACTAGCTAGTCATCTCACTTACTTTTTTATTACTTGTTTGCCAGCTAGATTTTTCTATAAATAAGTAAAAAGAAATATTATCATTTCCAAGTTTCATCAATTACCTTAACATCAATTTCATCATCAGTCTCCTAGTTTAAATAAGGATAGTAAAAAATTGCTCAAATGTGTGACAGGACAAATAATATTAACAATAATAATAATAATAATAAATATAATATATTTATCACTCACTTCATTGGTACTATTCTCCATGAAGTCATCACTGTACTATTAAAATATAAAACACATGATGACTGAATGCAGTTAACAATTCACCATGCTTCATATTTTCAAGTTATATAAACTTACTTCTGGATCAATTTCTTCTTCATTTTTCTATATCAAAATAAAGCAATAAAATACTCATGAAATTCTATAAACATATATCATTTTTGCTGAAACAGACAAACAAATGACTTGAATATAGAAATTAATCAATCAGCTCTGCATATCAATACATTTATTACAATAATATAATTAACATTTAATATCATCTGATAATACATTCACTAAAACTTACTTCATTTTCTGAATTGTTATCTACTTCCTCCTATATGAATAGGAGAAAAAATTAACATAATACGATATGGATAATGTGTTATCTGTATCATGTGGTTATATTATTCTTTGTGCTATAGTCTTTTTGTCAACTGATTTATACACTATTCTAGGTTTAATTTTATGCGTGTTCTTATGTGTTGTATGCATAGCATTACTTCAATTTGTGTTCGGATGTTGTCATCCTGATTGGATGATAAAAGATTCTAAGTTCATCAGTAGCCTGCATAAATTGAATTGTAATTATATTAGTGTTAGTTTACAAAATCATTCTTTGCATAATTTTTAAACAAACCTTCTTTTTTCGTTTTAGGTCATTAAGGCATTGCCTTACCCGTTGTGAGGCATGATGCCTATCAATCGTCACAATGTGCCTGTTTTCAAGGGTGTATTGCTGATAGAGTGAGGATACCTCCTCAGATGAGATTATAAGGTTTCCAACCTTTGGTTCTTGATGGCATCCTGATTGGAGGTACCCTCACATTTGCTCAGCCCTCCAGAGCCAAAAAACTAAATAAATGAATAAATAATTAAATACAATCTAAAATATTAATAACACCCATAGGTGAGTAAACTGGTTAAAACTTACATTATAATGCTAGAAATTTAAGTACAAAAATTAATTCATTGTTAATTATATGTACATACAAACTTGAAGGGACAACTAAAGATAATGATGTGTGATAGCTTTTGCAATTACTTTCATACTTGTAAATTATTATTTGACTACTGTATGTCTTTTACAAGTGACTACATATGCATATAAATATTCTCTAAAGTACCTATAAGTATTTAATTGATCAAGAAATGACTTCTGATAGGGTTACAATGGCAAGTTGCAATTATTATAGCACATAATCCATGTCTTTTTAATAGCTTACCTGCGTGTTCGCCACTTTATGGCGAATTGTCTCATTTAGAATGTTTACATTTTTTAACGTCAAATTGGCTGTTGGTGAACAGAGACACAATTTGCAGATATCTCTCTTTGAGAGAGTTTTTTTTCCTAAGATTATGTAGAATTATAAATGATTAAAAAATTGCATTAAAGTATGGCTTTTTTCTGCAATGATTCTAGCCGAAGTATAGATAAGAAAATGTAAAGTCTTATGCATAATGTGAATTTGTATTTTTGACACATAAAGTAAGTCATATTATGCTACATAGATCCACATATATTATTAAAATTTTAATTCGAGCCAGTATAATAATAATAATAATAATAATAATAATACGTGCATACCTGCAATTATCGTGGCCTCGTTGATAGAGCTCGGCACCACGCGAGATACTCGTAACCCTTGTATGGGCCATCCAGAGTTAGGTTTTACAATTTTCCCATCTGTTACAAGTAAACCTATAAGAATAGATCGTGTACAGAAATATAAATCAGTGTGTACTTACAGTGCTCTCTCCCTTCATCCGTTATATAATACAAACTGCTGGCGTTTGGCCCAAAATGAGCTTTTAAGCTCTCTAAAGGGAGAGATTCTACAGAATCAAGAGCTAGTTCTCTATCTTCAACAACTACGAAATCCATTTCTGTAAAACGTCGCGGGAAAAAACTCGGATAAAGTTAACTTCAAAGAAATCACTGATACACAGACTTGGAAAGACTTGGACTTTATACTGTAAAATGTGCGGGAAGTAGGCCAGCTTATGTTAGACCTACGTAGTTGTTTGATATTACAGTGTTCTAATCATGAGGTGTAGATTTTTTAGATGTGTAACTATTGCACTATGTACACTACTATTCAATGACATGTGATGAAAACAAATAGAGTAAAAATACACTTCTCATCATTGATATTATAGTGTTCTAATTATTTACTTATGTCATCTCTTCAGTAACGCTTTATCACAAAATATGCTATGTTTTGAAGGTACAATTGCACGTGTATGTAAATAATATGTTAGCTCAGTGATGATACAGATAATGTAGTTGGAAAGGGTGATGAGAACCTAGTAGAATATAACAACTAATAACTCTGATGTACATAAAACATGAACATGCTTGTAAAAAGTGTGAAATTAAATATCCAACAAAGTAAATGTCACTGTTTGTTCAATGAAATACCTGAATGGAAAGTGAGGCCTTATTCAGACATTGCACATCTACTTTTATTCTCTTTACTCTCTATTTACTTTTAATTATTTAAAAATGTCATGTATTTACATGTATTTACTTTTTAACTTCACATCTACTTTCATGTATTTTCATGTACCAGACTAAAATTAAAGTTTTATATCAAAAAGACTCATGAATTATCTTATATGAAATGAATGTAACTGTTACACTAATCACACAAAGCATTAATACTTGCTGGGTCTTTATTAATGCTTTCTAAGGCATTCTCAAGATAATCCACTACAGGAATCACCTGAAAAAAAATGCATTACCTCAACTAGTTTAGAAATAATATCTTATCAGCTGTTGATAGACACAGAAAAATCATCCTCCATCTTTGTCCTTTTCGAGGCCACGTGTTATATTTTATAGACGGAAATACACGGAATACCATCGTGTATTTATTTTAAGCTTCATGTATGTACATTTATCTACTTTTAATTACAAAGTACGTGTATTTATTCGTGTATCGTGTATGCACGTGCAATATCTGGTCTTATTATCAAGTGTTAGGTACTATGCATATGATGTTTGTTTTGAGTAAAATATGCATGCTTTGTTTTCCTTCCATATTTTATTTATATTATACTATCATATTATATTATTGTGTCTCTCTCCCTCCAAATCTCTGAGATTCTCTTGGTGACATTACGTTTTGGCATTGACACTACCTGAAGGCCATTGTATTGCGATCATCACTTAAATTTAATTTTAATTAAATTTAACTTAATCACAGTATTGAAAATGGTATTAAGTGATCCTATTTGTATGCCTGTTCATCAAACTATAACCACAAATAAATACAAAGAAAGGAATTATATTTATAGGTATGAATAGGTACTTACATATTGATTGTACATCCATGTATAGATAATTTAACAGAAGCTCAGACTAGACAACACCATATTACACATACTTCATGATCAGACTGCATTTATATCCAATCTGAATTATATTACCTGCATCTATCAGTAGTAATGATGCCTTCGTTTAATTCTCCCAAAGTATTACCTCACATACAAGTTATCCTCTGAAACTATGCATGTAGTACCATAGAATGACTTAAAAGTATGGCTTCCACATGATTAGTGTGGTGGGAATATTCTCTGGTACAGTAATTGTAACCTGTTATTCTCTTATAGTAAATATACTACAACTATGGAGGATTATGCTCTGGTATGACAGCATCTCAATACAAGAATGGTAGGATGTACTACCAGGATTTGGTTTGTGAAATTTGCAATTTAGAACTTGATCAGACCAGCTATGGCACTGAGCTGATTCTTCCAGGTTGGCAGTCACAGTAATAGTAGCTGACAGAGCCCAGACTGAACTGTAAGTTAGTTAGACAGATTTCAGGTCTGTCTTTAGCAACATTCAACAAATGTATTATTAACTTTGTGGTTCTGTGTTAATAGGTAGAAAGAGGTTATTAACACTTGAAATTACCATGTCTATATCTGACTACAAGTAAAGTATGGCTATGCAGATGTTCCATAGACCAGTTTGAAAGATTTCAAGGTAAATGCCAAGTGTTAAGTGTTATCATTGACAAAACTTGCCAACTTTAAAACAATATTGAGAGAAAGAGACATTTACTAGACATATTTTTTAAATGACAAGTAAATATCATTGAGGTGTCAATTGGCAGTTTAGGACACAATATCTAGCTTGGCATGCAAAGTGTGTCACAGTGCCAGGTAAAAACATTTATAACTAGAACAGTCAATATATGACAAATGAGTACATTTAACACTATTATTACATTCAGTTACCTTACATGGAAAATAGGCCATTGAGGAAAGAATGATTCATCAAATGATTGTCTGACTTTATTACTAACCCAAGAACAAGATGTTAAACTAGTAGCACATACTGAAGCATTAAACCAAACTATGTTACCAGTAAAACTGATATTAGTTCTATTCTGAAATATAAAGAAATATACAATTTACAACTTCAGTCTAATAATTTTGTAAAGGTATATCATTGTATTAATAAAGAGTGAGGTAACAGTCATATATCACTTGCCACTGTTTTACCGTTTCATCCATTATATTCCTTTTCACATCCTATTGTCTTACCTGTTCCCAAAGTAGTGGTGATAATGTGGGATTTGTTTCAAGTACAAGGAAACAATGATGGTTATGGGTCAGTCTTTGAAAACTTTGAGCTAATGATACAGCAGACACAAATATACTAGCACCATATCTATCAGATAAAAAAGTGACATAATAAGTATTTCCTTTCTATTCATGTATATTTATCTCAAGTAATTAACATGTACATCTAATTTGTAAACAATCATGCTCCTGTCTATAATTAAAATATGGATAAACATGATATTATCATAACCGTAAGTGATGTGACTACACTAATAATTATTAATAATTATTAATAATTGTTATCATAACCACAACTTGATTTGTTGATGTAAAATTAACTATTGCTAGTGCAGAATTGTTATCAGAACTGTATGTGATGTGATTACATTAATAATTATGTAAACTAAATTACTTTACATTACAAATTCTCAACATTAACACACTAAGTTTGTACTTTTACTATTTAACAGCCTACATGTTTGCTCAAAAGATCGACAAGTAAAAACTACCCACTTACCTTCCAGAATTTCCCATGAAAAGTATCTGAACTTCATTAGATAGACGAACATGAGAGAAAGACAGCAAGTAAAGTGCTGCTCCATCAATGGAAGTATTATTAATAAATTCAATGTTTCCACTCATTATGATTCTACCACCTACAGCCTACAAGATAAACATGCTTTAAATATAATAGCTGTTAATTATTATAATACAACTTAATTAGTATTGATACATACCTTCAGTGCTGATCCATTATTTCCAATGAAGCTGTTTTTACCAGACATTTTTACTGTATTAAAAGTAATACTGACAATACTATTGCTACCTGAGTTATTGGCAATTAAACTGAGGAAAATAAAATATACTATGATAAAAAAGAAATATATAAAACCAGTACAATTACAACAAGAATCACAACAGCTTTTTATTATAATTTTTCCATTACCTGTACACAAAATCTATTTCAATAACATATTATACATTGATCATGCATTTATGTTTATCTATTTAAATGACAATGTTGATAGGACTACCCATTTCAAAACCATCACAAATAATTCTAAGTACATTAAAATAATATATAATGTGTATACCCTTACCAGTTAGTCACTGTATTTACAGGGAAGAAACCTTTTTCTTCATAGTTATCAACAATGTCCATTGCAAAGGCTGCACCATAGCCACTATGACCATTTAACAAAGAGTTGTGTGTGAAATTATTGCTTTCTAAGTGAACAATATTTGTGTAACTGCCACTTAAGCCAATGGCGTAATATAGTCCTGCTCCACATAAAGCTTTATTTCCAATGAATGTACAATTGAGAGCATAAAATATGTGAGGAGCATTTACAGTACCTTTTGTTCCTCCAACAATAATACCACCACCACACAGTTGAGCAGAATTATTCAAAAAACAACAGGAGTTAACCTCTTCAAAGTGACTGCCATGTCCACGAAATAAATAGTAAAGTGATCCACCATAGGAACGAGCTGTATTATGTGCAAAAAAACAACCACAAACATAGGCAGTGATATTGAAATGATTTTCTTTTACAAATACAGCCATTGCTCCACCTCTTCCAGTCAGGACACCACCACCTGCAACTTGATTTGTTGATTTAAAATTAACTGTTGCTAGTGCAGAATTGTTAGTAAAGTTACAAAATGTTACTATGATCTTAAGATTAGTAGCAGGTGAACTCATGTTGTTGTATGTGATAGACAAAGCACCTGTGTTACCACGAAATGGTTCTTGGATAATGCCAGTACCACGATTGTGAAGAAATGAGCAATTGAACACAGTAACATGTATACTGTTATGTATATCAAACACAGCTTCAGCAAAGTACCTGTAGTTAATTAAGTAATAAGAACACTTAAATATTGGAATTAAGTAGCTAAATACAAATAGGTTTAGTACAGATGTTGTCTTTTTCTTTGAGATTACTAGTACCTTTCAGACTATTAACTCGATTCTAAACATATGAAAAGAAAATGTACCAGATCTAGACTAGTAGGAAAGATTAATACACTGACTGTCTTTCTCATGAATAATAATTTTAGTGTAAATAAACTTTCAAAAATAAACATTGGTAAGATTTTTGCTATGTAAGAATTTGAAGTAACTCATTTTAATAAGTATGTGATTTAAAATTCTACAGTGTAAAAATTAATATGTTATTTAAACAACTATTTTGTACTTTACATTGGTGGATTACTATGGAATCTAGAAATCTTGCAAATTACTAACTATATAATTTGTTGATATGTAAAAGTACAACACATCAACAAATTATATAGTGAGTAATTCACAAGATTCCATAATAATTCATCCATCTAATGTACAAATTAATTGTTAAAATGACATATTAAATTTCACAATGTAGGATATTCCAATATAGACTGGACATAATTTTTTTTCCTATTCATACATATGTGGTTGTTGAGCTACACATTTTTCAGTAAAATTTTGTTGATGTCAACATTACAATTTTAATTGGTTAGGTAGGCATGGGTGGAGGCACTTTATAGCCATTTTGCAAAGTGAAGAGGTCACTTCAGCAGTCTAGTCCAGTTATTAGTTTTGCCCCTAGACTAACACATTCCCAAACAAAAAAGAAATCTGGTGCATTTTACTTTAAATTTTTAGTCCTAATATCATTAGTGTGACATGTCAACTCCATCCAATCATATACTAATGATCACATGGAAAGTGGCTAATGGTCACATTACACATAACAATTGTGAAAAGTCGTTAATCAAGAGTCATGAAATTCTAAGATTAAAAAGTACCATTCCAGATAATACAGTTATTACAATTTTAAAGCATGCATTTGAAATGATAGGATTAAACTTAAGCAATGTACAGCTTTAGGTTATAACATAATTATAACTATCTTTCAATTACTACTACATAAAATATCCATTCAACAAAAAGAAATATATGAACAAATTTCTAACTTCTGCCATTCTTGAAACATGTGAAAATGGATTAATGACATATTTCCTCACAAGGTCATATGATCAATGACAACATGGTGATGACACTAGAATCAAAAATTTGAAGCAAATGTTATAGATTGTCTTTTTGCTTGGGGTGTCTTGGCAATGTTGGGACAAGACTAAGTCCAATAATCCAGTCCAATGAATAGAGATATCCCTTTTGGGAAGGCTAGTTCAAGTGCGTGTATAAACAGTGGACTGGATATTTTGGACATCAACCTAGGTTATATACAACTGTTCACAGTACATAATTAAGCTCTTTGATTATTTACATGGATACAAGTTGTATATAAACTTCACAAAATAATTAATCAAGTTGAGTACATTCAGAAGCATGATGTGCCATAGGCTACTTAGGTCAGTGTCGAATGAGTTGACAATAAAAGATTGATTTAAATGACAATATCTGAATTTGTGAAGTGTCATTTATTAAATTTAATGCGTTCTTTTTACTGCTAATGACGACAACATTAACTGTTTACCTTGAATGGTCTTATTAATGTACATATATATAGATATAATTCATGCACAATGTTATTGATACATGCACACAAAACAATTAAACATTCAGGCTATAACAATTTTTAAGCTATAGCCTGAATTGAAACAACCAGCAGTCTATGTAGTATTGCAAAGAAAATACTGTAGCTTACATCTATTTTTATTAAGCCACACCCACATAAGTAATTAAAGGTCCAGTATAGTGGTTGCACATTTCCATAGTTCCAAGTATTGTAAGAATCACAAGTGCTAGAAATACATTTTTTAAAAGCGGATATCTTATGTGTAAAATTATAACTTCCTAGATTAAAATAAATTTTAATAGCCTAGCTGTGACTTTTGGAGGGTGCTTCTCGTGTAACTTGACTGATGATGTAACAATATGTCCTATGATGACATCACTATGTGTCATAGTGTTAATAATGTTAGCTTTGTTTAGTGTTTAGGTGATGTCCTCAATATGATAACATCACTATATGTCATTTCATTGTGATGCCATCAAAGTCAAGTTACACCAAGAACCACTCCTTTTGGAGTTATATGTATGTCTGTTATTTTATGTGAATGATACCTGAATGATGAGTTCACAATCACTACATTGTCTGCTTTAAATATTCGAATTGGAAGTGGGCAATGATCAAAGTTAATGTTTTCAAATATGACAGAGCCAGATTTATTGAAATATAAGGAATGAAGGTTACCAGTTTGAGTGTAAAATTGTTCAGCATCAAACTGAAGGACAATTTCAACTGCTCCGATGATACTAACTGATGAATTAGTAACAATAGGCTCAGTAATAAGATGTACACCAGACTGAAGATTAACGACAAAGTAGTTACATACTTCGGTATCTTTCATTGTTAAGTTAAGAGCAGCTTGTAGGCTAGGACAGTTATATCTAATAGTCGTGTTTTGAATGCATTTGTTATTTTCGATATTTCGGAGGACGTGTAGTCTATATATTGTAGCACCATTAGTCTCACATAACGACCAAATGACGTCAATAGTACAAAGAAAAAACAAAAATAGACACAACCTGGCAACCATCAAAACAACACGTCAACACAACAGACTAGATTGAAGCATAATCCTTACGAATAGTAGTCTTTTGAGCTCGATTGTGAGAGCAGAATCTTTCCTTCTTATTGTAGACGCTTCCTCTGTAAAGAAAGTGGACTGACCTCGCCAGATTATGTTACTCCCAACTTAATTTTAACGATTAGAGTCGCCCACTGCAAGATCGGAAGTGACCTTACATTTTCTTCAAAATGGCGGTGATTTTGATGGGGGCTGTTGTCAGTGTCTCAGTGAGCTTCAGGTTTCTATATGAACGCCAACACATCCTACAAGTCAATAAGTTGCCTTCAAAAATTTATTGTCATTTGTTAGTGTAAATGAATTCGTTCTTAACTAGACTAGGTTATTTTCCTGAGACTTGTAGCTTGTACTACATAGCTGATACGTCCACCATACTCCAAACGGGTTATTTTCGTTTGTATAATCAATGCCATTTTATCTAAAATGAACAATTTAGTGCCAATTTGTCTAAACTAAATTAGTTAAAACTATAATATCAATATAATTAGAGTAAAAACTAACTAGGCAAACTAATTTGTTATATTTGTTGCTCCAGCAATTGTGTCAAGAGTAAGAACATTATTTGTGAAATTTTTATTGGGTGTATCTTGGTATAACTCGACTGATGAAGTAACAACATATCCTAAGATGACATCACAATGTGTGATAGAGTTAATAATGTTAGGTTTGATTAGAATTTAGGTGATCTCATCGATATGATGACATCACATGTGTCATTTTATTATGATGTCATCATAGTCAAGTTACACCAAGAACCACCCTTTTTGCTTGTGTTCCATGATTATCTTTTCTTTTTTGTAATCCTTTTCACTCTTTGAGGTGGATCGGGTCTAGAGGTAACTGTCTTGTAGAAAGTTCTGTTACACATTACGTTGTTTACTTTTGAAGAGCTCAACTAATTCATATACGTTTGGTGTGAGCCTTGCCTTCCAATTTTTTCAATTTGTTATGCCACCCTTGATGTGATTGTTTGTTCTGGCAAACTGTCTCAAAGACAGTTCTGGAATATGCACAATAGTAATGTAAAGTGTGTACTGAAGTGAAGAAAGTATGGCTAAGAGAGTGTGGTTCTTGGTTTAACTTGACTATGTTGACATCACCAAAACCAAACCTAACATTGTTAACTCTGACACGTAGTGATGTCATCATAAGACATGTTGTTACATCATCAGTCAAGTTACACCAAGAAGCACCCCTAAGAAATATATGCCTTTCTAGTTATGAAAATTTAATCGACTCAATTAGTCACCATATTCATGAATCATGATTATTTCTTGAAAGCAGATAGTATGTTCATAAGTATCAGTCCTTTCCTTGATCGTATGCTGATCATCTAAACTGTGTTCTGTGATCATCACTTTAAAGTTCACTTCATAGTCTACTAGCTACACCACCCCTTTGTTATTATTAAAAGTTATAAATTTATAGCAAAACTTGGAACATAACTGAATAAAGTAACTAGATTCTATTGAATTCTTCTCATAAGCAATAATAATATCTTTTTTTGAAGTTACTCCATTTCTTCTATCAAGTAATGTTAATAAGTGGTCAACTTGTTGTCAAAGAGGTCATCATTCTTTACACTCTTGATATTTCTTTGTCATCTTTAGTCTAAAGAGAGGCAAATGATTGACATATATACATTGTAACTTTAACAAAATCTCTGAAATGATGTATGTACTAGGCTACTAGCATACAAATGTAATGCCAGGAGTGTAGTAGTAGTAACTTACAATTGAATAATTATTGTTGTGACTAAAACTATTGCAAATCATTTACTTTGTTATTATCTACAAACTTGTATGAACCAGTGCCACAAAACTGGTATATAATAGAACACTGCTAAGAGTACAGCAAACATAGTCACAACAGAAATAGTACCATCACAATAAGGAATACTGGAGTTCAGCTCTAAAGTATAAGTCAGAGTATCTTGTAACAGTGGATTAGTTAGAATGGCAAACCATGTCAATGTTGCCAGTGGGAGTAGACATATCTACTCCCTAGTGTCCATTCACATTTAAACTTATGTTTTTTGAATATTTTTTAATGCTCTAGCTGTCATAAAGTGGAGACTTGAATGATGGAACACTTGATAGTTTGGCTTCCTTGTCTGGTGTCCTAGTAAGGTACTGAATCTCATCTTGGTAATAGTGAGGTAATAGTTGTATACTCTTGATACCTTCTCTCTTAATAAAGTGTAGATAACTTCTTCTGTCTCATTCACTGCTTGATGTGGTGGTGGATGATTATGGTTGTTATTATGAGATATTAGTTCATCATCTTGAGTTATGATTTTCATACACAGCACTTGCAGCATGATCTGTTTTTTCTTGTCATCTCCAGTAAATTGCAACAATAAGATACCTCTGTTAAATGTATTATTTGGAGAATTGATAAAAGAGAGTTAGCTCCTCTTGAGTTTTCACAAATTCTATAATAATACTAAATACTACTGCCTTTGATATTATAGTTACAAATACTATACATAATATGTATAGCAAAATTGATAATGTACATTCTTTAATGTATTTTGCAAAGGCATTAATATTTGGTCCAAAAATGTGTTAACAGAAAAGTTCATCAATGGTAGATAAAAGTATTGTCATAGTACTCCATTATATGTGGTTCTTTGATCATTTCATCTGGATCATAGTCAAAAAAAAAGGTAAAATTATTTGACTTCTTGTTGACTAAATTGTATGAAATCAATCCTTTTGTTACCTGTAAGCTGATCATCTAAACTGTGTGTCTCTGTTTTATAACTCTAAAGTTCATTTAGTAGTCTATACACCATTTCTTTGTTATTATTAATAGTTATAAATTCACAGCAAAACATGGCACATCACTGAATGAAGTAACTGATTCTATTGAATCAAATTATTGTGTTCTTTTTATTCTGTAGGATTAGCAATAATAATATCTGTTGAAGATATTCTATTTCTTCTATCAAGTAATATGTAATAAGTGGTCATTTCGTGGTGAAAGAGGTCATCATTATCTACACTATTCTGCACTTGTTGCAAAACTCTTGTTTGATATTTCTTTATCATCTATAGTCTAAAGAGAGACAAACAATTAATATATATACATTGTAATTTATAAAAAATGTATTTAAAATGATCTGTGTACTAGTATTTAGCATACAAGTAGTATATATTATAAATACCAAGAATGTAGTAGTGGAAACTTACAATAGGATAATTACTGTCATTCACTAAAGCTATTGCAAATCACTTACATGTGTGTATAACCTAATAAGATAACAGTCCAATTTCCTGTAGTGTTAGAGGATAAATTGGAGAATTGCTAGTACTGCTTCATAAAATATCTATAAAGAAGGACACACTTTTTGGGTACCTTTCAACGAATAAATTAATAAAGTCCAGTGCAAGATACATCACTATGTACCATCCTTATGTCCATTTATATTTACCTCAATATTATGGCTAATGGGACTATTACAATTATATTGAATAGTGGTATGAATTTGAAAAATAAGACATTGAAGTACTCAGTGATTCTGATAAACAGAAATCATTAACAAAATAAAATCCCAGAGCATTTGATAAGTAGTAAATTTGTGAAGAAAAGACAATTTTTATTATTATTTTCTAATGAAAGTGTATTTGTTGAAGAAACATTAGGACATCATTTGTTTTAGGACAATATGCCATATTAAATATATAATGTGTAGCCAAGAAGAAAATGGTTGAAGTGGTGTTCCTGCATTCATCAATACACTGCTCAACTGTTATGAAATATTGATTAATAGCCATCTTCATATGCCTATGATATATATGGTTTGAGACAAAACCATTGATAAGATGTTTACTACAGAGACAGAAATGGTAGGAGAGACACAGAGAATCAATTATAAAACAAGTGTTGATGTGACACATTTGAGTACTTGGTTCAATATTATTGTTAATGTCGGATAAAAGTTATATTCTGCACGTGATCCTTTCCTGCAGTATATATATATTATAGTACTTATATCTCATAGTAACATACAGAGGTAGTGTATCTAGTAGATGTTCTATGGAGTGACTCTCCTCTGTAATATTCATGTACCGACTGTTGTAGTACATGTATCATCTTGTTGAACTCCATATAACTATTGAGCTATATAATATCACTTTATATATTTACTATGTATTAGGAAGTGATATTTCTCTCCATTTTGTGCTACTGCAAACCATATATTGTACAGTCTAGGTTATTGAGCATGCAGTGATTGTATTGTATTAGCCAAAACCCAAGAGATTCCACCCTTTTTGTTCTTCAGTTATAAAATAATCCTTTTCAAAGAAGATTACAACTGAAGAGAAGTAGATTACTTGGGAAACCATATAAATAGTTATTGAATAATTTGTCTGTATATTGGAACATGTCCAGTTACCTGTTATGTTTATATGGGAGGGGCCTGTGTCTTATCTTACATAACCAACCAATTAATTTTTTATAAATGTCATAGCTGCCACATCTATTTTAATTGTAATTAGTTCTTAATTTTGTATCTACACTCTAGATAGTACTATGAATTGTGAAACGGCATAGGTAGCTTTAGCTGTACGTACAGACAATATTGTTGAATGAAGTATTGACTCCATTGCTCTGTCAAGGATACTTTTTTCATGGGAGATCCTCTCTGAAAATGTTACATGAGATTAAACGACAAGGCTACTAGACAAACAAATGAAGAATGTCTTGACACTATTCTTGATTGTATAAAGGATCATGTCAAGCATGATGCTGGTATTTTCACTAAAATTTTGGACATTTTAAGAGATTTAAACCGACAAGACTTAGCTGATACAATGATATCAAAATATAAAGGTATTATACATTATGAATGCAATGGAATTGAAGGGTTCAAATTAGTACAATTCTACTGATCTAGCTTTAATAGTTTTACATATATTCTCATTTAGTATTATGTATATTACATTATTTAATACATTATGTAATTAATAAATTATTAGATAGTTACATTATTATTGAACAGATTGTGGTGGCTAAGATAAAGAAACTAAGAAAGAAAGTTTAAATTCACTTATAACAAAAAAAGCTATGACATGATAATTAAAATCAATTATTATATAAATATAGTCATATGAACAACCAATGATAATGTATGTGATATCCCTGGATTGTAGGTGATGTATTGTTGTTGGTTCTAACATTGTTTTGCATCATGTGTGTATGTAATAATTATGTCTACAAAGTTTGTAAGTATCACGAACACAATTGATTAAATGTTACATTTGTTCATCTTTTCTCTGCCTCTGCTATTTAGCTCATTTTTATACTTCAAAATTTATTATAATTATAAATTTACATTATTATATGTGACTTGGAGAATGACAACTCGCATAAAATAGCAATTAATGATTTTTATTACTTTTACTACGAGTGCTTTGAAATTGGGTATAACTGTTTGAAGCTTGTTAGTTTTGACAACCAAAAAATGTCTTTGAACAGTTTCATAGCTTCTGCTAACTCTTCAGTCTTAAACATAGCTATAATTCAAACTGTTATAGCAAAAGCATTACTATCAAAACAATATTAGGTTGTTTTTTATAATTATATTCTTGTTAATTGCTACCACTTAATAAGAAATTTTTTTAGCTTGCCTATTATATGGTGAGAAGCATTGCTAATTTGTAACTAAAAGTTAAATTATTGTGTAAGTTATCTTTCTTATGATAGGACTAGGTAAACTTTTATTAAATGTTAATTAAAGATCAAATCCTAAGTGTGTGTAAGCTGTCACTAGGTGTATGTAAACATTAAATGTTTGTTATAATAGCAAATGTTAACTTTCTTATCAGCAAACAATAACACAGTAAATGGAATATTATAGCAATTGATTAAAATAATTGTAAAGATAATACTTATTATTCCTATTACACTACTATTATATATATGACATGACAAATATGAATGACATGTAATCAGCAAATGTTGTAAGATTTGGAAGCGCTAATTATCACCTTCAAACAGTATTGATTCTCGGAATGTATTCATTGACAACACTGATGTTGTGGCAGGTTTACTTTCAACACTGGAAGATCCTGGACGTGCTGAAGGAAATTCAAAATCATCAGAACGTGAAGGTGGTGGAGGTATCTTGAATATTTTTTTGACCTTTGCAATTGGTTTTTGTGAACGAGACTTTATCAGATGATCCCAGATATGATAAAGTATAATACCACAGAATACAACAAATGACAAAGATATTAAAATGATACTTAGAACTTGTCGTTTGTTTTTTTCAGAGGTTTGTTGATTCACATTAACCATTAAGATAAGGTTGAGAATGAAAAATTCTTCCAGACAAAGTAAAGGAAATTGTCGATATACTCCCTCCAATAGAAGATACATGATGATAATAACAATTAAAATAGATGTTAACACATCCAAGCTTACATTATCATCAGTATCTAGAGACACAACTAGTGCTATGATAACACGAACTAATAGTAAAAATCCAGTCCAAAAACGACATTTGTCCTTATATGGACCTCCATATGCATCACAAAAAGGCTTCATATACGTTGACAACTTTTGACAGCAGCACATGTACTTTGATAGAGGTCCTTCAAATAATGGTATAGTGAGAAGGTAGAAGGTGTATGGAACAATTAATAAAATGAGTACAGCCAGTGAAAACAGAAACAATGGTATATGACAACCTCCTACATATTGAATATTAGCATCAATGGTCCATCTAAGGAATATGTTACCATTACAGCGAATATTGGTAAAATAAAGGGCCTGGAAGACCGCACGTATTAATTTGGTATAAGAGAGAAGTATCATAGTTGCTAATACTGGAATTGCTTGTCTTCCCACAAGTCGAACCATTTTGCTGGAATATCGTGACAATATTATGATAAGTATTAGAAGAAACCAAACATAAGCTGGAAAGATAAACTGTAGCCACATTTTACTGCAAGAATCCATATTATGATAGAAACAAGTGTTAATACCCAGATCTAGATTGAGCCAGGAAATAAATTGACTAAGAAATGGAACTGAACCACTAGGAAAGAAGATGGGTTCACAAATTTTGACGACATTAGCATAAAATATAAGTCCATTGATGGTACCCACTGACACAGTTAGATTTAAGGCTATGACAAAAGCTACCAGTGCTATACCAGCCACAGCGAATGGAATGAGAAGAGCTATGTGGTCATTACTACATTGTCCACATTGACTAGAACCTAACATGAGACTGAGTCCATTTGTACATTGTCCACAGAGCATGCCAGACCTTTTGTAAAGACACTGTGGATCAGGAGAGGTAACTTTAAATTGAATATTTCCATTGTTACAATAGTCGAAGGGGCAGTTTTGATGGACAATAAGACAGTCTGAGTCATTTTTGTAACCAATCCACATATTACCATGTCTGGTTATATTTTGAGAGTTAATATCACAAGTTATTGAAGATACATTTAATTCAGGCCTGCAAACACAAGTGTCCTTTCCCAACATAAATCCATGTGGACAGGATTCAATTGTAACATCAATGACTTTAGCTAAATGGTCTGATGAAGGTTCAATTGAACTTTCAAGTGTCGCATATACCTGTGCTGTGATCAATGAAAGATTGGTTTTAAAGGTAACATTGGTACACTTTGCATTCAGTCTAATTCGTGTAGTTGAGCTATCTAATGATGTCAATTTTATCACACCCTCTGTTAAGCCATCCTTTGCACCAACAGTAGCTAGCGATATATTGATATCAATCCCAGGTATTGCAGTTATATTGATGTTCTTAATTGAACAATTTTGTTTATCTGATTGACAAAAGCACACCTTAATAGGATCTGATGACACAACTGATAGACCTGTCTGTTGAGAGTAGTGAAAAAGGTTTTTAAACTCATCCTCTTTATAACATTTCTCAACATTACCACCATATAGTATGTCACCTGATATGGCAGCTGTATTGTTGACAAAATAAAACACAGGACTAGAATTATAGTAAGAATGATGAGGAATAACTTCAAAGGAACAATCAGTGCTCCTGTCTACATCAACTACTTGTGATACGAACATTCCTCCACCTGACACACTGGCATGATTATTGAAAAATGATATGTTCAAAGTTTTGTTTATATGTTTATTTAGTAACAGGTGGGAAGACTCATACAAAGCAATACCTCCACCATTAATCCCAGAATTGTTTAAAAATCTGCTATGCCCATCAAATGTTATTCTGCTATTAAAACACACTATACCAGTGGTGATATGATTACTAACTTCAATTTGGTCAAATATAACATTAGCAATGTTGAATAATACCACAGCAGATTGATATATTTTTCGATATAGAGCCAGTTTATTGGTTGCTTTATTGAAATGAAATAAAACATTTTCAAAATAAAAGCTACTCGCAGTCAACGTAGCATGAAGAGAACGAAGATACAGTCCTGATCCAAGGTATGCAATATTTTTGAGTATTGTGCAGTCATAAAACTCAACACGACTACGTCCTTCATACAAATCAATGTACACTCCTCCACCATCATATTGAGCAGCATTTTTGTATACACTGCAGTTATGATACTCAATTCTACCAACTCCTTCATATAAGTCAATGTACACTCCTCCTCCATCATACCGAGCAGTATTGTTGTATATAGTGCAATTATGATACTCAATACTACTTGTCCCATACGTATCAATAAATACTCCTCCTCCATATTTCAGAGCAGTATTGTTGTATAGAGCACATTTATCAAACTCAAAACTACCACCTCCATGCAATCTAAAGTACACTCCTCCACCATATTGTAGAGCAATATTGTCATGTATAGTGGAGTTATGAAACTCAATGTTACCGTACCCGTATGATCTAATGTACACACCTCCCCCATATATCAGTGCAGTATTGTTGTACATAGCGCAGTTACGAAACTCAATAGTACCATTCCCACGTGATTCAATATACACTCCTCCTCCATATCCAACAATATTGTGTGAAAAATAGCAATTTTCAATGATTACCTCAGCTTCATTATTATAAAAATACCAAAAATCCATTCCAGTTTTTGACCCCAGTGTAAAATTAGATTTCATGATATTAACTCTGAATGGTCCTTTACGCCGGTCATCATAGGCAATGTATGCATTGCCTGAACTTGTAAGACCTCTATTGTTAGCAAATGTGGAATTAGCAATTAACACATCAAAACTATTGACTATACAGAGTCCATAAACTGAAGCATTTTGGACTGATACCCATTCTAATGTGGTATTATCAATGTCAACAAAGAATAAACTAACATAGGCACTGCGAGGGTTTGCTTGGCTACTGACAAAAGTATAGAACCCACAGTTTATTATTGTTAATGATTTCACTGCAACATTTGTACTAGTAGTGAATTTTATGCCGGCTCTTGTGTTACCACTGCACAATATTACTGAGGTGGATTGCATAACTGTCTCATGAAAGCCTTGTTCTACATCTCCCAATCCCTGTAAAGTTATATTACTTATGCCACTGATCTCCAATGTACCTTGTAGAGTATGAGTTCCCTCTAGAAAGTAGAAGATTGTATCATTAGTGAAGTAAGATTTAAAATCAACAACATAGTATGAGAGGTTGTGACAAGGTAGTCCATGCCAATCACTGGGTAAACCATTAGAATCTGCAGTGACATAATACTCAGAAGCAGCAATATATCCACTGTAGATACACAGTATAATAGATGTTAAATAATAGATATGACACCAGCTCATGATGGCAGCAGGTTCAACAGCAAACGATGAGACAAATAATATGAGTTTTATAACAAAATTCACCTTCTATTTTTTGTCACTTCTAGAAAACTGTACAAGAAGCAATAATTGCTCTGTAATATTGATAATGTTCTAAGGAGATGACTATTAAATATAACCTGATTTCTAATAAAACATCACTTCAATCAAAAGTTTTGGGGTCTGATTTGTGAAAAAGGATCACCATTAAACATTAAACATCTTTAAAAAGGTTTAGAACAGAATAGATGTAAATTAGTGATGTAATTGTTTAACAATAACTAAAACTAAAACCATTTTTGTAAAAGGTAAATAGTTATTGTTAACAATAACAAAACTATAACTAAAATTAGTTAGAAATCATTAACAAACAATAACTAAAATTGCAGCTCTATACTAGTAAAATAAGAAAAAATTATTAACACGTTGTGTATAAACAAGGTGCATAGACCTATTGAATGGTCAAAGAACTTTTACAATACCACGAGTCATCACCTGACTTGGCTGTTTATATGAGGATTTATGGCAAAGTCAAAAAGCTCCCAATGTAATTTCACTTAAACATTTGACATTGTACATTTGGCACTTAAATGTTATCCTTTAAAATAGACTTTCATCAATAACAATAACAAACATTTGATTCACTAACAATAACTAAAGCAAATACTCACATCAATTTTGTGAACAATCAATAACAAAAACTAAAATTGAAACAAATTTTGTACAATAACAATAACAGTAACTAAATATAAATTCAATACTTTTACAACACTAATGTAAATATATAGTAACTGTATAAATACAAAACTGTTTTGAAGATGCTTTAACAGTAATCCCTTTTCATAAATCAAGTCATAAATGTACATGATTTTCAGGAAATGTCCCTTGTTACAAATCAGGTCACAAGTAGTCTACCTTTTTTAAAAACACAATTAAGATGTCAATGTTTCAGCACACTGTATAAAATAATTTAATATTTAAACAAGTAATTTTTACTTTACACACTGTAAAAATTAATTGTTTTGTATTAACTAATGCATTGTTATACAGGTTACATATGCAAAATGTAAATATAATACTATTTTATTTATTGATGTGATATGAGATTGATACTTTTATAGCTACATTAACAGTAGTACATTAGTAATGAAAACAGTATTATCATTACTTATTGACAAAAAAGTTTACAATTGCAACCTGTGTAACCAAATAATGGTTAAATTAACCATCGTTTTTTACAGTGCATTGGTGAATTACTAGAGAATTAGGAATTTATGGGAATTATTCACTGTATATGTTGTTGGTAAATAAAAGTACAACATAACAACAGGTTATGTAGTGAGCAATTCACAAGAATTCTATGTTCTATAGTTTTCTCTCCATGTAAGGTAAAAACAATTTGTTAAAATAACATATTAATTATTACAGTGTACAAATACACTTGCATTCCTAGAATATTTCATGTATTACAAACAATATACTTTCAGTTTATATGTAAGGCTCTCTCTCTAACAGTAACACCGTATCTTGTTTCAATTATCAGTTATAGCACTCTATCAATTATATTTAATGTAATTATTGATAGAATGCTATAACTGATAATTGAAACAAACTTATGTTTCGACTGTATAAAACGTCTAAGCATCAACAATACAACTTTTACAGAGGTTAGTAATCAATATAAGGCAGACATCATTCACATAACACACACAATAAGGACTTACAGTAGCTCAAACACGTTTAACTGGAATTATATGTTACTTCACCGTTCGGTCGAAGCACGAATAAAACTTTTTGTGGTTAGGAGAAGGACCAACTTACTGTTACTATAATAAGTCTATTCTAAAAATAGAACAGTCCCTAAAGGACAAAATAGTTGAGACAGTTGTTCTTACTACAAACAAGAAATTTCTTCCGTGTCACGCCTTCAAACGTGAATAATTGAACTCACACATAAAGAGTTAAATTATGTACATCACGTGGCGGTAACATAGTTGAGAACAAACAATACTCTTAATAGCGAGCATCCCAAAAAGCTCTTTTATGGAGATTAAAGCCGTGATCACTAATAGGGAGAGCAGTCAACCAAGAAGAGACACTCTTTTCGTTGGCAATGTCAAACAGTCGCTGGAGATGAGGTGAGAGGCAAGACCTAATAGAATCTGATTGCTCTTTAGAAAGCTGACGATTCATACTATGAATAGAAGCTCTAATATGCACCTGAGAAGCGAGGGTATCATAAGGAATCTGAGTACATTGAGAGACAACCAACTTTACCATGGGCCCACATACTGATAGCGAATTCTGGTACTGACGAGTGGACAGCAGCACAAGATTAGGAAGACCTAAACCACCATGATGACAGGGCAATGCGAAGAGATCCCTAAAAGTGTCATTTGGGGCTGTCTGAGAAGTCAAAGAGGGCAGTAATTTAGAGCGAAGAGTGTCCTCATTGAGGACACTCTTCGCTCTAAAGGTCTATCTTCTCCTTGACACAGTTGGATATAAAATCAGGAATACCAACAGGTGAACCTAAAACTAGCCTCCCTCAAAACATGTAACAAATGCACTACCATTTCGTTAAAAGCACACAAGAGGTCCATATTTATTTAAACTATTATCAAGTGGTGGTAATACAATCGAGAACCAACAATACTTTCAGTAGCAAGCCAAAGAATAGGAAATTAAAATTAGAATGTCCATCCTCATCCTCCGTAAAGTAGCAAGAGCCATATATCATGCTGAAACGAACTTTCGTTTGTTTTATCTGAACTATAAATCTACATGCTACGTGGCTTTAAACATGGTTAGGGCCTTTAGTCTGGATTGGTTGTCACATGTACGGAAAAGTACCTTTATTTACATACGTCTGGTAATTTTTGTTGGTCTGCATGACTAAGTTTCCTTTTGCTTATTTTCTACTTTCTAGTACATATCTTCTTTCTTCCACTAAAGGAGTTGATGTAAAATGTTATTTAGATCTACAACCTTACATTAGTCTATGTTATCCATCTTTGAAAAGGTGATCATTGAAGCTGAACTTTTCAAAACTAAATTATCTGACTACCAGTTGACAAAAAATTCAAAAATTGGACTTCATTCTAATAATGATACCATGTTACAGTTAAAGGTTTTAAGGATATTTCATAGATAGCTGATAGTATCATACTTATATATATAATCAATGAACACGCTATAATATAGTAGAGACATCATTTTGAATTTTTAAAATTATTCCTTAAATGTTTTGTCAGTCAAAAGTTTAGTGTGCAGATAGTAATATTCTTTTATAATATAAAGAATAGTGTAACCAATATAATAGACATTGACTTAAGAACTGATGTATATCAGCCTCTCCTATATTTACTAGTGAAAGGAAACTTTTTAACTACTTTTCTAATAAAATAAAAACAATTAAATGGTTAAAATGTCTGCATATATACCACTAGTCATTCATGTTATTATTGACTTTGGTCACCTTAAAGCTTGTTTTGTGTCATAAGTCTGTTGTAATAACTAGTCACATGAAGAGGTGACCTATGTCAAGTGATCTGTCATTAAATGTATGTAAGCATAATAACAGCCATTATCCAGCATCTGAAAATATTAATAGTACTAAGAATTAGTCATAAGAAAAGGCAATCACATAGTATGTTAGTAATCAAAACAGATGTTTATTTTTTGCATCAAAATAAATTTTTGCTAAATACACATTTATAACTTTATAGTGATTAAATTTACAAATAGATATAACTTAATTAATATAGTCTTTACAACCAGTACAACCAAAACATGTCTTCTGCATTAGCATTAAATCTATCTAATCATTCATTGTTGTAGTTCTAGATGTATTAACTGGGAAAATGTCAAGACTTTTGATCAAGTCTCGATCAGCACCGCAAATTATTCTCTGGGACATCTCTATGTATGCTCATTCAACTTTCATTAGAGCTTTGTAGCAACTACGTATGCTGAAGTTAACAAGAATACTCATTATATTATCTCTCATATTGGATATTGTGTTACTTTATTTTATCTCTCTTACTTGGCCTACTTGCTAATGTAAAAGTAGGTAAGAATATTCCAATCATTACTGGTGTATATCTATCATTTTGTCATGGATGATTGCTGGCTTGACTTTTTTGATTATAAAGACTTCATCACATTCTATTTTACTGTTTTATATAACAAGTAGTGTTGCCTATTTATTACAAATGATTGATAATCATGTACATGATCATATATTGTCCAATTAACATTGATCAAGCAGTTGGTGCTTTAGGTGATGAACTAAGTGCTATTATATTGCCACTCATTGAGTTTACCTGTGATTTTTTTTCATTGAAATTATTGTTCATTGCTTGATAAATCAGTTTATCATTGTGTCCTGTCTGCTATCAGGTGTGGCTGGCTGTCTCTACACTCATTATCACTAACTTCTTCTTTAAACACTGGTTGTATACTATATCTCATATTGTCAATCCTGTCAAATTGATTGCTAAAGTACTCAACTATTCCAAGACACAAAAGTATGCCAGGAATTATAGTGTCTTGACCTATTGGGAGGAAAATTACCATTCCAGGGTTAGGAAAAATATGGTGGACTATTCAGAGAGGAGTAGGTAGAGAATATAAAGGTAGTTATACAATTGACACCATTATTTATTTGCATTGTTGATCTTAATTGTTTGTTCTGAGAATATTAAATTGATTAGATATTATAAATCAGATGAAGAGTTGTATTTTATTGATTGCTGTTATGTTCAAAAATGCATTACATACTTCAGTGGCTTCACTTTTAATTATTTTATATCAGCTGATTATATATCCTTGTTTTCATAATTACATTCCAAGTATGCTTAAAAGAATTGGAGTTGGACTGGCATTTTCATTATTTACAACAACACAATTAGTTTGTCATAATGCCCACTCACAAAAACCACATTGATTTTGACACAACCTCATACATTTTCATTGTTGCTTCTCAAGTTTTGCATGGAATATCATGTTTTCATTTTATCAACATCCTTAGAGTTATAATAAAATATTATGCATATCTTTCACAACAATTCCTTTTTATGTTATACTCCAGATCTAATCATTACATTTTGATCTCTTGTTTTCTTTGTCAACTCTATCTTATGTTTTCTGTAAACTTCAACCTATGTAAGCAAAAGACCGACATTCCAATTCCTATTTCCTATAGTATGGATAGCTAAGAAAAGTTTTTCTTACTTCATTTTCTTCTTCTAGTTTCTTTGTTACCATTTGTTGATGATATCTTTGCTTAGATATTCGCTATCAAAAGAAATGACTCTACAAGTGTAAAAGTCTATAATAATGTTTACAGACATATGGTAGTGAAAGCAAGGATTGGTAGTGGGTTAATATATTTAATATATAAGTATCTACTGGCTTCTAGGAGGAGGTACAAATAATACATATACATGCATTGAGAGTCTCTCTCTCTCTCTCTTTCACTTAATAAGCTTCGTCACTCTTAGACAGTTTGCTTAGTAATATTAGGAAATCGTAAATTCATAAGTATTCTTTCCTCATTTGTAGACACAACAGTTTTGTTACTAAAGAGATTCTTAGGTATTGCTTGAGCCTTAAAAAATAGCACAGTAATATATGGACTTACTTCATTCTTATAAACACCTTAAATTTCCTTATTTTGTTTTTGTATTTTCTACTTCAGAGTGACTTCCTTTGACTCCCAACCTCTCTTTTGTAGCATGTTAAGGTGACACTGGAGTTGTTGTAGGTTGATGGTTGAGACTAGTAGAATAATGAAGACTGAGTTCTCCAGAACTTTTGAAAATGTCTGATTTGAATGGTTGCTCTTTAATTTTGTGTCTAGAAGGATTAATGTAATGTTAAAAGGTAAAACTGAGCGAAAAAGAGAGAAAGTCAGAGAGAGACTGACTTTCTAATTTCTGAAGTTCCCTCTCTTCTTTTTCTACTGATCCTATTACATTAACACCATGATTACTATACTGCCTACATTAGGAGTTTTAGCAACAGTTGCTCTAGTGCTATAGACATGGGTTACATTGCTATCATTGCTCTCCTGTTTATGAGATTTAGTATAAAATCTGGGTATTTTCTTCTCAAATTTATCAATGTCTGTTGAATGTGCCAGAGGAGGGGAATGGAGTGAAACTGGACGTTTTTGTTGAGATTTTTGACAAACAGCAGTACTATATAAGGGAATGTACAGAACACATTTATCAGCAAATTCATTGACTATAGAACACTTCATTGACATTTTAACAGCATCTTTATTAAGAGGATAAACACTTGTTGTTTGAAATGCCTTCATTATATTGGTGGATGTCATTGTTTTTATCCAAGCCTTTGCAAACAAGGAGCAGAAAGAATACTTATTTATCACCTTATGAGGGTTTTCATAAATGTATCTATGACATTCCTTATGCCAATGCATCTTCATGGGTCCAAATATTCCCTTGTCTAAGGGTTGTACTAAATGTGTTGTATTTGGTTCCTCATTTGCACCAAAATATATAGTTTCAGGGCAATAATGAGATGAGTGCCCATCTAACAGTAAAAATAAGGGCCAAATACGTGGAGCATATTGTAAGAAATGTTACAAGAACCCAAATTTGAACAGTTACATGTCCATCCATCCTTTTGTGGAAAAACTGTGCATTGTCTCTGGTACTTCACCAATAGTTTGCTCAGAGTCCAAACTTTTTGTGTCCATATTCTCATTGGTGGTAAGTAACTACCACTTGTACTCTCACCCGCAACAATAGTTATTTGTTCTTTTTTAATATTTACAATGGATCTCTGTGTTTTTCTCACCACAATGTGACACTATTTTAAGTAGCTTAGGATCTAAATGTATAGCAGTTTCATTTAAATTGTATATCTGACAAGGTTTATCTAATAAATTATTTTTTGAGAGCTTCTTCCAATATATTGAAATATTGATCAATCACTTCTTCATTAGTAACTATAGCTCTAGATTTTAATAATGAAGCTGGGGTTCTTAAAGTAGTATTTGGATGCCTTCAACAAAAAATATCCCATCACCCACTTGGCATCTCTTTCTCGACTTCACAACTGCTTAACAACTTTTCAACTAGCAAAATCACACCACTACGAGTTTTTCCAAATCCTATTTGAGCACATCCAACTAAAAATGATACTAATTCTTCCTCTTTAGAGTTAGATAAATATTTTGGAGCTCCACAGACAACACCAGGGAGCACTTTCCCACACAGCCTATCATAAATGGTACTCTTAGGAATATTACATTTGGCTCCTGCCTTCCTGACACTTATGCCATTCATAGTAATTGCTTTCAATGCTTGTTCCATCCTCACCTTGGTCCACATTTATGACGTAGACAGGAACCAGAGTCAAGCAGCTGTGAATATATGAAATTGCCATGATAACTGTGATTTTGGTTTTCTTTCCCAAAAAAACACAGTTTATCCTTCAAAGGTAGCTAAGAAAGCATCTTTAGTCTACCTAATTTCAAGTGATGATTACTATCTGAGAGATTGCACCAAAATAGCAGTTTTCAACCCATGCGGATTATAAGGGTGTGAATAGGGGTGTGTAGTGTAATTTTGTGAGAGTTTGAAACCAACTGATTTTACTGTCAGTTAGACATGACTTGTAGAAGAGTTTACAGCTATAGTTGGAATAAAAATCTGTACCAAAGAACTTGTAACAATTTTTGTACAATATTACATGTTTTGAGTCTGTAGGGATATTGAATACTTCTGACATGGCAGTTCAAACTCTCTTACTCCAAAATGCAGGAGACTAGCATGCTGATTTTTACAGCCATTTTAGAATTACATATGACAAATTTGTGGGTAAAATAAGAATTAAATATTTATTGTTCTTAGTAGATTTTTTCTGTCCAAACTCTGATGTTTCTGGTGATTGACATTTATTCTACATACATAAACATGAAAAGAACTCAGTTCATATATTAGTATTTTCCTTGACATAACTGAAATTTAACAAGAAATAACAGTTAAACTAATAACAATTTATTTTTAAACTTACTGCAGTGGGTTAAAATTAGCTCACATGACTCAATTACTATATTTACCATATATGGTCATAGCTAGTGTGTTTCTATATAGCATAGTTTAATTTATATTTATGATGGCAGTATAGTATTGCTGAGCTGTTCAATTGTGTATAATAGATTCCTGTGCATTAGAGTGTTAAAAGATTACTATATATGTAGAGGAAGTTATCTTTTGGTATAGTGAATGTTTGTAGGTGATAATGATTGATATCACTCAATGGAGAGCTGCTATTGGGTTATGGTATTGTCATCAGATACCATATACTTCTAAAACGACTCATTCTACCACTGATACACCTGGATGGTTCAAGTTACTACTGACGCCAGGAGATGAGGGTGGTAGTAGTTTGATATTCTCTCTGGCTTTGTTTCTCATACTTTTATTAATTTTATCAGGTGATGTTGAACTCAACCCTGGACCTAAAACTGGTAAGTAAATATTAAAACATATAAATGATGGGATGATGTTTCAAATACTTCAATAGAGTTGACATCAAATAATGCTCTACGACTTCTTGTTAAGAGCGGTTTTATTGTTGAAGATAAATGGACAAAACTCACTAGTCTTCTAGGTGTGTCACTGGAGGAGAGGAGAAGGCTTAAGAAAATGGCGACCAATGATCAGGACTATCACTTTGCTTTAGAAGAAGGTTTACAATGGTGGATCACAAATGGCACTGTCCCCTGTTGGGAAGAACTCATTTCAGCTGTTGAGAATTGTGGTGATAAGGATGTAGCTACTACAATGAAAAGACAGCTAGATATTAAAAATGAAGGTATCTACTGTGAATAGTTAATTAGACACTATTACTTTAATTATCAATGTAGTATAGTAGTTTATTAAACTACATAACAAGGTATCTTCTATTGGTTTCATATAATGTATTGAAGGATACAGTTAATATTTGGTACAGCTCTGGTATGATTTACTCTATTAAATGTAGTGGAACTGGAATGATAGCGCATGCATCTAAACTCAATTATTACTGCTTCTTTTCTATATTAAGGGCAAACAGAAAGACAGAAAGAAGGCCAAAGTGACCAGATTAAAGGCCAAACTTTTTCTTCCTGTGATAAATCTGTATATGGGGACATTGAAGGTACTAGTACTACAGAATGTGATGAAGTTCGTAAAGTGTTGAAAGGTGTTCTGACAAGTCATTTTGCTGACTTAAGTAACCAATTAAGTAGATGTTTACCACAAATTTCTGCAACAATGTATTCTAAAAGGCTGATAAGTGAATCTGTGAGAAAGTCTCCAGCTATTGACAAACTGATCGATGAATTTGAAAGTGGAATGAGATTAGCAAGCAATATTCCAAAGTTGCAGGAACATTGCCAACTTTTCTTACAGTGCCTCTCTAGTGAAGGTGGTCCAACTGAATTAGCTGCTCAAAAGTTATGTCAAGACTGGATAGAGGAAGTGAAAAAAGAGTGTGATATTTTACTAGATCTTACATGTTATGAACAAGAAATTAAACAACAAGGTTAGTCATACAAAATGATGATAGTCCATATGTTTGAGATGAAGTTTAACAAATATATAGGTTTTTCATTGTTAAAATTGTTCTAACCAATAAAATAGCAATGGTAGAGCAACATTCCAATTGATTTCTTATCATAGCTGTTTTGTGTGAAATTATGATAGTAAAATAAACAAGCTGTGACAAATAAACTCTCCTCCATTAGTCTATAAATACATTATATAATTATTGTATTATATACTTATGAAATAAAGTTCAATATATTACTATAATAGTGTATACAAACATACTCACCACACACTATTCATGTAAACATCATACTCTAATCTATGAGGAAGTTTACTCTTATACCATAATGTCATAGTGTGTGTTTATCAGAGAACCAATAAATGTTTTTTGCAGTGTTAAATTTTATAGTATCAACATAATAACAACCATGTACCAGCTATAACAAATGTAGTACCATATAATTCTTACTTAACATTTCACATCACTCTATTGTTATCAAAACTATTGTTCTAATAAATGTTTTATAATAATTGTCATGTGTAACTGTGATAATATTAGTACTTCTCCTTAGTGCTATGTGATTATACTGTATACCAGTATTAATAGTTTATGTACATATAGCATATGATCTTTATTCCAAACATGTATCATTTCATATACATTATTGACCACCTGTTGTTGCTGTCAATTATATGCAAATACGATTCTACATTAGTCCTTGTAATTAATTCCCCACAGTCTTGTATCTAAGTACCAGTATATAGCAATAATTCATTATTTTCATTGTGTGATCTATCTGGTAAAGTCTTAGCACATGAAAGGCAATTTTGTCTAATATAAAAGCAATAAAATTTAGTAGAAAAAATAAAATCACATTTCTTGACAGAAATTAGCTACTACAGAAATTGAGGGCTACTACTCTTCTAAGATTTGAATAGTTGCTTAACTGATGAATTATCTGAGAGACTCTAGCCAACTATTTTAGTGTACTCACATAATGACATATACCAACCCTTGTAACATGTGCAGATTCTTATATACAAAAGTTAAGGTTGTCATTTTTGTTGAATGTGTATAGGTTTAGGGCTACAAATACATACGGTAATAAGACAAGTAATTTACTGAATGTGTGACTTGTATATACACCTGATCTAGCTATTTGCTTTATTTTTGTTCAGTATATCTTTCATGCTGCCAGCTAGACCTGACAAAGATCCTAATACATTAATACTTTCTATTTTTATAGGTTCTCATTACACAAATAAAGCTAAACTGGACTCATCAAAGATAGCTAATAGTTTTGCAGGTAAGGTAATGTTAATTTCATTGCTATTAACTACATTTTTCTTTTTTAACAAGGTGATAAGATTGAGGAAACAGCAAAACAAGAAGATAAATCTTCACGTTTTGATTTCTTCTCAGTGAATAGACAACTCCAAAAAATAACAGTCATTCCAGATGATCCTGTAGCTGAAAAATTGAATAGTCTGTACAATAAGTTTGTAAAATTAGTTGAAAATACTAAGCAGGCTCTCAACAAATTAATTGAAAGCAGAACACGTACATTCATTGATATTGCAAGTTATCTTGGAGAGTATTTCCGAGTAAAAGGGCTAACAGATACTACAGATATCCACAAACTTTATGAAGTCCTTTGGCCTCATTACAGCTACCTCGATGTTGAAGTGTTAGATGTTATTGTAAAAAATATAATAAATGAAGACTTTATTATGGAAGAAAAGTTGCACAGGGATATGCAGACTTACAAACAACAGCTTGAAGAATTTAAACAATCAACAACACTTAACAAATTCAAGAATGCAGTTGAAGAAGCATTGATACCAAATCCAGAAGTCACATCTATTACTTGTGAAGTGGTTATCAAACTTAATCATCAATGGGGGAAGAAAACGTTGGAGAACTTTAAAACACTTGTAAATCACATGTTTCATCAGAGAATGACTCATATACGAGTGGAGGAAGGGTCAGTATATGTTACTCTACTTGTACCTCAATCAAAGTTAGACTATATCTTGGAAATTGTTACTATAAAGAAAGAATTTGCATCACTCATTGGTATCTTTGAACTTATTATCAATGGTCAAGCTATCTTGAAAGAAGAAGAACAAAAACAATTTTCTTTTGACCAAGCATTACTAGAGGCTTCAAGACTTGGTGATGATGAAGCTGTTCAATTCTTGCTTAACTTAATTGATAACATCAATTATCAAAATGAAGAGGGTTGTACAGCACTAATGCTAGCTAGCAAAGGAGGGTATGAACAAGTTGTACAAACATTAATATTAGCTGAAGCTAATCCTAACATTCAAAATAACACTGGCTACACTGCATTGATGCTAGCATGTGATACAAACTCCTACGCTATAGTCAACTATCTACTCCAAACTGGGGCAAATCCTAATATACAAAAAGATGATGGTTACACAGCTATTATAATAGCATGTCAAAATATTCACTTTAAGATCGTTAAGTTATTGCTTCAATTTAATGCTGATCAACTTATTACTAGTAGAAATGATGATACAGCACTCACTGTAGCTACACGACAAAATTCTATGGAGATAATTGAAGTATTACTTGAACATCTAGCAGAGAGCCAGAAAACAAGTGCAGTAACATCAGTCCTCACTACAGCATGTCATTATGGACACTCTCAACTTATTATCAGCTCATTAGTAAAGCTATTTGAATTTTTTACACCAGAAGAATTCCAAATTTTTGTTTCATGTGCCAAAGGAGATAATGATTTCACAGAAAGCCATATTTACAACACCAATGTGAATGTAAATTGTACACTAGTCAATGGTATCACTCCTCTTATGATAGCCTCAGCTTGTGGACATAAAGAGACTGTACAAGTACTGTTACAATCAGGAGCTAATGTCAATAGTACAGACAGTGATGGGTACAGTCCACTAGTATATGCTATAACAGGACACAAGTCATCTCAAGTTATAGAACTACTACTGACAGCTGGTGCTATATCTAATGTCTCCATTAATGGCCAGAGTATTGCTGCTAAAGCAAGAGAAGAAAAAAGAGAGGATATCTGTAAATTGTTACAACAGTATAATGTTGTGAAGACTAAGAAAAAGAAGGAAGAGGTACTTGAACAACTTTTAAAAATTAGTGATAGCTTTACGGTTCTCAAAACAACAACTCTATCAAGTCTTCAGGAACTAATACTGGAAGGAAGTGTTCTTTTTGTTGATGTCATAGAATTTCTTCATCATTATCTTGGGGATAATGAGTTAAAGGTTGACAACATAGACCAACTCTCCAATGCTATTCAACCTCATTGCTATTTCCTAAATGTAGACCTACTAAAGAAAATAGTGGACAAGTTTATTGTAGGCAAACTTCAAAATAATTTACAACATTACATTAGCATGGTTAAGGCTTTTGAAGAAAGTACTCAGCTACAGCTCTTTGGACAGGCTATGAAACACATACCATTACTTCAACCACAAGTTACTACAACAAGGAGATGTACAATGTTCATCAAGTTTCATGAACAATGGCAGCAGAAAAATGTAGCCCATTTACACAAATTTCTCAATTACGTATTTCCTAATGCAAGTTCTATTTTGAATCACATAATAATTGAGGAGGAAGAATCAGCTTGTGTCTGTAAGTTTGTAGTTTCCAAGTCTCAGTTAGACTGTCTTATAGTCAATGCAGTAGAGAAAAGAGAGTTCGTGTATCAGGTTGGTGTTTATGAAGTTTATATTGGTGATCAACTTATTTTAATAGAAGATTACAACCATAGTTTTAGCTTCAGGCATGCCCTTGAAAATTCTATAAAGGCTGAAGATGATATGTTAGCATCCTTTCTAATGGAGCTTGATATAAGCCTTTATGCTGATAGCAATATTCATGAAGCTGCCAGATATGGCAATATTGATGCTATTAAGCTCCTATTTAATAAACATATAGATATCAATATTCAAGATAAAAATGGAATGACTGCTCTAATGCTAGCTAGTCAAAATGGTCATCACCATGTCATTGAGCTACTACTAAAAGAACATGCTTACATTAATACTCAAAAAGAAAATGGAGGGACTGCTTTAATGGCAGCTTGTGAAAATGGTCATTATCAGGTTGTTGAAATACTACTCAAAGAACATGCTGACATTAACCTCCAGACAAAAAGTGGACTGACTGCTCTAATGCTAGCCAGTCAAAATGGTCACACCCAAATTGTTGAACAATTACTCAAAGAGCATGCCAACATTAATACTCAGGAAGAAATTGGATGGACTGCCCTAATGCTAGCTAGTCAAAATGGTCATCACCTTGTTGTAGAACTATTGCTCAAAAAACATGCAGAAATTAATCACCAGGGAAAAAATGGAGTGACTGCTCTAATGCTAGCTAGTCAAAATGGTCATCACCAAGTCATTGAATTACTACTCAAAGAACATGCTGACATTAATCACCAGGCGAAAAATGGAGTGACTGCTCTAATGCTAGCTAGTCAAAATGGTCATTACCAGGTCATTGAACGACTACTCCAAGAACATGCCAACATTAATTCTCAGAAAGAAAATGGAGCAACTGCCCTAATGTTAGCTTGTCAAAATGGTCATCACCAGGTCACTGAACTATTACTCAGAGAACGTGCTGACGTTAATAGTCAGAAAAAAAATGGAGTGACTGCCCTAATGTTAGCAAGTCAAAATGGTTATCATCATGTCATTGAACTACTACTCAAAGAGCATGCAGACATTAATCTCCAGGCAAAAAATGGACTGACTGCTCTAATGCTAGCTAGTGAAACTGGTCATCACCAGGTCATTGAGCTACTACTCAAAGAACATGTTGAGATTAATACTCAGGAAGTAGATGGATGGACTGCTTTAATGCTAGCTAGTGAAAATGGTCATCACGAAGTTGTTGAACTATTACTTAAAGAGCATGCTGATATTAATCTGCATGGAAAAGATGGAGTGACTGCTCTAATTCTAGCTAGTCAAAATGGTCATCACCAAGTCATAAAACTACTACTCAAAGAATATGATATTAATATTCAGAAAGAAAATAGAGCGACTGCTCTAATGCTAGCTAGTCAAAATGGTCATCACCAAGTCATTGAACTCCTTCTCAAAGAACATGTCGACATTCATACTCAGAAACAAGATGGGGAACCTGCCCTAATGCTAGCTAGTTATCATGGCCTTACCCAGATCGTTGAACTTTTACTCAAAAAGCACACAAACATTAATCACCAAGGAAAAGGTGGATGGACTGCTCTAATGTTAGCTAGTCTAAATGGTCATCACCAGGTTGTTGAACTACTACTCAAAGAACATGCTGACACTAATACTCAGAATGAAGATGGATGGACTGCTCTAATGCTAGCTTGTTGTTATAAAAATGTTAAAGTAGTTCAAACTTTACTTAAATCGCAAGCAAATCCCCATTTGTCACTGCACAATGGATCAACAGCATTTTCACTAGCTGCTTTTGGTGGTAACATAGACCTTGTTGACATGCTTTTAGATAAAGTTAAACCAACTTCTGATGAGATCGAAAAATCAGTTGTTAAGTCATGTTATGGTGGTCATCCAACTCTCGTTACCTTCCTCTCAAGGAAACTTTCACACCTCACTAATGACCAGAGAGAATTATTAGATTCATGTGTTAAAGGAGATTTAGGTACAGTTGTAATGAAGACATTAGTCAGTCCAGATACTCCACTTGTACTTGGTCTTACTCCACTCATGGTAGCTTCATCTTGTGGACATGTTGATATAGTAGATGCTCTCATACTTGCTAGAGCTGATGTCAATAAACAAGAAAGTTATTGGTGTTTGACTCCTTTGTTCTTTGCTGTAAGAGGAAGCAAATCCATTTCAGTAGTAGAAACACTCCTAAAGAATGGTGCTAATCCTAACATTGTTGTTAACAAGAACACAGCATTAGATGATGCTAATGTACTTGAACTAGAAGCCATTAGCCAGCTATTAACTCAATATGGAGGTCAGACAGCATCACAATTACAGGAGATAGAATTGAAGTCATCATTACTAATGTCTGACAAGGAAAAAGCTTCAGCTACTCCTTTTCAATTAACCACTGAATTAAAACATTCAATAATTTATGAAGATTTAAAAACTCTCGATAAGAAGACAAAAGAAAAGAGATTACGATTGTCGATGTCCGACATCTCATCTATACTTAGTTCACTCACTCTATCTATCTTAAACCCTACTCATAGATTTAAAGATATCAGTGTAAAGCAATACAGCAAAAATAAACCAAAACAAGACAACAAGACAGAAACTAATGAAATATATGTTGTCACTAGTAATTGATAAGACATTTCCTCTTAAATAGTATTATTATTTGTGAACTTTATTCAATTCGTCTTTAGCTTAGTACTAACATTAAAATCATGGATACATTTTAGTACATCTCACTCATATTGTCACCATTCACCTTTTGTCCCCTTTGTTATTACATAATCATGCATATCACCTATTACTTTGTGACAATAGAATTACTAATTTATTTTTAAAAAAAAGTTCATTTCCTGATTTATGAGATACTACATAGAATTATTGTGAACAAAAGCTAATCGTATGATTATCACTTTGTTATAGCAACAGATGTTGTCATTATTAATTAATTAAATCACTTTGTGCCTTTTAATTTTCTACAGATTGAAATGACACAAACAAAGATGGAATAACATAAAACAGGTTTACCTTATTGGCTGTTTAGCAACATGATATTAGGTAATAGATATATATTTTATGTTTAACAGTCTAATTGTGTATGTCAACTTCTAGCCTCTATTTTTCAGCCTACCAAACATCACTGATTGCTAAATGTGTCAGTAGCCAATATGTTGGATTCAGATTTTGATCATTTGATCATGACACACATGAACTGTAGAATAAGTGAGATGTTGACAATATCAATGTAATAATCACTAGTTATACACTAGTTATTATATTTATAGAAGTTTAAGACTAGTATTGCAAAGTCTTAGCTATTTCAGATTTCATCTTATACACAGAGAGGTGGAAAAGGGGCTTATTGACCCTAAACTGTACTAGCTGCTCTTGGCTATGTAAGTACTCGTTAGAGTGTTCATACTAGTACCTAATAAGTGTTAATATAATATGATAGGTGGTAATATATACTGATTGATATGTTAACACTTTCTATAGGCACATGTACATCCTCTTGTAAAACTGCTTCTATCCCTGTCCATTTCAGGTCTCTAAGTAAAGATTATGTCTACTAATGTCACACACTCACTGTCTACTAGTTAGTTAAGATAGACGTAAAGAAGAGGACTAATACTTGGTAAATAAAGTACACACATAAATTAAATGCTGTAACCCTTGTCAATATAGTCTCACAACCCAAACCCAATCACTATCACCTAACGACAGACACGAAGGTTCTAGGAAATTGTAATAGTGCAACTTGATCTGCAATAATGATAGGTTGGACTAAAAATTTGATAACATAATGTGACGCTTCAAATGGCAAGATGAAGCTTGATAAATTAAAACAATCAAAGAAATAGGCTACTATCTAAAAGAAGAGCAAGTTACTATTAGTATACCAAACTTGTACTACTGGTATCAACTCTGACATTTACGTAATTCAGTAAGAGTATGTTTTTCATTCAAAAACTATTTGGAAATTCGTATCAACACTTTGTTCTGGCCTAGTTGGTGGAAAGCAAATTGTTTATCCCCAGGGTGTGGATCATAGAATGTGCATATGCTCAAACCCTATAATTAGGGTGGAACAATGAAGGTTTGTAGTCAGTTATACACAGAACATATATAGTGATATATATAGCTCAGTAGTTATGTGGAATTCAATAAGAAATTTGTACTGATTTTAAAAAAATAATCTTTAAAATTTTTAAAATTATTGTTACCATAATGTACACAACGGTATATCTTAAACTAATTAGAGTAGAAGTCATTGTATCAGTTATAATAATTACTATATATGAATGAATGATGTAATAGACATACTGTGAAATATAGTTTACAAAAAGTTACATTTGATGACTTGTCTTAGTATCTAACAGGTGAGACAAAGAATATAAATTTAAAAATTATAATCTTCATTATAGTATTATAGGAGTAATGTTATAAATAAAAGGATATATTATTTTTTAAAATATAAATAAGAAATAAACATATCCTATAAATATACAGTATATATTTACCTTATTTATACATTGATCACTATTAGTTACCATCAAGTGATGAATCAGATCCTTTACAGTAATCTTTGTGTTTTCTGAATGAACATTGTTCATCAGAATCACTGTCTTCTGATCTTTGTCTCTTGTGTCCTGTAATAATATGAATATACAAGTTAATAGAAGCTATCACATATAATACTTTCATGCTCTTTAGACTTTCTATTTTGTTTTCTTTTCCTTGTGTGATGTCTCCCTCCTGTTTCTTCCTTTCTGAGTCTATTTGATGACCTCGAATCTTCATCAGAAGATGAATTGTGATCATAAGCTCTTTGTTTCTGATATGATGTATCTTCATCAGAATCCATACCCTCACTTTTTCTTTTTCCTGTTAACTTTGAATGTTACAATCAAATTATTGAAATAACATACTGCATTCAAATCTCTGTAGCTCAACTGGTACTCTTAAGTTGTTCTGTGATGATGTAGTTGCATCTAATACAACATCAAGAACAGTTAACTTTATATTAATGGTTTTAAAAATGTTACATTAAAATGAAAAACATCATACATTATAGCTGATACTTTTATAATAACTCTATTCACAGTTATAGATAATTAAAAGTCATATAAAACCATCAAAATTCAACAAACTATTCATAAAATCACCTACATATGAGATGAGCTATAGCAATAATTTAAAATTTCATTTGTAAAGCTCATATATATATATATATATGACAATTGATATCACAGGTTGTGTTTGACACAAATGGGTCAAACTAATCTTATGACTACCTGGCATTATGTAGACGTTTTAATTATATACCTAGTTGTAATTCCACTCCACATTCATGTCTGCTGTCTTTAATCCAGTCCTGTTGAAGGGCTTGACTAACTTGAGCGCATAAACCTCCCCTAGCAGTAAGCACTAACATTAATTTGGTACAATATTGCTCTATTTGAGAAATACTCTTCCTTAAACTCAGTTCTACGGTTAATTCAGCCACAACATTATCAAATGTAGGTGACCACTGGACGTCTAAGCTAATCAAGTCAGCATGATACATCTGATCAGCTAGGCGATGTAGATTATATCAACATATCTCGCGTAATGAAATAAAATGTTTAACAAGGTTTCTCTCAATAACTTGTCTCAACATGTTAGCATCATCTTCTAATAGGAGAAAAAGGAATAATTTTAATCATTGTAATAATATTTATAGTTATAACTAGTATAATATTTTATTATTGTTGTTAAATACTTTAAATACACTTTTTGTCATTATAGCAGTGAAAGAAATTAAATAGATCATGGACACTACTAGTGAGTATGTACATTGTATACTGCATTCACTATTCAGGGTTGTAGCACCAATCAGGCAATGGGTTGACCAGTGTTTTTGCTTTCAGCTAAAATTAATTATTTCATCATTACTAACACCTTAATTAATTAATTATTATATAAATCTTAATAATTGTTCATTGCATACATTTCATATGTATATAGCATAAGTGAAAATAGTGTTCATGAAGTTGGCCACTTGATTATCGGTTTCCTAGACGTGAATTTGGAGGCAAGAATGTTGAGAGACGTACCTATTAAGCAGTTTCATTCAGAAAGTGGCTACATTATGACCATCTCAGAGATTAGGCCTTTTGCTATACCTATGTTCATGCTATAAAACTGGTGCAATAAAAAGTCTCAAGAGTAGTGACTTGGCTTTTATTTCCCGAGGTTACAGGAGTGCATTAAGCACTACAACGAATAAAGAACTACTTACATTCAACAATGCTTCAGTCTTGGCTAAACAACTTGATACTGCTTCACATTCATAAAATTAAATCAGATTTTCTTTGGCTACAATCTTGTGTAAATAGATTATCCGGTGCCTCTAATTTCCCACATTGTGAAGTTTTATAATCTTTCTCTTTAACCATTGTAATCACGTGGTTTCTAATTTAAATATTCATATAAATGTTTCCCCCTAGCGGATATTTGTGACCTGGATTTACAATAAAGGCTACTTCAGGCAAAATATTTGTGATGTCATTAATAAAAAAATCCACTGTTAAAACATGTCAAAGACACTTTTGTATACATACAGTTGTTATATATGCATAACAGTGATCATTTTTCATAAATCATGTCACAAATGTTTTGACAGAAGTGGTCCCTTATTGAAAATCAGGTCACACTTAATCGTTAATTTTTGGTGCACCCCCAAATGCCTGAGTACATTATACTTGCTTACACAGCCCTGCTATTCCTTTTAAGAAGGCAGTGAAAGGACAATTCAGTCTTATATCTGGAATTGTTAGAATGTCTTATTCAATATTGATATACTTCAAAGGAACAGAATCTGATACAAAAATGTTTTATCAGTTACCATATAGTTATGGGACTAAGAGTTTTGAGTTATAGTGTCATACAAGAGTAACAGACATACAGATACACAAACACACATGTATACTCTCAGCAATAAGCTAAGCTAGGTACCAACGTTAAATAGATGATGTTTAGTAATATAATATGTATCACTCACCTTCTTTTAATGCCTTTACATATTCCTCAGCTATAGCACTCTCACCTATAGCTTTATTCCGGAGCGTCTCTATAACTTCTCTTCTTTTAGCATTCGGGTTAATATCCAGCCATAAATAAAACATCTTTAAAGCTTTGAAATCAGCGTCACGGTCTTGATTCAGTTCTTCTATAGCATCTAGTTCAATGGCGGGTAAACGCAGAAGCACACCAAACTTGTACCACTTTTCACTGACTCCAACAAGTTTCATTAACTCATCAAGAGTTGGTCTTTTGTTCAAAAACTGTTGGAAGTGTGCATCATCTGCTTGTTCTGCCATTGGGCTGGAAAACACAACGTTCATCTCCGGGTTATGCTCGTACAATCTGCGCATGCAGTATACGGAGGTTATTTATATAGAGCGTATGTGGAGTTCAACAAGATCTAGATGATATATGTACTAATGATGTGTTGAATATTAGGTATATAATAGAAAATTATCGTTAACATTATCAAAATTATTGTTGTCATAATGTACACAACAGTATAGTCTAAACTATTTAGAGTTGACGTCATTGTTTCAGTTATAATAATTGCTATGTATGAATTAATGTTGTAACAGACATACTGTGAAATATGGATTACAAAAAGTTAGCTTTAATGACTTGTCTTTGTATCTAACAGTTAAGACGAAAGATATAGACTTAATATAATCTTCATTATAGTATTATAGGAGTAATGTTATATAATAAAAGGTTGATTATTTTTCAAGTATAAATCAAAAGATACAAAATCTATAAATTAATATTTACCTTGCTTTATAGGTTGATCACTATTAGTTACTATCGAGTCATGAGTCAGATTCTTAAAGTAAACTTTGCACTGTAAAATTAATTGGTTGATTTAACCAATATAATGGTTATACAGGTTGCATGTTGCAAAATGTTTACAAAATGTTAGAACTAAAAATTGATTTTTTAAAAGAAACAAAAACGTTTTTATTTGATAAACAATAAATTCCATAGGACAAAAGTAATCAAAACTATATTATGTTTACTATCATTTTATATTATGCAACCTGTAATTTGTAACATTATGTAGACATTTTAATTACACACCTAGTTGTAATTCTACTCCACATTCATGTCTGCTGTCTTTAATCCAGTCCTGTTGAAGGGCTTGACTAACTTGAGCGCATAAACCTCCCCTAGCAGTAAGTACTAACAGTAATTGGGTACAATATTGCTCTATTTGAGAAATACTCTTCCTTAAACTCAGTTCTACTGTTAATTCAGCCACGACGTTATCAAATGTAGGTGACCACTGGACGTCTAAGCTAATCAAGTCAGCATGATACATCTGATCAGCTAGGCGATGTAGATCATACCAACACATCTCACGTAATGAAATAAAATGTTTAACAAGGTTTCTCTCAATAACTTGTCCCAACCTGTTAGCATCATCTTCTAAAAGGAGAAAAAGGAATAATTTCAATCATTATAATAATATTTACAGTTATAACTAGCATAATATTTTATTATTGTTGTTAAACAATTGAAATACACACTTTTAGTCAATATAGCATTGAAAGAAAGTAAATAGATCATGGACACTAGTAGTGAGTATGTACATTGTATACTGCACTCACTATTCAGGGTTGTAGCACCAATCAGGCAATGGGTTGACGACGTTTTTTGCTTTTAGCTAAAATTCATTATTTCATCATTACTACACCTTAATTAACAAATTATTGTATAAATGTTAATAATTGTTCATTGCATACATTACCCGTGTATATAGCATAAGTGAGAATAGTCTTTATGAAGTTGTAGATAAGCCTCATCGGCCACTTGATTATTGGTTTCCTAGACATGAATTTGGAAGTAAGATTGTTGAGAGACATTCCTATTAAGCAATTTGATTCAGAAAGTGACTACTTTATGACCACTTCAGAGATTAGGTCTTTTGCTATACTCATGCTATAAAACTTGTATAATAAAAAGTCTCAAGAGTAGTGACTTGGCTTATATTTCCCGAGGTTACAGAAGTGCATCAGGCACTACAACAAATAACGAACTACTTACATTCAACAATGCTTCAGTCTTGGCTAAACAACTTGATACTGCTTCACATTCATAAAATTAAATCAGATTTTCTTTGGCTACAATCTTGTGTAAATAGATTATCCGGTGTCTCTAATTTTCCACATTGTGAAGTTTCATAAAATTTCTCGTTAAACCATTTTAATCATGTGCTTTCTAATTCCAAATATTCATATATAAGTTCCCCCTTAGTGAATATTTTTGACCTGGATTTACAATAAAGGCTACTTCTGTTTAAATATTTTTGATGTGATTATAGAAAAAAGCCACTGTTAAAACAACTCAAAAACAGTTTTGTATACATACAGTTGTTATATATGCATAGCTCTTCATAGTAACTACATATATGTATGCAAGAGTGTTTTTTGAGATGTTTAACTGTGATCATTTTCATAAATCATGTCACAAATGTTTTGACAGAAGTGGTCTATTATTGCAAATCAGGTCACATTTTATTGTTAATTTTTGGTGTGCACCCAAATACCTGAGTACATTTTACTTGCTTACTATATACACCCTGCTATTCCTTTTAAGAAGACAGTGAAAGGACAATTCAGTCTTATATCTGGAATTGTTAGGATGTCTTATTCAATATTGATATACTTCAAAGGAACAGAATCTGATACAAAAACAGTTTATCAGTTACCATATAGTTATAGGACTAAGTGTTTTGAGTTATAGTGTCATACAAGAGTAACAGACATACAGATACACAAACACACATGTATACTCTCAGCAATAAGCTAAGCTAGGTACCAACGTTTAATAGATAATGTTTAGTAATATAATATGTATCACTCACCCACTTTTAATGCCTTTACATATTCCTCAGCTATAGCACTCTCACCTATAGCTTTATTCCGGAGCGTCTCTATAACTTCTCTTCTTTTAGCATTCGGGTTAATATCCAGCCATAAATAAAACATCTTTAAAGCTTTGAAATCAGCGTCACGGTCTTGATTCAGTTCTTCTATAGCATCTAGTTCATTGGGGGGTAAACGCAGAAGCACACCAAACTCGTACCACTTTTCACTAACTCCAACAAGTTTCATTAACTCATCAAGAGTTGGTCTTTTGTTCAAAAACTGTTGGAAGTGTGCATCATCTGCTTGTTCTGCCATTGGACTGGAAAACACAACGTTCATCTCCGGGTTATGCTCGTACAATCTGCGCATGCAGTATACGGAGGTTATTTATATAGAGCGTATGTGGAGTTCAACAAGATCTAGATGATATATGTACTAATGATGTGTTGAATATTAGGTATATAATAGAAAATTATCGTTAACATTATCAAAATTATTGTTGTCATAATGTACACAACAGTATAGTCTAAACTATTTAGAGTTGACGTCATTGTTTCAGTTATAATAATTGCTATGTATGAATTAATGTTGTAACAGACATACTGTGAAATATGGATTACAAAAAGTTAGCTTTAATGACTTGTCTTTGTATCTAACAGTTAAGACGAAAGATATAGACTTAATATAATCTTCATTATAGTATTATAGGAGTAATGTTATATAATAAAAGGTTGATTATTTTTCAAGTATAAATCAAAAATATACAAAATCTATAAATAAATATTCACCTTGCTTTATAGGTTGATCACTATTAGTTACTATCAAGTTATGAGTCAGATTCTTGAAGTAAACTTTGCACTGTAAGACTGATTTAACCAATATATGGTTATATAGGTTGTATGTAGCAAACTGTTTACAAAATGTTAAAACTAAAAATTGATTTTTTAAAAGAAACAAAAACGTTTTTATTTGATAAACAATGATTTCCGTAGGACAAAAGTAATCAAAGCTATATTATGTTTACTTTCAGTTTATATTACGCAACATGTTTAACCAAATAGTGGTTAAATCAACAAATCAGCTTTTGCAGTGTGTTTTTCAGAGTGAATGATGTTCATCAGAATTACTGTCTTCTGATCTTTGTCTCTGTGTTCTGTAATAATATTAAATGAATAAACAAGTTGATACAAGCTATCACATGTAAATATTTCATGTTCTTTGGGTTTTCCTTCCTTTTTATAATGACTCTTCCCTTTTGATGGTTTACACATATTTGATGACCTTACATCATTGTTAGATAATGCATAATCTCTTTTTTCTTATTCGTTTGAATCTACTCTCTCAGATTTTCATTCCAAATTTACATTGAATATGATCATGATACAATAAAATCATTTTGATGGCATATTTTCGTAATTTCTAGATCTGTGGCTGACTAGTACTTTTTTAATGCATATGATGCATTTGAATCTAATGCTACACTTCTTTGGATGGTATCTCCACCTGGATTGGCATTTAAACATACTTTTCTATTTCTTCAGCAATATGAACCTGTCCAACAAATCTTTTCTTGATTGCAGCAATAATATTATCCCAAGTCACCTCGGTCTGTATATTACTCCAACTTTGTAAAAGCTTAGTTAATAAGTCTGGTATGTTGCTCTGTTGGAGATTTTCAAGTTCTGATCACAGACTCTCAATATATACTGTTCCAAGGATTTGATACTGCAGATGTTAACATTAGTTAACAGTTCATGATGTATAATTAGATAAAGTATTGAGTCAAATGTAAAGCCTGTATACATATATAAATACAAGTAAGTGTAAACATAGGTGTGTTGTGTGAACATTGATGTGCTTTGTAAACACATATAAGTGTAAATATTGCAGTAACATAGTATAGATTATATCATTTAGATCATTAATTAAAGTACATGTATGTTAAAATCAGTTTATTCAATCAAATAGCATTATACAGTACCTGTACAACTTCCCATGTGTTCCGATGAGAATTCAGAGACAAGTAACATTGATGATATTGATGCCCAAGAGCTAAAAAATAACAAACTTTAGTTAAGTTTTCCATTTCATTACCCACATGCTTGAAATATTTATGTTTAGCTTAAAATCTGGTAGTCTAAAAGTGAACTAATGACCTATATCTATACAAGCAACTCTTAAAAGTAGAAGCCTTTATAGGGTCTTATTTTAAAATGAGACATGGCTAGTAAACCAAATTATGCATTTTCAGGTAATAGATGGTGATGGATACAATGAAATGAATGACAAGTGGTGATCAGAAAGTAATGACTCCAGGTATTCACAGATATTTCATGAAAAATGTTTAGAAAGTAATGCATGGTATCTTACTGTAACACTCTTGACAGGATTGATGAAAATTTAATGTTTATTAACTTGGCTCACTGACTCTGATAAAACATTCTCACTTTCAAAGATTGCATTAATTTGGTCCAACACCAAACTACAACAACGTGGTTAGGTTTATTGAATTTAAATTTGTCTAGTTGTATTTTCATATTCTTGACATGTTACTGTGGGGATTAAATAGAATGAATTATTATCTTACTAGTTTGTATTTACTGCATGTATTGATTATACATGTGCTTAATGTGTCAATGTCGTTCAACATATTGAATTTATATATAGTTTTTAGCTTATATTACCTAGTTATGCAAATGTGGGTTTTGCATGGTCCAGCTTCTTCCACTGGTTATTGGTCATTTAATATAGACACAGGAGATGAATATTTGTCTAACTTTCTTCATTTACTTAAAATCACAGACATCATCTTATAGGTTTTATCTCTTGACTTTCATTAAGCTGTACATGTTCTTATTAAGATTATACATAAGGATTTCAAATACCTACTTCATTAATATTTGCAAGGATGAAATTTAGATTGCAAAAACATACAATTGAACCATTAATCATAATAAACTTAAAGTTAACAATGTACATGTACATCCTACAGTCATTTGAAAATCACTAAATAGTAATATATATGTGTGTCTACAAACTCTTCTGTTTTTGACCATAATTCTTCATAATATTTTCTACATATTTGCAACTAATTTTTCGTTTTGAATGAAATAATGATTATAATGAAACTTAATTATGCAGTTTCTTAAAATTGATTCTATTCTGCTCCTTTAGTTTCTAGAATGTAACCCTCCTAAACAGATGGAGGTCCTCAGTTAATAAATCTACTATCATCTGGACAATCCAAACCCATTGCAAAAGCAGCTGTAGTGACAACATACTCATAGCTATAGCCTAAAGCCTAAAAGTAAGATGAGTAAATATTGTGTCTTTTTGCTATTATCATTGTAATTATATACTTATAAGTATAATAATGTGTATTACGTGTATAATTAAAAAGAGAGTCTAATGAACACTTTGACTAGGGAATAAACTCAGGCCTCATGACTTGATAGTTTTACTGATTACAAAGCTACCAAGGAACTCTAAATTCCATGCTGTAAAAACAGGTAGAATATCATGAATTATACTACTCAAACCACACCCAGCTAGTGTATAATGTGATATTAGCTCCTCCTACAATTAGTGACATTCAAATAATTCCAAATCTAAAAACCACTCAATAGTATATTCATCTAAAAAAGAGGTAATACTATGAATTGTTTATGAGGTTGTTTTCACTTGTACAATGTAGTGACCTAAATAAATTACATTCTGTTCTGAATAAGACTTTTTCTGCATAACATTTCAGGAAAGAGGTGTGGTTCTGAGCAATTGAAGATCATGAGAGATATCAGTATTTTTGTATTTAATGATATCATTGTCTCATTATAATAGACCACATGTACTAGTGTTACAGCAATTTGTGATCATCATAAGCTTTAAATATATGATTTATTAGCTCATGAAAGGGTCTTGCTAAGAACAATGGTTACCATGATAACATACTGTGTTAAATGGACTTCATTTGGTTGTCAATAGACATGGTTTTATAATGAAGTAATAAATCAGTCACAACCTGTCAATTAATAATAAGTAGTAATATAAAGCACGTTTATTATATGATCAGCTGTATTTAATAGAACATGACAAGTATTACCTTATGATCATGTACTTAATATACTTCAATTGTTTGGGCAATCGAGTCTCTTTGATACTCATTGCAGCACAAGTGAACTCCACATAGCCACAGAATTCAAACCACATCAGATGAACTCCACATAGCTACACATCTTCAAACCACATCAGGTGAACTCCACATAGCCACACATCTTCAAACCACATCAGGTGAACTATACATAGCCACACACACAACTTCAAACCATATCTGGTGAACTTCACTTAGCCACACAACTTCAAGCTACATTATGTGAACTCCACATAGCTACACAACTTCAAACCACATCAGATGAACTTCACATAGCCACACAACTTCAAACCACATCAGGTGAACTCCACATAGCCACACAACTTCACCATATCCAGTGAACTCCACATAGCTACACAACTTCAAACCACATTAGATGAACTCCACATAGCCACACAACTTCAAACCAAATCGGGTTCCACATAGCTACACAACTTCAAACCACATCAGATGAACTCCACATAGCTACACATCTTCAAACCACATCAGGTGAACTCCACATAGCCACACATCTTCAAACCACATCAGGTGAACTATACATAGCCACACACACAACTTCAAACCATATCTGGTGAACTTCACTTAGCCACACAACTTCAAGCTACATTATGTGAACTCCACATAGCTACACAACTTCAAACCACATCAGATGAACTTCACATAGCCACACAACTTCAAACCACATCAGGTGAACTCCACATAGCCACACAACTTCACCATATCCAGTGAACTCCACATAGCTACACAACTTCAAACCACATTAGATGAACTCCACATAGCCACACAACTTCAAACCAAATCGGGTTCCACATAGCTACACAACTTCAAACCACATCAGATGAACTCCACATAGCCACACAACTTCAAACCACATCAGATGAACTCCACATAGCTACACAGCTTCAAACCACATCAGGTGAACTCCACACAGCCATACAACTTCAAACCACATCATAACAGATGAACTCCACATAGCCATAAAAAACAAATTACATCAGGTGAGCTCCACATAGCCACACAACTTCAAACTATACCTTATCTAAATAGACCAATAAGTTATCGAATAAGCTTAATTTACATCAAAGGTTACTAGGTAGAGTTCACCAGAATTTCTATTTTAGACGACAGCACACCACAGATCATGTGACACTTTACTATAAGTCTACCCTTAAACCACTTCCTACTTGAGACATACATACCTTTAACTATTGGATACCTTATACAGTTTGAATAAAAGAATGCCTTTTAGCTCTACATTATCAGTCAAAGAGACTAAAAATGAAACAAGAACTGTTCTTGCATATATTAGTGATGTTTAGTATCACAGTAGCAAGTCAAGAAGGTACTGTAACAACAATTGGTAATGTTGTGTTATTCTATCCAACACAGATAAAATAGCAAATGACTTAACAAAGAGAGATATATCAAGTCCATCTAACATCTCTCTCTGTTGCAAATCCCAATATCAAGAAATATTGAGATGTAAAGATGGTATTGCAGGAAGAGATGGTAGAGATGGTAGAGATGGAGCACAAGGTTTGAAAGGAGACAAAGGAGAAAGCGGAATGAAAGGAGAACGAGGTCCTGTAGGACCACAAGCACCAAAGAATGGAGGAGTCAGTTATATAAGATGGGGTAAAACAACATGTCCTACAGGTGCTACCTTAGTTTACAGTGGAAAGGCTGCAGGTAGTCGTTACAGCAAAGGAGGAGGAGCAAGTAATCACTTATGTCTACCTAATGATCCAGAGTACTTAGCATATCAATCTGGTAAAAATAGTCATGGCTCAAAAATATATGCTGCTGAGTATGAAGTTACAATAGAATCTCTATCTGGTCTTCATAATCACAATGTACCATGTGCAATATGTTATGTCTCTAATCGCACAACAGTACTCATGATACCAGCTAAAATAACTTGTCCTACATCATGGACTAAAGAATATTGAGGATATCTTATGGCTGAAAGGTTTGATTATAAGCCTTCAACATATGAATGTATTGATGAACATTCTGTTGGTATACCAGGAAGTGTTGCTAACACTGATGGAGCTCTTTTCCATCATGTTGAACCTATATGTTCTGGTGTACTCTGTCCTCCATATGATGAAGCTAAAGAGTTAGCCTGTGTGATATGTACCAAGTAATCATTAATATCACTACAACTTTTGTAATGGGTGGTATCTTTGATCCTTTTTTTCACATGAATCTAATTACCTCAGTTTTAATTTGTGCTAATTGTTTTTCTAATAAAATTTGATTACAGAAAAAATTTAATTGCAGCTTTAAACAAATATAATCACCATTTAATTCCCTTTGTTTCCATTCATACAGAGAATCTAACTACTACTAGGAATACATAGATACACAGGGTTTGCCTTGTGCAGTAATAGGCTAGATTTATTGAAAAGCTTTGCTTTCTTAGTGTCTCCAGAATAAAAATAATTGTTTGCATTTGTATAATCTACTTTCTATAAAACTACACTATCCAAAAAGACTGTGATAAGTTTGAAAATAATGTCTAAAACAGTACTGTTACTTTAGTATAAATGTGTTTTAGTGGTGCTTATAACAAGTAAAAACAATAGCATATGACAGACAGTTTATAGAAGACATTTATAAGCATGTTGTTATAGCATAACTATTTCAATATTTTATATACACCTATACTGGTACTATGACAGGTCTGTACTATCTAAAAACTATTCTATAACTAAGATATTGTTACAGGACAATGCTATAATATCAGCAGCTATTAATTTTATTTTGTTAATAATTTTTTAATGATTTGATAGCAAATTTTTGTGAATATTATTCTCAAAAGTTGAGAATAATAATAAAACAATGTTACGATTTAGAACGTCAAAAGTAATAAAGTTGCTAAGTTCTCATCACAATTGAACAATTCATTTTCAGATTTATTTTCCAAGTCACTATTTTTATCAATTATACAGGCATTGTTAGGACTATTTTTAGAGGTATATCATTAGGGCTAATCTACCATTTCCATGTCGGAATGTTCTCAGGAATTCTTTTATTGACAACATCGCCGTAAATTATTTTGTTAGCCAAGATGTTGTTTTCTTGGCAATTTCTTGGTCTAACGTTTCAATGAATTTGTTCAAGGTTTGAGATCTAGAGCGATATCATATAATGTGACGAAAAATTGATCGTTGTCAACATTTGTTTCCTGTTCTGGCATCATGTCAGGTGTTACATCTTGCCATAACTTCATTTCACCTGTAGTCTTTTTACTGCTTTTACTCGCCTTTCAATTAGCTAGAAACAACAGAAATATAGTTTAAATTTTTTATTTTTATGGTTATATTTTCATTTTAGTCGTTTTGACGAAATGTTATATGGACTTTTGCGAGTGCTTCATTAGATCTCCCTCCCTTTTGCTGCTTCTTTAAGTGATTTCTGATATATCCTAGTACCATCTTAATAAAATTATATTGTTAGCTAGTGTTACCGATAACATGTTACCTGCTTCATTTGTCCCTGTTTTTAGGTTTCCTTCACGTTGTGCAATAATCGATGACACAACCATACAGCTAAATTATAGACAGACAAAGTTTGTATTATTATTCCAGTCAAAAGCCATTACCATTAATTTTTGACCTGTAATCTATAGCACATTGTAGTTTTAGCATAATGATGAAACAATTACAATATCATGATAATTATGGAATTACCTTACATCTATTAATGATTCATACACCTTTTGATGTATTAATAGCATGCATAGGTTGTTATGTAGTAAACCTTGATCAGAGAATACCTAACCATACAAATATTGTGAAAGCATTGATATAGATAGGAAAGAAATGTAATAAACTAGCAAATGTACGATGCTATATAGCAATGTAATAATAAGTACTTATAGACTGCATACTTACATCAATATATAGATGTTTTAAGAAAGCTTATAAGTGCTTTATTTCAATATAATAAGCTATGAAACAAAGTATATAGCACCCTTTTCTCACAGTGCTATCTTCTAATTTGGTCACTAAATTAGTAATTGATCTCATTTATTTTCATAAAAGATTTTTAAAATTAACAATTCTTGAATAATTGTTTTGTAACTATCAATAATGTGAAGTACTACTTGTATTAATCCTGAAGACATTACTTTTAATATAGTTAATGTTAATAAGTAATCTTATAATACATTCTATACAATCTTGAAACAACTTTTTTATCTATATAATTTCTGTGATGGATTTATATCAAGTATTTCAATTCAATCTATATGCTATTATCATGAATTATTGCAGCAACATTACAGCATTTTCTTACCTTCTTTAAATATTGTTGGGATGATTGTTGGATTTTTTTGATTATATTTTAATGAAAAAAGGTTCTCGTTAACTACTTGGATGCATGTAAATATTTCCTTTAGTTTACAGCACATCTTATTAAAAATCATCTAATACAAACATTACTTGTTCTGGACTAATTTGTAAATGTCAGTTAATAATAATTAAAAATTATGATTTCAAATAGATTATTTTCTTAATTGTTGTTAATAGTGACTCTACCTCATTAAGAAGATTTCACTGCTTACATTAATCAACTATTGAATTCTCATACTATTTTTTACTAACATTCACTTAGTTTGTAGTATTAATAGCAATATTTACGATGTTTATGAATTTGCACTTACCTCTATTAGTTTGGTAGTTAGAGCATATTGATCTACTTCTATCTAGATACTCCAAGAAATGGTGCTATAAGTTTATCTCGTAATGGGTATACCTCATCATCCTATTACTATGGCATTGTGAGGGTCTATTACAATAATGGATGAGGTAATATCTGTAATGATGTTTATTGCAGTTCTACTGAAGCTAATGTCATATGTCATCAATTGGGATATACTGAAGCATCTAGTTACACTAGAGCGGATTAGTGAGGTAGAAGTTATAATCATACACATAACTAGTCAGGTTTTGAATATCTCTTTTTAGTTATGGCACTGACATGCACACTGTCTATGAAGATGGATGATCTCAACTGTGCTAGTAGCAACTACCTTACTATATTTCAGTGTTCATTCTTTACATACATTGATAGTGGATGTATTAACACTAACTCTTATGATGCTACTGTGTACTGCTGTAAGTGTATAGATATTTCTTTAGCATTTTTTCTGTTTGGTACAGACACCACTAAAATCTGGAACAGTAATCCTTTCTCTGGTATGACATGTTGTCAGGGAGGAAATTATTCTAATAAGGGAGACGTAGAAGTCTATTGTAATGGACAGTGGGGGACAATATGTGATGATGGATTTAGCTCTACTGATGCTCAAACTATATAATTATGATCACCTTAACCTGTAAGAAACAAAAAGTATATATACTTAATATTTGGAGTCATTTTAAAAATAATATAAAACTTCTAAGTTTTGCTTAATTTGGTTATCAAGCATTAGGAACATATTGCATTATTTGTTATTAATTTAGACTGGCTACTTCTAGTCAACTAATTTGGAGTACAAACATGTATAATGCTTCCTCTGACACATGTTATGGTACTAGTAATTCCTGTCCATCAACTTCAATAACTAGCTGTAACCACTATGAAGATATTACTGTCACATGTAGTAAGTTGTTATATAAATAAATTGCACAATTTGTTAAATGATCTAATTACTTGAGTTTATTGTTATGATTTTTGTATTTATTAGTTTACAGCAGTTCATATTCAAAGTCTTCTAATTCAAAGACTACTTGTTCTGGATTAATTTGTGAGTATTATATATGTAATTACATTGAATATCTAAGAAATGTCTTATAATCTTAATCTCAAGAATTTGACTTTAGAGCTTATTACTAACATCATTCTTATGTTATTATGTTGATGTAGCATCTAGACATATTGGTTTTGGTACTGCACATCTTTATTGTAATAGATATGCCTTACGCTCTTATTACTATGGTTAGTACAGATCTATATCAATGGACAATGGGATAATATCTGTGCTGATACCTACTACAGTCAATATGAAGCTGATGTCATCTGTCATCAATTGGAATATAATGGAGTATCAAGGTATCTTCTAAAACAGCCTACGAATTCTAAATGCAACTCGTGGAGGGTCTGATCATAACACTGTAGAAGGACCCACTGTGGAGGTAGGTATACTGAGGCTTCCTCCTCCTCCACCTTACTCTGACATCTCTAATAATAAGTGAAAAATATTAACTTACTATATACATTAAATTTTTTATTGTTGTTGCTATCTTTTTGTATACATTAATTTTTGTAACTATAGATCTGTGTTTGTTCTTTATTGCTTAAATATCAACATTATTAGAATGTATTTTTTACACTGATTGTAAGTAATGTAATTAAACATTTTTAATGAAGGTTTTCTTTAATTAATTGTCAGTAGCTTTTATTAAAAATAATTATGATGTAACAATATGGTTGGACTATATTCACTATAGTTATACAGGCTTTCTTATAATAGGCAAAATATAGAAATATCTGTTTTTTACTTTGTATGCTTATTCATAGTCATACATATGATAAGTGTTGTTTTCTTGAACCTTATATAAACCTTGGTGATCATGGTCATTTATATTGTATAAAAAATTTATATATATCTGTGTGTGTGTCTGTATAATATGTATATTAAGGGTCTTATAACATAGCTTGGTGCAATGCATACAATGGACACTCAAAAAATGACTTAAATATGAGCAATTCTAATTTTCTCAATTATATCTATGTTTTAACTGGTATTGATGTCAATATTATATTAAGTGTGTTCATACTAAGATAATATTACTGACAATACTACAGATAATATTGAACACATACATTTGAGGTATGATGGTATATTATATAACCTGAGGTGATGTGACATATATCATATCATGAATATGAACATTTGGCATTGTAATGATTTTACATCTTATTTTTATATCCTGCATACCTGACTTTACAGATCTTGTTTTATAAATCTAAAGTTTATAGAATATTACTCAAACATTAATGCAGGTACCAGTTTAAGGAACTGAAGTGAAAATTGATAATGACAGAACAAAGGATAACTAGATATAATAGTTAGTAATTTATGAGCACTAATTCTGGTTTAGGGAGGCTTCTAAATAACTAAATGATCTTGATCAGTAAAAAGTACACTTGCAAAGATTTTTGAATTTGTATATGTCAGTTATACAATCTTATCCAAAAAAAGTAAAATTCTTAATTTTTTTTAAATTACAACATAACCAAAAACAAGTAGCATAACAAACTTCACTAAGATTAATATTTAGCATGCAAAGATGGAGGACAGTGCTTCAATGACTGTAACAGGAATCATTTTTTGGAGGATGATTGCCTGAAGAAGTACATATGCTCATATTGTCTAGAACAAATCTCTAATAAGTACTGAAAGTGAGTGAATTCTACTTTTTGTAAAAGTTGTGCTGGGGAGAGATGGAAAATGGTAAAAGATGTAACTAGGAGATAATGATTGTGGAAGTAAAGGAGTGAGACTGGATTCTCGTTTGAATAATACTAACTTTGTGACAGAGGACACAGAATATATTCTGTGATAACTCGGTATATACAAAGGTGTTTTGCTTAATAGTGAACTGTCGTCTGAGGATGTGTGTATACCTGATGAAAATGAGTCATAATGTCCTTGTAGTTGGAGTGGTAGTCTTTAGAGTAGTCTTCAGATCTGAGAGTATGATTGATTACTTAGGATCTAATGAGAGTTAAAACCAGAAGGCAAGGATGTAATGATATCATCTGTAGAATCGCAGTCATCACAATTCTCCTGTTTTATTGGAATGAGAGAAGAGTGTAATACAGCTGATTGAACAATGTAATCTGGACAGGTATGTCTCAAGTGCATGTCAAGTTGACAAAGAGATCTCTACCAATGACACTTAAAAGTAACTTTGGAAAGACATTAACTCTAGTAATTTATTCAAATATTCAAATCAGCTACAAATTTCCATGACTCTTTTCCTGTGATAAGTTCTCTCATCATCATCTGTTCTCTTATCATGAAGAGTTCAATTCCTTTTTATGTAAAATTGACAATGAGTTTGCTAGTATAGATGTTTATGTTTACCTATATTATGTTCAGGTAACAAACTGATTTGAGTGCTTCCTTCTAGTTGGTTTTTCAGGAATAGTAAAATCTTGAAATATAGCTTTCATCAATGTTTGATAGTCTAGTTCTTCAAGAGAACTGCCAGATATTAACTTAAAGGCTCTGATTGGAACATTTTCCATAAGTAGTGTTGGTATTCGAACAATGTTTTCATGGACTTCATTGGAAATAGATCAAGTGAAAGATATAGTAAAATTTGACTGACGATGATAGTGATAATCACTAGGTGGTATAGTAGTCATCTGGATAACCATATCATGGTATAACATCTTGGTGGACATGAATATTACTATATATTGCCAAAGTAGTTGGATGGGTCAGATCAACGAACACATATGGCAAGGTAAATTGATGAACATGACATGGGTAAGGTCACTTCGTAAGAAGGTATTACTTGTTGATTTACCATCTTAAGAAAGTGCTTGCTAACTCTATTGCTATTGCTATAACACTCTTTCATTTTCATGGTACAGATATCTATTTGATCCTAATTACCATATTTGGACATATACCTATATAGATATAGTGTGACGGTTACATTTATAATGTATAGATTAGGGCTGGGGATTTATAATGATGGTCCAATGCATCATGATTTTATTGAAATAGGTGCAGTTGTGATTTGTAAAATTGTAATCATTGTCACCACATGCCATATACATGTGCATACTTGAAAAATTATTTTCTTCTGTTGGTCAACGAGATATTTTGCTAAGTTAAGGAGCTAGCAGATCTGTATTGAGGTGTTTTAGTTTCCAGTGGAGAAGTCTAAAGTTAAAAATAGAAGGTATTTAACTTAAGAGTCATTTGACTATATCACATCACTATCATAATATCATTTATTGACTAATTTATTTTATTTTAAGATACTTTGGTTTGTACATTTAAATTTGGATTAAAATAAAATTTATATCAGATAATGGTGATGCTGAAACTAGTAATCACTCAACACAATTATAGATGTGATCTGAGTTCATTATTATACATGAACTAAATCTCCGTACAAATGACAAACTGGACAGTTTGAAGCCATGTTTAAACTCATGTTGTAAATAAAACATCATACTTATTAAAATTCATCACATTGTTCATCATTTTATTTAAAATGTTTCATTTCATGTTATTATATTGCATATAATAATTACGCGCATGCGCAAACAGTATTTAGCCTATGGTACGGCGTTCATATTAATTTTTACAAGCTCCACCTTTCTTCTTGACAAATGGATGATTTACTCGAAAGTTATAAGAAAGCCATTATCAATACCTTTAATTCTCAATATGCTGACCTCAGTTCAGCTCTACGAGGATGTATGACAAAGTTTAGTGAGGAAGCATTTGCCGCTAGTCTTATAACCGCGTCCGTTATGAGAGGCGAGAAATTTGCTGACATAGCTAATTCATTTACAACAGGATTGAAGTTGAGGAATACTGCAGAGGAAGTACAGACACACTGTGAATGCCTTGTTAGAATTCTTGAAGATCTTGGAGGACCAGCAGCAATTGCTGGTAGGAATCTGGTGGCAAGTCTATCAACATTAGATCTTCAATACAGTATGTCACTGGTGATGTCATTAGTAGATGTTTCAACTCTAATATGTATTGTTGGCATAAATAAGATTAATTTCTGCTTAATAACCAAAATTGAAGTCCAAACATTATTAGAAATACAACTAGAAATTGTTATTGATACATTAAATTAATGTCTGATGGTGCTGCACACAGGATCAACTATTCCCTGGTCTAGCATAAACTTTGAAATTAGTATTATAAATGAAGATACTGTGTTTAGTATTTTTGTTGCACATCACTTGTAAAACATTATGTCAATTGAACAATGTCCTTTGATACCATAGTTTCATCAATACAATGTCCATTCCATTATTGTGTTATCTACAAACACAAAACTTAATTACAAAACAATTATTAAACGCAAAGTAATTATTATAGTATATTGCCCAATAATAGAAGCCATGAACAGGAAATAAATATTATTTCACAACAAGGCATCTGTAACTAAATATAGTCATATGCAAACAAAATCCATACATATGTTTGACTATATAGACACACTCTGAACACTATATACTTAACTCCATATATTATATATTGAAACCCAAACTAGTGTAACTCAATTACTAAAACAAATTAAGAAACCCAAATGAAATTATTGTAGTATATTGCCCAATAATAGAAGCCATGAGCAAGAAATAAATACAGTAGTCACATGTAAACAAACTTATTTTATGGTTGATTATATGACACGCTCTGTAAAGAATATACTTGACCCCATGAGCTTAATAGAATTATACTAGAGAATAAAAGTGAAAAAAGTAACAATAGATACTACTGCTGTAATCTTTTAATGTTAAATGGATATTTCTTTGATTGTGTTAGTAAACAAGTGTACATGTTAATATATATGTTGTTTATATATCAGTACAATAACTATAAACTAAGTAAGTAAAATTAACTATAATTTAACCAATACATTCTAAATAATACAATAGGATGAATTAATACACTAATTTTTACATTATAGCACTAACAGTTGTAAGTAGTTCCATTAAATCCTCTGTAAAGTCTTTGTGAAAAAACTAGAGTTTATTTTGCAATTAGTATGAGTGAATATTTAACCACACCCTCATTAATAGTTGAAATGTTTGCATTGACCTTTGTGTATCATTCATAGCTAATAATCAATGTCTGTCTCCACTAATGTTCATCAGTCATGATTATATTGATGTACATTTTAATATATTAATGATTTTAAGTGTATACAATTTACTATGTCCTAAAGCATGCAGAAAATGCTTTTCTCTCCTATTGATTTATATTGCATTAATGGATGCCATTAATCTATTATTGTTTAGTGTTGTTTGAATTTTTGATATCTAGCTGTCAAAATGCTAGAAGATAGAAATCAATTTTCCAACTAGTTCAAAAGTAAAAGAAGCTTTAAAGGTTTACTTTATTGCAGCACATACAGTAAAGACTATAATAAAATTTATTACTTGTCAAGCAGTTCATTATTTGTCACTTAGAATGTACAGTGTGAAATGGACATGACCTTTTTATAAAGTTATATCACAACATGGTCTGGGACAATTATAGGATTACCTGGCATGCTGTATGCACCCTACAATAAAATTAACTCATGAATATTTCTGTTGTATGCTGTAAACCCGTCATTTTTAATTTAGATCTTTCAACTCTATTGAGACAGTATGGGCTCTCATTTGAAGAACTAGAGAAAGGGTGTGATGATGGAGTTTTCAATTGAGGTCTCACAACATATGAATGATGACTATATAGCAGCTGGCCATTGTCTTGGTTTATCAACTCAAATGGTATTTAGCATTTCACACAGTGATAAAAGTGATATACAAAAGAAGAATGAGATGTTGTGGACATGGAAAAGAAAAATGGGTTGTGCAGCTACCTCCAAAGAATTGGTAAAAGCTTTATTAAAAATGGAAGATCAATTTGTTGCTGAATCTATTTTGAGATATCTTTCAAAAAGAACGACACCATTGCTGCTAAATGCGACATCTCATCTTGCTCCAGAGAAAGCAGAAAATCGCTACCCAAACTGAAAAAGATTTATCAGTGTGTGAAAAAGAGGCAGTAAGAAACAAGCTAATGGATGACAATCGTGATGTACGTGAAGCTTATACTGTCTTTGTTGCTCAGCTTATACAATCATTTGTTAAACGTGAAGTTCATCCAAAAGTCATTCAATCTATTGTACGTAGCTATGGTGTTTCAGAAGGCCATCAAAGTCGACCAATTGTGTTTGATTTTCAAAGAGATGACAGTGTGTATGATGTGTTTTCTGAGTTGTCCAAACACTGCACATGGTTCAACTATGAATCATTTCAAGTAATAGTTAAGGTTTTGGGAGATGAATCTGAAAGGAAGAGCTTAAAGGAATATGAAGATAAACATCTAATTCCATATTTAAAATGCTCCATTTTTGAGATACCATGTGCTCCATTTTACAATCAATCTCTACGTACCAAGATTGTCCTTAAAGTGTCTGCAGATCTCATCATAACTGGAGGAGAAGTAAAAGCTATTCAACGCAACCTTGCCAAATTGTTGGGTTTTCAAAGTGGTGCTATCTTACACTTCCATGATTACAATGAAGGCTGTATTGAATTAGTATTTAGTCTTCCTACAGTAGTATTCGAGAAAGGCTCTCCTGAATCCAAGCTGTTCACTTACATTGAATGGAACAAGTCTATCGAATCTTACAAAGTTAATGTTGATCTGGTGTCTATGTTGTAAGTCTTATTTTAAATACACTTTCATCTATGACCTATATTAGATCATGTTCCGAGAAACCAGAAGTATCTCTACTTGTTAAGTTACTGCAAACAAAAGAGGATATTCTTAAAGAACATTTAGAGAGAGAAGACACAAAACAAAGTTAGTATTTTATATCTATTTATATATGTACTCTGACCTATACTACATTGTGTCATCACATGCATAGCTACTAGTTTGCTCTCAGGTCATCATATTATATTCTTAACTCAGTGTGATTAATTGCCTTCACTGCATAGGGGCTAATGACAGTCAGCTCTGCCTTAACTTATGTAAATTTCATTATTACTAGCACACAGTATGGAAAGAGAAGGACCACAAGACCAATCATCAACATACACTTTTTCAGGTACATGTACATCAATAGAAATATATCTATGTACCTGATATAAACAGAGAAGCTGAAACTTTTGGATAGAATGAATAAGGCTAAGACATTAGAGATTGAACAGTTGACCAAGCATAAAGAATGTGAGCTATAGTACTATTAGTGGTTGCACACCATACTGGTAATATGGTTATGTTGTATAGTAACTAATAAACTATTAGAAGACAAACAAGAAAAGATAAAAGCATTACAAATGGAAATAAAATCATTGAATATAGAAATAATGACCAGAGGAGAAAGAGGAATCAATCAACTGGAGGAGAACATGAAAGGTAAGAAAAAAAGAAAATGTTATGATATGTCTTTACAAGCCTATCGTTGATATACAAAATCTACATAAGATTATAATTATTAGTATAATTTATTATAGATTCAAATATAATTGGTACAAAATTGAAAAAGACAATGTCATTAGAAGTTAGTCAGTTAAAGTCAACACAAAAAGGTGAGAACTAACATACAATAAAAAATAGTTTATTTGTTAATGATAAAAGACAAGAAAGAGCATGAAACTCTTATAAGCTCTAACTTGAAGTAATTTATTATATACATTGTGATTATGTAGTATAGACTTTCTCTAGAGAAAACAAGACTAATGGCACAACCACGTGTATAAAATGAAGAAATATGCTCCATGCAGAGGTCACACCCATAATCGTAATATCAATATTGTTCTAAATATAGAACAGTATTTCTAGAGCTCTATACCTAGAATTTTAATCAATTGTTTAGGATTTAATGCTCCTTTCACTTTCTTGTCCTTTCTCATTATGGGCTCTTGTTGTTATATATAATTATTATGTTTAAATATAATATATTAATGTACATGTGCTATACATGTACTTTGTATTCTACAGAATTACAGAAGGAGCTGCAATCATTACAAGAGATGATAACATATCTTACTTTACAACTGAGAGAGAAAGAGGAAAGAAATGTTCATTTAACACAGAACATTAAAGGTAGCATGTATAACTCTTTACTTTATCTGTTGTTTCTTATAGAACTGAAGTCTCGGATATTAGAGATCAGAGATCTCCTTAAAACTAGTCATCCACAGCTAAGTAAACAACTTGAAGAACCACTTGATACCAAACTAAAAGGTAGTCATACAAGTTCTATATAAAACTGTACTTTGTAATTCATTTTCTTTAATTTTTTACATTAGGCATAGAGGCATATGAGCTAGTTGACAAGATGGAAACATTAGAGAACCTCACATCAAATGTCCAAGAAAGTATTATGTAACTATTAAAGATTTTCAATTATTTTATTATTTACTTTGTAGCTATGGACAAACAACAAGAGATTGCAAAATTACAGGAAGTGATTAGTTCACTTACTCATCAATTGACACAGAAAGATAAAATGATCAATCAATTAACAGCAAAAAATAGAGATGAACAGGATCACCAACAGGCAGATGATAAACTACCAAGTAAGTTGACATCATAACTTTAGACATTATAATGGATGCAATTAAATTATATACTCCATGGTAAGTGTATACTAGAATACAGCACACATGTAGAAATTGTGATATATCTTCCTTCGAATTCATGCTCAGCAACTACATGTGAAATTTATTCCACAAAACATGAATAAATCTTAGTAGTTACTTTACTGAGAAATATTTGATAGCAGAAATTTACTTTTCAAAAGTAGTTATTTTAATATCAGTGCATACAGCTACCTCCAGCAATATAAGTAATTACTTCCTAAAGGATAAAGCAATCAAGTATCTGAATACAATTTGAAGACTATTATTTTAACTTAGTTCTATAGTCACATCATATATATTCAGTGTCCTGACATATTAAAATGATGTCACCTTTATTACATACTTTATAATATTCAATGTTTGATTCAAATGTGTATGTATTATAGATAGTACAACATATATTTTCGTATCATACCATAATACTACATTTTGTTAAATCATGGCATTTGTAAAGTATGATATTTAAATTTTGGTAATAACACTGACTAGATTACTATGGCAAATAAAGTTATGAAAATGAAATTTAATCTACAAAGAGAAATAAATTACAAAAACAAAACACACAGCATTTCACAAACATTTTGTTACATAATGTTAGTGTACATTGCTTGTAAATCAACTTAGTATCTTGTGATGCAAGACATAGTTTACTGACAGCTGTTTAACAACTCAATGCTCTGTGTGCCAGTTTCAGTAACTTTGACTCAATTGATGTACTTTATCCTAACTAGCTCATTATCTGCTTAAATTATGTTTTTATAGTAACCTAACACAGTAATGGTATCTTCTTATTCTTTAAGCAACTATAATTGTAGTTGAACATATTAATGTGTGTATAGCTGTTGTTAAGTGTATAAAATATATAAAATATCTATTGTTTTATTGTAGTAGACACTGAAAGTGTTAAATGGACTAGCGATAGTGTTACACTTACTTCACCTACTGTGGCAGAATGCAAAGAAGTGATACATCAATTAAAGAAACGACAACACACAACATGGAGTATTAAACTGAACTTATTATTTCCTGATAGTTTACTAACAGTATTATCTGATATCAATGAATGTCTAGTAATTGGACTTGATATAGTAAACACTCCTTTTGACAGTGACTGTGTCAGTGAACTAGTACAAGTAGTAACTTCTAGCAAAACAATTGAGTACCTACAGCTTGTTTCCTCCCCTCTTTTACCAGATACATATCATTTACTAACTACCACTCTCAGTAGTAACAATACAATCAAGTCATTGTACTTGTATGGTGATGATAACATCACTGACAAGGATGTGCCTCAAATCTGTGATATTGTTATAAACAATAAGACATTAAAAGTATTATACCTCACTAACTGTCCTAATATTACTGAATATGGTATACAACAAATTCAGAATGTATTAGTTTATAATAACAGTTTGTGTGAATTATTCGTTAATGGTAATTATCTCCGGTTTTAGTTTTTGTATTATTGTTATCATATTTACATATTTGTCATATTTTTTATTTAAAATAAATTAATTGGAAAACAGAAATGCATTCTGGTTGAACATTGCAGACAAGAAGGCTACATATGAATTAGTTGTCAAGTTGGGCTCAATCCTCCTTACTGGTGGCACTTAAGACCAAAAATTGAAAACATATCATCTCCAGTATTGTATTCATCATCAGTAATTTAGTGTCTGTCAGTAATTTAGTGTAGATTTAGTGTCTGTCTTTCCCTGTTATGGATTCAATCATCATCTTCTGTCTCAGTACTTCAAAAGATCAATTCCTCATCATGTAATTACATGTAAATATCGAGTGTGACCATTGACTTTCTAATTTAACTCCTAGACTATGCAATGAGAATGAACTGATATTGGACACTTCTTTTGCTTGTGAAGCTGTTTGGATTCCACAGTACCACAGAGTTTGTATGCTCTTTATAGCATCCTCAACTACTTCCTGTCCTTTACATTCAACTATTCTTTTAAATTGTCTTTTAATGAGCTTATAAGTGACATGCTTGATGTTTACTTCAGTTTTGATGCTGAACATGCAATATAGCTTTTAATATAACATTATCAGCAATTATAGTCCTGGAATAATTACCTCCAGATCTTTTCTCTAGAAAAGAAAGACCTTGAGGTCTAGATTTGTTTGGTAAACTGTCTCTTCAAGAGGAATATTAGGCATTGAGCTGAAAGGCTCTGTCATAGCTGGACTGATGGCAATATTTTTCATAACTGGTATTGCCATTCGAAAAGGTTTCAGGGATTTCATTGGAAATAGCTATTGGTGTGTACAGTGAGACTTGACTGAAGGTAATAGTGAAATGAGTAGGCAGGTAATCGTGATCTGAATAGCCACAACATGATACATCTCAGCTAAGATGGCTATGTGGAGTGTAACATCGTAAAAGGTCTGATTCTAATAGAATGATTAAAACATTGTTATTACTAAACTTTATTAAATAACCCACTCAATGGTTGATTATCATATAACTATATCCTAATAATACAAGGAGACAACTAATGTCATTGACTGAAGTCTTCCTTCCATTATTGAAATATTATAAGCATTGTCATTTGCAATATGAATTTAATTCAAGAATCCCTAAAGATGATGGCCTACTCTCTGTACATTATATTACTGTATACTATAATATATAGATACTGTGATGACTACATTTATAGAAGATGCTCTGATGACTACATTTATGATGTATAGATTATGATCTAGGTATTTATTACAGTAGTATTATACTTCACTGTATACCTGATAAGTGTTTAACAGGTGATGATAGTGGATCATCATTATACATACTGCTAGGTACTAGAAATATAAACTAAACTACTTTATAGTATAAGTTTCAATTTACCTTTCTTTTACTTGAAAGCAGACTTAAATTGTTCCATCACAAATGTTCTTGCATCACTCATTTTAGACTGCATTCTAACATTTGCTATTAGCATTCAGTGTGTATACATATACTATAGTTGATTGTTAAGCCCTTCTCTTTATAATGCTAGATTCTATAGTAAATTATTGTCATGCACACAGCGAAGTTGCTAAGTTTGCAATCACAATTATTTCTGTGTTCATTTTACCTTCCTTTTTTAATGTAGACTTTTATCCTTGTATCTCCCTCTCTTGCTCTCTGTTGTGACAATTGTCTCACTGACCTCAACTCTAATGTCTTTTTACTTTACTTATTTTATCCAATAGTTTCAGCATCTCTGTTTACATCTCTGTTGCTGTATTAACAAATAAAGTAGTTAAAAATATTAAAAAACATCAAAAGTTACAATGACAAGAATATTACTGTCATTTTAACAAGTTTTTGTTATTTTGCAAACACATTCACACACACTAGATTAATGGTTCTTTTGATATTATAATGGTTTGTTACAATCAACATTGATGTAATGAAAGGTACATAATGAACAATAAAGTATAAGATATTAGTTTCAAATAACTGTTATGTGTGTTCATACTTTCACAGTAGCCCTAGACAATCGATTTGTGATAGTAGTGTATACACCAGATCGTACTCCTTCTTCTTTTAAATTTAGAACAAATTCCTGATGAAAAGCAAAGGCTCAAGAACTGATTTATCATATTCCAAATTGAAAACATACTACCGTAACAGGAAAGAAGATGGCTTCTTTAAAATTTCGAGTGTGTTGTAGCAGGACTTGTTTAACCATAACGTATAAGTAATTCCTACTTGGATTCTCTGAATAGTATAATGAAACTATCATTGATTGGTTACAGTTGCCAAAAACGTCATCATGTGGTGTGCCAGACTGAAATAATAGAGTTAGCAGTGTTGTATCAGAAAAGAACCTTACTTTCACTGAGAGTAATACATGAGACAAAGTATCCTTCTTTCTCTTTGAAGTTGTTAACTTAATGAGAAGTTTGAACACCTCCAGAGACACGTAATTTAAAAATCACTACTGTAAAACCATGTATATAAACATGCCATCATTTCAGGTTAATATTGATCTTTCTCAATCATAATTATAACTTTATTATAATCAATTAGCTCCAACTAGTCTTCCATTACAGCAAGCTTCACCTGATATCATTTCTGCCATGAAAAGTTTATTCTCCAATATTGAGACATCAGTTATATTACATATAGGTATATATCTCATTGGAGTTCATTGTGTAACATGTCTTGTTTTGTAGGCCTAAATGAATTAAAATTGGAAGTACTGATTATTAAGCTCACTTAGTTATTGTGTTAGGATCTGATAGTATTTTACCATCATTTGGAGTTATAACCGAATTATAATTCTTGGCAAGGAAACCTGTTGCTAGGGTTACCAAATATCAGTCAAATGGTGTACATGAACATTACTGTTGTTATGTTGTGTCGGAAAAATTAGACTCTTAAAATTGTTTTCAATCATTGCTGGATCTTACTGATTATTTTGTTTCGCATATACATCACTCCTTTTCACAAACTGACAACTCTTTTTATGTATGTCTTAATTGGAGTATTGAAGGAAATAATTAACAATTTTCATGATGTTAAAATGATGACTAACTGTTAACATTACAATGAAGGTTGAATTTAAAAGACATGCACTTGTTTTGACATTATATGGTGTCAAAATAACACACAGTTATTAATTTAACATTCCACATTTCTTTTACCCACCGCTTGTTATAATAACAATACATTGGCCCTGATGTTTTAAAAGTATGAGTTCTCAAAATGAAATTATTTTTACTATGTAATGTTCAGAGATGGAGGCTAAGAGCAATATTATCTATCATTAGAGAAAAGTTATTATATTAAAGTGGACAGTCACTAATATCTAAACATACATAAATAGATTGAGGGACTTGATAAGAAAATTGATATGTGAAAGTCATCATCACATTATCACATCAATTACTGAACCATGCACTTGCCATACTCTCTGAGTATATATTTCCTATAGTTGCTATGTCATGTTAATATATATATTAATAAGACATTAGTGAAAATATAAACTTCACATTAGGTAAATAAGAGTTATACCCACCCTATCTCTTCCTTTCCATGGGGAGGAAGGTGGAAAGCTTGGCTAAGTGAGACAAGTCTCAGATTATTTACAATATCTTTTAAACAGCTAATATCTAATTGGAAAACACATCAGAATCAAACTTTTAAACAAATAATAACATTAAACTAATCCTAGCAGTTTAATTCACTTAGTTTATGTACTTCTCAAAAGGGTGTGGCTGTCCACATGCTCTGAGTGATGGTGGAACTTGTAACATCACAGTAATAATAACAATGTATGCTTTATTCAGCTTTTTTTGCTATTTAAATCTCAGTGCTTATAAAAACAACAACAACACTAACAATAACATGATATCAGCTAAATTTACAGCTATATTATATCAACTCTAATCTACCATGAAGTTTAGTTCACTGTGTAGTTCTCTTTTTATTATTTCAGTCCACTCAACTTGAGGGGTGTTAGACATGTGTACATGACCATCTAGATAACTTTTTTATTATGTTCTTGTAATTCAGTGTGATTTTTCATAAAATTTATTCTTGTCAGGAAGTCACCCATGATGTTACTGTAGGTAGGTTTCTTTAGTACATCATTACTAATAAGACCAACAGCAAACATTTCTTCTAGCTAGATCTGCTATTAAAGGTTTTAACAAGCCAGACAGATCAGCATAATGCTCTGTGAGAACCTTCATGTTTCCCTGTTGTCAATATCTATTGAGCATAATATATCAAATAATTGATTAGTTGATTTCACCAATATATGGTTATACAAGTTGAATGTATGTAATAAATTATTTGATGCAATAAAGTTAACATCATGTATACTTTTTGTTAATAATATCATTGCATTAAATGTACTGTAGAATAGACTTTCATGTATTTCTAATTGTTAGAACTACAATAATGGGATGCTGGACCATTGTTATTATTACAAAATTCATACATATTAGTACATAAACAGCTAGCAACAATGTCAAAGCTATATTTATAATAATCATAACAAGTAATAATTTATGATACTAGGTCATACATGATCTTTTTTGATGAATTGTTATATTCAGTGGAGGTGTTATACCCTTCACTTCAACAGGATATACTATAAATACTCAAAAGTATCTGGACTATCATCAGTATGTATTAGAAAATGACATAATGGTAGTTCAGAACTAGGAGATAAGCCAAACTTATCAATATCATTTTGCCATAACTGTTATAAATGTGCAGGGACATGAACGAAGTACACATACACACACATATATATTATCGAGAAACATTACTTGATTAAACATTTCAAAAAAGTGCTATACAGTGTTCCTATTATTAACATAGTATCTACATACACAAAAATAGTTACACACGTTCTCTCTTCATGCTAAACTAACTACTGATGTAAACACTATTAACCTAACTGAATATGAATGGAAAAGCCTCTTTTAACATAGTGAATAGGGATGAAAGGTGGAGCTCCTACAATAGGCACATGCTCACAAGTATAAATTAGGGTCCATTCCTTCTTGGACACCACAGGTCAGTCTTTCTTGGACATTGTGTTGCTTGGAGGGAACTTAGTGGCTTTTGACTCCAAAAGGATTGTTGTTGACCTCTTCTCTGATAGAAAGGGCGGCGGTCTTGAAAGGTGCTCCCACTTCCGCCCTTGGAATGGCTGCCTTGAAAAAAACCACCTCAAAAAAACCACTTTGAAAAAACCTTCAGATCCATTTTGACCATTCAATCTCCTTCTTGGATGAGATCTCTGATCATCTGAACCTTTTCCATTTTGAAATGTTACCAGTGTAGGAACTGATTCAGTCCTTTCAGATTGAACACTGGCCTCATTGATCCGTCCTTTTTTTGGGACAAAGAACATCTGTGAAATATATTGAGGGTGGTGTGGCACCCTCACCCTCTCTATGGCCCCTTTTTCTAATAAACTTTTATCTCCTCCCTCATAAGTGTCTCTTGCCTTCCTGGCAAATGCACCTGCCTTGGAGGAGATGATTGGGTTGGAGCTGTAACTAACTCTAGGCTGTAGCCCTGTACTGTCTGTAACACCCAAGGATCTGAAGTCAACTCAGCCGCCCTTTCAATCAGAGAAGAGGTCAGCAACAATCCTCTTGGAGTCAAAAGCCACCAAAACGTTTTGGAACGAAGTTCCCTCCAAGCAACACAATGTCCAAGAAGGACTGACCTGTGGTGTCCAAGAAGGAATGGCTGGGGGTGTCCAAGAAGGACAAAATAAAAGTACTGTAGTAGATGGACTGATAAAACCCCACATAAATCCATGTTTCTAATTAAAGAAAAATTAAGTATTTTGTCAATAATACACATAAGCGATTGCATTACACAAGAAATGTATATGCCTCTCAAAAAAGTATTCGCCAAAGCTCCCAAGGCAGGCTGGTTAGCAACAGCCAAGAAGAATTGGGAAAAAGGGACTTCAGATCCTTTTACTACTTTGTACTGCCGATCAGGCAAGAGGATAGGAAGTGGTTGAGTTTCCAATGGGAAAAGGAGACTTACGAGTTCACATGTCACCCATTTGGCCTATCATTCCAGAGTGTTCATCAAAATAGTCAGGCCTGGATGAGACAGTTTGGGTGTCGGATGATAACATACATAGACGACAATTTTCTGCTAGCTCCATCAAAGGAGGAAGCCCAGGTGCTGGCCAGACTGATGGTGGTCTTAATTGAGGCCTTGGAGTTCGACGTGAATTACAAGAAGTCTTTGTTGGACCCTAAGCAGTCAATGGAGTTTCTGGGGTTGTGGATCGATTCCAGATCGATTCCAGATCAATGACCGTTGCCCTCCCAGCGGAGAAATTGGGCAGAATTCGCAATCAGGCAAGGAGCATGCTGGCCTAAACATCCATATCAGGAAAGGAGTTAGCACAATTCATCGGAAGAGCCAACTCAGCAACACCAGCCACCCTACCAGCTCCTCGGTTCTATCGGGCTCTGCAGGGAGCGAAACATGCCACCCTTACACACAAACGGCACCTAAACTCAGCCAATTCTATGACAAACCAAGAGAGAGAGAAGCTTTTGTGGTGGGTGGAGCAGGGAAAACTTTGGAATGGGTCCAGTCTGAAACCACTGTCTTGCTTCCTAAAGATTTGGGCAGATGCTTCAAAACTGGGCTGAGGAGCAGTTTGTCATGGGGTTCGGACAGGTGGGCTGTGGAGGTACGAGGAAAGTCAATTTCACATCAACTACTTGGAGTTGCTGGCAGCATTTCTGGCAATTCAGTTATTTATGAAGAGCAAGAGACATTTGACAGTATACCTCTATATGGACAATGTCTCAGCACTGACATACATCAACAAGAGAGGGGGTGTCCAGTCCCGACCACTCATAGCCCTAGCAAAAGAATGTTAAGGGTTGTGCATGCAGAGAGCAATCATGCTTTCTGCCAAGCACCTTCCAGGTTGTCAGAACATCATAGCAGACGAGGAGTCCAGACATATGAGGGATCACTGGGATTGGAAACTTCACCCAGGCTTATTTCAGAGGATAGTCGAAACAGTTGGTCCGATAAATGTGGATCTGTTTGAATCCAGGCTGACATACCAGGTCCCACAGTTCTTCAGCTGGAAACCAAACTCCCAGGCAGAAGCAACAGATGCCTTCTTACAATGATGGAATCAGTTTTGGGGATATGCAAATCCACCATTGGGGTTAATTGCTCGAGTACTGTTAGAAGTTCGGTACCAGAGGGCCAATGTGGTTTTGATAGCTCCAGTATGGAAAACGCAGGTATGGTATCCAACATTGTTGTCACTTCTGGTAGGGTATCCATACCGTCTACAAGTACACAGGGAGATGGTGTGGCAAGTGCGCCCAGTTCCTCCTCCCTTTATGGGGGACACGGTTCAGTTGGCCGCTTGGCCTATGTCAGGGAAGGCTGCCAAAAGGAAGAACTTTCTGAGCAAGCTTCAAGCCTTGTCTTGGCATCATGGAGATCCAAGTCGAATTCAAACTACAACTCACTCTTTCACAAGTAGGAGGGCTGGTGTCATTCAAGGGATAGAAATCCCATTTCTTGTCCTATAGCAGATGTCTTGAATTTCTTAGTTGAGTTGTACGAGCAGGGTTACCAGTATTGTTCGATAAATTCTTATCGTTCATCAATATCTGCTGTTCATGAGAAAGTGGATGACTATCAGATAGGACAAGACCCAATGGTATCTAGGATGCTACAACGTGTATTTAATTCAAGACCACCTCAACCGCGTTATAAAACTACCTGGAAGGTTTCTACTGTTCTGAATTGGATTAGTAGTGAGACAACATCCAATAAATCATAATTGTTTTTATCAATGAAGTTGACCACCTTATTAGCCCTTTCCAGGCTTTGTCGATCAATGGACTTAGCAAAACTTCACTGCTCAAATTCATGCCAAAAGGAGCTACCTTTATAGCAAGCCACTTGGCTTAGCCGAGCAGACCAGGTCGGTCATTAAACGAGTTCTTTTTCCCTCCACTGCCTGATAATCCTACTTTTTGTCCTGTGAGTACTCTCCAGGATTATATACTTTGAACAAAGCAATTCAGAGAGGGTAAGGATGATGATTACAAGGATAAGTTGTTTAGGGTTTAGGGTTTAGCCCTGCTACGAGTGCTACTATCACCAGATGGATTAAGTCAGCCTTGACAAAGGCAGGCATTGACACCTCTATTTGTAAAGCTCATTCAGTGAGAGAAGCAACAACAATGGCAGCACCATTAGCTGGTATATCAATACCAGAAATCCTGGAAGCAGGAGATTGGTCATCACAATCAGTTTTTGAAAGGTTCTATTGTAGACCTCACATGCCGTCGTTTGGTCAGGTTGTATTATCTAGGGCTTTTAACCTGCAAAGTTGAGATGTGAGACCTCATTCTGCGAGGTATAATTGGAGAATGGCTAAGCCTGTATAGGTGCAAGCTATTCGTAATTATACCAAGAGAATGAGGTTGAGCATATCAACTGTCACACCCTCATTACCTGTAATAATGTCTCTAATGCTACACACATATTTACTTTAGGTCACTTGTCAACTCGCTTGTCACTTGTCAAGTCACGAGAAAACAAAAGCCAAATTAGGAGTGAAAGTGTGTGCTTTATAAAGTAAGGTCTAGGCTAGATTGTATAGTTGTTGTAACTATCTGATTGACATCAGATACATTGTCTATACATGTATCAATACAGACCAACAGTGTAAACAACAACTGAGATGAACAAAACTCATAAAATGACATATAAAGATAACATAAAATAACTCATGAAATTAGAAGTTATAGGTAACATTCAATCGTATTAGCTAAGCCAACAAATCTAAAAATTAAGTCATTGACAAATTGGAACCAATTGCGTAAATTATTATAGTGGATATTGCATTATTTTAGTCGTCATAATTATGAAAATCAGTTATTGACATGTTATTGTTCATCTAATAAGGAATTTCATCATTTGTGCCATATTCCTGCAATAGTTGTCTTTCAGTATATTCTGCAATGATAAGTCTCTCATTAACATCAGATAGTTCATTACGTTGTCTGTACTTGTATTTATATGCAGCAATAGTATAAACAATGACTGAGATTAAAACAACACTTGATTTAACAACATAATACTCCCAGTGACAACCTCACCAAGAACTAGATAAGGTTAACATTAAATAATAAATGCTAAAGTGTGTGAACCATATTCCAACTAACAATCCTTGCATAGTACGAGGACCTTGAGCTAAAATAAACTCAATACTTGTGAAATGAACAAAGAAAACTGAGGAAGAGCCATGATATAGAAAGGTAAGGTGGAGCCATGATATAGAAAGGTAAGGTGAGTATATCTGATTGTAGTTCATTTTGAAAGGTTATGTTGTTAGTGAAGGTCAAACACATATTGTCAATGATTAAAGCATTTGTGATATCTCTAGTCATGAAATAGCTAATAAGACTTGTCATGACTAATTCTACTAACAGAGCCACTAGTCCAATCCATATACGTTTCAACATACTAGGAATGTAGTCATAAAAAAAAGGAACAATTATAAATTGGTATAAAGGAACAGCAAATACAATGAAAAGATATGGAACTGCCAGAGGATATATCAGTAGCAGATTTGCTATGAAATTGTTTGGATAATCCATTGGAATAAAAATTAAGTATTGATCAGAAATTTTGTTCTTAGTGTCAAGAAATCCATATCCAGAAGTCCCTAAAACAATACTAAGCATGTATAAAAAGCTTTTGACATCCTCTACTTGTACAGTAGTAAATGGTCCTCCATATCTCTCTTTACCTAGGTCTAGTCTGGATGGTGGAAGCTCTCAAAATGTAAAGGCACTACGTCTAACTGGTTGTTTGTGAGTTAAAGCATACCTCATTACTCTCCATATTAGTTTGATAGGATTATTATGTTGAGCTGGCTCAATAACTAAGTGATGTTGGAAACAACGAAAAGACAAGACTGCAATGATGACAATAAGCACACCATAACCAAAAATACAAGTGAAGGTAAAATAAATGGTATTTTTGTAAGCAGTAGGCTAATAAAGAATAGTTAATATATAAAACCCAATAAACAAAACTACTTAACTCTTGAGATGGTGCAAACTGAAGTTGATCAGTACCAAATTGGATCATATTAGCTTCAAATATACCATATCCCAAAAAATATGGAAGTGTTGCACCTAAACATATACTAACTACAGCAATGCCGTTTAGATGTGTAAAGTTTAAAATCACTAATGTAACCACGACAATAAAGAATCCAACAAACATTAATATTATTCCAACCAGTATGACTTTATATCTCATCCATTTCTCACCTAACAAACCAAGAAAAGGATAAGAGAGATAGTGAAGTCCAACAACAGCAAAGATGGCAAACGAATAATTATCAATGAAAGTTGTGGAAAGACCTCCTGACATTAGTGTAGTAGATATTAGCAACATGCTTGTTGCTAGTACCACAAGAGCTCCTTTAGAATGAACGCACAAGTTTTCATACTTCATCTCTGTTTATTTTGTAGCTTAAAACTGTATCACCATGTATAGTACTACTAAAAATGTAGTTATACAAAGAATAATAGAAAACCCCTAAAGTACACGTCATGCACTTCTTACCATAGTAGCAATTTATAAATGTATATAGGACAGAGTGATATAAATAATGATTCTTTTCAATCTAATACACTATTAAAGGCTTGTTTAGGCAACAATTCACTTGGTGTTTTAACATTTGGGGAGACTAACAACAACATTGAAAGTGTTTATTTTAAGTTAGGTAAACTGCCAAATTGTTTTTGATTTACATCATTCTTTAATTTCTTATTCCCCAACCGGTTTCCTTTTTAACTCAAACCTGATCAAAACCTTTTAATTTCATTCTTTACAGTATTTCTTTATATGATATATAATCATTTCATTATGACTTAGGTATTGTTGAGACAAGGTCTTTAAGCATCATTGACACAATTGAATTTGTTCAACTTTTGTCTATACCTGTGCTGTGTTTTATTTAGCCAATGACACTCAAGATTCAATAACTGCATATAGACAGTTTGAACACTAAAGTTACTAACTAAGTTAACACCCTCACCTACAACGCATGGTCTTTTGTAGGTCTCGTTTTGAGCGCTTCTAATAAATGGAGATTTCAGCAGTTTATGTGACAAATGTTACTCTTAGAGAAACTATCTATATCAATATGTTATACTTAATATGACAAGAAGTTTGCAAAAAGTTTTTTGAATATTAATTTTAGATCTATATTCTGCAGATGGAGTTGTTGAATGTAAATATTATGTCTGTGGAATTGTGAAATTTAGCTTAGTTACAGTATAAAAGTACAATATATAATACACTGTGCTTTTAAAACTTTTAAGTGCCCGTTTAGTCACAAGGATCAGACATTGAATACAGTATGTGATGACAATCACTTCTGCCTACAAAGAAACTTTGATAACGCAATGATCATGACTATGAAGAAAAGCCATTCTTACTTTTATCAAGTAAAGTTACGTATACATTAATGTGAATATGTCTTGATCCATTGCACTATGTAAGTACAAGCCCAGGTTTTCTGTACTGGAGCAAGCTATTGTGATTTTGTTATTTATACAGAAAACAATCTTCATATTGAGTGTATTGAACAAGATCCTATTTTGTTTCTGAAAGATAATTTAGAGAAAGCAGAACCCATTTTTCGACCTGCAGTGCTACCTAAAATGCTTGTAAGATAATTTTGCTCGCTCACCTAAACAAACTCAAGTTTCATCAGGTGATCCCACATATGATACACAGCCTATGTGTAGTTCATCAGATGATGTAAAGGTCAAAAATAAATTATTTTTATTATTATTATTGTTATTATTATTATTATTATTATCATTACTATTATTATAATATATATAATATATATTGGCAGCTGAAAGTCAATTATCTTTCTAACCTTATTTCATCTTAATGTTTTTTCTATATACTTTGATTCATCCATTATTCATGCTACTAAATAATTAATGTTGTTGTTATTATTATTGTTATTATTATTATTTTTATTATTATTATTGTTGTTATTATTATTATTATCATTATTATTATTATTATTATTATAAAGTACAATAAAATACAACAAAATAGAACAAAAATAAAGTGTAATAAGTAATACAGGTTAGACTTTAGGTCATTATAAGATTCAAAGGGGTTTCATCAGAAATATTGATGGATCGCCACATTGTACGAAAGCCCCTGAGACATAAGGTGGTGGCATGAAGAATAGAGAAAGTGAGATGAGTCCTGATCCAACCAAGAACTTAAGAATAATTGTGGTCCCAATTTGATGATAATCTTTCAGCAATACGTTTAACAAATACTGCAGCCTCTCTTCCTAGCAAGCCATCAACAGAAATACATAATGGTGTGAAGAGAGCCCTACTATCAGAACATGCCTGATGGAATTTCTTCTTCTCAGACTCAGCAGCTGAGAAAACATCAAGCAGTGGTCGGTCCAGATAAGACCAGGCGTCAGTATATATGATCCTAATATCAGGACCCAGACACCACGAACAGAAAGTTCAGCTACCAAAGTCGGACTCCCAGATAGAGGATTGGCTTTTTTTACCATAGGCTCCTGATGACTTGACTCCAAGCCAATGAAGAGAGGTCGCCAAAAGCGTCACAAATCTCATTGTGTCGCTGAGTAACAAGTCCACCTTTTCTACAAACAAGAGTGTGAGAGAGGTCAAAGGGAGCTCCACAGCCATCACAGGTGGAAGGAACAAAACAAAGGTTTTTTATATCTTAGTGCAAGAGCATCCCTGAACTCCTGGGCAGAGAGATTAAAGTGGTGCTTACCCACTGGAATAACGTTAAGCCATGATGATATCTTTTCATCTTTAGCCCTCAAGATAGCTCTCTGTTGACTAAAGGTAAGTTTCGTAAAGATGTCCTCAAATATCCTCTCCAAATTGACCTCTCTCTCATTAGTAATTGATTCCTGAACTTCAACATAGTGACTGTGAAACTCATCATAGTCAAAACTGCTGATCTGCTTCAATGGTTTAACAATAGAACCAGTTAGCCTCCTAGATGTGGTGTAGTTAGCACAGGAAGTGACAGTTGGATCGAGGACATTGAGACCTCCCATTTGAGTGGGTAGTGAGAACATCACCCTCTTGGAAAAGGACACCTCACTTCCTAGTATAGCTGGCAATAGTTGACCAGAAATAGTACTCTCCAATGTGTCGAATAACGGGCACAGTCAGGTGATACTCTCAGTAGGTATGCCCATTTGGATTGAATAGACCTAGTGAGGGCAGAGTAAGCAAATTGGGGTTGTGATTCAGCAACTAAAACCAATTTCTTAATGAGGGAAACCCAGTCGGTCACACACTTCTCAATATAAGCATTAACCCCGTCAACACAGCCAATGGCACTGCCTAACAATCTATGACTTATTTGTAATGTTCACTCCAAATGGCTTGAACAATTCAGAAGCAGTAGTAAAATGGTCATGATAAACTATAAGTACACATTTCTTGGGTTCTGGATAATAGCCATATAATGGACCAAGTCGAAGCAGCATAGTAAACCTGTCCACCAATTCATGGAGGGGTGCACAAGTAGAGGCATCGTCCCCGTACCAAATGTCAGTTCCAACATTAGGTCTTCCAATGTGTGAAATCAAAGGCAGAGTGGCCACAGTGTATATATACATGGAAAGTGGGTCCCCTTGAGTGACCCCATCTCTACTATACAGTAACTCATTAGCATCGACAACAATGAGCGGGGCCCAGCCCCTGTAAGTGTTGAACAAAAACAATGAACAACTAGGCCACAGTACACGAAAATTCCAAAGAACTGCCTGACGATTGATATTGTTAAAGGCGTTAGAAGCATCAATGAGAAGAACACCCCACCCTTCCTCCTGGTGTTCATCGAAAAGATCACATACAGTATGGATAGCACCGTCAATACCAGAACGCACACCACCGCAGAGCTGTGAGGTACCATAAATATCTTCTAAATCACATCTTGCTAGCAAGACTGTCTTGCCGGCAATTCTCCTCAATGTTTCACCAATGCCAATAGGCCTGACTCCAGGGCACTTATCAAGTGCCACTAACTGACAAGCCACGAGGGCTTGAATGTCATCTCATGGGGTGACCGAGTTGGGAAGACGACATATTAATGTTGCAATAGAGTCATGAAGGTGCTCACTGTGGGCACCATATCAAAGCAGGACATCTTGCCAATGACATGCATCAGTACCACTTGGACTAGAACTTCTTTGTGTGTATGAAGCAGCATGGTGGATATGCGCCCCAGTAACCTCAAGGTCCAAACGAAGTGGAAGTGACTCACATTTTAGTAGAGTAACGTCTGGAGGGCAATGTGGAGCAGAATGCTTCTGTTTCAGAACGTCTAAAACAGACATAGTAAATGACGAACCATTTTGGTCCTTCACCTCGACTGTGTAATGAGATGGCACGACCTTTTCTTTTGATTGCTCTGACAGCCACCGCATGGCTGCTCTGACTTTTCCTTGAAGCATCAATCTCGTAAAAGCAGTTACTAGGTGACTGTCATCAACCCTAGGAGTCTGTGTTCTAATAGACTTGTCACATTTCACTGCTTCTCCAACAAGATAGTCAAACTCATCATTAGTCTACATAGTCAAATGTCTCTCTAACACTCTTCTAATATCCTTCCGCTTTCATACCATATGATTATGTTGAAGTATTACAGCTGAAAAGACTATAAGTCTCTCAAAAGGATAGTTTCCAGCTGCTAAATGAGAGGTCTCAATAGTCAACAAATCAACATACTTATGACCAACTGATCCTCCAGTCTGCCTTTTAGATGTGCAATGGCATGCCACCATCTAACCCAATCATTAGCTGAGATGTCAGGGACTGTGGTGGGACATAATGTGGCCCCAAAGGCTCTCATCATAAGTTTATCTATATCAGTACTCTCAGGTGAGGTATTCTGGAGAGCCGGGGAAACAAGAGAGACAGGGTCTAGGGCAGAGAGAGGTGGCTCAGGCAGAGAAGGTGGTAGCTCGGATGTTGTAACATCACATGGCTGACTCACTGATGTGCCTATTGATTGTGAAGCGATGGACGTGGTCCTGATTGTGTTAAGACAGGCATTCCAAGCCCTAGGACGGCAGGAGAAGCGTTTGGAGCTCTTCTTAGCACAAGAGCAATTACAATAGATACCTTTAGGTCCATTGCGCACACAGCATCTCTGGCTCTGACTCTGAACTGCCATATTATTATTATTATTATTATTATTATTTTTTATTATTATTGTTTGTGTTGCCATAGTGGCAAGTGTGTTCATTGTTCATGTGTTTTGAGCAATAAAAACTGTCATAATTGTCTTCCCTCTCATAGTAATTCTTGTTTCAATACATCTCCAGCTAGCAATGACCATTCTTCCTCTGAAGCATGCTTGGACTCATCTAATTCTCCGTTCCAAGTGATACTTGGCTTCCCCATTTCACTGTGGATGGCAGCCATTTTGATCCTACTAACCACGTGGCCCTCGTCTCTTCGGATTTACTGGTCTTCAGACCTATTCAATCACCCTGCTACCTGCTACTTCCTCTCCTCCGGACTTTCACTCTGCTGTTGAGTTTGTTTATGACCAGATTGTGTACTAGCGGAGTAATCTCTTGGCAATTCAGCCACTCTATTTGTTCAGAAACTGGCAGACTTGTTTGATGCTTATGCAAGTGATTCTGCTATTGAGAGCTATGCTATCAAAGGAGCCATGCTTTTTCCAGCTCTCATTCTTAAAAAACATTTTTCAAAATCCTAGCTTAAAGACCACCTTCGATGTTTGGAACGTTAATTACCTCTTTGGAACAGTTGTGAAGGTATTCTTAAGCTTCTCAAGGAGGGTCAGTCTATTCAACATCACCTGTCCTTCCTTCTCGTAGACATAAATGTGACTTTAATCTTGCTCACATCTTTGCCCAATTACTCAAAAGGCAAAGAGAGAGATGTAATTCGTCTTCTCTCTTCTGTCAATCAGAAAGATGTTCTAGATCCGAACGAGATTATCCCTGATGGAGCTGTAGAACTCTCCTACAGCTTTTGAAAGACAAGCATCCAAAAAGTCATTCACCCCACCCAGATGCACTCATGAATGAACCACCTGAGAATTATTTTCCCTACTCAATCTTTGAAGCTCCCAATGAAGAAAAAATTCGCTTTGCTGCTCTTCACACGAATAACTCTGCTGGGCTTTCTGGTGCTGATGCTTTGTCTTGGCATTATTGGTGTTCGTATTATGGTAGAAGTCAATCCATCTGTGTAGATCCATTGCAGCTTTTGGTAGAAAGATATGAACCAGCTATGTTGATCCAGCTGGTTTGTCAGCATTCACCTCCTGCCGTTTGATTCCCTTAGACAAAGACCTTGGACTTCATCCTATTGGAGTGGTGGAGGTCTGCCGTCGTATCATTGGAAAGGCAGTCATGAGGAACATTAAACAGGACCTTCAGCATGCTGTTGGCCTTCATCAGTTTTGTACTGGTTTTGACTCTGATTATGAGTCCTCAGTTCACTGCATGTCTAGTGTATTTGACACTAATGAAGCCTCACTTTTTGTAGACGCCTCCAATGCTTTCAACAGCTTGAATTGTGCTGTCACTCTTAGAATTGTCCGATCTGTCTGTCCTGGTCTTGCACCAATTCTGATTAATACATACAAGTCTCCTGCCTTCTTACATGTTAATAGTCAGTTCTATCTTCTCAGGAAGGAACCATTCAAGGTGATCCTCTAGGAATGGCAATGTATGCAATTGGAACCAAACCTCTGATTTGTCACCTAGAAGGTCTTGCATCCTATCAATTATGGTGCGCTGATGACTCCACAGCTGGAGGCAACCTGTGTGATCTCAGGAGGTGATGGGACAGGCTTTGTGAGATAGGTCCTCAATATGGCTACTTTTCAAATAGTTCAAAAATCCATTTATTAGTAAATTCTGACTCCCTCCAATCAGCTGAGTCTATTTTTCTGGAACTAATGTCAATGTTGTCTCAGAAGATGTTGAGTATCTTGGTGGTGTCATTGGTTCTGGCTCATTTCTGGAAAAAGTCATAGAGAAGAAGGTTAAGATCTGGTCAGAGGAAGTAAAGAAGTTTAGTTTTATCGCTGAGTCAGAACCTCAGGCTGCTTATGCCACCTTTATTCATGGCGTTTCAGCTAAGTGGACTTTTTTCTCTCGTGTTATTGATTTCTGTTGTCTCTCGGCTGGCTCGCAGAGTTTTGCTCCATTGGAGATTGTTATTCGGTCAAGATTTATTTCAGCTCTGACAGCCTCTAATCAGGTTGGTGATCTTGATTGAAGGCTTTTCGCCTTACCTATACACCTGGATGGGTTGGGCTTGGTCAACCCAACTCACTTGCTAGCTGATCATTACTCTATTTCTGTGTCAATTTGTTCACCCTTGATCAATTTTTTTCTCCTGACATTGAGTTCCATCCTATGTCATGCTTGGAAGAGCAACGTGAGACTAAATCTAATTTGTTATTAGAGAGATTAAAGATGCAAGTGGAACAGGCTAATGACCTGAGATCTCAAGTGGCTCCTTCACTTCAACATAATATGGACCTCTCAAGAGAAAAAAGAGCTTCTATCTGGCTGTCACCTTTACCTTTGGAGTCACATGGCTTCAGTTTACATAAGCAGGCTTTTCAAGATGCCCTATACTTGCGTTACGACTGGACTATCCCAGATACCACCTTCCATTGTGTTTGTGGCAACAAGTTTGGTGCTGAACATGCCCTGTCTTGCCCAAAAGGAGGTTTTCCATCAATCCGCCACAACGAAGTCAGAGATATTATTGCCTCTCTACTATCTAAAGTATGCCTCTCTCTGGAGAACATATGAATCTCCGGAGAACATATGAATCTGCTCACTGCCAACACATACGCTAATGCTTATTTGTATATTGCTGCTGACGGCATTTGGGGTGGTAGATTTAAAAGAAACTACTTTGATATACAAGTGTTCAACCCTTTTGCTCTGTTAAATCTGCAAACACCTTTGGATGCTGTCTATAGGAGACACGAATTAGATAAAATCCGTCAATATGAGCAACGTGTAAGGGAAGTTGAGCATTCATCATTTACTCCATTGATTTTCTCTTCTTCCGGAGGGTTGGATAAGGTTGCTACTACATTTTGTAAACGAATTGCCTCTATGTTGGCAGAGAAGAAGCATTTTGTTTTTTGTATGTCAATGAGACTGATTAGATGTTGCATTAGCTATGCACTTTTGAGATCCTCCATCATGTGTATTGGAGGAGCAAGATCCTCGCTCTCTCAACCAGTTTTGGACTCCCCTTTTGACCTTCAGGCAGCTGAAAGTCAATTATCTTTCTAATATTATTTCATCTTAATTTTTCTTCTATATCCTTTGACTCCATCCATTATTCTTGCTACTAAATAATTATTGTTGTTGTTATTATTACTATTATTATTATTATTATTATTATTATTATTATTATGTATTAAAAATAAAAATAAAAATTATCATTATTATTATAATATTATTATTATCATTATTATTTTTTTTGCAAGTTAGACAATAATAATATTATTATTATTATTTGCACACTGTACACAATAGTAATAAAGTACAACACTGATATTTAAGATAGAAGAGAATTAGACAAGTCTGAAACAAAAATATAATTAAATTTAAGATAGAATGTGACCATCAGAGATAGCAACATTAATTTCAACATTGTGGTTCGGGGGAAAGGTGGACCTTATCCCTCTAAGACACCTGATGGTGGAACGAAAAAAGTGAAAATGATAGTTTACACCTTATGTAATTAATGACTGAGTTATAGGACCTGGATGACTTTTCCGACTGAAGTGTGGCTATACATTTATATATTAGTGAAGAAATGAGAGCCAAGCCACTACTAGTGGAAGAGACAAGAGGGGAGAAACTGTCATACTCTATTTCACGAATTCTCTGGTCATATTTTCTCTTCATTTCTTTCTTTACCCTCTTATACACTAATGATAAAGACAGATTCTAGTATGTACTGGAGAAAGGGTTAACCACCCTAATATCGAAAAAAGCTCTCTGACCTGGAGTCCCCCAAAACCCATCAGCAGCAAAATCTAATTTTGCACCGTCAGCACCAGCAGTTCCTCAGATAAAGGTTGAAGTGGCGGATCTCTGGCAACATTATGGCATACGTCCTTTGTCAGAACAGCTGTTAAATCTCGTAATTCATTATGTTGCAAAGTGGAAAATCCACCATATGGACATGAGAGAGCATGATCTACGTTAAAAGTCTTGCCACAAATACAGGCTGAGGGGAGTTGAGGTGGTTGCCATCCGTATCTAATACAGATGGCATCTCAGAATGAGCTTTTATGTAGATCGAACCCGAACTCCTTAAGTGGTAAGGCAGATAACCTAAAAGATGCACCACGCTCACTAGCCACATCCATTAGCCACTGATGGTCACTATCCAGTCTCTCTCTCACAGATAATGCCCTCAGCTTCACTCATTTGCTCATTTACTCGAGTGCTCATCAACTTACTCCACCTGTCTTACAATTACTTTGTACAGTGGCTCCCTCTCACCATTCAATATACAATCAACGGGAGGTCGAGTAATTGCTAAGGAAGCCTGATATTGACTATTGGAATACTGAGTAGAATAGATTAGACCCATCCCATCAAAACAGTTCAGGTCATTGATGGAGCTCCTTCCTGATAGCGCTGGAATAAACCGAATTTTCTCCTCATAACAATTGAGATGATCAACTGGGACATAGCAAGACCTAAAAAAATAAGTCCATCTACTATAAACTCCATGTACAAATGCTGCATAAACGGCCTGTGGTTGAGATTTAGCAATATCAGACAACAAATCCAAATCTGCGCTCCAACTCTTGAACTTGCTCTTAATGTTAGACTCCATGAATGCTTCAGTACCAATTGGAGACCCCAAGAGTTTAACACTATCAGTCCTAATTATAAGATTTGACCCTTCGAAATATCTGCATGCTCTCTCATACAACTCCTCTCTAACCAACAAAATGGTCTTACACGCATTAGGAAAGTAGTATATTAGTAGTACTATTACCTAGTGTATTAATATTATCCCACCATTTCCTTACCTCACTCATTTCTTCAGTGGCATCATCTGCGCATCTTAACTGTATCACATCCGTCAATTTGTCTAGTTCCCTGATCAGTGGAATTGAAGCAACTACTAACATAGACATAGCCAGAGGGTCTCCCTGTGTAGTACCCTCCTTAGACAATATAGAGTCACCATCAATAAACAGAGAACTATGTGACTGGTAATTTTTAATAACCAGATGTCCAAAGGAGGGGCATAGATGAAGTATGTTACACAGAGCCAAACCTCTATAAGAGCATTGAATGCATTGGATGCATCAAAACAGAGAATTTCTTCCATCTCACCAGAGTCATACAACTCTCTCACACAGTGAACAATGGCCTCACATGACGACTTTTGACCACCACACAGTTGTTGGTGCCCAGTAAATTCTATAAAATCTTGTTGAATTACAGTCATTGCTGCTTTCCCAATCAACCTACGGCATACTTCGTCTACCCCAATCGGACAAACACCTAGGACTTTACTTAATGCTATCAGTCTACTTGCCATTAGTGCCTCAATTCCAGTTGAATCCACATAGCTTCTACAAAGTTTCCTTCCAATACTCCCAATCGACACAAAGTTTCCTTCCAATACTCCCAATTGACTCACACAGGTCTTCAGACTCTCTACGAAAGGATGAACACATTCTCTTCCAACTCAACACATCCAAACCCAATGGGCCAGCAGCACCATCCATCTACAAAATCATTCTTCTAATCAGAATCTGTTCAAAGTTGACAGAATGCGGTTCATGATCCGAAGGAGGTGTCTCAGTCAATAAATAGTTAGCAGAAGAGACAGGTGTGGGATCAGGGTGTTTTTTAAATAAAACGTCTCAAACAGTACCAAGAATGGATCAAAATCAGAGAGAGGCTGACCTGCCTTGGAACCAGATTCATTTAGAGCACGTAGAGCAGCTTTGACCTTGCCATCAAACATAAAATGTGAGAACAAACTTAGAAGACCAAGTTTTTTTATAAAACGGTGACTGCTCTGAAACTGCTTCTGTATGGTGTTCCCTTCATATAACAAATCAGCAAATAAACCATCTTGCCATAATTTCAAGGTGCGTCCAAGAGCGGTGGCATGCTCTTTAGCTTTAGATCTATGGTGGGGTTTTTATAGAAAGAGCAATGGAAATACAAATGCAGCCTTCAAAGCAATGTACTCCATGACTGAATCCTCAGAGTAGAGACAAAAGGACGTGTTAACTCTTTAAAAACATTTACCTTGCTTTCCATAAGGAATCTTAAACAAATTAGGAATCAAATGAACTGCTTTTGAGTAGCATTGGCTAACTAACTCTACACATTCATCATCTGAAAGAGCATTCCACTGGAAATGAGGATTGGATAACAGACGAAACAAGGGTAATTCAACAACCTGGGGAGATTGAGGTGAAGAAGAGAGAGTGATTACAGGCTGGGACGAGATGGAAACGGAGGAAGGCTGGGATAAAATGAAAATGGAGGAAGGCTGAGAACAGGGAGCGGTGGCGACACATAGTACAATATGGTGATCTCCCTCGTGAACTTCAGAATCATCTTCACTATTGGATATGGACGAGGTCCAAGATGTATTTGAATGGTGAGGAAAATTCCAACAACGGCCAACCCTTGATGGATAACATTTCTAGCAAGGTGTATGCTGGCGAGCACATGAACAGGCTACACAAATCTCAGAGCTCATACATTTACAGTACCGAGACGCCATAATTATTATTATTATTATTATTATTATTATTATTATTAGTAGTAGTAGTAGTAGTAGTAGTATTAATATTAATGTTATTATTATTTAACAAACACTTCTTATTAGTCAATGGGATAAATGAATAACAAACATTACACAGACAACAAGTAACTGTTACTGCTATGTCGAGCATTGGAGATAATTCACCTTTACATATTAAATAATCAATTGGCTGAAGTGTACTGAGAAATCTATACTTTTTCAAATGTTTCCAATCACTTGTTCTACAGGAATTCAAACATTAGTGATGTCTCGTGTCTGTTCAACTTCCACACTAGAAAATTGCTTTTTTTTTCCTTTGCAAATGTCAGTATTGTTACAGTAGCACAGTAGATTCCTATAGAGTCCAGGATATGGAAAACGTGGTCATCAAAAATGGCAGCACCTTGTGTTTTTTGTTCAAGTGTCCAGAATTTTCGGCAATGTATTTATCACTCACCCTTCCTATCCATCCATTTAAAATGAAGCATAAACTTTCTTGGGGTGTGATACCAATAAGGTAATTGATAGTATTATGGTGCTTATAATTAAAATATGCCAGTGCTCTAGCCAGTAAGTCTGATGGTCTATCTATGAATTCTTAAAACAGCCAATAATAACAGCTAACAGCACACGTAGGACAGTGTTTGCTAAAGTCAATTATGAATTTTTTTCAGAGAATTCCAGATGGTCAATCCTGTAAAAAACTAAACATTTTCGTCACTATTTCTAAATCAATCTTGATCATAAGTCATGAAGTTAGCTTTATTCAGAAGTGTTTTCTTAGCTTCCATCAACTTTATACCAGAAATTAAATTAGACACAAAGAAGCCATGCAACTTACATTCAAAGGTAGTGTATTAGAAGTATCTAATCTTTTTCACTTCACTTATTTTCATATAACTTTAGAATTTGCTTCTTTAACAAGCAATTTCTTTTGTTGTCCCTTTGCATTGAAAAAACCCATCGAATACATACTTACCAACATTTTCAGATGCCAAAGCAAATACATCAGTATTTGAAAGATCATGCTGCAACTTTTTAGTGACAACTTGAATGCCTCACATTTATTCAGTGTCAATTAAATTAGTTAGTTGTGGCTGTGTCTTAATAACGGACACGAGACTTCTAACAAATGTAGACCTTTTTCTATGTCTGTCTTTAGACTATTATCTGTAGCACAATTATACCAGTCTTGTGTAATAAGACGAGCACTATACAATTTACATGCTAGAGTGAATCTGTTGGTGGAATCTGACACAAGATCTGATAACGCAGAATGATATTTTCTAAGTACATTTTCCAGTAAAGGTTGCAGGCTTAAGAAATGTGAATCTGGCATTTTGTTATATTTCATTCATTGAAAGTCTCATAGTAGTCATGTATAGCCACCCACTCTCTCAAATTAAAAGGTTTATTTAGGAGGGGCTGACATAGTATAAGCAACAATATATCTGTACTTTATGATACAGAAGTCAAAGACAGACATCTATTTTACTTCCAAGTTACTATATATTCATTATACTACTACTTTATAGGCACTATTCCCAAACTCCTAATTCCTTGTACTATATTCCTTAAAAAAACAACAGGTATATAAGGCTTGGGAAAGGGAATTCTTTTATTCCGTCAACTGTTTCCAGTTTTTGAGAGCACCAAAATGGTTATAAAGGTAAGCTCTAGAAACAATAACATTAGTCTGGCATTGTTGCTAAGAGAGGAAGGCTCTGAGAACAAGTATATATAGGGCTTATACAGTACCTTGTAGGCCAAATAGGTGCTATAAAAGCTTGAGCCCCTCTTATTCACTTAAAAACTATTACACTTAGTCAAGGCGTGGCCTGACCCTTGTTTGCCAGAGGGTCAGGAAACTATGCACTCTAAACTTGTTCTGAGTTGAATGGCTTCGGCTGGGGCTGCAACAAGTTTACTGCACGGTTTGAAATTAAAAATGACACTGTATTGCTATTGCTGTCAGAAAGATATCACTCATCGGACTACAGACAGATGTAGCATGCTGACTGATGCCTGCTCAAAAGCCTTGCCAATTTGAAAAAGGGTAGTAGCAGAACAATTTGATGAACTGAAGATTGATGTTGATGTTAATGACTACTGAGTCATTATATGATGGATATGTTGGAAGAATGTGCTGCTCTTGTGTCTCAGCACTATACGGTCTTGAGAGATTGGAGTCAAGCACTCACAAAAATGCTGACGATGCTGTTGACTGCATTATCAGTACTGATCAATAGTGTTTTACCAAATCCATTAGGTAGCACAGCAAAGACATCATTCCCTTTAACAAAAGCAGAAATTACTTCCCTCTGTTATTCTTTTAGAATAAACCCAAGTCTGTAAGGCGCCTCTCTACTTTTTCTATAATCTCAGCCATGTCAGTGATAGTAATGATGTCACTTCCCTTGCAGCAGAACAAGTTTAGTGTGCGTAGTTTTCCTGACCCTCCGGCACGCGAGGGTCTGGCCATGCCTTGACTTATTACACCTGAGTAGTGTACTTATATATATATATATATATATATATATATATATCATGAATACACCTAGCTGCAAAACCCTTACATATAAATACACTATCTTAAATTCTAGCTCAAGAAATACAGAATTACCTTGCAAGAGCCTCCTACTCTGGCATGATCTTAGCAACTACATTTTATCATTATTCATGAACTTAACATTTATAGCCTACTTCCTGTATAACGTTATATTACAGATTCTCGTGTCAGCCCCTCCCTTAAAGGGATGGGCTAGCGAAGCAACCAGTGATGGCCGAAAAGCAGCATCTCTCTTCATTCCTCCTTCTTGCAATTCTATCAAGTTATTCGGTTTACTCAACATACGGTAAGTGTAAAAATTTTCCCATGTAATTACCACTTTACACAGCTTGCTGTCTAGGTAATGTCATCATAAATACTGTTAGCTTAAGTGAAAGTGGTTTGCATGTTCTTTTCATGACTTGTATGTACAGTTATGTTTTTTTGTGCTTTAATAATGTCATTCTACACTATTATGTTAAGATATAGGTATTTTGTTAATATATGTGACCATAAATGCGAAAATGGTACTTAACGCGCAAACGAATTTTCAACAAACGCTTGTGTAAAAATGGTTGCTATGCGGTCATCTTGAACAGGAAGTTATTACCATTCAATATGTGACAAGGCCACTTATTGTCCTATATGAATACCAAATTGTATTCATTTCCTGCTTAAGATGGCTGTGTAGCAACCATTTCTACACAAGCGTTTGTTCGAAATTCGTTATATGTATATAGAAATTATGTATATGTATATAGTCTCGCGTAGCCAGCCCCTCCCCCTACAGGTTTGAAGGGGAGGGGTTGGCTACGCGAGACTAATATATATAGCTGCAAAGAAACAGTTATAGCAGGAAGCATTGTTGGGGCGAAGCTGAGGTTGAATCCATAATAAATACAGAGGAGTGGATGGATTATATTGCTACACAATTCTATAATGATGCCTAGTCAAAGATATCAGGCACCTCTAAAGCTACTGTAACACATTTGTGTAGCAATGTTCCTGAAACCAACATGTTTATTAACTCATCAATCAATTTGTTCCAAGTGTTTATCAAAATGGACATTGGTCTCTTATATTAAAGACCTCTGAACCTAAAAAGGCCATAAACATGACCAACAAATATATACCATTTATTGACTGTGCATGCTCCTATTTGGGTTTACTCAGGCTCAACACCGAATACTTTTAAAATCATGATTTTGAACTAACAACCATTCATTTTAATAATTTTGTTCAGTAAAACACTTCACTGTCACTTATTAGACTATCCTTTTAAGATGATACGATTTGTTATTGAACAATCCTGCTTGATTGAGATAAGAGAGGTAGTGGTAGCTAATTGATTTTAACTTGTTTATAGCTATCTCACCATACTCTATTCACAGGATATGAATTTACTTAATTAATACAAGTTCAAACAATGCGTATTAATTTTATGTTTAATTAACCCTCGTCGATCAGTGCGTGGACGAGGGTTAAAGTACTTTGCTTCTGTGCGTGTGTGTGTTTGTATGTCTGTTAGCTGGCAATGTACTTTAATCTGTTCTAACTCAGCAACAACAGTATCTTCAAGTATAAAATTTGAAAGACAAACGACAAAAGTTAAGTAATACCAAGTCAATGTAAGACAAAGGTCAAAAACACCTTTCAAAGAGCACTGGCAAGACAGAACAAGTGCTTGCTCCAATAAAACTATTATATATACAAATACAATTTTCTATAATTTCAATGTGCAAATTTTCACAAAAAATTACTATTTAAAGTTATGGCAAATTTCACTTACCTTCAGTAAATCAAAATATCTACAAGAAGTTGTTGTTGTCGTGAAACTGCTGACACAGTAAGTGTTACAAAAGCTATGCTAACTCTACAAATACGCAAATTTGCAAAAAGAGAGTCTTAAAAAATGCCATTTGACTGACTCTCACTGCCATAACCAATGGCACTATCTACGTCTACAACATACAATCCTTTTTCCTACTTTATTTAAATATTTAGAATATCTCATGTAATAAGTGCATGGCAATTGTAAACATACCAGAACCTGTGCATAATTGGTACACTGAGTTTGTTCAAGCAAACCACCATACAGTACATCAGTGCATACAATAATCAAAAGCTATTACTAGCAGAAATTTCCTTTAGGACATGACAAAAAATTCATTTTAGCTTTCAAGTAATTATACATATCGTATGGAAAATTATAAATTTGACTCGCACCATGAGGAATAGAATCACAATACCAACATATCATTATTGGATTTCAGGTTGATTTAATGTAGTATTGTTTTTATTATATTATTAACTAATCACACAGCTGCTTTGAGGAACATTGTATTGCAGTTAAATCATTTACATGTCTAATTTATACAATTACATTTAATACTTCCTAAAAAAATTATATCTTTGATATATTATTGTAATAAATCAATGTAATGACCAGTTGCCAATTAAAGTATATAAAAATTGTTCATTTATTAATTATCAATATACTAAGTTTATTTGCTTGGCAGAATTCTGATTACATTAGAGTTTATGTGTATTATTAATAATACTATATATAGCAAGTATTATTAATAATAGTTGCTCCATTAAAACTACTATAGATACAAAATACAATTTTCTATAATTTCAATGTGCAAATTTTTGCAAAAAAGTACTATTTGAAGTTATGGCAAATTTTACTTACCTTGAGTAAATCAAATATATTTACAAGGAGTTGCTGCTGTCGTAAGACTGCTGACATAGTAAGAGTTACAAAAACTATGCTAACTTTACAAAATACGCAAATTTGTAAAGAGACAGAGTCTCTAAAAATGGCATTTGACTGACTGTCACTGCCACATCCAATGGCACTATCTACTTCTACAACGTACAGTCCTTTTTCCTACTTTATTCCAAATATTTAGAATATCTCATGTAATGACACCATGGCAATTTTAAACATACTACAGAACCTGTGCATCATTGATACACTGAGTTTGTTCAAGCAAACTACCATACAGTACATCAATGCATGCAATAATTAAAAGCTATTACTAGCAGAAATTTCCTTTAGGACATGAAAAAACAATTCATTTTAGCTTTTAAGTAATTATACATATCATATGGAAAATTATAAATTTGACTCACACCATGAGGAATAGAGTCACAGTACCAACATATCATTATTGGATTTCAGATTGATTTAATGTAGTATTGTTTTGTTAATATAATTATTATTAACTAATCACACAGCTGCTTTGAGGATTATTTTGCAGTTTTAAATCATTTACAGGTCTTATTTATACAATTACTATTATAATACTTCCTAAAAATTATGTCTTAAATATATTATTGTAATAAATCAATGTAATGACCAGTTGCCGATTAAACTATATAAAAAAATTGTTTGTTTATTAATCATCAATGTGCTAAGTTTATTTGCTTGGCAGAATTATGATTAGCTAAGAAATGTCTTATAATCTTAATCTTAAGAATTTGACTTTAGAGCTCATTATCCACATTATTATTATTATGTTGATGTAGCTTCTACTAGCCATATTGGTTTTGGTACTACACGTCTTTATCGTAATGGATTTACCTCAACTTCTTATTACTATGGTATAGTACAGATCTATATCAATGGACAATGGGGTAATATCTGTGATGATACCTACTACAGTCAATATGAAGCTGATGTCATCTGTCATCAATTGGGATATGCTGGAGCATTACGTTACTCTAGAGCTGGATTAGTGAGGTTAGTTTTTTGAAAATTGTCTAAAAAACTATTTGTTAATATTTCAGTTATGGCACTGACTATAGTCTAATGATACTAGATGATGTCAACTGTCCTAACAATGACTATCTTACTATCCTACAGTGTTCTTACTCTACTATCATTGATAAAGGATGTACTATCACTAACTCTTATGATGCTACTGTGTACTGCTGTGAGTTTTAATTTTATTACTGTATAACATCTACATGTATTGTCATTTAGATTCTACAAGGATCTGGGACAGTAATCCTTTCTCTGGCATGATACGTCTTCAAGGAGGAAATTATTCTAATGAAGGACGTGTGGAGGTCTATTGTAATGGACAGTGGGGAACAATATGTGATGATGGATTTGATTCTAATGATGCACTTGTTCTCTGTAAACAACTGGGATATTCAAACTATAAAAGTTATAATCATCTCCCTTTGTATGTTTAGTACAATAGACTATACTGGAAGTATACTATATTTGTTATAGGTCTGGTCGTTCATCTCAACATATTTGGATGAGTAACTTAGCTTGTAGTAGTAGTTATTCCTGTTTGGGTTCATGTCAGAGTTGTCCTACTAATTCTTATCAAGGATGTAGTCATTCTGAAGATGTCACAATTCAATGTAGTAAGTTGGAAATACATATGTTGTTGAAACTAGTCAATTCTTCCTAGTAAAAGTAATCAAAATTATTGTATTACCTTATGAAAAGATATTATGAATGGCTCTTACATTAGTTCATGGTTTAGTTAATGAATATGTCTAAGAAATTTATAGTTAAATAAGTATCCACATGTATTTATGAGATAAAGACACACGCTGATAACATGGGATATCTGTACATATTTCATGCTCTAATGAGGTCACATTCCATTTCTAGGTAATTCAAAAAGTTTGTCATCAGTATCAACATTAAGAACTACATGTCGTGGTGATACTCCTGCTCCTCCTACCACTGACTGTAAGTCAATCCTAAGTATAAACTATGACATATGGCATTAGTAAATAACTATATATATAACTATAACATAGTTATGATTACTTATTTTATTCTAGCATTAATCATAGCTGGACTTGTTGGTACTACTATCATTTTTGTTTTATTAACAATTATTGTTTGCTGTATAATTGTTGTTTTCCTTATAAAAAATGTCAACAGACAAAATGTTAGAGTTTCCAACTCAAATGCAGTTGAGTTCATTAGATCTGAAAATAATATATCACCATCTTTAAATTCAACACAACCATCAGCTCCACCACGTCCATATGAAATTCCTGTGCTTAACAATCAAGGCAAACCACCTAACGAGGGATCTACTGTGGAGGTAGGAATACTGATGGCTCCTCCTCCTCCATGTTACTCTGACATATTTAATAATTAATGAAAAACGTTAACTTGCTATATAAATTTAATTTTTTTAATTGTTGTTGCTATCTTATTGCATAAATTAATTTTTGTAACTATAGATCTGTTTTAGTTCTTTATTGCTTAAATATCAACATTTTTGAATGTATTTATTAAGATGATTGTAAGTAATGTAAATAAACATATTTAATAACATTTTTCTTCAGTTAATTGTTGCCGAAATATGGAAACTATCTGCTTTATTATATCTAGTAATTTTGTATGTTTATTTAAATTATCATACATATGGTAAGTCTTGTTTTCATGAACTATATATGAACCTTAGAAATCATGGTCATTTATATTATATAAAAATTATATATATATATATATATATATATGCAGATAAGAACACAATAGTTATTAACAAAATGGATTGTTGTATGTGTTTTGAGTCCTGTCTAGAAGCTATTGCCAGTCATACATATAGTTCATTGTTTAAAAACAATAACAAAAGGAGCTACAGTGAATTTGTTACTTCAGTTGATATATGCTCAGGATTGCAAGACAGTGTCAACATCCATGGCAAAACTAAGCTGCCTTCTTTGAATCCCCCAATGCATTTGCTCCTAAATTATGAGCAGAGGTGACACATATTGTACCTTGTACAGTGCATAATTCTCCTTTAACAATCATTCTGTGACCTTCTTCCTATAAATGAAGTGTAATGGAGGATCAGTATGCAATACTACTCACCAGTTTAATGACATCTTCTACAATATATGTCTTAAGACAGAATTCAACAAATATTTCTTTATTAATGAGGTCTTCACAATAATCAGTAAGTAAATATTTCTTAATTTCTCTTTCTGTCTCTCTCTCACTGCAGACAAGGAGTCTTCTATTGAAGAGGACTAACTATGTCACAACTTGTAAAGGTCAGATATAATTCTCCTGCTTTGTTAGAATGAGAGAAGAGTGTAATACAGACTGGTTGAGCAATGTAGTCTGGAAAGATATGTCTCAAGTGCATGTCAAGTTGAGCTCAGACAAAGAGATCTCTACCAATGAGACTTAAAAGTAACCTCGGTATAAAATCAACACTAGTACAATATTTAAATCAGCTACAAAAATTCCGTGACTCTCTTTTCCTGTGATAAGTTCTCTCATCATCATCTGTTCTCTTAACATGAAGAGGTCAATTCTTTGTTATGTAAACTTGACAATGAGTTTGCTAGTGGATGTTCAAGCTTACCTATATTATGTATAGGAAACAAACTGATTTGGGTGCCTCCTTCTAGTTGGTTTTGGGAAAATCATAATATACAAAGTAAAATGTACTACAAAAACAAAACAGACAGGATTTGACAAAATTTCTGTTACATAATGATAGTCTACATTGCTTGTAAATAAATTTAGTATCTTGTGATACAACACATTTTTACTGACAGTGCTTAACGGTTCAGTGCTCTGTGTGCCAGTCTCAGCAACTTTGACTCAATTGATGTCCTTTATCCTAATTGGCTTAGATACCAAGTCATATATCAACTGTAATTTAGTCTGTCATTTCAATTATAAATTTCATACTCAAATTAGAATCTTTTCACCGCGTTATCTGTTTAGACTATGTTGTCATAGTAACCTAACACAATGATATTATCTTCTTATTCATTAAGCCTTTATAGTTGTAGTTGAACATGTTAATGTGTGTATAGCTGTTGTTAAATGTATAAAATATATGAAATATCTATTGTTTTATTGTACTAGACACTGAAAGTGTTAAATGTACTAGCGATAGTGTTACACTCACTTCACCTACTGTGACAGAATGCAAAGAAGTGATACATCAATTAAAGAGATGACAACACACAACATGGAGTATTAAATTGAACTTATTAATTCACGACAGTTTCCTAACAGTATTATCTGACATCAATAAATGTCTAGTAATTGGACTTGATATAGTAAACACTTCTTTTGACAGTGACTGTGTCAGTGAACTAGTACAAGTAGTAAATTCTAACAAAACAATCGAATACCTACAGCTTGTCTCCTCCCCTCTCTTACCAGATACTTATCATTTACTAATTACCACTCTCTGTAGTAATAATATAATAAAGTCATTATACATGTATGGTGATGATAACATAACTGACAAGGACATGGGTTAAATCTGTGATATTGCTATAAACAATATAACATTAAAAGTATTATATCTCACTAACTGTCCTAATATTACTCAATATTGTATAAAACAAATTCCAAATTATTAGTTTATAATAATAGTTATGTGAATTATTCATTAATGGTAAGTATGTCTGGTTTTAGGTTTTGTACTATTGTTGTCATATTTGTCATATTTTTATTTTAATTAAATTAATTAGAAAACAGAAATGCATTCTGTTTGAAGATTGCAGACAGGAAGTGTACAGATGGACTATACTTATCAAGTTGGGCTCAATCCTTCTTACTGATGGCACTTATGACCAAAAATTGGAAACACATCATCTCCGGTAATGTATTCATCATCAGTAATAGCTTTGGTGTCTGTCTTTCCCTGTTATGAATTTGTTGATCATCTTCTTTCTCAGTATTTTCAAATATCAATTCCTTGTCATGTAAATTACAAATAGATATCAAGTGTGACTATTGGTATTCAAATATAATTACTAGATTATGCATACGAGAATGAACTGGTATTGGACACTTCTTTTGTTTTTGAAGCTGTTTAGATCCCACAGTATCAGGAGTTTGTTGCTCTTTATAGCATCGTCAATTAATTCCTGTTCTTTATGTTCCAACTATCCTTTGAAATTGTAGTTTATAAGTGACACAGGTTTTATGATTACTGCACAACAGGTGTACAAATAAATCCATACTTCTTTGCACAGCAGGTACTGGTGATTGTGTCTCTGACATACAAGATTTTGGCAAAGTTTATCCAAGTAAATACCTGAAAATGCAATATTGTGAACAAAGTGGATATAAAGAAATTGATGACTGACTTTGAGTAGCAGTGAAGGTAATGTTCAGTGATATAGGGTTAAGAGTGATATTATCTATTATAAGAGATAAGTTATAATATAGAAGTCACTAATATCTAAACGTATTTGATTAGGTTGAGGACTTGATGAGATAATTTATATGTGGCAGTAATTATCATATTATCACATTAATTACTGAATCATGCACTTGCCATACTCTCTGAGCATATTATTTCCTGTAGTTGCTATGTCATCTTAATATATTAATAAGACATTTTGTGAAAACTTAAAGTTCACATTAGGAAAATAAAAGTTATAGCCAGCCCATCTCTTTCTTTCCTTGGGAAGGAAGGGGGAGGGGCTTGCCTAAGGGGGACAAGTCTCAGAGTATTTACAATCTTTTAAACAGCTAATATCTAATTGGAAAACACTTCAGAATCAAACTTTTAAACAAATAACAATGTTAAACTAATCCTAGCAGTTTAATTCACTTAGTTTATGTACTTCTCAAAAGGTTGCGGCTGTCCACATGCTCTGAGTGAGGGTGGAGCATGTCACATCACAGTAATAATAACACTGTATGTTTTATTCACCTGTTTGCTATTTAAATCTCAGTGCTTATAAAAACAACAACAACACTAACAATAACATGATGTCAGCTATATTATATCAACTCTAATTTATCATGAAGTTTAGTTCAATGTGTAGTTCTCTTTTTATTATTTTAGTCCACTCAACTTGAAGGGTGTTAGAGACATGTGCACATTGACCACCTAGATTGCTTAAAATCATTAAGAACTTATGTTCTTGTAATTCAGTGTGATTTTTTATAAAATTTATTCTTGTCAGGAAGTCACCTATGATGTCACTGTAGGTAGGTTTCTTTAGTACGTCATTACTAATAAGACCAACAGCAAACATTTCTTTAGCTAAATCTGCTAATGAAGGTTTTATTTAACAAGCCAAGTAGATCAGCTTGATGCTTTGTGAGAACCTTCATGATTAACCTCCATATTTCCTTGTTGTCAATATCTATTGAGCATAATATATCAAATTGATTACTTGAGTTCACCAATATATGGTTATACAGGTTGAATGTATGTAATAAATTATTTGATGCAATAAAGTAAACATTATGTACAGTTTTTCATTAATAATATTGTATTAAAAGGGCTATGGACTATTTGTGTATATAGCTAATTGTTAGAACTACAATGATGAGATGCTGGACCATGGTTATTATTACAAAATTTATTGATATATATATTAGTACATGAACAGCTAACAACAATGTCAAAGCTATATTTATAATAATCATAAGAAGTAATAGTTTATGATACTAGGTATAACTGATTTCTTTCGATGAATTGTTATATTCATTAGAGGTGTTATACCTTTTACTTCAAAAGGATATACTAAATGCTCAAAAGTATCTGGACTATCATCAGTATGTATAAGAAACTGACATGATGGTAGTTGGGAACTAGGAGATGAGCCAAACTTATCAATATCATTTTGCCATAACTATGTTATAAATGGGTATTTTCTCAAATAATTGGCTAATATATCAAACCTTGCATGGCTTAATAATTGGTTTAATACACCATCATGGAGGTGGTTCTTGTTGAAAAACTAGTTCAATGAATCCATTTTCATTAACAAAATTAAAATGAATGGGATATTCAGTATCAGAGTATTCACATTTTATTTTGACCAAAGTTATAACAATATTTTGAATTTAATGAAAGTTAAACTTTTTCTTATAAACTATTGTTACCTTTAAATGATTTTCAAGGTCTTTCACTACAAATAAACTAACAATCCAATTATCATCTTTTTGTCTATAATGAATCAATCCAGAGTATGGAAAAAATAAATGTGACAACTTCTTGAATGAGATCTATAATATGATTAGGGAAATTGCAATATATACTTTACAATTAATTTAAAAGCCTTGATCACAAATTATGTCAACATGCAGGGACCTGAACAGAGTACACACACACACACACACACACACACACACACACACACACACACACTTATATATATGATTAAGAAACATTACTTGATTGAACATATCAAAAAAACTCTTGCACCAAATAAGTACTATACAGTGCTTCTATTATTAACATAGTATCTACATACACAAAAATAGCTACACACGTTCTCTCTTCATGATAAACTAACTACTGATTTAAACTCTAATTACCTAATTGAATACAAAAGGCCTCTTTTGACAAGTGAAAAATGGACGAAGAAGGGTGGAGCTCGTACAATCTGCACAAGCTCACAAGTAATAATTAAGGTGGAGCAGTTGAGCTCATTCGAAGGTCTGTAAAACACGATTGTTCAGTATCCCAAAGCTTATTTGCATATTTTAGTAGGACACACACTTCAAGGAGACAAAAGTCATATTGCTACGTTGTTCTAAGATCAGTAATTCTCCTAATACACAGTATATATATGAAGTGATAATATAGTCTGTTTAAGTTGAGAATGAACACTAGCTCAGTCTTATAACTCTGGCTACTAATGAGCTACAGAAAAATGATTTGCATGAATGAAAACGCCTTTCAAGTTCAGAAATTTTATCAAAAAATCGAAAACCAGATGTTTCACATAATGTGGGAGGTGTTCTTCCTATTCTAACATGACTGACGTCATATAGTTTTTTATATTATTAACGAACATTATTGAAACCATTCACCAGCTACTGCAGAAAAGTTCAGAAATTGTTGAAAGTACCTTTGATAGTAAAATTTAAAAAAGAGATGAACAAAACACAGATGCAAAGAACCATGAAAAACTTCGGTATGACTCACCAAAACTCTACAATTACGATGTCACACACAAAATACGTTGCATAATTAAAATTCCACTAAACCACAGTTATTCTCAACGCGAACAGAATATCACTGCTTCTGATAAAATAATTTACCTCTACATATACTAATTTTTATTTCTAGGTCTCTTAAAAATTTTATGCCAATAGTTGTTAGTTTTTAAATACATCACTATATCAACCAAAAACAGTTGCCTAGCAACAAAAACAGTTAACTTTTGTTTATAAAAAGGATTCATGTATGACATATAATTATTGTATATAAAAATTATAATATTTCTGTTGAGTATGTACTTACTACATTCAATTGTAAAAAAATATGAAAGATAGTGTTAATCAAAGTTTGAAACATGACAATAAAATGATAAATGAATAAAAATGAATTATATTAAAAAAGTGAACAAAACAGTACTAACTCACATGACATAATTAAGACAATATTAACATTCCAACTTTCTGAACAAGTGCTTATGATAAATAACTCATTATCTCATAGATACTACTAGGAGTGGAGTCAATAATATAGATACATGTACAAGGATATCTCTTATAACAGATAACGTCACAACAATTAAGTACTAACCATTGTTAGATTTCTAGATAAAAAGATTCTTATAATAACACAACATATAAAATCATACTCTCAACTATTATATTAATATATGCATATTTGTTCAAATCACCTTGAACTCAGTATATATAATTCATATATCATATACATAGATACATAAGTTTATGTGGTCATATTTTGTATATGTTAGTAAGGACTATAGGATATTCTTTATGTACTTTAATATATTATATATTAAAGTATATAAAGAATATCCTACATATATATTGCTAAGTGCCTCAGTGCAAGGCAATTAATCATGTAGGGGCTCAGTGACGTCTTAGACTGACCTCACTGGGAAATGCTTGTAAATCTGTTACACTTGAACATGTAATCAATTACTTTTCAGAACATGTAACCACAGGAATGTTTACTTTTCTTTAATAAAGAAGCAATTACCAGTTCCTATGGCATGAGGTTTCATGCACATGTATATTATTAATAAAGCGTGATAGATCTAAAGATGAACTACCAGTACTATAATCATGATAACTTCTATTATCAGCTGATAATATACTGTATCTTACTTCATGGGCTATTGGATTCTTGAGTAGCAATTGATTGTCAATAAAGAATCCTTCACGTTTTTCCATAGTGTGCCAGATATTATTGAAGAACTTTGTAGGGACACAATTGAATGTTTCATCAATATATCTATTGTACCATTGTCCTTGTTTTCTTCTCTTCTTTATCCACATTACCCATATTTAATGTCTATAAGGAGAATGTCAGGAATATCTGTCTATCAATTTATCTGTCTGATGACCTTCATCCATCCATTCATTATTGTATCCATACTTCATTAACCTGTACCTGTAGTCGTCCAGTAATAAATTTTAGATAGCATGATAATTGATAGCTGTTTACTACAGGGTTATTGGTACTTCCTTTATTGAGAACTATAAAATTAAAATATTAAGGAAATAATTAATTACAGTAATTAAAGGGGCTAACTCCTTACTTTAATCAATAATTCTATGATGCTGTGTATAAGATTTTTCTGAGACATAACATTGCATTAAAGAGGTGTGGCTCTAAGAAATGAACATCACAAGATACTAGTATCTCCGGTAATTAATGATGTCATAATCTCATTATAATAGACCACACCCATCAGTCTTACAGAGTAACTTGTGATCTTTATCATAAGCTCTAAGTATATGATTCATCAGCTCAGAAAGTAGGAGGGTCTAAATAAAAGGTGTGGTTAAGAACAATGGTTACCATGGTAACATACTGTGTTATATGGACTTCTTTATTTTGTTTACCAATAAACAGTTTTATAATAAAGTAATAAATCAGTCACTACCTGTCAATTCATAATAAATAGTAATATAAAGTATGTTTATTATATGATCATGTGTATTATATAGAACATGATAAGTATTACCTTTACCTTATGATCATGTACTAATAATCATTGTAAGATCTTTTGGAATGAGCTTGGCGTTTTTGGGATGAACTATGTCTACCAGAGTGATTAGGATCTCTGTCTTCTGATCTTCGCCTTTTACGTCCTGTGATAAGTCAAATTTCTTAGTCATATCAATATAACAATACCTTTATGTTTGCTGTGGTGTCTCCTTCCATGTTTGCTTTTTTTCTTGTGAGATTTCCTTGTCTGTTTCTTTCTGTGTCTTCTTTAGTGGGTGACATATGAACATGAGTCACTGTCAGATGATGTATGGTCATAATGATGTCTGCACTTCTTGTGTGATATATCTTCACTAGCTTCTAACAAGTCAGAGTCTATTTCCTCTGACTGTTGCCTTTTTCTTTTTTTAGTTCCTGTGAAAAAAATTAAAGACATTAAAAATCTATTTTATAACATACTGTTGTCTGATTTCTGTTTCTCAACTGATACTCTTAATGATGTAGATGTATCATCAGTCATATCATCTTGTAAAACATATGCTTCAATTGTTTGGGCAATTCGAGTCTCCTTGATACTATTTACAGCAGTAATGATAGTATTCCATGTTACTGCTGTAGTGCGCTGATTAATCCAACAGTTTAATATTTTAAACAGCTTAACTTTGTTTGGTAGATGTTCCTGTTGTAGTAGACTTTCAAGCTCTGCAGCAGGTACTCTCAATTCTAATCCTATTTCATACCACTTATGTTTAATGTCAGCTAATAGGTTAAGAAGATCATATACATCTGGTTCTGACTGAAGTATAGAACCTGTTTAAAAACATAATAACAATCATGAACTATATACTGGTACATAAATGATTTAAAATATTCTAATAAATCACTAACAGCTTATCATAATAAAATACAATGATGATATGATGCTCTTACATATTACATATTAAATTTATCAATTAACACATTACTTGTAACAATATAACATTAATGATACAAGTCATATTAGCCAGTCACCTTTTCATTGTTGTAGCTAAAGATATATATTATATAATGTATAGCTAATAATTCACCTTCAACTTGAGATGTAAACCATGGTAGTTGACGTTCCTTGTCAGGATCATCAGTTATATGGGTATTACAACATGTGACTTTCTTCTTCTTTTCATTCAAGCAACAAAGGTGTTCTGTTGTTTTACAAATTGAACAGAGAAGTTGTTCCTTAGGATATTTTAGACTACATATATAATGGAACTTGTCTGCAACTGCATCAATGCCCTCTTTAATAACTTGACGAATATTATAACACTCGTTACATGGACCAGAATAGAATATCTTAAGCAGGTATATAGAATCTACTAATAGAACTGCTCCTCCAAGACTAGGACATGATAAACAAATAGCATTACGATATTGTGACTTGTCAGCTTGTGGAGGTGACAGAGCAAATGTAGGTGAAGATTTGCGAGAGAGAATACTTACAACTAGTGCAGGAAAAAGACTTTGAGGAAGAGGTTTCTTATTCCATATTAAAACAAGAGGATCTACTTTCTTTATAAATGGCTCTATTAAAGATTCTAAATCCTTGGTAGTTGGTAGGACACAAGGGATGAAATACTCTCTTGTCTTAAGAGGTAGAGACGATAGAGGTGATATGATTAATAAATATTCCATTAAATTCAAAAAATCATCAGCTGAGAACTTCTTTGAAAAACTTTGTGATAGAGATCCCGTCAATAACTTTTTTGAAAAGATTCCACGTGTCTTCAGTTTCTCATGAGTATCAACATCAACACGAATACCTAGTGTTCTCTTTAAGTGATCAACAGCATCAGCAAAAGAAATACTAATCAATAGAGACAGTTTGTTAAGAAGTGGCTTTGGATTAAGGAATACAACATTAGGGAGGACTTCGGGAAAATAAAGGTAAATGGTTAAATCATGATAGTACAGTAAGGCAGCATGAACATCACCCTTATCCATTTCAAGGGCATTGCCAATACTGATACATTCAGACTTGCTAACAATAGAGCTATTAGAGGCTATTTGGTGCTCTTCTAAATCTAACTGAAATAAAAACCATCGAACAGGAATCTCTGCCTCAATATATGACTGACATATTTCAGAAAGAAATTCCTCAGCTATTGTTTGTCTGTTCACACCTTTAGCAATTATGTTAATAGGAAATATCACTTCCTTTCTATCAAAATTATGTAAAATTAAAGCATCTCCATATTGTTTTAATGTTGAATAGAGTTTACTGTTTTTTTCATCTAAAGATTCACCAGACTCTCTTATCTTATCATAAAATGTTCCCAGTACTAGAGAGAGTGGCTTTTTTGATAAACAAGAAATACCAGGCAAATTAGGTGGATTAACAGATGTGAGCGAGCGAATTGATGTTTCAATAAGTTGTAGATTAGTGATTTGTCGTTCCACTGGATTACCGATCACTTCTCCTTGAACACTATAATAAAATTTTGATAAGTCATCAAGTTTTTCGTTTAGTCTGTGCGTGAGAATATTCACTGAATTATAACGTAATAAAATAGGAGCAATGTCTAGAAAAGCAGCTTGACCTCCAGAGTCTACTGCATATATCCAATGTGACTCTAAGAGAGGAGTTGAGGTCTTCACATCAGGTAATCTCTCTAGGATTTCTTTGGTAGCATTAGAAACTGGAGATGGTAACAATTCTTGAGGTTGAGAGATAGTTTCCACAGATACTTCATTCTTTTGTTGTTCAATATCTTGTGCTTCATCAGAAGAAGAATGATCACTGTCATCATCTTTATCACTTTGTACTGTTGGCAATGAATGTGGTTTGACCCCTTCCTTTATGGCTTTAGCAAGCATCTCCTTTAGTAAGTCAATATCCACCTTAATCAAGGACTGGGTAGCTTTGCCAACTATGAGAGGTGTAGTCGTTACCATTCTTACTTCAGGTACTACCACTACTGGAGTGCTATGATGATATTCTGGTGGATCTTCATTAAGTAATAGTTTCATAAAAGATGATTTTCCACTTCCAGGAGGACCAGAAATAGACTGTTTGGTCCATTTAACTTTGACATGTCCCTCTTTAAGAGCACTTTTAAGCACACCAGAATAATCTTTGACATGATCCTCATTATGAATACCTACATTAAGAAGAATAATTTCAAATCTCCTATAATTTAAGGTCATAATAGTAAGCTATCATGTAATTAATACAACTTCAATATGTACTTAAAATGTAATATATCATTTTAATAGTTCTGCAGTTTCTCTAAAAATTCATAAATTTCTTCAGTGATGACAAAATGTTAGAGAAACTATGCCATTATGGTAATGATAATTCAATAATTATTACTGCATAGGTCAATCTTATTTATTAATTGGTGCATTTAACTCTCTTCACAGTACACCTAACTCTACTAACTAACATATTTTAATAAATACTAGTGAGAACTTACAAAAACTGTTATATTTTGATAAAATAACATCAGCTAAGTCATCTCGATCTAAACCTCTCAAAACATCCAGGAAACTCATCAATATGTTAAGATCATGTCTAATGTGATCCTTTAGATAATCAAGTATCATACAAAGACAATCCACAGTGGAATATCTACTTTGCATGCCTGTCACTCTCGCATAAACATCGTCAGAAATGACTTTTTTTGCAAAGAGATTGTTTGCCAGAACAAACGGATCAATACCTGACTCAACAATAATGTCTGTACATTGAACTAAAGCTCGTATAGCAAAAAAAGAGTTCAGAGTACCATCTAGTGAGTAGAGACAAAAAATGAACCTGTTAATAACATATCAAAGAAAAATCATCATAACATTGAATATAAACTCCATACACATGTACATAAATCATATACTATGTCACAGGCCTCTCTATATATCTCTACATGCACTTCTTTGTAGATACAAATGCATTGATAAGCTATATATGTTTCAGATGTTTGCTCTCACAAAGTTGGGACAGTAGAATCAATTGTTGCAAGCAATATCTCTTTCCAACAACCTCAAGACATCTTACATAATGGTAGCTATCCTATATCATCTTTGTCCTAAAGTTTGAAGATATGCCACTACTTTTGAACTTTGAAAATATAAACTTGTTTTCAGTCTGGGCATTAATACAGGTCAAGAATTTATTAGGAAAAGTGCCCTATTTTGATTTAATAAAAAGTTGATCTTTAACTACAATTAGTCAATGTTTAACTAGTTCTATCATAAAGAAGACTGACACAATAATTTAACTCTTTAGTTACAATTAGTAATGCTTCTAGCTACATTATTGGGCTGAAATGGAGTTGTGTCTTGATAGTCTGGATGTCAGTTTGTGTATCCTGATATCCATCCACTGTATTTACATTGATTGTGTACTATCAATACATTAAAAAATATGTAAATTACAAATATAAAGTCTAAAATATATAAACAGGAACCGTCTTCACAATAATGGATCTTGTCAGCATAATACTAGTATTTGACTAAATTTGTGTATATATTAATAAGGTATTAGATCACGTGTAAACCTTGTGGCAAGAAAAATGTTATATTTAATGCTCTATAGCCTATCTCTATGTTCTGACAGCTGTTAGACAGTTTCAGTGACTAAATCCTCTTCAATGTTATGTTGGTATTAAATGTTCTGATTAAGAAATTAAGTATGTTTTGTAATATTTATCATCATAACTGTGAAAGAAGTGACTATGAGTAAAAATATTTATGATTGGTGTGTGTAATTGAGTGACAATAAATCAAGGTTATATAAATATAAGGGTCAAAAGGAAGTCATAGTACTAATAAAGTGTGAAAATATAAACTTTTCATTATGGTCTTTAATCTAGGCCAAATACTTCTTAGGTGAAGGTGCCCTCTTAGGATTTAATAAAAAGCTGATCTTTAACTACAATTAGTCAATGTTAACTAGAACTATCATGAAGAAGGCTGACACAATAATTTAAGTCTTTAGTTACAATTACAAATACTTCTCACTATACTATAGGCATACTAAAAACACTTGTTATAAAATGACAGTGATTAACAAGATTATAACTTGTAAACATCATCCTAACATTGTTTTAATAGTACTGCTGTTGCTGTAATAATAATAATAATCATTGATCACTGTGTGCTCAGCAGTTACATTATATGGATTATTTTATTCATCACTCCAGAAGTAAATTAATAATTGATTACAATTATCATGTCATATCTTTCTTTTTCATAAGAGTGGATTTCAACTTTTCTTTATCTGGTCCATTAAGATCTGGACAATAATAATATAACTATCATGTCTTCTACTAATAATTATTAATTACATAGTGTATTAAATAATATAATATATATTATACTAAATGAGAATATATATACAACTATTAAAGAAAGATCAATTGTACTATAAATAATTTTAACCCTTTAATTTTTATAATATGTATTCATATGCTAATCCAGCTCCTTCCTCTCTGTGTGACTAAAAACATAATGTTTTTAGTGAGCATTAATACAAAGTAAATGTAACACAAAACCAAATAAAAATGCACTAAATTGCTTAACCTCACTGTGGTACCCAGTGTAAATCTATGCTGTAGAGTGCATGTAACATGTAGATTTAAGATTGGACAAGGTGTGGTCAAATTATTGATGGGATCAATAACTAGCTTTGCACCCATGCACAGCGAGGTTAATGAAATGAGAAAGGTTAAAAAACCATATTCCAGCAGGAAACAGCAAGGAATAATTCCTTTGTACATCTTATATTACAATTTACAACCACACTTGGTTATAAAAACAATGTGGTTTTCCAGAAACAGGTTCAATACTTTATGGCTTCCCCAGGAATGCAATACCAGAGCCTTCCTCTTTAAAGGAGGAGGTGCAGTATAACAATAATAACAAACACTTACATCCAGCTCACCATTTATGGGGTGTGCCCAGGGCACAATATGGCAGGTGTATTCAAAATGAAAATGGCAGTTCATATGGGATGTTATAAAACTTATTTTATATACAAAACACATGCTATTTAGCTGACTAAGCCTAGCCATATGGCCATGGTTCATTACAACTAGTAGCCATCTTGCTATAACTAAGCATATGACACCTTCGAAGTCAAGGAAATGTTCCCAATCCCACCCTTAGTAACTCTGATCTAGTGCTGATAAGCACTGGTTAACAACTACAGCTTATAAAACATAGTGAAGCCACGAGGGCATAACTTAATTAATTTACCCTGGGTAGGGCTTTTTTATACCGCACCTCCTCGTTTAAGCAAAGGAACTGGTCTCACCAGACTAGAATACAAGTTAGAACAGGTCTCGTGATAGAAAAGAATACAAATTAATCCATTAATGACTCTATTTTTCCATATGAAATGATATTAACTAACAAAAATAGTGTCTCTTAGAGGCTACTTCTAACCCTAATTCAAACTACCACTTTTGTTGTCAAAAGCGCTCAAAATTAGACTAGTAAAGCAGATACCTCATGTGAAAACATACCATTCTGTGTAAAAAATTTTCAATTAGGCTTCAAATTTTGTAGTTATTGTTTTGTAAATGGAAGAATAAGATAGTACATAATACTATCCTTACATAGACAGTACTACCATATGCCTGATACATAAAACTAATTAATGAGAATACAGAGCTAGTAAAAATAATAGATTAATAGAATTGTTTAGATACCTTCAGTTTTAATTTCCCTATCGTTATCCTTTTGTTCATAATTATAATTAAATCACATACCTAATTGTAGTTCTACTCCACATTCAGCTTTACAATCTTTAATCCAGAGCTCTCGAATAACTTGACTAGCCCTAGCACATGGACCTCCTATTTTAGTAAGTATTGATAGGAACTTAACACAGTAGTGCACTATTTCAGGGAGAGTACTCATAAAACTTAGTCCTGCTTTATATTCATCAATGATGCTATCAAATGAAGGTGACTGATGAACTGCTGAGCTAATAAGATCAGCAGCATACATCTGAGCAGCTAGTGACAGTAGACAACTTCTACTTATTTCATGTAATGAAGTATAGTGCTTTACAAGGACATTACGAATAACATGTCTCAACTTGTTTATATCAGTATCTAATAGGAGAGAATGGAATACTTTCAATTATTATAATAATACTTATAATTATATACAAGTATAATAATTAATGATATTTAACAATAGAAATACAATTATTACATTTTGTTATTACTAGCAGAGAAACAAAGCAAACAGACATAAAGACATGGACACTACTAGTAAGTATGTACATTGTATTTAAAAAGCAAAGAAAGACGTACTACATCACTATTCCTATTATAAGAGAGTAGGCTTTCTTATTCTATATTGATATACTTCAAAATAGCAAAATATGATACAAAAAATGTTTTAACAATTGTCATTGTATAGGACTAACAGTTTTTGAGTTATAATATCATACCAAAGCCAATGTAACAGACAATCACACACATTATAATATATAATGTCATAAAACATGACATTATTAGTAATTATATCAGAGAGAAGAAATTATATATAATGAGATGGTTAGTCTATATCAGATAACATAATTCCAATGACTCAACTGACTGTGTAATATAATAGTATTATATGATAACAAGTCTACACCTATATATCTTGAAGTAAAGATATTCTCACTAGCTAATGTTCTGAACATGTCTTAAAAGAAAATGATATGTTTTACATAGCTACTTACTATCATCAATATTACTAATAGATTGTATAATAGGTATCTTCATGTTTTCAGGTTTGATTCCTTTAAATGATATAGAATAGTTTAATGTAGTGACTGTATTAGGTCCAGGTTCAACAGATATTGTTATCAATATAGAACAGAAAGATGGAGGAGACTGAGCAGCAAACATGTCTACATCCCTTTTCGATATCTGTAATATAAATGTATACATTATAAGTATCATATATATTAGCATACATATAGTATAACAAACCTGTCTATACTATGTTTAGATATTTGTAATACATTATATGTTATAAGTATCACATATACTAGTATACATACCCTTAAAGGAGCTAAATGAGGAATAATACTCCATCCATTAAAAGGATATCGTTGTTCTCCATCAATAACTAATTCAATATAACCATCACTATCTTGAAATGAGAAATTGAGATGCACATCTCTATCAACATTATGCGGAAGACTGGTCTTTATATACTGTAGAATAACAATCTTTATTAATTACTTTATACAGTCTACATACTCACCTCTAGTAAACCATTTAAATGTTTACCTACTATAAAGTGCATTTTCCATTCCCTGTCATCTACCTGTTCATACACCACTTGAGCTATATACCTGTTATCATAAGGTGATAGCAATATTGGTTGGAGTCTAGTTGTGTCATCATTGTCTTTTACTAACGTAGTCTCTATATAATATTTATAATAAAGCTAATATTTACATACAATATAGTATACCGGAAATGATTCTTTTATCGTCAGAAGTAGGTAGATCTTCCAGAGCATCTACAAAAGCGTCTTCTTCATCATCATCAGAAGATATATCTTCAAAATAAATTAATTATCATATTATATTGATGACAATTAAAATAGATATAATACAAAATATTGGGTGGTTAAGGTTTCCTGAGCCCCTCCCATATCAAACATAAGAGGTAAATGGATATGTTTTGACATACAGATCAGTTATACAGTAAGAGTTTAAAGACACTTACATAATTCAACATGTACATCGTCTTGTTCAGTCATGATATTGCTAAAAGAGGATTATGTTTTAGCTGAAAAAGCCAAAGGGGTGGATAGGATGTTCAAGCAATCTGCGCAGGCTCAGTAAGTTTATTTTTAATTAGGGTGGAGCTCACTTAGAGGACAGGTTTGCACCGCTTCATGAAATCTTCTACAAAGTTCATGAGACCTCTGTTGAAATTAGCAACACATATTTTGTAGGCGGATTTTAAAACCTCGGTGCTGCAGAAGCCTAATGAATGTCCCATCATCACTTGACACTGCTATATACAAGGAAATCTGAATATGAGAAATCTGAAGGTCTGTGGGTTTTGTTTTGTTCCATCATGCCAACTGCAGGCATCTTTTAGGACTTACCTTTAGATAAAAACGTCAGTAGAACATCAGCATCAGTTGTTTCCCTATAAGATATTACATTAGTTCTATTTTTAAGAGAAAATAGTAGCAGTCCTTACATTGTATAACTGTGAGTGACTGATCAAAACTTCCTGTTTTCTGTGGTTTGAAAAACTGCCTTTAAACAATTTTGTGTAGAATTTCTACAATTTTTAAAATAATGAAAACATTACTTACTCATCATATCACTTTGATCTCTTTTTTAGGTGCAGGTATATGGTTATGAAATTGTCTTCTACTCTGGCTAGGCTGCAGTAGTAGAGGTCACTACTGATTTTATCTGGTCTATCTCCTGAAGTTCTTTGATATTCTAAACAGAAGAATGATGTTGACACATGAGGTATTGTCTTTATTTAATTAAGTTACCTTGAATATGAATGCAACATGAAGTAGTCAAATATATATAGTTTGTTCCTTTTTATGTATAATAAGATGTCTGCCTTTCTTATTACATCAGCAAATCCTTTAATATTGTTTTCAGTAAATCAATCAATGTCAACAATATGTTGATACTGGTGTGTCTTTCCCACCTACCAATAAGGCATTTTGTTCTTTTTCTCGTACATATTCTCTTATTAATTGCTGACTATTGAGTCATTCTCTTGTGAACTATTGTAATAAATGTATATTCAGCAGTTTTACACAGTGAATAATGTCATTGTTGTATGTGGCAAACCATTAAGATTATGAATTAGCACATAAGAATGTGAAGCTTGTCTCTATGAGTTTAACTTAAGCTGATTGTTTCAACTCAGCAATGAAATTCATGTAAATGATTACAGTAACTAAATTTAATTTATTTTTTAGACTGGTGTACAAAATGATCTTGTGTAAAGAATTAAGGATGAATTTTGCTGGAGGCAAGGGACTGTTAGTTTCTCAATTATTATTTATGCTAGCAATTTCAAGCTACAAAAGCTGTTTTTAAGAAAATATGAAAATTGAAATGTTAAATTTATAATACAAAGTTTTTGAAATGAATTGGCTATCATTTTATCATTTTTTCATATTGTTATTTTAAGTATATTGATATACTGCGGCTCCAGCTTCACACAATCAAAAATTTGAAACCACAAATATTTAATAAGGCATGGTTATTTAGTACCTTGGGAATGCACTGCTAACTTCAACAGAGTATAGAGAATGAGGCATGTGTGTTGAATGCAGCAACACATACCATGTTTTTAAGATCTGCCTACAAATATGTGCTGCTAACTTTAATGGAATACAAACCAAGTACTGTAATCCTCATCCATGTAGTAAGCATTGAGTGTTAACAAGCCAAACTAGTACATATCTAATAGTTACAGTGCTACAGTGTCAAGGAGTATTGCTGGACTGATTGTGCTGTTTGTATTAAGTATCTAAATTAAAGAAGCAGAATTTATTTCAAGGTAAAGCTTAGCAATTTGAAACATTTGAGTGGAGTGTGCAGTAATTTTAGCAAATTTACAAGCCATACCAAATGTTCCTTATAAAAATAGCTATGAAATTTAATTGTTACTGAGTATTTTTATTAGTTTAGTATTTACACTGACTGCACATGTGGACTATGAAATAGCTATGATTAGTAAGCATTTTTTAAAATTAGTCAATTTTATTCATATTAACATTATGACTTTTACTACTCACAACTGAAACATAAATGTTCAGAACAACTTGAATTCTAATATTACAAGAGCACTCCAATAGAACAGGGCATAAAGACTGAGTAAACTTCACTGGAAAACAACTAGACGTGAGTGTTCATCAGTATATGTAATAGACATTGCATGTACTTTAGTATAGAGCAACATATAGTTTTATATCCTCATTTTTAGAACCATCTTATAGCCAGTACCATAAGTCTGTAGAAATTATATATCTATATATTGTGATAATGCTACTGTTCCTATTTTTACTCATGCTGCTTCAATTAATATTGGTATACTAAGACAACATTGGATATAGTAATGCAGTACTGGCTATTGATCCAGGAGAACAGAACACAGACCTGACGTTTTCTTGTAACAGCAATATCACTAAATCCGTGAATGATTGTGACATCTATAGCTCTCCTTTGCCAGTCCAGGATAATAGCACTTTAAAGACTCAACTGGTCCTCTAAAACTCCAAACAACTTTTTCTGCTTTTCAATTTTATGTTTCAAAAAAACTGTAAATCTGCTACAAATTGTATAGCTACTTTTATTATGAATTATTACATTAATTGACTATACTTATGTTGAGATAGTGATAGTTGAGAAGTTAAGAGAAATCTAAAGCATTTCTGCATTGCCTGTGTGTGAGAGATACATCACATTTTTCATCTGTACTCCCAATCTTTTGTTATCAATATGTTCACATGCTCATAACTTAATATATAAATTGGTTCATTCTAGACGTTTGTATTTACACCATTTTGTGTGGCTGACATTAATGCAACTAGCAGACCAGTGTTCAGGAAACACCACCATACTAACAGTGAAAAGCATGACATATGGATTTTGTCCAAATTATGCTACAGTTAACTTCTGTTGTTATATCACAATCATCATTAACATTTAAAAACATTGTATTTAAGGAAAATATTTTTTGGAAAAGTAGCAAGCTCTGTTTTTAGCACTGGTTGTGTATAAAGTCCATACACATAATAATCATATAATTGACTAGACCAAACAAATACATTAGGATCAGCTTTTTCGTGTAAAATAAAGACAAGAAAAATGGTCATCAAATTCAATAGTCTCAAGAGTTTTTACTTCCAAGAGAGTCTCATACTGCATTATATACACATTGACTATTAAAGCAAAAATCAATAATTCATCAGCATTTCTTCCAACAATGGCACATGTTCCTTTCTGATATTTAACCCCATTCTTTTTCAACGAACTAGCACTATATGAGGATATAAACTTATTTGTATGATAGTGTGTTTGTAAGATTTTGAAAGCTGCTTCCACACCAAATTGACATGATGGCGTAATAACAGGATGAGCCACACAATACTGTGCTAATGTTAAGTGAGCTTGGTTAAGTGAGACAAGTCTCAGAGTATTTAAAATATCTTTTAAACAGCTAATATCTACTTGGAAAACACATCAGAATCAATCTTTTAAACAAATAATAATGTTAAACTAATCCTAGCAGTTTAATTCACTTAGTTTATGTATACTTCTCAAAAGGGTGTGGCTGTCTGCATGCTCTGAGTGAGGCTGGAGCTTGTAACATCACAGTAATAATAAGACAGTATGTTTTATTCAGCTTTTTTGCTATTTAAATCTCAGTGCTTATAAGAACAACAACAACACTAACAACAACATGATGTCAGCTAAATTTACAGCTATATTTTATCAACTATAATCTACCATGAAGTTTAGTTCAATATGTAGTTCTCCTTTTATTATTTCAGTCGACTCAACTTGAAGGGTGTTAGACATGTGCACATTGACCACCTAGATTGTTTAAAATCATTAAAAACTACTTTACATGTTCTTGTAATTCAGTGTGATTTTTCATAAAATTTATTCTTTTCAGGAAGTCACCAATGATGTCACTGTAGGTAGGTTTGTTTAGTACATCATTACTAATAAGACCAACAGCAAACATTTCATTAGCTAGATCTGCTATTAAAGGTTTTAACAAGTCATACAGATCAGCATAATTCTTTATGAGAGCCTTCCTAATTAACCTCCATATTTCCCTGTTGTCAATATCTATTGAGCACAATATATCAAATTGATAAGTTGATTTCACCAATATATGGTTATACAGGTTGAATGTATGTAATAAATTATTTGATACAATAAAGCAAACATCATGTAGAGTTTTTCATTAATAATATCATTGCATTAAATGGACTATGGACTATTCGTGTATTGCTAATTGTTAGAACTACAATGATGAGATACTGGACCATGGTTATTATTACAAAATTGATACATATTAGTACATAAACAGTTAGTAACTATGTCAAAGCTATATTTATAATAATCATAAGAAGTAATAGTTTATCATACTAGGTCATACCCGATCTTTTTTGATGAATTATTATATTCATTAGAGGCGTTATACCCTTTACTTCAACAGGATATACTAAATACTCAAAAGTATCTGGACTATCATCAGTATGTATAAGAAACTGACATGATGGTAGTTGGGAACTAAGAGATGAGCCAAACTTATCAATATCATTCTCCTATAACTATTTTAAAAATGGGTATTTTCTCAAATAATTGGCTAATATATCAAACCTTGCATGGCTTAATAATTGGTTTAATACACCATCCTGGAGGTGGTTCTTGTTGAAAAACAAGTTCAATGAATCCATTTTCATTAACAAAATTAAAATGAATGGAATATTCAGTATCAGAGCTTTCACAATTCTTTTTGATAAACTATAAAATAATATAATGATAACAATATCTTGAATTTAATGAAAGTTAACTTTTGGTGATGAACTATTGTCACCTCTAAATGATTTTCAAGGTCGTTCACTACAAATAAAGTAACAATCCAATCATCATCTTTTTCTTCATAATAAATCAATCCAGTGTATTGAATAATAAATGTTACATAACTCCTTCAATGAGATCTATAATATGATTAGAGAATTTGCAATATATACTTTTCTTCAAGAATGCAGTTGAAGAAGCATTGATACCAAATCCAGAAGTCACATCTATTACTTGTGAAGTGGTTATCAAACTTAATCATCAATGGGGGAAGAAAACGTTGGAGAACTTTAAAACACTTGTTAATCACATGTTCCATCAGAGAATGACTCATATACAAGTGGAGGAAGGGTCAGTATATGTTACTCTACTTGTACCTCAATCAAAGTTAGACTATATCTTGGAAATAGCTACTCTAAAGAAAGAATTTGCATCACTCATTGGTATCTTTGAACTGACTATTGATGGTCAAGCTATCTTGAAAGAAGAAGAACAAAAACAATTTTTTTTGACTAAACATTACTAGAGGCTTCAAGACTTGGTGAAGATGAAGCTGTTCAATTCTTGCTTAACTTAATTGATAACATCAATTATCAAAATGAAGAGGGTTGTACAGCACTAATGCTAGCTAGTAAAGGAGGGTATGAACAAGTTGTACAAGTATTAATATTAGCTGAAGCTAATCCTAACATTAAAAATAACACTGGCTACACTGCATTGATGCTAGCATGTGATACAAACTCCTACACTATAGTCAACTATCTACTCCAAACTGGGGCTAATCCTAGTAAACAAAAAGATGATGGTTACACAGTTATTATAATAGCATGTCAAAATATTCACTTCAAGATCATCAAATTATTACTTCAATTTAATGCTGATCAACTTATTACTATAGTCTGTTCGCGTTCACCTTGCCGGTAGAAAAATTATCATAACTTTCTAATAACTCGACCAAATTCAAAATTTCAAAGTCAGGTGGTCTCCTGACGACCATCCGGTTCTTTTGATGTCATTTTTATATGAATACGACCCACAAGAACAAAATTTGTTGTACTTTCCATAAGCAAAGTATAGGAGATGCCATTGACCACGAGGAATGTGAATATGTGATCTCGTGAATTTCGTTAATCAACAAAATGGTTGCTGCTTGAAGAGAGAAACCAGTACGGTAAGAAATACATTCTAACTGTAAAAGTTTAATCATATAGATAGGTAAAATAAATTGAATATGACTATTGTGTATGAGAATGAATACAAACAGAAGTATTACTGAATTTAGACTTCGATAACCAAAAGATTATAAAAGTTACGACAGTGGTAATACATTGTAAGGTACAAAGGTGATGGTCTGTGTTGTTTTACTTTCTGTAGAAATGTCTTTTTAAAGTCCTTGTAATCATATTCTATGCTATGTTCGTCTAACTATCTTTTAATATCATCTTTTCTGTTTGCAGTTGTTGGAGGTTTGTCCTTTTGTTTGTTATGGTACGAAGGATTGTCTAAAACTATCACAGATGTAGGTGGAATTTCGGAAGTAGCTGTTGTGCAAACCATTCTATAAAGTGTTCTCAGTTCATTTCATCATGATAGTCTGCTGAGTTTGTCTTAGATCTAAAAACCAAGTCTACACCAGGAACCCAACCTTCCACTGAACCACAATCAATCATTGACCTTTCCCACTTGGCACCTTCCATCTTTGTTTACCATCAACGTCTACCCAAATATGTTCTTTACAGTGATGTGTGTTTACCCATGTTATGTCAGTATAGATTATTGTCCTGTTGTCATTTCTTAGTTTACGTATCGTTTGCATGTATGTCTTTGTTCCAGTATATTATGTTGTTCATATATGTATTGTTTATTGTCTCTTTTCTTGTATGAAAACCCCAACTCTCACAGAACCTTCCATAGACAAAACGTACCACCTCCAAAAACACCATCCTCTTTCAATTTAGCTAAAATAGTAGTCAATATGGGATATTGTTGTTGTGTGTAAAAGCTATGAACAGTACGTCCTATTACTTCTTTATTAAAAGAGTCTGGATTTACTCGTACCCTAGATGTTGTGTATCATTTAACAAGAGTCAGTAATTTACCTTCTTGAGAAATATATTCATTATCAATGTTACGCACACTTCTTATTGATACACCTGTAACCTCTGCTGTACGTTCTACAATTCTCTCATTCTCAAACTATTATCAGTTCATCAATTAGTAAAACTATTTTGAATTTTTTACACCAGAAGAATTCTAAATTTTCGTTTCATATGCCAAAGTAGATTATGATTTCACAGAAAGCTATATTTATGACACCAATGTGAATTTAAATTGTACACTAGTCAATAGTATCACTTCTCTAATGATAGCCTTATCTTCCATTTATAGTTTAGATTGTATTATTTTATTCTTATTTTTTTATTATTTTGCATACGATTCGCACTGTTGAATAAGATTCTCTTTCTAGAGTCTAGGAATGGGGTTATTAGAATGATAAGATTCATGGCTTTGCCTGTAATATAATTATGATTGGGGGAGTCAATTATACGGTTGACTGCTGAGTAAGGAAGTAAATATGATGACTTTAAAGGATGTTCAACAAGACAAGCTAAAGCAGGCTGCTCTGTATTTGGATGAAATATCAGATGTTGAAAATAAGGAGTTCTGGCGTCTGTTTATAAGCAAAATGCCGGGAAAAAGTTATACAGAGGACCAGATCGAAACTTTCGCACTGGAGGGCAATACAACAACTGGCAGTCCTTCTTTCAAACTGTTGTCTGACCTTAGAGATTGTAGGCTACCTTTCATGACCTTTATCAATTGTCTGGAAGCCATTAAATGTACCAAAGCTTTTAATATATTCATACAACCAAGTGAGTTTATATAGTTTTTCTGACAATTTGTTGAAGTATTACTGACTTATATCTTGATCACACACACACACAAACACAGCTATTCCAGTTATATCAGAACATCCCTCTTCACAGTCACTACAGTGTGAAAGAGTGTTAGTATTAAGGTGCTGTCATTATGTGTCATAATGTACAAAATGTGATTCTGAAATTAACATACAATTATATGCACAAAAGAGTCATTCAAAAGTAATTTGTGATTATACTACATATTAAATTATTTTTCAGAAATGAAACATTGGATACACTTGCATTACCTTCAATCAATGACCTTCAGTCTGGGTCATATCACTGTGGAGTTACCAGCGGAGCTATGTCAGTAACATCTGATAAAGGAAAGGTTGTATGTGGACTTCCTATTGAATGTATGTTATTGTTTGCATATTTATATGACCTTTTAATATAGATTTTTTTCCTTTTTTATAGCTTCAAAAATGATCAATCAAACCCAAATTGATCAATGTAATGGTAAGATAGTCATCAAATTTAGTAACAATAATGATACCTATCTAGTATTGTAATGTATATTATATTAGTAATATTAAACTTACCTACATCAATGGCCTATGTGTATACATAAAAATAATATATTAAGCAGTGCTCTCAGACAGGACATGTTACAGTATGTCCCTGTGATTTCTGGAGTTAATGAGCTAATATGAAGATAGTGCAACCCCTTTGTATAGATAAAGTTGTAAAAAAGCTTTCATCAATCGTTTATTAATGATTTCTTATATATTTATAACTGTTTTCAGCATGGATATCCTCATATAGTTTAATGCTTAAAAAGGTTTCTGATCAAGAGCATTGAGATTATATCAGGTTCATCCAGAAGTATACCCTCATATATATAAACCACTGCATCCTTTAAAGTAACATTAGTTTTGTGTTCACTAAGGAAGTAGCTAATTTACTTGAGGTGTAGTCTCATGTAGTCAGAGGGTCTGGTGGATTGCCATTAATGTCTTGTTCCGAGTACCACAAGTTTTTTGTTGAGCTCATGTACCTATAAACTAGTGCTAAGTAGATGTTGGATCACATAATGGCTAATAGCATTGCATGAGACAGAAAAATAAAATAATGAAACTTCTATGGGACAATTGGTACCATCCCTACAGAGTTAGCTCTGCTGCCACCTTTCTGCTAATTTATGTACAAATTAATGCCTACCAATTAATGCAAACATTTTCTAAATATAATCTGATTTATGGTTGTGTTATATAGATTCTGATGAAGTAACAGTAGAGAAACAAAAGATTGAGAAGTTGAATAGAGAGAAAGAAGGTAACTTATAGTACTTTAGTAGCGCATATCATATATGGTTATGTTCTATAGCTACTGATAAAATAGTATCCGAGAAACAAGAAAAAATAGAGAAGTTAACCAGAGAGAAAGAAGGTAAGTTATAATATAGTTTATAGTGCATACCATTTATGGTTATATTATATAGCTACTGATAAACTATTAGCAGAGAAACAAGAAGAAATAGAGAAGTTGACCATAGAGAAAGAAGGTAAGTTATAATATAGTTTTTAGTGCATACCATATATGGTTATATTATATAGCTACTGATAAACTATTAGCAGAGAAACAAGAAGAAATAGAGAAGTTAACCAGAGAGAAAGAAGGTAATTAAGTTATAATGTAGTTTATAGTGCATACCATATATGGTTATATTATATAGCTACTGATAAACTATTAGCAGAGAAACAAGAAGAAATAGAGAAGTTGACCAGAGAGAAAAAAGGTAAGTTATAGTACTGTTAGTAGTACATATTATATGTTTATGATTAGCTGGTGTTAAAGCCTATATCAGTGCCAATCACTGCTTTTAACCTGATAAAGACAAGCAAATACAGCTGATAAAACTATGTAATTCACTAACACAGCACCATGCTTCTAATGAGATTGTTATATATAAACCAAGGCAAAAGGTTTCTATTAGACTGAGTGCCAAAGGTGTAAGGAGTTATAAGTCTGTAGAAATTATATGTGGATATAGAATAGAATTTGACAGTTGTTTTCAAAATCAATGATAATTGACAGATTACATTTTGTCTAAAACTAAATTAACTAAATTAATGTATTATTCACTCGTATTTATGCAAGCAATAGCACATAGTACTGTACTGGCTTGTTCCATGAAATGTATTGGCATTTGCAAAAGCAATTAATATTGCATTTAAAATACTCTCAATACTTGCTAGTTAGCAACCTTTCTTCTCTGCAATAATGTGCTGAAATGATGACTGATAGATTAATATCAATTAAAAAAATTCTGCCAAATTAAACATTCACAAATTTTCCTGTGTGCTATATCGTATATACGTATAAAGTACACTATATGTTTCGCATATTGTCATTGAAGAATATATTTATTAAAGCCTTTCCTATCCATAGGTCAACACCCCTCATCAAAAGATGTGTTTAGGACACATTATGCCAAGTTATCATGTCTTGTCTTTGACTCCAATAACAGATTACCTCTAGCAAATGAACTGTTCAGTGCTCAACTTATTACATTAACTGTTACAATAGTGCTACTGATAATGCTGCAAAGACTGATATGGAAAAAGGTGTTCTACTAATGAAAGGTTTAATGACATCTATCAATACACAGCCCCAGTTATTACAAGAATTAATTAATGTTTTAAAGAAATTAGAAGTATTTAAGTCTATAGCTGAGAACATGGAACATGACCTTTTGTAAATCATTAGTAGCATGGTCCAGAATAAAAGTTCCCATTCTTATTTTATTCTATATTGCAATTTTTTAAAAATTTCAATTACTGATGTCTTGTTAAGTATAAGGCATAATTATGATGTAACTTGTACTATCACATTTGTAAAATAAAGAATCTAAATTACAGTTATACCACTGATGTCACAAAAATTTAATTCCACGCAAAAGGACTAAAAGTTTACATACCTATAGGACATATATAATAGACAGGATTACAAGGTTTCTAGTTGACAAGAGGTTATCTTGAACTTGTATAGATTAACTTTATGTATTTAAAGTGATATATGCAAGGTCTGAGGGTCAGTATGAGCCTTGATATTTCTTGTTATTGAAAATATTTATGATCTCAGATTTCAATAGAATTTCAGAAATTATATCAAAAAAACTAGAGCGCTAGTTACCTAGGAAAGTTGCAAACCAGAAATCTCACATAAAATGGGAGGCATTCTTTATATACTAACATGACTGATGTCATATATTTTTTCATATCATTGAACAGTAGTGGATTGTTCTCCAGCTACTGCAGAAAAGTTCAGAATTATTGAAAATATCTTTGATACTAAAATTTTAAAAAGAGATAAAGAGACAGATGCAAAGAACTATGCAAGTTTCGGTATGACTCACCAAAACTCTACAACTACAATGTATTATTAAAATTCCACTAACCACTGTCATTCTCAATGCAAACAAAGTAATATCACTTCTGATAAAAAAATTTACATGTACATATACTAATTTTTATTTCTAGGTCTCTGAAGAATCTTATGCCAATAGTTTTTAAATGTATCACTAGCAACAAAAACAATTAGCTTTTGTTTGTAAAAAGAATTCATGTATGACATGTATTGTATATAAAAATTATAATATTGTTTGTTGAGTATGTATTTACTGTATTCAATTGTAAAAAAATATAAAAGATAATGTTAATCAAAATTTGAAAGATGACAATAAAATGACAAATGAATAAAAATGAATATACTAAAGAAGTGAACAAAACAGTACTAACTCACATGACATGATTAAGACAATATTAACATTCCAACTTTCTGAACAAGTGCTTATGATAAATAATTCATTGTCTCATAGATACTACTAGGAGTGGAGTCAATAATATAGATACATGTACCAGGATATCTCTTATAACTGATAAGAACATCACGACAATTAAGTGTTAACACATTGTTAGATTTCTAGATAAAGAAGATTCTTATAATTACACAACATATAAAATCACACTCAATTATTATATTAATGTTGCATTGTTTGTTCAAGTCAAGTCAAACACCTTGAACTCAGTATATATAATTAATATATCATATATATATATATATACATTAGTGTGTGTGATCATATGTTTAATATGTCGGATTATAGGATATTTTTCATGTACTTTAATATATTATATATTAAGAATGTAAAGAATACCCTACATATTTATTACTAAGTGTCTTAGTGCAAGGTAATTAATCATGTAGGGGTTCAGTGACATCTTAGACTGACCTCAATGGGAAATGCTTGTATATCTGTTATACTTAAGTATGTAACAATTACTTTTCAGAGCATGTAACCATAGAAAAGTTTATTTTTCATGAATAAATAAGCAATTACCTGTTTGCATGGCATGAGGTTTCATGCACATATGTATATTATTAATAAAATGTGATAGATCGAAAGATGAACTACCAGTACTATAATTATGATAACGTCTACTATCAACTGACAATATTCTGGATCAGAAGGGAATTGAGTCATCTGGAAGAGGAATGAGAGTCAGTCCTAGTATAAGAATGTATCTTACTTCATGGACTATTGAGTTCTTGGGTAGCAATTGACTGTCATAAAATTCCTTCACATTTTGTCCATAGTGTGCCAGACATTATTGTAGAACATTGTAGGGACACAATTGAACATTCCATCAATATGTCTATTGCATCATTGTCTTTGTTTTCTTGTCTTCTTTAGACACAATACATATATATGATGTCTATAAAGAAAAATATCAGGAATATCTTTGTCTATTGATTTATCTGTCTCATGACTTTCATTCATGCATCCATACTTCATTAACCTGTTCCTGTACTCATCCAGTAAGAACTTTAGATGGCATGATAATTGATAGCTGTTTACTATAGGATTATTGGCACCTTTATTTAGAACTATAAATTAAAATATTAAGGAATCAATTAATTACATTAATTAAATGGACTAACCCATTACTTTGATCAATAATTCTATAACGCTCTGTATAAGATTTTTTTGAGACATAACATTGCATTAAAGATCCATGGCTCTAAGAAGTGAACATCACAAGAGATACCAGTATCTCCAGACTTAATGATATCATAATCTCTTTATAATAGACCACACCCATCAGTGTTACAGAGTAATTTGTGATCTATATCATAAGCTCTAAATATATGATTCATAAGCTCAGAAAGTAGGAGGGATCTAAATAAAAGGTGTGGTTAAGTACAATGGTTACCATGGTAACATACTGTGTTATATGGACTTCTTTATTTTGTGCCCAATACACATTGTTTTATAATAAAGTAATAAATCAGTCACTACCTGTCAATTAATAATAAGTAGCAGTATAAGTATGTTCATTATATGATCATGTGTATTTTATAGAACATGATAAGTATTACCTTTACCTTATAATCATGTACTTATGTTATAATCATTGTAAGATCTTTTGGAATGAGCTCTGTGTATTTGGGATGAACTATGTCTACCAGAGTGATTAGGATCTCTGTCTTCTGATCTTTGCCTTTATGTTCTGTGACAAGTCAAATTTCTTAGTCAAATCAATATAATAATACTTTTATGTTTCTTTGGGTGTCTTCTAATATGTTTGATTTTTTTTTCATATGAGATCTTCTTGTCTGTTTCTTTGAATGTCTTATTAAGTGGGTGTCATGTAAGTATGAGTCACTGTCAGATGATGTATAGTCATAATGATGTTTGCACTTCTTGTGTGATATATCTTCACTAGCTACTAACAGGTCAAAGTCTATTTAGAGTATGATAAAGATTATTATAGAGCTTTGGAAGGACACGACATTTTTATTACGCCATTGTCCTTGCTTATTCTTGTTCAAATTCATCACCTATTTCTAATGCCTATAAGGAAAATGTCAGGAACATCTCTGACTATTGATATATCTGTCTGACCACCTCCATCCATCCATCCACTCAATCATTTATTTATGTATCCATACTTCATTAACCTGTTCTTGTAGTCGTCCATTAATTAATCTTTTAGATAATGTAATGAAGAATAGCTGTTCACAGCAGGATCATTGTCACCTATGTTGAGAGCTATAATATGTAGAACATTAAGGAATTAAGTTATTACAATAATTAAAGGGGCTAACTCATTGCTTTGGGCAATAATAAACTCTTTACAACTCAAGATATGATGTAATAACTTCTTTAACTGAAACGGTCTCAAATCTAACAACCTCTCAACACCATTCATATCTAAAGCAGATATGATTATGAATTATTCATAAGGTATTTCTGACTTGTACAATGTAGTGATCTAGGTAATTCCATGGTGTTCTGTATAAGACTTTTTGAGTAACTTTGCATGAAAGAGGTATGGATATGAGGAAATGAAATCATGAGAGATGACAGTATATCCTGTACTTATGATATCATAATCTCATTATAATAGACCTCAGTGTTACAGCAACTTGTGATCTTTATCACAAGCATTAAATATATTACCGAACAGATCAGGAAGGGAGGAGTCTAAATAAAGACGATAGTTACTATGGTAACATATTGTGTTATACGGACTTTTTTAATATTGTAGGTTGTCCAAGTTATAGAACATGATAAGTAGTACTTATACCTGTACTAATAATCATTGTAAGATCTTTTAGAATGAGGTCTGCATTTTTGGGATGACTATGTCTACCAGAGTAATTAGGATCTCTGTCTTCTGATCATCACCTTTTACATCCTGTGATAAGTCAAATTACTTAGCTATATCAATATAATAATACCTTTATGTTTGTCGTGGTGTCTTCTTCCACGTTTGCTTTTTTTCTTGTGAGATCTCCTTGTCTGCTTCTTTCTATGTCTGCTTGAGTGAGTGTCATATGAATATGAGTCACTGTCAGATAATGTATGGTCATAATGATATTTAACATTGATTCTCATTTCCTTACTTTATCAAGCAGATAAATTAAGACTCCAAGATATTTTAGAACATCAGAGAGAAGTGAGGCACTACAGCAAGTCAAGTATTATAGTTATTTGTGGAAGACCTGACTCATCATTGAAGTTAGAGAGATATTTCTTTTACCAATGATATTCAGGTAATAGTGGTCACTAGTTATTATAATTATATAGAAAGTAAGACAAGTGCTCCAAAGCCCCATCCTGTTTCTGAAAACTATTATAATTAAGAAGAAATTTACTTTATGACAACAACTAACACAATAAGAGAGTAGTACATTATACATTCAGCAAAACAGAAAATACAGCTAATTTATAAATGATATTGCAATAATAATATATCACTCAATATCAAAGTCTATATCTATATTCAGCTTTTTTTTAATAATGACACTCCATTCTTTAGCTATACCACTAGCTGCATCTTTGAGTGGACCTCCATGTTTAACTAAACTCTGTAAAAATAACTGACAATGTTTTATTAACTTATGACCATCTTGTATAAAGTTCATGGCTGCCTTGAATTCTCTCATCAGGTCATCAAAATTTGTTGTATCCTTGGTTGCTCGAGATATTAGACCATGAGAATACATCTCTACAGCAAAATGATTCCATAGATGTTTTTAACAAATCATTCAAAGCAGAGGACTTCTTTGTTAGAATATCTTGTATGACTTTTACTATTTCTTTAACTTCATCACCAGATAAAACTGGATCTCTGGAAGTAGCAACACTTTCAAATTTGGCTGCAATATATTATAAATTAGCATGCTAAAGATGTTTTAATTGTTTCTCTTACTTGTATTATATCTTTGTCTTAAAGATAAATTGATGAAAATCTCAACATATTTTTCCACTCCTTTTACCGGAACCTTGTAATGGAGTCTCTTTGCTGTGTCATTTCCCTCATCCGCATACACATCTACCAAACATTTTGGAGGCTCTGAATTCATGCCACTTCCAAACTCAATAATGGAGGTATGTGTTAGCTAAACAAGAGAATATATTTTTTTTTTAAGTGACACTGTTTGTTTAAATAATATTTAAAAGATTATAAGTATATAGGAGATTGATACCTTAAAAACAATAATAAAATAAAAAATTATAAAAAATTAAAAAAGGGAATGATGGGTAATATCAGTTCAATACAAAGAGCGCAAACAAGATAGTAGGGACGATAATTGCATCATCTCTACATAATAGCACTGGCAATAATATAACAAAGTATCAGTGATAGTATATAAGTGATTTAAATGCTTGGCTTGTGCCGCCTGTGCTATTATGTAGGATAATGAAATCCTTATTACTGCTATTTTATTTACATTCTTTGCAATGGACAAACTCTGGATAACAAGAAAAAATGTAATTATTAATAATTACTTCCAGAGAACATTCCTGAGCAATCACTCATAGAAGGATTTGAATGATGCCTTGTGTATAATAGTACGGATAAAGGTCTAAGTATTAAATGCATAGGTTTCCAACTGAGTAGATAAAAAGGAAATGTTGGTTGATTGCTTGGACCTTAATGAGAACTGACATTAGGCCTCACTATCTAGTTTGCAGCAGACATTTTGATGGGAAGGCAAACATGACATATTAATCATCTACAAAAAGCTGGTACATTATGGCAATCCAGAGGTTCTTCTAAGATTGTTCCTAGGATATCAGCCTCAGTCAATTCCAATTTGACTGACACATTGCAATTGTTTGGAGTATTATCACCTATTCTGACTTTAAACCTACCTAACTTAGTTTCTAAACCTAATATGAATTAGGTGTTTATTCATTCAATAGACAAAAATAAAAGATTTTTCATAAAAAATTTTTTACAATATAATATAATACATGTTCAACTAGCTTACAAATAAGCATTCTCACATATTGTGATGAAGAAATAATAATTACTATGACTACAATGATAACAGAAAATTAGCTGAGAACTTGGAATAGTTCTATCAACAGGGACGTTCTCCTCCAGAATACATTAAAAAAGTTGTCTTAATACTTAATTCATTGCATCATAACTAGGATTACAGTCATTAGCTTATCAGTCTTACAATAAACATCCTGGGTTCTATTTAAGTTCAACATCAATGCAGGAAGTAGTATATACTTACAACCAGAAGGAGAAGACTAGGCTTTTATTTTTCTCTATTTATATCTGTTTCTTTTCTGTTAATATTAAATATTCATAACCAAATTGCTTCTATAAGAGTAACTCTTGATATTAGTCTACTGAAATTACTTGATTTTGTTTATAAAGCCCTCAAAATGTGAAATACAAAAGCAAGTAGTTTATTGTGCTGCAAATGGTGGCAAATATTTTTCTAATTTGACTTATTGTAGTTGACAAAGAAGAAACATGAGCAACTCAGCATTTTCAAAAACTACTGCTCTTATTCTTAGAAACATTGCTTATAAATCAACGACAACATGGGTAATATCCTAGGGAGAAAGACTGACAAGTGTTGAGATATTCTGATGTGTTATGGTTAAGATACTGTCAATAAATTTCATTGGACAATCTAGGCCACCCCTACATAGGCACTGCTACTGCATGCCTGATAATAGAATGCTTCATAAGACATGCCAAAGATTCAAATTACAGTAATTAATAAGAAATATTTCTTACCGTCAAAGGCAGCCATTGAGGATTAATTTGCCAGCCAGTTGGAGTTTCATGATGATATTTTTTAACATCAAACTCAACATCAGTTTGTGACTTTAGTATTAACTCAATAGTCTGCTTTTCCTCAGCATAACGATGATGCTTTTTAATATACTGCAGTAAAATTATACATGTAAATCATATAATAATATGATTACCTGTTGAAGTGCATCAAGATTTTTTACAACAGTAAACATGACTTGCCATTCTAAGAGAGCTTTCTCTTCATAATAAACTTTACAAATACCAGCCTTTTCAGCTGGTTTAACTGTTGCTAAAATACACACATTCTGTGATTTTAAGATTAAGAATATTGTTTTCATACATTTTTGTGAAGCATTGATTGTTATCTCAGTTTTTGGTATTGGCTTTTGTCGAACCTCTTCACTTTCCAAATTTTCAGTTTCTAAATGTATATAGACAAAAAATAAAGAAATTGGAAATATATCTTTTTGTAAATACCTTCACTGTGAGAAACATGTTCAGCTGAATCTTTATTTTTTTTTGGTTCATCAGTACCGTTTTCTTTACCTGATGTGTTCACTTTATCACCATTATGTGGATTTTGTAAACTACCGTCTTCTTTACCAGTGTTTATTTCTTCACTGTCTTGTGGGTTCTGTGAGCTACCATTTTCTTCATCTGATGTGTTCACTTCTTCACCATTATGTGAGTTCTTTGAGCTATCATCTTCTTCATCTGATGTGTTCACTTCTTCACCATTATGTGAGTTCTTTGAGCTATCATCTTCTTCATCTGATGTGTTCACTTCTCCCTTTTCTTCACTTTCTCTCATGGAAATACCAATTAGACAAAAGTGGAAGCAAGAAATGGAACCATATTGGTTTCTTGGAGTAAAACAACCTCCTAGAAGTGGTTCAAATTGATAGGGAAGTGTCACATCTTCAATTGGTGCTCTTACAAACTGGAGAGTGCTACATTGTTCTGGTGTCTCTAATAACACACAATGCTGTATACTGACAGTGAGTGGTTTTAGTAGAGGCTTTGCAATGGAAATAGCATAAACAACACTGACAAGTTCCCTGCCTTTGGGAAATTTAAATTCACCTCCAGCAAGAGCAGTGATTGCAACCTCACATCTCTCTGACAGAGGTAGTATTCCCTCAGGTGCAGAGAAAGATATTCCATATTTCTCCCAATTTAAATATTGACATTGCTCTCTTCCTCTGAGGACAAATACAGTCTCTCCAGCTGGAATAACATTTTTGAGGTCACCTACATACAATTAGTAAATACAAAACTTGAGCAGACTTAGAATTCAGTAATAAAGACAAGAAGAGAAGATTTGACAACATGGTCCATTGTCAAATATTCCATTCTCATGTAGATCTCTACTCTATAATTTCCATAGAAATATTAGACTAACTAGTTACACATAATGAGTAGATGGCTTGATTTGAGTAAAAAATGAGAACTCACCTTTTCTTTGTGTGACATTTAGTATCTTCTCCTCGAGTATGTCTACTTTCTTTCTAAGAGCTATTATGAGGAAATAACAATTAAAGTTCTTGTTTCAGCTTCTTTAAATTATACAAATCCTGTTTGAAACCACAATGTACTAACTAACTAAGGCATATCACTCCACATTGCAGCCATTCATTCTTACAATTCTTTTGGGCCACATAGTATGTAATGTATACCTTTTGATTCAGTAAATTGTGAAATATTTTTTAAAATGTGGAAATGATAATTTGTCGTTTATTATTTTATCGTCATGGAAACTTAATTTACTTGCTGAGTATATTAGCATAATCCAAACAGTGTAGCAAAATATGAGTTAAATTTCTGCAAAAAATTATTTAAATATGTGGTTTGGCCATACTTTGGAAAGCAATAAATGCTTTAATGAAACCTGGAACTACAAGTATGTAAAACTTAGAGCACATGATTAGTTATGTCCTCAGAGAATATTTGACATTTAGTGATGCAAAAAAGTTAAAGAGAACATAGAGAAAAAACTTTAAACAATCTAAAGAGCAGAAGGATGTGTGCAAGGTAACACTTTAGAGTAGTGTGAGGCAATTATGCAACAAATGCTGAATTTTACTTTATTCTGTCCGCACTAAGGATCAAAGCCACAATTATCACTAAATCTAGCCTTTTACAGTGCAAGGCAGACCCAACATAACTACGTATTCCTATCTAGTGTATTGCCACACCCACTATAATTCAAGTCAGCAGCCACACCCTCCACTTTCAAAAGAGCAGCAATAGCGCTGCCTTTTGCATGAAGTGTTGCACATTCTGATATTTATTGGCACATGAAAGTTGTTTTGCTCTTCACAATTATTCCATGGTAGTGTTATACATATATAGGGTACTACCAGCAAGTACTATCACTTGCCTTCTTTTTCTCTGATCAACTTCTCAATCTCTTCTTGTTTCTTAACTAATACTTTACCAGTAACTATAGAACATATATATATATAGTATGTACTACTAACAGCTAACCTTCCTTCTCCTTGGTCAACTTCTCTATTTCAAATGTCTTTTCCTTGTTTATTCTATCAAATAATTTCAGCTTCTCTATTTACATTAGGCACATAGTTACATAGTTATATCATTAATCTACATGTACCTGATAAAGTGTTATTTGAAGATTGGTCTTGTGCTTGTTTCCTGTCCACATTGGTATAATCTAACATATAAAAGGATAAAATCATTTTAACTTTGAAAGAAATTATTGTAGGAGGATTGCTTAAAAAACATTGCACTTATAAAATGATTCAAGTAACTAGATAGGTAATATTAATTTTAATAATCATTGTCTTTTAGGTATAAAAAATACACCAGCTAGGATTTGAACCAAGGATTTTCTCACAACTAGTCAACTTTATGCCCACATTATCAAGTAAGCTACTAAAATATGGTTTAAGAAGAGGACTATAAGTGGTTGTTAAAAAGGATGATCATAGTATATATGTCAACAATACAATGAAGAGGTAGAAGCAAAAACTATATTCAGTAAAAGGATTATACAAATGTAATAGATACATGTACTTCTTAGTTTTTACCTTGCAAAACAAAAGCTTACATAACAATAAAGTATGGTTTGCAGGTTACATGATTTATCATTGGATTTTTATAACCAGCAAAGACCCCTTTCTTGTCAAGATAAAGTTAAGCCTCTTCAAGTTGTGTCAATGTCCGAAATGATAACTTTTCATTACTATTACGTTGTGATAGATGCTTAATTTGCTTGTAAATTGCATTAGTACAAGACAACTAATCCAAACAGTGGATGAAATATCAAATTAGTTTATTAGTTTATGTGTGGTTCGTCCTTCTTTGGAATGAGATAATTGCTTTATTGGAAGATGAATGGGAAGTTATAAGGTAAGTTAGGTATTTAGAAATCATGCTATAAATGCTAAAATTTAGTCTATTCTGGCCAGAGTAAAGATTAATGCCACAAATATCACTAAATATAGCCTTTTACGGTGCAAGGAAAACCCAATGTACCTACTTTAGTGTATATCCATACCCACTATATTACTAGATCAGCAGCCATGAACTCCACTTTCAAAAACAGCATGAGTGTTGACTTTTGCATGATATTTTGATCATTCAATTGTTTATTAGCAAAAGTTGTTTGTTAGATAAAAACAAAAAAAATACACCAGCTAGGATTTGAACCTAGGATTTTCTCACAATTAGTCATCTTTATGTCCACATTATCAACTTAGCTACTGATATATATACTAGCTAAGATTTGAACCTAGGACTTTCTAATAGCTAGTCAACTTATACTCTCAGTATTAATTGAGCTACTAAAATATGGTTGAAAAAGAGCACTGTAAGTAGTTGCTAAAAAGAACTATGATAGATTATATATCGACTACAAGAAGTGGTATATAGAAGGTAGTCTCTCCCTTACAACAGTTTATATTACTATAAATTATGATTTGTAGGTTACCTGATTTAACATTGGATTTGATAGAGATCTCTTCACTGATATTAATAAAATTGCTCTCCTTCTCTTGTAAAGAATGTAAATCTGACAATAAAAGATGACAATAGAAATAATGATTGTTCAACTAACTAATCCAAGCTAAAGTTGACATTGTCATATATAACATACCAGGAATGACCTCTTTCTTGTCAAGATAAAGTAAAGCCTCTTCAAGTTGTGTCAATGTACCTCCTGTAAGAGCCCATTCCTGTAATAAGTGCTTCATCTGATCAGTAGAATCTCTTTCACTCTTGATATCAGTCAGTATAGACTGTTCTATATTGAGTTGAAGACCCAGTTGTTCCCAATCCTCTTGTATTGGTTGTAGAATAACTGCCAGTTTGGGAAGATAACTAGAAATATCTGATGTGATATAATTATCATAAATAATGTATATATTTATAAAATTCTAACCTGTAGTCTTTTGAAGCTGTTGCTCTTGCTCATAATTTTGAAGTTTTGTTTGACTTATTGTTATGATCTCTGAACTCTCATTCTTTTCTACAGTACCAACTAGTTCACAAGAGAGTTCAGCAGTATGGTGCTCTTCCTCTTGTATGGTCCTATATAAGCCATGATGACCACTAGTAGTGGCAGTACCTATAATCAGTAAGGAAATAGACAAGTTTCCACAATTAGTTTAAGGAAGGTCTCATTGTATCATTGAACAATGGGAACATCCCTACATATATATTGTTATAGTCCGCCTGATATATACAAAATGACAGGTTGGTTTAAACTATTCCTACGGCTATTGAACAAGTAATTTATAACATTGTATAGACATTTTAATTACATACCTAGTTGTAATTCTACTCCACATTCATTTATACTGTCTTTAATCCAGTCCTGTTGAAGGGCTTGACTAACTTGAGCGCATAAACCTCCCCTAGCAGTAAGTATTAACAGGAACTTGGTACAGTAATGCTCTATTTGAGAGACACTCCTCCTTAAACTCAGTTCTACTGTTAATTCAGCCATGATGTTATCAAATGTAGGTGACCACTGGACGTCTAAGCTAATAAAGTCAGCATGATACATTTGATCAGCTAGGTGACGTAGATTATACCAAGATATTTCACGTAATGAAATATAGTGTTTAACAAGGTCTCTCTCAATAACTTGTCTTAACACAATAGCATCAGCTACTAATAGGTGAGAAAGGAATCTTTTCAATTATTATAATAATACATATAATTATAACTAGTATATTTTATTATTGTTGTTAACAATTCAAATACACTTTTCGTCATTATAACAGTGAAAGAAAATAAATAGAACATGGATACTATTAGTAAGTATGTACGTTGTATGCAAAGTGTACAGAAAGACACACTGTATTCACTATTCAGGGTCGTAGCACCAGTCAGTGTATCTAGCCTGACAATTTTTCTTCTTGCTTTTAATTAAAGTTCATTATTTTATTGTTACTAACACCTTAATTTTTGTATAAATCTTGTTCTGGATTGCTCATTGCATACATTACATGTGTAGCATAAGTGAGGTTAGTCTTCCTGACGTTGGAGATAAACCTTATCAACCACTTGATTATAAATTTCCTAGATGTGACTTTGGAAGTAAGAATGTTGTGAGACATTCGATTCAAGAAGTTTGGTCCAGAAAGTGACCATGACTACATTATAATCACCTCGGAGATTAGGCCTTTTGCTATACCTCTGTTCATGCTATTGGACTCAAGCACTTGCAAAACTGTTGACGATGTTGTTGACTGCATTATCAGTACTGACCGATAGTAGGGTGTCCAACCATAACTCAACATACAAACATTTCGTCAAAATTTTTGGTATACGAAAAGCCCTCACCTTGTTTATAATGTATGCGAAGTTTACAATAATTTTGTTTTCTCTATGCTTCATAATGATAATTTTACTGTGCACGACTCAATTGAAGCATATTTTGGTCACGTGATCATTGACGTATGGTATATGGATGCAGCATGCCGACGTCTAATTGGTATTATTACCAACTCAAACGTTCATGGGACAAATATCTTATTTAAGTTAACAATTTAAATTGACATCACATAACATACCTGTGCAAGTCAAATAGGACACTTAAGTATAAACATCTACATACGTCATTGACATTGGTCACGTGACGAAAATATGCCTCAATTGAGTCATGCACGGTAAAAATTATCATTATAAAGTATTGAGAAAGCAAAATTATAGTAAAATTCGATTATTATTATAAACAATGCGAGAGCCCTTTTCGTATACCAAGGTTTTATACGAAATGTTTGTATGTTGAGTTATGGTTGGACACCCTACCGGTAGTACAACAAAGACAACATTCCCTTCAACAAAAGCAGCAATTACTTCTTTCTGTTTTTCTTTTAGAATAAACCCAAGGAGCCTCTCTACTTCTATAATCTCAGCCATATTCATTGATAGATAATGATGTCATTTCCCTTTCAGAACGTCACTTCCTTTGCTACCAAAATTTTGTAGTAGAACAAGTTTAGTGTGCGTAGTTTTCCTGACCCTCCGGCACGCGAGGGTCAGGCCACGCCTTGACTACTTCACATTCATAAAAGTAAATCAGATTTTCTTTAGCTACACTCTTGTGTAAATGAATTCACCCGTGCCAAGGAACATCGCCTTCCCATGTTGGGAAGTTTATTAACTTGTAATCACGTGCTCTCTTATTCAAATATTCATATAAAGTTCCACCTAATGAATATTTAATCATTAAATTTATGGGCCAGCCCAAATAGCCTGAGTACATCTTGCTTGCTTACTACGGCCGTGCTATTCCTATAAAAGAGGCAGTAAAAAGACAATTTAGTCTTTTATCTGGATTTCTTAGGATTTCTTATTCAATATCGATGTACTTCAAAACAACAGAATAATAGTTATACCTGGACTAACGGTTTTCAAGTTAAAATGTCTTACTAGAGTAACAGACAGACAGATACACATACATACACATACAAAATAAGTATTGCAACCCTCAGCAATAAACTACATACCAAGGTTTAATAGATAATGTTTCTAGTGTAATATGTATCACTCACCTTCTTTTAATGACTTTAGATATTCCTCAGCAATAGCACTCTCACCAATAGCTTCATTCCGAAGTGTCTCTATAATTTCTCTTCTTGTAGCATTAGGATTGGTATTCATCCATAGATAAAACATCTTTAAAGCTTTAACATCAGCGTCATGGTCTTGATTCAATTCTTCAATAGCATCTAGTTCAATGGGGAGTAAGCGGAGACCCACACCAAATTCGTACCACTTTTTACTAATTCCGACATGTTTCTTTAACTCATCAAGAGTTGGTCTATTGTTCAAAAACTGTTGGAAGAACGTATCATCGGCTTGTTCTGCCATAGTGGCTGGAAACCACAGCGTTCGTCACTAGTCTCGCGTAGCCTGACCCTCCTCCCTTCCCGTAGGGGAGAGGGGCTGGCTACGCGAGACTAGTTCGTCACCAGGATGTGGCTCATACAATCTGTGCATGCATGAAGTTATTTATATAGAGCTTATGTGGAGTTCAATATTATCTAGATGATAAATATATGTACTAATGATGTGTTGAATATTCATTTTCAAATAGAAAGATATCTTTCAAAAGTTATCAAAATTATTGTTGTCATAATGTACACAACAGTATAGCCTATACTAGTTAGAATAAAATTCATTGTTTCAGTTATAATAATTACTATTTATGAATGAATGATGTAACATACACAATGTGAAATACGGATTACAGAGTGTTAAATTTAGTGATCTGTCTTAATATTTATAACAAATAAGACAAAGAATATAGATTTAATATAGTCTTCCTTATTGAATTGTAGGAGTAATAATATAAAATAAATGGATGTTTATTTTTAAGTATAAATCAGAAATATACATATCCTATAAATATATAGTATATACACTGTAAAAATTGATTTGTTGATTTAACTAATATATTGTTATACAGGTTGCATGTAGCAAACATAGTATGATGTAAAAGTAAACGTAACACTGTTTTTACTACTAATGCACTACAACTGCACAAACAGTAGTACGTTAGTAATAAAAACAGTGTTATGTTTACTTTCACATCATATTAAGTTTATTACATGTAACCTGTATAATTATTTAAATCAACAAATCAATTTTTACAGTGTACTTACCTCGTTTTATATGTTGATCATTATTAATTACTATCAAGTGATAAATCAGATTGTTTAGAGAAATCTTTGTGTTTTCTGAATGAATGATATCCAGAAATACTGTCTTCTAATATTTGTAATAATGATGATATTTCTGACCAGAGGACAACATTAGGTGAACCTAAATTAATTAAAGAGGGAAATATTAGTGACTTACTAACCAAATATGGAGGTCAAATAAAGCAGAAGGAACAAAGAGAAATAACTTAATTCGATATCAAATGAACAAAATACAATATATACTTGCATCATTAGAAACAACAGAAAACTCAAATATAGAAATCTTGTGAATTACACACAGTGTAATTTGGTGGTATGCAATTGTACTTTCTCATACAAACAAATTATACGCTGAGTAAATAATATAAACTCTGCATTCCATAGTAATCCACCTATGTAAAGTACAAAGTAGATGTTAAAACAACATATTATTTCTTATGATTGTAATCCTTACTGCACTCTGCTTTTGTGAGGGTTACTATACTTAATTTGTGAGTCTGTCTGTTCAAAACCATCAACAATACATGCAGGATTAATCACTCCCAAAAAGCTATTGTGTGCAAATTACAATTATCTACAAATTAGAAGAAAGAATATTCATTCAAAAATTTCCTAATTTTTAATCCTAATTTTTATTTATTAATCACCTGCTCTGAAAAGGACTTTGTATTATACCTATTTGTCATACATGACCTGAGTTACAATAAGGGACCTGCGGTGGCCCGGTACGTCACGTTTTGGGCCTATATTAATATGACACATAGTGATGTCATATAGTACAAGTTACTCCAAGTAGCACCCCAAACCCTAAGTCCTAAACCTAAACCTCCAAAACCAAGAATATACTAAACCATACATTCACGCGACCTACCGAGACACCGCAGGGACCACTTCTATAAAAACTTTCATGACCTGATTGTGAAAAGGGACCACTGTTAAAACATCTCGTTTTTATACATACAGTTACCATGAATAGTTGTGCATATATAGCAACCGTATCATAAGGTTGACAGTCCCAATGTCATCTGCAACAGCAGAAAGAATGTTTTCTTGTCTACAAAGACTTAAAAACTATTTACAGTCTACAGTGACTCAAAAAAGACTCAATAATGTTACTCTGATGCATATACATAAAGATAGAATGGACAAACCTGATTTATTAGATATTGGTACGCAATTCATTCGTTGTAATGATAGACGCAGAACATTTTTGGAAAATATTAATAAATTAAGTGTTAATAATAATAATAATAATAATAATAATAATAATTAACCACGCCCCTATGAATTTTAATAACCTCCAAAAATTTGACTACCAAATCACCATTTGTATTTTGCCTTCTTCAGTCAGTCATACATAATCTTGTTTGAGAAGTATTGCTGTTTTATAACTGTTTTATAACTGCAAATCAAAAGGGTGATATTGTTTGGGTTTCAGTTAAGACAGTCTCCGCATACTCAGTATCTTCATTAGGGTGGAGCTTATTTGCAGCTGATATAGATTGTATAGACTGTACAATCCGTGGTGTGCAGTAACACACAATGGAGAGAAAAGTCAATTTACTATGTTATTCTAAGGTCAGTCATTCTCCTAATACACAGTGTATATATATAGCTCAGTAGTTATTAGGAGTTCAACAAGATGATACATGTACTACAACAGTTTGCACATGAGTACAACAGAGAAGAGTCACTCCATACAACATCTACTAGATACTTTACCAGTGTGTGTCAATATTACTATGAGATAGTAGTACTATATATATATATATATATATATATATATATATTATACTGTAGTATATAATCATTTACTATAGGAAAGGGATGTATACAAAATATAACTTTTATCAGACATGAACAATTTTGTTTTATAATTCTCTCTCTTACCACTGTTGTCTCTATAGTAATCCTCAGGTTGAAATAAAACCACATGTATACTTCAGAGCTGTGACTGCCTAAATATATATATATTACATATATATATATATATATATATATATATATGAATGTGCCTAAATATATGTATTGATAATTAGGTAATTATTCCATATATATATATACTACTTAAATTTTCTATATAGACCAAACCCACATCCTTCTTCTGTCATCATTAGGGTTTGTATCTATTTATGCCACACACTCACTCCATGCATCACAATGATCACCTACACACTACCACCTCATAGTAAATTAAGACAGAGAAAAGAAAGATGATAACCATTATTGTGTAAAAGTAATGTTCAATAACTTGTATACTAAATTTTTATTGGTTGTTTTTTGTTAATCCTATATGACATCTTAGATATTATGTTATATCAATGATGTGAAGAACTGGACAGAATATCGTTATTTAGTACACACTTCACTACTGACCACTTACTAATAGTTTTGTTTTAGTAATACTGTTATAATTATATTAATAAATTAATTAATTAATAAATTTGTAAAAATCAACTAAACATGTACATCATCATATAGTTTAGTATTAATACATCTAAAATAGTTATAGAGTGTGTATATAGTATTTATTACTACATCTAGCCTCCATATACAGCTGATGAATTTATTCTAATTTTAACAAACAGCAAAAGGAATACTTACTAATAAACACATGTTGACTTACTTTAATTTAATTTTGACATGATTTTATCTGCCAAGTCTTGTCGTTTTAAGTCAACTTTCAAAATATTCACAAATGTTATCAAGATACTGTCATCATTCTTGACACGATTCCTAAGATCACTAAGAATGGCTTCAAGACGTTCCTCATTTGAATCTCTACAGGCCTTGTCTCTCACTCTATCATAAAAATTGTCAGACATGATTTCTTTTGTATAGAGCTTCCTTGCAAGAACAACTGGGTCAATACCTGATTCAATGATAATGTCAGTGCTTTGAACTAAAACTTTAAAAGCCATGTCACAGCTTAAAGGAGTATTATCTATAGAAAAAAGTATATGGCATTAAAAGTTAATATAATATTTTTGAGGTACCCCTTAATTACTAAGGAGTTAATTGGTATGAGGAATCACCTATACCATATAAAATTTGTGGCTGACCCTAATCCAAATAAATGAAATCATAACTAACCTCTATCACTAAATACTTAACATAACCTAAACTAATGGCAATATAAGACTCCATTCATCAGAAAATAATAAAGTTGGGTCCACTAAAAGTATATACAGTGTGTAATCAAATAGACATGGAAATTGCTTAGATCTTAAATGCTTTAATACTATTAATATAATTATTTCCCATCAGTGAGTGTATGTACTTATGGAGATATTAATCATGCATACACAGTGCCATCATAGTTAATAATGTATTACTTGTGAAAAGTGAATACTACAACCAAACTGATGTAACTAATAGACTTACAAATATTATATACCTTGTGTTTTGGCTTGTTTCTGTTCACTGAGTATCTGATCCAAGTATTCCTTTACGGTAAAAGCTACATCAGGGCTTTGTCTTTTAACAACCTCAACAATGTTAAACCAAGTAGTTGGAGAAGGTTTTGTCTCTATCCACTTCACTATGACATCATTTAGCTTCAATTCATCTGATTTTTCATCTGATTTGTCGTCAATGATTTCAATGTTCACTCCAAGCTCACCACCAATCGAGCCCCATTTTGAATGGATTGGTGCTAACAGTTTAACAAGACGACATAGTTTGGGTCTTTTATCTGTACTTAAAATAAAATTATAAGAATGAATAGCACTAAACCACATACCTGAATTACTTTTTAATGAAATCCAAGAAAAAGGAGGGAAGTCTTTTGTTTTAGAGCCTTGAATACAAAAACCATATGGAGACCTAATCAGTTCACAGTAAAGCTCAAAATAATGATCTTTGAAATAAGCACGGTGGGATGGCTGTTTACCACAGGGACAAAAGAAAGCAATTTCCCATTCAATTTCAACATTACGTTTCTTTGTGGTTTCTGTAATAGAATTCTCAATAGCTTCTCTGACTTCAAATTGATCTTCACGACTTTCACAATGGATCTCAAACCAATCTAAAGACTCTATTAAATGAACTCCTCCCAACAAACCACATTCTGAACGCAATACAATATAATTGGAGTACATCTTGGAAGTGGGATTAGTATCCAGTGACCAAAAGAACTTGTTATTGAGTTTAGTTGAGAGGAGGTTGACAATCATAGCACAAAAAAGCCCAACTGGAGCACCATTTCTGAAGTAAAATAATAATGGACTCTTACCAGACAATTCAGATGGAATTGCATTTGAAGGGTCAGTTAATGGTAATAAGGCTGGCATAAAATATTCGTCATTAGATGTGCAACTATCAGGCAACTTAATTGCTAGTAGAAGATGAGTGACAATTTTAAAGAAATGCAATTTAAAATCAATGGCTTCTTCAGAATTAAAATTAATAACTTCTTTAGATATTTCATGAAACTTCTTCAGGTGTTCGTGCGAAAAAACATCACTGGAAATTATACCAAACTTAGCCATATCAGGCCCTGCTAGTGTGCCAGGACCTATATCCACTCCATTACGTACCTTACAAACAAAAACCATTAGTTCATTCACTACTTCAATGAGGCTATGTGGATCAATAAATACAAGATTAGTGACTTTTGGATAGTAAAGAATAGAGTTGAGTAGAAAAAAAAACCTTAGTGCTGTCTCAATTTCATTGTCCTCCAAACCCAACTTGATACCCAAAGACATGCACTCTTTCAACATAAGCACACCACAACTTTTCGAAGCATTATGTCGTAGAAGAATTTCATAAGCATACCACGTTAATGGAACTTCGATTTGAAAAGCTTGTTTGCATAATTGAGTTGAGATATTACTAATTGCATTCTTAAGTTCTTTATCAAATGTTTCTTCAGGATCAGATGCTTTACGACCATCAACTTCAAAGAGAATTTTTCCTGTGCAAGGATTTTGATATAGCAAATTACCAGACACAGATTTAAAAATCTGTTGAAGTTGAGCCTCTTTACAAGCAATAATCTTATCATCATCACATTCATCTTTATGAGTAGCTATAGTAATTACTTGTAATTGCTTTGGTTGCTTTATTGCTAAGGAAAGACGGCTGTCTTCACTGGTCATATTTTCTCGTTTGGCAAAAGTGACCATACTTAGGAGTCGTCTTAAGAGAGTTTCAATTTGTAACGAATGCTCACTTACCAAATACTCCTTCCCATCTTTGCATTTTAATTCAGCAGAGGACTGACTAGAGAGGTCTTGAGCTAAGTTGATAACTAACATAAGAACTGACGCACATGGTATAAATGCTTGCAAGATCTGTTGAAATTGGATTTGACCTCCAGAATCAATAAAATAGAGCCAATCTTTATACATTGTTAATTTTTCAGACCTGCCAGAAGCTTCATTGAGGAGGCTTGACAATTGTTGTATTACATCATTCTCTGTTGATTGTTGATTAGGCTTGGATTCTGGTGAAATCACATGCACTGAAACCATGTTATCGGGTGTGGGTGAATCATCTTGAAAGCTTTCAGTATGAGTTGCCAGTTCATTACTTTCTGTTCCATTATGAACTGTCATACTAGTGCCATCCTGACTATTTTTATCGTTAACTAAGCTATTTCCTGGATCTGAATGTGTTTTGGTAAAATCTTGCTGTGTTGTTATGCTACTGTCATGGGTACCAGTGTTTTCTTTTTTACTACTGTCATGGGTACCAGTGTTTTCTTTTTTACTACTGTCATGTTCATCTGACTGTGTTTGACTATTTTGATCAAGTTCTTTTAGTAGAGACTTGATATCATTTGCAAACATTTCAACAATGTTTTGGTCACTGACCAATACCCATTTCTTTTCTTCATTTTGACCATATGTCTGCATCGAAAAATCTCCAACTGCTTCTTGGGGATGCTCAGTAGCAACTGCTACCTGTGGACGCTCAGCAACACCAGTACTAGTACTGTTGTTTTTATCATAAGGCTGAGACAGAACAAGACATTTTACAGATGTTTTGCCAACTCGAGCTGGACCTTGCACAAGGACTTTTGAAACACTGGCTTTGACCTTTCCGCTCTTTATGATGGCTTTATGGAGATATCTGTGATCTAAAAAGGAGAAAAAGTTATAATCAACCAACTTTATAACATCCAACTTCTTTGCTACATTGAAGAGCCTAGTTGTACATGTATTAACACGCTGAAAGTAAAGTACCATCGTATATGAATATACTACATATGTACGTATATGTATGTAAGTATGTATTATGTATATATGTTTACATTATATATTTCATTAGTTGAAGCACTGTTACAAGTGCTTTTAAAGAAATATTGCACCAGGGGTAGGAATGAGATGTTCATATGTTGTTATACAACACTCACTTTTACCATTTGTTGTTTAATCATCTTGTGAGATGTTCATTTACATATTATCATCATTACTAGTTGATAAAGGCCAACCATGTATGCTGACCTATGCGTTAAACTGTTCTAGTTTCACATAGCACAGTTCAGTGCTGTGATAGACATAAATTGATAGCATGATGCATAAGCATCATATATGTAGTCATTCATGTGGTTATACTCATGTTGATCATACAATTAAAACTTTTATGTAGCTTCTTGAACACCAATGATTAACACAAGAATCACTATAAGTCTGTTACTGCAATCTCTGTATTTATATAGCACCCAGCTTTGACTCATGCTATATGACCATCTTGACCACACCCCTTATCCAATATATCTTGTATAACACTTGTAACAATGCTTTATGTATATATAATGAAAATCATGAAAATATAAAATACTAACCTATTATGGCTTGAACTTTTTGACCACCTGCAAAAACAAGATAATTATTACATTCATATACAATGATTCTAATCACAATATGTTATTAAATCTTATCAAATTATCTAATTAATTGTCATATTCACATTGTGACAAATTATCACATAAAACAAAAGCACAAATAATGTCTTGCAATACAATATCATTTCTGAAGCATTTAGTAATAGATTTGATCAAGCTTCAAATTCAAATAAACATTTTGGTTAAAATGTTAAGCTCTTATATTGGTTAGAATGAGTAATTATGTGATACTATGTCATACCTGATCTCTTTCGATGGATTGTTATATTCATTGGAGGTGTTATACCCTTTACTTCAATAGGATATATTAAATATTCACAAGTATCTGGACTATCATCAGCATGTACAAGAAATTGACACAATGACATTACAGTGGTAGGAGATGATCCAAATTTATCAATATCAGTTTGCCATAACTACGTATAAATAGGTTGATAAAAGACAAAGAAATGGATATCATATCAAACCTTGCATGGTTCAATCATTGGTTTAATGCTCCATCCTGGTGGTGGTTCTTGTTGAAAAACAAGTTCAATGAATCCATTTTCATCAATAAAATCAAAGTGAATGGGATCTTCAGTATCAGAACTCCATTTTATATACTACAAACACAATATTAAAAGGCAACATAATATACTAAAATGATAGTTAATGAATTGTTACCTTTAAATAACTTTCAAGATCTTTCACAACAGATAAAGTAACTATCCAATCACTATCTTCTTTCTCATAATTAATCACTCCAGTGTACACGAATGATAAAAGTGGAGTGACTATAGGATGGAACCAATAATAAGTTGAAACAGTTTAGCAATGAATTTTAGTTCATTGTACCTTGATTCATTGTGTGACTTTCCTCATTAGTTTCAATTGGTTGCTGCTTCTGGTCTACTACAATAGCTACAAGACATGATGATTCACATGTGATGTCAATGACTCCATGTCTACTTCCTGGATTAAACTGTCCTCCTTCAATCAATGTGAACTGATAAGGTAATATTGTAGGAGTAGAGGGAGCTCTAACAAAGTGGAGGCAATTAGTCTGAGCCTGTGTCTCTAATTTTACACAGTGTTGTATTTCTAATCTCTGAGGCTCAGCAAGTGGTTTGGAAACAGAGATTTCATGTATTACACTGACTAATTTAGTTTTTTGGGGGAATTCACATTGGCCTTCAATAAGTATAGCCACAGCTATTTCAGGTACTGTTGTAGGGATATTGCTATCGATGTCATCTAAAAGCACAAATAAAACAGACTAAATTATATGTAAAACAAGATTATAAGTGCAAATATTATCCTAAGGTAGTTTTGGGGGTGCTGGTACTATGACCTCCAAATTATGAAATATGACATGAATGTGGCACCCTATATATTAGGCAATACTATCCTTAATAATCAACAATGAACAACTACTATGCCTCTCTCCTACTCAAAGGGAAGGTAAGGATTAGTAACTTTGAAAACCAAGAAAGCCAAACACAAAAAACAGCAAAACATTGACACAATATAAATTGTCAATTAAGTAAGCATAATCTAAGGGGTTAAGTGAACTTTTCATATATATATATATTTTACTATAAACAATTTTAACCCTTTAATTCCATTACATGTATTCATAAGCTAATCCAGCCCCTTCCTCTCTCTGTGACTAAAAACATAACATTTTTAGCGAGCATGAATAAAAAGGAATTATAACACAAAACCAAATGCAATGAGAATGGCTGAACAAACCATATTCCAGCAGAAAATAGCAAAGAACAATTCATTCATACATCTTATATTACAGTTTACAACCACACTCAATTATAAAAACAATGTGGTTTTCCAGACACAGGTTCAATTGTCTATGGTTTCACCAGGAATGCACTACCAGAGCCTTCCTCTTTAAACAAAGGGATTGGTCTCACCAGACTAGAATGCAAGTTAGAACAAGTCTCGTGATAGAAAAAAAACAAACTTCCATTAATGACTGTTTTTCCTCATGAAATGATATTAACTAACAAAAATGGTGTCTCTTAGAGGCACTTCCAACCATAATGCAAACCACTACTTTTGTTGTCAAAAGCGTTCAAAATTAGACTGGTAAAGAGGATAACTTACGTGAAAACATATCATTCTGTGTAAAAATATTCTTGATAAGGCTTCAACTTTTATAGTTATTGTTGTGTAAATGGAAGAATAAGAATAAGATAGTACATAATGCAATTATTACATAGACAGTACAATCATCTGCCTGATAAATAATAGTAATAAATAAGAATACAAGAGGTAGTTAAAATATATTAATAAAATTGTTTAGATACTTTCATTTTTAATTTCCCTATCATTATCGTTTTGTTCATAATTATAATTAAATCACATACCTAATTGTAGTTCTATTCCACATTCAGCTTTACAATGTTTAATCAAGTCATGTTGAAGGGGTTGACTAGCTATAGCACAATGATCTCCTATTTTAGTAAGTATTGATAGGAACTTGACACAGTGGTGCACTATTTCAGAGAGACTTCTCTTAAAACTCAGTCCTGCTTTATAATTAGCAATGATGTTATCAAATGAAGGTGACTGTCGAACTGCGTAGCTAATAAGACCAGCAGCATACATCTCATTAGCTAGTAACTGTAGACTATTTCTACTTGATTCATGTAATGAAGAATGGTGCTGAGCAAGGACATTACCAATAACACATATCAACTTGTTTATATCAGTATCTAATAGGAGAGAATGGAATACTTTCAATCATTATAATAATACTTATAATTATATACTAGTATAATAATTAATGATATTTAACAATAGAAATACAATTATTACATTTTGTTCTTACTAGCAGAGATAGAAAGCAAACAGACATAAAGACATGGACACTACCAGTGAGTATGTAAATTATATTTAATGAGTAGATAAAGACATACCACATTCACTAGGTTCTTTCTTATTCTATATTGATATACTTCAAAAGAGCAGAATGTGATAATGGTAGCTATCCTATATAACGTATATCCTAAAGTTTGAAGGTATGGCACTACTTTTGAGTTTGAAAATATAAACTTGTTTTCAGTCTGGGCATTGATATAGGTTAAGCATTTATTAGGAGAAAATGCTTTGTTAGGGTTTTATAAAAAGCTGATCTTTTAACTACAAACTAGTCAATGTTTAAATTTAGCACATTGAATGGAAAAATTGCAAGTTTCTTCTAAGACAGATTATTTACATTATTATTGCTTGTTCTTGTGCCCACATTTAATAACTAATTATAATTACATGTCATACCTTTCTTTTTGTTAAGAGTGGATTTTAACTCCTTTTCTTTCTCTTGTCCATCAAGTTCTAGACAATAATAATATAACTATCATAACTTCTACTAATAATTTATTAATTACATAGTGTATTAAATAATATAATTATACATTATACTAAATGAGAACATACGTACAACTATTAAAGATAGATCAATTGTACTATAAATAATTTTAACTCTTTAATTCTATTATTTGTATTCATAATGTATAATACCTTTATATTTTGACATGATAACATCAGCTAAGTCTTGTTGACTTAAATCTCTTAAAATATTCACAAATACAGTCAAAATACCAGGATTATGACAGACATGACCCTTTATATCATCAAGAATATTTTCAAGACGCTCTTCATAGGTATCCCAACAAGCCCTGTCTCTTACTCTCTTGTACGTAACTTCAGAAATAATCTCTTCTGAATAAAGCCTCCTTGCCAGAAAACAAGGGTTAATACCTGATTCAATAATAACATTAGTACAATGAACAAAAGCTCGTCTAGCTATTTCAGAGTTCAGACTACCATCTAGAGTATAGATACAAAATATGAAGGTGCTAGTAATATATCAGAAAGAAATCATATATAATGAGATGGTTAGTCAGCTTAGTCTATATAGATAACATAATTCCAATGACTTTATTAAATATGTCAGAATAATCTAATGTAAAAGAAAGACAAAAACCATCACAGTACAAAATACATATAATATGCACAAAGTTTACTAATGTATATAATGACAACGTTATAATCAAATTGTTATATCTTAAATATAATATTGAATAAATACTTCTACATACAAATAACCCAGGTCTCTCTATCTCTATATGCACTTCCTTTGTAGATAAAGAAGCATTGATGCCTCACATGTTTACTTTCGCAAAGTTAGAACATTTGAACCAATTAATGCAAGCAACATCTCTTTCTAAGAAAACCAAGACATCTTACATAATGGTAACTATCCTATATAAACTATCTCCTGAGGTTTGAAGGTACGGCACTACTTTTGAGTTTGAAAATATAAACTTGTTTTCAGTCTGGGCATTGATACAGATTAAGTATTTATTAGGGGAAAATGCTTTGTTAGGATTTTATAAAAAGCTGATCTTTTAACTACAAACTAGTCAATATTTAATTTTAGCACATTGAATGGAAAAATTGCAAGTTTCTTCTAAGACAGATTATTTACATTATTATTGCTTGTTCTTGTGCCCACATTTAATAACTAATTATAATTACATGTCATACCTTTCTTTTTGTTAAGAGTGGATTTTAACTCCTTTTCTTTCTCTTGTCCATCAAGTTCTAGACAATAATAATATAACTATCATAACTTCTACTAATAATTTATTAATTACATAGTGTATTAAATAATATAATTATACATTATACTAAATGAAAACATATGTACAACTATTAAAGATAGATCAATTGTACTATAAATAATTTTAACTCTTTAATTCTATTATTTGTATTCATAATGTATAATACCTTTATATTTTGACATGATAACATCAGCTAAGTCTTGTCGACTTAAATCTCTTAAAATATTGACAAATGCAGTCAAAATACCAGGATTATGACAGACATGACCCTTTATATCATCAAGAATATTTTCAAAACGGTCTTCATAGGTATCCCAACAAGCACTGTCTATTACTCTCTTGTACGTAACTTCAGAAATAATCTCTTTTAATAAAGGCTTCCTTGCCAGAGACAAAGAATCAATACCTGATTCAATAATAACATCAGTACATTGAACAAAAACTCGTCTAGCTATTTCAGAGTTCAGACTACCATCTAGAGTATAGATACAAAATATGAAGGTGCTAGTAATATATCAGAAAGAAATCATATATAATGAGATGGTTAGTCAGCTTAGTCTATATAGATAAAATAATTCCAATGACTTTATTAAATAATATAATGACTCAACTGACTGTATAATATAATAGTATTATATGATAAAAATGTATAAATGTTAATACCTATATATCTTGGAGTAAAGATAGTCTCGTTAGATATAGTTCTAGACATGCCTTAAAAGAAAATGATAAATTCATATGTTTTACATAGCTACTGACCGTCATCAATATTACTAATAGATCGTATAATAGGTATCTTCATGTTATCAGGTTTGATTCCTTTCAATGATATATAATACTTTAATGTAGTGACTATATTGGGTCCATATTCAGCTGATATTGTGATCAATATAGATTGAAAAGATAGAAAAGACCGAGCAGCAAACATGTCTACATCCTTTTTCAATATCTGTAATATAAATGTATACATTATAAGTATCATATATATTAGTATACATATAATATAACAAACCTGTCTATACTATGTTTAGATATTTGTAATACATTATATGTTATAAGTATCACATATACTAGTATACATACCCCTAAAGGAGCTGATTGAGGAATAATACTCCATCCATTAAAAGGATATTGTTGTTCTTCATCAAAGACTAATTCAATATAACCATCACTATCTTGAAAAGTGAAACTGAGGTGCACATCTTTTTCAACATTAAGCGGAAGACTGGTCTTTATATACTGTATAATAACAATCATTATTAAATACTTTATACAGTCTATAAATACTCACCTCTAGTAAACCATCTAAACGTTTACCTACTATAAAGTACATTATCCATTCCCTGTCATCCACCTGTTCATACACAACTTGAGCTACATACTTGTTATCATAAGGTGATCGGAATATTGGTTGGAGTCTAGTTGTGTCATCAGTGTCTTTCACTAATGTAGTCTCTATATAATAATTATAAAAAAGTTAATATTCACATACAGTACAGTATACCTGAAATGATTCTTACAAAAGCATCTTCTTCATCATCATCAGAAGACATATCTTGAAAATAAATTAATTATCATATGATATTGATGACAATTAAAATAGATATAATACAAAATATTGGTTGGTTAAGGTTTCCTGAGCCCCTCCCATATCAAACATAAGAGGTAAATGGATATGTTTTGACATACAGATCAGTTATACAGTAAGAATTTAAAGACACTCACATAATTCCACATGTACTTCGTCTCGTTCGGTCATAATATTGCTAAAAGAGGATTATTTTATAGCTGAAAAACCCAAAGGGGTGGATAGGATGTTGATACAGTCTGCGCATGCTCAGTTAGTCTAATTTTTAATTAGGGTGGAGCTCACTTAGAGGACAGGTTTGCACCGCTTCATGAAATCTTCTACAGAGTTCATGAGAGCTCTGTTGAAGTTAGCAACACATATTTTGTAGGCGGATTTTAATACCTCGGTGCTGCAGAAGCCTAATTAATGTCACATCACCACTTGACACTGCTATATACAAGGAAATCCGAAGGTCTGTGGGTTTTGTTTTGTTCCATCATGCCAACTGCAGGGATCTTTTAGGACTTACCTTTAGATAAAAACGTCAGTAGAACATCAGCATCAGTTGTTTCCCTATAAGATATTACATTAGTTCTATTTTTAAGAGAAATAGTAGCAGTCCTTACATTGTATAACTGTGAGTGACTGATCAAAGCTTCCTGTTTTCTGTGGTTTGAAAAAATGCCTTCAAATAACTTTGTGTAGAATTTCTACAATTTTTAAAATAATGAAAACATTACTTACTCATCATATCACTTTGATCTCTTTTTTAGGTGCAGGTATATGGTTATGAAATAGTCTTCTTCTCTGGCTAGGCTGCAGTAGTATTAATTAAGTTACCTTGAATATGAATGCAACATTAAATAGTCAAATAGTTTGTTCTTTTTTATGTATAATAAGATGTCTGCCTTTCTTATTACATCAGCAAATCCTTTAATATCTTTTTCAGTAAATCAATCAATGTTAATATGTTGATACTGGTGTGTCTTTCCCACCTACCAATAAGGCATTTTGTTCTTTTTCTCGTACATATTCTCTTATTAATTGCTGACAATTGAGTCATTCTGTTGTGAACTATTGTAATAAATGTATATTCAGCAGTTGTACACAGTGAATAATGTCACTTTTGTATGTGGCAAACCATTAAGATTATGAATTAGTACATAAGAATGTGAAGCTTGCCACTATGAGGTTAACTTAAGCTGATTGTTTCAACTCAGCAATGAAATTCATGTAAATGATTACAGTAATCTAAATTTAATTTATTTTTTAGACTGGTGTACAAAATGATCTAGTGTAAAGAATTAAGAATAAAATTTGCTGGAGGCCAGGGACTGTTAGTTTCTCAATTATTATTTATGCTAGCAATTTCAAGCTACAAAAGCTGTTTTTAAGAAAATATGAAAATTGAAATGTTAACATTATAATACAAAGTTTTTGAAATGAATTGGCTATAATTTTATCGTTTTTTACATTGTTGTTTTAAGTATATTGATATACTGCAGCTCCAGGTTCACACAATCAAAATTTGAAACCGCAAATATTTCATAAGCCATGGTTATTTAGTACCTTGGGAATGCACTGCTAACTTGAACAGAGTATAGAGAGTGAGACACGTGTGTTGAATGCAGCAACACATACCATGTTTTTAAGATCTGCCTACAAATATGTGCTGCTAACTTCAATGGAGTACAAACCAAGTACTGTAATCCTCATCCATGTAGTAAGCATTGAGTGTTAACCAGCCAAACTAGTACATATCTAATAGTTACAGTATTACAGTATCAAGGAGTATTGCTGGACTGATTGTGCTGTTTGTATTAAGTATCTAAATTAAAGAAGCAGAATTTATTTCAAGGTAAAGTTTAGCAATTTGAAACATTTGAGTGGAGTGTGTAATAATTTTAGCAAATTTCCAAGCCATACCTAATGTTCCTCATAAAAATAGCTATGAAATTCAATTGTTACTGAGTATTTTTATTAGTTTAGTATTTACCACTGACTGCACATGTGGACTATGAAATAGCTATGATTAGTAATCATTTTTTTAAAAATAGTCAATTTTATTCATACTAACATTATGACTTTTGCTACTCACAACTGAAACATAAATGTTCAGAACAACTTGAAATCAAATATTACAAGAGCACTCCAATAGAACAGGGCATAAAGATTCAGTAAACTTCACTGGAAAACAACTAGACATGAGTGTTCATCAGTACATGTAATAGACATTGCATGTACTTTAGTATAGAGCAACATATAGTTTTATATCCTCATTTTTAGAACCATCTTATAGCCAGTACCACAAGAATACTCAGAGAATTCCTAGTCAGGCATCTGGGATATTACTTGAGTAATACAGATCAAAGTGAAGCAGTTTATCTAATGTTATGTGCTCACACTCAATTTATTATGTTGTTATATTAGGTGACATGTCATGCATGATATATTCCTTTGGTACAAGAACAAAGTACTTGTCAAGAATCATAAGAGCACTCCAACAAAAAAGTATAAATAACGATTAAATTCTACTGATAATAGCATTAATTAGGTCAATACAGGAAGAATAGAGCAAGACAGAGCAATCCCATCAATATGGCTGTCAGAAGAAAGACAATTTTTCTAACACTTACTATATCAGTAGTCTCATAACAGCAACAACTCCTTCTAGATATATCTACTTACTGCTACAACTATTGGCAAAGAAGGCTCTCAACATAAGAAAAAATTGCCATAACTTCAAAACAAAACCTTTTAACGAAAATTCCCACATTGAAAGTGTAGATAAGTATATTTGTACCCACTGTAGCTTTCTCAAGCAAACTCTTGTTCCATCTTGAATGTGTTTGTTTGAAAGGTCCCTATGACTTTTCAAGCTTTGTCTTCCGTTGACAGCCTTTTGATCTAGAACAATTTGCTAATATATAACTTTTGTTGTTTCTATGCCATGTTTTGCAACTATAGACAATGTCATTGCTGAGTTAAAGCAGTTCAAAGTGCATTGATATCTAAAAGGCACACATACTCATATACACACACAAACCAAATACTGCATTCAGTATATAGAATATTCTAGTAGCACAGATATTAAGATTAGTAACATTGCAGTTTAAGTATCTTTGCCAAACCTACTTTCATGATGTAGGAAAACTAACAGATAATGGATAGAACTTTGAAAATACATTTTCAAGAGGAGTTAGAAAATGTAATCAGTAACGATAAAGTTGTGCACATCAATTGCAAATTATTAAAAGAAAATTAATTAATATTTTTATTAATAATTATTAATTATCTGTCCACCAACATCCGCCGTGAGACTGTGTGGTCTTATCTAGCGAGCTAGCAGGATATAAGTAGGAAGGGAAAAAAAATTCTTAGCAACACATATTTGTAGGCGGATCTTAAAACCGCGACATCTGTTGATGCTTTTATTGCATTCCTCATTATTTTAATAATAAGGCGTGGTTATCTAGTATCTAAGGAATGCAGTTGTACTTAACGCGCATATTATTATATTGTTTTCTTTTTGCAGATAATATGATCCTTGTGATAATACTACTGTTCCTATTTTTACTCATGTTGCTTCAATTAATATTGGTATACTAAGACAACATTGGATATAGTAATGTATTACTGGCTATTGATCCAGGAGAACAGAACACAGAGCTGACGTTTTCTTGTAACAGCAATATTACTAAATCCGTGAATGATTGTGATATCTATAGCTCTCCTTTGCAGTCCAGGATAATAGCACTTTAAAGACTCAACTGGTCCTCTAAAACTCCAAACGACTTTTTCTGCTTTTCAATTTTATGTTTCAAAAATACTGTAAATCTGCTACAAATTGTATAGCTACTTTTATTATGAATTATTACATTAATTACATTAATAATAACTATCACTATATCAACATAAGTATAGTCAATTAATGATTAATTGACTATACTTATGTTGATATAGTGATAGTTGAGAACTTAAGAGAGCTCTAAAGCATTTCTGCTTGCCTGTGTGTGAGAGATACTCCACATTTTTCATCTGCACTCTCAATTTTTTATTATCAATATGTTCACATGCTCATAACTTAATATATAAATTGGTTCATTCTAGACGTTTGTATTTACACCATTTTGTGTGGCTGACATTAATGCAGCTAGCAGACCAGTGTTCAGGAAACACCACCATCCTAACAGCAAAAGCATGACATATGGATTTTGTCCAAATTATGCTACAGTTAACTTCTGTTGTTATATCACAATCATCTTTAACATTTAAAAACATTGTATTTAAGAAAAATATTTTTTGGAGAAGTAGCAAGTTCTGTTCTTAGTACTGGTTGTGTATAAAGTCCATACACATAATAATCATATAATTGACTAGACCAAACAAATACATTAGGATCAGCTTTTTCATGTAAAATAAAGACAAGAAAAACGATCATCAAATTCAATAGTCTCAAGAGTTTTAACTTCCAAGAGAGTCTCATACTGTATTATATACACATTGACTATTAAAGCAAAAATCAATAATTCATCAGCATTTTTTCCAACAATGGCACGTGTTCCTTTCTGATATTTAACCCTATTCTTTTTCAACGAACTAGCACTATATGAGGATATAAACTTATTTGTATGATAGTATGTTTGTAAGATTTTGAAAGCTGCTTCCACACCAAATTGACATGATGGCGTAATAACAGGATGAGCCACATAGACATAAATATAATACTGTGCTTATGTTAAGTGAGCTTGGTTAAGTGAGACAAGTCTCAGAGTATTTACAATATCTTTTAAACAGCTAATATCTACTTGGAAAACACATCAGAATCAATCTTTTAAACAAATAATAATGTTAAACTAATCCTAGCAGTTTAATTCACTTAGTTTATGTACTTCTCAAAAGGGTGTGGCTGTCCGCATGCTCTGAGTGAGGCTGGAGCTTGTAACATCACAGTAATAATAAGACGGTATGTTTTATTCAGCTTTTTTGCTATTTAAATTTCAGTGCTTATAAGAACAACAACAACACTAACAATAACATGATGTCAGCAAAATTTACAGCTATATTATATCAACTATAATCTACCATGAAGTTTAGTTCAATATATAGTTCTCCTTTTTATTATTTCAGTCCAATCAGCTTGAAGGGTGTTAGAGACATGTGTATTACATTGACCACCTAGATTGTTTAAAATCATTAAGAACTTCTTATATGTTGTTGTAAGTCAATGTGATTTTTCATAAAATTTATTCTTGTCAGGAAGTCACCCATGATGTCACTGTAGGTAGGTTTGTTTAGTACATCATTACTAATAAGACCAACAGCAAACATTTCTTTAGCTAGATCTGCTATTAAAGGTTTTAACAAATCATACAGATCAGCATAATTCTTTATGAGAGCCTTCCTAATTAACCTCCATATTTCCCCGTTGTCAATATCTGTTGAGCATAATATATCAAATTGATAAGTTGAACTCACCAATATATGGTTATACAGGTTGAATGTGTGTAATAAATTATTTGATACAATAAAGTAAACATAATGTATAGTTTTTCATTAATAATATCATTGCATTAAATGGACTATGGACTATTCGTGTTTTGCTAATTGTTAGAACTACAATGATGAGATACTGGACCATGGTTATTATTACAAAATTGATACATATTAGTACATAAACAGTTAGTAACTATGTCAAAGCTATATTTATAATAATCATAAGAAGTAATAGTTTATCATACTAGGTCATACCCGATCTCTTTCGATGAATTATATTCATTAGAGGTATTATACCCTTTACTTCAACAGGATATACTAAATACTCAAAAGTATTAGGACTATCATCAGTATGTATAAGAAACTGACATGATGGTAGTTGGGAACTAAGAGATGAGCCAAACTTATCAATATCATTCTCCTATAACTATCTTAAAAATGGGTATTTTCTCAAATAATTGGCTAATATATCAAACCTTGCATGGCTTAATAATTGGTTTAATACACCATCCTGGAGGTGGTTCTTGTTGAAAAACAAGTTCAATGAATCCATTTTCATTAACAAAATTAAAATGAATGGAATATTCAGTATCAGAGCTTTCACAATTCTTTTTGATAAACTATAAAATAATATAATGATAACAATATCTTGAATTTAATGAAAGTTAACTTTTGGTGGTGAACTATTGTCACCTCTAAATAATTTTAAGGTCGTTCACTACAAATAAAGTAACAATCCAATCATCATCTTTTTCTTCATAATAAATCAATCCATTGTATTGAAATAATAAATGTTACATAACTCCTTCAATGAGATCTATAATATGATTAGGGAATTTGCAATATATACTTTACTTCAAGAATGCAGTTGAAGAAGCATTGATACCAAATCCAGAAGTCACATCTATTACTTGTGAAGTGGTTATCAAACTTAATCATCAATGGGGGAAGAAAACGTTGGAGAACTTTAAAACACTTGTTAATCACATGTTCCATCAGAGAATGACTCATATACAAGTGGAGGAAGGGTCAATATATGTTACTCTACTTGTACCTCAATCAAAGTTAGACTTTATCTTGGAAATAGCTACTCTAAAGAAAGAATTTGCATCACTCATTGGTATCTTTGAACTGACTATTGATGGTCAAGCTATCTTGAAAGAACAAAAACAATTTTTTTTGACTAAACATTACTAGAGGCTTCAAGACTTGGTGAAGATGAAGCTGTTCAATTCTTGCTTAACTTAATTGATAACATCAATTATCAAAATGAAGAGGGCTGTACAGCACTAATGCTAGCTAGCAAAGGAGGGTATGAACAAGTTGTACAAGTATTAATATTAGCTGAAGCTAATCCTAACATTAAAAATAACACTGGCTACACTGCATTGATGCTAGCATGTGATACAAACTCCTACACTATAGTCAACTATCTACTCCAAACTGGGGCTAATCCTAGTAAACAAAAAGATGATGGTTACACAGCTATTATAATAGCATGTCAAAATATTCACTTTAAGATCATCAAATTATTACTTCAATTTAATGCTGATCAACTTATTACTAGCTGAAATGATGATACAGCACTCACTGTAGCTACACGACAAAATTCTATTGCGATAGTTGAAGTGTTACTTGAACATTTAGCAGAGACCCAGAAAACAAGTGCAGTAATATCAGTCCTTACTACAGCTTGTCATTATGGACACTCTCAAACTATTATCAGTTCATCAATTAGTACAACTATTTTGAATTTTTTACACCAGAAGAATTCTAAATTTTCGTTTCATATGCCAAAGTAGATTATGATTTCACAGAAAGCTATATTTATGACACCAATGTGAATTTAAATTGTACACTAGTCAATAGTATCACTTCTCTAATGATAGCCTTATCTTCCATTTATAGTTTAGATTGTATTATTTTATTCTTATTTTTTTATTATTTTGCATACGATTCGCACTGTTGAATAAATATTGTGAATTTCAACACTCACACTTATCCATGGGCCCGAGATTCTCTTTCTAGAGTCTAGGAATGGGGTTATTAGAATGATAAGATTCATGGCTTTGCCTGTAATATAATTATGATTGGGAGGAGTCAATTATACGGCTGACTGCTGAGTAAGGAAGTAAACATAACAACTTTAAAGGATGTTCAACAAGACAAGCTAAAGCAGGCTGCTCTGTATTTGGATGAAATATCAGATGTTGAAAATAAGGAGTTCTGGCGTCTGTTTATAAGCAAAATGCCGGGAAAAAGTTATACAGAGGACCAGATCGAAACTTTCGCAGTGGAGGGCAATACAACAACTGGCAGTCCTTCTTTCAAACTGTTGTCTGACCTTAGAGAACGTAGGCTACCTTTCATGACCTTTATCAATTGTCTGGAAGCCATTAAATGTACCAAAGCTTTTAATTTATTCATACAACCAAGTGAGTTTATATAGTTTTTCTGACAATTTGTTGAAGTATTACTGACTTGTATCTTGATCACACACACACACACACACACACACAAACACAGCTATTCCAGTTATATCAGAACATCCCTCTTCACAGTCACTACAGTGTGGAAGAGTGTTAGTATTAAGGTGCAGTCATTATGTGTCATAATGTACAAAATGTGATTCTGAAATTAACATAAAATTATATGCACAAAAGAGTCATTCAAAAGTAATTTGTGATTATGCAGTGCTCTCAGACAGGACATGTTACAGTATGTCCCTGTGATTTCTGGAGTTAATGAGCTAATATGAAGATAGTGCAACCCCTTTGTATAGATAAAGTTGTAAAAAAGCTTTCATCAATCGTTTATTAATGATTTCTTTTATATTTATAACTGTTTTCAGCATGGATATCCTCATATAGTTTAATGCTTAAAAAGGTTTCTGATCAAGAGCATTGAGATTATATCAGGTTCATCCAGAAGTATACCCTCATATATATAAACCACTGCATCCTTTTAAAGTAACATTAGTTTTGTGTTCACTAAGGAAGTAGCTAATTTACTTGAGGTGTAGTCTCATGTAGTCAGAGGGTCTGGTGGATTGCCATTGATGTCTTGTTCCGAGTACCACAAGTTTTTTGTTGAGCTCATGTACCTATAAACTAGTGCTAAGTAGATGTTGGATCACATAATGGCTAATAGCATTGCATGAGACAGAAAAATAAAATAATGAAACTTCTATGGGACAATTGGTACCATCCCTACAGAGTTAGCTCTGCTGCCACCTTTCTGCTAATTTATGTACAAATTAATGCCTACCAATTAATGCAAACATTTTCTAAATATGAAAGGCACTAAAGTGCCGAACCTCGCTGTAGTTTCTAAGTTATTTATAAATTCTATGCCAGCTTAGGCCCAGCTATGATGTTGTTATTGCAAGAAAATTTATTAACATTCCAGAAGGTGTGGTTATAAAATGGCAAGCTTTGTCATTCTGTATATGCTCATTAATTGTTGCTTGATTTCTAGCTTTGTCATGTTTGTGAAGCAGTAACTGAATAAGTGATAGTGTCATTCAATTCCCAAGCAAGATTAAGTGCAACTTTCGTGATGAAAAGTTTCTCTGAGTCTTTACATGACCCTTTAAAATCTATCAATATTTCATATACAAAATTTATTGTAACTTGAAGATGAAACCTTCTTTGGAAACGTCCCGTGGTACAAATTTAAATCGATATATTATCTATTAGTAGCAGTCTTTTCAGTGCTTGGAGACGTTTCCTGAATGCGTTACTTCGCTCCAAGTCCACAAAACATTTTTCAGAACTTTTCTAACGATTACTTCGACCAACGGCCTTCTGTCTTGCTGATCCGTATTCCTCTGAGATTGTTTACAACATACTAAAAAATCTCCACGTTAAGTTTTTTACTTTTCGAGAAACGGCACTTGACCTCTGCAGCCTGAAAAAATCTATCAATATTTCATATACAAAATTTATTGTAACTTGAAGATGAAACCTTCTTTGGAAACGTCCCGTGGTACAAATATAAATAGATATATTGTCTATTAGTAGCAGTCTTTTCAGTGCTTGGAGACGTTTCCTGAATGCGTTACTTCGCTCCAAGTCCACAAAACATTTTTCAGAACTTTTCTAACGATTACTTCGACCAACAGCCTTCTGTCTTGCTGATCCGTATTCCTCTGAGATTGTTTACAACATACTAAAAAATCTCCACGTTAAGTTTTTTACTTTTCGAGAAACGGCACTTGACCTCTGCAGCCTGAAAATTCTTTTGCGAGTTTTAAGCTTCTGTTTTCCTTGACGATGTTCTTGACACTACTGTTGTAAAGTCCACATGCTTTTCTATTCGTTGCTAAACGTTGGTAGCTGCTAATGCTTCGGTTGCCAAGTTATAGCAGTTCAAAAAAAACAACTCTGGTAACAGACACACACACACACACACACACACACACACACAAACAGACTACAGTACCCTCGCTATGCGCCCACGCACAGCGAGGTTAATAATCTGATTTATGGTTGTGTTCCATAGATTCTGATGAAGTAACAGTAGAGAAACAAAAGATTGAGAAGTTGAATAGAGAGAAAGAAGGTAACTTATAGTACTTTAGTAGCGCATATCATATATGGTTATGTTCTATAGCTACTGATAAAATAGTATCCGAGAAACAAGAAAAAATAGAGAAGTTAACCAGAGAGAAAGAAGGTAAGTTATAATATAGTTTATAGTGCATACCATTTATGGTTATATTATATAGCTACTGATAAACTATTAGCAGAGAAACAAGAAGAAATAGAGAAGTTAACCAGAGAGAAAGAAGGTAAGTTATAATATAGTTTTTAGTGCATACCATATATGGTTATATTATATAGCTACTGATAAACTATTAGCAGAGAAACAAGAAGAAATAGAGAAGTTAACCAGAGAGAAAGAAGGTAATTAAGTTATAATGTAGTTTATAGTGCATACCATATATGGTTATATTATATAGCTACTGATAAACTATTAGCAGAGAAACAAGAAGAAATAGAGAAGTTGACCAGAGAGAAAAAAGGTAAGTTATAGTACTGTTAGTAGTACATATTATATGTTTATGATTAGCTGGTGTTAAAGCCTATATCAGTGCCAATCACTGCTTTTAACCTGATAAAGACAAGCAAATACAGCTGATAAAACTATGTAATTCACTAACACAGCACCATGCTTCTAATGAGATTGTTATATATAAACCAAGGAAAAAGGTTTCTATTAGACTGAGTGCCAAAGGTGTAAGGAGTTATAAGTCTGTAGAAATTATATGTGGATATAGAATAGAATTTGACAGTTGTTTTCAAAATCAATGATAATTGACAGATTACATTTTGTCTAAAACTAAATTAACTAAATTAATGTATTATTCACTTGTATTTATGCAAGCAATAGCACATAGTACTGTACTGGCTTGTTCCATGAAATGTATTGGCATTTGCAAAAGCAATTAATATTGCAGTTAAAATACTCTCAATACTTGCTAGTTAGCAACCTTTCTTTTTTGCAATAATGTGCTGAAATGATGACTGATAGATTAATATCAATTTAAAAATTTTTGCCAAATTAAACATTCACAAATTTCCCTGTGTGGTATTTTGTATATACATATAAAGTACCCTATATGTTTGGCATATTGTCATTGAAGAATATATTTATCAAAGCCTTTCCTATCCACAGGTCAACACCCCTCATCAAAAGATGTGTTTAGGACACATTATGCCAAGTTATCATGTCTTGTCTTTGATTCAAATAACAGATTACCTCTAGCAAATGAACTGTTCAGTGCTCATCTTATTACATTAGACTGTTACAATAGTGCTACTGATAATGCTGCAAAGACTGATATGGAAAAAGGTGTTCTACTAATGAAAGGTTTAATGACCTCTATCAATACACAGCCCCAGTTATTACAAGAATTAATTAATGTTTTAAAGAAATTAGAAGTATTTAAGTCTATAGCTGAGAACATGGAACATGACCTTTTGTAAATAATTAGTAGCATGGTCCAGAATAAAAGTTCCCATTCTTAATTTATTCTATATTGCAATTTTTTAAAAAATATTCAATTACTGATGTCTTGTTAAGTATAAGGCATAATTATGATGTGACTTGTACTATCACATTTGTAAAATAAAGAATCTAAATTACAGTTATACCACTGATGTCACAAAAATTTAATTCTACACAAAAAGACTAAAAGTTTACATACCTATAAGACATATATAATAGACAAGATTACAAGGTTTCTAGTTGACAAGAGGTCATCTTGGACTTGTATAGATTAACTTTATGTATTTGAAGTGATATATGCAAGGCATGAGGGTCAGTATGAGCCTTGATTAGTAGTTTTTTGTTATTGAAAATATTTATGATCTCAGATTTCAATAGAATTTCAGAAATTTTATCAAAAAAACTAGAACACTAGCTATCTAGGAAAGTTGCAAACCAGAAATCTCACATAAAGTGGGAGGTGTTCTTCGTATACTAACATGACTGATGTCGTATATTTTTTCATATCATTGATGAACAGTAGTGAATTGTTCTCCAGCTACTGCAGAAAAGTTCAGAATTATTGAAAATATCTTTGATACTAAAATTTTAAAAAGAGATGAAGAGACAGATGCAAAGAACTATGAAAGTTTCGGTATGAATCACCAAAACTCTACAACTACAATGTATTATTAAAATTCCACTAAACCACAGTCATTCTCAACACAAACAGAGTAATATCACTTCTGATAAAAAAATTTACATGTACATATACTAATTTTTATTTGTAGGTCTCTGAAGAATCTTATGCCAATAGTTTTTAAAGGTATCACTAGCAACCAAAACAATTAACTTTTGTTTGTAATAAGAATTCATATATGACATGTATTATATATAAAAATTATAATATTGTTTGTTGAGTATGTGCTTACTGTATTCAATAATAAAAAATTGAAGATTGTGTTAATCAAAGTTTGAAACATGACAATAAAATGATAAATAAATAAACTTAATACACTAAAGAAGTGAACAGAACAGCACTAACTCACATGACATAATTAAGACAATATTAACATTCCAACTTTCTGAACAGGTGCTTATGATAAATAACTCATTGTCTCATTGATACTACTAGAAGTGGAGTCAATAATATAGATACATGTACCAGGATAACTCTTACAACAGATAAGAACATCACAACAATTAAGTGTTAACACATTGTTAGATTTCTAGATAAAGAAGAGCCTTATAATTACACAACATACAAAACCACACCCTCAATTATTATATTAATGTATGCATACTTTGTTCAAGTCAAGTCAAACACCTTGAACTCAGTATGTATAATTAATATATCATATACATAGATACATTAGTGTGTGTGGTCATATGTTGTATATATCAGTAAGGATTATAGGATATTCTTCATGTACTTTAATATATTATATATTAAGAATGTAAACAATATCCTACATAATATTGCTAAGTCCCTTAGTGCAAGGCAATTAATCATGTAGGGGTTCTATGACATCTTAGACTGACCTCAATGGGAAATGCTTGTATATCTGTTATACTTAAGCATGTAATCAATTACTTTTCAGAACATGTAACCACAGGAATGTTTCATTTTCATGAATAAATAAGCAATCACCTGTTCACATGACATGAGGTTTCATGCACATGTGTATATTATTAATAAACTGTGATAGATCTAAAGATGAAGTAGCAGTATTATAATCATGATAACTTCTACTATCAACTGACAATATTCTGGATCAGAAGTCAATTGAGAACTGATGTAATGGGAACTTGAGTTCACAAGGAGTCATCTAGAATAGGAATGAGAATCAGTCCTAGTATAAGAATGTTGGCTTCCTGGGTAGCAATTGATTTTCAATAAAAATTCCTTCACAATTTTCCATAGTGTGCCAGATATTATTGAAGAACATTTCCTTACTTTATCAAACAGATAAATTAAGACTCCAAGATATTTTAGAACATCAGAGAGAAGTGAGGCACTACAGCAAGTCAAGTATTATAGTTTTTTGTGGAAGACCTGACTCATCAATGAAGTTAGAGAGATATTTCTTTTACCAATGATATTCAGGTAATAGTGGTCACTAGTTATTATAATTATATAGAAATTAAGACAAGGGCTCCAAACCCCCATCCTGTTTCTGAAAACTATTATAATTAAGAAGAAATTTATATTATGACAACAACTAACACAATAAGAGAGTAGTACATGATACATTCAGCAAAACAGAAAATACAGCTAATTTATAAATGATATTGCAATAATAATGTATCACTCAATATCAAAGTCTATATCTATATTCAGCTTTTGTTTAATAATGACACTCCATTCTTTAGCTATACCACTAGCTGCATCTTTGAGTGGACCTCCTTGTTTAACTAAACTCTGTAAAAATAACTGACAATGTTTTATTAACTTATGACCATCTTGTATAAAGTTCATGACTGCCTTGAATTCTCTCATCAGGTCATCAAAATTTCTTGTATCCTTGGTTGCTTGAGATATTAGACCATGAGAATACATGTCTACAGCAAATGATTTCATAGATGCTTTCAACAAATCATTCAAAGCAGAGTACTTCTTTGTTAGAATATCTTGTATGACTTTTACTATTTCTTTAACTTCATCACCAGATAAAACTGGATCTCTGGAAGTAGCAACACTTTCAAATTTGGCTGCAATATAATTAGCATGCTAAAGATGTTTTAATTGTTTCTCTTACTTGTATTATATCTTTGTCTTAAAGATAAATTGATGAAAATCTCAACATATTTTTCCACTCCTTTTACCGGAACCTTGTAATGGAGTCTCTTTGCTGTGTCATTTCCCTCATCTGCATACACATCTACCAAACATTTCGGAGGCTCTGAATTCATGCCACTTCCAAAGTCAATAATGGAGGTATGTGTTGCCTAAACAAGAAAATATATGATTTTTTAAGTGACACTGTTTCTTTAAATAATATTTAAAAGATTATAAGTATATAGGAGATTGATACTTTAACAATAATAAAATAAAAAATTATAAAAAATAAAAAAAGGGAATGATGGGTAATATAAGTTCAATACAAAGAGCGCAAACAAGATAGTAGGGACGGTAATTGCATCATCTCTACATAATAGCACTGGCAATAATATAACAAAGTATCAGTGATAGTATATAAGTGATTTAAATGCTTGGCTTGTGCCACCCGTGCTATTATGTAGGATAATGAAATCCTTATTACTGCTATTTTATTTACATTCTTTGCAATGGACAAATTCTGGATAACAAGAAAAAATGTAATTATTAATAATTACTTCCAGAGAACGTTCCTGAGCAATCACTCATAGAAATATTTGAATGATGCCTTGTGTATAATAGTACGGATAAAGGTCTAAGTATTAAATGCATAGGTTTCAGACTGAGTAGATAAAAAGGAAATGTTGGTTGATTGCTTGGACCTTGATAAGAACTGACATTAGGCATCACTATCCAGTTTGCAGCAGACATTTACTGATGGGAAGGCAAACATGACATATTAATCATCTACAAAGAGCTGGTACATTATGGCAATCCAGAGGTTCTTCTAAGATTGTTCCTAGGATATCAGCCTCAGTCAATTCCAATTTGACTGGCACATTGCAATTGTTTGGAGTATTATCACCTATTCTGACTTTAAAACTACCTAACTTAGTTTCGAAACCTGATATGAATTAGGTGTTTATTCATTCAATAGACAAAAATAATAGATTTTTCATAAAAAATTTTTACAATATAATACAATACAAAGTATGTTGGAAGGCAATGTGGTTCCATGTTCAACCAGCTTATAAATAAGCATTCTCACATGTTGTGATGAAGAAATAATAATTACTATGACTACAATGATAACAGAAAATTAGCTGGGAACCTGGAATGGTTCTATCAGCAGGGACGTTCTCCTCCAAAATACAATAAAAAAGTTGTATTAATACTGAGTTCATTGCATCATAACTACAATTACAGTCATTAGTTTATCAGTCATACAATAAGTATCTTGGATCTTGATTTAACCTCAACATCAATGCAGGAAATAGTATATACTTACAACCAGAAGGAGAAGCTAGACTTTTAATTTTCTCTAGATATATCTGTTTCTTTTCTGTTAATATTAATTATTCATAACCAAATGGCTTCTCTAAGAGTAACTCGTGATATTAATCTACTGAAATTACTTGATTTTTGTTTATAAAGCCCTCAAAATGTGAGATACAAAAACAAATATTTTATTGTGCTGCAAATGGTGGCAAATATTTTTCTAGTTTGACTTATTGTAGTTGATAAAGAAACATGAACAACTCAGCATTTTCAAAAACTATTGCTCTTATTCTTAGAAACATTGCTTTAGCCTATAAATCAATCACAACATGGGTATTATCCTAGGGAGAAAGACTGACAAGTATTGACACATTCTGATGTGTTACAGTTAAGATGTTGTCAATAAATTTCATTGGACAATCCAGGCCACCCCTACATAGGCACTGCTACTGCATGCCTGATAATGGATTGCTTCATAAGACATGCCAAATATTCAAGTTACAGTAAATAATAAGAAATATTTCTTACCGTCAAAGGCAGCCACTGAGGACTAATTTGCCAGCCACTTGGAGTTTCATGATGATGTTTTTTAACATCAAACTCAACATCAGTTTGTGACTTTAGTATTAACTCAATAGTCTGCTTTTCCTCAGCATAACAGTGATGCTTTTTAATATACTGCAGTAAAATTATACGTGTAAATCATATACAATATGATATTATTACCTGTTGAAGTGCATCAAGATTTTTTACAACAGTAAACATGACTTGCCATTCTAAGGGCGCTTTCTCTTCATAATAAACTTTACAAATACCAGCCTTTTCAGCTGGTTTAACTGTTGCTAAAATACACACATTCTGTGATTTTAAGATTAAGAATATTGTTTTCATACATTTTTCTGAAGCATTGATCGTTATCTCAATTTTTGGTATTTGCTTTTGTCGAACCTCATCACTTTCCAAATTTTCAGTTTCTAATTGTATAGACAAAAAATAAAAAAAATTGGAAATATATCTTTTTGTAAATACCTTCACTATGAGAAACATGTTCAACTGAATCTTTTTTTTTTTTGATTTCATCAGTACTGTTTTCTTTACCTGATGTGTTCACTTCATCACCATTATGTGCATTTTGTGAACTACCATCTTCTTCACCAGTGTTTACTTCTTCACTGTCATGTGGGTTCTGTGAGCTACCGTTTTCTTTACCTGATGTGTTCACTTCATCACCATTATGTGAATTTTGTGAACTATCATCTTCTTCACCAGATACGTTTACTTCTTCACTGTTATGTGGGTTCTGTGAGCTACTATTTTCTTCATCTGATGTGTTCACTTCTTCACCATTATGCGAGTTCTGTGAGCTATCATCTTCTTCATCTGATGTGTTCACTTCTCCCTTTTCTTCACTTTCTCTCATGGAAATACCAATTAGACAAAAGTGGGAGCAAGAAATGGAACCATATTGGTTTCTTGGAGTAAAACGACCTCCTGGAAGTGGTTCAAATTGATAGGGAAGTGTCACATCTTCAATTGGTGCTCTTACAAACTGGAGAGTGTTACATTGTTCTGGTGTCTCTAATAACACACAATGCTGTATACTGACAGTGAGTGGTTTTAGTAGAGGCTTCGCAATGGAAATAGCATAAACAGCACTGACAAGCTCATTGTTTTCACAGAATTCAAATTCACCTCCAGCAAGAGCAGTGATGGCAACTTCACATATCTCTGATAGAGGTAGTATTCCCTCAGGTGCAGAGAAAGATATTCCATACTTCTCCCAATGAAAATATTGCTTTTGATTTCTCCCTCTGAGGACAAATGCAGTCTCTCCAGCTGAAATAACACTTCTGAGGTCAAGGCCATCTACAAACGCAAAACGTGTGATTAGAGCAATATTCTCAGTACACAATTGTCTCAGAATTCAATACTAGAGACAAGAATAGATGATTTGACAAGATGTCCATTGTCAAATATTCCATCCTCATCTAATATCCACTCTATAATTTTTAGAGAAATATTAGTCTAACTAGGTACACATGATGTGTAGATGGCTTGATTTTGAGTAAACTTTAAAGAGGACTCACTCACCTTTACTTTCTGTGATACTCAGTATCTTCTCTTTGAGTATGTCTAATTCATCTCTAAGAACTATCAAGAGAGAAAAACAATTGAATTTGTGCTTGGCTTCCTTAAATTTTATAAATCTTACTTTAAACCACAATGTACTAACTAGGATATGTCACTTTATATAGCAACCATTCATTCCTACAACTCTTTCATTAGTATCCCTTTTGTTTCAGTAAGATGTGGAATACATTCAAAATGTCGGACATGATAATTTTTTCATTATTATGATATATTATGTTGTCATGGAAACTTAATTTACTTGCTGAGTGCATTATCATGAAACAACTAATCAAAACAGTGCAGCAAAGATCATATTAATTTCTGCAAAATTTATGTATATATGTGCTTTGGTCACACTTTGGAATGTGTAGTTGTAATACTGGAAATGAGAACCACAGGAATGCAAGAGTTAGAACACATGTTTAGTTCATGTATACAGGCAATACTTGATAATTTAGGAGCAAAAGAATTGTGCAAGTTATTTTGAGCAATGTGAAGGTGAGAGGATGAATAAGGAGTCAGAAGGTAGATTAGGTATACAGACATTATGCAAAGAAATTCTAAAGTTTAGTTTACTCTGGCCTGACTAAAGATCAGAGACACAATTATCATAAAATCTTGCCTTTTTATAGTAAAACACAAACCCTACGTACATATGTATTCCTAGTTTAGTGTATAACCACACAGACTATATTCCAAGATCAGCAACCACACCCTCCACTTTCAAAAAACAGCAATAGCATTGCCTTTGCTTGGTGTTTGCATGATATTTATTAGCACAAGGAGTGTTTGACATCTTACATTTATTCCAAGGTAGTGTTATACATACAGTACTATTAATAGCATTATAGCTTACCTTGATTCTCTTTAGTCAACTTCTCTATCTCTTCTTGTTTCTCTACTAATACTAATACTTCATGTTGTCATAGAAACTTATTTACTTGTCGAGTGCATTAGTGCAAGGCAATTAAATTCCAAACAATGCAGCAAAATATCACATAAGTTTATGTACAAATTTGAGTATATATGTGGTTTGGTCATACTTTGGAATGTGATAATTGCTTTACAGGAACCTAGAACCTCATGTATGCAAGATTTAGAGCAAATGTATGGCTTTGTCCGTTGAGAAAACTTGATGTTTAGCAATGCAAGAAACTTAAGAGCAAAGAGAAGACAAATTTACAACAATCTAAAAAGCAAAAAGATATGTGCAAGGTGTCTAAGCAGTGTGAAGTTGTGAAGATGAATAAGGAGTCAAAGTTAGAAGGTACATTACACTGAGGATCAATGTCACAGTGCAAGACAAACCCTATATACCTATATATTCCTAGTTTAATGTATAGCTAGACCCACAAAAATGCAAGGTCAGCAGCCAAACCTTCCATTTCAAAAAACAGCAATAGCATTGCTTATTGGATGTTCAGATATTTCTTAGCATAAGGAAGGCGTTTGCCCTTTGCATTTATTCCAAGGTAATGTTGTACATAGAGTAGTATTAACAGCACTATAGTTTACCTTCTTTCTCTTTGGTCAATTTCTTAATCTCTTCTTGTTTCTCTACTGATACTTTATCAGTAGCTATAGAACATAAGCATATATGGTATGTATTATTAACAGTACTAAAGCTCACCTTTTTTCTCAGTGGTGAACTTCTCTATTTGTAATGTCTTTGCCTTATTCATTTTCTCCAATAGTTTTAGTTTCTCTGTTTACATTAGGTACATAGTTATATCACAAGTGATGTACATGTACCTGATAAAGCATTACTTGAAGGATGGTCATGTGGTTGTTCCCTCTCCACATTGATATTATCTAATATAAAAAAACATAAAAATCATTTAAAATTCGAAAAAAATATAGGACAAGGATAGATGAATGCTAGCTATGGTTGGAGAATTCCTTGGAAATTATTACTTTAAAATAATTTAAAAAGCTAGTAATATTAATTATGACAAACATAGAAAATTATACCAGCTAGGATTTGAACCTAGTACCTTCTCATAATCATAATATGCTCTCAGTATCAACTAAGCTACTGAAATATGGTTGAAAAAGAGCCCTATAAGTGGTTGCTAAAATAGTCATGGAGTATATATCAAATAGATGATGAAGTGGTAGAAGCAACAACTATGTTCAGTGAGGAGTAACAGGATTATACAAATGTGATACAGGTACTTCATAGTCTCTCTGGTCCCTTACTGAACAACAACTTATATAACTAAAAAGTATGGTTTGTAGGTTACATGATTTATATCATTGGATTTGGTAGAGATCTGTTCATTATTATCAATAAGATTATTTTCCTTCTCTTTGTAAAGCATATAAATCTGAAAACAAAAGGTGACAAAGAAAATAATGGCTTGATAAACTAATTAATCCAAGCTAAATTTGACATTGTCATATATAACATACCAGCAATGACCACTTTCTTGTCAAGATAAAGTAAAGCCTCCTAAAATTGTATCAATCTTGGATATCATAAATCTTCATTATTAGTATGATGCCATGGAAATTTAATTTACTTGTTGAGTGCATTAGTACAATTCCAAGGCAATTAATCCAAACAATGTAGCAAATATTACATTAGTTTCTATACAAGTTTATGTATATATGTGGTTTGTCATTCTTTGGAATGTGATAATTACTTTACTAGAACCTGGAACCACATTTTTACAAGGTTTGGAAAATGTGTGTTATATCTATAGAAAATACTTGATGTTTAATGATGTAAATACTTAAATTAATGAAAGAGAAGACAAATTTAAAACATCCTAAAGAGCTGAAGGATGGGTGCAAGGTGTCTAGAGCAATGTAAAGGTGAATTAGATTACAGTTTTAATTATATGAACAAATGTTCTATTATAATAATTATTACTATTAAAATAATAATCAGATATTGTCGTTTGCAATTTAAGGCAGCTATAAAGCTACCTTGGTTCTGAAAAGAACCTTTTAACAAACAGCCTCAACATTCTTTTTCTGTGGCCCCTTGATGCTGGCACATGAAACTCCTGTGGCATCAGCAGTTCTTTTGAGAGATCATTGAGTACGTTGACATCTGTGAATTTCCTCGAAATACTCATAGACATTCAACCTTAGTCTCTTTCCCTTTGCATCTTAATGAGAACACGTGGTGTTTTCACAAGACATTCATGTGAAAAGTAATGAATAATATTAAAATGTACTTCTGTGCGGAGTGGATAAATTAGGTGATAAAATAAAGGGCTCAACTCAACTTGGACAGAGTATAATCAGAGACTAGGTTACAAGATAAATTAAGTATACAGAAATTATGTTATAAATACTAAAGTTTACTTTATTCCAGCCACACTAAGAACCAAAACCACAATTTTTATTGAAGCTAGCCTTTTACAATGCAAAGCTAACCCTACGTACGTATGTATTCCAAATTTAATGTATAGCCACACCCCACTCTATTGCAAGATCAGCAACCACACCCTCCACTTTCAAAAACAGTAATAGCATTGTCTTTTGCATTAAGTTTTGCATGTTTAGATATTTGTTAGTATAACGAAGGAGTTTGCTCCTTGCATTTTTTCCAAGATAGTGTTATACATACAGTACTATTAACAGCACTATAGATTACCTTGTTTCTCTTTGAATAACTTCTCAATCTCTTCTTGTTTCTCTACTAACACTTTATCATTAGCTATAGAACATAACCATATATGGTAAGTATTACTAACAGTACCATAGATCACCTTCTTTCTCTCTGGTTAAGATCTCTATTTCTAATGTCATTGTCCTATTCATTTTCTCCAATAGTTTTAGTTTCTCTGTGTAAATTAGGTATACAGTTATATCTCAAGTGATGTATATGTACCTGACAACATGTTACTTGAAGACTGGTCATATGGTTGTTCCCTGTCCACACTGGTATTATCTAATATTAAAAAAATATAAAAATCATTTTATAATTTGAAAAAAACAAGGAACAAGGATAGATGAATGCCAGAGATATATATGGTAGGAAGATTGCTTGGAGATCATTACTTCTAAAATAATTCAAACAGCTAAGTAATATTAATTATGACAAACAAAGAAAACTGTACCAGCTAGGATTTGAACCTTGTACCTTCTGAGCTACTGAAATATGTTTGAAAATAAGCACAATGTGGTTGCTAAAATGGACTATTATGGACTATCATATCAAATATATCAACCACATGATGAAGTGGTAGAAGCAACAACTATATTCAGTGAGGAGTAACAGGATTATACAAAATGTGATAGATACATCTACTTCATAGTCTCTCTTTTTCAAAACAACAATTAACATAACTAAAAAGTAGGCCTTGTAGGTTACATGATTTATATTAATGGACTTGGTAGAGATCTGTTCATTAATATTAATAAGATTATTTTCCTTCTCTTTGTAAAGCATATAAATCTGAAAATGAAAGGTGGCAAAAGAAATAATGCCTTGATAAACTAATTAATCCAAGTTAAAGTTGACATTGTCGTATATAACATACCAGCAATGACCAATTTATTTCTTGTCAAGATAAAATGAAGCCTCTTAAAATTGTGTCAATCTTGGATATTCATAAGTCTTCATTATTATTATGATGCCATGAAAATTTAATTTACTTGTTGAGTGCATTAGTGCAATTGCAAGGCAATTAATCCAAACAGTGCAGCAAAATATCATATTAGTTTCTACACAAGTTTATCTATATATGTGGTTTGTCATTCTTTGGAATGTGATAATTACTTTACTAGAACCTGGAACCACATGAATGCAAGACTTTGAACATGTGCTTAGTTACATTTATACCAAATACTTTATGTTTAACAATACAATAACTAAAAGAAAAGAAAGTAAATACAATTTCAAAACAATCTAAAGAACTGAAGGATGGTTGGAAGGTTTCTAGAGCAGTGTGAAGGTGAATTAGATCAGAGAGGAGGTTACAAGAAAAATCAGATATACAAAATTATGCTATAAATACTAAAGTTGACTTTATTCCAACCAGATTAAGAATCAAAACCACAATTTTTACTGAAGCTAGCCTTTTACAGTGCAAAGCTAACCCTATGTATGTGTGTATTCCTAATTTAATGTATAGCCACACCAACTCTATTGCAAGATCACCAGCCATGCCCTTCACTTTCAAAAAAAAATATGATTGCCTTTTGCTTAAAGTTTAACACATTCAGGTGTATATTAGCACAAGAAAGATGTTTGCTGCTCCTTGCATTTATTACAGGATAGTGTTGTGCATGTATATTATGCCACCAACTTGTAATGTAGCTCTCTGGTCAAAGTCTCAAACCCTTTTCATTTCTCTACTAATATTTTATCAATAGTTATAGAACAATAACCATATATGGTATGTACTACAAACAGTACCATAACTCACATTTTTTTCTATCTCTGATCAACATGTCCATTGCTAATGTCTTTACTTTATTCCTTTTATCTAGTAGTTTCACCTTTTCTGTTTACATTAGGTACGTAGTTATATATTAATTAATGTACATGTACCTGATAAAGTGTCTGTTGATAATTGGTCCTGTCGCTGTTCCCTGTTTTCATTGGTGTAATCTAATACATAAGAGGTATAACAATCACTTTAAAATTTGAAAGGAAATGTGGCTAGAATAGATGAATGCTAGTTGTTACATGGTAGGATAATTACTAGGAAAACATTACTTCTAAAATAATTGAAGCAGCTAGGTAATATTGATTATTAGTAAATAGTCTATTATAATTTAAGCCAATTATATTTATAATTGAATTATTTAGTACATACCTGAATTATCAGTTTCAAAATAGAGTCTGTCATTAATACTAGGAAAATAATGGCAAATGTCCTCATGTTGTTTGGATAACAAGACTTGCTGTATTGTAGTTTCTTTAACATCACAAATTTTCTTAATATCATCATCGTTTAGTGAAGTCTTACGGAAGGATAATATTTCCAATGATTTAGTTGTTTTAATTAGTTCAACTATTACACTGGTACTATCTGAAGTGACTCCAAGATTATTGCTGAGAGCTAATGTAGTCAATGTTTCATTTTTAGCAACCTCTTCACAGATATATTGGACACCTTTATCAGTGATGTCGCAGTTGGAGATATCTAGTGTTTTCAATGTCTTGTTATTACTTAACACACCAGATAAGAAAATTACATCATCATCAGTGATAGGAATATTCCACAGGAATAATCCTTCAAGTGATGTGCTAGGATGTGTTAGAGTATCACTAACTTGTTTGATACTACCACCAGGGAGAGAGGAGGACTTAAACAATAGTTTCTTCATTCTAATAACTTTTTTTGACAACATTGACATACACATACTGTCCAGTGAAGTGTTCTCTATGGAAAGTTCCCTCACTGTAAACTGATCAAGATTGTCTATAAGTACTAGGGCAGTTTCAGTAGTTAATGATCGGAGTTCAATACGCCAGTCCCTCATTTTTTGTTCTTGTTTTAATCTACTCACAATATTTTCACATTGTTTAGTACTTGGTGACATAATTGAAACACTATTGTCATCATGTCTCCAATAAGCATTCCCACTGTCACCTATTGTGTAAAACAGAGTAAATATAGTACACACAGAGTAAAAAATATGGATAAATGACATATTTACTTAGCGTTCACATGTTTGCTGTTCATATGCAAACCAATGGAAGAGTCGAACTCAGGATCTCTGACTATAAAACCATATCTTGACTCTTGAGCTAGCTGTTCTACTTATTTAAATGAACTATACCATTATGCTTTAATTTTGATAAAACTCGATCCAAATCAAGTTGAGCATTCTTAAAATACTTTAAAGTGCATGTACATGTTATTTACGTATTAAGAAAGTCAACATCTAGTTCACACTCACCAAAAGCACAAAGTTGCATTATTGGACTGTGAATATGTTTAAACCAAGCAAGACCCTGACTATATATGTGTGTAATAACATCACTTATTGGGGTTCGGTATGATTTCTTTTGATCAAATATCTTGAAAAAATGGACATAAGCTATGGAACGTAAAATTATCTAGCCTCCTTTCTATTATAATGTATCAGGTAGAATTAAAACTACTCAATGTAGCATACAATGTATACATATTTAAAGCATGCACAGTATTGATAACGCATGTAACTAAATTTTTAAGATTACTAAAGATGTTGTCATTATTATTGGCTTACGTTTCAGTTCATATTTAGACAATATTTTCTTAGTCATATCTCCAAATGATTTTTGTAACAAACCATCTATGTCACCATCTAGAGTGAGGTCATCTGTTTGCTGCCATTCAAGAACAAACGTGATTGACTCATATTTGAAAGAAGTCGAGATGTTTTTTTCCAATACATTGCATCTAAATTTCACACAGATGTCATCAACTGCAGATTTATAGTCTGTGATATGATGTCTGACACTTTCGATGTTATAATGATCAACAATTGTCTCCAAGCAGGTAATATCACTTATGGTACACTTCTTTTTTATTAACTCAATAACATCATCAAGTGATTCGGCTGTTAACAGGTGAGGTTTTAATTCATGGAAACATGTTCCAAGAACAGTTTTGACTTCTTCAAGTGAAGGGATGCCCCCACCAATAAGAGGTACAATAGTATCAGTAAGCTCTCCCAATTTTGCCTTTGCTTGATCAAAATAATTCTTATAACCAGGAGATAGACGAACTTTTATTTTGCTACCTAAAAAGCGATAATATTACATTGAAATAATGTAACAACATCTCACTTAGCATTGCGTTTGCTGCCATAGCGACAACTTTGCATGAATGTGCTGCTGACTTAACAGAGTATAGCCACAGAGTAAAAAGGGTGGAGCTCAAGCGCTCTGCGCATGCTCAGAAAGCTTTTAATTAGGGTGGAGCACATTTACAAGCAAATAGTCACAGGAACGAAGCCACTTAATACCATTCATAACATTCATAAAATCATAAGATTCATTTGATTATTGGTCGATCACGTGAATATTACTCTTACAAAGGGAAGGGCAGTTAGCTTAAGCCCATATCTCTAATTTTACACAGTATTGTAGCTATAACCTTTGAGGCTTAGTGAGTGGTTTGGAAAGAGTGATGTTGTGTACAGCAATGACCAATTAATTTTTTTGGGAGGAAATGATATTGACTTTCAATAAGTGTAGTTATAGGCTATTTTGGGTACCATAACAGTCGTAGGTCTACCAATGACAGACAGATGGCATCTTTAAAGCTCCCTTTGTGTAGGGAACTACCATATTCAGTTATAGGAAGAGCGGTAAGCCAATTTGAAGGTCCTTTCTCATTTGTGACTTCCATGGCACACTTAAGTAAATTGGGAGCTTTGAAGATAGTTCAGTGGTAAATAAAGTTAGTGCCTCCCTCTTCTCTTTTGGCCTTCTTTGTTGGCTTCAATTTGTTCACAGAAGGTTTCATAAGGATAATCCTTTGCTTGCTATTGTATAAGGTTGATGATGGTGGCAGTAATTTTTTCGAGTAGTTGTACTGGCTAGACGAATCAACATCTGAGTTTACAATGGCCAGGCCACCTAGAAAAGATGGCAATCTGGCAAGATTTCTCACTGTAACTGTGTTTAGTTGAAGGTTGGTTGACCTGTGATGTTTGGGAGAAGATAGTAATGGATTTTAGCTCCAAAGTTTCATAATATCATTAATATCTGGGTTGGTTTGAATATAAGTTGCATAAGCTGGATGTGGTTGAATGGAACTTATCTTAGACAGAGACTCTACTTCCTTATTTCAAAGTCGCCTACCTTATTTTGACAATTTTTTTCATAAAATAAGGGATCTCTACCAAGTGGTACACTGAAATAATGACTACCATCAGCTGTAACTGATACTTCAATTCCTCCAAAATTTTTTTTCATTTTCCAGTTGATACTGTTTGACAACCAACAATGTCTCCAAGCATTAGGATAGTAGCCATAATCAGAGACAGCAGCATCATCTGCATACCAAATTTGTTTGATGGAAGAATGGGTGAACTAGTGTATGAGTGGGATGGTGGTGATAGCATACATTGCCATTCCTACTGGGTCCCCTTGAGTGGTACCCTCATGGAAGAGAATTGTTCCCCATCTATGAATAGGTCTATGTCACTCTGATATGTATTGATGAGAAAAGTAGCTATTGAAAGGCAGTGACGTTGTATATTCCTTAAAGCTACTTGATGGTTCAGGGAATTGAATGCATTTGATGTGTCAAACAGGATGCGCCATCAGTTTCTTGTGATTGGTAGGCATCATGCATGGTATGTACTGGTGCTTCACAGCCACTTTCAAGACCTGCTGGTAACTGTAAAGAACTGGTGGCTTCTATAATATCTGCTTATAATGTTATTGATATTGTTTTCCCAACAATATGTTGAACTGGTTATCCACTTCTTATGTGCCCAATTCCTGGGTATTTGTCGAGTACTATTAACCTACAAGCTATAAAAGATAATATGCCTTTTGGATCTACATTCTCTGTGCAGAGTTGTTCTGCAACTGAAGCAAGGGCTTTACAAAGCTCAGTAGACTGTGTGCCAAAAGACACATGCAGGCATTTCCAACTAGGGGCATCAACTTCTGAGGGCACTGTAGTACCATCCATTCTGAGGGTGACTCAACTTGATCAGTAAGGCATCTAAACAGTCTAGATTATTGGGTATGCTTCTGGTGTAGATGACTTGGGTAATCATAATGTGGACTGAATGATAGGTTTTGGTGGTGGGTGCATGCTTACTCTGTAGTACTTGTCTTAATGTCTCATTAGTACCGTTTTTATTAGGTATAAAAGTATCAAGAGAGAGTAGGCTATCCATTTGTTGGTTAGAGATTCTTCTGAAAACAGTTTTAACTCTTCCTTCCTTCATTAGCCTATTGTAAGAACAAGCCATGTTCTCCTGTTTAGTGTGGGCACATGACTTTGAGTAATGACCAAAAGTCTTTGTATTGCATGGCCCTCCTGAAAGTGTTCATCAATTTTCCCTTTATCCAAAGCTCCAAATGACATCGTAGATGTGCTTTGTAATCCTTGCCTTCGATTTTTTGGCGATCGAGTTAGATTCCTCAGTAGAAAAGGAGTATCTTCTGTGTCTCTAGTTGGACTGTCAGTGGATGATTCTGTTGATGTTTGTAATTTAAGGAGAAAGTAGCTGATGGTCACATGCATAAGTTTGCCTTTTCTTCTTGAAGGTTTTTTTGTAATTTTAAAGGTTTTTCAAAAGTCTTATAGCACTTTCTACAAACAATTAACTCACAAGTTTTATCAAGATATTACCATCAAGCTTGATAGGTCTCAATAGATCATCAAGAACAGCTTGAAGACACTCCACATTTGTATCCCTGCATGCAGGTTTTGTCTCTCGCACTCTTTGTAAACATTCTCAGAAATTGTTTCTTTTGTATAGAACTTCCTTGCCAGAGTGGATGTATCAATATTTGACTCAACAATATCATTAGTACAAAAACTAGAGCTCTCACAATTTTAGCACAATTCTCAATAGTATTATCTGTAGAAAGAGTAATAAACACTGTACAATACAAATATTATAATTAGAGCTAATCAAACACACACTGAGGTAGAGTAATTAGCTATATCAATGGTTTTGTCTTAAGAGACCATACACACCACAGCTAGTGGTCACTAACACTTGCCGCTATATTACTAGTTATTATATATATAGAAAGATAAGACTAGTACTCCAAACTATTTTAATTTCTGACAATTTCTCATACACAGAAGTGGAGGTTAATGAATGGGCTAGTAGGCATTAAGCTACACCAGCTACTTTTGGTGAAGTAGTAGTATGCATGTGCAGAAATCATTTATTAGGTAAAGGATTTTGACATGATCCTTAATTTGACATGATTCTTTAGATCATCAAGAATCAGATCAAAATATAATGTACTGGTAACTCCTGTGTGTTTGTCTCTTACAATCTGTTAAACATCTTCAGAAATAACTTCTTCAAACAATCTCCTTGCTAGAGTGATGGGTTAAATACCTGATTTAACAATATCACTGGTACATTTAAGAAAAAGCTTGTCTATCTACATCAGAGTTCAGAGACCATCTAGTGTGTAGAGATAAAACACAGAACTGTCCTGTTATTACTATATCAGAAAGAGATCACCTATAATGTGATGATTAGTTAGTGTTTATAATTACACTTCTAGATAGTCAAATGGCTTGCTGATAGCTAACTCAGAGATCAGTTCTATTGTATGCATATTACTTGTCTGAAGAATGCCAAACAATACAAAGAACTACAGAAGCAAAAGTTTGGATGCACTGAATAATCCCTTTATAAGTACGTTTTAGCACTGCTAGAAGGATTGCTTCGCTGTACACATCCTTATTTTGTTTCTGTTGCTGTGACATTTTTTTAAATTGCTGCATATACAGTCCAGCAAAAACAAAATGCAATGTGAAATTAATATTATACCCTAGACCTTAAACCTTGGAACCTAACTGTATTGATTTTGTATTAAAGTATGGCTTTTTTCTGCTGGGACTTTAGTATAGCATTTTTAAAAATGAATTTATCATACTAATTTCCATTATTGTTCTTGACTAATAATTATTCCTTTTAGCACTGACATGATAATCACATGTAGTGATATTAAAAATTTAACAGTATTAACTTTACTGTAATACCAGGAAATATTGAAGTTATTTGAAGAACATAACAGAGATCCAAGTAGCAATGGGATATCTACAAGCAATTAACTGCTGTGTTTACATAATGTGTTATAATGCTATTAATTCTAATAAATTTATTTTGCTAATGAAATATTATTTAGGATAATTAGATAAAATGTCGCTCAACTGCAGACTGATATACACTGTGAACAAGTTGAGTTATGAGGATCTTGTTCTCAAGTACAATAATCAATTTTATTAATGCCTTATAATGTTATTAGACAGAATATGTATCAATGAATAAACCTTCATAATGTTCAAGTAAATCTGATAGGGTACTATGTAGACTTTTAACTGTTGAAGAGTGCTTTTGTACCAAAATGAGATTTTAATAGTGTTTGTCATCTAATTTTTTTATTCATACTTACTTCACAGATGTAAATCTGAGAGATGTGTGTATTAAGGTTGCATAATACTGTCATATCTATTACATGTATACATACCTAATTGAGTATGAAGTGAAGTATAAGATGATGCTTTCAATAGACTATCTGTTTCTGAACATTCTGGTTTCTCAACTTTATTATTTAAAAACTAAATGCTGTGAACGGTTGTGTAAATGCTCCTGTGAGATTTGATGAACTAGAGAGGGCAGTTTGTCAGTTTAAGTAAATATGACAATAATATTTTTGATTGGGTTTTGCTTTTCAAAATAATACATGAAAAATGTGAAGTGTCTTTCAAAACGTGAATACAAATACCATATGATGACTTGACAAGCTCACAGAATAGTTCACAAGAAAGTTGTTTCAAAAAAGCACGGTGGGATGGTTGTTTAATGATTGCAAATTTTAATCATAAGACATATCTTACTAGTAATAACAAACCAATTAACTGAAAAGATGAACTGAGTAATGTTATTGCTTCAACTGAATAGTCCTTTTACATTATTAATTTGTAGTACCTTTATTCATTATTAATATCTAGTAATTATTTGTTTTAAAATCAAAAGAATGTGCACGTGATAGTCACGCGGCTATTGTGTGTGTGTGTGTGTGTGTGTGTGTGAATAGGCGCCAAAAAACCACTGATCCATCATTTTACTTTTTCTCCCTCTGACGAACTGGACGGATAAAACATTTGCTCACAAAAAGAAACCTAAGTCTACCGTCAAGTCATATTGATTAATATTACAGGTAAGAAACTAAGCTCCACAAAGTGACTAGTTAATTTACTTGAATGGTTAGGTTCCAATATCATTTAAATCACTGTTCACATTGACTGCCAAGATGTTTTAATGATTTCACCTAAATTAACGTTTTTTATTTGAAAATTATATTTTGTTAGTTTAGAAGATATATAATTGGTAGTCACTGCCAGTACTTGAAGTCATGTTTTTGCTGTATATTGTAAATACTTAGCTCAATAATTTAGGGGTATGGGTCTGTTTTACACGCAACAAATAATGGAGTTCCTGCCAATGAACTAATAGACACTACTTTATGTTAACTCGAATGTTTTGACAAAGTAGCTATTAGTCCACTGGCACCAAAAATTTAAATATTAATGATAGCTTCATAAGTTTAACAAATGTTAGCATATGTACATGTATGTTGAATTTGCTGCATCAGAACCCAACAACTGTCAACATTTTTTGTTATGCTTAAAGGCTGGTTCACATAATGACGCAAAGCCTTACGTCACGTCGTGTTGCGTACATACATCAATTTATGAACAGTGCATGCACAAAACACAAGTACAAAAGCCGCAGACAGACATTCCAATTCCTATTTCCTATATCTACCACACACCATCACTCTTATAAAATTCTAATCAATGACCCAGTTAGTGAGTTCAATTATTCCTAATTCAATTTTTGGCACGTGGACCATTTTTAGGCTTTCTAGTTACTTAATAAAATGCGGAGTACAAATACCGTTTAGAATCTAGTGTTAGTGAGATGTTTCCAGTTGGTTTTGGTTTCTGATTTTGGTTATATATTGGAATTGAAACCCATCAACTGCCTCTTTAATTAGAATACAAAGTGGATTTAATTGGAATATAAGGTACACGGAAGAAATTGAAAATAGGAATAGAAATGTCCATCTGCAGCTTCCCTGCACAAACGTGATGTGTTATAATGCAAGGATAAAATCAATTTCTGTCTTGACATTCCAAGCAGTGCTTTCAGCCAATCATATTTCAATAACCACGTGCATATTCTTTAAACCAGCATTTACAACCAGTTTGTGAGTTGAGAAAGGATGTTTGATCAGTTCTGTATTTCTGCTAACTCTCTAAACATACAACTTAGCAATAATCCAACCTTAAAAGCCCCAGCAATACATACCATTAAAATTATTTTATGACGATTTTTAAAAGAACAATCTTGTTACTTTTCTGTTTTTACAGCAACCATGTCAACAATGGAGTCATATTTAATAACTGAACTTTGTACTGCTTGTACTAGAGGTGATCTGGATAATGTCAAGAGACTTATTGAACTAGAAACTTTTCCTTTGATACGTGATGATCAAGGAAACACTTTATTTCACTTGTGCTGTAGTTCTGTTCAATGTGGGTTAGAGGTTTTAAAGTTCCTTATTAGTGCCTCTGGTACTGTAGATTATAGTGCTTTAGTTAATAACAAAGGCTCAACTTTGCTTCATTTAGCATGTGACAGTGGTAAATTTAAGTTTGTTAGATTCCTGTTCTCTCAACATCAGGATAGTTTTGTGTTACATCATGATGTAGATGGACACAGCCCTCTTTATTATGCTTGTAAGAATCAACATTCAGACATTGCTTTGTTTATATGTAGCCAAAATGTTTCATTGTCTCCTGATGATATCTATCAGTGTGCTAAGATCTCAACTTGGGAAATAATGATACCATTGCTTAAGAAAATATCTTTTAAAGATTTTATGGACAGAGTTATTCGAGAGGATTGTACGACGTTAGCCAAGCTTGTAACTAAAGATAATACTGTTCAATGGCTGAATACTACAACTGTGTTTCCTTTACACTACTTTTCCCAATTGGGAGACACACACATCGTTACTTACCTCATTTCTAAGCTTGGATATGATAAAGAAGCTCAAGACAATCAAGGTAGGAGACCTTTACATATCGCATGTTGTGTAGATATAATTAAGTACTTAGTTGAAAAAGCAGGATGTGACATTAATGGTAAAGGACCTGATGATTACACACCTCTACATACAGCTTGTAAGAGAAATCAATTAGAAGTTGTCAAATTTCTCACATCTAAGGCTGAATGTAATCGAGAAGCCTGTACCAAACATGGTGATAGACCTCTTCATTTAGCTTGTATTTTTTCTAGAAGTGTTGAGCTAGTGTGTCATCTTATCAAAGAAGCAGGATATACTATTAATGCGAAAGGATTCGATGATTATACATGTCTGCATATAGCTTGTGAGAAAAGCGAATTGAATATCGTGAAATTTTTGACGTCTGAGCAAAAATGTGATCTTGAAGCTGAAAACAAGTATGGTAACAGACCTTTGCATATAGCATGTGCTTATTCTAACAATGTAGACTTGGTGAGACATTTGGTTGAAGTAGCAGGTTGTGATATCAGCGCTAATACACAAAATGGTTATACAATACTGCATTTAGCTTGTGCGCACAATCAATTGGAAATTGCCAAATTTCTTATATCCAAGTATAATCACGAATTAGTTGACAGACATGGTAATCAACCATTACACATAGCCTGTAATATTTCTCACTCCGTTGAACTAGTGACATATTTAGTTGAAGAAGTACATTGTGACATTAATGCTAAGGGACAAAATGATTGTACAGCTCTCCACATAGCTTGTAAGTGGAATGATTTACAAATTGTGAAGTTTCTCACATCTAAGCCAGATTGTGATCGAGAAATTGAAGACAAATATGGTCAAAAGCCACTGTACATAGCATGTACACAATCTAACAATATAGATCTTGTAAAGTATTTAGTCGATGAAGCAGGTTGTAACATTAATGCTAAGGGGCTCAATGGTTACACAGCTCTACATGCAGCATGTTACTGTAAAAATTTAAACATTGTCAAATTTTTAACATTAAAATCATGTTGTAATAAAGAGCTTGAAGACAAATGTGGTAAACGGCCTTTGTATATAGCTTGTGAAAGTTCTGGGAATCTGGAACTGGTTAGATATCTGGTGGAAGTAGCAGGTTGTAATATTAATTCGAAGGGACCTAATGACTATACACCTCTACACATAGCTTGTGAGAAAAATCGATTGGATGTTGTCAAATTTCTAACATCTAAACCAGGGTGCAATTGTGAAGTTGAAGACAAGCATAATAATCGGCCACTTCATTTAGCTTGTGAATATTCTGGCAATATTGACATGGTGAAGCACCTGATTGAAGAAGCAGGATGTGATGTTACTTCCAAAGGAAGGAATGATTACACATCTTTGCATATAGCTTGTCGGACAGGTCAATTTGAAATTGTTGAATTTCTGATATCCAAGACCAAGTGTGACAAAGAAGCTGAAGGCAAGAATTGTGATCGACCTCTTCACTTAGCATGTGAATTTTCTGGTAATGTACATCTAGTAAGTTATCTTGTTAAAATAGCACACTGTGATGTTAATGCTAAAAGACTGAATGGCTACACACCTCTGCATATAGCTTGTGAAAAAAATCAATTGGATGTTGTCAAAATATTAGTGTCAATACCTGGATGCAATTTAGAGGCAAAGGACAGCTATGGCAACAGACCATTACATGTTGCTTGTACATTTTCACATAGTCTAAACCTTGTGAAGTATCTAGTCGAAGAAATGGGTTGTGATGTTAATGCAAAGGGTCGGCATAGCTATACACCTTTGGAAATTGCCTGTAATGAAAATAAAATAGATTTAGTTGAATATCTTACAGCTCAGCCTGAGTGCTCTCCTGTTGAATCCTTGATTTTTGATGGTAAATTGCAGAGACTCCTTCATCATCACAACAAGTATCAACAAGCATTAAAAAGCACTGGAGTGGTATACTTGCAAGTTGTTAAATGTGTCCTAACTGGACCACCTGGTGCTGGTAAGAGTACCTTGAAGAAAAAGCTACTCAACGAGTCCCTTGTAGAACCCTCTGTTAGTACTGGTGTAGTTGATTCAGCAATACAAATTGAGACATTTCGTAAGCTACAACAAGATGGTGCTATAGTCCATGGACAAACAAATGTGTGGAGAAGACAAACCTCTGAGCAAGAAGCTGCTTTCATATTAGAAAAACTCTCCAACATTAGCAGTTCATCACAAAACAAATCTTAGTCGTAGCAGTAGTTGTAACAGTCTATCACAAGACATTTTTGCTAAGAGAAAAGCTACAAAAGATTCTTGTGATGTTTATCTAAATGAATCTGTTGAAAATAAACAGATTGAAAGTAACAGCAACCCAATAGTATTAAGCAAAGAAGTTGTGAGAGAACAAAGTAACTGTAATCAAAATTTGGATATTGAGGATTGTGATAATGAAAGTGTTACTGATGTTGTTAGTCAAGGTTCTGTGGTTAGTAAAATCAATCAAAACAAGGTGAAAGCTGTCCGTACCTTATCAAATGCTTCTCAAAATGTTGTCAAGAGAGCCGAGTATCAAGAAAAATTCCATAAAAATACTGAATCTAACCATAGTCTTCTGCACATTATTGACACTGGCGGTCAGCCTGAGTTCCATGAGATTCTACCAGCACTTATTACTGGTCCAGCAATAAACTTACTTGTATTCAAATTAACTGAGAATTTAACAAGTCGTTATAATGTCATTCACCGTTTGCTGAATGATCAATCACAACCTTATGAAACATCCCTTACACATGAAGAAGTTATATTTCGCTCACTAGCCAGCATAGCTTGTTTAAGACAAAACACAATAGGATGGAAAAGTGATCACAATGAAACACCATTTTATGACAACTCAGAACCTTCTGCATTCTTAATTGCTACTCACAGAGACTGTGTTGACAACGAAAAAGTCGATGAAGTGAATGAGCAGTTAAAGCAAAAAATAAAAAACAGTGATGACTTTTTTCACAAGAATTTGGTCCAGTTTTCAACTGAACATGATGTCATTTTTGCTCTAGATACCATCAAAGACCAAATTCAAATTGAGCACTTAAAAACTACTCTTCGACATGTAATCTCTAGTAAATTTCATGAGTTGCCTATTCCTGTATTTTGGTGTGCATTAAAGTATGAGTTACAGAGGAAGAAACAGTCTATATACAAACTAGATACCTGTTATAAACTTGCTAAAGAATGTGGTATATCAGACAGAGATGATTTCATGTCAGATTGTGGTATTTACATCACAGAGTGGGCAGTATAATGTACTACCCAGAGGTTGAAGGATTACAAAACATTGTTATTACTGGCCTTCAAGAACTGTTTGATCGCATAACACATCTTATCACATCTAGCTTTACTTTCAAAGCAACAGGAAATGCCTCCATTGCAAATGTATTTAGTACTACAGGTAGGTTCAGTGAGTTACATTTAAAAACCCTTTCCAGATGGAGAGGAGATCCTTTGACTTCACAGAGAATTGTTTCCTTACTGAAGCATCTTCATATTGTAGCTGGTCCCATAATTTCAAATATTGCTGGAGAGTGTGATAAATCCTACTTCATGCCTTGTGCTCTTAAGCCTACATCAATTGAAGAAGAACAAAGAAACCAGTCATTATTTCCTGCACCTTTGTTGATATACTTTGAGTGTGGTTACAATCCTGTAGGTGTGTTCTGTTGTCTAGTAGTTTATTTGTTAAGTTCCACATCACAGTCAAGACTGGAATGGACATTAGAGGAACCACCTCACTATCGTAATAAAATCACCTTTTCAGTTGGTCAATGCTTTGATCATATCACCCTTATTGGTCGAGCTACTTACCTAGAGGTTTGGATAGATCGTATTGCTGGTATTACTGGAGCTATACCACTTGAAGAATTCTGCCCAACTATTTACAACACTCTCAACAGTGGCATAAAGACAGTGACTGAGTCTTTGCATTATACATATAGGTCCAACCATTTCTTTGGATTTCCTTGTACCACTTGTCAGTCATCACATCCACATCCTGCAATATGTAAATATGATAATCCTGTAGCTGCTAAATGTGTCAATGGAAGATCAGTGATGCCTTTGGAAGAAAGACATAAAATATGGTTTGATAAGGTAAAGCCATTGTCTCAGTTGTGCATCCACAATGACTGATATTTTCTCTGTAAAGGTTTCCAAGTATGTAACAAAGGGTATCACTCCTCAGGACAGATCAAATAACCCACCATCTAAAGAAAAAAGATCAAAAAAAATGTCAAGATCAGTTTATTATAAATATCAAGTAGGAAATGAAGAAAGTAAGTTATTAACCACTTTAAGAAATCTACTTTAGTTTTATTTTATATAGAAAAACATAAGGAACTAAAATTGGAAGAAATAGATGAGTCATCATCATCTGACAACAGTGAACCAGAATTTAATGACAAATCAAGTAGTACACTTGGGAAGGAACCAGCAAGTGGGAGGTCTTATAAGAGAAAAGGAATACCAGGTAAATGTGCATCATCAATGCTTACAAGAGGACAAAGAAAACATAAAAGTAAGTAGTATGAATGCACTTCACTTACTACTAAGCTACAGGAGAGAAGACAGAGAGAGTAAAGTACAGTGATTCTACTTCATCTGATGAAGACAGTTCATCCAGCAAACAAATATACATGTATACATTATCTGATGGTGACTCAGAGACATGTGACAAAACAATTAAACATGATCAGGAACTTACCAGAAAACATTGGCAAAAAAGAAAGAGAGGTTAAAATCATAAATAAGAAGATATCTTTATACATGTACTTCTACTCATTAGTGAGAGGAGACATGAGACAAACAACAAAACATGCTAAATCAGATCATTCTGATGAAGAAGACATTCCACCCAATAAACCCGAATCTATTGGTCAACATACATCACTGGACATAGACTTAAGACCACCATATAACATATCTAGTAGAATGAACAGAGAACCAGCAAGTGGGAGGACTTATGGAAGGAAGAAAGTGACAATTGAAGGTATATCATATATAGACTAAGCACTGAGTAAACAGACATGTGACTCTTATTAATAATTTAAAGTAGTACAAAGATTCTAGCCTCTATATAAATATTTTGAATAGTGAGAACATGTATACACCACAAATATAATAAGACATTGTAATGTGACTATAGCATGCATTTAGTTACTGAAGATGACAGTTCTTACTCAAAGTGTTGATTACTACGGGCAGGAGCGCATGTTGTTTTATCATCTTATTATTAGACGATGGCAAAGTGCATATATTAAGGATACTATGTTTAAGTGCTCGCATATACTCAATATCTATATTAACAAATATACATATATTAATGATTTCATACATGACTTGTTGTAATGCCAATAGAATAAGGAGCCATTATATCTTTTATTTCAGATTAGCAATCCATTGAATATAGAGCATAACAATGACTTAGATTCAACAAGGCTATTAACTGTGTTTCAATAGATTGATGTACTGACCATTAGTAGCATACACATACATTCCAAGTACATAATAGTATAACAACCAATTACTGGCAATTAGCAGATATCTTGTTTCAATTTTAGTCTTTTTCGTATAGAGTATTAGCTTCATTTAACTACAAGGAAGTGTGTTCTTCTGGAATTGATGTGTTGATCATTTGTAGCGTACACATACGATAGTAAATAACATAACAAATATTAGAAGATACATGATCTAAATGTCTGTCTTTGTACACTCACCAACTATTGATTTGATTTGATTTAATAGTAATAATACAATAATTGAATTTAAAGATTGAAAATTGCTTTTTTAATGTCATGAGACTCATAACAAGTCACTCTCTGATGTATAGATTAAGTGTTCATGTAACAATTAAATGTTCAATTATTCAAATTTTGTAAGTACAATTTTTTTTACATGGTCACAGGAAACAAGAAAAAAAGAACCAAACATACCACATCTGACATTTCTAGTATACATGGTAAGGACCCTGCAAGTGGGAAGTCTCATAGAAAAAAGGTGTTGCCACAAAGACCAATAGCAGACAAACAGTTTTCGAATACTGATCATGACAATGTGGATCATTGTGTAAAAGAGAGACCACACAAAAGAATTAATCCATTGCCACCTTTAACTAAAGAAAAGAAATTCAAAGGTTTTCTTGATATCAGTTAATTCACATTAATTTTTACACACTTTATAGACACTAAAGGGGAAGAGAGTGACTCAGATGATGACAACCATTTAGCTACAAATGAAAATGTTGAATTATCATCAGGTTAGTTGCCCAATTTCAGATCAGACTGATTTTTAAATATTGGCTATAAAATATTGTAAAATGTTTCTTCATAATCTAAGTAGTTCAAGAAGCTTATTAGTTTCAAAATACAATTACAATATTATTAATATTAATATATAAACCATTAGGAGGTCTATATGCATTATGTAAAACCAACAAAATCTGTGGGCTATGAACTCATGATGTATATGTGTGTGTGCTTAAAAAGGTCTTGTGTTTTGGACTAACACTACATACATTTATATTTCAATGTGCATATTATATTTTTTGTAGAGATATCAACATTTTTAAACAATACCCCTAAAGAGTATCAACTTCGCCATTTATTAGCCAACATATCTAGCAGATGGCGAGAAATTGGTTTAGCTTTGGGCATTTCTGACAATGATTTAGATAATATATCAACACTTGTTCAAGACAATATGAGCAAACTGTGTAAAATGATTACAAAGTGGATTGAAACACAGTCATCTCCTGTCACATGGGGCATGATCATCTTTGCTATTGAAGGTCCTATTGTAAATAATAAAACAAAAGCTGATGAAATACGTGAATTTCTAGCTAAAAACAATGCATAACTGACAAAAAGGTAGTTTTTAGTACTTTCATTTTCAGTTTTGTTGTTATAATATACAGTATATTGACTAATTGACTAGTATCTTAACATCTGTTATCTTATAACTTTTTAATCACTAGATGATTCTATAACTAAAGACAAGTATTAGTGATAGCACCTCCTCCTCTCTCAAGAATATGCTTATGTGTTTAATATAGATGAAGATATGAACTAACTGACTTATTGTAAGTATTGACTCCATATTTGTATTTATTTATTTATGTTTTTAATAGAATAGTTTCCAGCTAGCAACTGTTTGGTGAATTATTTACTATTAATAACTACATTTGATAATCACATCTATTATATCATTGGAAAGGGACTTTAGTCAATAAGACCTCAGAACTAAGGTAAATATTGAACAGGCGTGTCTTTGTAGGCTCTTTATATATAGTATCAACACTACAATAAATACCGGACAAGTATTTCATGTAACTAATAAATGTATTAATAGACATGATCACATATGAAGTCAATGTAATATGTTACTTATTGAACAAAGTTAACGAACAGTACAGTACATGCTATAATACACGTGTATTGTGGTTGACCTTTACTAGCTATTATCACAACAATCTCCATGGAAACAATAATGTATAATATGTCAACCTATTGGAAGCTTTTCCCGAAGTACACAGTAAAGAAATAGGTTAGGTATGTCCCAACTTTGAAATTGCCTTCCTTCTAATTTTTGATTACTTTGTAAGATGAAGTCAGATATTGTACCGTATACCGTGATTTATTAGTGACGACAAAATTTGGTGGAATTGTAAAATTTTATAATTGGCGAGATTAAATTTGACGAATTTAGAACATGTCTTGTTACCGCATCCACTTTAGCCATCCAGCTGCCATGTTTCACGTGTACAAATAAAAATTGTGGGCGTGGCGACTACGTGAAAAATTTTGACAGTTGTTTATTTGGCGATTTTTTGAAATTCGCCAATTTGCCAAATTTTATCGGTCGCCAATAAATCCCGGTATACGGTATATTTAGACTCCACCCATCATATAATATTGTTAATATATTTACATTAGTTGAAGAATGGATTAACTCTATAGTAAGACAATTTTTTAAGCCAGGGAATTAGAATACATTATATTAATATAATAATATGTGTTTTGTGTTTATTATTACAGTATATTATTACTTATAGGATTAATACCATTTGGATAATTAGACACTACAAGCTGTTTAAGTGTACTACTAGGATCATGATCAGTTTCAATGTAAAGAAAGATGACAATATCTATAATTTATATGTTATATTTACTTTTATCACACTAGGTTTTTTTATATTATTTTTTATTTATCAATAATCATATTGTTTTTATATTATTAAAAAATAAAAAATAAAAGCATGTGCACATAACTCATAAAATATTGAAAAATGTACACATGTACATTTGCCATAAAATGCATAATCTTCAGGTGGTTCTTGGTGTACTTGACTATTATGACATCATAATGAAATGACACATAGTGATGTCATCACATTTGATGACATCACCTAAACCTTAAACCAAACCTAACATTATTATTAATTCTATGACACATAGTGATCTCATCATAAGACAATTTGTTACATCATCAGTCAAGTTACACCAAGAAACACCCTAATCTTCCCAAAAAGAAGCAATATGATCAATAATTTGCAAACAAATTTTGAGAGATAAAACATAGTATTTGTAGCAACTGATAATGATTTGTGTAGAAGAGATGTTGTGAATCCATCATTAGTTCTGATATTCATCAGAACTTACACGATGTCTGCAAACAGTTGTGTGGTAATATATATTGATTGCTATGTTAAGACTTAACATCACTCACTAGTTAATACTATCTCTCAGCAAACCACACCAACATTTAGTCTACATTTGCTCTCTTATTAAACATTCACTATGTCATAAGCTGTATACTTCAAAATGATTACATGTAAACTCATTGTCTCCAGACAAAGAGAAGAGACTCTGTACTTACTTGATCAGAGAGGGATATGATGGTATAACATCAAGTGATATGAGGTATATCATATCATGTACATTATGTACTTTTGAATATTTAATCATTTTACCACTTGTGTTTCTACATCTGTATAGCTGACTTTGTACATCTTTTAAAAATCTGAGGTTTATATGATAATGCACAAACATTTATATCCAAGTACCAGTTTAAGGAAAATTAAGAAAATGGATAATGACAGAACAATTAATAACTGGATATTAGTAAATTATTATCACTAGTTCAGATTTTAGAACTATAACTTAAAATATATCACATCAAATTATATGTAAATTGGTGGGAAATATGTATCAAATGTATTCAGTGAAATAACCAAAGTATTGTAGTAATCATCATAAGACAATTTTGATGGTACTGATGTTATTATAAAGGAGTGGATTATATGCTAAGTTTAACACTGGAGAGTTGACAGTAGCTATGAAGCTGCTAAAGAGGTTTTCTCAAATATCGCAACCATAAATTATATGCATTACATAACCAACATAGTCTATACAAACTATGACTGAATTCAGAAGCTTCAACAATCACACCCAATCCAAAGTACTTGCAGTAAAAGTAATGATATTATTTTGTTGCTATATGGTATGTCAGTAGTTACCTTATGTGGATTAATTTCATTTCTTGATCTCAAAGTCATATAAAACAATAGGTTTAAAATTATGAAATGATCATACTATTATGTTCATATAATTGTACATACACACATGATTTAAACAATGATAGGACTGCATGGTATATCAATAAAACTCTCCTTTTTTGAACACTTTCGTGATCAACTTTTCCTTTTTCTATATTATAGTCCTGATAAGTATCCTGCATGCTCCATACAATAAAAGAAAATAATTTGAATTAAATACTATTGAACTACCATCAACTCTACCTAACTTCTCACAAGTCTTTTCTTTAATTTACTCTTTTCCTTACTACCCTCTTTAAGATTTCACTAGCCTCTCTTTAATGTGGTTATATAATGTGGGTATATTTCAAGTGCTATGGTTACTGAAACAACTGAATCTCTTTGCATTTTCCGAGTTGGGTATCATTGATGTGTATAATTTCATTGTATTGTTACACAATAAAAGAAAAATCATCAAAAACACCAAAATATCAAAGAATGTTTTCATAAAGTCACTGATGCTTGTGTCAATCATCTATAAAGTACCTAAGTGATATAAAAAATGTAGTTATTTATAGTAATGTAAAACAATATCATTAATTTATGTAAACAATATCTCCTCCATTTATCATTACTACTGACTACCAGTAGTAAGAAATGACAATATCAGATCAAACCAAACAATCATGTCCACATACATCAATAGGACTAGGGATACATACATACACAGGGTTGACTTCTGTTCTTTGCTTTCTTCGAGTTTCTTGTATTATTAAACATAGTAGTAACATATTCTCTGTGACCACAATTAAATACTTGTTCCTATATTCCTGTGGTTCCAAATTTCTATTAAAGCAATTCCTAACCTTGACCAAACCACACACATATACGTACATATAATATAATATATATATATATATATATAAATTTAAGTGAGATTTGATGCACTATCTGCCTTGCACCTTATAAAACAACAAGAAAGGGACCCAATATTATGGTTTTATGACACACGAAAATATCCTAGCACTGCTTGGTATACAAAAATGACAATACTTTATTTACTATTAAATTATAAATACTGATAGTACAAAGTAAATATTAAAATACTTACTTTATTTAACTTTTTGATGAACCTTAACAGCGAGTGTTTTCTTCTTTAAAGGTCCCCCTATTGTGTCAATGATATTGCTCCAAGTAACAGGAGTTGGTTCATATCCAACCAGCTTTGCAACATTTTCGACATTTTTACACCCTCAGAACATGGACAATTAGATAAGCTTTCAAGAGTGTCTGAATCTACTCCAAGTAGATCTCTAAGCTCATACCACTTATTATCGATTGAAGAAAGTAACCTTAGTAATATAGGTTTGTCAGGTTTTGTATCTATGAAGTAACAAGTATTAAAGTTAAACAAACATCACTTAAATTTGCTACTGGTACATAGATATAGTGACAACAAACCACTTGTATCATAATAATAAAGTACTATATATCATTCAAATTAAATTAAGTGTTAAACTCAAAAAACGACAAACTACTATGAAAAAAAATTCATAGTAGTATATCATTATAATGATGCACAATAAACCACTAATTATAACTCCTATATTCTATTTACAAGAAATTGATATAATTAATTATTACAGGTGAGCTCTCGCTGAACAATTATACTGTTTTGTTTGACTTTCCAGACAGGAGGTAATTCTTTAATTATTGGAGATATAAACATAATTTATATGGAAGGTTGTCAAATATACTTAGATAACTTCATGAATACTATTATAAGAACCACAAGAATGAGAGATTCAATAATATCAAAATTAACAATGTAACAAGCAGTATAACAAAGTTGTGGTTAAAAATCAATTTGTAAAGTTAATCCAAACAGAGTGTGGAGAGTAAGAGGTTGTTTATGAGATTCATATAACACAAGGTACAAACAATTCTGTACAAAATGTGAAATGGAAATTGAAATTTTGTAACAGATTATATTTAAAAAATGCTTTGAAGGTACTAATATTTCTAGTAATAAGGAGTGGAATGAGTGCTACTAGAAGCTCTGAATTTTCAAGAGTGAAAGCAGATTAATTTCATTAGTCGTAATGTGCATTGGCTTAAAACAACTGTGGTTTAACTTCATTGTTAAGTTCTAGCACACAAAAACTACTGTTACTAATAATAGAAATACTAACTTGATAATGTTTTGATCAATTTAATCAGCAAGTATCTTCTTCTGTAGGTGTCCCTCCATGACATCAATGATATTGTTCTATGTAGCAGGAGTTGGTTCATTATTCAACCAGCCTTGTAGCACTTTTGACATCTTTACACTATTAGAATATGTACAATTTAACAAGCCATCAAGAATGCTTATATCAACTCACCATATGTGATTATTAATTGAAGAAAGTATCTTTAGCAATTCATGTTTCTCAAGTTTTGCATCTGAGAAATAAGAAGTATTAAAGTTAGACAAATACATTTACCTTTGCTAATATTACATAGTTAAGTAAAGCACTTGTGCCTTAATAATAAAATTACTATAAAACATCATATCATGTAGCCCCACCCTTCAAATTACTCTATAACAGTACTAGAAGTAATACATGTGATCAGTATAGATTATGTTGTATGTTAGTGTAATTCCAATAGTCATATTGTATTGATTTATCACTGCAGTCAGTAGAGACTATACTTTGTCAGAACATGCATAGACAGTCATTGTGTTTTACATATGTAATATATTCATTATAATTGTGGGCTTTTTGTGGCAGTGTTTCAGTCACCATATAAACTTATAATGTGATAAGGTTCATTGTTAAAATAGTTATTGCATATAGTCATAGTTTGGATAGCACCACTAAATGAATGAGAGATGTTATAACTTAAGGTACCATAACAAGGTCCTAGCTACTTAGCCATTATTTAGAAAACTACATTCAAACTAGATCTCAGTACCTGTAACTCATATATCTTTTGTTAGCGTGTTTATTTAAATCTAAACGATCTATTTCAGCTTGAACTGCTCCCTTAATAGCCTTTTCAGGAATACCCCTCAGTCTAGCAAACATTGTCAGGATTTCTTTTCCAGTTAATTTCTCAATAAGAGCATCAAACTGTGGACAGTAACCAATATGTTGTTGGACTTGACGTAATTGAGTTCTGAGGGATATAAGATTGTTACCAACTCATTTAATAATGTCATATATTAATACATGCAGAATCATATATTGCTGACATTTCATTCAACTTAAAAGGGACACTCTGAAAAAAGGAAATACAAATAACCCATGTACTCAGGATAATAGTGATACTACGTTGGAATGGTGACTTAAGTATACACTAGTGAAAAAGGTAACAACACTAATTTAAAAATTATCCTGTAACTGTTTTTGAAGATACTAAGGTCACAGGGAAACCCTAACTAGAGCTAAAAGATTGTATATTAGCAGCAGGTTTTGTAGAAGACTATAGTTATAGAACACTAGAAATATGTGCAGAGAAGCAAGCTGTATAGGGAGAAGGTAAGATCAGTTACACCAATCATTGTAGCATTAAAGGTTAGGTCTAGGAGTAATAAAATCCAAATGATTGCTAAATATAATTATGTATAGAAAAAGCAAGTGGACATACAAACAATATCTACATAGTTAACATTTAGTCCAAAACAATTATAGGACTGCCTGGGACATGCAGTAGAAATGAAAGATGGAAATATGAAAAAATACACAATTCACTTATAGTGACAGTTAGAAATGTTGTTTTAACTTGTAAATCAGTCATCACTTCAGTACATTATTGCAGACATAAAAGGTCACCAACTTCCAAGTATTGAGGGTATTTTAACTGCATTATTAATTGTTCTTGCAAATGCCAATACATTCTGTGGGACAATCAAGTACAGTACTATGTGCTATTGCTTCCATAAATACAAGTGAATAATACTTAACAAACTAACAACGTTAGCAAAACATTTCTCTAGCCAATCGTTTTTAAAGATAAAATTTGATTATTAGGAATCCAATAGGAGCTGGAGGTTTTAGGTCAGGATTTGGTTGAAAAACAATTGTATCTTTTAAGGTTGCTTCAATGCTCTGTTTAAAGAATGTATTGTCAAACTTGCTTGCTATACTTTGATCTTCAGCATTTCATTAAACTATTATAATAAGACATAATTAAGACAACCATAGAAATCATGTTTGGACCAAAAAAGAAAGAGGCATCCAAATTTTTAATCTTCAAAAGCTCTTGCCGATATTTTTCTATTTTTTTAATCGTTTCCATTTTGTACAACTGTAATGCCATAATATCTGATCAATCAGCAATATCACATCATTTAATCCAATTCCATTATTCTGAAATAAATGTTTGACTCCTAATAGTAACTTGTAAAACATTTTCTACAGTGTACAAGCTATTTTCTCTAAATCCTCAATTTGTTTAATTCTTTGAAGGAAGTCAGTTAATAAATCTACACACAAAAATTATTATAGGAAAATTAAAAAATCATGTCACTACTTTGAACTGTAAACATATACTTAATATTAATCATGTACCTGTTGGTTTTGAGGCAAAAATATGATTTGGTCTGTGAGAAGGAGTTACAACATTGTCAGCTCTACTCAACCATTCATCTTGATCATTATTATACTTTGCTTTAATATCTATCAGAGTAGGTTGTAGGAGACTCAGTTGTAGACCAAGAGGAGACCATCTACTACTTGGGAAATGACTCTCACTCAAAGCATTGACAATATCTTTCTGATTACACATAAATAGAAGCAAATAAGTATTACCTTATCTCCCACAGCCAAAAATGGATACTGTACTTGGTTACTGTACTTAGGTAAATGAGTAGGAACGCAACCTTCTGCCATAGAGCAGTAGATGAAAAAGGGTGGGTTACAGTCTGCGCATGCTCAGTAAGCGGTAAGCCTAATTAGGGTGGAGTTCAATTTCAAGCTTAAACAATTTTTCTACTTTATTCTAAGGTCAGTCATTCTCCTAATACACAATATATGTATATATAAAGTGATATATATATATAGCTCAGTAGTTATGTGGAGTTCAAAACATGAAAACAACAGAGGAGAGTCACTCCATACAACATCTAGTGTGCGTCAGCATTACTATGAGATAGTAGTACTATATAATATATATATATATATATATATATACTGCAGTATATGATTACTTAGTGTAGGAAAGATACATTTATCAGACATTAACAATGATGTTGAACCAAATACTCAAGTATGTCATATCACCACTTGTTTTATCTCTCCTACTACCGTTGTCTCTGAAGTAATCCTTGTATTGAAATACAACTTCAATAACTGTTAACTATATATCACAGGTAGTAGTCACTAGTTATATTACCTATCAGTTATTATATGTATAAAAAAACAAGACTAGTGTTCCAAAGTCTCAACTATTACTGACAAAGTCTTATACACGGAGAGAAGATCAGGGATTAACAGATTCAAACTGCTCCAGTTGCTCTTCATTAAGACACAATAATGTATTAACAGTAATTGTGTAATGTGGTAATATTTATTGTTCACATGTTAACACTTAACATCATTCAATAGTTAACACTATCTATAGACCACACCCACATGTTCTTGTAAAACACCTCTTTGTCACTCCAACTTCCTCATTAAGGTTTACTTTTACTTGAAACATGTTCACTTCACACCTTGCAGTAACTACCTACATACTCAAGATCCTCTTATGAGTTAGAATAGTTAAAGAAAATAGGGCTGCAGTACTTAGTAGATCAGAGAGGAGAGATAATACTATAGATAGTACTGAACATAGACACATAGACATCTATTTTCACTGATAGAAATGCTATCCTTCACTTTAAGGTATTGCTTAGGGAATTGAAGAATCAGAAGCAATTGAGAATACTTAATATGTTGTCATGGAAATTAAGAAACATATGTAATAAACATTGACTCTCCAATATAAGACAGTACTCAAACACAAGAACTAAAGCTAATGATGCATTTTTCAAATAACGCTTTCATTTTAAAGAATATTTCAAATGTAAAGCACAAAGGAAAAATCACTACATATTAACTACAGTTTTAATAATTAATTAAAATTCATTTAATTTCATACCTAAATCAATCCAGTCCTTTTGAAGGACTCTAGAAGCCTTAACAATAGGACCTCCTACTTTAATACAGGCTTTTAGGAACTGGATACAATGATCCTCTAGTTCATAACACTCTGACATACAACCCATTCCTGCTATAAATTCATCAATGATACTATCAAATGAAGGTGACCTTTGGACGTCTTTACTAATAAGCTCAGCAGCAAACATCTCATTTGCTAGTGATTGTAGGCAACGTCTACTTGCATCACTCAATTGAACGTGACGTTTAGTAAGAACTTTCTTAATAGAATGTTTCAGTTTAGGGAAATCTATATAATTGTAAAAAAAAACATAATATCACGTGCTTTTAGTGAAAAAGTGGCAATACATTAGAATCAGGTCAAACGAATTTAGCAATGTAAAAAATACACAGTCAACTTCATATTATTATGCTATTTTGATATAATTTACCTAGTTTAGTACATGGAGTTGTCACAGTTTGTGTCTCATGTCTAGATACATCATCAATTTTGTTGGGGAAGGAAGCTAAGGAAGAAAAAATAAATAAGGTAGTTTTACAAGACAACTTCCCTGTATCAAAACACAAAGTTTTTGATTTTAGTTAATTAGCTTAAAGTTAATTCATAGAATTGACATGCTTAACTATTACACTTGAAAAAGAACAAATTTGTGTTTTAATATGAGTCAGATACTTGTATAGATCATGTCTTTACTTAAATGTTTATAATAGGTATAGTTACTATATATTATAAATAATAATTCAAAGACTGCATAATTTTTTGCAGAGTATTTAAAAACTGGCTTAACGTATTATGGTGTCATTATTGTTATATTACTCTTTACCTAGCTTAGACGTTTGAGTCTCTTCTAAACCTCTAGACTCTTCACAAAGGTTGTAAGGGAAGGAGGTAATTACGTCACTTACATCATGTACTAAATAAAAGGAAGTTATGTAACAACTACTTCAGAAAGAAGTTAGGAAGAAAAAACAATAAACACTAATACAAAGTAGTTGATACATAAAAACTCACCTTCCTCTTCAACTTCTGGTTTAAACCAAGATAGTTGACGTGATTTATTAATAGGAACAGGATCAGTAGTATCATCTATACAACAAAAAAGTATTGTTTTGTCTTCACTCAAACGACATAGGTGTTCTGTTGTATTACAAATTGAACAATGAAAACGTTCCTCGGGATCTTTTACACTATCCAAATAATGAAATTTGTCAACAACCGCAATGATACCTTCTTTAATAACTTCATGAATACGATAACACTCATTTTGTGGACAAGTATATAATACCTCCAGCCTATAAATAGCATCTATTAATAGAACAGATCCTTCATAATTTTTATAAGCTAAGCGAATAGCATTACGATGTTGTGGTTCATCAACCTGCGAGAGGGTGAATTTTGGTGGAAATTGGCGAGAGAGAAGATTGACAACTAGTGCAGGAAAAAGACATTGAGGAAGATTCCTCTCGTTCCATATTAAAACAAGAGGGTCTACTTTCTTTTTGGATGGCTCTCTTAAAGACTCTAAATTATTGGTAGTTGGTACGACACAAGGGATGAAATACTCTCTTGTCTTAAGACATGGAAGTGATATGATAAATAAATATTCCATTAATTTCAAAAAATCATCAGCTGAGAACTCCCTTGAAAAACCTTGTGATAGAGATCCTGTCATTAAATTTTTTGAAAAAATTCCATGTGTCTTCAGTTTCTCATGAGTATCAACACCAACATGAATATCTAGTGTTCTCTTTAAGTGATCAACTGCATCAGCAAAAGAAATACTAATCAATAGAGACAGTTTTTTAAGAAGTGGCTTTGGATTAAGGAAGACAACATTAGGGAGGACTTCAGGAAAATAAAGGTAAATAGTCAAATCATGATAGTACAGTAAGGCAGCATTTACATCACCCTTATCATTTTCAAGAGCAGTGCCAATACTGATACTTTCAGACTTGCTAACAATAGAGCTATTAGAAGACATTTTGTGCTCCTCTAGATCTAACTGAAACAAGAACCATCGAACAGGAATCTCTGCCTCAATATATGACTGACATATTTCATGACGAACTTCCTCAGCTATCGTTTGTCTGTTCATATCATTAGCAATTGTGTTAACAGGAAATATCACTTCCTTTCATCAAAACGATGTAAAATTAATGTATCTCCATATTGTTTTAATGTTGAATATAGTTTACTGTTTTTCTCATCTAAAGACTCACCAGACTCTCTTATCTTATCATAAAATGTTCCTAGTACTAGAGAGAATGGCTTTTTTGACGAACAGGGAACACCAGGTAAATTAGGTGGATTGACAGAAACAAGACAAGATAGAGAAGTTGACCAAAGAGAAAGAAGGTAAGCTATAGTGCTGTTAATAGTACTATATGTATAACACTACCTTGGAATAAATGTAAGTGTCAAACACTCCTTGTGCTAATAAATATCTGAACATGCAAAACTCCAAGCAAAGGCAATGCTATTGCTATTCTTTAAAAGTGGAGGCTGTGGCTGCCGATCATGTACTATAGTGGGTGTGGCTATACACTAAACTTGGAATACATCGGTACATAGGGTTTGTATTGCACTGTAAAAGGCTAAATTTTATGATAAACGTGTCTCTGATCTTTAGTCTGGCCAGAGGAGACTAAAGTTTTGAATTTCTTTGCTAATGTCTGTATATTTAATCTACTTTCTGACTCCTCATTCACCTTCACAACTTCACACTGCTCTAAACAACTTACACACATTCTTTTCCTCTTAAGTCATCACGTATAAGTATTCTCTGTATACATAAACTTAACATGTGCTCTAAATGTTGCATACCTGTGGTTATCAATACCAGTATTACAATTACACATTCCATAGTGTGACCCAAGCACATATATACATGAACTTTGTAGAAATTAATGTGATATTTTGCTGTACTGTTTGGATTAGTTGCCTCATGATAATACACTCAGCAAGTAAATTATGTTTCCATGACAACATAATATATTATAATAATGAAAGTTTATCATCTCCATCATTTTGAATGTATTCTACATCTTACTGAACTAAAAGGGATACTACATGGCCCAAAAGAATTGTAGGAATAAATGGCTGCTATATGAAGTAACATATCTTAGTACATTGTGGTTTATAGTAGTTAGAGTAAAATTTCTATAGAAATTATACAGTGGATATCTAGATGAGGATGGAATATTTGACAATGAACATCTTGTCAAATGATCTATTCTTTTCTCTAGTACAGAATTCTGAGTCAATTGTGTGCTAAGAAATATTGCGATAATTACATCTTTTATGTGTTTAATAATTGTAGGTGACCTCATAAGTGTTATTCCAGCTGGAGAGACCATGTTTGTCCTTAGAGAACAAAGTAAACAGCAAAATGTATATTGGGAGAAGTATGGAATATCTTTTTCTGCACCTGAGGGAATACTATCTCCATCAGAGATATCTGAAGTTGTCATCACTCCTCTTGCTGGAGGTGAATTTAAATTTCATAAAGACAGTGAGCTTGTCAGTGTTGTTTATGTTATTTCCATTGCAAAGCCTCTATTAAAACAACTCACTGTCAGTATACAACATTGTGTGTTACTAGAGACACCAAAACAATGTAACCCTCTCCAGTTTGTAAGAGCACCAATTGAAGATGTGACACCCTATTAATTTGAACCACTTCTAAGAGGTCGTTTTACTTTAGGAAACCAATATGGTTCCATTTTTTCCTACCAGTTCTTGTCTAATTGGTATTTCAATAAGGGAAAGTGAAGAAAAGGGAGAAGTGAACATATCAGATGACGAAGATGATAGCTCACAGGACTCACATAATCGTGAAGAAGTAAAAAAACATCAGATAAAAAAATGGTAGCTCACAGAATCCAAATAAATGTGAGGAAGTAAACATATCAGATGAAGAAAACGGTAGTTCACAGAACCCACAAAATGAAGAAGAAGTGAAAACATTAGATGATGAACATGGTAGTGTACAGAACCCACATAAAGGTGAAGAAGTGAACATATCATATGAAGAAAATGGTAGCTCATAGAAAACTGAGGACCCACATATATTAGTGATGATAATGAAATGGATAACTATATATAGACCCCAAAACAAATGAAAATATTCTGCAAGTTTCTAATTATGAAGGTAAAAGCATACATCTACTCAACACCCTGTTTTGAATGCTTCTTTGTTTATTTACAATATCTAGTAAAAAGGTCACTGATGAAACAAATAAAGATTTGGGTAAACATGTCTCTGATAATGAAGACATTTATAGAAAGACAGATTCTTCAACATGTAAATGTATTCATATATCTCTTAGAAACTGAAATCTTGGAAAGTGATGAGGTTGGTATTGAAGCATGACACTTTTTTACTGTTTACGTAAGACATTAATTAACCTATTACATCATGTTATTTAGAGGTGTTAATTATTGTTTTAGACTCTTCTAGAAATTTCTCTATTGGATAGTTCTGATTTCTTTAGTTGTTAAATAATCTGACTGATTTTTGTACCTTGTTTTTTCTTTCTCTGATTCATCATTACTAAAAAGACTTTAACTGGTTATGAACCCAGGCTGCCCTGCTATGTGTAAGAATGGCTGAATTGAATAAGTCTCGATTGTTTTGTAAAAAGGACCTAACTATGCAACATGGAAGATGTAGTGTATGATGGCACTCAAAAAGGACAGGGTGTGGGGGATCGTGAGTGGTACTGAAAAGGCTCCTGCTGGTGATGTTGATCCAAAGAAGCTGGAATGCAATGCTGAGAGGTGAGACAAAGCGTTGGCCACTGTTGTCCTTTCAGTTGATCCGTCTTTGTTGTTCTTAATTGGGGATCCAGTTGATCCGGTTGCTGTTTGGAAGAAACTGGAACAACAGTTCCAGAAGAAGTCGTGTGTCAATCGATTGAACTTGAGATGTAAACTACATTCCTCAAGATTGAAAGATGGTGAATCAGTACAAGATCACGTCAGGACAATGTTGGAGACATTTAACGAATTGTCGATTGTTGGTGATGCAATCACAGATGAAAAAAGGGTTGTCTATCTACTTCCCAGCTTGCCAGAATTGTTCAATATGTTGGTTACTACGTTGAAATTGAACACTACTATTCCAGAGATGGAGGTTATGATGAACAGACTGATTCATGACGAGAGGAAGCTTAAGGACTGACAAGTATTGAGCGAGTCAGAAAGTGTAGGAGCATTAGCTGTGAGACACAAGACATGATCAAAGGATCCCAAGTGTTATGGCTCTCTGAGGTTTGAACATATCAAGAGGAACTGTCCTGAATGTACACGATCATCAGCTGAGCCTCAGTCATTTGAGCATTCGAAGCCAATTAGAAAGGGAAAGAAAGGAGTGAAAAATGAAGTACGCCAGACTCACGTTGAATGGAGTAGTAGCAGTGACTCGGAATGCAATGAGATTGGTCTCGTAATATGTCAAGTATTTGTCGGCAGTGGACTCTAGTGAAGCAGACAGTTGGATAGTTGATTTGGGTGTGATTGTCACATCAACAATAACAGATCATTTTTAGAGATTCACACCTTGAAGAAGCCACAAGACGTTATGGTGGGTGATGGACATGCTTTAAGTGCTACTGAAACCTGCAATGTTACCCTAAAGCTTGTGTTGTGAAATGACAAGACCAAGAGTTGTCGACTACATAATGTACTTTATGTACCGAAGTTGGCGTACAACTTGTTGAGTGTATTGATGGTAACCAAAGTGAAAAAGACAGTTATATTTCAGTGACTGTCAGATTTTGGATTGGGATGACAAAGTTGTTGTTGTTGGTGTCAGGAGAGGAAACTTCTATTACCTGAGCTGTCATCAGGTGAAAGATAATCAAGTCTATGTGAGTGATGTTTGATTGAAAGCTGAACCAAACGAGTTCATGTGGCATCAAAGGTTTGGTCATCTGAATGAGAGGAGTCTGCAAACCTTAGTAAGTCAAAGGTTAGTCCATGATTTTGACTACAACACATCCAAACAAATGCCCTTTTGTAAGTTCTGTGTGGAGGGTAAATTACACAAAACTTCTTTTCCAAATGGATATAGAAAGTGGGCTGAAGTACCTCTTAGTTTGTTTCATAGCGATGTGTGTGGACCATTGGGTGCTGAATTGTTAAGTGGAGTGAGGTACTTTCTCTCATTCGTGGATGACAAAACTCACTATACATGGTTTTATTGTCTGAAGTGCAAAAGTAAATCTTTTAGTAAATTCCTGGAGTTGGAAATGTCTTGTGGAACGAATGTCTGACTATCAATTGAAGATTCTCAGTACAGACAGCAGTGGAGAATGCACATCCAGAGAGTTTAGTGATTACCAAAAGGCTGAAGGGATCAGACATGAGAAAATGGAGTAGCTGAATGGTTTAATAGAACCCTAGTCAAGAGTGTTCGATCAATGTTAACTGATCCTCAACTGCTACACAAGTTTTGGGCGGAGGCACTTCCTACAGCAGTTTTTCTGAGAAATCAGAGTTCAAACTCAACTGTCCATGAAGTGACACCTTTTCTAACCTTGAGTGGAAAGAAGCCAAGTGTGAGTAAACTAAGAGTATTTGGATGCGCAGTATATTCCCACATCCCAAAGGATGAAACAAAGAAATTGAACCCGAAAGCAAGAAAGTGTATCTTCCTTGGTTATAGAGATGTCGCAAAAGGATACAGGCTCTACAACTCCATTAAAGCTCGCATGATTCACAGCAGAGATGTAGTATTTGATGAAACCAGTTTAGGATTTAAGAAGGACCAAATGAAAGATTTGGAAGGCGTTAATCAACCTACAGTTAAAATCAATGTGAGCACTGAGGAACCTTATTCTGAAGCTGAAGAAGAACAGACTGTTAATGATGATGAGACAAACCCAGATCAGTCTGATGAAGAAACTTGAACAGTGCTTCATTGTTCAGAGTAAACTCGACAATGTCCAGACTATTATGGAACATGGATCTACACAGCTAAAAAACAAGTAAAGGAACCTGTAACAGTGAACGAAGCAATGTCCAGTCCTGAGAGAGAAAAGTGGAAAGACGCAATGAAGAAAGGGGTAAGATCTATTAAAGTGAATGAGGTTTGTGAGTGAGTTGAGCTAACAAAGAGTAAGAAGACCATTGGCTGCAAATGGGTCTATAAATGGAAGGTTGGCATTGATGGGTAAGTGGAAAGGTACAAGGCTCGTCTTGTTGCTACGAACTATTCTCAGCAGTATAGATTAGACTATTATCAAACTTTTAGTCTAGTGACAAGGTTTGAATCCTTACGAACACTGCTTGCACTAACTTTATTAATAACTAACTGGTATAAGTGAGCCTGTAGTGATTTATGAGGATAATCAGTCTGCTATTGCAATTGTAAAGAATCCTCAATTTCATGGAAGAGCGAAGCATATTAACATTAAGTATCACTTTATACGAGAGCAGGTGAACAATAACAACATCGAACTAAAATATTGTGAAACAAGTGAAATGATCGCTGTTAATGTTCATTACAGTTTGTTTATGTATCATCATTCATTTCCTGTTTGACCATCATTTATACTAATTATGATTTTTCTTAATTTCTTTCGTTAAAATTGGAAAAACACTTTTGTAAAGGAAGTTTTTTGTTAAATACCAAGATTTGTATATCGTCAAATCTAGGAGAGAACTCAACATATTTTGGTCCACAGAACCGGATACTAGCAAGAACATCAATAGTTTGATGGTTCTCTCTCAAAACTCGGTTGTCTTTGTCGTACTCATCTGTTTGCACTCAACCACGTGCTCTCTTAGCACCTCCATTTTTTTGGATTCACACTTCGTTGATGGAAAATAATGGCTCAAGATCCAACTACACTTAAGAAGAGACGAGGCGTAGTTCATGCATCGATAACTCGACTTTCCACTAGTCTGAAGGATTTGGAGAGCAAGGCTGATCAGCCAACCACCCTTGACCTTGCGCTACAGATGTCGCAGACTAAAAAGCCTAGACTCCAACTTCAAGCTCCACCACTATGCACTCATTGATCTCATCGATGATACTGAAACTATGCTCAAGGAGCACTGGAGCAGGATATTTTAGATGGACATGATGACAAGATGCCCACATTGCCCACTCGTATTAAGCGGCTGATTGCAGTCTGTGACTTTTCCTCCGAATCTGGTCATTCGTAAGATAGCTTTCCGAAGGTTAGCCCACCTTAAAAAAAATTTATCTACTGTAAATGATGGAGTTGGCTCCTTGTCTGGAGGGCCTGACAATGTTTGTCTTCTTCGTCAATATGAAGAGCAACTTGGTGATCTCAAGGCTAAATTGGGAGGGGTCTGTAGCGTTCTTCTGTCCCTTGGTGTAGAGGAATCCGATGAGCTCTATGCCTCACAAACACAATTTGATAAGGAGCTGTTTGACTGCTTGTTCCCTTGACTCTACTCCACCCTCACTCGATGACAAGGGAGTTAAACTGCCCAAATTGGATGTACCTAAGTTTGATGGGAACGTCGTAAACTGAAAGACCTTTTGGGAGCAATTCTCTATTTCAATTCATAGCCAACCTGGTTTGTCTGATGCAGAGAAGCTGGTGTATCTCCGACATTCGCTCAAGGATGGCACAGCGAAGGGTGTCATTGAAGGTCTGTCTCGATCTGGTGATTGCTGCTCTGGAGCCATCCAAAGCCTGAAGACATACTATAATCGCCCATGGCCCATCCACCAAAAGCACGTTTGTATGATCCTTGAGGCCACTCCCCTCAGAGATGGGACTGGCAAGGAGCTCTGCCAACTCCATGACATTGTTCAACAACACCTCCAAGCTCTCAAGGCAATGGAGTATGAGCCATTTGGTTCCTTTATCACATCCGTCCTTGAGCTCAAACTAGACACTAATACCATGAGTGGCAATAGTACAGTCAAGACTCAGTTGATGTACCCCACTACCAGAGGCTTCTTGAGTTCATTAACCTACCTGCCCAAGCTTCTGAAGCTTCTGTCACAGACCAAAAAAGAGCCTCTCAAAGTGAAGATAACTCAGTGAAGAGGAGCTCTAATGCTGGAAGGTCAATAGCCTCATTTACATCTAGTACTGTGGATTCTACCAGCCACAACTATGTCATTTGTAAGTATCACAAACACCCTATATATGATGTCTGCAATTCAAGTCACTAGCTCATGATGAGATGGTCTCCATGCTGAAGTCATACCACCTTTGCATGAATTGTCTCCGACCAGGACATTTTGTGAAGAAGTGCACGTCTCTGCATCAATGCAGGAAATGCCAGAAGCCACATCACACCTTGTTAAACTTGGAAAACAAGGGTGATGCATCACCTTCCATTGTTACTACTAGTACTTCTCAGTCTGTTGTATCAAATACTGCCGCTGGACTTTCTTCTAAATCTTTGCTCATGACGTGTCTTGTTTTTGTTGATGCTCCTGATGGTTCCTCCGTGGTAGCTAAAGCCATTCTTGACTCTGCCTCATCAGCCTTCATTGTATCGGAGCATTTGTCTCAAAGCCTGCGCCTTCCACATTTCCGACAAGGTATGCAAATCTCAGGCATTGCTAGTTTCTCTCAAAACTCTCCTCTCCAAGCTGTCACTAGTCTCAGTATATCTGCTGTTTGGTCTCCTTTAAAGAAATTCAAGGTGACAGCTCTTGTTGTACCTTGTGTGACGTGTGACCTACCACTTCTCCCCATTCCCTTTGATTTGAAGTGGAGACATTTGGATGGCATCCCCCTAGCAGACCAACCTTTGGTCTCTTCTGAAGAAAGTATATCCTTTTGGGCATTGACATCTTTGTGAAAATTCTACGTCAGGGCCAGCGAACTGGCACTCCTGTCTCTCCGTCCGCCTTCAAAACAGAATTTGGTTGAGTCCTCGTCAGAAAGCTCAATGTCTATGCCTTAAGTCACTCCATTACCTCTCATCATGTTTCCATCGTCACTGAAGATGATCCGTTGTGAAAGTTCTGGGAGATTGAAGAATGTCCAAAGGATCAATCTTATTTCACTCCAGAAGAATGATCTGTTGGGCAACACTCCAAAGACAACCACTCACAAACAGAAGATGGTGGTTTCATTGTTCGTCTGTCCAAGAAACCAACATGCTAAGCCATTGGGCGAATCCAGATCTTAGGCTGTGAGAAGATTCTTCTCATTGGAGTGATCTCTATATGCCAAAGAGCAGTTAGGTGAATTTGATGCTGTGATGAATGAGTACTTCGAGAAGGGACATGCTGAGCAAAGTCCCTTGAATGATCTAGAGAAGTCTTCACAATAAGTTTTCTATCTTCCGATGCATGCAGTCAAGAAGGAGTCAAGCAAAACCACAAAGATCAGAGCTGTGTTTGACGCTTCAGCCAAGTCTTCTACTGGAGTCTCCCTAAATGATACATTGTTGGTCGGACCTACCATTCACCCACCTCTCCTTGATGCACTACTTTGTTTTTGTTTACATCATATGGCTCTTGTTGCCGATGTCAGTCGCATGTATTGTGCTATTGAACTCACCAAACTTGACAGAGATCTACATCAGTTTGTTTGGAGAAGGAATCCCAAGGATCCTCTGCTTGACTACCATATGAGCCAAGTCACCTTTAGTGTCTCCGCCTCCTTGTTTGCTGCCAACATGTCGATCAAGCAGAGTGCCATTGACTTCGCCATGGACTATCCACTGGCCATTGATGCAGTAAACAGAGCTTTTTACGTAGATGATAGATTGACTGGTGCTGATTCCACAGAAGAAGCAATCGAGTTACAAAGGCAATTACAAGACCTGTTCTCTCGTGGTGGCTTCTTGTTGCATAAGTAGAATTCAAATGACCAGGTGGTTTTACAGCACATACCTTCTGAGCTTCAAGACTCCAGGTCGATGTACACTATTCCCGATTCATACATGGAGTACATCAAAACACTTGAATAGAGTGGAGTGCAAACTTAGACCATTTCCATCAGACTGTTGCCAAACTACCTCCCAGTCATTCTATTACCAAACGCATATTAGCATCTGATGTTGCCGAAGCCTTTGATGTCCTTGGGTGGTTTTCCCCTTTTATCATCCAGATTAAAATCTTATTACAACGGCTGTGGGAGCTGAAGGTCTGTTGGGATGATCCAGTACCTGACTCAGTTCATGATATCTGGTCTCGATGGAGATCTGAGCTTACCCTCCTCTCCACAAAATACCTCCCTCTATGCTACTTCACCAAGGAAGCTTACATTGTCTCCATGGAACTCCATGGCTTCTGTGATGCATCGGAGCAAGCATATGCCGCTGTCATCTATCTATGTATGATGGACCTGGATGGAAGGACACAAGTTTCATTAGTGACCTCTAAGACCAAGGTGGCCCCCATCAAGCGATTGACCATCCCTCACCTGGAGTTATGTGGAGTGTACCTTTTAGCTCAGCAACTTCATCATGTCCGGCAGGTCTTCGATCTGTCGCTCGCTCAAATATACGCCTGGACTGAGAGCACCAATGTTCTCAGTTGGCTGATTGGAAATCTCAGACGGTTTAACACATATGTTGCCAACAGAGTCTCTTACATAGTGGAGTTGATAGCACCCGATCGTTAGAGCCATGTCTGTGGAACTGACAACCTGGCTGATTGTGCATCAAGAGGTCTGTTTCCAGTAGAGCTTTTGGCATACCAGTTATGGCTGACTCAGCCACCCACGGCTTGGCCTCATCAGTCAGACCTCCCTCATATCAAGACAACTGAGGAAAGGAAATGTACACTCCACACAGTGACTCAGAACAAGGCTGACCCAGCCACCCAGGGCTTGGTCTCATCAGTCAGACCTTCCTCATATCAAGACAACTGAGGAAAGGGAATGTACACTCCACACAGTGACTCAGAACAAGGTGCCAATTCAGTTATACCAAGTTGAAATGTTTCACAGCTTGGATCCTCTGTTTTGTCAACAATTGTTGTGCCAACAAGAATGATTGTTTTCTCCAGTTGTCTTCATCTCTGACTACTCAGGAATTACCCACAGCTGAAGAAGATAGTTTTCCTGAGGAAATTGAGGCCATTAAGGAAAATATAGTCCTATGTAGCTCTAGTCGTTTGCTGTCCCTCACCCAATCCTTGACTCATCTGGCATTCTATGTGTGGGTGGCAAAGACTGCATCAAGAAGATGTCATACTCAAGTCAGCATCCTGTCATCCTCTCTGGGAAACATCCTGTGACTAAGCTAATGATTCGTTTTGAAGATCTTTGCTTACTTCATGCTTGTCCTACACTACAAGCCTGTTCTCTGAATCACGGTTTCTACATCCTCAGAGGATGCAAAGCAATCCGCTCGATCACCCCTAGCTGTGTCATTTGTCGTTGTACCTCAACAAAGCCTCAACATCAGATGCTAGGTCAATTATCTATTGAGCGTGTCACTCCTTATCTCATTTTTGATATGGTTGATGTGGACTATGCTGGCCCTTTCTACATGAAATATGGACATGTGAGGAAACCTACTATAGTTAAAACCTATGCCAGTGTTTTTGTTTCCCTTTCAGTAAAAGAGTGCATTTAGAACTTGTGTCAGAGTTGACAACTGAAGCCTTCGTAGCCTGTCTAAGGTGCTTCATTTCTTGACGGGGAAGTTGACTCTTATATGGAGTGACCACGGGACAAATTTTGTAGGTGCAACTCGGGAGATCAAGGAACTTATTGCATTTCTGCAAAACCAGAGGTCACAATGTGCTATTACTGAGTTTTGTTCAACACAAAAGATACAGTGGAAGTTCATTCCTGAACACACTCCTCATTTTGGTGGCCTTTGGGAGGCAGCAGTGAAAGCATGAAAACACATTTGAGATGTATAGTTGGCAGTGTGAAGCTGACATTTGAAGAATTCACTACAGTTCTCGCTCAAATGGAATCTTGTCTCAACAGCAGACCTCTCGTCTCTCTTCCACCTGACGATGATGAATAGGAGCTCTCACTCCTGGGCACTTTCTCATCAGCAGGCCATTGGAAGTTCTGCCTGATCCCTCATTCTCATATTATTCCCTCACTCTCCTTAGTCTCTGGCACCTGTGTCAAGCACTTGTACATCATTTCTGGCAACATTGGTCGTCTGAGTACATCACTAGTTTGAAATGCTATACGAAATGGTACCATCCATCAAGAAATATTTGTGTTGGAGATATTATGATTTTGCAAGAGGATGATTTAATTCCCACGAAATGGCCACTTGCCAGAGTAATTTAAGTTCATGTGGGCAAAAATGATCTTGTGCAAGTAGTCACTGTGAAGACAAGCTCAGGAACTTACAAGAGACCAATTTCTAAAGTAGCCTTGTTGTTAGCCTCTCAAGATGATTGACCATGACTTTTTATTGTTGTTTGAAGACCATCCGGTTGTGGCCGGTGGTATGTTAATGTTTATTATAGTTTGTTTATGTATCATCATTCATTTCCTGTTTGACCATCATTTATATTAATTATGATTTTTCTTTTTTTGTGTGTGTAATTGGAAAAACACTTTTGGAAAGAAAGTTTTTTGTTGTATACCAAGATTTGTATCTCGTCCAATCTGGGAGAGAACTCAACAATCGCAGACATGATAAGAAAAGGACTCGGAAGGATCAAGTTTGAGAAGTTGAGAGAGATGGCTGGGATAGTGCCCTGGAAGAACTAAACAGGCTACAAGTGAGAAGGAGTATTGGAGCATGACACTTTTTAACTGTTTACATAAGACATTAATTAACCATTTACATCATGTTTATTTAGAGTGTTAATTATTGTTTTAGACTCTTCTAGAAGTTTCTGTTGCTGGATAGTTCTGATTTCTTTAGTTGTTGTAAAATCTGACTGATTTTTGTACCTTGTTTTTTTCTCTGTCTGATTCATCATTACTAAAAAAATTTTAACAGCTCAACATAAGCCATTACTGAAAAGTGAGATGAAAAACAGTACATCAAAAAATGGTATAAAAACAACATTCTTAATCTTTAAATCACAAAATGTGCATATTTCAGTTGCATCTAAGTCAGCTTAAAATGCTGGTATCTGTAAAGTTCCAGTGTTAGGTGTGAAAGAGTGCTTTGACAATTATATCAATTTATCTGTAACACCACAATATTATACACCATGAAAAAAAACAGTTGAGATTTTAAGTTTTATCATACCTATATATATTCTATTTCAGCCAAAGCTCCAACTACTGTATCCTTCAGGGATCCAGTGTTATCTGATAACAGTGAGTATTCCTTTAAACATTGCGCACATATTGGTGACCATTTGTCAACTACAAATTTACCTAGTGTGAATGCTTCTACTCTAAGAAATATAGGTATTATATCTTTACATTTTTATCACTGTAATGATGTTGTAGTATCAAGCCTCTGTCAAAAACATTATATAAACAATAACTAATCATCTCATTATAGGTGATCTCTTTTCTTTGATATAATTATTAACAGTTCTATGTTTTGTCTCTACATTCTAGATGATTCTCTGAACTCTGATGTAGCTAGATGAGGTTTACTTAAATGTACCAGTGTTTTTCTCGAGTCAAATATTGACCCGTTGTTTTGGCAAGAAGGTATTTCTGAGGATGTTTACAGAAGTGTAAAAGACAAGAAACCTGGAGCTACAGTTAAAGTATGTCTTCATCTGTTTTTTGTTGATGTAAAGGATCACGTCAAACTCAATGCTAGTGCCTTTATGAATTTCCTAGATATTTTGAGAGATAGTCTAAATTGACAAGACTTAGGTGACAAAATCATATCAAAATATGAAGGTATGGCATATTCACTTCTAATCCTTTCCTTAGCAAATACTCTTTTCTGTTTCAAAACTAACTACATAAAAATATAAATAAAGCAAAAGAGTTGAAAAAATTTTATAAACAGTTATACACATTTCAAGTGTTATGTTATAATTTAGTTTGCTAAAGTTGAATTATTAAACATATGCAAATTTCAAACTGCACTACCTTAACAAACTATAAGTAAACTCTATGCTATGATATTTCTGTTACAAAGAAAAAAAAACAGATTGTGCCAGTTTTACTATTTTCATAATTTGCCTAATAAATGATTAACTATTGACATAGTATACACATATACTACTTACATAGCTGAGAGTAGCTGGAGTAATTTGCATGGCTTCTACTGCACTGCCCCTTCTTCTCCTTTTTCTGTACCTTTATGAGACTTTGTCAGAAATAGTTGAGTCTTTGGACAACTAGTCTTGACCTTCTATGCAATAATTAATAACTACTAATTACTAAGAAATAACCACTACCTGTAGTGTATATGTTTTAGCTTTAAACAGAAACCATCTATATTATAGTTAATAGTTCTTGAGATTCTATTTCAACATGAAAAGAGGTAGCAATAGTAGGAGAGAAACAGAATTATAAAAACAAGTGATCAAATGACTAATATGAGTACTTGGTTGAACATTACTGTTAATTTGTACATGTCCCTTTTCTACAGTAAGTGATCATATAGTGGCAATATATATATATATATATATATATATATATATATATATATATATATATATATATATGTATAGTGCTACTATCTCATAGTAATTAATAATGACACATCCACACATGTACAGGTAGTGTACTTAGTAGATTTGTATGGAGTGACTCTCAATCTGTTGTACTAATGTACAGACTATTGTGGTCATGTTGTTGAACTCTATCTAACTACTGAGCTATATATATATCTATATATAACTTTATTTAAATATATGTATACTGCATATTGGGAGAACTACTGACCTTAGACCAATGTATACAGGAAACTGACTATTCTCTCCATTGTGTGTGTATATGAGCTCCACTTTAATTAAGCTTACTGAGCATGTGCAGATTGCTTGAACCCACACTTTCTTGCTCAGTAAGTAGTACTTGAGCTAGGTGAGGTGCTAGTATATTGTTACAATGTAATATTTGTCACATTTTAGGCAATGAAAAAGCTTCATCTGTTTTCTAATTATATGATCAAATAAATGCCATAACATCAATTGTTTCAATTTGTTATTATGTTACATAATTAATGAAAATGTACTATAACTAAATTTATTTGCTTGGAGACAATTAATGATAATAACTTTGAAAACACTAGAACTTATATTATAACCTACAATTTAGTAGTTGATAAGATTAAAACAGTGCATTAGAAAAAGCCACTGTAAATACAGCTTTGACATTTTTACATATGAGTGAATCATGTCTGCTCAGACAGCAGAAAACAGGTGACTGACTCATTCTTAATAACAGATGTTTTGTTATTAAAAGTATTAAGATGTACAACGAATTTGACTCTTTCAAAAATTTGTGGATAACAGCTTTGTGAACAATAAGCAAACCTAAATATGCTTTCATGCGCTGTTTATGTAGGGATGGCACAATATTAATATAGGTTATCAGAAGTGTCTGCAGACTGATCCTTGTTCCTGTAGTTGGATATATGACAGTCTCATTCCTATACCTAGAATTTAACTTTTTACATATGACAGACAACCTTTAGAAATTAATAGTACTGCCTGTGCATTGTTTGCTATGAACATCTTTCACATTCTTAACAGATTTATCAAAATTTCTGATTTGACCAGACGTTTTCTTAAGAACAACTATAGATACAACTACTGCAATAAGAAGCCTTTATTTAATATTCGTGATCATGTTCTTCAAATGCATGTTGTAGCACTCTTAAACTTGTTTGGACTTGTCATATTTATTTCACTTAGATATTCGCAATCTAGTGTAGAACATGACTCGGCAATGAGTCCTAAATTAGTTCTAAATCAAGCAGATACAGCTGTTTATATGTACTTTTAAAGTTTACCTTATCTTATTGTAAGATATGTAATGATTAGTGTGGTCTTTTCATGGAGCATTGGTAAATCAGGGAATGGGTGTCAAAAAGCTAAGGTATAAAGATGCTTGTTAACAGACTCTCTGATGCTGTTTCACCATGTGACAACAAATAACAAACAAGGCACATGCATCTCTTTTCCGTGATGAACTTAACCTTCAAGGACTCAGTTTTGAGGAGGTGATATTGATATTGTAGACCTACACCAGCCAACATGCTCTGCTTCTCCCCTCCTAATAAACATTTGGAACAATACCTACTATATGACTGGGAATTAATATCCTTGGATGTTGAACATGTTTTAAATCAAATAGGACACAACAGACACTAGGATAAATGGATTTGTTTAAGTTTCAAAGGGTTAAAATATGGTGTAGATGAGATAGCAGTGAAGGATATACAAAATCATCACAGCCAATAGTCAATTTAAAATGGAGATTGATCTTATTAGTAAACTATAACACAGACATATTAATTTTACAGAGCATGAATTGAACATATTTGTTTTTAGGTTACTGGATGAACAAATGCAATAGTTTTAAGAAAAAATAGATGATATTTTTTTCTTTGGTATCTATGGTAAAGACACCATGTTAGTAATTATTTCATGCTTACATTATCTTCACTCCAGACATCCAGCCAGTTTTAATACAAATTGCAAAAGTTCATAATCTCATTCTTATTAATATTGCAGAATTTGTCAACATCAGAATTGCTATACATGGAAAAGAACAAGATGTCTGGATCAGTTTATAGTAGTAGGATTCTTGATTTAATTGCCAAATGTTTCAATAGTTAGTACAGCTATTATCATCAGTGGCTGCACAATAAAATACAAACATGAAAACAGTCCCATTTATATCTTCTCTAGTTCAAAGTTTAGTGTCTTTTCTGCTGTTTGCAGTACTCCTGGGAGTGATGTTGACGTAAAGGTGATGGAAGAAGTAGTTGTACTAACTATTGAAATGTTTGGCAAATAAAATTTTGTTTGGTGAATAAGAAAATCTTGAATCCAACTACTATTGCTATATACATATCTAACATGCAATTAGATACGACAGCTCAGCAAGGTTTACTTTCAATGAGCTATTGATAAAAGTGATATTTCTAGTTTAGTATTATTTATGGGGAGTAGTGACAAGACAGGCATCTCAACCCAGATAATTGGTCCTTCTCTCATTAACACCTAGTACTCTACAACAGTTGTATACACAGTGTACATTTTAGGATTATCAGCTAAGACTATTGATATGTGACATTTAATGGCTCTAAAAATTAAATGATACACAATATGCATTTCTTCAAATATATACTACGTTCACAAATGTATAGAACTTAACATGTTATAGTACTATGGAGTACATACAAAATTGTATTAAAACTGCTATACTGTAGGCTTAGTCTAGCATAGCCTGACCACTTCCATTTTAGAAGGAGAAAGGTCTGGTAAAAGTAACAAACTGATTTGTATGTGTCCAGATATGTGCATTCCAATGTACTACTGCCATATCACAATGCTTACATGCCTCAATGTTTATTGCTAGGCTCTCCATATAATACAGCAAGACCACAGTGAAGCATGTGGTGTAATGATTACTTCAGTATAAAATAAGTCGACAATACCTATTCTGCATTTAGCATGTAGTTCAAATTCTTACAATCCTCACAAAGCATTGATCAAACTCATCAATATTGAGTAGGATGAAATGAAATTATCATGTGGCAGTTGACCACTCATATCTGGACACCAGAGACAAGTTGATCTATTGATTTAGATCAAAACATCTCCCTTGTAGGTTAGGGACAGATATCTGAGTTTCAGTTTGTTGTTTATTTTGCATTATATCACAAGGCTTACCTTCATTTATATACTGAGTTCTGGCAGTGAAACACAGGTAGCATTGCTGACCTTATTGCCATATTCTCAGTTCAAACATTACATATATACTACAATAGCCTAGAAGCGAACCAAGGATTTTTTTAATAAGTAAGCAAACCCAAAACACTAACCTTCTTTCACATGCAATCACTACTTCCATCCTCACATTCCATCCTCACATTAGTAGTAGGAGTAGGCGTTTGGAATGTCTTGGTTTTCTTAGGAATGTGAGGCTAATTTCAACTATGTGAAAAATACTGATCTTGTTTTCCATATATTAGCATTCACGTACTATACTAAAGTAATAGAGAAAAGACTCTTGACTTATTTTCTATATGGATCCACTAAACTTATAAATATATGAATAAAATACAATTAATTTTGCACTATATATACAATAGGAGAGATTATAACAGTATTCAATGGATTACCATATATGGTCTCAAGTGAAGGCGTTTCTGTTGACAACTAGGGCGTGTCTGCAAAGAGGGTGGATTTACTTAACACCAAACAAGACTACAGCAATGGCTTCACCAACTATTGAAAGTGGTAAGAAGACAATATTAATCTATATATCATCTCTAAAAAGTGTATAAATTATAGTAATGTTATTATCATAGTTATATCTACTAAAACAATCATTATATTCTGAATATTCAATAAATATATTTAAACACATCAGTAAACAGTAGACTATGATTATCAATTGTACATATAGTCTCGCTTAGCCAGACCCTGTCCTATTAATGTGAGGGTCTGCATGGCTACGTGAAACTATATAACATGGTGTTTATGTCTTATTCAACCTTACAGTTTACTCAAATGTTATATTATATTAATGCATAGGGACTATATAATATATCCTTTTAAGCTATAGTTTTAAGTGTAAGCAGTAAAAATCTTGACTGCCATAGTAAATCTTACCTCTCCTTGTCAAATAATACTTAATTATGTTTTTTTTGTTTTGTAACACAAGAAGAACTAGGCGACAAGATATCAAAAACTTTAATGGAAGAGGTTTGTAACTTATTCTAATAGTCTTGTTTTTTATGCTTTTTTGTTATAAGGTGATAAAAGCATCTTATGTGGAACATAAGTATGGTAGTGATATAATCCCTGCATCTAGTATGGAATCACAATGGAAGTGAGTATGAAAATTAATTAGTCTGTTAGTTCAGCCTCATAGGGTTATTTATGAGGAAAACGATGTTGTTGTGTTAACGAAAGAAAACCCCAATACCAAATTACATTGGTCAGTTATTATATGATGCATATAAAAGGTCACTTTATATTAAATTAAAAGATAACATTATGGTGACTATTATAACTTGTCAAATAATCAAAGTTTGCATAATCTATAATTAGCGAGTGTCCTTTGTACTATGCATTGCTAATCAATTTAATAATTGATTTAATATCATGTTATAAATACTATATGGCAATAATTTAATGTTGTCTTATAACAGTTATGATAGTCACATCTCATTTAAATCAGAGGTCCACAATGTGTTATTAATGACTATATTTAGAGGTTGTTATGACATGGTCCAATTTATTTACCTATCTGTCCTCTCCTTTCCTATCCATTAATTAGTTTGAGTCACACATATACACACATGCTCATATTAATATCTATAGATGTGTAGTGGTGACCTTTATTACAGATGCTTTGTACACTAGCAATAAGAGTCTATATTAGGATTTTGTAATGAGAAATATTGTTTTCATTATCTAGTGTTATGGGCCGTGGTATTATTGATGCTCCAATTGATGAAGTAGTATCTTATATACTGAATTTCAAAATCAGAAAAGAATGGGACAAGTATATTGAGGTAAGCCAATAGTAGTTGCAAGTCAGACTCTTTTCTTAGAGAACAATGGTCTGTCTTGTGAGACTAAATCAAGAGATAAACAGAGATAAGTTGTTAAAAACATATTTACATGTATAGAAACTGGAGATATGCAAGAAGTACTCGGAACATGATTGGCTTTGTAAGTCTTCATTGTCTGTCCATCAATCCATTCATCATACATCTATTTTTACAGTGTATATGGTTTACAAGGCTAAGATATTTAAATTTTTGAAAACATCTTTTGATTTCTTGTACTACCGTAGAACAGGATATGTGGTAAGTACTGTACATATAATAATATGTATGTAATTATAATAATCCTGTATGTAATAGGTACAGCAATGTGTGTGTAAACAGTTAAATGAAACATTTTCTTAACAAATAAAGTAATTGTAGGGATGGCTATATAGTCCCATCCAAATGATGCAAATCTGATAATAGGATAGCAGTTTCATCCTCCTTACATAATAGCACTGGCACTACCAATTTAAGTCTTTAAGTGATACACATACATTATATTGTTCTATTCTGTATGAGTCTGTGTTATTATTTTCAGGATAATAAGCTACCATTGCTGCTGTCATGTTTGCATTATTTGTGTTGGAATAACATTGAAATTACTTAATTTCTTTTTTTATTAACTTGTTTCAGTTTTGGTTATTAGAAAAACAGATAGGTAGACAGCTCACAGAGAACTTAAAGCTAAAGTTTCATTCAAAACGTTTTTGAAATGATTAACTTTCAAATGAAACTACAGTTTAGCTTTCTCCAGGCAGAGTACATTTATGCCAATTTCACCAGTCAGTTGCAAGAGGCAAAAATGCAGCCAATAAAAATTTTTACTATGTTTTTATTTACCACATCCACAGAATGTCTTATATCTATAAGATTCTCTGTATCTAGTTGACAGTCAAATACTTCAATGATAACAGCTGTAGAAGTTTTTTATAATGATAGTTAAAAACATTACCTGAGCTTTGTACTCAGTTATTATCTACATATTGTGATGGAGCAAAACACTGAATAAAGTATTTAGAGCATCTGAGCTATTGACAAAATATATATCATGTTTTCTGTTAATACATTTCAATGATAATTCTGACCATCCCTTCATATAGTCACTCAGTAATATAACCTACTTGATATAATGTATAATTTTATGTATGTCTTGATTATGCTCAGGGAGATAAATATGTTCAAGCTGATGTGTCAGTTGAAGATAAGGATCATCCTCATCAGCCAGGATATAAGAGAGGAGAGGTATGTATGTGTGAAAGAGATAAATACTTATATCTTTCTTAGATACATCCAGGGACAGGTTGGGTAGTTGAAAAATACAAAGGTAGCGATTGTTTTACATTAGTCACTTATTTAGTTCATGTAAGCTAGTAACCACAACATACATGCAAAGTTACCTAACATTTCATTTTTAGTTGAATTTAAGGGCAGGGGCCATCTTCACAAGGCAAGTGAACAAGTTCCTACATCAACAACCTATGGCTATAGCTTATATCAGAGTTAGCCTTCGACAAACCGTGTCTGTAGATCACACCAGAGAGAACTATACAAGTAATACAAAATATATAACACACACACACACACATATATATGTTATATATATATATATATATATATATATATATATATATATATATATATTGTATTTCTTTATATGCTTAGTATGAATCTGATGATAAGTTATGTCAGATATAAAATGCATAGAGATAGAAAGGGAGGTGGGTCCTAGGGAAGCTTCAGTCCCCAGAGACCCCAATTACAGGCCACTGAGACAAAATGGCAGACAGCCAAAAAATCAAAACATTTTACAGAATGATTTTTTGCTTGAAAAAGTATTTTGCCATTAATGTTTCTTTTCATTTTTAATGTGCTGATTCTGCTTGGCTTTTCCATTTAGTCAGAAGGTCTAGAATCAAAACATCAACACATTATTCTGACTTACTTGATAAAGCTCGTAAAGAGGGTTATGTCAGAAATAAATGGACCAAATTTTTTGTCTCTGGTCATCCAGGAAGTGGAAAGTCATGCATAATAAGACTGTTGCTGACTTGTCCAAAATAAAATTTCTGTTACATATAATGCTTGCAAACTCTCTCATATACAAAAATCACCTTATTTTATTAGCAATGTTATAACATTTTTAGGATAATTGCCTTTCACAATAGAAAGTAAATGTGCCCAATGATAAAATGACATTACCTTTGTTGAAGAAATCTCTAGCTAATTCCCTATACTTATTTCCTGAGCTTAGAGATCAATAAATTTATTGCATACTGCTGGCTTGAATATTATCTATATTGTTTATGGTTTACTTATTATTTATGTGGTGACAATAGTATAGTTTAAGTAATTGGATATCAAATTGTAAAAAAAATTAAATTTCTAGCATCAAGAATGTTAATAGTGTATAAACTTAGCATGATCTTTAATAATATTCATAAGCTGTCAAAGTTCAATAGAGTGCTACATGATACGTGTGACTGATTCATATTAGAAATTAGTCTGATTGAGCTTGAAGCTTCTCACTATTTCTTTTTGTGGGGTCCAGCTAACAAGGAGCTAAGCTTCCAACTATTGCCTAGTAGTACAAACACAATAACCTTAATTAAGTGCTGATCTGTATTTCTTGTAATTGTTGTAAAAGTTACAATATAATATCAGACATATTGACTAATGTGCTTCAATAGACTGAAAACCTTTGCCAATAATTTAAACAATAAGACATGTTTTTATAGTTAATTTTGAATGTTTAAGGATTTTAATATTTTTTTGAAGTGGTGGGATGAAATTTTAGAGAAACTATAATATACTGGCATTATAAGTACATATTGAAGTTGTGTTATTTACATGATAGCTTACTTTTATGACCTTATATTATAGGAGATAATGATAGCATTCTACTTAATGCAGGTATTCATAATGGTGATCATGTCAAAGATTATTCTGGTGTGCTTAAAAGTGCTCTTAAAGAGGGACATGTCAAAGTTAAATGGACCAAGCAGTCTGTTTCTGGTCCTCCTGGAAGTGGAAAATCATCTTTTATGAAACTATTACTTAATGAAGATCCACCAAAATATCATGATAGCACTCCAGTAGTGGCAGTACCTGAAGTAAGAATGGTAACGACTACGCCTCTCGTAGTTGGTGAAGATACCCAGTCTTTTATTAAGGTAGATATTGACCTACTAAAGGAGATGCTTGCTGAAGCCATCAAGAAGGGGGTCAAACCACGTTCATCACTAACAGTACATAGTGATAAAGATGATGGTAGTGATCATTCTTCTTCTGATGAAGCACAAGATATTGAACAACAAGAGAATGAAGCATCTGTGGAAACTAGCTCTCAACCTCAAGGGTTGTTACCATCTCCAGTTTCTAATGCTACTAAAGAAATCCTAGAGATATTACCTGATGTGAAGATGTCAACTCCTCTCTTGGAGTCACACTGGATATATGCAGTAGACTCTGGAGGTCAAGCTGCTTTTCTAGACATTGCTCCTATTTTATTACGTTATAATTCAGTAAATATTATCACACACAAACTAAATGAAAACCTTGAAGACACATCCAAATTTTACTTCAGTGTTGAAGGAAAAGAAATTGGTAATCCAGTGGAACGACAAATCACTAATCTACAACTTATTGAAGCATCATTTCGCTCGCTCACATCTGTCAATCCACCTAATTTACCGTGTATTCCTTGTTCATCAAAAAAGCCACTCTCTCTAGTACTAGGAACATTTTTTGATAAGATAAGAGAGTCTGGTGAGTCTTTAGATGAGAAAAACAGTAAACTATATTCAACATTAAAACAATATGGAGATGTTTTAATTTTACATCGATTTCATGGAAAGGAAGTGATATTTCCTGTTAACACAATTGCTAATGATATAAACAGACAAACAATAGCTGAGGAAGTTCGCCGTGAAATATGTCAGTCGTATATTGAGGCAGAGATTCCTGTTCGATGGTTCTTGTTTCAGTTAGATCTAGAGGAGCACAAAATGTCTTCTAATAGCTCTATTGTTAGCAAGTCTGAATGTATCTGTATTGGCACTGCTCTTGAAATGGATAAGGGTGATGTAAATGCTGCCTTACTGTACTATCATGATTTGACTATTTACCTTTATTTTCCAGAAGTCCTTCCTAATGTTGTCTTCCTTAATCCAAAGCCACTTCTTAACAAACTGTCTCTATTGATTAGTATTTCTTTTGCTGATGCTGTTGATCACTTAAAGAGAACACTAGGTATTCATGTTGATGTTGATACTCATGAGAAACTGAAGACACGTGGAATCTTTTCAAAAAATTTATTGACAGGATCTCTATCACAAGGTTTTTCAAAGGAGTTCTCAGCTGATGATTTTTTGAATTTAATGGAACATTTATTTATCATATCACCTCTACCTCTTAAGACAAGGGAGTATTTCATCCCTTGTGTACTACCAACTACCAATAATTTAGAGTCTTTAAGAGAGCCATTCAAAAAGAAAGTAGATCCTCTTGTTTTAATATGGAACGAGAGGACTCTTCCTCAAGGTCTATTTCCTGCACTAGTTGTCAATCTTCTCTCTCGCCAATTTCCACCAAAATTTACACTCTCACAAGTTGACAAATCACAACATCGTAATGCTATTCGCTTAGCTTGTACTAATCCTGAAGGAGCTGTTCTATTAATAGATGCTATTTACAGGCTGGAGGTATTATATACTTGTCCACAAAATGAGTGTTATTGTATTCGTGAAGTTATTAAAGAAGGTATCATTGCTGTTGTTGACAAATTCCATTATTTGGATAGTGTAAAAGATCCTGAGGAATGTTTTCATTGTTCAATTTGTAATACAACAGAACACCTATGTCGTTTGAGTGAAGACAAAACAATACTTTTTTGTTGTAAAGATGATACAACTGATCCTGTTCCTATTAATAAATCACGTCAGCTATCTTGGTTTAAATCAGCAGTTGAAGAGGAAGGTGAGTTTTTGATGTAACAACTACTTTGTATTAGTGTTTATTGTTTTTTTCCTTAATTTCCTTCTGAAGTAATTGTTACATTACTTCCTTTTATTTATTACATGATTTAAATGATGTAATTACCTCCTTCCCTTACAAAGTTTGTGAAGAGTCTAGAGGTCTAGAAGACGCTCAAGCTTCTAAACAAGGTAAAGGTAATATAACAGTAATGACAGTCTAATATATGAAGCCAGTCTTTAAATACTCAGTCTCTGCAAAAAATCCAGTCTTTGAATCATTATTGATAGTATGTAATAACTATAATTATACCCATGTAATTAATGTGTTAATAATGTAATTATTACTCTTTCACAGATAACACTCTTTTGAACTGTAAAGCAACGAAGATAGCTTTAGTTCAATCTACAGATCATATTGTTAGATCATGTATTGATCCATTTGCTCTGGCAAGGATATTATTTTCAAAACAAATTATTTCTGAAGATTGTTACAAGAGAGTAAGAGACAGGACCTGTGGACATACACATGAGGAGCGTCTTGAAACCATTCTTGATGATCTAAGAAGTCGTACTGAGTATGATCCTAATGTCTTGATGATTTTGGTATATATTTTGAGAGATGATTTTAGTCGAAAAGACTTAGCTGATGAAATCATGTCAAAATTAAGTGAGGTATGTTAAATGTTTTAGTAAATAGCAAATTATTCTCTCTTATATCAAATTTAGTTGCAAGTACACAGAAGCTGAGTAAACATTAATTCTAAAGTCTATAGTCATTTAAGAACAATATAGCAGTGTTAATTAAATACTTTATTTTTTGTAATTTTTTCTTGTTATTTTTTCAGCATTGTTAAAAAAGAATTAGTAAATGATCAAAAGTGAATTATATATACAGCTTTTCCATATTAAGTTTTCAGAGCCATTCCATTACAGTATTTCTTCAGTTCTATTAAATACTATTTTCTCTTATTGTCCTAACTCGCTATGAGACAGTGAGTATGTATAATTATGATGGTTGTGAGTTGTGGAGTGAGTTGTGACATAAGTGAATGTAAAACCTAATAAGGGAGCTTGAGTGGATGGGAGACAGAGAGTTTTACAAGAGATTGCCAGGTTTGATTTATAGAGAGTTAGTGTTACAATGCTTCTAGATAGCTATATATGTGTAAATATATATGGACACTAGATACGATATTCACGTCATGGCAAAAGGAAATACAGTTTTACTCACATAGATGCTAGCTATATATACAAAAAAAGATTACATTCTTTCTTACGTTATCTATCTTCTTGTACACTATAACGTAGTTATCTTTAGAGGAAGTTTTGTTGTGTAGGGCAGTTACAATGGCCTAAGCAGCCATCTGTTTGACACAGTAAGATTTAGTACATACCAAACATTCTATACAGGATAACTGGCAATCACTATACATGTTCTATTTATATCTACTAAAACTTACAATATAAATTAACATTTCCAGGCTTAAAAATTCTTTCTTTTAATGTAATCATTGATAATGAATAACTATATAAGAAGAGAGAGAGAGAGAGTGGTTTGGTCCTTGACTTTGCAATGCTAAGCATGCAACCACAAAAGTCACAGCATAGAGATTGGAAAATAACATGTAAATATAAGATTAATATATTATATATAATCATAATGATATGTAAAATTAAGCAATCTGTTACCATAATAAATATACAATGTAATACTGTAGTAAATGCCACACTGTTCACTTGTACAAAGTAAATATGTCACTGTCCAATTTTGCAGTGTGCAACCCACTACTACTTACATAACAATTTGTTACTAACAATCACCACTATCTACACTTGTCTGTCCTTGTCACTTTATTACTTTATAATATATTGTAATATAAACCTATATGTCATTTTATTACTTGTATAATTTGTGTATTATGATGAGTTAAATCTCTTCAATATATATCAGTTACTCACTAACAATATATAGTACACTATGATGTTATTATATAAATGTAATTTGTTGTCACTATTAATGGTAGTTTTGTTTGCTACAAATTACTTTGACCACACTGCATTTTTGAGTAAAAAACAAACTATTATTGTTATGTATATGAGGATTGTGGATTGGTTATGAAACTTGAAATGGTTATTTTTTAAAAAAAAGAAGGTCATGTCAAAAGCACAAGTAATTATTGGAACTAATTAATGAAAGTAAATTAGTAACAATTTCGATGCACATTTAGATAAAATACATACATGTACAAATTTAAAAATAAACATGGCTGCAATCTCATATATATTCAGCATGATGTACTAAAAGTACAAGGCTATATATGCTTAGTTCACATAACTAATTATGCCATTTTTGTGTTCATTGCATGTTAATGTTGATGATTTTGGTATGGTAACTTTATGATAATTACAAAATATCTGTTTCAGATTTATAAAAAGTTCTATAGATAATCCATATACCTATATAACACTCATTGCAATTACATTAGCATGTAACTCTATTAATCTATGTAACAACTTAATGTTATAACTTCACAGTATGATGTATGTTCCACAAAAACTTGTTTCTTTATATACTTCATACTGAATTAAACTCCTTCTTTTATTAGTTTCACTTTCCTTTATATGACTCTCATGATCCTCTTCAATAATTGCATGGTTGTTATTATCAGTGGCTTCTTCTCTGGTACAAGGTTATACTGCTGCTACAATATAAAACACAAGTATTATCATTATGATAACTGCTTTAATACTAAGAATATATCCCCAGCAGTTTACTTCTGGTATCGATTCAACTGCAGATATAAACAATGTCATGCATTCATTAAGAAGCCTTGCATATTTCAAGGTGCTTTTGCTAGAACGAAGCCATTATTGTTAAAAGACAAGTAAGAAACTATACCTTACAGCCAGGAGTGTGGCTTACTGCAGAAGTAAACTGTATATATGTGTGTGTGTATATAAATATATATGTGTGTGTGTGTGTGTGTAAATATATATAAATATATATATATCAATAATCAATCTACTTAATACTTGTGTAGGTGATAATGAATTACTTTATATTGTTAGCAAAGGATGCAAGTCAAATAATGTCATAATGTCATAAATCATGTCACAGAAATTATTAAATCTAGGGGAACATAGCTGTTATCAACTCCACATCCTTCCATTATAAAAGGCAAGAGGCTTTAGTGGTGGTACGAACTATGTAAAGCTTTTACAACATTAACAAGTATATCTCAGGCAATGTTTACTTCTTGCCTCATTCAGTATTGGTAGACTCCTTTTGAAATGAGTCTACCTTCTGTTTAATAGATCCACAGATTTACTGTATTTTTGAAATACCAAACTGAAAAGCAGAAAACGTTGGTTGTACAGTTTTAGAGTACCAGTTGAGTTTTCAAAGTGCCATTATCCAGGGTTGGTAAAGGAGAGTTATAGATGTCACAATCATAGACAGAGTTAGTGATATTGATGTTACAAGAAAAAGACAACTCTGTGTCCTGTTCACAAGCGTCGTATTATCTGAAAGAAAAAGAATATAACATGTGTTAAGTGCAAACGCACATAGCAGTTTTAACTTTAACAAAGTATATCCGGTTCCAGATTGTGGCTTTATTAAAGGGGAGGAGCTTTCTCTCTAAATTTAGTTTACAAGAACGTGACCTTGCAGCACTTAAGCCAGATAATGAATTAATTTGGGTAGTGCGACTCATGGGGATAAGGGAGTCAATTTTTTCACCCAACTTGATGTGGCGAGGTCACAAAACGTATTAGTATTTAAATAATTACAATAATAATTAGTTTACGAAAAAATAAATTAATAACTGAATACTGACTCAAGCTTAAGGATGATTATAGATTAATTTCACAATAGACTGGACAGATGACTGAGGATAACACTGGGGATGGCCATAACCTGCTTCAGGTAAGGCATGAATGGAAGTATTTTTGTCTGTGGCCTATACATATGACAAATGAACAAATTGTGATATACATGTACAATGCACTTACCTGTACTGTTGATTGCTACTCATGGTTGACATTCTTAATTCCAATGCATTTTCTGTACTTACAAGCTTTCTTTTTCCGCCCAGGACCACCAAATTTCTTTTTGTCGAGGCATTTTACACACTGACCGCAATCAGGCCTTAAACAATTCTCTCACTCACCACAGTGACCATGTAAGTGTTTTTGTTTTTCTGTAATAAATGCGATGATTTTGTATTGATAATGGCCAACTATACATGTGTACATACTACATACTTTGAGTCGGTGGTTTGCAAGGCTGTAGAGGAGGTTGAATTTGTCTTATTTGTACCAGCCAAACCATTTTCTTTATCTTGTATAGATGATAATGTCCTCTGAAAAGATTAAGAGAATGATAAATTTGAACTAATTTAGTTGTCGACACAGAATGTTACCTTGCACCAATTGGATGCTTTTTTTCCTACTCTGTTTCGATAGTGATATTCATTTCTAGGTCGTCCTACTTTTGTTTTGGGGATTAGGGAATCATAAGGAACTATTTGTTGCCTAAAACGGCTATACTTTATCTTCAATTTTCGAACTTACTCAAATGAGCTTGTCGGCTGTACTTGAGTATGCAAGTGTAGCCCATTTTCTTTGCTAACATTTTTTTGATACTTGACCTTTATTGTGTGTAATTCATCTTGAAGTTCTTTGATTACATCATCACTTGCTATATCTAAAGAAAAGAGACTCTAACTCTTTCAGGATTATTCTCACAGCTTGACATCAATTTCTCAAGCGTATAGTCATGACAGCTGTAAAATCAGGACAACAAATAGCATTAATATGATTGTACATGCGAAATTTCTGTGAATTAAATTCATACCTGCTTGCTTGATAATTCCAGATTTGAACATTCATCAGTGTCTGTTTGAATAAGATCACTACTGCATGTTGGCTGGTTGTCTGTTGACAGGCTCCCTTTGTCAGAAGAAATGTGGGGTTGACACTTGTATTGTTCAGGTAGGCTGTCCCATCCCCACTTATCAAAAAACTTATACACAGCAAAAAAATGTTTGCATGGTAGTTTCCACTGTATTTAGTCAAGGCATGTACAAGAAGGCTCCCCATTTGTAGTTCCAAAATTTATTGTGTGCAGTTTGCTTGATGACCCTTTGATTGTGAACACTCCATTCACTGTATCATGGCTAATAATATTTGATTCATCATATTTTCTACAACTACTTTTCCTTTCTAGGCAATGAAGAATCACTTGACGTGGCCGTCCATGTAGATATCTAGGAACGAAATCATTGTAGTTTCTGTAATATGAAGATGTCTTGTAGTTAAGGAAGAGGTACTTGTGATGAATATCTGGATTAAAGTCCTCATAAAGCACAGTGGCTAATCTTTATATGGTAATATTCTTTTGTCATGGAAGATAGCTATATTTAAGAAGCTTGTTTTGTGATTCCATTCCATTTGTTGTGTTTACTGCTGCATGGTAAGTCTGATCCCTATATGAGCATGCCCAAAGTGTAGGGCATGATAGCCATGTTGTAGGCAGCCATTGTTGAACCTGTTTGTTGTTCTTCCAGTTGTTGGAAGATGTAAGTTGCTGAAGAGCTTGTTTAAATAGAAAATCAGCTGGTTGATCTTCAACATTTGAGTTAACTGGTGCATTTGCACAGTCTCTGAGAAGGTCCAACAGTGTAGCTGCTTGAATATCACTTAGGCCATGTTTTTTATCTTTTACCCATCTATCCCAAGCCTGTTTCATATGAAATTCACAAAGATACAGCTGAGTTTCGGGGAAAAGCATATTAATAGCACTCATTTCTGCTTCTGAGTAGTCTGTAATGAAGTATTTAGGGTTCCAACCAGGTTTCCATAGCTTGATTACTGACAGAGCCTCAAAAATTTGATCTGTATTTTCTGATTCAATAACAAACTCAGCAACTACTGTGTAGTTAACATTAGTTTTCACACACAGAAAAAAAAGCAGAAGACTCTACTTTGTTGTTTTGTATGTTGCATCCATTAGCGTAATGGTGTTTCCATATGTTGTTAATAATTCCCTTTGCCATTTCTCTTGATGAACATAAAGAAATGTTTCTTTACCTTCCTCAGCCTTGTCTGTGCTTTCAGTTGAGGTTGTCTTCTTTCCAAGTGGTCTATAATAGAAGGATGAAATTTCATTTTCTTTCTTCCACTGTTCCACTTTTATTCGTAAGTTTTTTTGATCAAATTTTGATAAATCAATTGCCCTTTTAGCCATCCCAATATGGTTAATGATGTCTTGCTTGAGAGTGTAAAATGCTCTGTCATGAGGATTTGGTTTGTGCTGAATTTCTTTACAAAGATAATTGTCTACAAAGTATTTAACCTTTGATGTGTCGGTTATACCTGATGTTACCATCTCAATTATTTTTTGAGCAACTTTTTTGTGTACTTTTTGGGTATGAATAGCTTCTAAGCCAATTGGATGTTCTGAGTGGGCTTCATTGATGGAAAAGACACATAGTACCTAGCTTCTGTTTTTACTGGATTTTTAGCACGTAGCATTTTGTTTAACTCCTTAAGTTTGTCTTCTTCCAGGCATCACACTTTCCATTTGGAAAGGCCTACTCTCTCACATTGGTTGATGCCATATTCTGGATATAAAGTAAACCCTTTTACTTCAATGTGTGCCATACATCCTATTTTTCGTGTGCCTTGTAGCCACACTTTCTTTTTCTGTTTAGGCTTTTCTTTATAATATTTTTCCCAAACTGGCAATCCAGTACCTTCATTTCATTTACTGAGAATGGAATAACATTAAAACTAATCTCTTTTTTCCCCCTCAGATTTGTGCCAGTATAGCCGGACATCACTACCAACCACCTGGAAAACAATAATCATTAATAATTTGTAATACCACAAGACTGAACTTTTTTTCAGTAAAAATATTTATTTTCCCTCTATTTATTTACAATGAAAGATGTTAGAAAATTTCCTTCACATACATGTACTTTGGCTATTACACAATCTTTTTTTTCTCATTTAGAAAATCTTCATATACAAACTATACTTTTTTGTACTCTGATCAATCCAACATACCTCTGTAGTTGAGCTACTAGTGTCCAGATTTAGATTATCCTCAATGTTTTCTTTGTTATCAAATATAAACTTGTGCAAAGTACTGGCAGCTTGCCTGGATCTTCTTACTCCGTATGAGTTGAGAGTTTCTATCATGTGACTGTTAAGGACTGCTTCATAATCATCTACAAACCCTTCACAATATTGTCCACAGAGTTGTAAGCCATGATCAACTGCCCACTTAGGCTTGGAGTTGAACTCGCACTCCATTAAAGTTTCCCGGGAATTTTATCCGCGACATCCGCGCCCGCGAGTTGACAACACCCACACCACAAATCACGTGTACTGGTGACGTTACCACATCGAATTGGGTGAAAATATTGACTCCTCTACTCTAAAACTTATTCTTGTTTTAGGGGTGTAAATCTACTATAGGGTGTAAGGTAAAGCGGTGAGGTGTAAATAGAGGCACAGTACCGAACACATGCATTCGACATAAAATTTGAATCAGTGACGACATAATTTAATCTGCCTTTTACTTTGCTAACTCATGAATCCTTAATTATGATAAATTAATTTATTATTAATTCATTTATTAAGATTATTCATTATTAATTCATTAAAATTAAGATGTAAAATAATATTTAGGAACTATACAGTGTATGATTGAATGACAAACAGGCATTGTTCTAATTTGATGTGGTTGAAATGAAAAAAGATTGTTGTATTTGACAGTGGATTTTACTGAGGACATTTGAACAACAAAACAATGATAGTGACAATTAAATTCTAACGTGTTTAAAACTTGTACTTCAAAATAAACTTCATTATAATTAAAGACAAATATATTGAGCAGCTTCCCAAACACAAGGATAATCTGTGTCCATCTTCACCACCAAGGCACAAAATAACCTTAATAGTACTTGATGCCAAATCAAGGCAGTTCTAAATTTACAACAACAAATATAGCTAGTCTTATAGCCAAGTCACTTGCTAGGAAGGGAGGGTTTAGTGATTGCATGTTTAAAATTGTAATACTTTCAGGTAGAGTTATTCTCAGAAATTTGTTCAATAGCGGAAATTAATTAAAAAATTGGTACATGTAGGTGGGAGATTCTAACAGTGTAATCATAATAACCTTGTAATATCTCCTGAGCACTCAGCTAACTCTGGTGGAGCAACCAAAGCAGACACAATGTCACCTAGATGAATGAGGTGAAAATGACAGCAAATGAGAAATTACGTATTCACCTGGACCAATATACACTGTTCCTGAATGACACTCAAAATTATTCATCCTGTGGTAGCATTGAAGTTTCTGATGATGTATGGCCAGAGTGTATGGTAGATTGATAAAGTTACCAACACTTTGAGTGAGTTTTGTGAAATAGGAGTGTTTTGCTTCAAAACGCATCGTCCAGTGTTGTCTTAGTGATCCAAATCTGTTAAAATATAACAATTGACAATTGCATACATGTATATGTCTGTCTGAGACTTGTTATTTGCATAAACTCACTCAAGAATCAGCCTTGGCATGTGCACAATATAATGCATTTTAGGAGTGATGGAGACATTAGGATACAGCAGTTTGAACTGTTGATGGTGGTTTGAAATTTATGTTACTAGATTAGCTACATCATCTTCAGTGAGCTCTGGGGCCATTAGGATATCCACAATCTCCAGTAAGTCCAAAAAATTGATCCAAAACTCCGTCACCACTATGAACTTTGTCCCCAACCATCAATGGTAGAACCCTTCCTAGCAACCACATTTGTGCAGTGAAGTTAAAAAAAACAAACTGAATGTTGAAACCCTTGTTACCTTCTTGCTTCAGTTTGTGATCATTACTGCGTAGGGTAGACAAAGCAATAGTTGATGGTCGATTCTTCATCTCCATTAATCCTAGCTCAAAGCCAGTTATTTGTTGGTTTAGATACTCTAAAGAGTAGTAGCTATCTTTGTCTATGTGTTGCTGAAGGAGTTCTTTTGCTTCATACTTAAGAATACCTATAGAAGGTTTTAATAAATGAATAAGCAAGTATACTTTTGTACCTTCAAGGACATCATGCATGACGTCCTGTACAAGGGGTCCTGAACAAACTTTGAAGTGCTGTAACTCATCCAAAATTGACCACTGGTTGATCCCAAATTCCATAGACTGCTTGTCTCGGCCTCGTTGAGTAGTTGCTTTTTCTAATTCCTCACAGTTGGCTTTGCATTCGTCAGGGTTACGTAATGTAAGTTTGGATTCAGTGAATATTGACTGAATGTCAGAGGGGAGAGCAAGGCAGTGACAACAACCTTTATGGGCAGTGGAACCTTCTTTATAGACGCCTAATATATTGCTTGCCAAGTTGTCAGCAGGAACCAAACAGAGAGTGTCCCATTTCATTTGAGGCTGTACTCTAATCTGAAAGATATATCCTGTTTCCTATAAAAAATTCAAGAACAAATTAATAAGCTACAGTAGATGTGACTGCTTACCAATTTCTTTATGTCTTCTATAATAGGCTTCAAAATTGTATTAGCACCATACTTCTTCAAATGTTCACTCTTTGCAATAGTTGCTAGTTGAATCCGACTCACCTTTGCGTGGAATAAAGGAGGTATGTTCCCAAGGACAAAATAAAATACAGCTATATTGTATAGAGGTGGAGATAGACTGTAAATTAAATCAGAAGGATGAATGAATAACTTACCCAGCTTGTGGATAATACGTTTGGAACCTAGTGGGTTACATACCTCCAAATCATCATAATATAGAAATATCCGAAGAAAGTTTGAGTTTAATGTTAAGAGGGGATGTTTTAAAAACATAGCGGCATCACAATAGTCTCTAATAATTCCATTGTCTGAATTATGGCCCATCTCAACCTAAAGATAAAATATTTAATAATGCATTTTCAAAAAGTGTACACATTTGTTTTTGAACATACCATTCTCACAACATCAGTATTATAAAAGAAGGACTGAATAGTTTTCAATAAAGGAATATACATCATTTCTTTTCGCACTTCAGCATATCTTCTCTTTTTCCCACTCCCTGTCCACTGTCTTTCGATGCCAAGAAGGACTGGCTCTGGCTCCTGTAAAAATAACAAGAACATAAAGTCAGTACTTATTATAATACTTCTTACCACAAAATTCAACAACTCTTTGTAATATTTGAGCTGTGCATGCTGGGTTTCTAATCCCAAGACTCGATTGGTATAGAAGGAGTTAGCACTAAATAACTGATCAAATCCCTTAAGCTGTGTGTGGTCAGCACCAGAATTTGACAAGATCGACTTCAATTCATCATGGAGTTCCATAAGTATATTTTGAAAAAACCCAGTTACATCCTTAAGAATTTGTTCCATTGTTGACTGAGGTAGTTTGTACATCTCTTGGACTTTTAAAATCCATGTAGCAGCAGCCCTTTTCTTTGAATACAGAATGGATGAGGTCATCTCTGAGTCATGGAATGAGTCAGTTTCACAATTCAACCAATGATCAGGGTTATCCTGATCTTGAAAGGTAGAAGATTCAATAACAGGATCACAATCCGTGTGAAAATCATACACGTGATTTCTGTAAACTTCGAATTTTCTAATTTGTTTTTGACAACCACCAAGCAACAGATGATACAGAATCAAGGTCTGTGTGCATAGACCTCTCGGACATGTTTAAGCAAGTACATGAGGCTTGGTACCATAAATGAACATAGTGGGCAAACTTTGACATTTCTGGGATCCATGAATGATCTGTAGAAGAACGCCTATATAGAATGGTTTACGAATCTGCCAGGAATATATTATAAATATAAAGGAGGAATATATTATAAATATTGTGATCTTCAAAGAAGTTAATAGCATTGGCAAAAGAGATGTTAATCACATGTGACAATTTGTTAAGGAATATCTGAGGATTAAGAATGACAACATTAAGGAGGACTTCAGGAAAATAAAAATTGATTATTAGATGCCTTAGCTAGCTCCAAGTCAACAATGACTCACGTCTTTCACTCATGGAGAGTGGTCAGCTGGCAGAGGAGCCGTTCACCCTCATATTGTCTGCTCATGCTCAGTAAAGCCTTGACCATCACTCTAATTATTTGGTTTGTTGGTTTAAAAATGAAAATTCAGATAAGTCAATGGTTTCCAACGATACTTCGTTTTATAATTCTCTCACTGTTAACTATAATCAATAGTTTTGTAATGTTTACTTAAAAATGAAAAGTATTATACACTATAACAAGTGTTTACTACTACTGTTTATTGTAACTGTAAATTGTATTCTTAAGGAAATAAATGTAAAATAATTATTATTAAAACATTAAAATGTCTAATAATCTTTTCATGAAGACACAGACATCTGAGAAAGGTCGTATCAATCATCTATAATGTATCTATAGTGATAGACAAAACATTCATAGTAGTATATCATTATAATGATGTAAAATAAATATCTCTAACTATAACTCTTACATCCTATTTACAAGAAATAGATATAATGAAATATTATTAGTGAGTTCTCCCTGAACAATTGTACTATGTTTTGTTTTGATTTTCCAGACAGGAAATGATTATTTATTGGAGATCATAAACATTATTTATATGGAGCATTGTGTAGAGTATACTTATAAAATGCCAATCACGTCATGAATACTATTATAAGAACCACAACTCCAATGATATCAAAATTAACTATGTAACAAGCAGTATAGCAAAGTTGTGGTTACAAATCAACTTGTAAAAATTAAACCAAACACACTATAGAGATTAAGAGGTGATTATATGACACTTAAGCAACATAAGGTACAAACAACTATGTACAAAATGTGAAATGGAAATTCTAATTTTGTAACAGATTATATTTAAAATGCTTTGAAAGTAGTACATATATTGTTAGAAATAAAGAGTGGATCAAGTGCTACCACTAATAGAAATACTTACTTGATATAATTTTTTGACGGATCTCATCAGCAAGTTTTTTATTCTGTAGTGGTCCCTCTAACATATTAATGATTTGGTTCCAAGTCACAGGAGTTGGTTCATTATCCAACCAGCTTTGCAATATACCTGACATCTTTACAAGGTCAGAATATGTAGATATGGCTAAGCTGTTAATGGTACCCTGATGAACTCCAAGTAAATCTCCAAGCTCATGCCACAAAGAAGAGATCGGAGAAAGTAATTTCAATATAACATGTTTCTCAGGTTTTGTATCTAAGAAGTAAGAAGTATTTAAGTTAGTCAAACATCATTTACTTTTGATAATGATACATAGTTATAGAAAACATTTTTATATTTGTATTTTAATAAAAAAATTACTGTACAACAATCATACCCTCTAGCCCCACCCACATCATGACTTAAACATGTATAGTGTATATATACCTAATTGAGTATGAGGTGAATTAGTAGATGGTGCTCCCAATGAACCATCAGTTTCTAAAGATTCTGATTTCTGCATTGCTAGATCATTCTGTGATACTTGATGACTTTGAGAAGACACTTCTTCTGTTTAAATGAAAGATATAATATAATGATCACATTGATTGACTCTTCTTTATGAAACAAGTGTATAGATTCAGGTGAAATGGACAACCTATTGTAATACCGTTATGTTTTCTTTTTGATTTCTTCTTTAGAGGTTCCCTTTTGTATGATTCTATGTCAGATTCCACACCACACTCTGACAGATTTACTTCCACTAACTTTGAATCATGTCCACAAGTGTCATCAGGGGCTGTCCCTAGTCCATACAAATAATTGATATCACAATTAACTCAATTATATCTAATCTTTAAACTAGTGGCAATTACTATGTAACATATTTAATCATTGCTATTATTATTACTTATTATGTATTTATAAAGCAACTTCAATTAATGATAATAGTAACTAAAGTCAGTAAATATAATAAGTTCTAATACACAATCCTAGGCTTCTAGTAACTTCTATTATTTGTAAACTGCTCTTTCTTCTATTGGTCTAAATAAACTGCTACACCATATAGGTAATTATGTATGCATAACTAAAGAGCTTCCAAATTATATTTGGAAGCTCTTTAGTTATGTATAGTACATGTCACCATATTATGGTGACATGTACTATACATAGGCTAGTATTACATGAGTTTGTTGTTTAGAGATAAACAGTAAAACATTTTACATTATTGCATGTTTTTATGTTACTATGTAAAAACTCACTTTTAACTACAGATCTTAACCAACTCAGCTGACGTGTTTCATCAATATCACAAATTGTACCATCTTTAGGACATGTTAGTGTGTTGGTTTCACTCAAACGACAAAGGTGATCTGTTGTATTACAAATTGAACAATGAAACCGTTCCTCAGGATCTTTTAAATTACGCATATAATGAAATTTGTCTACAACTGCATTGATACCTTTTTTAATAACTTGACGAATACGATAACACTCACTATGTTTACCAGTGTATAATACTTCTAGCAAGCAAATAGAATCTATTAATAAAAGTTCTCCTCCATGGCTTTTGTCTGATAAGCGAATGACGTTACGGTACTGTGGTCCGTCAGACTGTGGAGGTAATAAATTGAAATTTTGTGAACAATTGGGAGAGAGTAGATTAACAACCAAAGCTGGAAATAGACCTTGTGGAAGAGGTTTAGGGTCGTCATCATCAATCCGTGCCAAAACAAGAGGATCAACTGTCTTTTTAAAATGTTCTCTTAAATTCTCTAAATCAGTAGTTGTAGCCATTGGAAGAACACAAGGAAGGAAGTATTCTCCAGGTTTATCAGGTAGAGGAGATAAAATGAATAAATATTCCATCAACTTTAAAAAATCCTCAGCTGAGAATATGCCGTCTGAAAATCCTTGTGACAGATAACTCCATTTGGTCAGTAGATTTTGTGAGAAAATTCCCTTTTCTTTAAGATTTACATTAGCTCCATCAGGAACAATGATGCCTTGACTTTCTAAGTATTGAGCAGTACCAGAAAAAGAGATGCTGATCAATTGTGTTAGTTTGTTAAGGAGTGGTTGTGGATTAAGAAAGACAACATTATCAAGCACTCCAGGAAAATAAAGATAGATGGTCAAGTCATGATAGTACATCAAAGCTGACTTAACTTCATTATTATTCATGTTGATATCATTGCCAATCTTAATACAATCAGACAAGCTAATGAGATGGGCTGGTGTCTTCTGACGCTTCTCTAGCTCTATCTGGAACAAAAACCATCGAATTGGAATGTCAGCCTTAATATAAGATAGGGCTATTTTGTGACGAATATCATCAGCCAGCTTTATTTCCTCTTCACCTCTAGCAGTTGCATTTAAAGCTACAATTTTCTCCCCAAAATTAGAATAAACAGATTTAACATTCTTGAATGGCTTTAATATTGGACTGAGAATAGCATCTTTTTCATCTAAAGATTCACCAGAATCGCTTATCTTATCATAAAATGTTCCTAGTACTAGAGAGAATGGCTTTTCATGTGAAAGTTCTACATTAATATCTGGTAGATTGGGAGAATAAAAAGATACAAGTGACCGATTTGATGCTTCAAGAAGTTGCAGGTGCGTTATGTGTCGTTCCTCTAATTTGTCAATTTGACATCCATCAATGCTGTAATAAAACTTAACTTTGTCTTCGAGCTTTTCGTTTAGCTTATGTGTGAGTATGTTCACTGAAGTATAACGTAATAATGCAGGAGCAATGTCTATGAAAGCAGATTGACCTCCAGAGTCTACTGCATATATCCAGTGTGACTTAAATAGCTGAGGAGACTCCTGTACACTATGTAACTTCAGTAGGATCTCATTTTTAACAGTACAATGTACTGATGGGGATAGGGACTCTGAAGATTGAGAAATGGTTCGAATAGATGGCAACATTCTTTCGAAATGTGTAGAGGTGGTAGAGGAATTATCTTTATGTCTTTGTTCTAAATAATGCACAATGTCTTTAGCAACCATCTCCTTTAGTAAATCAAGATCTACCTTACTCCAGGTAGTTTCTCCAACTTTATAGGGTGTAGTTGTTACCGTTCTTACTTCAGGTGCTGTAGTTACAGAAGTACTGTCATGATCAAGAGGTGGATCCTCACCCTCGTCAAGTAATAGCTTTTTATAGGGTGTAGTTGTTACCATTCTTACTTTAGGTACTGTAGCTACTGGAGTACTTTTATGATCAAGAGGTGGAACCTCATTCTCGTCAAGTAATAGCTTCATAATACATGACTTTTCACTTCCAGGTGGACCAGATACAGAGAGTTTGGTACATTTAACTTCAACACGTCCTTCTTTAAGTGCTTTCTTAAGTGAACCAGAATAATCTATTAGAAAAGAAAAACAATTCTTTATATTACAAGTCTTATAGTTATAAGCACAGTTGTAACAATGTTGTTGCTAAATGTATCATAGACAGACTAATGCAGACACACACATACAGTGACTATAAGTACTATAACCACACCCACACATATACACAACAATGTTAATAAACTTGTATAATATGTAGATTTGACTATGTCCATTATGACAGACAAAGCAGAACAGAGAGTACACTACAAACATCCAATACAATAGTCATGTTACTATTATATAGACATGTACAGTGATAATTGAGAATTTACTTTGACATTTATCATAGACAGTTCAATGTATGTATACATATATGATCATAAATATGAAAATGGTACTTAACGTGTAAACGAATTTCGAACAAACGATTGTGTAGAAATGGTTGCTATGTAGCCATCTTAAGGAGGAAATGAATATAATTTGGTATTCATATAGGTCAATTATTGTCTGTCAAGCCTGTCATATACTGAATTTTAATAACTTCCTGTTCAAGATGGCTGCATAGCAACCGTTTATACACAAGCATTTGTTCGAAATTCACTTGCGCGTTAAGTACCATTTTCGTATTTATGGTCACAATATGTTATATGTGTTTTGTAGCTTGTATTTACTCAGCTATTAATTCCACATTAATCTTGTACACTGCTGACTAAAACATTTGTTATGCTATTGTTTACTATGTCTGTGACCCATATAGCCAAATCTACTTGTAAGAAAACACATTATAATTTTTACTGCTAGTATTTCAGGAAACAGTATAGACTGAACCTTGTTTTATTGTTTTCTTTAGGCACATTACATATATCTAATGTTCTGAACATACCTTAAAATAAAATGATATGTTTTACATAGCTACTTACTATCATCAATATTACTAATAGATCGAATAATAGGTATCTTCATGTTTTCAGGTTTGATTCCTTTCAATGATATAAAATAGTTTAATGTAGTGACTGTATCAGGTCCATAGTCAGCAGATATTGAGATCAGTATAGAAGGGAAATATGGAGGATACTGAGCAGCAAACATGTCTACATCAGTTTGACATATCTGTAATATAAATGTATACATTATATATTTATATTAGTATATCATACTGAAGGATGGATAAGAGGATTAATATTCCATCCATTGTAAGGATACTCTTGTTCTTCATCAATGACTAATTCAATGAAACCAGGACTATCTTGAAATGAGAACTGAAAAGTGATGTCTCTCTCGACATTAGATGGAAGACTGGTTTCAATATACTGTATAATAACAATCATTATTGGATATGTTATAGGTACACTTACCTCTAATAGACCAACATGATCTTTAGCTACTATAAAGCGCATTAGCCATTCATTATTACGATACTTGACTTCATATACCACTTGAGCTACATACTTGTTATCAGGTAAAGGGAATGTTGGTTGGAGTCTAGTTGTGTCATCAGAGTCTTCTACTAACGTAGTCTCTATTTAATATCTATAATAAAGCTAATATTCACATACAGTATAGTATACCGGAAATGATTCTTTTAGTATCAAAAGTGGGTAGAACTTCCAGAGCATCTTCAAAAGCATCTTTATCATCATCAGAAGACATATCTTGAAAATAAATTAATTATCATATCATATTGATGACAATTAAAATAGATATGATATAAAATAAATGTTGGCTCAGACACCCTGAGCCCCTCCCATATCAAACATAAGAGGTAAATAGACATGTTTTGACATACAGATCAGTTATACAGTAAGAATTTAAAGACACTTACATAATTCCACATGTACATCGCCTTTTTTGGTCATAATAATTGTTAGAAGAGGACTATATTATAGCTGAAAAAGCCAAAGGGGTGGATAGGATGTTGATACAATTTGCGCATGCTCAGTAAGTCTAATTTTAAATTAGGGTGGAGCTCACTTGCCGGACAGATTTGCACCGCTTCATGGAGAGAGCTCCTTTAAACTTAGCAGTACATTCGTACAGCAACACATATTTGTAAAACCTCGGTATGTTACTGCACTTGACATGGGTTCCTTATTTGAATGTGCTGCTGCAGAAGCCATATCTGAATATGAGAAATCTGAAGGTCTGTGGGTTTGGTTTTGTTCATTCATGCCAGCTGCAGCCATCTTTTAGGAATCACCTCTAAATAAAACCGTCTGCAGAACTATCAGTGGTTTCAAGGTAAGATATTACATTAGTTGTATTCTATTTTTAAGAGACAATAGTAGCAGTTCTTACATTGTCTAACTGTGAGCGACTGATCAAAGCTTCTTGTTTTCTCTAACTTGAAAAAAAGCCTTCAAACACCTTCATGCAGATTTCTATCATCCTTAAAATAAATAAAACACTACCTACTCATCACTTTGTTCTCTTTTTAGGTGGAGATATGTGGTTATGAAATAGTCTTCTTCCCTGTCTAGGATGCAGTACTAGAGGTCACTGATGTTTTTATCTGGTCTATTATGATAATTTATCCCCTGAAATTCTTGGATATTTTAAACAGAAGAATGATGTTGACACAGTGTGAAGAGGTATTGCCTTTAATTAAGTTACCTTTAAGAATATGCAAAACATGATCTAAATTACAATTCAGTGGCTCCATCTAAATCAAAGAAGCAGAATTTATTTCAAGGTAAGTTTAACAATTTAAAACATTTAATTATGTGTGTAGTAATTTTAGCAAACTTCCAAGCCATACCTAATGTTCCTTATAAAAATGACTATGAAATTCAATTGTTACTGACTATTTGTATTAGTTTAGTATTCATTACAGACTGCACATGTGGTCAATGAAATAGCTATGATTAGTAAGCATTTTTTAAATAGTCAATTTTATTCATACTAACATTATGACTTTTGCTACTCACAACTCTTCAGAACAACCTGAATTCTAATATTACAAAAACACTCAAACAGAACAGGGCATAAAGATTCAGTAAACTTCACTGAAGAAACAACTAGAGGTGAGTGTTCATTAGTACATAATAGACATTACACATACATTAGTATAGAGCAACATATAGTTCTGTATCCTCATTTTTAGAGCCATGTTATAGCCAGTACCACAAGAATACTCTGAGAATTCCTAGCCAGAGCATCTGGGATATTACTTGAGTGATACAGATCAGTTAACATGAAGCAGTATATCTAATGTCAAGTATCGACACTCAATTTATTTTGTTGTTATATGTGACATGTCATGCAATTTGGTATATGAGCAAAGTACTTGTCAAGACTCATAAGAGCACTCCAACAAAAAGTATAAATAACAATTAAATTCTACAGACAGTACATTAATTGGGTCAATACAGGAAGAATAGAGCAAGACAAAGCAATCCCATCAATATGGCTGTCAGAAGAAAGACAATTTTTCTAACACTTACTATATCAGTAGTTTCGCAACAGCAACAGCTCCTTGTATATCTACTTACTGCTACAACCATTGGCAAAGAAGGCTCTCAACATAAGAATTACAGCAAGCAGTAGTAATAAACATTATATTATTTATTACTACTGTTTACTGTAATTCTATATTGTATTGTTACAGAAAAATGTAAAATCATAAAAATAACAAAATATCTATTAATCTTTTTATAAAGTCACAGATATCTGAGAAAGGTCACATCAATCATTTATAATGCACCTATAATGATAGACAAAAACAATCACAGTAGTATAATGATGTATAATAAATACCACTAATTATAACTCCTACATGCTAACTAAAAGAAATTGATAATAATAATGAAATATTACATGTAAGCTCTCTGTGAACAATTATACTGTTTTGTCATACCCACTAATATATATAGTGTGTGTATTGTTAACCTAGTCCCTATTTAAGTCAGAATGTAATGTAGTATCCAAATCGAGATAATAAAATAATCTGGATATGAAACTAGGATTATGATGATTCTTCTGGTGATCTTTCATCACTGAGCAAATTGTAGTTTGTCAGTACTTCTGATGATGTCATATTGTTTTTCAGTGAGTGAGTAACTATGTAATAGTCACAAAATTTTAATTTCACCATACTCATCTTTATGACAAGCTACTTTTGTTTTAGGAGCAGGCAATAATTATAAAAAGGTAAATACTGAATTCTTGACCAAAGCTAAACAAAGAAAACTTCATGAACATAAAAGAAATTAATGTGCTATTTTTTCAAATTGGCATTTTTTGTTGTGGTTTGCCAGGAATTAGAGACACTTAGTAGTAAAGAGTTGCAATTTATATAGATACAAAGACCTTGAGGCTCGGACCCAGTAAACTGAATCTAGAAATGCTTTGAAGGTACAGGTATTAATAAGGAGTGGATTGAGTGCTAGTAAAAACTCTGGTATTTCTAAAGCATAATCAGTCATAATCATTATTGCTATGTCAAGAATGAAAGCAAATTAAATTCATTGGTCATAATCTGCATTGGATTTAAAAAATTCATTTATCAAGCTCTAGCACACAAAATCAACAGCTATGTTTGTATCAACTCCAAGAAAACCTCATAGCTCATACAAATATTATTAATCGAAGAAAGTAACTTTAGTAATTCATGTTTCTCAAGTTTTTGCATCTGTGAAGTAGAAAGTATTAAAGTTAGACAAACACATTTATTTTTACTAATGATACATAGTTAAGTAAAGCACTTTTATCTTAAAAATGAAATTACTATAAAACATCATACCATGTAGCCCCACCCATCCCTTCAAATGACTCTACTTAACACTAATAGAAGTACTACATATAGGTATAGGTTACCTGATATGTTAGTGTAATTCCAATACTCATATTGTATAGACTTATCATAGAAGTTAGTAGAGGTTTGTACTTTGTGTCAACTCATGCATAGACAGACATTGTGTTTTACATATGTAGTATATTCATTATAATTGTGGATGTGTTTCACTCATCATATATACTTAAAAACATGATAAGCTTCATTATTAAAATAGTTATTGGGTATAATAAATGAGAGCAACATGACTAGTGCACTATAGTTAGAGTATTTGGACTCTTCTTTAAGTGGTATATAATAAGTAGGATGACTATCAAAAAGGTAAGCCTTAATCTCACACTGTCCCAAATAAAGTAATTAAGTTTGATACATTCCAGAGATTCCATCATAATGCATTTTACATATAATTTATATATTATTCTGAGTGAAGTGAGACTATAGTTTAGGATCTACTCCTCAAATTTCTTTCATGTGTTGGCTATGTTAAAGAGTTAATCTGTGCTAAAGCACATATCCAGTGTGACTCTAGAGTGGTGTAGACACCTTCACATCAGGTAACATCACCAAGATTTCTTTGGTGGCATTAGAAACTGGAGATGGTAACAACTCTTGAAATTAAGAGATAGTTTCCAGATATGCTTCATTTTCTTGTTGTTCAACATCTTGCGCTTCATCAGAAGAAGAATTGTTACCATCATTTTTTATTAATTTGTACTATTAGCGACGAATGTGGTTTGACTCCTTTCTTGATAGTTTCAGAAAGCATCTCCTTCAGTAATTATTATTAATTATCTGTCTCCAACATCCGTTGTAAGACTATGTTGGGTGATCCCCAGAGGTCATGCTCTTGTAAACTAAATTTAGAGAGGAAGCTCTTCCTCTTTAATAAAGCCGCATTCCAAACAATCTGGGACCGGATATACTTTGTTAAAGTTAAAATTGCTATGTGCGTTTGCACTTAACCCATGTTGTATTATATTGTTTTCTATTTCTTGCAGATAATACGATGCTTGATGTGATAGTACTACTATTCTTACTTTTACTAATGCTGCTACTGACTCTGTCATGTAAGGATCCTGCATGACATCTTCATGAAGATTGATCTCTGGTAGATAAAACTGTATATTGGCAACTGCCCTTTGTTATACGGAGACAATGTTGGAAATAGTAATGCAGTACTGGCTATTGATCCAGGAGAACAGGACACAGAACTGTCTTTTTCTTGTAATATCAACATCACTAACTCTGTCTATGATTGTGACATTTATAGCTCTCCTTTGCCAACCCAGGATAATGGCACTTTGAAAACTCAACTGGTATTCTAAAACTGTACAACCAACTTTTTCTGCTTTTAATTTTTGTATTTCAAATACTGTAAATCTGTGCATCCATTAAACAGAAGGTAAACTCATTTCAAAAGGAGTCTACCATCATTCAGTATGCATACTGAATGAGGCAAGAAGAAAACATTGCCTGAGATACTGCCTAGACATGTTGTTATCGGTAATATTACCAAGTTTTCTTTTAATGTATGTAATTGTTATTTATAATGTGTTATTTGTAAAATGCAGCAAGATTGTAGACAAATTTATAAAACACTATTAACAGAAAAAGAAATCTTTAAAGGATGACAAACTGAAAATGGTTAGATTATGTTGAACAGTATGTCAACATCTTACTGTTATATTTATATAAAAAAACTTACCAAAGTAACAAGATCAAGGTATAGTTGATATTCTCATGAAAGAAGTAAAAACACTCAATCCCGAGTTCTTGCTAAAAGAGTGCAAGCAACACTGCCTACGTCGGCTTGACATATTTTGAGGAACATGTTGTTATCAGCAATATTATATTTAGTTTATACTTATTCTAAAAAAGTTTTGGTTATTCAAAAATTCTTTTAGTTATTCAACTGTTACTACATACTGTAATGATTACTAAATTTTGTACCAAGGATTGGTCGCTGTTAGGCTATCAGTAACATGTGCAGGATATGTCACCTATTCTGGAAATAATCAATGTAGGATATTGTGCTCTATGTTGCTAATCAACACCTCAATGATACTAACAACTATAAATGGTGACAAGTATGTCATGATAGTTGAACTATCATTAACAAATATAAACAGAAAGGAAAACAGGATGTTCCAACTTTCTTCCAGTGATGGCTTTCTTACTTGAAACATTAGTCCACACTATTATTTTATAAGGATTAGTATAATGCAAGTTTCTTTTCCTGCTATGCAGTATTAATTTTATGCTTTATCAGTCAGACATTTGTAATGACAACTGACTGTTTTGATGAAATCATTATATATATATTTATGGCCTCAGTATTTAAAAAAATTAATTAACATTGTGGGATGACATGCATTTTTAATTATCATACAAAGAATAATAATTTTAAAAAATTAAATAACATAATAGGATGACATGCAGTTTATAATTAAAATAAAAGTTCAAACAATTATAACATGTCAATGGTCACTGTGATAAAAATCACAGGCTTCAAGAGTGGTTGGTAGATCATAGGTATAATGGTCCCCACTATGATTAACTGCAACAATTTTAAGAAAGTATGAAACTCCATTCTGTAAAGTTAAGAAAAGATAAATGTCATGACACATTAAGAAAATTGCATGGTACAACAATCCAACATATGGCAGTACACCATATATATTGTGAAATAATGGTCTCAAGTTATTTTGATAGTACAATTGCTGTTATAAAGGCATTCACTATACCAAAACTGAAAAATTGGAGAGTTTTGGAGAAGATATGATTTCTTGAGTCATGGACCCCTCTATCAATCACGCTTAATTTGAAGCTACTTTATGTGAGTTAATCTCATTCATTGGCTCTGAAATTCACATACAACAATAATAAAACTATGTGAGTAAACATACAGGTATAATTATATACTCACTACATAGTTCAAAACAATCACAAGACTGCCTAGTACGTGCAACATGCCAATCATAAAAAGTAATTAACAATCACAACAAGGTAACTTGGTAATAATACCAAATAGCAGGAACATTTGGCTAAGGTTTTAATTTGGTGATTTTGTAAGTTTTGGCAAATTCACCAAATTATTTTTATATTTATATTATCAGGAGCGCATGAGCGTCGTGAAGCGACACAAAGGAGCGTCAAACTCCCTTAACCAACTGTCGTCGAATCAAGGCTTAGAACATATGTCCATATATGGACATAACTGCTAAGTGTATTGTATTTTAATAGCATCTGGGTTGTAACCTCTTAGTAGGTGTGCTTTAAATAGATAAATTTAAGAGAAGTCAAGAAGTCAAGAAAATGGCCAAGCGACCTTGAACAACATATATCATTATATTCAGACACAAGGTAACTCCCAAGTGTCCTGGTGTTCTGTGTGTACAAAGTGTCACAGGCTAAAGTGCGTACTTCCTTGTACCACCCAGCAAGGAAACTACCAAAACGTTTGTTACCCTTGTAATAGATGCAAAAAAGCTGGCAGAAAGTTCTTTTTAAGAACTCCAGCAACTTCTCTAGCCTGAGACTAGTTTTCATGTATTGCCAGAGAATTAGTCTTGTTGAATAAAGTGATATATGTTGTTCAACTGTTTCCACCTCTTTAATGACAAAAGCCTCCATAACTTCCAAGTATAATTCTTTTAAACGTTTCTCGATGTACATAACTTCTTTCTTAGTTTCGACTTCTTCGTTTTACTCGCCATATGATTGTAATAATATTCATTGCTCCGTCACGTACTTAGCAGTACTTATGCTAAGTAAGTGTATTTCCTTATATGGAATAATCCTTGACCGCGTTTCGACAATGGTTAGAATACAAATATAATTGCAGTTTGACGCTCCTTTGCGTCGCTTCGCGACACTCATGCGCTCCTGATATTATTAAGGGCTCTCAGATTGATATAGATTAATCACTCAATTTTGCCCGTCCAAATGTTAATTCACTAAACCATAAATCCCAATAATACTAAATCCACTTAAATACATGATATTTGAACACTCCCATGGCATAATTATGACCATAGAATTTAAAGTAGCTCCTGATAATGAGGACATATTTAAACTAAAGTAAATGTTATTTTTAGCAAAAAAATCGTTGGACAACCTTATAAAATGAAACAAGGCTGATCAGTTGTCTTTATGTCTTTAAAAGAAATGGATGGGAGTAGCCACACTGTCCATTTATTTTCTTATTGACTCTGGCTTTTGCATCTTGTGATGTGTGTTGATCTTGTCACTTGTATGAACAATATAAACCAACAAATGCAATGACTATATAACTGTTATTACTTTTAATTATATCTATGCTTTTTTTATTGTATTTCTTGTAATGCATTGAGATTTACAGAGCCATGATGCTACAACTTTCTTTGCCATAGCACTGTTTGCATCAATGAATGTGTTTCTTTCACTTTAGAATACCATAAATCTTTACAAAATCAGTACTTGCAGTTCAAAAATAAAAGATTACTTTTTAAAAATGTTTGATTTTGAAAAAAAGAACACTACAGCATATATGATCCATATTACAAAAAAAAGCAACTATAGCAAATCATGAAGCTTTCTTAGATGATAATCAAAGCTCAGCTTTGGCTATCTTGATCTAGAAATAAAGAAATCAGCAGCTTCAATAACATAGTTTAAATTATAGATCAGCTTCAATTTGACCTCCAAAATTCAGGTGTAAAAATGAATTTACCAAAATCTACTATAGTAAAAGTTTAGAGAACTTACAGTATACTATTTTTAAGACTTAAGAATGTGTCTATACAGAATCTGTATTGTGTGTAGTCCTCCATTAGTATACATAAGATATGTTCCTAAAAGTGATAATCTATTGTTTTTACCTTGATCCGTTGCAGACTAGTTACTTCAAACTCATATTTAAATAGTCTGCTACCTTTTGGATTTTCCATAGACTTCTCAGCAACATGGACATCAGTCTATAAAATTGTGATAATAATAATAATAATAGTAATCCTAGACCATGTCAGGCTAGGAAAATCTAACCATAAATTTGGACAACGTACATGTACTACATTTTTGGCTTAAAATAATGATACAATCAAAAGAGACTGTAACTTTTACTGTTTTGGTCACTTAACAATTTTATTTCAAGAATTGCCCATAATTAACAAAACCTATGTCCCATATAAAAAGTTATGTACATGTACATACCAAGTGAACATTGGGATGGACACTCAACTCCTTGCATTCAACACTTTTGATCAACTTAAGAGACACCAGCAAAATGTTTGTCATGACAAAAGTATACTCAACATCTCCTTCATCTAACCAGGCCAAATTATCAGGACCAATGTGCATTGGAGAGAGATCTATGGAGGCAAGTAAAAGCAATATAAATTGTAAGTAAAGCCTGAATTCAGATCTGTAGGATATCCATTACAATTGGAATATCTGTATGTGATATTCACTGTAATTGAAATATCTGGATAAAAAGATATTCAGCTTTCAGAACGAGGCCATTAGGATGTCAAAACTCTCATCGGTTTCAACTCTATCAAAATTTGTTTACAATAATTCATATATCAGAAGATATAGCAGACTTTCTTATTGCTGTCATTAGTATTATTTAACCTACATGTATAACATATACAGTTTTGCAAAGATACTAATATACTACTAGTCTCTTTCTAGCTATTACCTACCTAAGACACATAGGAATTGGTCTAAATCATAATCTCTCTGACTAGCTATTATTTACTAATTGTTTACTTGCGATTGTTTGAAAAGAAACTTATTTCAGTTAACTTACAATGCATTTTCTTATGCAATTGTTCAAACTCTTTGACAAACTCTTTCATGTATGGATCATACATGACATCTTCATGAAGAGTGATCTCTAGTGGAGACAACTGTATATAGGCAACTGGTCTTTGGTATTCCTTGCCATCTTTAGACAGATCTTTCTCCCTCATGTCTAATCAACAAACATTTTAAAATAGAGAATAAACTTCAAACTTTGTATTGGTGCACACTTGTTTCCAATATTATAGTATCAATCTTACATTCTAAAACCTTGGAAATCAAATCATTTGCTGGTGTTCTTCCTTCTAGGGCATTTCTTAAAGCAGCATTGAAAACAGAAGACTCTTCAGAGGCTCTCTCATATGCAGGTTTACTAGAAGAACTAATAAAAAATAACTTTTAAAAAAGAGTTATGGGTTCTCCTTAATACTATATGCAACCAGATATATAACATATGATTTATGTGGCTTTCTTCTTGTGGGAGTGTTACAATAAATGAATTCATAGACAATGTGGTTGCTAAATTAAGTTTTAAAATTGTAAACTTCATTTATTCTTCACATTTTGAATTCAAACACACTTCAAGTGGCACAAAATGTGAGACTATCTCAAAATCTATGTTATTAACTTTTTAATAATTCAAAAACTATTAGACCCTTGACAAGGAGATTTGATTTATCCTATTTGACTTGAAACTTTAAATGCTGTAGTTCTTAAGTCAGCTTGTTAATAGACCAACTTTAAAACCTCCAAGTTGCCTGTGAATGATTTTGAAAAAAATCCAATATATCCAAAATTAAAGTATTCAAGTAGCTCTTTAAATTAGCTCTATACTTGCTTCAGTGTAACAAAGGTACTTATAATAATAATTATTAAAACAAGTAACATCAAATTCACAAATTTCTAAAGTAAAAAGATTATCTGATTTTGAAAAGTTGAACTACAGCTCTCAGTAAGTTGCCTACATAGCAGCCTTTTTCTGGGGTGAACCATACAAGTGCCCCACCACTTCCTGCTGTACAAGAGAATGTAATGCCTACCATATATAGTATTATACTAGTCAGTGTATGAACTAAAAAACAATAGTGTAACTATGAACTATCAAAAGAGAATGCAAGACATTTTAGAGAAACGTTAGTAAGCTAAAGAAACCTAATATGTAGATACAAATGACTAGAATACTGTAATATCAGATAGAAGACTAGGTAATAGCTGTAGGCCGTTACAACATTAATAATAAGAACCTTTTAAAGAAAGTGATGATACAAAGTGATAATTTAAACTTTATAGCTACAACTGTTCCTATATCTTGCACTTTGATGATGCAGTTGAGTGTTCTCTTCTCCTGTGTCTCTGCACTTTACTGACCCAGAGTTATCTCTTTTTATATTTCTAGTCTAAGTTGTCTAGAAGCTTTTCCTTGATTCTCCATATCTGTCTTTACCTCTAACAGCCTAAAACATCTCATAATCTATTGGTTTTACAATTTTTACTCTCTCGTTTAAAATTTCTCAATATCTAGTGGATACATAGTCAATACAATCATAGCTAATAGAGTACATCTATGGTATAACATGAACCATTCACACACATGTACAACCTTCAACAACTGATGTGGGGTTTGCTCATGCTTGCATAGTTAAATAAATGTCACTAACCAGGACCATATCTTGTAGATATTAGCAAAACCACACTCATTCTGAAAAGGTTTGGTAGGACCAATTACAGTTTCAGCATCATAACTTATAAAAAAATAAACAAATAATTATATTCAAGTATCATTACAGCTACATACCTCACTCGGCAACAGTCAAGGAACATGATTACTTTGCTTTTGGTTACTTGTAATCGATAAGATACAAGTTCAGCTGGAATGCATGCATCACAACTAATGGGTAGTGTGACATCCACTGGCATAATATAGTTCATGTTCTGGTAGCTAAAACCATGACCAGAATAATAAAATACAACATAGACACCAGAATCCAATAAACGACAGAAGTACTCCAAGATTTTCATTATTTCATATAGCCGCACATCAGAAAATGAAAATACCTTAAAACCAATTTTGTTGAGAGTATCAGACAAAAGCATAACATCGCTGTGTGGATTTGTAAGTGATTTTATTTCACCACAATCGTACTTCTTGTTACCAATTAAAATTGCAACTTTTTCTCTTGCTAAAAAATTAGAATATAAACACAAGTTATATTAACATGTTGTGTATAGTCACATTGTCACAACCTTTATCATAGCAAAGATCAAATTCTAGCTTTAACATATGCCCTGAATTCTGCAATTGTGAACTATTGGTATATTATAACTATCTTAAAAGAAAATTTTCACATTATGCTATAAAAACAACAAACTTATTTTACTCATAAGGTACTTGGCAAGTTTCTACCCCATAAAAATAATTGTTACATGGTAAATAGCTACCTGTAATAGTTTATAACAATACTCATTGCTTACCATATATCTTTCCATCTGCTGTCTTAAAGGACTGCTCAGCTAAACAAGAATACATTATTTATGTGTAAATATATATAAACCATTTAAGTAGGTAAGTTTAGTATTACTAATCACTATACACTAATATACTAGATAGGAATTATTGTTATTAATAAACTTGATGACTACCTTACCATTATGTTGAGCAGTTTGGGTTTGATTCATCGTCTTTGATGCTATGAAAAAATGTACATTATAAGGTCATATAAATATATAAACAATAACTTACAGTCATTAGGAACTCCACATACAACCTTTACTTTATCTGATGTTATTGACTCAGTTCCACTGGTAACTACACAGTAATATGAACCAAGCTGAAGGTCATTGATTGAAGACAATGGAAGTGTATCCAATGTTTCATTTCTGTAATAACAATATAACATGTAACATAATAATAAGTTACTTGTTAAATGACTCTTTTTGTGTATAGTTATAAATTAATTAAAGTATCACATTTTTGCACCAATTAATTAAATAAAGTTATAATACATAATGATTGCATGAACAAGGGCTTTCAACTAGACTATAATATACCTTAACTCTTTGTCATCATGATACCACTGATAATGTATCTCCATGTTTGATACTGCCTCACAGGTCAGATATATAGAGTCATCCCTCACACATACATATGACTTTGGCTGAGTCACAATACATAAACCTATAGTTTGTGATTAGTAATTCAACATGTATGGTACAAGAATTTTAAAGATATAGTATTGTTTGATGTTCTGTATCATTTTACTTTTTTCTATCTTTTTGGGTTCACATTCAACACTGACTACATTGGAAGACACAAAATCCTCCTCGTTTTGGGCCTGACAAATATACTGCCCCCAATGAGTGCATTGTAGTGATGTAAACTCTAACACTCCATACTCCATACATGTTTGATTAACTTTGATTTTTCGATCACCTTCATTTTTAAACCACAGATATTCTATTGGACTTTTTCCAACAGCCTGACAATGCAGTAGAGCATACTTTCCAATATAACCATAGACAGGTTTCGGCTGAACTTCAAACCAAACTATAGAGTACACAGAGAGAAAGAGGGGGATGGAGAGAGAGAGAAAGAGGGAGAGAGAGAGAGAGAGAGAGAGAGAGAGAGAGAGAGAGAGAGAGAGAGAGAGAGAGAGAGAGAGAGAGAGAGAGAGAGAGAGAGAGAGAGAGAGAGAGAGAGAGAGAGAGAGAGAGAGAGAGAGAGAGAGAGAGAGAGAGAGAGAGAGAGAGGAGAGAGAGAGGAGAGAGAGAGAGAGAGAGAGAGAGAGAGAGAGAGAGAGAGAGAGAGAGAGAGAGAGAGAGAGAGAGAGAGAGAGAGAGAGAGAGAGAGAGAGAGAGAGAGAGAGAGAGAGAGAGAGAGAGAGAGAGAGAGAGAGAGAGAGAGAAAGCTTTCTTACACTACAAAATGTTGATGAGGATATTAAAGTGGAAGTATGACCAGTTAAATAAAATTGCTACTTCTTTGTTGACTTTTTTAAAAAATAGGAGAATGCAATTAAAGTTATGGAAAGCAAAGGCTACAAATAAATCATTGTTATTATACTATACATGTACACTGTGATAGGTGTACTTACTGTAGTAATATATATGCATGTAAGTTTTTAAACTAACCAAACAGTATTTGGCGAAAATCACCACATTAGAACCATTAGACAAATTAGATGTTTACACAACATACTCAATGCCAGGTACAAGACATTGATGGTAAACAATAAAATTGTCTCTTACTTGAATGTACAATGACTTCAGCTTCATCAGAGACAACTTCTGTAACAAAACCATCTGTACTAACCACACAGCAAAATATCAAAATATCATGTTTGTGCCATGAAGATTTTAATACAGACTTCTCAACTCTTTCTTCAGAGTGCAAAGTTTCAGGGCGTCCTATATATGTATAACAGAACAAATTAGCAAAAGTTATGAATAAGTACTGTTTATTACCTGGTTTCTTTCTGATCCATTTATAAGTAATAGGTCTTCCAGATCGACTCATAGCTATACATTCCAATTGAAATGTTTCCTTGTAATGACATTCCAAATGAAGTGGTTGTACAACAATTTCAATATCTTTGTTAGCCTCACATAAATAATCTAACATAAAAGGACAAAAATTTTCACATCATGCTTTGTAACCTCACCCATGTCATAAACCTGTTTGATTATGAGGTAAAGTACTAGATGGTTTTCTCAATGGACCATTAAATACTTGTAGCCACGTACACATCATGTTTACTACATATAAACATACCTAATTGCGTATAAGATGAAGTAGTAGATTGTTTCCTTTCATGTGACTCTGTGTTAGCTTCCACCGCAGACTCTGGTAGATTTACTTTCTTTGACTTTGAGTCATGTCCACAAGTGTCATTAGGGGCTGTCCCTAACCAAATAAATAATTAAAACACAATTAATCCACCTATAACTAAATCCTAAACTGGTGACAACACTTACTATATGACATATATAATCATAATTAACCCAACTATAAGTGAAAAACTTTGCTTTTATTGAAAAAGTGGCAATACATTAGAATCTGGTCAAACAAATTTAGCACTGAAAAAATCACTGTCAACTTCAACTTATTATGCTATTATATTCATAGTGTGTCTCATTCTAGATACATCATCAACTTTGTTGGGGAAGAAAGCAAAGAAAGAAAAAACATACAGTAATTGACATATTAAAAAACTCACCTTTCTCCTTAACTACAGGCTTAAACCAAGGGAGTTGACGTGTTTGATTAATAGGAACAGGATCACTTGTTTCATCAATACAACACAAAAGTATCGTTTTGTCTTCACTCAAACGACAAAGGTGCTCTGTTGTATTACAAATCGAACAATGAAAACGTTCCTCAGGATCTTTTACACTATCTAAATAATGGAATTTGTCAACAACAGCAATGATACCTTCTTTAATAACTTCACGAATACGATAACACTCATTTTGTGGACAAGTATATAATACCTCCAGCCAACGAATAGAATCTATTAATAGAACAGCTCCTTCAGGATTAGTACAAGTTAAGCGAATAGCATTATGATGTTGTGGTTTGTCAACTTGTGAGAGGGTGAATTTTGGCTGAAATTGGCGAGAGAGAAGATTGACAACTAGCGCAGGGAAAAGACCTTGAGGAAGAGTCCTCTCACTCCATATTAAAACAAGAGGATCTACGTTTTTTTTGAATGGCTCTCTTAAAGACTCTAAATCATTGGTAGTTGATAGGACACAAGGGATGAAATACTCCATTGTCTTAAGAGGTAGAGACGGTAGAGGTGATATGATTAATAAATGTTCCATTAAAATCAAAAAATCATCAGCTGAGAACTCCTTCGAAAAACCTTGCGATAGAGATTCTGTCAATAAATTTTTTGAAAAGATTCCTCGTTTCTTCAGTTTCTCATGAGTATTACCACCAACATGAATTTTGAGTGTTTTCTTTAAGTCATCAACAGCATCAGCAAATGAAATACTAATCAACAGAGACAGTTTGTTAAGAAGTGGCTTTGGATTAAGGAAGACAACATTAGGGAGTACATCAGGAAAATAAAGGTAAATACTCAAATCATGATAGTACATTAAGGCAGCATTTACATCACCCTTATCCATTTCAAGAGCACTGCCAATACTAATACATTCAGATTTTCTAACAATAGAGCTATTAGAGGTCATTTGGTGCTCCTCTAAATCTAACTGAAATAAGAACCATCGAACAGGAATCTCAGCCTCAATATATGACTGACATATTTCAGAAAGAAATTCCTTAGCTATTGTTTGTCTGTTGATATCTTTAGCAATTATGTTAATAGGAAATATCACTTCCTCTCTTTTTAAACTATGTAAAATTAAAGCATCTCCATATTGTTTTAATGTTGTATAGAGTTTACTGTTTTTCTCATCCAAAGACTCACCAGACTCTCTTATCTTATCATAAAAGGTTCCCAGGACTAGAGAGAGTGGCTTTTTTGATGAACAAGGAATACCAGGTATATTAGGTGGATTGACAGATGTGAGCGAACGAAATGATGCTTCAATAAGTTGTAGATTAGTGATTTGTCGTTCCACTGGATTACCGATCACTTCTCCTTGAACACTATAATAAAATTTTGATAAGTCATCAAGTTTTTCGTTTAATCTGTGAGTGATAATATTCACTGAATTATAACGTAATAAAATAGGAGCAATGTCTAAAAAAGCAGCTTGACCTCCAGAGTCTACTGCATATATCCAGTGTGACTCCAAGAGAGGAGTTGATGTTTTCACATAAGGTAATCTCTCTAGGATTTCTTTGGTAGCATTAGAAACAGGAGATGGTAACAACTCTTGAGGTTGAAAGATAGTTTCCACAGATGCTTCATTCTTTTGTTGTTCAACATCTTGTGCTTCAACAGAAGAATTATCACTATCAGTATCATCATCTTTATCACTTTCTACTGTTAGTGATGAGTGTGGTTTGACTCCTTTCTTGATAGCTTCAGCAAGTATCTCCTTCAGTAAGTTAACATCTACCTTAATCAAAGGTGAGGCAGCTTCACCAACTACAAGAGGTGTAGTTGTTACCATTCTTACTTTAGGTACTTTCACTGCTGGAGTGCTATGATGATATTTTGGTGGATCTTTATTAAGTAATAGTTTCATAAAAGATGATTTTCCACTTCCTGGAGGACCAGAGACAGACTGTTTGGTCCATTTAACTTTGACATGTCCCTCTTTAAGAGCTCTTTTAAGCACACCAGAATAATGTTTGACACGATCATCATTACGCGTACGAATACCTGCATTAAGTAGAACGTTGTCATAATCTCCTATAATATAACATCATAATAGTAAGCTATTATGTAAATGACACAACTTCAGTGTGTACTTAAAATGTAATATTATATATTTTCTCTAAAATTTTATCACACTGTTTGAAAATACACTAAAATCATCAAAGACTCAAAAATAACTAAAACCATGTCTTGTTGTTTAAATTATTATGTAAAGGTTTTTTTGGTCAATGTGAAGCACATTACTGACATTAGTCAATATGTCTGATAATATATTGTAACTTAATGATCATCACAATAATTACAAGAAGTACAGATCGGCACTTAATTAAGATTATTGTGTCTATACTAATAGACAAAAAATGGAAGCTTAGCTCCTTGTTAGCTGGGGGTTAGGTGTTCCACCTACTCATCTATGCATCTTGTGCATTAACCTATCACGTGATTCATACTAATTTATCACTATCCTCTCAATAAAATAACATATGCTTAGTAAAAATTATTTCTTAAAAATGTTATGTTGGCAGTTTGTATATGCCAATCAATAATAACAAACTTGTCATTATATCTGTATAAACCTGCTTATAAATAAAAATATAATTGTAAAAATCATCCTATAATTGTTTGGAAGATACTGACTTTACAATGAAACACTAAACAGAGCTACAAGATCAGATAATTAGCAGTAGCATCACTTGAAGACTTATAGCTATACAATGCTAGAAATATAGGTAGAAAAGAAAAGACGTTTCCAGCACAATCAGACATACCTATCATGTTACACTCACAGTTAGTGTTAATAAAATTCATTGGTTGATGTATGCATTGGTGGTTAAAGGATGCAGTTTAATTTCATTTGTTGCTTTCAACCGTCACATACAACAAAAGAATGCAACATAGCAAATAAACACACACATTTATATAGTCAACACATTGTCTAAGATGATTATAGAACTTCTTGGCACAAGCAGTTGCCAGGCAGAAAAAGAAAAGCTTTATATGTGTTATATGGAAACAGCTACTAATCAAAATGTATGGCTATGAATCTCATACAACAATAGATTCTCTTGAACTTTGACAGCTTATGAATCTTATTAAAGAACAGTCTATGTTTATACACTATTAACATTCTTATAGTAAGAAATTTTAAAATTTCTTATAATTTGATATCCAATTACTTAAAGGATGTTATTGTGACCACATCAATAATAAGTAAACCTTAATAATATAGATAATATTGAAGCCAGCAGTATGCCATAAATTTATTGATCTATAAGTTCAGGATATAAGTATAGGGAATTAGCTAGAGATTTTTCAACAGAGGCAATGTCATTTTATCATTGGCCACACGTACTTTATGCTATGAAAGGCAATTATCCTAAATATGTTAAAACATTTGCTAATAAAATAAGATTTTTGTATTTCAGCGAATCTGCAAGTATTTCATGTAACAGAAATTTCATTTTGGACAACTGTATCATTGAACAATGTGGGTCATTCCTATATACACAATATTACAGTCTGCCTAATATATAAAATGACAGGCTGGCTTAAAATATTCTTATAGCTATTAAAAACATACTGACGAATACTAACAAATGAGATTACAAGAGCTAATAAAAATAGATCAATAGAATTAAATACTTAAACCTTAATTTCGCAACTGTTATTATTTTGTACACATAATTAAATTACATACCTAGCATTACATGTATTCATAATGTATAATACCTTCATATTTTGACAAAATTTTATCAGCTAAGTCTTTTCGATTTAAATCTCTTAAAATATCCACAAATTTAGTAAAAATACTAGCATCATGCCTGACACGATCCTTTATTTCATCAAGTATAAAATCAAGACGCTCTTCATTTGTATCTCTACTAGCCTTGTCTCTTACTCTCTTGTAAACATTCTCAGAGATGATCTCCTTAGCATAAAGTTTTCTTGCCAGAACAAAGGCATTAACACTTGAATCAATAATAACATCAGTACATTGAACTAAAGCTTGTATAGCAGAATTCATAATACCATCTAGAATGAAGACACAAAATATGAATAATATATATATATAGCAGCTACGATATTATAAAAAATTAATTGGTTAGTGATGTAAAAAATACCAGGCCCCTCCCATATCATTAATACAAGGTAACTGACATATTCTGACATACAGATTAATCATTCAGTAACCACTTACGTGATTCCATAGGTAATCTACCTTCTTTGATTAAAACCTTCTTTGAAAAGGAGTTTTTATAACTGAAAACCAAAAGAGGTGGAATCGTTTTGGGTTTCGGTTAATGTAATCTGCGCATGCTCAGTAACCTTATTAGGGTGGAGCTTATTGCTGGTCAATGAGATCATAGATAGTATAGACTACGTGACATAGTCTATACTCTATATGCATAAATGTTATAGACTATTACGCAATCTATGGTTTGTAGTAGCACACAATGGAGAGAGAAATCATCTTCCTACGTTGTTCTAAGGTCAGTCATTCACCTAATGCACAATATATGTATAAAGTAATATATATAGCTCAGCAGTTATGTGGAATTCAATAAAATGATACATGTACTACAACAATCTGTACATGAATACAAAAAATATCCCTGCTCTTATGATATGTAAGTACTCCATATATAAGTACTCTATATAATGTTATACTAAAAATACATAATATAATACTAGTACATAATTATGTATTAATAGTAACTATGATATGTGGTAATATTGATTAATATGTTTATTATGTTAACACTGACATCATTCACTAGTTAATACTATCTCTCTATAGACCACACTAATATCCCCTCATAAAATTCCTCTCTGTTTCCCAACCACTCCAACCTATTAGGGATTACATCGATACACTTTTGTCATATGCTTATTCCACATATCACAATGACCACCTAGACACTCACTAATTCCCTGTGAGTTAGGACAAACAAAGAAATAATGAAGAGAGAGGAGAACAAGTACGATGTATAAGTGGACTACATTAATTTGTACTGCATGTTTTTGGTTGTAGAACAGGTATTATTATTAATGTCAATATTTTAATATTAACAAACAAAATTGGAGTTTGTTTTTAATACAAACATTTTCCAAATTATGAAGTCAATTGATTTTTATTCATCTGATAAGAGGTATATATATATTTATGTATAATATATGAATATAATTGGTTAGTACATATCAATAAATTATGCTACTATTATATTGACACCTGATATATTCATTATGAAGAAATGGATCTTGTTGGTCTAGTATGTCTTCCTTATCTAATTCCACATCATAATTCCAGACCAAACCATATGAAATAGAACCAATCTTTACAGTGTTAGTTTGTCAGTTCTATCATAAGCTTTGTTAAGATTGTTTTATAGTTGTTTCATTAAGGCAAGGAGAAATGGAAGAAAACATGGAACAGTGTAAATTTCAGAAGTCATCGTTTCATTTTTGAAAATGTGTTAAATGAATACAAAAAATGTATCAAATGTGAGATGGAAAATGGGAAAAATTGCCAATGTGGTTTACAAAAGACCAGCCTCCCTCATCTCAGCCTAATACGAACAACTGTGTTGTGTTGTAATAGGTTGGCTTCAATGCAACACATTTTTTTCAGACAATTTATAAGTTCATACTAGCATTATTGTTAACATTTTGCCATTAGTATTCATTTCACCCTTGCATGTCCCATTATTTCCATTAACACAGCATGGAGCTCCCCTACCAGAGTCTATAGACCAAGCTAATAATCAACCACACATTGTGATATTTACGGACAATAATACATATGAAGATAAGCCATTAAATCAATATTTCATAGCAGTTGAGCAGTCTTTTGATGAATGTAGTAATGCCACTTCATTCATTTTCTTGTTGGCTTCACATTATATATTTAATATGGTATATTGTCTGAAAACAAATGATTTCTTAATGTTTCTTCACCACTAGGTTGTGCAGTTAGCTCCACAAATCAGTTTTAAGTGGAGGACAGTAACTAGTACACATTTTTCTGAGCTGGATCACCAATACAAGTCGTTGATATGAAAGACAACATTATGGATATTTGACTTTAAAAATCCTGCTGCATCAAAACATGATTAATAATTTAACTTGATAAAGTTTAGTCTACTTTGACAATACTTTGCTATTATCATATTGAGGTTTTGAATCTTGACAAATCTTTTGCTCTGATTTTGGAAAAAATATAATTTGTTTTGAAAAAAGAACGAGAAAGATGTTGTTATATGATCAACAAATTTGCTAAACAAACATTGCTGACAAATGTCATTGCATTCACATGTTCTGTTGACAGCTCCCATTTGTATACCAATTTGTCAATTCAACATAAACTTCTGTCATTGCCAATATTCTGATAACTTAACAAATAATGGCAGGAGTTGGTTCATTGTCCAACCAACTTTGCAACATTTTGACATATTTACACCATCAGAAGATGGAGAAGTGGATAAGCTTTCAAGAGTGTCTGAATCAACCTCAAGTAGATCTCCAAGCTATACCACTTACTATTAATTGAAGAAAGTGATTTTAGTAATATAGATTTGACAGGATTTGTATCTATGAATTAACAAGTATTAAAGTTAAACAAACATCATTGAATTCTGCTAGTGGTACATAGATATTTCCAACAAAGTACTTGCATCATAATAATAAAAGTACTACATATTATTCAAATTAAATTAGCTCTTAAAGCAAGGAAAAAGGTGATGCCAAGAATACTAAAATATGCATTAAATATTTGTAGCCCCATCCACATCATCTCTATTACATATAAACATACCTAATTGACTATATGAGATGAAGTAGTAGATGGTGTTATCAATAAAAAATTAGTTGCTAAATATCTTGATTTCTCCACTTTATCTTTTGAAAGATCTACTGGTGAATACTTGTGTAAATATTTCTGTTATGCTTGATGAGTTATATAATACCTTTATGTATTATATTTCTTCTATTTGGTTTCTTTTTTTAAGGTTCCATTGAATTTGAGTCATGTCCTGATACAAAAAAATAATTGATATCATAAATAGTAAGTTAAGACAGACACAAAGAAAACCAATACTTAGTAGATGTAAATCAGAGAAGTGATTTAGTAGAACTGAGAATACTAACAGACAATACTGACCCTAGACATATAATGTATGACAATATAATTATTATAACTTGAGCTGAGGTAGTAAGACGTTAACTCCCAGCACAATAATTTACTTGCTTCGAGTACTACAGCTAATATGACTCTTGATGCAATGATAGTAAGTACATAAACACACAATATTATAATATGATCTAGGCATAATTGAAGACATGTTCATTACTATCATATTAACCTGTAAATCAATACAAATTATTCTTTACACGTCAACATATCAGTAATATTAATACACTTAATAAATACTAATGAACATGTACTTTGCTATAACATCTCCTTTTCTTTATCTGACTGATCTATTACAACTTGCCCTTGGTCATCATATGCTTACACTTGTATTAAATAAGCATAGTAGTGGCCAGTGACATAATAATTGTACCACCAGCCACTGCTATGTTTATGTTATAATAAAAAGATAAAAGAATGAATATTAATTATTTTCATAAACTTACATGGGGAAATGCTCATGTATACCAGTATGTAGCTATACAACTGCTCTAATTGCCAGTGTATTCATGAATCATACCTGATACACATACTTTTTTTTTCCATCAGTTAATTCTCCATTGATGAAAGAGCCAGTCTAACTAAACTTCAATGGAAGACAAAATCAACATCAATTGTTGAGGATACACTCTTGACTATCATCTTCAAGTGTTACTTAACTTGTATGTATTCTGTTGTGTTAATTTACTGACCTTATTAATAACCTGCATTTGATCATGTATGTATCAAAATTGGGCTTGTTTCGATGGGGCACCGTTTGTGTCAAAACTGGAAAATTAGCATGATATAATTATGATAAATCATACATTATTTAGTAAATCATACATTATTTAATAAATCATGCATCATCTAGTAAATCACAATTTATTTAACGAATAATGAGCTTTAAAAGTAAATCAATTTTGACACAAACGGCACGCCATTTGTTTCATCATACCCAATGTCGTGTTCTAGAATGTCCTTGAATTACTTAGTGTATAAAAACCATTGATTTTGTATTGTTTTAGTTCAGTTGAGATAGTTGTTTTCGTTGAAGTCTAAACTGTTGAACTTTGCTACACAAAAGAAGAATTCTAACAGGTTATGAGCCCAGCGCCCTCTAGAACTGGGAAGAAATGAACAGAATCAAGAGCTGTCAATATCATTCCACTGAATAGATCGAATTACCCGACTTGAAAGATACAATGCAGAATGGCTCTGATGCGAGATGGTGTCTGGAGCATCGTAAATGGCATGGAACAGCTGCCAGATCCAGAGGACAGAAACCAGTACTCAAAGTTTGTTTCTCAGAGAGATAAAGCATTAGCAACTATTTCGTTGTCTGTGAATCCATCGCTACTGTATCTGATTGGTGATCCAGAAGATTCAGTTTGTGTGTGGAAGAAGTTGAGTTATCAATTTCAGAAAAAGACATGGGCTAATAAGCTGGTGTTGAGGCAACAACTCCATTTACTTTGTCTGAAAGAGGGAGACTCGGTGCATGAGCACATTAAAGCCATGACTGAGATTTTTAATGAGTTAGCCATTATTGGTAAGGAAATGTCAGAGGAAGAACGTGTGGACTACCTGTTGGCCAGTTTGCCAGAATCTTTTTATACTCTCGTTACAGCCCTTGAGGCGAATGTTGAAGTCCCAAATATTGAAATTGTCACTGAATGGTTGCTGAACGAAAAAAGAGAACAGACAGACCGTAAAAAGAGTGTGAGCAGTGAAGGGGCATTAGCTGCTAAATGACATACTAAATGACAAAGTCCTATAGAGTGTTACTGTTGTCACATAAGTTTGTTTCTCGGAGAGAAACAAACTTATGTGTAACTGTCCTGAATGAGCTAATCACTCATCTTATAGAACCAGACAATCTTCAGTTGATACAGTCAAAACAAAGGACAAGAAGAGAGAGAAGAAGCATATGATAAACAAGGCTGAAGTTACAGAGAATAATTTTGAATGTGACGTTGGACTGGTGACTACTAGTCAGGTATTAACAGCAAAGGGTACATTGAAGCCAGATTATTAGATCATTGATTCTGGAGCAATGAGCCATATTTGTAATGATAAGTGAATGTTTGTCGAACTCAAGTCATTCAAGAGGTCACATCAGTAATACTGGGAGACGATCACTGTTTAGTAGCAACAGCAAGCGGAGTTGTTAAGTTGAGCCTACTACTTCCAGGTGGCGTAACAAAAGGATGCCAACTCTATGACGTCCTTTATGTACCTGATCTGTCATATAACCTGCTCAGTGTATCCAAGATTACTGAAGCTGGAAAGAAAGTGAATTTCCACAATGACCTTTGTCTCATCAGAGATCAAAAGGAAAAAGTGCCATTGCGTTGAAGAAAAGGAACTTGTACTATTTGAACTGTGTTAATCACTACCACCCACCACGTGTTTGTATTGCTGAGAATGAGAGTAAGAGCATCTGGCATAGAAGATATGGTCATCTAGGATAAAAGTATCTACAACAGTTGGCAAAAGAGAAGTTAGTGAATGGGTTTAATTATGATGCAACGAAGTCTATGGAGCTTTGTGAGCCATGCGTTTAAGGAAAACTCCATAAAAGTAAATTTCCTAGTACTGGGAGGAAATGAGCTACGAGACCCCTGGAACTCGTACATAGTGATGTGTGTGGGAAATTGAAAGACAAATCTTTGAGTGGCAGTGAATATTTCCTGAGCTTTATTGATATGAAACCCATTTTACTAGGGTATACGTCTTGAAAAAGAAGGACGAAGTGTTCCAAAAGTTTAGAGAGTGGAGGGCTATAGCTGAAAGAGAGTCAGGACACAGGGTGATAACACTTCATACAGATAATGGAGGTGAGTACACTTCAATGGAGTTCAAGGAGTACTTGAAAGCGGAGGGAGTTAGACATGAACTGAGGATACCAAAGACTCATAAACAAAATGGTGTAGCAGAAGGGATGAACAAGACATTGGTTGAAGCTGTTCGTTCAATGTTAATTGGCACTAAACTCCCCAAAAACGTTTGGACAGAGAGTCTTTTGACTGCTGTGTACTTAAGAAACCGCAGCCCAAGCAAAGCTGTAGTCGGTATGACTCCTTTTGAGGCACGAAATGGTTATAAGCCTGATGTATCTTATTTGCGTGTGTTTGGATGTGCAGTGTATACTCACATTGAAAAGGATGAGCGATCCAAATTAGATTCCAAAGCAGGGAAATGTATTCTACTTAGATATGGTGCAGAAACAAAAGGATGTCGGTTCTATGATATAGAGAAAGAGCATCTATTCACAGTTGTAATGTAGTGTTTATTGATGAGATGGAACAACAGAAACTTGAGGAAAAGTTTATTGAATTAGAGAACCTTGACCCAGAAGAAGACATTGATAATGAAGAAGAAAATGAAATGAAAAGTGAGGAATTCAATGATACAGAAGAAGAATCAGTCGTGAGACGATCCCAGAGAGAGAGACAAAGACCTGATTATTATGGAGTTGGATTAATTCAACTGAGGTGCTTGACAAAGAGCCAACAACAGTGAGTGATGCTCTATCTAGTCAGGAAAAACAAGAATGAAAGACAGCAATGGAGAAAGAGATGCAGTTGATTTTTGAAAATGATGTCTGGGACCTAGTTGAGTTACCTAAACAAAGAAAGGCTATAGGCTGTAAATGGATATTTAAATGAAAACTGGTGCTGATGGCTCAATTGAGCACTATAAAGCTCATTTGATGGCTCAGAGTTTCTCACAGCAATATGTTCTTGATTATGATGAAACATTTTGTCCAGTAGTTTGTTTCGAATCATTACATACTGTCATTGCAATTGCTGTACAGAATAATCTTTGTTTGCATTAAATAGACTTCACGTCTGCATTTCTGAATGGTAACCTAAATGAAGAAGTTTACATGAAACAGCCTGAAGAATTTGTTGAAAAGGGAAAGAAGCAATTGTTTTGTAAGCTGAAACATAGCTTGTATTGACAAACAGTCTCCTTGGTGCTGGAACTCGGTGTTAGACATTCAGTTGAAAGGAATGGGGTTTGAACAGTCCAACAGTCATCGTTGTATTTATACCCTGTCAGGAGAAGAAACATTCATTATTGGTGTTTATGTAGATTGCTTAGAGTTAGGGCAGATATAGCAATATAAAGAGAGAGAGCCACTCTCCAGTCAACACGTTTTTTTTTGACAAGGGAAAAAGAATTCTAATAATGTGTACGTTATTAAAACGAATTTGAATCCAAAATTGAATCCTGACAAGTTACAACATACTGCCAGCCTAAAACCAACGGTCTTAAATGAGAGAAATGAAACAGTAATCAAAACAAATAAACAGAGTAATATGACAAGTGAAATCAACTATATTACACAATGATAACAATGACTTAGAGATTAGAGTCAGATGAGAGCAATAAAGCAATCTTACTCATTTAATTTATATATTCCCCTGCATCTCCTGACAGTAACAACACGAACTAATGTATCTTTTCCAGGGTGTACCTTGACAATTCTAGCCAGTGGCCATTGTGTGGGAACCATGCCATCTTCTTTGAGCAAAACTATATCACCAACTTCCAGATTCTTTGATTGGTGACACCACTGACTGTACTTGTTTAAAGATGTCAGATACTCCTTCGACCATCGCTTCCAGAAGTGATGCACAAGATTTTGACATAGATCCCAGTGTTTGAGTAGAGAGAGTGAATGGTATGAGAAAGCAGGGTCAAGGAGAGAGCACATTGATTGTCCAATGAGAAAATGGCCAGGAGTGAGTATCTCAATACCATCCTCATCAGGTGGGTTAGTGTAGACTAAGGGTCTGCTATTTAGACACGCCTCGATTTGAGTCAACACGGTGGTAAGCTCTTCAAAAGACAGTTTCACATCTTCTACAATGCATCTGAGATGGTGTTTGGCACTCTTGACAGCAGCCTCCCACAATCCACCAAAATTAGGACCATGTTCCGGAATGAAACGCCACTCAATACCGTGAGAAGAGCAGATATGGTTCCATTGAGTTGCTGCTGCTAGGTAACTGTAGAATTCTCAATCTCACGATTAGCTCCAACGAAGTTTGTCCCATTGTCACTCCAAATAAGAGTTGGATAACCTCTACGAGCAACAAAGTGTCTCAGAGTAGCAATGAATGCTTCACTTGTGAGGTTTGACACACCTTCCAAGTGGACAGCTTTAACTGAAAGAGAGACAAACACACAAATGTATGCTTTAATGATTGTAGGTTTACAAACCATACCATACTTTATTTTCACTGGACCTGCATAGTCTACTCCCACCTTCTGAAAGACGGAACCAGGAGTTACACGCTCCAATGGTAGTTGACCCAATGGTTGATGCTGAAGCTTGCATGAGTGACGACGGCAGGTGATTCACTGACGAACAACAGAACGTACAGTTTTTCTCATGTAGAGAATGTGAAAATGATTTGGATAGAGTAGAGCATAAGAGTGTGGGTCCAGCATGCAGCATATGGATGTGTTATGAACGAATAATGAGTTTAGTGATGAGGTGTTTACCATGTATTATGAGTGGATGCATCCTCTGATATGATAGATCAGATTCAGTCTCTCGTCCTCCCACACGTAGTAGACATTAGAGTCAAGGAAAGGACGAAGAGCTAGAATAGAACTACAGTTACTTAGAATGCGATTAGTCTTCAATGCAACTATGTCAGCTGCAAAAATGATCCTCTTGAATCACACGTATCCAGTACTCCTCAGCATCACCCAATTCTCTAACGGTGAGATTGGCTGAGTCAATACGGGGGTGACGACAATTGTTGACAAACCGCATGATCCATGCAGTCACATGCTGAAGGTGACTGAATGAGGAAAAACGATTTAGAGGAATGACTGGCTCTTGTATTTGTACTGGAGTTAAAAAACACCTCTCTTTCTTCTTCTTCTATGGTCTCGACTGGAATGTCCTGATGAGGCCAATTTCTAGTGTCCAGTTTTAACCACAGGGGGCCATCGCACCAGAGCTTGTGCTCCAATAGTTCTAAGGGAAAAATCCCACGAGAGGCACAGTCAGCTGGAGTCTCAGCTCCTATAACATGACTCCACCTATCTGGAGGAATCTGATCGACAATAGATCAGACTCGATTGCCAACATATGTCTTGAATTTCCTGGGGTTTCCCTAGAGCCAGTTGAGTACGATAGTACTGTCTGTCCATGCGGAAACATGTGACATGAGAACTTGTAAGGTGTCCTTCACATAGATGAGAAGACGCGCCAGTACTTGAACACCACAGAGTTCGAGACGAGGGATTGAGAGTCTCTTAATCGGTGAGACCTTTGTCTTTGACATCACAGAGATACGTGTATATGATCCAGTGAATCAACCATTATCAGGTAGACAACTCCTGAGTAAGCATTCTCAGAGGCATCACTAAAACTGTGTAATTGAACAGACTTGATGTGAGATTCCTTAGGAAAGTAATAACAAGATATAGATTTACCGTAGAGAGAATGGAGCTCTGATTTCCATTGCATCCAAATACTCTGAATCTCTGTAGGCACAAACTCATCCCAGTCCATACGTAATTCCCATACTCTTTGTAATAGAATTTTCATACTGATTATAGTAGGATAAAACCAGCCAAGTACGTCAAATACCCTTGCTATGTTCGAGACAAGAACCCTCTTGGTGATTTATGAATGGGAGGAGAGTTCAGGAATAGTGAGTTGAAAAGTGTCTGTCACAGTATTCCATTCTAAACCTAGGGTCTTAGTATATGCATTAACATCAGATATAGCATGAACAATACTACTCTCTAGCAATTCGTGTGGGATGTGTTCTAGTACCTGATTATTATTCCAGTTCCAATTCCTCAGTAGAAATCCCCCACATGTGAACAGGTCACATAGCTACCTTTGGAGGATGATAGCGGTCTCCACATCATCTGCTCCAGTTAGACAATCGTCGACATAGAACGAAGTTTCTACTGTCTGAGCTGCCATTGGATATTCGAGGGCGAAATCCTGAGCATTTTGCTTGACTGCCATGTTGGCAGCAAAAGATGAGGCAGCAACTCCAAAAGTGACTCTCGTCACACGATAGTCTCTGATTGCGTCTTGAGGTGTAAAAATACACTGAAATAAGCTTCAATACCATTAACACAAACTAATCCATATTGTATGGTATGTACTACCAACAGTACTATTACTCACCTTTTTTGTCTTTGGACAACCTCTCAATCTCTTTTTGGTTCTCTACTAATACTTTATCAGTAGCTATAGAACATAACTGTATATGGTATGTATTACTAACAGTACCATAGCTCACCTTCTTTCTCTCTGGTTAACTTCTCTATTTCTAATGTCTTTGCCTTATTCATTTTCTCCAATAGTTTTACCTTCTCTGTTTAAATTAGGTACAAATATAGTTATATCTCAAGTGATGTACGTGTACCTAATAAAGTGTTACTTGAAAACTGGTCATGTGGTTGATCCCTATCCACACTGGTATTATATAATATAAAAAGAAATATAAAAATCATTTTATATTTTGAAAAAAATATAGGACAAGGATAGATGAATGCCAGATATATTATGGTAAGAGGATTTCTTGGAAATCATTACTTGTAAAATAATTCAAGCAGCTAGGTAGAATTAATTTTGCAAATCATTGTCTTTTAAATACAAACATAAAAAAATACTTCAGCTTTGACTGGAACCTAGGACTTTATGATAACCAGTCAACTTTATGCTCTTAGTATCAACTAAGCTTTTGAATCATGGTTGAAAAAGAACATTATAAGGGGCTGCTAAAATGGACTATCATGGAGTATATATCAACTACGTGATGAGTGGTAGAAGCAACAAATATATTTAGTGAGGACTAACAGGATTAGATACATGTACTTTATAGTCTCTCCCTTACAGAATAACTGTTACTATAAAGTATGGTTTGTAGGTTACATGATTTATCATATATTGGATTTTGTAGAGGTCTGTTTACTGATATCATTACTTTCCTTCTCTTGTAAAGCATATAAATAAAAGGTGACAACAGAAATAACAGTTTGACAGCTAATTAATCAAAGCTAAATGACATTGTAATTTATAATAAAAAAATAACAAAGTACTACATGCGATAGCCTATATGTTACCTAATATGTTAGTGTAATTCCAATTGTCATGCTTATCACTACAATCAGTAAAGACTTGTACTTTTTGACTTATCAAACCCGACGCCTTTTGTGCTAGTTTAGTAGAGATTATTACCTTGGTGTGTGCATATAGCAATGTTATTAAAACATGGTGCTGTGTTAGTGATTTATTTAGTTTATCCCTTGTGTTTCCTCATCTTTATCTAGTTAAATGTAGTGATTTACACTGATATAGGCTTCAATATCATTAACACAAACTAATCCATATTGTATGGTATGTACTACTAACAGTACTATTACTCACCTTTTTAGTCTTTCGACAACCTCTCAATCTTTTCTTGCTTCTCTACTTATCAGTAGCTATAGAACACAACCATATATGATATGTATTACTAACAGTACCATAGCTAACCTTCTTTCTCCTTGGTTAACTTCTCAATCTCTCTTTGTTTCTCTATAGAACATAAGCATATATGGTATGTATTACTAACAGTTCTATAGCTCATTTTTTTCTTTCTAGTCAACTTCTCAATCTCTTGTTGCTCTACTAATACTTTGTCAGTAGCTATAGCACAAAAACATATATAGTATATACTCCTAGCAATACTATAACTCACCAGCTTTATGCCTTGTTGGCTCTCCTATCTCAAATCCCTTGCTCACTTTACCCATTAACTTCAGCTTCTCTGTTTACATTAGGTACATAGTTATATCTCAATTAATGAACATGTACCTGATAAAGTGTCAGTTGATGATTGGTCTTGTTGTTTGATGCCCATACTGGTGGTATATTCTGATGTACACAAACGAAAAAATAAAATTTGAAATATATGGGGCAAGGATAGATAGTATAATGACACATAATGTAACTATAGGTTATTGATGGTACTAATGTATTTGTGGTGATTTGTATCCTGAGCATGCAAAACCAAAAACCAGAATATCTCAATTGCCAGATTTGCCACTTAAAAATATTTAATAAAAATAAATGTTGTAAAAATGTAAAAGTAAAGTGAACATTGTATTTATTAACCTGACTAACTTATTAAAAAAAACTATTTTTGTCAAATTGGATCAGCTTCACTAATCACATGTACTAGCATGTATACTATTGCAGTAATAGTTAAATTACAAATGACATACCTGATTCTTTACCAAGGAATTGGCAAATTTCAATGGCAAGTGATTTCTTCTGTAGAGGACCCTCTAGAATACTGGTGATGTTGTCCCATGTTGCTGGAGTAGGCTCATTGTCCAACCAACTCTGTAACATCTTAGACGTTTTTACTTTGTCAGAGAAATTAGAATAATAAAGCATTTCAATGGTGTTAGGATCCACTCCAAGTAAATCTTCAATTTGTTCCCATTTATCAGTAATAGAACTCAGAAGCCTTACCAAAACAAGTTTTTCTGGTTTGTCAGCTGTGTAATAAAATAATGTATCAATGCATGTATATAAAACATATGTATAGGAATTAATAGTCATTATATACCGGTACATAGAGCAATTATCTACCTTGTTACATTGATGTATGGATTTACAAAGATGTTGACAAATACTATAATATGATCAGGTTACATTCTATATACGTTAGACACATTATGACTAGATAGTATAGAACTGTCAGTCATTTTGTTCTTAGAATATGACATGAATGAAATAACAGCTAGGTTGCCTACTTTTAACCAACGAGGGTATCTCTCTACCAAACCAAAAGAAAGTGACTCCCTGTTATACACTCACAAGTAGTTTTATACTATAAAGGTGAATGGACAAAAACAATAGATCAAAAGCAATTTGTAATGGCAGAAGATGGAAAAGAAAAACTAATAATCTTTTTTTGCTGTAGATAACAATCTCAAGATCATATCAAACACATAAATATATTATGTTGATAGTAACTTGCCCAGAATTATTCTGTCAAAGTTTTATACTTCAAGCTTTTAAGAATGGTCAACAGTTTCCTCTCACATATTGACTGCTACCTAGGAAGACTCATGATACCTACCAAAGAACCTTTGCATTGCTGAAAGAAAAGGCAGTAGATTTCCATTACACATTTCTCCTCGGGACTGCTACAAAGATCTAGGAAAACCCTTCAGAGAGATCATATGACTAAAAAAACTAAAGGACAGGTTTACATCAAACTCCATTACCTTAGAAGAACATTTATCAAATTTATTTGCTCATACCAATTAATAGACAGATTTAATTAATTCTAAGTATGTATGTACAATTACCAAAAAATTTCTCATAAATAAATTAATAGCCGAAATGAGAGTAGAGAAAACAAGTCTATCCATCCCACTTTATACAATAGTTAGTATCACAGTGATAAATAGATTAGATGACAAGGTATAGGAATGTTATAGACTCACTGACTCATCCAGCACAGCCATTTTTAAAATCTTTAGTGCCAACTCTTATTTGATTCCAATAAAATGCTCTAAATGAAACTTCATATTATATGTATCCAACCAACAACACAAACCACAATAATAACCAAAAAAACAAGTAAGCAACAATGATAGTATTAGAGAAATTATATTATTACCCTACAATCAGAGAGTGCAAATTCAAAGTCCAATGAGAGAGAAAGAGGACGAGTATGAGTGCCATGAATACACGTAATAGCTGAGAGATCTTACATCGAATCCACGACACTACTGAACTATAAAGAACATTCCTCATGGTTGCTAGATGAGAAGCGTGTCTCTTGTAGAAAACAGTAGCTGATGGACCAATGCCACCTGCGGTGAAAAAACTAAGGGAGTAAAACAACCACTATGGTTTATCAATCATCACTAAAGCAAAACAATACATCTATTCTTATCAAGAGAGGCAAATTCATCAATTATCTTATCGTAGTCCAGTTGCTGTGCTACTTCCTTCTCTATTGCCAAATCTGAAAGGCGATCTTCTGCCATCCTATTTTTGAGACAAGCCTTAATTCTTTTGAGAACAGAAAAAAATCGTTCACTTTCAGTACTAGTCACCGCAATTGTAAGCATAATTTTAGATAATAAATAGAGGGTGTTGTAAGCTTGTTGACAACTGTAAAGATAACTTCTAAAGGTTGCCAACGTGTTAACAGTAGACTCACTAGACTGAGACTCTAATACTGTCTTTACCAAGCTAGCTTCTACCTCCAGTGTCCCAGTATCAACAGCGTACATCTCAGCAAATGACTCAAGATCAGTACACAAGAGAAAATTCAATGATGTAGGTGTACAAGCTGATACCCCCTTCATGATGACAAGATTACTATCTTGAAATCTTGCATTAAGCTCATAAAGAAACTTATCAAGGACAGGTAAATAAAACTGAACTCTGAATTATTCACTTGTTGATAGACTCTCTCTAGTTCTGAAAGTTTCATAACCTATACTATCAGCAAGATGACTTGGTCTCTTTCTTTTTCTTGATGTTATCTGGATTGTAACACCATGTAAATTAGCAACTTCTGTGGCATAATCATAAACTTTTTGCCAGCACTCAACTGTGCAATAATCTGTCAGTAATGATTTAGTAGCAAAAGCAAGCTCAGAGGCTAGAGAAAGATCAATAGAAGAACTTGGGAATTGATCAGAAAGCTGTTTGGTACAAGTCAGAATGCAGTTGAATGTAACTAATGCAACAAGGAAGGAGAAAGACTTCAACTGATGATCTAAACCTCTTGCTTGTAATTGTTGGGTGTAAGTGGAAGATTCAGCTACTTCTACAGTAAGTATAAGAAAGTCATATGTACGACAAACAGCATTAACAGCAGCATAATGGCACACCCAGCGAGTATCAGAAAGTTTCTGTAATTCTAAAGGCTGTTTATGATGATAAATTTGTCGTTATTTTTCCAAGAACAAAACATGAACTTTAGACAACACAAACACATACAATGCTTCAAGTAAGCCAAAAAATTCTGATACAGCAGGTACAGACTTGATTGAGTCTACCAATACAAGATTAAGGATGTGAGCATAGCAGTGTATGTATACTGCATAATGAGCAAACTCTTTCACGTTTGTACACGTGCACAACAACTGCTCATTACACTAGCCCATCATATCCGTGACTAACCATCTTATTCACATCAAAGTCGTAGCTAGAGACAAGTTGCCTAATATATTTAGCTAAACTAGCTGCATTCATATGTGTGAAGACTCAAAGAAAGGGTGAGGCCAACAAAAATTATTTGTTACAATCTGCGCATGCTCAGTATACAAAATTAAGGTGTGGTTCTTTTGCAGTCTACTTGCACTCAGTTGAGAGAGAATTTTGTTCCACGTTAAGTCGTTCCTAATACATAATACATACAAATATATATATATTTTATATTTAGCTCAGTAGTTATGCGGGGTTCAACAAGATGATGATGCATGTATTACAAAAGTCTGCAAATGAGTACAACAGAGGAGAGTCAATTCATACAATATCTATAATAGATAGTAGTACTATGTTAATCCATCCATCCATGCATACATCCATGCATGCATGCCTAAATACATACATATAATATACAATATATATATATATATATATTATATATATAATCATTATATATGGGTTTAACATATATAATGATAAGCCCCAAACCTTAACATTATGAATTCATACACAATTATTAATGATATTAATAGTGTGGCAAGCTTCTGTTTTTACATTGGGATGGGAAGGAAGAAAGCCATCCAACGTAAGGTGGAAGCAAAAGGTCTACTAGCCAGACTGTGATTTTAATTAAGTAAGTTTGAAAGTGGGTGCAAGCTGGATGTATTCTCGGTTGCCTCACTGCATCTATTTGCAATGAATGAATGATATATCTCAATGGAGGATCAGCATTGGACTATAGCATTGTTGTCATATACCACATAATGGTACAAGGGGAGGTGTCAATTGTGCTTTTGTGTGGGTAGAGTCATTGCTCTGTTCTGAAAAAGGGGGTGTTACAAACCTGATTTTCTCCCTGGTTATGTTTCTTTTGTTGCTTATTATACTATCAGGTGATGTTGAACTCAATCCTGAGCCTATCAATCAAAAATGCTGCTACCTATATTGAACTAGTCAAGTCCTGTTTAGCAATGAAAAATGAACCAGCTGCCAAATACATTTTGAAATATATTTCAAAGAAGACATCAGAAGTAGATGCTTTGACACTTCATATTTCTCCACAAAAGACATATCCTAACTGGAAGGAATTATCAGAGACTGAGCAACAGGTGGTGAAAAGCAGACTAATAGATGAATATCTTGATGTAAAGAAAGCTTTTACATTTTTTGTTAGCCAGGTTATGCATTCATTTAGTGAACGTAATGTTAAAGAAGCGTGTGTTCAGGCACTTGCAAATAGCTTTGTTAATAATAAAAAAGTGTTTTCTTTTTCTAAAGACGATGACTTTTACGTAGTATTTGCTGAGTTAACTAAGCACTGCTCATGGTTCAACTATGGATTGCTTAAAGTTATTATAGAATGCCATGAAAATGACGCTGAAAAATTTATCTCAAAACATATGAAGGCCAACTTGTCCCTTACTTGGATCGTTCCATTTTTGAGATACCATATGGTCCTCCTAGTGATCAACCTCAGCATACAAAAGTAGTTTTCAAAGTATCTGAAGAACTCTACCTAACTGAACAAGAAATAAATGTTATCCAACAAGAGCTTGCAAGATTAATAGGTTTTGAATATAACACAGTGATCAATTTTGAAAAGACTACAATAATGGATGTATTGAGTTAGTATTTAGTCTTCCCACAGTGATTTTGGAAAGCAGTTCCCATGAATCTCCTCTGTTTACACATATTTTTGGGGAAAAATCAAAAGGAAGTTACAAAGTCAATATTGACCTAATGTCTCTCTTGTGAGTATTATGATTTTAGTAGTTTTAATGTTGTATGCAATTTCTATTGACTATTGAACTTTTTCTGAGATACTAGAAGTATCAATTGCTAGCAAAGTTTTGGAGGAAAAGGGAAAATCACTCAGACAACTTTCTCAGTCTTTAGAAAATGAAGTAAAAAAGAAAAGTCAGTTTGGTTTATTTTTAGGTGGCGAAATAGAGCTTTATTTATCTCCTGGTTATAAGAATTATTTTGATCAAGTAAAAACAAAATTTCGAGACCTTACTCATACTATTATACCTCTTATTACTGAGAGCATCCTTTCACTTGAAGAAGTCAAAACGTTTCTTGGAACACGCTTCCACGAATTAAAATCTCATCTGTCAACAGCTGTATCATTTGATGATGTTATTGTGTTAATAAAAAAAGTGTACCCTAACTAATATTACCTGTTTGGAGGCAATTGTTGACCATTATAATATTGAAAATGTCAGACATCATATTACAGCTATAAATCAGCAGTTGATTAGATCTGTGGGACGTTTAAACACAGAGTATTGGGAAGTAAGGGTCCTACAGATTTTGGTGTAAAAAAAGATTTTACGCCTAGAGTTACTCATGGGATGATTTTACACCAACACAACCTGGAGTAGATCATGGGACAATTTTAAATCAAAACAACCTTGATTTTACTCTAGGACCAAGTTTATACTATTGTTTTAGTTTAAAATCCCTCAGTAAAGTATTCTATCTTTGTATTATTCTGGGGTAATTTTACACGAATTGGCTAGTTAAAGTGTTTACTCATTTAACTTCCTTCCACAGTAATTTCCTTTTCTATTATATGGCACAATTTTACACTAGTTGCCACCCTCAACTGGAAATGGTGTAAAATTACCCCATATAAAGTAAAAGCTATACATTCAACTAGAAGGAAGATTTTAACATTGACCTTTGAACTCACTTAAAATCTTCCCATGATAATAATCCGACAATCAATTCAAGAAGACTTTTACACGAGGATCTTCTAATCTTGCATGTGTAGTGGGGTGGAGGTGTGGTATATGTTTGGTGTGGCTGGGACATGCATGCAACCGTTCAAGCGCAGCTCTATTAGGGTGGAACTAGCCTAACACGTGTGTTGTCAGGCGGTAAAGCTATAGTGATGAAGTCCTAATCATTTGTCTGTTAATAAAATGTGACAGTGATATTCGACCTGCTTTTTTAAAAGCAAACAATATTCAGAGCTATGGCTGTGATGGAAGAGCAAACCTTCTTTTGCACCAAGTTGCCCTTTTATTTGCCGGATTGCTCTACCTGGATGGATTGTGTTACTGGTTCTGATTTTCATCTTCCAATTCATCAGTTTCATTTAAACTGAAATCAAAGGCAGGCTTTGAAGAGGAGAGAATGTAGTAGTTCATCAATGAAAATAGATGTTAAACTTCCTACCGGAATAGCCATACTTATATCAGTTAACCAGTGCGTCCTTGGCAGATCATTATACCTCAAGATAGAGAAAGTTACTGGCATTTCAAAACTTATTCAGATGTTATTTTATCGAGGATCTTTGATACAACCACATGTTCCATTATGAGATTATGGGCTGAAGGATGGAGAATGTGTTAGTCTACTTGTTAAAGATGTAGGAGGTGGAGGTGAGGGTGGCAGTGGAGATGGTACATTTTTGTACACTAATTGTTTACTTAAAAATAATTTTCAATTGAAATGATGGTTATCATAATTAAATTGTTTTCAACAGAGTCTGTAGACGATGAGCTTACCAATGAATGTGTATCCCGTGGAGAGTATGCTAATGTCTTTTGTGATGTATGCAAGTCATCAAGGTTACTGCATGACAATAAATGCATGTTGATCAATATAATAATAGCATTTAAAGAAAAATTAGACCAATATTATAAGTCAGCAAATAAATTACTTGTAAAATTGAGTACTTTAGTATAATATAGTGTTACCTCTATGAATATGTTTTTATACTTTTACCAAACCTTAATGAAATTTCCTGTGAAATATTTATAGTATATTGGTTAATACACTGAATGATCTGAAATATGACTGTGACTTTACCTATTAGGAAATACCACAAAAACAGCCATCTGAGTCTGACAAAAACACATACACCCACTCTATGTTATTATAACATGGAGGATTTGTAGGATGATATCTTTAATTCATCGTGAGCTGAAGAATCATTTCAACATGTTATGTTCATTACAACTTTGGCTGAGAAATTCTATCTTAACTCCTTTAAAACTTTTCAAAAAAGTATCATAACTGCTTTAATCGAAGGAAAGGATACATTATAGTTGTTCAACCAACAGTAGTGGTAAAAGTTTATGTTTTCTTTTTCCACCTGTTTATCTAAACAAGAAGGCTATCATTTTGACTCCAACCATAAACTTAATGCAAGATCAGGTGCATAAACTCAATGATATTCAAGTACCATCTGTATTTTTAGGATCTGCTCAGCTTGATAAACTGGCTGAAGTGTGTGCTTTGAACCCAGACAGTAAAGAACAGTTGATATTTGTCACTCTAGAGTGGATAACCAAGCTCAGTAATCAGATGAAGTTACATTCCCTTGCACATGGTAATAAATTGTCACTCATTGCAATTGATTAGACACATTTGTACAATGAATGAAATGACTTCTGAAATGCATTTAGTGAGCTACTAAGATTAAAGTCAGACTTTCTAAATGTTCCAATTATGGTCCTGACAGTAACTGCTACAGAAAGTGTGGAGAATGAGATTAAGTTACTCTTACGAAATCCGGTAATCAGTAAATTTCAGTAAATCGACCTAACATTACCTTAAAAGTTGAAGAATAAGTAGTGATTCATCATCATTAGCTGCAGTTCTGTTTACAAAAAAGACAGCAGAGATTATAAATTCAATGCCATCTATTGTATATACAGATTTTATTTCAGACATTGGACCAATTGTAAGTGCATTACAAGAAGTTGGAGTAGATGCTGTAGGATATCATGGAGAGATGGATGCACCTTCTTGACATGAATCTTGTCAAGTGGAAGTCAGGCCAGGTACAATCAATTGTAGGTACAAAAGCGTTTGGCATGGGAACTAATCAACCAAACATTCGCCATACTGTTTGAAATAGAGTCCCTGAAAGTTTACTATCTTGGGCTCAAGAGTTAGGGTGAGCTGGTAGAGATGGCCAGCAAGCATGTGCAACAATACTGTATCGTAAATCAGACATCTCCCATGCTAACTCATGGGTATTGAATAATTTAGCTAATGCAGAAAGGTGCAATCGAATTTTGACAGGATTTTCCAAGTCATGGCAATATGTTAATGCCCATTTAGCTGGAGTTTGCTGTAGAAAGCTCCTTTTAGCCATATATGGTGAAGAAAGCAGTTCAGCAAATGCTAGTGGAGATTGTTGTGATGTATATGTAGCAACCATTAGGAATGACATTGACTTGAAGGATGAATTGAATGTTTTACTTAGTGCCTTATCTCAGCTTGGATGTAAAGATGAAGTTAAAATTGCTGAATGGATCAGGGGATCAAATATTGCATGGACCAACACATATGACAAGACATCTTTTTCGTATTGAAATCATAAAGGTAGAAGTAAGTATTTCTGGAGGACATTCATTAAGCAATGTCATGTTCTTGGTTTGGTACAGCTGGAACTGAAGTCAATGATTAAAGGTAATGGTGCATATTTAGTAAATGGTGTTTACTATGGAACTGAAAAGGGAACTCAGATAATTAATAGCACTGAACCACTCCTTCTACCACAAGAAAATAGTAGCACAAAAGGCAGTTGCACAATAATTCACACCAAAGCTCCTGTTCAAGTACAGATAATAATAAGTTAAAAAGAAAGCGACTTGGAAAAGTTTGTAATATTTTATCTGTAGTTAGGAAGCTTCTATCAGAGCCTGAAAACTGGTTTAAACTTGAAAGAAAGGAGTTATCAGTTTCCTGGTATCCTCCCTTTTGCTTCATCAAAACAATTATGGTATACTGAAAATGTATTTAACCTTCAGCAGTCATGTGATGACCCTGATTTCATATGAAAGGATATTCAACTCTCAAAAGGGCAGCTGAACAAAGATTGTCTAATTAATGTTCAAATGAGTGGAGAGAACAAGGAGGTGTTGTTTTGCTCTGCGCCTTGTTTAGATGTTAAATATTGCCCTGAAGAGGAATGTACCCATGTTGTTGCTATTAGAGACAGAAGGAACTGTCCAAGCATGACATTCCGTTAATACAATCAAATGATTGTCCTGTTCAATTTGTATACATTCATCCAAAGGATAAGGAAGATAGAAGATGTTGAATTGGAGGGTTAGTTCGTTGTCAAAAATCGTCATCTGAAAATTTGCATAACCATAAAATAAATGCTCCAAGCAAAATGGCACAATGTGTTAAAGAAAAAATTAGTAATGCCATATCTGTAAACCCATCACTGACTCCCTCTGAGATAGCATGTGGAAAAGGACTAGGCTTTATACCCTCAGCCATCTATAGTGCTAGCTGTCATACAGGCAAAGTGACACAACAGATATGGAAGACAAAACAAATGAGAGGTCTTTTGGATAAGAACTGGTCACTAATGTTTTTTGAAGAGATGGCTGATGTAATTGATAAGGAGGACAATGAAATAGGTGATTCTGATGATGAAGAATTAACAATGTACAAAAAGCACGGTAGACCCTATCTTGTGTCAACAGGAATGGAAAATGGAATAAAATATATTTTCACTATGTCGGCGTTTATGTCACAGATTGCCAGTCAACCAGATTTTATTCAATGTGACATAACATGTGATAGTTCTAAAGAATATCCTTATATTTTTAATGCAGTGGCTTTTGATAATTCCTCAATGGAATGGATTGTTGTAGCTCGCACTTGACTAGATGCTCAAAACAGTGCAGGATATGCTCTGTGTTTTAAGAAACTGTTTGAAAAATGTAAAAGCAGTAGAACTGATTTCGAGTTAGAAATAACACTTCAAGAAATTGTTATTGACTGGTCTGATGTAGAAATCAAAGGACTAAGATCAGCTGTGGGAAAGGAGATGGCTGATAAACTTATTAAAGGATGCAAAGTGCATTGGCAACGTTCATGCTAGTGTATTGCTGTAAAGGTATCATTATCACAACAGAGAGAAAAAGAGAAAGGATTGTTTTTAAAAATTTGTTCCAAAATTCAAGTACTCAAGAGTTCTACCAGCAAAATTGATTGCTTTAAAACACTTTGCAATGTTCAAAAAGTAGTGCAACTTCTTGAAGTATTACCTCGACTTTGTGATTTTGAGGATGCCAAATTTATTGTTGAAAATTGCAATTGGTCAGCTGCAAAAACTGGGCTCAATGATGGGCTAGATGTGATCACCTCAAGATGCTTAGTAAATCTTTTTCAGTAATGAAGATTGACCAATGGCAAGCATGCCCTAGCAGTACCAATGCTGTGGAAAGAAGGAACAAAGACTGTAAAAGTGATTCACTGGAATGTCACAAACTATCGATGATAAAAGTATATAAAATAGATAAACTTGCTTGCTTAAAGCATATAGCTGCTAAAAAGGGAGTCACCCTATCGTATAGATCTAAAACAGAGGAAGCAAGAAGAACAGCTGCTGCCAATAAACAATCATAACGATTGGCGAAATCCATACCAGATAAAACTTGTCAACATGAACCTCCAGATTGCGTCGACAACTTTCTGTCAGATTCTTCCTCTAGAAAATGAACTATTGACAGTTCTGAACATTCTTCGAACAGCAAACTACCGAAACACATATGTGTAAGTGACGGTATTGTTGAATGTATTCCAAATGCTCATCCAGAAATTATTGGAAAACGTGCAAAAATGAAATTTGTTAATGAAAAAGAACAGGAACAATGGTATGAAGGAATTATATCCTCATATAATGTGATAACTGGCAAGTACTCTGTGTACTTCCCATATGACAGAGTTACAGAAGAGGTATCATATGATGACAAAGATATGGAAATTATTGACTGATGATTAATTACTGATCTTATTAATATTCAATTCATTATAGTGTTAAAACAGTGTTATGAACTGAATTCATTCATTTACTCAATCATATAGACCATTAACTTTCCACCACAGTACTATTGTTTAGTATTTTATAATGAGATAATTTAAGTGAGTTCAAAGGTCAATATTAAAATCTTCCTTCAGTTGAATGTGTAGTTACACCACATGCAGTTGAGGGTGGCAACTAGTATAAAATGGTGCCATAAGATAGATATTAGTTTTACTGTGGGCAGAAGTTAAATAAATAAACCCCTTAATTAGCCAATTGGTGTAAAATTACCCCATAATAATACGAAGATAGAATACTTTATTGAGGGATTTTAAACTAAAAACAATAGTATAAACTTGGCCCTAGAGTAAAATCAAGGTTGTACTGGTTTAAAATTGTCCCATAATCTACTCCAGGTTGCATTTGTGTAATATCATCAAATAATTAACTCTAGGTGTAAAATCCTTTTTTACACAAACTTCTGCAAGACCCTGCAAATCTGCACATCAATTAAACAGAAGTTAGACTAATTTGAAAAGAAGTCTACCAATACTGAATGAGGCAAGAAGAAAACATTGCTTGAGATACCTGGACATGTTAGAGTAAGTTTTCTTTTAATCTATGTGTGGTAAGCTGTATACATATTCAATTTGAGTTATTATTTCTGTTAGGCCTTTTTTTACTTAATTTGAAAAAAGTAAAACCTTATATGTATATATGTATATATAGTGCTGTAAAACCTTTTTAGTTTTAGTTCGTTATAGTTCGTTGTAGTTCGTTGTAGTTAAGTTAGTTCTCTTGTTAAAAAGTTCTGTCAAAGTTGTTTTCATCGCATGCTCGGCTACAACAGTATGTAATTGTTATTTATTATGTGTTGCTTATAATATTGCAGCAAGAAACCAGACGAATTATAAAATACTATTAACAGAAAAATAAATTTTTAAAGGATGGCCAACTGAAAATGGTTAGATTATGTTGAACTGTATGTCAACATCTTACTGTTATATTTTATATAGAAAAACTTACCAAAGTAACAAGATCAAGGTATAGTTGACATTCTTGTGAAAAAAAATGAAAATACTTAATCCAGAATTCTGATATCAGATATAGGGCATGTCTCTAATTCGTTTTATTGTATTACCCGTATGTGTTTTGGAGGTGCTACTAATCACTTTTACAGATCTAACTGTGACAGTGTGTCTGCATCCAAAAGAGGTAAAATAGCTTTACCTCTTTTGAAGCAGACACACTTTCACAGTCAGATCTGTAAAAGTGATAAGCAATGCCAAAGGAGGAGGAAGTATGAACACAAATTCATTGTGAGACCCTTTGCTTGGAGATCAACAGACACAATTGAGTTTATCAAATTGCTTGATAAAGTATTTCACAACAATAATTCAGCACACTTTAAAAGGCAAATTAAAGAAAGGGTTACTGGCCCATTTTCAGCAAAGGAGAGAGCAAGGAACACTTTGCCTACATTGGCTTGACATGTTTTGAGGATGATGTCATTATCAGTAATATTATATTTAGTTTATACTTATACTAAAAAAGTTTTTGTTATTAAAAAAAAATTAGTTATTCAACTGCTACTACATACTGTCATGATTATTAAATTTTGTACCAAGGATTGGTCACTGTTAGACTATCAATAACATGTGCAGGATAGCATTAGGATACATCACCTATTCTCTACATGATCAATGTAGGATATTGTGCTCTATGTTGCCAATCAACACCTCAATGATACTAACAACTAAATGATGACAAATATGTCATGATAGTTGAACTATCATTAACAAACAACTCAACACAAAGCATCCTTTTGCTACAGAAGATGACAAACAAACTTCACATCATTGCAAGTTCTTTTTTCAGCTATTATTGATAACAAGTCCGTCAGCATGGCATGAGGGTTCATGCACATGTGTATTCCTAGTTTACATGTGTAATTTAAAGAAAGAAGAATCAAGTAAACACATTGACTGGAGATTGAACTAAGGTCTTCCTAACTCTCCACGTTTCTCTACCACTGAACTAGCGAGGGTTACCAACCTCCCAGTTTTAAAATAAGTGACATCATTAGTAAGATCAACTAAATCACTTCAATCATATCCATACTAGTACATGTACTACATGTATATGTAGTACTAGTACTTTAACAATTTAAATAGTATTACTTACCTGATCTACTAGCCTGTACTAGGAACAAGTTATTTTTTGATCTTATAATATTAAACTGTTGTAGATTTAAAGACAAACTAGGAGTGCTATAATAACGACAACTTCCCACTACCAACTGACAATACTCTGAATCAGGAGTGAATTGATTGTTAGATACCGTAGCTAGTCTCGTCTCCAGCTAGTAATGCCCCAAGTCTTTCGTCCGTGGAGCGAGCTCGACTGGCAGTTGTGTGAGCATGCTCAGTATGGACCTTAAATTATAATTAGGGTGGAGTTTATTGATTTGCAACTCAAACGGAGAGAAGTTAATGATTTCTGACGATCACTTTAATGTTTTATAACTCTCTCTCTCTCTCTCTGTTAACAATATAATCAATCATTTTGTAAAGAGTACAGTAAAATGAAAAGTATTGTACATTATAACTAGTTTTTATTACTGTTCAGTGTAATTGTATATTGTATATTGTTACAGATAAAAATGGAAAATTTTCAATAAAAACACCAAAACATCTAATATTTCCATAAAGTCACAGACACTGAGAAAGGTATTATTAATCATTTATAATCTACCTATAGTGATAGACAAACATTCACTATAGAGTATCTCTGGCTACTAATGACCTTGAGAAAATGATTTGCACAATTTAAAACGCCTTTCAAGCCCAGAAATTAAAAAAAATAGAACACTAGCTATCTAGGAAAGTTGCAAACCAGAAATCTTACATAAAGTGGGAGTCATTCTTCGTATTCTAACATGACTAACGTCATATATATAGTTTGTCATATTATTAACGAACATTAGTAAAACCGTTCTCCAGCTACTGCAGAAAAGTTCAGAAATTATTGAAATTACCTTTGATAGTAAAATTTAAAAAAGAGATGAAGAGACAGATCCAAAGAACTATGACTCATCAAAACTCTACAACTACGATGTCACACCAAAATACGTTGCATAATTAAAATTCCACTAAACCACAGTCATTCTAACGCGAACAGAGTAATATCGCTTCTTCTGATAAAATTATTTATGTGTACATACACCAACTTTTATTTCCAAGTCTCTGAAGAGTTTTATGCCAATAATTGCTGGTATTTAAATGTATTACTATCAACAAAAAATAGTTACCTAGCAACCAAAAGAATTAACTTTTGATTACAAATTCATGTATGACATGTATTGTATATAAAAATTAAAATATTGTTTGCTGAGTATGTACTTACTACATTCAATTATAAAAAAATGAAAGATAGTCTGAATCAAAGTTTGAAACATCACAATAAAATTATAAATGAATTAAAATTAATATATTAAAGAAAAGTGAACAGAACAGCACTAACTCATATGACATAATTAAGACAATATTAATATTCCAACTTTCTGAACAAGTGTTTATGATAAATAACACATTGTCTCATAGATACCACTAGGAGTGGAGTCAATAATATAGATACATGTACAAGGATATCTCTTATAACAGATAACATCACAACAATTAAGTACTAACCATTGTTAGATTTCTAGATAAAGAAGATTCATATAATTACACAACATATAAAACCACACCCTCAATTATTATATCAATATATGCATACTTGCTCAAGTCACCTTGATCTTAGTATAAATAATTCATATATCATATACATAGATACATTAGTGTATGTGGTCATATTTTGTATATGTTAGTAAGGACTATAGGATATTTTATGTATTTTAATATGTTATGTATTAAAATATGTAAAGAATATCCTACATATATATTGCCAAGTCCCTCAATGCAAGCCAATTAATCATGTAGGGGCTCAGTGACGTCTTAGACTGACCTCACAGGGAAAGGTTGTGTATCTGTTACACTTAAACATGTCATCAATTAATTTTCAGAACATGCATCCACAGGAATGTATAAATTTCATGAATAAATAAGCTATTACTAGTAAAATATCTATCTGCATGGCATGAGGCTTCATTCACATATGTATTCCTAGTTTACAATGTATAATTAAAGAAAATTATGAACTGAACACATTGACTGTATGGGGATTGAACTAATGTCTCTCTAACTCAACTCCTCAATTAGTTTTGCTCTACCACTGAACTAATAATTATTACCAACTTCTAAGTTTTAAACTAGGTGACATCATTAATAAGACCAATTGAATCACTACAATCATATCCATACTTGTACATGTACTACATGTATATGTAGTACTAGTACTTTAACAACTTAAATGGTATTACTTACTTGATCTACTAGTAACAAGTTACATCCTGATATTATAATATTAATAAACTGTGATAAATCTAAAGATGAAGTAGCAGTACTATATCATGATAACGTCTACTATCAACTGACAATATTCTGGATCAGAAGTGAATTGAGAACTGATATAATGGGAACTTGAGTTCACAAGGAGTCATCTGGAAAAAGAATGAGAGTCAGTCCTAGTATAAGAATGTTTCTTACTTCATAGACTATTGAGTTCTTGGGTAGCAATTGTCAATAAAAATTCCTTCACATTTTCCATAGTGTACCAGATACTATTGTAGAACTTCGTAGGGACACAATTGAATGTTCCATCAATATGTCTATTATACCATTGCCTTGTTTTCTTCTCTTCTTTAGACACATTATCTATATTTAATGTCTATAAGGAGAATGTCAGGAATATCTTTGTCTATTGATTTATCTGTCTGATGACCTCCATCCATCCATCCATCCATTCATGTATCCATACTTCATTAACCTGTTCCTGTAGTCATCCAGTAATAAATTTTAGATGGCATGATAATTGATAGCTGTTTACTGCAGGATCATTGGCACCTTTATTGAGAACTATAAAATAAATTATTAAGGAATTAATTAATTACATTAATTAAAGGGGCTAACTCACCTGTACAATGATGTTCTGTATAAGACCTTTTCTGAGTAACATTGCATGAAAGATGTATGGATCTGAGAAAATGAAATCATGAGAGATACCAGTATCTCCAATACAGGCAGTATTTAATGATATCATAATTTCGTCATAATAGACCACACCCATTAGTGTTACAGCAACTTGTGATTTTTATCACAAGAATTAAATATATGACCGATCAGCTCAGGAAGTGGGAGGAGTTTAAATAGAAGACGATAGTTACTATGGTAACATATTGTATTATACAAACTTCTTTATTACTGTAGGTTGTCCAAGAGATGAGGTTTTATAATGAAGTAATAAATTAGTCAGTACCTGTCAATTAACAATAAGTAGTAGTATAAAGTATGTTTATTATATGATCATGTGTATTTTATAGAACATGATAAGTATTACCTTTACCTTATGATCATGTACTAATAATCATTGTAAGATCTTTTGGAATGAGCTCTGCGTTTTTGGGATGAACTATGTCTACCAGAGTGATTGGGATCTCTGTCTTCTGATCTTCGCCTTTTATGTCCTGTCAAAAGTCATATTTCTTAGCCATATCTGTATCATAATACCTTTATATTTGTCGTGGTGTTTTCTTCCATGTTTGCTTTTTTTCTTGTGAGATCTCCTTGTCTGTTTCTTTCTACGTCTTCTTGAGTGGGTGACATATGAACATGAGTCACTGTCAGATGATGTATGGTCATAATGATGTCTGCACTTCTTGTGTGATATATCTTCACTACCTTCTAACAGGTCAAAGTCTATTTCCTCTAACTGTTGCCTTTCTCTTTTTTTAGTTCCTGTGAAAAAAATTAAAGACATTAAAAATCTATTTTATAACATACTGTTGTCTGATTTCTGTTCCTCAACTGATACTCTTGATGATGTTGATGTATGGTCATTGACATCATCTTGTAAAACATATGCTTCAATTGTTTGGGCAATTCGATTCTCTTTAACACTGTTTACAGCAGTAATGATATTGTTCCATGTTACTGTTGTAGTGCGCTGATTAATCCAACAGTTTATTATGTTAGACAGTCTAACAGTGTTTGATAGATGTTCCTGCTGTTGACCTTTAAGCTCAGCAACAGGTACTCTCAATGCTAATCCTATTTCATACCACTTATGTTCAATGTCAGCTAATAGGTTAAGAAGATCATATAAATCTGGTTGTGAGTGAAGTATAGAACCTGTTAAAAAAGCACAATAACAATCATGAACTACATACTGGTATATGAATGATTTATAATACTCCAATATATCACTAACAGCTTATCATGATAAAATACAAGGTTATAATATATAACTAAAGCTCTATCATTTACGCAAAACCTTAAACTGATGCCAATAAAGATTCTATCCATGTAAAAATAATAAAGGTGGGTCCATTTAATGTATAGAATGTGTAAAAGTGCCTAGATGTTAAATTCTTTAATATTATTAGCTGTATTTTTCTCATCAGTGGAGTATATGGAGATATTATTCTTACATAAGCAATATCATCATATTAAATAAGGCATCTCTTGTGAAAAATGAATACTACTACAAAATTGATGTAATGAAGAGCCTACAAATATTGCATACTTTGCATTTTAATGTGTTCTTGTTCACCGAGTATCTGATCCAAGTATTCCTGTATGGTACTAGCTACATCAGGGCTCTGTCCTTTTACAACATCAATAATATTAAACCAAGTAGTGGGAGTAGGTTTTGTCTTTATCCATTTCCGTAAGACTTCACCTAGCTTCACTTTGTTTGATTCATTTAAGTCATCAATAACTTGAATGTCAACTTCAAGCTTACCACCAATCAAGTGCCATTCTGAATGGATTGGTTCTAATAGCTCAATAAGATGACATACTTGTGGTCTTTTATCTGTAGTTAAAATGAAATAATAAAAATGAATAGCACAAGATAATGTAAATCTCATACCTTGATTGCTTTTTAAAGAAATCCATGAAAATGGTGGAAAGTGTTTTGCTTCTTGAATACAAAAACCATATGGTGACTTACTAAGTTCACAGTAAAGCTCAAAATAATGATGTTTGAAATAAGCACGGTGGGATGGCTGTTTGCCACAAGGACAAAAGAAACCAATTTCCCATTCAACTTCAATATTACGTTCCTTTGTGGTTTCTGTAATACCATCTTCAATAGCTACCCTGACTTTAGGTTGATCTGCATGACTTTCACAATGGATCTCAAACCAATCGGAAGACTCTATTAAATGAACTCGGCCTAACAAACCACATTCCGAATACAATACAATACAATTAGAGTACATCTTGGAAGTTGAATTAGTATCCAGTGACCACATGAACTTATTGTTAAGTTTAGGTGTGAGGAGGTTGACAATCATAGCACAAAAAAGCCCAACTGGAGCACCATTTCTAAAGTAAAACAGTAATGAACTCTTACTAGAGGATTCAAATGAAATTGCATTTGAAGGATCAGTTAATGGTAATAAAGCTGGCATAAAATATTCATCATTAGGTGGTTTGCTATTAGGCAATTTAACTGCTAGTAGAAGATGAGTGAAAATTTTAAACAAATCTGATTTAAAATCAATGGCTTCTTTGGAATCAAAACTAATGACTTCTTTTGATATTTCATGAAATGTCTTTAGGTGTTCTTTATATGAAAACACATCACAGGAAATTATACCAAAATTAGCCATTTTTGGTCTTGATAGTGTGCCAGGACCTATATCCACTCCACTGCGTACTTTACAGACAAGAACCATTAGTTCATTCACTACTTCAATGAGGCTATGTGGATCAATAAATACAAGATTAGTGACTTTTCTTGGATAGTAAAGAATAGAGTTGAGAAGAAAGAACAATCTTAGTGCAGTCTTAATTTCATTGTTCTCCAAACCCAACTTGACACCCAAAGATATGCAGTTGTTCAACATAAGCACACCACAACTTTTGGAAGCTGTGTGACGTAGAAGAATTTCATAAGCATACCACGTTAACGGAACTTCAATTTGAAAAGCTTGTTTGCATAATTGAGCTGAGATATTACTAATTGCATTCTTAAGTTCTTTATCAAATGTTTCTTCAGGATCAGATGCTTTACGACCATCAACTTCAAAGAGAATGTTTCCTGTGGTAGGATTTTGATATAGCAAATTACCAGACACAGATTTAAAAATCTGTTGAAGTTGAGCTTCTTTACGAGCAATAATCTCATCATCATCACATTCATCTTTATGAGTAGCTATAGTAATTACTTGTAATTGCTCAGGTTGCTTTATTGCTGAGGAAAGACGGCTGTCTTCACTGGTCATATTTTCTCGTTTGGTAAAAGTGACCATACTTAGGAGTCGTCTTAAGAGAGTTTCAATTTGTAATGAATGCTCACTTACTAAAAACTCCTTCCCATCTTTGCATTTTAATTCAGCAGAGGACTGACTAGAGAAGTCTTGAGCTAAGTTGATAACTAACATAAGAACTGATGCACATGGTATAAATGCTTGCAAGATCTGTTGAAATTGGATTTGGCCTCCAGAATCAATAAAATAGAGCCAATCTTTATACATTGTTAATTTTTCAGACCTGCCAGAAGCTTCATTAAGAATGTTTGACAATTGTTGTATTACATCATTCTCCATTAATTGTAGATTAGGCTTGGATTCTGGTGAAATAATATATACGTGTGAATCATCTTGAAAGCTTTCGTTATGAGCTGCCCATTCATTACTTTCAGTTTCATTATGAACTTTCATACTATTGCCATCCTGACTATTTTTATCGCTAAGCAAGCTATCACTTAGATCTGAATGTGTTTTGTTAAAATCCTGTTGATGATGCTGTGTTGCTATGTGACTATCATGGGTGCCACTGTTTTCTTTTTTGCTACTGTCATGCTCATCTGACTGTGTTTGACTACTATGATCATTTAGTAGAGATTTGATATCATTTGCAAACATTTCAACAATATTTTTGTCACTGACCAATACCCACTTCTTTTCTTCATTTCGACCATATGTCTGCATTGAAAAATCTCCAACTGCTTGTGGACGTTCAGTAGCAACTGCTACTTGTGGACGCTCAGCAACACCAGTACTAGTACTGTTATTTTTGTCATAAGGCTGAGACAGAATAAGACATTTTACAGATGTTTTGCCAACTCGAGCTGGACCTTGAATAAGGACTTTTGAAACACTGACTTTGACCATTCCACCCTTAGTGATAGCTTTATGGAGATATCTGTGATCTAAAAAAGAGACAAAGTTATAATCAACTAACTTTATTCCATCTGGTTTCCTTATTAAATTGACGAGCCTAGTTGTACATGTATTAACATGTTGATAGTAAAGTATATTCATATATGAATATGCTGCATATGTATATATATGTGTGTGTGTTTACATTATTATGTTTCATTAGTTGAAGCACTGTTACAAGTGCTTTGGAAGAAATATTGTACCAGGGATGGGAATGAGATGTTCATAGGTTGGTTAGATGTGAATCAAACTTCTTTATGTAATCAACTTTAGTAGCTCCTTGTAAGCATGCTAGAGTTATTCAATGTGCTGCGCTGCACTGTGAATAGAAATTATCTCAGGATAGTGAGAATTCATGCGTGTAGCAATGCCTGTTCTCTTTCCAGCCATTACAGGTGCTCTATCAGTTCCAAAGCTAAAAATAGTACTGGTGGGAATTTGAGATTGACTACACACATCCAGTAATACATGTTCTATATTTTCTGATGTACCATTAATGATATCCACCATTTTCAAAAAGCAGCTACACAGCTTCCCATCAACAAGAAAACAAACAAATACAGCTAGTTGCTTCAGATTGGCAACATCAGTTAACTCATCACAAAGGATACTTATGACATGACTGAGAGGATATCCTTTTCTACAAATTGTGAAAGGACTATTAAGAACTTGTCAATCATGCAGTTAGAAGTGTAGTGAGCATTTCTAGCTACATCTAGCTCATGTAAGTAAGAGCACCCAAGGAATTTACCCAGCTTCAACAATGGGCAGTTTCCTCCTTAGCAAGCTAATATATACAATTAGTGCACCTTTGACTGCTTTACGCTGTGAGCATACTTGGTTTTCCATGACATAACGAACACCACCAGAATGCCTGGCAGCTATTGCTATTGCTTCTACTTGAGCAGCATCTATATGGATCTTACTTCTCTGGTGCTCAAGGAGTTTGTCTTTACGAAACTGTTGACATGGATATGCTATCCATACCGTTCTCCTTTGTTGTCTTGTTATGTTTTTGATAAAGGGAGTAGAACATAGATAGCCCAGCATCGTCATTAGGCACGTAGCGTAGCCAGGGAACTCATCTGCCCACTTCAGATCAAAACTGGATCTATGTTTACTTTATTATCATTTTATCTGACAAGATTCATCTTTATTACACTCCTCTGACTCTATACAATTTATTTTTCGGAGGCCAGACCTGTCTTTATAAGTATCTGTGTCTTCTGTACCGCTCAACGAAATTAATGTCAATGGTGAAAAGTCAGTTATCTTGCAAAGAGACATTTTAGCTAATACACGTGCAACACTCAAACCACGCCCGTGCACTTTTTAATAATAACAATTGAAATTATTTTTAATAGAGCAGGCCACCCTGTGTTTAGTATACTAGAGAAAACATTGGTTGATAAAGGTAAATTGATAGCATGACGCATAAGCATTGTATATGTAGTCATTCATATGGTTATACTCATGATGATCATACAATTAAAACTTTATGTAGCTTTGTTGAACACCAATGATTAACACAAAAATCACTATAGGTCTGTTTGTGTGATCTCCGTATTTATATAGCAGCCAGCTTTGATTCATGCTATATGACCATCTGACCACACCCCTTATCCAATATATCCTGTATAACACTCGTAACAATGCTTTATGTATTATATAATGAAAATCATGGAAATATAAAATACTAACCTATTATGGCTTGAACTTTTTGACCACCTGCAAAAATGATAATTATTATATTTACATACAAATCTAATCATATTATCTTACTATTGTTAATTAACTGATCACATTGTGACATATTATTATCACATAAAACAAAAGCACAAATTAGTAACGTGCAACAAAATGTTTAGTTAGAAGATGCCTTGCATAATACAATATCATTTCTGAATTATTTATTAATTGATTTGACCAAGTTTCAAAATCAAATAATCACTTTGGTTAAAATATTTAGCTCTTATATTGATTAGAATGAGAAATTGTCCGTTATACTAGGTCATACCTGATCTCTTTCGATGAATTATTATATTCATTAGAGGTGTTATACCCTTCACTTCAACCGGATATATTAAATATTCACAAGTATCTGGAGTATCATCAGCATGTATAAGAAACTGACATGATGATATTGTAGTGCTAGGAGATGATCCAAATTTATCAATATCAGTTTGCCATAACTATAAATAAATAGGTTAATAATAGACAAATAAATGGTTATCATATCAAACCTTGCATGGTTCAATCATTGGTTTGATACTCCATCCTGGAGGTGGTTCTTGTTGAAAAACAAGTTCAATGAATCCATTTTCATCAACAAAATCAAAATGAATGGGATCTTCAGTATCAGAACTCCATTTTATACACTACAAAAAACAATATTAAATTGTAACAATCATAATAATGATAGTTAATGAAGTATCATTACCTCTAAATGACTTTTAAGATCTTTCACAACAGATAAGGTAACTATCCAATCATTATCTTTTTTCTCATAATAAATCACTCCAGTGTACACAAATGATAACAGCAGAGAAACTACATGAATGGAACCAATAAGCAATAATAATTATGTTAAATAGAAAAAATTTAGTTCATTGTACCTTGATTCATTGTGTGATTTTCCTCAATACTTTGTGGTTGCAGCTTCTGGTCAGCTACAATAGCTACAAGACAATCTGATTCAAATGTGATGTCAATCACTCCATATCTACTTCCTGGATTAAACTGTCCTCCTTCAATCAATGTGAACTGGAAAGGTAATGTTGTAGCAGAGGAAGGAGCTTTAACAAAGTGAAGGTAGTTAATCTCTCTCTGAGTCTCTAATTTTACACAGTGTTGTATTTCTAATCTGTGAGACTGAGCAAGTGGTTCGGAAACAGAAATGCTACATACTGTACTGACTAATTTAGTTTTGGTGGGAAATTCAAATCGGCCTCCAATAAGTGCAGCTAGGACTATTGTAGTTTCTGTTTTAGTGATATTGACGTAATCTAAGAGTACAAACAAAACACACTGAATTTCATGTATAACAAGATTATAAGTGTAAACATTATTCAAGGTAGTTTTAGTATGCTGGTACTAAGACTTCCCTTATATTAGAGATTTACAAGTTGCTAATAGTTATAGTGCTATTTCTAGAGTCATTAAATGCAAAATGTCCCAAGTAGTTCTACTTGTAATAAGAAACTCATTGGTTCTGATGCACATTGATAGTCTATGTAATTGTATGTATACAGAATATGCATTTATTTAATAATGAGATTTGTAATCCATACATTTTGAATGGGAGTGCCATTTTTATGCTGCACGTACATATTTATATTAATTTTGAAATTTTACTCCTTTAATAAAATTTGATAAACATTTTTGAAAGCTTAAATCACTAGTTCCTTCTTTAAAAATCACATAGTGGCAATCAATAGGACCGCATGACAAAGCTTCATCAGTTTTACCACTATTAATGGATCCATATGCATTATAAAAATGCCAACATGGGAATTTGCTTTTAATTTGAGCTATAGGCCACCTTAAAAATATCTTGGATTTTACTTAAATTAATTCATTAGTAGGTTTACGTAACACATACAAACCTCTAAATTATGAAATATGTCGTAAACATGATACTTTATATATTATTATGCAAATACTATCCTTAATAATCAACATAATGAACAAGTACTGTACCTCTCTCCTATACGCAAAGGCAAGGTAAGGATTAATGACTTAGAAAACCAAGAAACCCCAACACTAAAAACAACAAACCTTTGACACATTATAAATTGTCGATTAAGTAAGCATAATCTAAGAGGTTAACTTTTCATATATATACTAACCTGAATTTGCTTGGTCTCGTGTAATACTAGTATCTGTCTTGTTAGAATCTTCTTTGTCTAAATATATATACAACATATTTTGTCAGTTTGTGCAAAGAAAATATAACTCACCAGACCCTACAATCCACACCTTGAACCTTTCAGTCATTTCCACTGGTGGCAAATCTTGTATAGTGCAAGAAATCTTAACTTCCTTTCTTTTGTTAACAGTAGCAAGTGCTACATGAACAGGAGCCATATCTTGCTGAAATTGATGTTTCAGGTTACAGAGAGCACCAGGGCTATATTTCAGAGCTGATGGATGGTAAGCTAAAGGTTCAGCACAAGAAGCAATGGCATCAGTGACAAGAGAATGTAAGATAGAGCATACAGCTGGATCACCAGTCCAGTAGATTTCCATCCATTGGATTGTGTCAACTAAAAGTAATGATCCACGAAATTCTAATGACTGCAAATTAACACCATATCGGAGTTGACAAGGAAATTGTGTAGTGAGAAACTCGAGTGTGAAAAATGGAGGCTCTTTACGATTTAACAATACCGCAATTGTGGCTGGAAATAATCCCTAGGAAGAAGAATAATAACAATGAATATTTCAGATTGTTCTTACTTGAGGCACAACTCCATTTTGAAAAGATAAAACCAAAGGCTGACATGTTTTGACAAACATTTTCTTTTCATTAGCAGTTAGATGTTTGGGAGTCAAAGCAACTGGCATGAAGTAATATGTAGACTCATCACGATGTATTTCAGCTACAATACAGAGGTCACATAACAAGCGTAGTAAGTCACCTTTTTCGAAAAGACCTGGAACAAATTGTATAGATATGAGATCTAGAAGATCTATTGTGAACAAGCCTTCTTTTTGAAGTCTGCGGTGAGCAATGTGTGGCAGAATTTCTCCTTTCTGTAGTAGCATTTCAGGGAAATCAACAAATGATATACGAATTATATTGGAAAGGGCATCCAAGAAATATTGTGGATTTGTGAAAATAAGGTGAGAGAAAGTATTAAAGTGCAAAAAAATGGAGAGAGACTTGAAAAATGCAATAGCTCCCTGTATTTCAGCAATGGTCATTCCTAGTGTCTGGCCAATGTCTTGACATCGATTTCGAGATACAATACCATGATCACATTTCTCTCCTTCTTCTTTGATGTTAGACTCCAAAACATACCAACGAATAGGGACTTCTTTCTTAACAACTGCTTTATGGTGGCCAATAATACGTGTTCTAATAAAAGATGAGAGCTGTTTACGATTTCGAAGGGAAATATTATTAACAGGAAAGATAAGCTCTTGCTCTGATTCATTATAGAAAATCAATTGATCTTTGTATTGTTGCAAAGCTGCTATAAGTTGTGCATTCTTTTCCTTTAATGACTCAAAAAAATTTCCAAGACCCCTCATTTTGTCTTCATAGGTACCAATGATGAGGAATATAGGTAATGACTCACTGTCTCCACCATCAACAGCTGCTAGTTTAGCTGATGAGATTGAACGCACATATGTTGTAATGAGCTGAAGATTAGTCATCGCAAGCTCACTAGGTTGGGTTAATGGCTTGCCATCAATAGAATACTGAAAGATTGGTTTACTTGACAGTCGATCTGTCAACTTGTGTACAATCACAATAACTGTATTACCACGTACAAATGCTCTAGATACATCAGCAAACTGTGGTTGACCACCACTGTCTAATACATATATCCAGGATGATTCAAAGAGTTGTTGAGAAGCTGGACTATGCATTGCAGTGAGAATATCCTTAGAGAGATCCAGAATGGATTCTGTCTTAGCTTGCGTTTGGGCAATTCCATCAATCTCAACAGAAACTACACTTAATGGCTGATCAGAGCTATGCTGGTCTTTGGGGTTGTATAGTGGTGCATCTATGGCATTCATACTTGCTTGAACACGAATGTTTTCAGCTAGCATATTCATAAGTTCTCTTGTTGTAACCATTTCCCAAATTCTTTCATCATCTAGTGTAGTTACTCTTTCAACAGCTCTAACAGGTCGATCAGCAATAGCTGTACTATGATGATGTGGTCTTGGCTCCCGGTCAAGGAGAAGGTGTTTAAATGAGGTCTTGCCAACAGCAGGAGGACCAACCAAAAGCAATTTGATAATTTTTATTGTGACATAACCTTCATGAATAGCTTGCAACAGAATAGTTTCATCTAAAGTAAACAAATTGTGTGTAAATCATTTTTGATATTAGAAAGCTTACTTGTGTGTCGTTTCATAAATTTCTTATAAAAACTTTTAGCCTTCTTTTCAGCTGGCAATATCAAAGCTGTCTTGTCATCCTAGTAATGAAACAAAATCAATAAAGACTATTGAACAAAAAAGTAATTCAAGTTCATTGATAACATATTTTTATATTTTTTTTTTAATCTACTGTGAAGTCCGATATCATATACTGCAGCATAGAGCACAAACAACTGTGATTATTTTGATAAGACTTTGTCTAACGTAGGCATGGTGAATTTCAAACGCATGTGGTATTCTTTCATATATGCATATTTAATTAAAAGGCATAGATGACAAAGAATTTTGTAGCAGTGTAAACTCAAGATTTGACCAAGGTTACAAGTACTCTCATCACTAGACCAACATGTAAGCAAAAGATAGGTCTAATAGAATCCTCCGTCAGCTATGATGTAAAAATTCCTTTTATCACAATGTTTGACTATTTACAATAACTATCTATACTGATGAGAGCAACTTCTCAGGTGCTCTACTTTGCGCTCTAAAGCAAATAGGAAAACCAAATCTACGTATTAAAAACACTAGCTATTATCTATTAAATGTATATATTGAGAGTGTCCAACCATATGCTTGAATGCCTCCAGGTCTACAATAAACTTCTCAAGAGACATAATTAAAAGTTGCACTGGACACAGATCAGAAAAGAGACCATCTCTAGAAATGGAGACATCTAGTAAAACAGTTATTCTCTAAGCCCTTCAATGTGGATCTCAATTGTACAGAACATATGTATTATTTTTTTGAAAGCACTAAATCTTGGCATAAACAACAAACTAGACTATTTGAAGCCAAGCTTAAACTCGTGCAGTAAATAAAACATCATCAGGATAGCCCCAACCCATTGATTTGTCATATCCTTTAAAAACGTTTAATTATGATGTTATTATGTTGCAAAAATTACAATAATCACACACATGCACAAACTGTAGTTATAAGACATTACTTCCTTTTGCCAAACATCTGGTACAAGGCTAACAACTAGAGTTGTCAATTATATTACAATATGCATCTGCATTGGTATGCAATTGTGGGATGTGTCATAAACGAATATAATTATACTATTATCACTATATATTCAGGAGACCTTATGAAATGTTTGTGGTTTCAAGTGGTGAAGTTTGGGCTGCAGTATATCAGTATACTTAAAACATTTATGTGTAGGACAGAACATTCTATTGATTTAGTTTTACTTAAAACATCATTGTGTATAGGATAAAACACTTCATTGATTTAGTATTTATATTAAAAATGATAGCAAATCAACTTCCAAAAATTGTGTACTATAAATTTTATTTTTTCCTTTTGAAGAGATATTTGTAGCTTGAAAAACAGGAAATTTAAATCGCCTAGTGACAAACTTATTTCATGCTTTCTAAAAGGTATAAATCCTCATCACCTACATGCAGAGATGATCAAGTTTATGACATTTCTCTAGCCAACAAAAGTCACCACACTCACTTTGATTAGACTCAGTTCACCTACTCTCATATTCCCTACTTTAGACCAAATTTGTAACACTTAAATACACACATAAAACTTATCTTTATTGATTAAGTTAGGCTATTTATAGTTATAATTTATCAAAACGTTGTGGTTATAATGATTAGGTTAACAGTATTCAGTTTTAGCATGAATTGATCAGTTACAACACTAAAGATAGTAACTTATAACATTATAGTACATCAGAATTGACATGTACATAGTCAATCAGTTTTAAGACATGAAGTCACAAAGGTGCACGTTCATTAAATTATCAAGGATACAGATATGTTATCAAAAGAAAATGTCAAGATATAAAGATATTTTGTAGAGTTGTTAAGAATCATCACTATAGTGTAGGAGTAATACCTGACATGTATGAAATAGCAGTTAGGTTGCCTACATTTTAACCAAAGAGAGTATCTCTCTACCAAACCAAAAGAAAATGACTCCCTGTTATACCACACTCACAAGTAGTTTTATACTATAAGGGTGAATGGACAAAACAATTGATCTAAAGCAACTTGTAATGGCACAAGATGGAAATAAAACACTAATAATCTTTTTTTTTCCTACAGACAACAATCTCTATGGTAATTTGCTCAGAATTATCCTATCAAAGTTTTATACTTCAAGCTTTCGAGAATAGTTAGCAGTTTCGTTTTGTATATTGACTGCTACCTAGAAAGACTCGTGCTACCTACCAAAGAGCCTTTGAGTTCCTGAAAGAAAAGACAATAGATCTCCATTACATATTTCTCCTCAGGACTTCTACAAAGATCCAGGAAAACCCTTCCAAAAGATCATAATAATCAAAAAACTAAAGGACAGGTTTACATCAAACTCCATTACCTTAGAAGAACATTTATCAGGTTTATCTGCTCATACCAATTTATAGACAGATTTAATTAATTATAAGTATGTATGTACAATTACCAAAAGTTTCTTACGAGTAGAAAAAATGATAGAAAGTAAACATTAGTAGGCGAAATGACAGTAGGGGAAATGAGTCTATCCAACCCAGTTTATACAATAGCTAGTATCACAGTGGCAAACAGGTAGGATGACAAAGTAATATAAATGTTATAGACTCACTGATTCATCCTGCGAGGCCATTCTCAAAATCTTTAGTGCTTACTCTTCAGACTTCTCAATAAAGAAAGGTCGAGGCTTAATTGTTACAGTCTGCGCATGCTCAGTTTACAAAATTAAGGTGTGGCTTACAGTCTGCTTGCACCTACCCGAGATGACAATGAACTTTGACCTCACGTGACGACAAAAGTAGGCAGGACTGACTGACTGATATCTATTATCACTTTTATTATTATAACGATTTTTGTGCTGGTGTCTTGCACAGAAATTAAAGTTTTGCCTATAAGTGATCAGTATATACTAGGTTTGCATTATCACTTATTAAGCCAGTTTATTCATTGTTTTGTTATTGCTTTATGTCTAATAGTATTTATATTTTGTTTAAACTTTTGTTGATTTGTTTATATATTTGAATACATTTAAGCAGGACTTACATATATAGAAAGTTTAAACGTATTCAAAGAAATAAACAAATCAACAGAAGTAATAGTTTAAGCAAAATGTGAAAGCTATAACAATATATCTCAATAAAGATTATTGCATATTCAGTGCATAATCTCTTTGATTTATTATCATTCCAACACCTATAGTGTTATTTGCCAGTGTTACTTACTTTGTTAACTCAACCTGGGGCATTTGTAATCATTAATTTAGATGTATTTATGCTACCAGTTCATCTATTAACAAGTTTTGAATATGGAATTTCATATTGTCATTCCTACTCTAGTTAGTACTCTACTATATAAATTCCTTTAAAAGATACAGTAAGGCCATTAGGTTAAAAATATGTGTTCTTGGTCAATTCAAGCATAAAAATTAAATAGTGATAAAGTGTTAGAAATAGTAGGAGTTTGCAAATTTTCTACTTATGTACAGTAGATAATAACTTCATAATTACAATTAGAATTACAATTAGTTTTAAATACTTAGTGATTAATATTTACTAATCAATTAGGATTAGAATTGTATCAAACCTGCTATGTAGCAATAATACACTGGATTCAACTTTCCTTAATTTGTAAACAATATTATTTATAACTTAAATTAAAAGAAGTGGAGGCTCCATGTTGAAATTCCATATTCAAAACTTGTTAATAGATGAACTGGTAGCATAAATACATATAATTAATGATTACAAATGCCCCAGGTTGAGTTAACAAACTAAGTAACACTGGCAAATAATACTATAGATGTTGGAATGATAATAAATCAAAGAGATTATGGACTGAATATGCAATAATTATTATTAAGATATATTGTTATAGCTTTCCATTTTGCATAGTACTTCTGTTGATTTGTTTATTTCTTTGAATACATTTAAACTTTTTATGTAAGTCCTGCTTAAATGTTTTCAAAGAAATAAACAAATTAACAAAAGTTTAAACAAAATATAAATACTATTAGACATAAAGCAATAACAAAACAATGAACTCGATGCCCATTTTTGTTGTGGTTTGTATTCCATAATAAACTGGCTTAATAAGTGATAATGCAAACCTAGTATATACTGATCACTTATAGGCAAAACTTTAATTTCTGTGCAAGACACCAGCACAACAATCGTTATAATAATAGATATCAGTCAGTCACTCAGTCCTGCCTACTTTTGTCGTCACGTGAGGTCAAAGTTCATTGTCATCTCGCTACATAACGGGGATTCAATTTTTTCACCGACTTGATGTGGTGACGTCACAAAACGTAATTGTATTTAAATAATTATAATAACAATTAGTTTACGAATAAATAAATTAATAACTGAATACTGACTCAAGCTTAAGGGTGATCATAGATTAATTTCACAGCAGATTGGACAGATAACTGAGGATAACACTGGGGATGGCCATAACCTGCTTCAGGTAAGGCATGAATGGAAGTATTTCTGTCTGTGGTCTATACAATTGACAAATGAACAAATTGTGATATACATGTACAGTGCACTTACCTGTACTGTTGATTGCTGCTTATGGTTGACATTCTTAATTCCAATGCATTTTCTGTACTTACAAGCTTTTTTTTTTCCACCCAAGACCACCACAAATTTCTTTTTGTCAAGGCATTTTACACACTGACCGCAATTCTCACATTCACCACAGCGACCATGTAAGTGTTCTTGTTTTTCTGTAATAAATGTGATGATTTTTTATAGATAATGGCCAACTATACATGTGTACATACTACATAATTGTTGCAAACGTATTGTAAATTAACTTCAATTAAAAATCAAGGAAACTGGTGTGTTTATTAACAGGAGATTATTCTTAATTAAAGCAAGTGATTTTTTTATTCAAATGACAAAAGTGTTTTGTTGTATTGGAAATTGAACAGTGAAACTGTTCCTCATGTTCTTTAAAGTTAACTTATATCTGAATTTGTCTACAACTGCTTCCATTTCATCTTGAACAACTTCACAAATATAGTGACAGTAGTTTGGTGGTTTAGAATAGAATATCTCCAGCCAGTATATGGCATCCACTAATAAAACTGTTCCTGCTAGGCTTGTCCACATGATAATAACTATAACATCGCCATACTATAGAGTGCCAGATTTTGGAGTTGCTACTTCAAATGTTGGTAACACTGATGAATTTGTACATGATAGAAAGTTAAGAACTAATGCAGAAAAAAGAGCTTAGGGTAGAGGCTCAGTTGCCAAGACAAGATAAGAAGATCAACATTCTTTTTAAAAGTTGCCTCAAAGACTCAAAGTCAATGGTAGTAGAAAGAATACAAGGAAGAAATATCCATGTGTCTCATGTATATGATGGAGATAAATAATAATATTTCATAAATTTCGATCTTTAGCTGAGAAATATCTGAAAATCTATGTGAAAGAAATCACACGAGGACAGTAATCGAAAAATTCCCATTGTCTTAAGTTTCTTATGAGCTAAAGGAGGAATATCATAGACATTGTGATCTTCAAAGAAGTTAATAGCATTGGCAAAAGAGATGTTAATCACATGTGACAATTTGTTAAGGAATATTCGAGGATTAAGAATGACAACATTAAGGAGGACTTCAGGAAAATAAAGATGGATTATTAGATGCCGTAGCTAGTTCAAGTCAACAGTGACTCAAGTCTTTCACCCGTGGAGAGTGGTCGGCTGGCAGAGGAGCCGTTCACCCTCATATTGTCTGCGCATGCTCAGTAAAGCCTTGACCATCACTCTAATTATTTGGGTTGTTGGTTTAAAAATGAAAACGCAGATAAGTCAATGGTTTCCGAAGATAACTCGTTTTATAATTCTCTCACTGTTAACTATAATCAATAGTTTTGTAATGTTTACTGAAAAATGAAAAGTATTATACACTATAACAAGTGTTTATTACTACTGTTTATTGTAACTGTAAATTGTATTCTTACGGAAATAAATGTAAAATAATTATTATTAAAATATTAAAATATCTAATAATCTTTTAATGAAGACATCTGAGAATGGTCATATCAATCATCTATAATGTATCTATAGTGATAAACAAAACACTTATAGTAGTGTATCATTATAATGATGTAAAATAAATATCTCTAACCATAACTCTTACATCCTATCTACAAGAAATAGATATAATGAAATACTATTAGTGAGTTCTCCCTGAACAACTGTACTATGTTTTGTTTTGACTTTCCAGACAGGAAGTGATTATTTATTGGAGATTATAAACATAATTTATATGGAGCGTTGTGAAAAGTATACATATAAAATGCCAATCACGTCATGAATACTATTATAAGAACCACAACTCCAATGATATCAAAATTAACTATGTAACAAGAAGTATAGCAAAGTTGTGGTTACAAATCAGCCTGTAAAATGTAAACCAAACAGACTATAGAGATTAAGAAGTGGGCATATGACACTTAAGCAACATAAGGTACAAACAACTATTGTACAAAATGTGAAATGGAAATTCTAATTTTGTAACAGATTATATTTAAAAACACTTGGAAAGTAGTACTTATATCGTTAGAAATAAAAAGTGGATTAAGTGCTACCACTAATAGAAATACTTACCTGATATAATTTTTTGACGGATCTCATCAGCAAGTGTTTTATTCTGTAGTGGTCCCTCTAATATATTAATGATTTGATTCCATGTAACAGGAGTTGGTTCATTACCCAACCAGCTTTGCAATATACCTGACATCTTTACAAGGTCAGAATATGTAGATATGGATAAGGTGCTAATGGTACCCTGATGAACTCCAAGTAAAACTCCAAGCTCATGCCACAAATAAGAGATCGGAGAAAGTAATGTCAATAAAACATGTTTCTCAGGTTTTGTATCTAAGAAGTAAGAAGTATTTAAGTTAGTCAAACATCATTTACTTTTGATAATGGTACATAGTTATAGAAAGCATTTGTATATTTGTATTTTAATAAAAATAATTACTGTACAACAATCATACCCTCTAGCCCCATCCACATCATGACTTTAACATGTATAGTGTATATATACCTAATTGAGTATGAGGTGAAGTACTAGATGGTGCTCCCAATGAACCATCAGTTTCTGAAGATTCTGATTTCTTCATTGCTAGATCATTCTGTGATACTTGATGACTTTGAGAAGACACTTCTTCTGTTTAAATGAAAGATATATAATTTAATGATCACATTGATTGGCTCTTCTTTATGAAACAAGTGTATAGATTTAGGTGAAATGGACAACCTATTGTAATACCTTTATGTTTTCTTTTTGATTTCTTCTTTAGAGGTTCCCTTTTGTATGATTCTGTGTCAGATTCCACACCACACTCTGACAGATTTACTTCCACTAACTTTGAATCATGTCCACAAGTGTCATCAGGGGCTGTCCCTAGTCCATACAAATAATTGATATCACAATTAACTCAATTATATCTAATCTTTAAACTAGTGGCAATTACTATGTAACATATTTAATCATTGCTATTATTATTACTTATTATGTATTTATAAAGCAACTTCAATTAATGATAATAGTAACTAAAGTCAGTAAATATAGTAAGTTATAATACACAATCCTAGGCTTCTAGTAACTTCTATTATTTGTAAACTGCCCTTTTTCTATTGGTCTAAATAAACTGCTACACCATATAGGTAATGGTGTATGCATAACTAAAGAGCTTTCAAATTATATTTGGATGCTCTTTAGTTATGTATAGTACATCTCACCATATTATAAGGGACATGTACTATACATAGGCTAGTACTGTATGAGTTTGTTGTATAAACAGTAAAACACTTTACTTTATTGCATGTATTTATGTTACTATGTAAAAACTCACTTTTAACTACAGATCTTAACCAACTCAGCTGACGTGTTTTATCAATATCACAAGTTGTACCATCTTTTGAACATGTTAGTGTGTTGGTTTCACTCAAACGACGAAGGTGCTCTGTTGTATTACAAATTGAACAATGAAACTGTTCCTCAGGATCTTTTAAGTTGTGCATATAAAATAAATGTCTACAACTGCATTGATACCTTCTTTAATAACTAGACGAATACGATAACACTCACTATGTTTACCAGTGTATAATATTTCTAGCAAGCAAATAGAATCTATTAATAAAAGTTCTCCTCCATGGCTTTTGTCTGATAAGCGAATGACGTTACGGTATTGTGGACTATCAGACTGTGGAGGTAATAAATTGAAATTTTGTGAACAATTGCAAGAGAGTAGATTAACAACCAAAGCTGGAAATAGACCTTGTGGAAGAGGTTTAGGTTCGTCATCATCAATCCATGCCAAAACTAGAGGATCAACTGTCTTTTTAAAATGTTTTCTTAAGTTCTCTAAATCACTGGTTGTAGCCATTGGAAGAACACAGGGAAGGAAGTATTCTCCTGGTTTATCAGGTAGAGGAGATAAAATAAATAAATATTCCATCAACTTTAAGAATCCTCAGCTGAGAATATGCCATCTGAAAATCCTTGTGACAGATAATTCCATTTGGTCAGTAAATTTTGTGAGAAAATTCCCTTTTCTTTAAGATTTACATCAGCTCTATCAGGAACAATGATGCCTTTACTTTCTAAGTATTGAGCAGTACCAGAAAAAGAGATGCTAATCAATTGTGTTAGCTTGTTAAGGAGTGGTTGTGGATTAAGGAAGACAACATTATCAAGCACTCCAGGAAAATAAAGATAGATGGTCAAGTCATGATAGTACATCAAAGCTGACTTAACTTCATTATTATCCATATTAATATCGTTGCCAATCTTGATACAATCAGACATGCTAATGAGATGGGCTGGTGTCTTCTGACGCTTCTCTAGCTCTATCTGGAACAAAAACCATCGAATTGGAATGTCAGCCTTAATGTAAGATAGGGCTATTTTGCGACGAATATCATCAGCTAACTCTTTTTCCTCTTTACCTCTAGCAGTTGCATTTAAAGCTACAATTTTTTCTCCAAAAGTAGAATAAACACGTTTAACATTCTTAAATGGCTTCAATATTGGACTGAGAATAGCATCTTTTTCATCTAAAGATTCACCAGAATCGCTTATCTTATCATAAAATGTTCCTAGCACTAGACAGAATGGCTTTACATGTGAAAGTTCTACATTAATATCTGGTACATTGGGAGGATAAAAAGATACAAGGGACCGATTTGATGCTTCAAGAAGTTGCAGGTGTGTAATGTGTCGTTCCTCTAATTTGTCAAATTGACATCCATCAATGGTGTAATAAAACTTAACTTTGTCCTTGAGCTTTTCATTTAGCTTATGTGTGAGTATGTTCACTGAAGTATAACGTAATAATGCAGGAGCAATGTCTATGAAAGCAGATTGACCTCCAGAGTCTACTGCATATATCCAGTGTGACTGAAATAGCTGAGGAGACTCCTCTACACTACGTAACTTATGTAGGATCTCATTTTTAACAGTACAATATACTGAAGGGGATAGGGACTCTGAAGATTGAGAAACGGTTTGAATAGATGGCAACATTCCTTCGAAAGGTGCAGGTGTAGTAGAGGAAACATCTTTACGTCTTAGTTCTAAATAATGCACAATGTCTTCAGCAACCATTTGTTTTAGGGAATCAAGATCTACCTTACTCCAGGTAGTTTCTCCAACTTTAAAAGGTGTAGTTGTTACCATTCTTACTTCAGGTACTGTAGATACAGGAGTACTGTCATGATCAAGAGGTGGATCCTCATCCTCGTCAAGTAATAGCTTTTTATAGGGTGTAGTTGTTACCATTCTTACTTCAGGTGGTATAGTTACAGAAGTACTGTCATGATCAAGAGGTGGATCCTCATCCTCGTCAAGTAATAGCTTCATAACACATGACTTTCCACTTCCAGGTGGACCAGATACAGAGAGTTTGGTGCATTTGACTTCGACACGTCCTTCTTTAAGTGCATTCTTAAGTGAACCAGAATAATCTATTAGAAAAAAATTCTTCATAGTACAATCTGCCAAATCATGTAGATATAAACACAGTTGTAATAGTATTGTTGATGAATGTATCATAGATGGACAGACACAGACACACACACGGTGACTATAAGTACTATAACCACCTCCACACATATACACACAATGTTAATAAACTTGTATAATATATATAGTTGATTAGTAATGTGCATTATGACAGACAGAGAGTACACTACAAACATCCAATAGTCATGTTTCTATTAAGACTGAAGAGTTGATAGAAGTTATGAAACTGCAAAAAGGTATTTTCTTGAGTGATAAAACAACATTTTGAGCAATCATGCTCAATTTCATAGCACACTTGGTAAAAGTAATGATTATCATTAGTCAATAGGAAGTCACGGTACTAATAAAGTGTGAAAATATAAACTTGTTTTCGTTCTGGTCTTTAATCTAAGTCAAGTACTTATTAGGTGAAGGTGTCATCTTAGGATTTAATAAAAAGCTGATCTTTAACTACAATTAGTCAATGTTAACTAGAACTATCATAAAGAAGACTGACACAATAATTTAAGTCTTTAGTTACAATTACAAATACTTCTCACTATATTATAGGCAGACTAAAACACTTGTTATAAAATAACAGCGATTAACAAGATTATAACATGTAAAAATCATCCTAACATTGTTTTAATAGTACTGCTGTTGCTGTAATAATAATAATAATCATTGATCACTGTGTGCTCAGCAGTTACATTATATAGATTAGTTTTATTCATCACTCCAGAAGTAAATTAATAACTGATTATAATTATCATGTCATACCTTTCTTTTTCATAAGAGTGGATTTCAACTTTTTTTTATCTGGTCCATTAAGATCTGGACAATAATAATATAACTATCATGTCTTCTACTAATAATTATTAATTACATAGTGTATTAAATAATATAATATATATTATACTAAATGAGAATATATGTACAACTATTAAAGAAAGATCAATTGTACTATAAATAATTTTAACCCTTTAATTTTTATAATATGTATTCATAAGCTAATCCAGCACCTTCCTCTCTGTGACTAAAACATAACTATTTTAGTGAGCATGAATAAAAAGGAAATGTAACACAAAACCAAATGCAATGAGAATGGCTGAACAAGCCATATTCCAACAGGAAACAGCAAAGAACAATTCATTCACACATCTTATATTACAGTTCACAACCACACTCAATAATAAAAACAACATGGTTTTCCAGACACAGGTTCAAAAGTCTATGGTTTCACCAGGAATGCACTACCAGAGCCTTCCTCTTTAAGCAAAGAGACTGGCCTTACCATACTAGAATGCAAGTTAGAACAGGTCTCATGATAGAAAAGAATACAAACTTCCATTAATGACTCTGTTTTTCCTCATGAAAGGATATTAACCAACAAAAATGCTGTCTCTTAGAGGCTACTTCCAACCCCAATGCAAACCACTATTTTCATTGTCAAAAGCGCTCAAAGTAAGACTAGTAAAGCAGATACCTTGATACTTTGAATTACAATATCATACTAAAGAAAAAGTAACAGACAGTCACACACATACTCAAAGTATCTATTACAACCCTTGCCCCTATAGTTTCACAAGCCAGACACAACCCCTATCATATAATAAAGGATGGGAAAGGGTCTAAAAAATTGTAATAGAACAACTTGTCTATGATAATAATGGGAAAAACTGAAAATTTGATAATGTAATGTGACACTTGAAACAGGAAGGTGGGCTTAATAAATTAAAACAATCAAAGAACTAGCTAAAGTACTGGCTACTACCTAAAAGATCAAGTTACTACTACTAGTATTAGGGTCACTGGCTTCACATTTGAGATAACCACTTTATAACTCTTTTATGGGATATCATTATGACGACGATATGTATGATTGTTAACATTGAAATGCTTACTTTGTGATGCATTACAATTTAACTAGACCCTTCTCCATATGAATTGTTCAATCATAGGAGTTAGGTCTGTCTAGCTACCAAGGATTAATAGATGATGCTATAATTTTTAATACACATTAATACTAATTATGTATCACTCACTTTCTCTAATAGTCTTCAATACCTTTATATATTCCTCAGCAACAGCACTCTCACGAATAGATTCCTTCTGGAGCGTCTCTATAATTTCTCTTCTTGTAGCATTTGGATTCGTAGTCAGCCATAACTCAAACATCTTTAAAACTTTAAAGTCAATGGGTTCATTCATCAATCTGATATCCTCTAGTTTAATGATATCTAACTTGAGTAGTACACCAAACGTGTACCACTTGGTATCAACTCTGACGTGTTCAAGTAATTCAGTAACTGTTGGTTTTTCGTTCAAAAACTGTTGGAAATACAAATCATCGGCTTGTTCTGCCATAGTGGGTGGGGAAACAAAGTGTACAACAGAAGAGTAAGGCTCATACAATCTGCGCATGCTCAAAACGATTTAATTAGGGCGGAACTAATTTGCAGATTTGTGTTCAAATACGAAGTATATATAAATTTAAATATAGCTCACATGTTATGTGGAATTCAACAAGATGATACATGTACTGATAATGTGTTAAATTAATTGCACATTTTACAGAAAGTTAGGTTAATGACTTGTCTAAATATCTAACAGGTAAGACAAAGAATATACATTTAATATAGTCTTCATTATTGTATTATAGGGTAATGCTTTAATAATGTTTATTTTTCAAATATAAATCAGAAATATGTATATCCTATAAATATACACTATAATTTATATTTACCTTGTTTTATAGGTTGATCACTATTAGTTACTATCAAGTGATGAATCAGATCCTTTAGACTAAGCTTTGTGTTTTCTAAATGATTGATGTCCACCGGAATTACTGTCTTCTGATCATTGTATCTTGTGTCCCGTAATAATATAAATATACAAGTTGATAAAAGTTATTATAATACTTTTAAGTTTTCGGTTCTTCCTTTTAGTTTTCCTTTCTTTACGTCATGTCTCTCTTCTGTTGGTTCCTTTATACATCTGCATGATGACTTTGAAGCTCATTGTTTCTGATGTGACACATCTTCATTAAATCTACTCCATAGGATTCCTCATTCTTGTTGAAACTGAATCTGATATATAATATAATGAAATCATTTCAATTCACTATTGTTTTCAGGTATCTACTACAATTTTATTTGATTGTGTTTCCCCCACCTGGATTAGTGTTTAAAATATACTTTTCTGATGACACAGTCTTTTATATAGATAGATAGCTTGGTAATAGTAATTGTAAAATAATAATAATTATATAGTGATAACAAATCTATCAGTGTAATATCTAGATAGATCTCTTGCATTAGGAAGACTCTCATTGGTCAGGTTGATGTTCTGGAGACACAATTTCAATTTATACAACTCTTACAAAACTCAGATCACCCACCAGAGAGCTTTTAGTCTATAAAACATGCTCATAATGTCTATCTCACAATATTACTAAATAAGCTATTTTGTCTTCTGTCTGTTATGTTCTATCAACAGTAAGGGAGGACATTTGTGGTTGTAATGAATACTCTTCTTTAGGTAGTCGTACACACTGATTGATGCTATTAAGTAGCCACTCAGGTGTAACTACTTTGATTTTGTATTTAATAACTTTTCCATACTTAGGTTAATGTGACTCTATAGCAATTAAATGAGTCTCTTTATCATTGAGTGTTCCTTGATAATGTCCACCATTATGTGTTACTAATATCCATATCTTTTTTCTGTCACTGACAGAAACTTGTAAATGAAATGAGCACATGTGTTTGATGGATTAACCAAGAACATAGTTCCAACTCCATAGACATCTAGTGAATGCCAAATTCAAACCACATGGAACATATTAGTGACTGATAAATTTAATATTAATTAATTAATACTGAACTATATTATATATAACTTACTTGAGTAGGGCATATGACCATATTAATTAATAGTTTATTACCAGATATTTCAAATGAAGGAGTACTAGAGTAACAGTAGTATTTTACAAAAAAAAAATAAATTGCTATAATCCAATGTTGTTATTGTTTTAAAAAGTCAATCTAGAGCCACAAAAAAGTAAGTGCAGAATAATTGTCATACTCTCATGCATAAACTTTATAATATGTATAGAGTCTGTTGGTAGAAGACGTGTATTGTCAGGTAAGTAATCTAACAATTATGCTGAATGTTCTTATTGTTTAATAGTTAACCCAGAGTTTCAAAAAAGTAATGAGTGCCATAAACTGTTATGCTTTAAATGATTGTACTTTATAATATATGGTGTATGTTAGTAGAAGTGCATCATCTGGTAGGTAATTTAATATTTATTTCAAAGTTGTTACTAGAAGTTAACTCAAAGCGTCAATAAACTAATAATTACAAAATAATAGTCATACTTCTAATGTTGTGTAATTTAACAGTCTATATAGAGTCTGTTACTAGAACTGGTATGTTAATTGGTAAGTAATATCATATTTATTTTAAAGTTCTTATTTAATAGAAGCAACCCAGATCTTAAAAAACTATGAGTGCAGTATATGACGTTGACTTCTTGTTCATAATCTTAATCTAGGTCTGTTACTAGAAAGGGTGTGTCATCTCATATGTATTGTAACATTTATTTCAAACTTATTATTGTTTAACGAAAGTTAATTGAAAGCTTCAAGAAACTATTAAGTGCAGAATAATTCGGTTACTTCCATTGTTGCGTAATTTTACAATCAGATATACGGTCTGTTTCTAGAAGGTTTGTATCATCTGATAATTTTGTCATATGCATGTAAATGTCCTTATTGTTTAATAGAATCCAACCCAAAGCTTCAGAAAACTAGTGAGTACATGAAGTACATGATATTAACTGTTCTCAACTTTATAATCTATAGCTAGAGTATGTTACAAAAAGGGGTATATCACCTAGAAAGTATGACCAAATTATATGTTCTATTTTTCTCAATGTTACATTCATAAGTAGAGTGTACTGTGTTTGTGAAAAAAAAGAGCAAGGTCTAACGATTGGCTGTGATAATCCATTTTCTGCCATGGAATGGTTCCATTACTAATGTGCTGCAATCAATCATAGACCAAAAGATGAATTGCATTGTTCAAACTGTAGTCCATAATTTGTAAGAACTTTGGATTCATTTTTGAACCTTTTGAGTAACATAATGTTGCTGTTGTGACTCCTGACAAAGTGTGAAACATTTACTACATAGTCTTGCAGCTCATGTGATATATAGATTAACGAGTTATGCAGCGAACAGGTTGACCTGCTATCGAGAAGTTTAGACCGATGGACTCTATTACAGTACACTTGTACACTCATTTATGCGTATGACAAAATTATAACTGCGAGTGTTGCGTGAGTTGGCACATTTGCCGTCTATAAAAACTTATATATCTCTGCTGTTTATATCAGAAATTGTTGTAGACATTAATTAATCATTACTGCTTCACTATGTTGTTACTTATCAAGCGTCCGAACGTGATTCGTCTGATCATGTGTAGTTTACTCTACAATAACCAGTAATATAACTAGTGACCACTGTCTGTGATCTGTATGATCAAGCAAAACAAAACCATTGATAGTTATAGTTAACAGTTCTTGATGTTGTATTTCAACACGAAGATCACTACAAAGGCTAGTCTCGTCCCCAGACCTACTCGCAAGCTAAAGTAGGTCTGGTCACACAGCTTGATCTTTGTGTCCCCAGTATGGAATGTGGAGCGGGTGTTGGTATGCAATTAAAGGTAGTGTGAAATATAAATATTATCAAATTGAAGTATGTGTGAAAGCGAATGCATGGCTCTCTCATTAAATCTGCTTTAACACATTAATTTGATGATTTCATATTTCACACTACCTCTAATTGCATACCAACACCCGCGCCACATCCTTACTGGGGACACAAAAGTCAAGCTGTGTGACCAGATCTACTTTAAGCTTGCGAGTAGGTCTGGGACGAGACTATACAAAGACCAGATTACTCTGTTGTACACATGTAGAGAATTTTGCAGTACAAGTATCATATTGTTGAACTCCTCATAACTACTGAGCTATACACACATGCACAAACACACACACATATATATATTATATAAATCACTTTATAAATAGTGTGTTAGAAGGGTAGGAACGCTCAATAGAGAGCGTGCATTACGTGACTTTACGTCATCGCCTCGTGACACCGTTGCTAACCACCATCTTTCGAGGCAACGAACACCCACGTGGCAGCTGGTCACAATAACAATTGTTATGATGGAGCTCGCATAAGAATATTATAGTGGTTTGTCTGCAAAATCCAAGCAAAGATACACTGATAAGGTAACTGGAGTTGGCTTCAAGAAGGATCGATATGCAATTCCAAGTGAGCTTTGGCAGGCAGAGCCTAACCACGTTCCAAATGCGGCATGGAGTGACATGTTTCTATATATGGTTGCTACTCCAAGTGCTTATATTAAGGAGGAGATGAAAGTAAGTAGCTCTGTATGAAACGTGAACAGTTAGTAGCTATAAGTATTATTACTACTAGATTTGTAGAGCTGGAAGGGGATGTTGGAGAGGTGATGGTTTTGTCAAGGCTGGCTGGGTTCATGATCTTAGAGCTCATCAGTTCAAGCATTCTACTGAAGATCATTGGCTTATTATGAGAAAGGTAATGTTATTGTATTTCAAAAACCAAGATAGTTATATTGTTTGTACACAAGGTCAACCATTCTCAGAGAATGACAGGAACTCCCTTGCTTCCATGAGTTGTTTGCCAACATAGTAGAGAAATACTTACTGCACACTATACATTCATGGCAGGGTGAGTTGATTATTGCACTAACATGTCCTCCAATTCGAAATGGCTCTTATAGACTTGGGGAAGCATGTTCTCATGTTGTAGCTAAATATCCTGCTTAATAAGAGCAGCACAGTTGCGATCCAGTTCAGAAGATAGTGCGTGCACATCTCAAAATGTAGCTGGCTTCCTACTGCCCGAGATGTAGTAGACTAACTATATTAATTTATTTTAATATCATCTCAATGTTATTTTTAATGATGGTGCCCAGTCAGTGTTGCTCTCATCAAGGAGAGATGATGGCTTGTTGGTTATGAAGTGACATGAACAAACTCGTGCACCAGGACCAGGAGTCCAGTCTTTCTTGTTGATGCTCTTCAACCATGCTGATCTACATCTTGTAGATACCTCACAAACATAATGTTCTTGATTCTCTATGACCTGAGTTAACAAAGAGGATTGATAATATTATATATCATAATAATATTATATATACAGCATTATTAAAAACTTAGCTACCTAGCTGTCATTATTGCTCACTTTGGGTATTGTATGGAATGAAATGTCTCTTCCCTTCCCCTGCCTGTTAGTACATCCCACAACACAACTTGATTGAACCATCTTCTCTAGTGCCTCTGCCTCTTTTTTGCCTTGCGAGATGGCGGCGGGTGTGGTTTATTGCTGATGACGTCAGCCACGCACTCAATTGTAATTGCACTTACAAAATACAAACACCTGTAATGAGCTCCTCCCTAATTATCTTTTTTGAGCATGCGCAGATTGCTTGAGCCCCACCCTTGCTTACATTGCAGCTATGACAGCAAAAGAAATGCTAGGTGAGGTGCTGTTACATCTTTTCAATGTAATATTTATCACTTTTTAGGTGGCGAAATAGAGGTTTATCTATCTCCTGGTTATAAGAATTATTTTGATCAAGTAAAAACAAAATTTCAAGAGCTTCTTGATACTATTGTACCTCTTATTACTGAGGGCATCCCTTCACTTGAAGAAGTCAAAAAGTTTCTTGGAACACGTTTCCACGAATTAAAACCTCATCTGTCAACAGCTGAATCACTTAATGATGTTATTGTGTTAATAAAAAAGCAGTGTACCATAACTAATATTACCTGCTTAGAGACAATTGTTGACCATTATAATATTGAAAATGTCAGACATCATATCACAGCCTATAAATCTGCAGTTTATGAGATCTGTGAGAAGTTTAAACACAGAGTATTGGGAAGTGAGAATGTAACGATTGTCTCAACTTCTTTCAAATATGAGTCAATCACGTTTGTTATTGAATGGCAACAAACAGATGACCTCACTCTTGATGATATAAATGGCTTGTTGTGGAAAGTGTTTGGAGATATGGCTAAGAAGATATTGCCTAAATATGGACTGAAACGTAAGTTAATAAAAATGTCATTATATTTATTAACTTTAGCTACATAAAATTGTTTTTCATTCTGCCTTGTATACAATAGAAATGAGGATAGACAATGCGATGCTTAATTGCTTATGTTCATCTTTTCAAGATATTTGATCAAAAGCAATGACACTGAACTTGAAAATAATTGATGTTATTACCACATATTATATAGCTAAGGGTTTTGCCAGGTTTAAATACATTTATAGTCCTAGATTGTACAGTATAAACTAGATGTTGACCTTCTAAATTTGTAAATGACATGTACATGCATTTTAAGTATTTTTCAGAATGCTTAGCTGGATTTTAATTGAGTTTTATCAACTAAAGTATAAAGTTATATCTCATTCAAATAAATATAACAGCTAGCTCAAGAATCAAGCTCTGGTTTTACAGAGATCACTATCAGTGTGGACAATAGACTTACGTTCTCTAAGTATTTAATTATATCATTTATGCATATATTAATTTTGTGTGTACTACAGTTACTCTGTTTTACACAACAGGTGACACTGGGAATGCTTATTGGAGACATAATAACAATAGTGTTTCAATCATCTCACCAAGTACTGAACAATGTGAAAATATTGTGGGTAGATTAAAACAAGAACGAAAGACAAGAAAATGGCGTATTGAACTTCGTTCATCAACTACTAAAAGTGCCCTAATACTTATAGATAATCTCGATCAGTTTGCAGTGAGGGAATTTTCTATAGAGGACACTTCGCTGGACAATATGTGTATGTCAACATTGTCAAAGAAAGTTATTGGAATGAAAGAACTATTCTTTATGTCTTCCTCTCTCCCTACTGGTAGTATCAAACAAGTTATTGATGCTCTAGCACATCCTAACACTTCTCTTGAGGCACTATTCCTATGGAATGTTCCTATGACAGATGATGATGTCATTTGCTTGTCTGGTGTGTTAAGTAATAATGACACATTGAAAACAGTAGATCTCTCCAACTGTGACATCACTGATAAAGGTGTCCATTTCATCTGTAAAGGGATTGCTAAAAATCGAAGACTTACTAGTTTAGCTGTCAGCAATAATCATGGGATCACTTCAGTCAGTACCAGTGCAATAGTTGAACTAATAAAAACAACGACGTCATTGAAAGAACTATACCTCCGCAATACTTCACTGAAATATGACGATATTAAGACAATTTGTGAAGAGCTAGTTAAAAACATTACAATACAGCAGCTCACATTATCCAAACAACATGAGGACATTTGCAAGATTTGTCCTAGTCTTAAAGATAGACTCTATTTTGTAATGGATAAGTCAGGTATGTAGTATTTGATTAATCAATTTAATTAAGAATATAATTGCCTAAAAATTAAAATAGACTATTGAATATTAAAGCAGACAAATAAATTAATCTACACACATTGACTGCTAGTGAACATCACAACCAGAAAATTAAATGTACTCTTACTGCAACTCTAATCTTAGTAATAGCACTCTTAAAACTACATTAGAACAATTGTTATAATTGTAATGTTTCGTTTTGCTTTATATATGCACACACACACACACACACACACACACACACATATTAATGTTAACCAAAATATAGTTAGTACTAATGCACACTACAACCAGTAAATTAGACGTACTTTAACATTAATTGTGATATTTAACATTCAATGACTTGAGAAGCAACATCATAGCTACTGTCAAATTTCAATCTTCTACATTAGGGAAATCTTATTATTAGAATCCCAAAACTATCTTAGAGAATTTTTATAATTATATTACTGTTACGATGTTTTTGCTTTTAAAGGTCATTCTGTAACAGAGAACATTGATAGTGATACCACTGTAACAGTAACTGAAGTAGCCGTGACTACACTTATTGAAGGCCGGTTTGAATTCCCCCAAAACACTAAATTAGTCAGTGCAGTACACAACATTTCTCTTTCTAAACCACTTACTGAGCCTTACAAATTAGAAATACAACACTGTGTAAAATTAGAAATCGAAGCTCAGGCTAGTTGGCTCCACTTTGCTAGAGCTCCCTATTCTCCTACAACATTACCTTATCAGTTCACATTGATTGAAGGAGGACAGTTTAATCCAGAAAGTAGACATGGAGTCATTAACCTCATGTGTGAATCATGTTGCCTTGTTGCTATTGTAGCTGACCAGAAACAGAAACAAAAAGAAACAGGTGAGGAAAAGTACATAATGAATCAAAGTACACTAAATGAATTACTACAATGCAATATTTGCTCATCATATAGATCCCAATGGAGGACCCACTCCGCTTTTATCATTTGTATACACTGGAGTTATTAATTATGAGGAAAAAGATGATAAATGGATAGCTACTTTATCTGTTGTGAAAGATCTTGAATGTTATTTAAAGGTAACAACAGTCCATTAACCAACATCTTAATATGTTATAATTTTTACTGCTTTGTATTGTATTTAGTTTGTAAAATGGAGTTCTGATACTGAAGATTCCATTTATTTTGATTTTGTTGATGAAAATGGATTCATTGAACTTGTTTTTCAACAAGAACCACCTCCAGGATGGAGCATTAAACCAATGATTGAACCATGCAAGGTTTGATATGATAACCATTTATTTATATTTTATTAACCTATTTATATGTAGTTATGGCAAACTGATATTGATAATTTTCGATCATCTCCTAGCACTATGGTATCATCATGTCAGTTTCTTATACATGCTAGTGATAGTCCAGATACTATTGGATATTTCATTTACCCCGTTGAACTGAAGGGTATAACACCTCCAGTGAATATAACAATTCATCGAAATAAATCAGGTACAACCTTATATCATACATAGACTTTTCCTCATCATAACTAATACAAATAGAGCTTAAAATTGTTAACAAATATTCATTTTAATCTTGGTCAAATCCATAAATTAATTAATTCAGAAATAATATTGTACTATGTGATACAGTTTCTAACTTATTGTGTTTGTTACATTGTTAATTTCTACTATGTTATGTGTTTGTGGTATAATGCTATGACCATGTCAAGATGATAATTAATTGCACAATTTGTTAGTGATTTTCTATAAATTATTGTGCATGATTGTTTAAAAATTATTATAATAACTGTCTTCTCTTGCAGGTGGTCTTAAACGTCGATTGCAGATAATAGGTTAGTATTTTATACTTCTGTGATTTTCATTATGTATTAGTTAGAGTATTGTTTCAAATAATCATACAGTATGAGACAAAGCTAGGTGCTGCATGAACATTAACATTATACATTAACTAATGTATGGTTGTGCTTGGGGTGTCAGTCGTATATAGAAAAGTCGTTTTAACTGTTTCTGATTGACATTAGTATTGAAAAATGACGTATGATATAAATAACGACCACATCTATGGTGCTACATAAAGCATAATCACCTCAATATTGTGTATTTATAGAATGATGTGTGGGCATATCAAAGGCAGTGACAGTACTGTATCAAATTAAACCTTATGCAACACTGTGTGTTGTGGTCATTTTTGTGACTGAACTGTTGCTTTTCATCACTTACAGCTAGGACAAGCAGTTAAAATAATTATCATGCTTCTTTGTAGCCTTGTTGAGTGCCATTGATCCACCCAAGCATCAACTATAAATCATTTAAACCACTGTTCTGTTCTCATGCCTTCAGAATATATTGCATTCTGGGTGTGTGTTCATACAACATCTCGACTACATCTTTTGTGAAAAGTATCTCATATAGCATTAGAAAAAAACTTTACCTAATACAATTTACATATAGCATTGTCAACACCTTTTGATACATCATGCACTGTATTAAATACTTTTATTGTGCTTACATCACTAAGATTCTATATGAAGTACAGTTTAATACTTTAAGCCAGCTTGCATGTGATCTGTTCTTGACTTTTGTCATCTACTATCACAACAAAGTTGAACAAAATTATCAAAGCATTAATAACAATAGGAAATAAAGTATTCGTCAGCGACAACTTTTTTCCATTGTGACAATGTCAAAGTCAGTTTAGAACTGAGACTTGTCAGGTTCTGAATCTTGATCTAAAACTCTCTTCTTTTAAGGGTTAGTGGTCTACAAGAACCTAATTCGTTGATATTTTTTTTTTCTTGACTATTAGGTTGGTTGGTACATTTGATGTATCTAGGCAAATTATCCAATCAATTAAAGCATCTTGTATTGTTACCATACAAGAAACATTCCTTGGGGTGTGGTCTTGATATTCATGCAGCAATCATCTTTGTCATGTGTTGTATGAACACCTCATCCCTACCTGTTTTTTGTTATTTCTTGTCAATCATTTTTAAATATACTTGAACTAATAATATCTTGTTAAGTTTGCTTTGTAAACTTACTTTGCTATTAGACTGTTACTACATATACAATCTGGATAGTTTGAACTTGGTTGATTAGGTTTGTCTCTTTTTTAGATCACAAATATATTCGTGAAGCCATTAAAAAGGGAGGTAAGATCCAAGCTAAAGTTTCAAAAGTCCTTGTACAAGGTCCAGCTCGAGTTGGCAAGACATCAGTGAAATCTCTTATTCTTTCTCAACGCTACCATAAGCAAGAGAGCACTGGTATAGCTGAGCGTCCACAAGTAGCAGTTGGAGATTTTTCAATGCAAACATATGGCCAAAATAAAGAAAAGAAATGGGAACTTATCAGTGATACAAACATAGTTGAAATGTTTGCAAATGATATCAAGAGTGTAATGGAAAAAAGTGATGAAAGGAGTAGAACACCGTCAAATGAACATAAAAACAACAAAAAAGGAGACAGTGGTGTCCATGACAATCGCATGGAAGTTCAGCAACAGGATGTTGAACAGGATGTTAGTGAAACACATCTAGATGTAGCTGATGACCCATTAAGTCATATAAGTATTTCAGACAACAATACTTTAACACCTCATATTGAAAATGCAAGTTATGATGATATATCTTTATGTCCTGAGATATTACCAGAATCCAATCCTAGTCCACCATTAACAGAGACGAGACATGACGATTTAGCAAAACAGCTGTCAAACCTCCTCAACAAAGTTTCTAGCAGGCCTGACAAATTAACACTGTATAAAGATTGGCTTTATTTTATTGATTCTGGAGGTCAAATCCAATTTCAGCAGATCTTGCAAGCTTTCATACCGTGTGTATCAGTTCTTATGTTAGTTATCAATTTAGCTCAAGACCTCTCTAGTCAATCCTCCGCTGAATTACAATGTGAAGATGGGAAGAAATACTTGGTAAGTGAATATTCGTTACAAGTTGAGACTCTCTTAAGACGACTTATAAGTATGATCACGTTTAGGAATTATGAACAACGAAATGATATGACCAGTGAAGGCAGCCGTCGTCTTTCCTCAGCAATAAAACCTCCAGATAGATTAAAAGTTATTACTATTGCTACTCATGGAGATAAATGTGAGCTTGGACAAGTTAATGAAGCGATTGCACATAAAGTGGATCAACTTAAACAGATTTTTCAATCTGTGTCTGATAATATGTTATACCAAAATCCTACTTCAGGAGAACTTCTCTTTAAAGTTGATGGTCGTAAAGCATCTGATCCTGAAGAAACATTTGATGATGAACTGAAGAGTACAATTAGTAATATTCGTAATGAATTAAGTAAACAAGCTTTTGAAGTTGATGTACCATTAACATGGTATGCTTATGAAGTCATTTTACGTGATAGTGCTTCTTCAAGTTGTGGTGTTCTTACACTGGAAGAGTGCATGTCTTTAGGTATTGCGTTGGGTTTGGAAGATGATGAAATTGAGCCTGCACTAAGATTTTTCTCTCTTCTAAACTCTATTCTCTACTATTCAAAAGAAATAACTAATCTTGTATTTATTGACCCAAATAGCCTTATTGAAGTAGTGAATGAACTAATGGTTCTTGTCTGTAAAGTACGTAATGGAGTAAATATAGGTCCTGGCACACAAGCAGGGCCAGAGATGGCTAATTTTGGTATCATTTCTTGTGATGTTTTTTCACACAAAGAACACTTTAAAAAGTTTCATGAAATATCCAAAGCAGTTATTAATTTAAAATCTGAAGTAGCTATTGATTTTAAATCACATTTGTTTAGTATTTTCACTCATCTTCTACTAGCAGCTAAATTGCCTAATAGCAAACCACCTAATGACAAATATTTCATGCCAGCCTTATTACCATTAACTGATCCTTCAAACGAAATTCCATTTAAATCCTTTAGTAACACTCCATTACTATTTTACTTTAGAAATGGTGTTCCAGTTGGTCTTTTTTGTGCTATGATTGTTAACCTCCTCTCTACTAAATGTAATAAAAAGTTCTTGTGGTCACTGGTTAAAAGCACTTCCAAGATATATTCCAATCGTATTTTATTGTGTTCTGAAAGTGGTTTGCGTGGGGGAGTTGGTTTGATAGAGTCTTCAGATTGGTTTGAGATCTGGTGTGAATATTCTACAGATGAACGTAAAGTTAAAGAAGCTGTTGAAATAGCTATTAAAAAAGCCAAAACAAAACGAAAAATTGATGTTAAATGGGAAATTGCTTTCATTTGTCCTTGTGGTAAACGGCCACGCCACCGTGCTTTTTTGAAACATCACTATTCTGAGTTATTTTGTGAGTTTAGCAACTCACCATATGGTTTTTGCATTCAAGGAACAAAAGACTTTTCACCTTGCAGTCAAGGTATGTTTTACCTTATATTGTGCTATGCATTCTTATTATTTTATCTTAACTACAGATAAAAGACTAGAACTATGTCATCTTGTTGAACTGTTGGCACCAATCAGTTCAAAGTGGCGCTTGATTGGTGGTGAGCTTGGAGTACATATTGAAATCGGTGATGACTTAAACAAATCAGATGACATGATGATAGATGAAGTCATAAAGAATTGGATAAAGACAAAACATACTCCAATTACTTGTGATAATATTATTAAGGTTATAAAAGGACCTGTTATTCAGAGCCCATGTGTAGCTAGTAATATAGAGAAATACTTGGATGAAATGCTCAGTGAACAGGAACAAGCTAAAATAACAAGTATGTAATATTTGTAAGCCTATTTGTTATATCAGTTTTGTAGTAATACTCACTTTTGCAAGTGATGCCTTGTTTGATATGATGCATGACTTTGTGTGTAAGAGTAATAACTCAATATGTACATATATATACTCAACTGATAGGAAATAATTATAGTTAACATTATTAAAGCACAAAAGATTTATGTGATTTTCTATGTCTATTTGATTACACACTGTATATTCTTTTAGTTGACCCAATTGTATTATTTTTTCCATGGATGGTATCTTAGTATTGCCATCAGATACAAAATAAGATACAAATGCTTTCTATAACTATGTACTATTAGAAGAATTAAATGATGTTTGTCTAATTTTAATGTTTAATACTTCACAGATGCTAGACCTGAGAAACGTGTTTTACTGACATTACTACCTGAAATCTATCATTTGTGGCAAGAGCTTGGAGAGCTACTTGGAGTTCATGAAGGCACCATTAAGAGATTATCCTCTGCTCAATGTAATGACCTTATAAAGATGTCAGATGTATTACAAAGCTGGTTGGATAATGAACCAACTTCTGTTACATGGAACAATATCATTGATATGATAGAGGGACCCCTACAGCATAAAAGAGTTGCTGATGAAATCCGTCAAAAAGTTAAATCAAGTAAGTATTTGTAGTACGGACCAATCAAGTATTTTTAATTGATTTCTCCAAAAATTATTGCATTTGTAAATTGTAATTAATTATATTTTTGATGAAGGAAGTTTTATAGAAATTCAGTTTTCTTAAGTTATAATTATTTTACTTATCAGTTCTATTGTGGCCTGGGTCCATTTCTATTTGCTTGAAAAATAACATATTGTGTTAAATATGTGTTCAGCTTTGTTGTTTGACAGTGATTTGACTTGTGAACTTTTTATGTTACAGTAGTAAGCTTAACAAATAATCAAACAGAGCTTTTCAAAAAAAGTGCAACTAGCAGTACAAAATTGTTTATGCTTTGTGCTTACCTATTGTCAATTGCTACACTATACTGTGGTATATCTGCCTGTATAATTAGGATAAAATATTACATTTATAGATATTATGATATTGCATCAGTTTGAAGCAACCACTGTTGCCTATTTTATTTAGGAAGTGTTCATGCAATCAATGATTACTGCCACTGTCATTTCCTATTGTTATATATATTGTTGTACATGATTTGAGCTCAACAAATAAAATTATAATGTTTGCTATATCTTAGCTCAGATGTCTATGATTTTATGAAGAGATTATATCCACTATAATGTGTGATGTTTTTCATTTTAATGTAACACTTTTAAAACCATTGATATATAGTTAACAGTTCTTGATGTTGTATTAGATGCAATTACATCATCAAAGATGAAATTAAAAATACCTTCTGAGCTACAGAGATCTGAATACAGTATGTTATTGAAATAACTTGATTGTAACATTCAAATTTTAACAGGAAAACAAAAAAGTGAAGGGATACATTCTGATCACAGTACATCTTCTGATGAGGACTTATAATTATAAAGTCATTAAAGTATACTTGAAAAATGAAGAATGTTTTATATGTTATATTATTACTCTAATAATTCAATAGTGAAGACTATTAGATCTATGTCCTTTGTCTTACAGTTAGTGTATTGTATTTTTGTTGGTTTTGTTTTATGATGTGACAGTATATGAACACATGTGAATTTTGAGTCGTATTTATTATCTTTCATTATTTTAGATTGTGTTTGTCAGTTGGCTTTATTAAAATATATATTACAGTAAAATAACTATTTAATACTAAGACAAGTCATCAAAATTAACCTTCTGTAATCCAGATTGCACAGTATACCATATATGTCATCTATTCATATGTAATAATTTTTCAATGGTTTTACGTTTTTTATCTGTAACAATACAATATAGAATTACATTGGACAGTAGTAAGAAACAATAGTTATAATATACAATGCTTTTCATTTTATTTAAATGGTGAGCTAACAATCCTTGCTTTATTTCAACATGAGTTTTACTACAGAGACAGAGGTGGTTGGAGAGAGATAAAAAGTTATTGTGTGATATGCTTGAGTACTTGTTTCAACATTATTGTTAACATCTGATAAAAGTTATATTCTGTGCATGTTCCTTTCCTACAGTAAGTGATCATATACTGCAGTATATATATACAGTACTACTATGTCACAGTAATATTGACACACACAGGTCGTCTCATAGTAGATGTTGTATTGAGTGACTCTCCTCTGTTGTACTCATGTTCAGTCTGTTGTAGTATATAACAGTAGTAGATGTATCTCCTTGTTGAACTCTACACAACTATTAAGCTATATGATTTATATATATTGCGTATTAGAAAAAGGACTGACCACTTAGAACAATGCTGTAGAATGCACTGCATATACTGTTTATATAAAAATAAAAAAAATCATGTACTACAGTAGGTAAGCTATTGAGTTTTTTAGTTTTAGTTTCAGTAAAGTTACTAAAATTAAACAAAAATTAGTTATAGTTAAAGTTAGGTCTATTTTAGTTTTATTAGTTTTATAATATCTTGCTAAATATGTTTTGTAAACATTGTTGATTAGCTTTGTCTCTTTTTAGATCACCAATATCTTCATGAAGCTATCAAAAAGGGAGGAAAGCTCCAAGCTAGAGTTTCAAAAGTCCTTGTACAAGGTCCAGCTCGAGTTGGCAAGACATCAGTAAAATGTCTAATTCTCTCTCAATGCTACAATGAGCAAGATAGTAGTACTGGCATTGCTGAGCGTCCACTAGTAGCAGTTGGACATTTTTCAATGCAAAGATTTGGCCAAAATGAAAAAAATAAGTGGGAACTTATCAGTGATAAAAACATAGTTGAAATGTTTGCAAATGATGTTAAGACTTTAATGAAAAAAGATGATGAAAGTAGTAAAACACAGTCAGATGAACATAACAGCAAAAAAGAAGACAGTGGTATTCATGACAGTCACATGGAAATTCAGCAACAAATTGTTGAACAGAATGTAAGTGAAACATGTCTAGATGTAGCTGATAACTCATTAAGCTATGAAAAAACTCAAGAAAGTAATAATTTAATAGCACATAATAAAAATGAAAGCAATACACAGGCAGCTCAATATGAAAATATTCTTGAAGATAATGATGATGATATGTCTTTATACCCTGACATATCACTGCAATCTAATCCTCCTCCACAATTAACAAAGAAGAGAGGTACTGATTTAGCAAAACAATTGTCAAACCTCCTTAACAAAGTTTCTGGCAGGACAGACAAATTAACACTGTATAAAGATTGGCTTTATTTTATTGATTCTGGAGGTCAAATCCAATTTCAACAGATCTTACAAGCTTTTATACCATGTGCGTCAGTTCTTATGTTAGTTATCAATTTAGCTCAAGACCTGTCTAGTCAGTTCTCTGCTAAATTAAAATGTGATGATGGGAAGGAATACTTGGTAAGTGGGTATTCGTTACAAGTTGAGACTCTCTTAAGACGACTTATAAGTATGATCACATTTAGGAATTATAAACAACAAAATCATATGACCAGTGAAGGCAGTCGTCGTCTTTCCTCAGCAATAAAACCTCCAGATAGATTAAAAGTAATGGCTGTTGCTACTCATGGAGATAAATGTGAGCTTGGACAAGTTAATAAAGCAATTGCACATAAAGTCGATCAACTTAAACAAATTTTTCAATCTGTGTCTGATAATATGTTATACCAAAATCCTACTTCGAGAAAAATTCTTTTTAAAGTTGATGGTCGTAAAGCATCTGATCCTGAAGAAAACATTTGATGATGAACTTAAGAACACAATTAGTGATATTCGTAATGAATTAAGTAAACAAGCTTTTGAAGTTGATGTACCATTAACATGGTATGCTTATGAAGTCATTCTACGTGATAGTGCTTCTTCAAGTTGTGGTGTTCTTACACTGGAAGAGTGCATGTCTTTAGGTATTGCGTTGGGTTTGGAAGATGATGAAATTGAGCCTGCACTAAGATTTTTCTCTCTTCTAAACTCTATTCTCTACTATCCAAAAGAAATCACTAATCTTGCCTTTATTGATCCACATAGCCTCATTGAAATAGTGAATGAACTGATGGTTCTTGTCTGTAAAGTACGTAATGGAATGAATATAGGTCCTGGCACACTAGCAGGGCCAGACATGGCTAATTTTGGTATAGTTTCCAGTGATATTTTTTCACATGAAGAACACTTTAAGAAGTTTCATGAAATATCCAAGGCAGTTACTGATTTAAAATCTGAAGAAGCTATTGATTTTAAATCACATTTGTTTAGTATTTTCACTCATCTTCTATTAGCAGTGAAATTGCCTAATAGCAAACCACCTAATGCCAAATATTTTATGCCAGCCTTATTACCATTAACTGATCCTTCAAATGCAATTCCATTTGAATCCTCTACTAACACTGCATTACTGTTTTACTTTAGAAATGGTGCTCCAGTTGGGCTTGTTTGTGCTATGATTGTCAATCTCCTGTCAACCAAAGTCAATAATAAATTCTTGTGGTCACTAGATAAAAGCACTTCCAAGATATATTCCAATTCTATATTATTACGTTCGAAATGTTTGCTTGGAGAAGTTGGTTTGGTAGAGTCTTCAGATTGGTTTGGGATCTGTTGTAAATGTCCTGGAGATCAACCTAAAGTCAAAAAAGCTGTTGAAAATGCCTTTGCAAAACCAAAAAGAAACGGAAAATTGAAGTCGAATGGGAAATGGCCATCTTTTGTCCTTGTGGCCAATGGCCACGCCACCTTGCTTTTTTGAAACATCACTATTCTATGCTATTTTGTGAGCTTATCAAATCACGATATGGTCTTTGCATTCAGGCAACACAAAACTTACCACATTTTTCATGGATTTCTTTGAAAAGCAATGAAGGTATAGTTTACTTTATACTGTCTTATGCATACTTATTATTTCATTTTAACTACAGATAAAAAACCAGCACCATGTCATTTTGCTAAACTGTTGGCACTAATCAGTTCAAATTGGGGCTTGATTGGTGATAGGCTTGGAGTGAACATTCAAGTCATTGATGACTTAAACAAATCAGATGATATGAAGCTAGATGAAGCTATACAGAAGTGGATAAAGACAAAACCGTCTCCCACTACTTGGTTTAATATTATTGAGGTTGTAAAAAACAGTGCCCTGATGTAGCTAGTACCATACAGGAATACTTGGATCAAATTTTTAGTGAACAGGAACAAGTTAAAATACAAGGTATGTAATATTTGTAAGGCTATTTATTACATCAGTTTTGTAGTAGTATTCACTTTTCACAAGTGATACCTTCTTTATTATGACAACTTTGTATAAAAAATAGTAACTCAATATGTAGATATGTATACTTAATTGATGGGAAATAATTACAATTAACAGTATTAAAAGATTTAAGATCTAGGTAATTTTCCATGTCTATTTGTTTACGCACTGTATATATATACTTTTAGTGGACCCAACTGTATTATTGTCCCATGGACGAGGTATTAGTATTACCATTGGTTTAAGGTTTTCTTGAAGTAAAGAGTTTAGTGGTAGAGGTTAATTATGATTTTATTAGGGACAGCCCGTGATGGTACTTGGGGACTTGACTCAACGTCAGAGGAAGAAGCTTCTCTATCAAGATCAGAAGTGAATGTGTTTAAATTTGACAGTGACTCAGAGCAAGAGTCATGTGAAAGAAAGCCTCAAAAGAAAAAAAGAAAAGGAAAGACAAAACATAAAGGTACTTTAATAGTATATTACAACTGTCATTACAAATTATCCTTTACACTAATCAAGAGTCACAGAGACATTTACACAACTATTTACCAGCACATCTTTCAAAAGATAATGATGAGAAACCAGAAGGTTCAAAAATTGATGTTCGATTGAGAACACCCTCTATTAGTTCACCTTGTACTCAATTAGGTATGTATATATGGAATAGCATGATGTGGGTGAGGCTATAAAGCATGATGTTATGTAATGATTTTTTTCTAAAATACATGCACTTTCCATAACTATGTAGCATTAGAATAATTAGATGATGTTTGTCTAACTTTATTACTTTATACTTCACAGATGCAAGACCTGAGAAACATGTTTTACTGACATTACTACCGCCGATCTATCATTTGTGGCGTGACCTTGGAGAGTTACTTGGAGTTCATGAAGGCACCATAAAGAGCTTATCCACTTCTCAATGTAATGACCTTGTAAAGATGTCAGATATATTGCAAAGCTGGTTGGATACTGAACCAACTCCTGTCACATGGAACAATATCATTGACATGATAGAGGGACCCCTACAGAATAAAAGATTTGCTAATGAAATCCGTCAAGAACTTAAATCAAGTACGTTTTGTAATACTGACCAAACAAGTATTAATAATTGATTGCTCTGGAAATGACTGCCTGTGTAAATTGTAATTAATCACATTTTTGATGTAGGAATTTCTATAGAAATTTTGTTTTCACAAGTTATAATAATTTTACTTACTAGTTCTGTTGTGGGTCCAACTTTATTGCATGACAAATAACGTATATGTTCATCTTTATAGTGCATGACGTATATGTTCATCTTTATAGTTTGACTGTGATTTGATTTGTGACTTATTTTCTGTTTCAAAAGTAGGCTTGACAAATAATCAAACAGACCTCTTTAAAAAAGTGCAACACTTGAAAAATGATGACCAATAAAACATAAGGCCAACTAACATTACTGTATCATACTTTAGCTTCTTCAACCATAGTTCTGTACTTTTGCACTTTTCATTTAAATTAAATATACTACTGTCATTTTTACATACTAGGTTGTGATAAGATTAGTTTGGCCCATGTGTCAGACTCACACAGTGTTGTCCATTTCCTAATGTTATTTATATTGTTGCATGTGACTTGACCTCAACAAATGAAATTGTGAATTATTGCTATAGTTTGTCTCAGATGTGTGTGACTTTATAAACAGATTATTGAATTTTGATAATTTTACTGACTTTTTAATTATCTGTAACTAATAGAGTTGTGATAACCTTGTCAACTATAATAATTATTGTATAGTGTTTTTCATTTTAATGTAACATTTTTTAAAACCATTGATATATAGTTAACAGTTCTTAATGTTGTACTAGATTCAACTACATCATCAAAGATGAACTTAAGAATACCAGTTGAGCTACAGCGATCTGTACACAGTATGTTATTGAAATGAATTCATTGTATTAGATTCAAATTTTAACAGGAAAAAGAAAAAGTGAGGGTAAAGATTCTGATGAAGATACATCATATCAGAAACAAAGAGCTTATGGTCACAGTTCATCTTCTGATGAAGATTTGAGGTCATCAAATAGACTCGGAAAGGAACAAACAGGAGGGAGACATTACACAAAGAAAAGAAAACAAAACAAAAAACCCAAAGAGCATAAAAGTATTATATGTGATAGCTTCTATTTACTTGTATATTCATATTATTACAGGACACAAGAGACAAAGATCAGAAGACAGTAATTCTGATGAACAATATTCATTCAGAAAACACAAAGCTTACTCTGATGGATCTGATTCATCACTTGATAGTAACTAATAGTGATCAACCTATAAAACATATAATGTGTATTTTTAAGAGCTATATATTTCTGATTTATACTAACTCTATATTGCTGTCTTACCTGTTAATGAAATGTATGAACACATGTTACTTTTGAGTTGTTATTATTTCTCTCTCTCTGTTATCTTTAGTTGTGTTTGCCAGTTAACCTTATTAAATATATATAACATATATAACAATTGGTGATGAGGTCAGTAATGAGTACTATAGACCAGACTGAACCCTGATACACACAATTAGTTGCAGTACATTGAGAAAGTAGACCATTTCTTTCTGGCAAATGACATAAGAAGAGGCAATAAAGGTGCCCTCCACTCTAACACTTATTGAACTAAAACTCGTCTAAAAGGTTATTAAGTAAAGTTTAAATTTAAAATTAAAGTCTCCTGGCCACTACTAAACTATCTACCAAAACAATTGAGCAGTTTGTGGAAATTGTGAAGAGGCATTTTGAACCTAAACTATTTTAATGTGAACTTATAATTGCTTCAAGTATAGGAGCTAATATGACACAGTAAGTACATATACACACTATATTATAACATGATCTAGACATAATTGAAGACACCAATATTGCTATTATATTAACCAGTAGATCAATACAAATCCCCAACTCCTCAATATATCAGTACAGATAGGAAAGAAATGGTCACCTTAAGAGATAGCATAATGACACAAACAAGACTGGAGTTAAATTGGAGACTATAACTAAAGCAACAAAAAAGTCATAAGTGACAGAGAAGGCTGCCATGGATACAAGAGAACCTCCACTAATAACAAAAGAACTGAAGAGTCACATTCATCATGAGGAGACATACAAGTATAAACTGTAATTATACAAGGTCAGAGTTTAACATGACTGTTGTCCCTGTGGTTAGTATTAGAGATAGGAGAACATTGTCTACTGACAAAATAATGAACTAGATATAAACCTAAACAACATATACATTAACCTCATCAAATGGGTGTGGTCTCCTTAACAGTCAGTTCTATCATACATAATAAACTTTATTATTTATATGGAGTTTGTACAAATAAAATAATTTGCATGTACATATGTTAATTTTTATTTCTAGGTCTCTAAAAATAGTTGCTGGTTTTAAAATGTATCATTACATAAAACAACAGTTGTCTAACAACCAAATAATTTATTTTTGTTTATATAAAGAATTCATGTATGACATGTATTGTATACAAAAATTATAATATTGTTTGTTGAGTATATATTTACTGTATTCAATTGTAAAAATTATGAAAGATAGTCTGAATCAAATTAAAGGTGGACAGAATAGTACTAACTCACATGACAAGATTAAGACAACATTAATGTTCTCACTTTTTGAACTAGAACTTGTAATAACATTGTCTCATAGATACCACTGGGAGTAGAGACATTGATATAGATACACCAACAAGGATATCTCTCACAACTGGTAAGAACACAACAATTGAGTGCTAACCATTATTAGGATTTCTAGATGAAGAGGATCCTAATAATTACACCACATGTAAACCACATCCACTAATCATATATTAAAGTTCTTTTCAAATTTAGTCAAGCACTTTGAATTCAGTATATTTAATTCCTATATCATAAACATACATACATTTATGTATGTGGTCATGTTTTGTATATGTTAATAAGGACTGTATGATATTTTTCATGTACTTTAATACATATATATTTAGTGCTAGGTGCCTTAATGTGAGGTAATTAATCATGTAGGGGCCTAGTGCTGTCTTAAACTGAATTCACAAGGAAATATTTGTACATTTGTCATGCTTAGATATGCAATTAATTGCTTTTCAGAACATGTAACCACAGGAACAGTTACTTTTTATGAATAAATAAAATTAATTTCTACTAATAAAACACATGGGTAGTAAAACAAAGCAAGGTCAGAGGTATTGAAGAAGATTGAAAGACAGATAAGTGAAGTATTGTACAAAATTAGAACAATTTGTAAGTGTTACAGTGGCACTGTTATCATGAAATTCTTTTAATCATCGACATATTCGTGAATTAAACCTGAATACAAGCACCTTTTCTTTCTAGCAGTTAATTCTCAAAAAAGCAAGTCTTGCTTGACTTCATTAGAGACAAAGAACTCAACACTAAGCATACTTTGCCACAGAAGATGACAAACAAATGTCAGATCATTGGAAGTTTTTTTTTCAGCTATTACTGATAACAAGTCCGTCAGCATGGCATAAGGGTTCATGCACATGTGTATTCCTAGTTTACATGTATCATAAGCGTAGGAATCGGAGGGGCTGGGGGCCTATAGCCCCCCAATATTTTTGGTCGTTTATTTATTATCTTGCGAGAACTACGCATGCGCGAGATTTACGTGAACCTTGAACCTCACACGTGTGTAGAGAGGCTGAGTGATGAAACGGTTCAGCGACACACAAACGTCTCTCCTAAGTCTTGGCTTTAAGAGGACAAGAAAAGGAGACGATACTTCCAGCTCTTCTGATTTTACCGAGCCTGAATATGCTGACCAACACCAAGACAGGGATGATGAGTGCGAAGTCTACAATATTTTGGATAACTATAAACATGATTTTTTATTTACTGTGTAAACTAACATTGAGTTACATATTATACATGTGCATATATTTTCACAGCCCCTCCAATGTCAAAGAACTTCCTATGCCTATGTGTATAATTAAAGAAAAGAATCAAGTAAACACATTGACTGGAGATTGAACTAAGATCTTCCTAACTCTTTAGGTTTCTCTACCACTGAACTAGCAAGGATTACCAACCGCCTAGTTTTAAACTAGTTGACATCATTAGTAAGGCCAACTAAATCAATCATATCCATACTATTACATGTACTACATGTATATGTAATACTAGCACTTTAACAACATAAATAGTATTACTTACCTGATCTACTAGCCTGTATTAGGAACAAGTTTTTTCTTGATCTTATAATATTAAACTGTTGTAGATTTAAAGACAAACTAGGAGTGCTATAATCATGACAACTTCCTACTACCAGCTGACAATACTCTGGATCAGAAGTGAATTGATTGTTAGATACCGTAGCTAGTCTCGTCTCCAGCTAGTAATGCCCCAAGTCTTTCGTCCGTGGAGCGAGCTCGACTGGCAGTAGTGTGAGCATGCTCAGTATGGACCTTAAATTATAATTAGGGTGGAGTTTATTGGTTTGCAACTCAAACGGAGAGAAGTTAATGATTTCCAACGATCACATTAATGTTTTATAATTCTCTATCTGTTAACTATAATCAATCGTTTTGTAAAGAGTACAGTAAAATAAACAGTATTGTACATTATAACTAGTTTTTATTACTACTGTTCAGTGTAATTCTATATTGTATATTGTTACAGATAAAAATGTAAAATTTTCAATAAAAACACCAAAACATCTAATATTTCCATAAAGTCACAGACACTGAGAAAGGTACTATTAATCATTTATAATGTACCTATAGTGATAGACAAACGTTCACCGTAGTATATCTCTGGCTACTAATGACCTAGAGAAAATGGTTTACACAATTTAAAACGCCTTTCAAGTTCAGAAATTTTATTTAAAAAACTAGAACACTAACTATCTAGGAAAGTTGCAAACCAGAAATCTCACATAAAGTGAGAGGTGTTCTTTGTATTCTAACTTGACTGACGTCATATAGTTTGTCATATTACATTAGTGAAACCGTTCTCCAGCTACTGCAGAAAAGTTCAGAAATTATTGAAATTACCTTTGATATTAAAATTTAAAAAAGAGGTGAAGAGACAGATCCAAAGAACTATGACTCATCAAAACTCTACAACTACGATGTCACACCAAAATACGTTGGATAATTAAAATTCCACTAAACCACAGTCATTCTCAACACGAACAGAGTAATATCACTTCTTCTGATAAAATTATTTACATGTACATATGCTAATTTTTATTTCTAGGTCTCTGAAGAGTTTTACGCCAATAGTTGCTCGTTTTTAAATGTATTACTATCAACCAAAAACAGTTACCTAGCAACCAAAAGAATTAACTTTTCTTAATAAATTCATGTATGACATATATTGTATATAAAAATTATAATATTGTTTGTTGAGTATGTGCTTACTACATTCAATTATGAAAAATATGAAAGATAGTGTTAATCAAAGTTTGAAACATGACAATAAAATGATAAATGAATAAAAATTAATATATTAAAGAAAAGTGAACAGAACAGCACTAACTCACATGACATGATTAAGACAATATTAACATTCCAACATTCTGAACAAGTGTTTATGATAAATAACTCATTGTCTCATAAATACCACTAGTAGAGGAGTCAATAATATAGATACATGTACCAGGATATCTCTTATAACAGATAAGAACATCACAACAATTAAGAGCTAACCCATCATTAGATTTCTAGATAAAGAATATTCTTATAATTATACAACATATAAAACCACACCCTCAAATATTATATCAATATATGCATACTTGCTTAAGTCAAGTTAAACACATTGAACTCAATATATATATTACATATATCATATACATAGATACATAGTGTATGTGGTCATATTTTGTATATGTTAGTAAGGACTATAGGATATTCTTATGTACTTTAATATATTATATATTAAAGTATGTAAAGAATATCCTACACATATATTGCTAAGTGCCTTAGTGCAAGGTAATTAATCATGTAGGGGTTCAGTGATGTCTTAGACTGACCTCACAGGGAAAGGTTGTATATCTGTTACACTTAAACATGTAATCAATTACTTTTTAGAACATGTATTCACAGGAATGTATACGTTTCATGAATAAATAAGCTATCACTAGTAAAATATCTATCTCCATGGCATGAGGCTTCATTCACATATGTATTCCTAGTTTACAATGTATAATTAAAAAAAATTATGAACTGAACACATTGACTGTATGGGGATTGAACTAATGTCTCCCCAACTCAACTCCCCAATTAGTTTTGCTCTACCACTGAACTAATAATTATTACCAACTTCTAAGTTTTAAACTAGGTGACATCATTAATAAGACCAATTGAATTACTCCAATCATTCCCATACTAGTACATGTACTACATGTATATGTAGTACTAGTACTTTAACAACTTAAAATGTATTACTTACCTGATCTACTAGTAACAAGTTATATCCTGATATTATAATATTAATAAACTGTGATAGATCTAAAGATGAAGTAGCAGTACTATAATCATGATAACGTCTACTATCAACTGATAATATTCTGGATCAGAAGTGAATTGAGAACTGATGTAATGCAAATTTGAGTTCACCAGGAGTCATCTGGAATAGGAATGAGAGACAGTCCCAGTATAAGAATTTATCTTACTGTAGAGACTATTGGGTTCTTAGGTAGCAATTGATTGTCAAAAAAATTCCTTCACATTTTTCCATAGTGTGTGAGATACTATTATAGAACTTTGTAGGGACACAATTGAATGTTCCATCAATATGTATATTGTACCGTTGTCCTTGTTTTATTGTCTTCTTTAGACACATTACATATATATAATGTCTATAAAGAGAATATCAGGAATATCAGGAATATCAATTTATTTGTCTGATGACCTCCATCCATCCATCCATTCATTCATTATCCATACTTCATTAACCTGTTCCTGTAGTCATCCAGTAATAAATTTTAGATGGTATGATAATTGATAGATGTTTACTACAGGATCATTGGCATCTTTATTGAGAACTAAAAAAAATATTAAGGAATTAATTAATTACATTAATAGGGGCTAACTCATTACTTTGATCAATAATTCCATAATGCTTGGTATAAGACTTTTCTGAGACATACCATTGCATTAAAGAGGCATGGCTCTAAGAAATGAACATCATGAGAGACGAGTGTCTCTTGTACTTAATGATGTCATGATCTCATTATAATAGACCACACGCATCACTGTTACAGAGTAACTTGTGATCTTTATCATAAGCTCTAAAATATAAGATTCATCAGCTCAGAGATTAGGAGGGATCTAAATAAAAGGTGTGGTTAAGAACAATGGTTACCATAGTAACATACTGTGTTACATGGACTTCTTTATTTTGTTGCCCAATAAACATTGTTTTATAATAAAGCAATAAATCAGTCAATACCTGTCAATTAATAAGTACCAATATAAAATATGTTTATTATATGATCATGTGTATTATATAGAACATGATAAGTATTACCTTTACCTTATGATCATGTACTAATAATTATTATATGATCTTTTAGAGTAAGCTCTGCATTTTTGGGATGAACTATGTCTATAAGAGTGATTAGGATCATTGTCACCTTTGTTGATAGCTATAACATAGAACATTAAGGAATTAATTTATTACATAAATTAAAGGGGATAACTTATTACTTTGAGCTATAATAATAAACTCTTTACAACTCAAGATATGATGTAATAAGTTATTAAAATCAAACAGTCTCAAATCTAACAACATCTCAACAGGATCATTATCTAAAACAGATATGTGTATGAATTATTCATCAGGTATTTATCACTTGTACAATGATGTTCTGTATAAGATCTTTTTTAAGTAACATTGCATGAAAGAGGTATGGATCTGAGGAAATGAAATCATGGGAGATATCTCCAGTACAGGAAGTACTTAATGATATCATAATCTCATTATAATAGACCACACCCATTAGTGTTACAGCAACATGTGATTTTTATCATAAGTGTTAAATATATGACCAATCAGCTCAGGAAGTGGGAGGAGTTTAAATAAAAGACAATAGTTACTATGGTAACATATTGTATTATATGAACTTCTTTATTACTGTAGGTTGTCTAAGAGATGAGGTTTTATAATGAAGTAATAAATTACTCAGTACCTGTCAATTAACAATAAGTAGTAGTATAAAGTATGTTATTATATGATCATATGTATTATATAGAACATGATAAGTATTACCTTTACCTTATGATCACGTACTAATAATCATTGTAAGATCTTTTGAAATGAGCTCTGCATTTTTGGGATGAACTATATCTACCAGAGTGATTAGGATCTCTGTCTTCTGATCTTCGCCTTTTATGCCCTGTCAAGTCATATTTCTTAGCCATATCTGTATCATAATACCTTTACGTTTGTTGTGGTGTCTTCTTCCATGTTTGCTTTTTTTCTTGTGAGATCTCCTTGTCCGTTTCTTTCTATGTTGGCTTGAGTGGGTGTCATGTAAGTATGAGTCACTCTCAGATAATGTATGGTCATAATGATGTCTGCACTTCTTGTGTGATATATCTTCATTAGCTTCTAATAGGTCAGAGTCTATTTTCTCTGACTGTTGCCTTTTTCTTTTTTTAGTTCTTGTGAAAAAAATTAAAGACATTAAAATCTATTTTATAACATACTGTTGTCTGATTTCTGTTCCTCAACTGATACTTTTGATGTAGATATATCGTCACTGATGTTATCTTTTAAAACATATGCTTTAATTGTTTGAGCAATTCGATTCTCTTTGAAACTCTTTACAGCAGTAATGATACTGTTCCATGTTACTACTGTAGTGCGCTGATTAATCCAACAGTTTAGTACTTTAAACAGCTTAACTTTGCTTGGTAGACGTTCTTGTTGTAGTAGATCTTCAAGCTTTGCAGCAGGTACTCTCAATTCTAATCCTATTTCATACCACTTATGTTCAATGTCAGCTAATAGGTTAAGAAGATCATATACATCTGGTTCTGAGTGAAGTATAGAACCTGTTTAAAAAACATAATAACAACACATGAACTATAAACTGGTATATGAATGATTTATAGTACTCAAATAAATCACTAACAGTTTATCATAATAAAATACAATGATGTGATGCTCTTACATATTACATATTAAATTTATCAATTAACACATTGTAACAATATATAGTATATAATGTATAGCTAATAATTCACCTTCAACTTGAGATGTAAACCATGGTAGTTGACGTTTCTTGTCAGGATCATCAGTTATATGGGTATCACAACATGTGACTTTCTTCTTCTTTTCATTCAAGCAACAAAGGTGTTCTGTTGTTTTACAAATTGAACAGAGAAGTTGTTCCTTGGGATATTTTAGACTACATATATAATGGAACTTGTCTACAACTGCATTAATGCCCTCTTTAATAACTTGACGAATATTATAACACTCGTTACGTGGACCAGAATAGAATATCTTAAGCTGGTATATAGAATCTACTAATAGAACTGCTCCTCCAAGACTATGACATGATAAACAAATAACATTACGATATTGTGACTTGTCAGCTTGTGGAGGTGACAAAGCAAATGTAGGTGAAGATTTGCAAGAGAGAATGCTTACAACTAGTGCAGGAAAAAGACCTTGAGGAAGAGGTTTTTCATTCCATGTTAAAACAAGTGGATCAACATTTTTCATAAATGGTTCTATCAAAGACTCCAAATCGTTGGTAATAGGTAGGACACAAGGAAGAAAATATTCTTGTGAGTCAGGTAGAGGTGATATAATAAATAAGTATTCCATCAACTTCAAGAAATCTTGGGCTGAGAATGTCTCTGAAAATCCTTGTGACAAAAAATCATTAATCGGTTGATTAAGTGAAAAAATTCCTTCCTCTTTGAGTTTTTTATGATCTCCAAAAGGAAGACAGATACTGTGGTTCAAGGAATCAACAGCATCTGCAAAGGAGATACTGATCAATTTAGACAGTTTATTAAGGAATGGCTGTGGATTAAGAAAGACAACATTAGCGAGGACCTCAGGAAAATAAAGATAGATAGTCAAATCATGATAGTACTTTAAGGCACCCTCCACATCATACTCATTCATGTCAAGAACACTACCAATTTTGATACAATCGGACTTGCTGATGACATCTTGAGAAGTTTTCTTGCACTTCTCTAGCTCTAGCCGGAACAAGAACCATCGAATTGGAATGTCTGCTTCAATGTAAGACTGGCTTATTTTGTGACGTATTTCATCAGCCAGCTTTTTCTCATCTTCACCTCTAGAAATAGCATTTAAAGGATGTATGATTTTTTCTCCAGCAGTACGATACACATAAGTAATTTCTTTATATGGCTTCAACAAAGACCTAAGAATAGCATTTTTGTCATCTAAGGATTCACTACAATTTTCACTCTTATCATAAAATGTTCCAAGTACTAGACAAAGTGGATCTTGCAAAGAACAAGGAATATTTGAAGGTAAAGTAGGTGGAAGCACAGATGTTAGAGAACGAAATGATGCTTCAAGAAGTTGTTGGTTTGTGACTTGTCGTTCCATTGGATTGCCAATTTGCTTTCCTTTAATACTGTAAGAAAATTCAACTTTGTCATCAAGTCTTTCATTCAGTTTGTGTGTGAAAATATTCACTGAATTATAACGTAGCAAAACAGGAACTATGTCTAGAAATGCAGCTTGACCTCCAGAGTCTACTGCATATATCCAATGTGACTCAAAGAGCTGAGTAGACCCCTCCACATGAGGTAACATCTCTAAGATATCTTTGGTAACATCAGAAACTGGAGAATGGGAAAGAGTTTCTAATTCCTTCATACTAGATAATTTAAATGGAATATCTTTGGAAACATTAGAAGCAGGAGATGATGCAGTTTTAATAAATGGGGTTATTTCCTGTGCTTGATCAGTTAACTGTGTCTTGACTCCTTTCTTGATGGCTTCAGCAATCATCTTCTTTAGAGATTCAAGGTTTACTTCATTCCAAGACTGAGTAGATGAATCTTTTTCTCCGCTAATAATGGTTATAATCCTTACTTCAGGTACCGTAGTTACTGGAGTGCTACAATAATTGACCGGTGCAGGCTTATCAAGTAATAGTTTCATGAATGATGATTTTCCACTTCCTGAAGGACCAGAAACAGATACTTTGGTCCATTTAATTTTGACATAACCCTCTTTACGAGCTTTATTAAATATGTCAGAATAATCTAATGTAAAAGAAAGACAAAAATCTTTACAGTACAAAATACATAATATAATATGCACAAAGTTTACTAGTGTATAATTATAATGACAACATTGTGTAATCAATTTGTTATATGTTTAATATAATATTGAATAAATACTTCTACATACATAAACCATTAACTTTGTCAGTAACCCAGGTGTCTCTATCTCTATATGCACTTCGTTTGTAGATAAAGAAGCATTGATGCCTCATATGTTTACTTTCTCAAAATTAGAACATTTGAACCAATTAATGCAAGCATCATCTCTTTCCAAAAAAACCAAGACATATTGCATAATAGTAGCTATCCTATATAAACTATCTCCTAAGGTTTGAAGATATGGCACTACTTTTGAGTTTGAAAATATAAACTTTTTTTGGTTTTGGCATTGATATAGGTTAAGCATTTATTGCCTTCTTAGGATTTTATAAAAAGCTGATCTTTTAACTACAAATTAGTCAATGTTTAATTTTAGCACATTTAATGGAAAAAATTGCAAGTTTCTTCTAAGGCACATTATTTACATTATTATTGCTTGTTCTTGTGCCCACATTTAATAACTAATTATAATTATCATGTCATACCTTTCTTTTTGTTAGCTATTTCAGAGTTCAGACTACTATCTAGAGTATAGATACAAAATATGAAAGCTACTAGTAATATATCAGAAAGAAATCATATATAATGAGATGGTTAGTCAGCTTAGTCTATATAAATAACATAATTCCAATGACTCAACTGACTGTATAATATAATAGTATTATATGATAACAATGTATAAATGTTAATACCTATATATCTTGAAGTAAAGATAGTCTCATTAGGTATTGTTCTAGACATGCCTTAAAAGAAAATGATAAATTCATATGTTTTACATAGCTATTTACCATCATCAATATTACTAATAGATCGTGTAATATGTATCTTCATGTTATCAGGTTTGATTCCTTTCAATGATATAGAATACTTTAATGTAGTGACTGTATCAGGTCCAGGTTTAGCAGATATTGTGATCAGTATAGAAGGGAAAGATGGAGGAGACTGAGCAGCAACCATGTCTACATCACATTTATATATCTGTAATATAAATGTATACATTATAAGTATTATATATATTAGTATACATATAGTATAACAAACCTGTCTATACTATGTTTAGATATTTGTAATACATTATATGTTATAAGTATCACATATACTAGTATACATACCCTTAAAGGAGCTGAATGAGGAATAATACTCCATCCATTAAAAGGATATCGTTGTTCTTCATCAAAGACTAATTCAATATAACCATCACTATCTTGAAATGAGAAATTGAGGTGCACATCTCTATCAACATTAAGCGGAAGACTGGTCTTTATATACTGTATAATAACAATCATTACTAATTACTTTATACAGTCTATAAATACTCACCTCTAGTAAACCAGTTAAATGTTTACTTACTATAAAGTGCATTATCCATTGCCTTTCATCTACCTGTTCATTCACCACTTGAGCTACATACTTGTTATCATAAGGTGATCGGAATGTTGGTTGGAGTCTAGTTGTGTCATCATTGTCTTTCACTAATGTAGTCTCTATATAATATCTATAATAAAGCTAATATTCACATACAGTATAGTATACCGGAAATGATTCTTTTATCATCAGAAGTAGGTAGAACTTCCAGAACATCTACAAAAGCATCTTCATCATCATCAGAAGACATATCTTGAAAATAAATTAATTATCATATTATATTGATGACAATTAAAATAGATATAATACAAAATATTGGTTGGCTCAGACACCCTGAGCCCCTCCCATATCAAACATAAGAGGTAAATAGACATGTTTTGACATACAGATCAGTTATACAGTAAGAATTTAAAGACACTTACATAATTCCACATGTACGTCGTCTTGTTCAGTCATGATATTGCTAAAAGAGGATTATCTTATAGCTGAAAAAGCCAAAGGGGTGGATAGGATGTTGAAGCAATCTGCGCATGCTCAGTAAGTTTAATTTTAATTAGGGTGGAGCTCACTTAGAGGGCAGGTTTGCACCGCTTCATGAAATCTTCTACAGAGTTCATGAGACCTCTGTTGAAATTAGCAACATATATATATTTTGTAGGCGGATTTTAAAGCCTCGGTGCTGTAGAAGCCTAATGAATGTCCCATCACCACTCGACACTGCTATTTACAAGGAAATCTGAATATGAGAAATCTGAAGGTTTGTGGGTTTTGTTTTGTTCCATCATGCCAACTGCAGGCATCTTTTAGGACTTACCTTTAGATAAAAACGTCAGTGGAACATCAGCATCAGTTGTTTCCCTATAAGATATTACATTAGTTCTATTTTTAAAAGAAAATAGTAGCAGTCCTTACATTGTATAAGTGTGAGTGTCTGATCAAAGCTTCCTGTTTTCTGTGGTTTGAAAAATGTCTTCAAACAACTTTGTGTAGAATTTCTACAAACTTAAAATTATGAAAACATTACTTACTCATCATATCACTTTGATCTCTTTTTTAGGAGGCCAGGGACTGTTAGTTTCTCAATTATTATTTATGCTAGCAATTTCAAGCTACAAAAGCTGTTTTTAAGAAAATATGAAAATTGAAATGTTAAAATTATAATACAAAGTTTTTAAAATGAATTGGCTATAATTTTATCATTTTTTTTACATTGTTGTTTTAAGTATATTGATATACTGCAGCTCCAGCTTCACACAATCAAAAATTTGAAACCACAAATATTTAATAAGGCATTGTTATTTAGTACCTTGGGAATGCACTGCTAACTTGAACAGAGTATAGAGAGTGAGGCACGTGTGTTGAATGCAGCAACACATACCATGTTTTTAAGATCTGCCTACAACTATGTGCTGCTAACTTCAATGGAGTACAAACCAAGTACTGTAACCCTCATCCATGTAGTACGCATTGAGTGTTAACAAGCCAAACTAGTACATATCTAATAGTTACAGTGCTACAGTGTCAAGGAGTACTGCTGGACTGATGGTGCTGTTTGTATTAAGTATCTAAATTAAAGAAGCAGAATTTATTTCAAGGTAAAGTTTAGCAATTTGAAACATTTGAGTGGAGTGTGTAGTAATTTTAGCAAATTTCCAAGCCATACCTAATGTTCCTTATAAAAATAGTTATGAAATTCAATTGTTACTGAGTATTTTTATTAGTTTAGTATTTACACTGACTGCACATGTGGACTATGAAATAGCTATGATTGGTAAGCATTTTTTTAAAAATAGTCAATTTTATTCATACTAACATTGTGACTTTTACTACTCACAACTGAAACATAAATGTTCAGAACAACTTGAATTCTAATATTACAAGAGCACTCCAATAGAACAGGGATAAAGATTCAGTAAACTTCACTGGAAAACAAGTAGAGGTGAGTGTTCATCAGTATATGTAATAGACATTGCATGTACTTTAGTATAGAGCAACATATAGTTTTATATCCTCATTTTTAGAACTATCTTATAGCCAGTACCACAAGAATACTCAGAGAATTCCTAGTCAGGCATCTGGGATATTACTTGAGTGATACAGATCAAAGTGAAGCAGTTTATCTAATGTCATGTGCTCACACTCAATTTATTATGTTGTTGTATTAGGTGACATGTCATGCATGATATATTCCTTTGGTACAAGAACAAAGTACTTGTCAAGAATCATAAGAGCACTCCAACAAGAAAGTATAAATAACGATTAAATTCTACTGAGAATAGCATTAATTAGGTCAATACAGGAAGAATAGAGCAAGACAGAGCAATCCTATCAATATATGCCTGTCAGAAGAAAGACAATTATTCTAACACTTACTATATCAGTAGTGTCATAACAGCAACAGCTCCTTCTAGATATATCTACTTACTGCTACAACTATTGGCAAAGAAGGGTTTCAACATAAGAAAAAGTTGCCATAACTTCAAAACAAAACATTTTAACGAAAATTCCCACATTGAAAGCGTAGATAAGTATATTTGCACCTACTGTAGCTTTCTCAAGCAAACTCTTGTTCCATCTTGAATGTGCTTGTTTGAAAGGTCCCTATGACTTTTCAAACTTTGTTTTCCGTTGACAGCCTTTTGATCTAGAACAACTTGCGAATATATAACTTTTGTTGTTTCTACGCCAAGTTTTGCAGCTATAGATAATATTATTGCTGAATTAAAGCAGTTCAAAGTGCATTGATATCTAAAAGGCACACATACTCATATACACACACAAATATAATACTGCACTCATATAAAGTATTCTAGTAGCACAGATATTAAGATTAGTAACATTGCAGTTTAAGTATCTTTGTCAAACCTACTTTCATGATGTAGGAAAACTAACAGATAATGGATAGAACTTCTTCGAAAATACATTTTCAAGAGAAGTTAGAAAATGTAATCAGTAACGATAAAGTTGTGCACATCAATTGCAAATTATTAAAAAAAATTAATTAACATTTTTATTAATAATTATTAATTATCTGTTCCTCAACATCCGCCGTGAGACTGTGTGGTCTTATCTAGCGAGCTAGCAGGATATAAGTAGGAAGGGAAAAAATCATCACGATATTCTTAGCAACACATATTTGTAGGCGGATCTTAAAACCGCGACATCTGTTGATACTTTTATTGCATTCCTCATTATTTTAATAGTAAGGCGTGGTTATCTAGTACCTAAGGAATGCAGTTGTACTTAACGCGCATATTATTATATTGTTTTCTTTTTGCAGATAATATGATCCTTGTTGTGATAATACTACTGTTCCTATTTTTACTCATGCTGCTTCAATTAATATTGGTATACTAAGACAACATTGGATATAGTAATGTAGTACTGGCTATTGATCCAGGAGAACAGAACACAGAGCTGACTTTTTCTTGTAACAGCAATATCACTAAATCCGTGAATGATTGTGACATCTATAGCTCTCCTTTGCCAGTCCAGTATAATAGCACTTTAAAGACTCAACTGGTCCTCTAAAACTCCAAACAACTTTTTCTGCTTTTCAATTTTATGTTTCAAAAAAACTGTAAATCTGTAACAAATTGTATAGCTACTTTTATTATGAATTATTACATTAATTGACTATAATTATGTTGATATAGTGATAGTTGAGACGTTAAGAGAACTCTAAAGCATTTCTGCATTGCCTGTGTGTGTGAGAGATACACCACATTTTTCATCTGCACTCTCAATCTTTTGTTATATCAATATGTTCACATGCTCATAACTTAAATATAAATTGGTACGGTTCATTCTAGAGGTTTGTATTTACACCATTTTGTGTGGCTGACATTAATGCAGCTAGCAGACCAGTGTTCAGGAAACACCACCATACTAACAGTGAAAAACATGACATATAGATTTTGTCCAAATTATGCTACAGTTAACTTCTGTTGTTACATCACAATCATCATTAACATTTAAAAACATTGTATTTAAGGAAAATATTTTTTGGAGAAGTAGCAAGCTCTATTTTTAGTACTGGTTGTGTATAAAGTCCATACACGTAATAATCATATAATTGACTAGACCAAACAAATACATTAGGATCAGCTTTTTCATGTAAAATAAAGACAAGAAAAGTGATCATCAAATTCAATAGTCTCAAGAGTTTTAACTTCCAAGAGAGTCTCATACTGTATTATATACACATTGACTATTAAAGCAAAAATCAATAATTCGTCAGCATTTCTTCCAACAATGGCACATGTTCCTTTCTGATATTTAACCCCATTCCTTTTCAACGAACTAGCACTATATGAGGATATAAACTTATTTGTATGTATATATATATATGATAGTATGTTTGTAAGATTTTGAAAGCTGCTTCCACACCAAAATTGACATGATGGAGTAATAACAGGATGAGCCACACAGACATAAATATAATACTGTGTTAATGTTAAGTGAGCTTAGTTAAGTGAGACAAGTCTCAGAGTATTTACAATATCTTTTATACAGCTAATATCTACTTGGAAAACACATCAGAATCAATCTTTTAAACAAATAATAATGTTAAACTAGTCCTAGCAGTTTAATTCACTTAGTTTATGTATACTTCTCAAAAGGGTGTGGCTGTCTGCATGCTTTGAGTGAGGGTGGACCTTGTAACATCACAGTAATAATAAGACGGTATGTTTTATTCAGCTTTTTTACTATTTAAATCTCAGTGCTTATAAGAACAACAACAACACTAAAAATAACATGATGTCAGCTAAATTTACAGCTATATTATATCAACTATAATCTACCATGAAGTTTAGTTCAATATGTAGTTCTCCTTTTATTATTTCAGTCCAATCAACTTGAGAGGTGTTAGAGACATGTGTACTACATAGACCACCTAGATAGTTTAAAATCATTAAGAAATTATTTACATGTTCTTGTAATTCAGTGTGATTTTTCATAAAATTTATTCTTGTCAGGAAGTCACCCATGATGTCACTATAGGTAGGTTTGTTTAGTACATCATTAGTAATAAGACCAACAGCAAACATTTCATTAGCTAGATCTGCTATTAAAGGTTTTAACAAGTCATACAGATCAGCATAATTCTTTATGTGAGCCTTCTTAATTAACCTCCATATTTCCCCAATGTCAATATCTGTTGAGCATAACATATAAAACTGATAAGTTGATTTCACCAATATATGGTTATACAGGTTGAATGTATGTGATAACTTATTTGATGCAATAAAGTAAACATCATGCATAGTTGAAAACAAGTTCAATGAATCTATTTTCATTAACAAAATTAAAATGAATGGGATATTCAGTATCAGATCTTTCACATTTCTTTTTGATAAACTATCAAATAATATAATGATAACAATATCTTGAATTTAATGAAAGTTAACTTTTGGTAATGAACTATTGTCACCTCTAAATGATTTTCAAGGTCTTTCACTACAAATAAAGTAACAATCCAATCATCATCTTTTTCTTCATAATAAATCAATCCAGTGTATAGAAATAATAAATGTTACGTAACTACTTCAATGAGATCTATAATATGATTAGGGAATTTGCAATATATACTTTACTTCAAGAATGCAGTTGAAGAAGCATTGATACCAAATCCAGAAGTCACATCAATTAGTTGTGAAGTGGTTATCAAACTTAATCATCAATGGGGGAAGAAAACATTGGAGAACTTTAAAACACTTGTTAATCACATGTTCCATCAGAGAATGACTCATATACGAGTGGAGGAAGGGTCAATATATGTTACTCTACTTGCACCTTAATCAAAGTTAGACTATATCTTGGAAATTGTTACTCTAAAGAAAGAATTTGCATTACTCATTGGTAACTTTGAACTGACTATTGATGGTCAAGCTATCTTGAAAGAAGAAGAACAAAAACAATTTTCTTTTGACCAAGCATTACTAGAGGCTTCAACACTTGTTGAAGATGAAGCTGTTCAATTCTTGCTTAACTTAATTGACAACATCAATTATCAAAATGAAGAGGGTTGTACAGCACTAATGCTAGCTAGTAAAGGAGGGTATGAACAAGTTGTACAAATATTAATATTAGCTGAAGCTAATCCTAACATTAAAAATAACACTGGCTACACTGCATTGATGCTAGCATGTGATACAAACTCCTACACTATAGTCAACTATCTACTCCAAACTGGGGCTAATCCTAATAAACAAAAAGATGATGGTTACACAACTATTATAATAGCATGTCAAAATATTCACTTCAAGATCATCAAATTATTACTTCAATTTAATGCTGATCAACTTATTACTAGCTGAAATGATGATACAGCACTCACTGTAGCTACACGACAAAATTCTATTGCGATAGTTGAAGTGTTACTTGAACATTTAGCAGAGACCCAGAAAACAAGTGCAGTAATATCAGTCCTTACTACAGCATGTCAATATGGACATTCTCAAACTATTATCAGTTCATCAATTAGTAAAACTATTTTGAATTTTTTACACCAGAAGAATTCTAAATTTTCGTTTCATATGCCAAAGTAGATTATGATTTCACAGAAAGCTATATTTATGACACCAATGTGAATTTAAATTGTACACTAGTCAATAGTATCACTTCTCTAATGATAGCCTTATCTTCCATTTATAGTTTAGATTGTATTATTTTATTCTTATTTTTTTATTATTTTGCATACGATTCGCACTGTTGAATAAATATTGTGAATCTGAACACTCACACTTATCCATGGGCCCGAGATTCTCTTTCTAGAGTCTAGGAGTTGGGTTATTAGAATGATAAGATTCATGGCTTTGCCTGTAATATAATTATGATTGGGAGGAGTCAATTATACGGCTGACTGCTGAGTAAGGAAGTAAATATGATGACTTTAAAGGATGTTCAACAAGACAAGCTAAAGCAGACTGCTCTGTATTTGGATGAAATATCAGATGTTGAAAATAAGGAGTTCTGGCGTCTGTTTATAAGCAAAATGCCGGGAAAAAGTTATACAGAGGACCAGATCGAAACTTTCGCACTGGAGGGCAATACAACAACTGGCAGTCCTTCTTTCAAACTGTTGTCTGACCTTAGAGATTGTAGGCTACCTTTCATGACCTTTATCAATTGTCTGGAAGCCATTAAATGTACCAAAGCTTTTAACTTATTCATACAACCAAGTGAGTTTATATAGTTTTTCTGACAATTTGTTGAAGTATTACTGACTTATATCTTGATCACACACACACACAAACACAGCTATTCCAGTTATATCAGAATATCCCTCTTCACAGTCACTACAGTGTGGAAGAGTGTTAGTATTAAAGGTGCAGTCATTATGTGTCATAATGTACAAAATGTGATTCTGAAATTAACATACAATTATATGCACAAAAGAGTCTTTCAAAAGTAATTTGTGATTATACTACATATTAAAGTATTTTTCAGAAATGAAACATTGGATACACTTGCATTACCTTCAATCAATGACCTTCAGTCTGGGTCATATCACTGTGGAGTTACCAGCGGAGCTATGTCAGTAACATCTGATAAAGGAAAGGTTGTATGTGGACTTCCTATTGAATGTATGTTATTGTTTGCATATTTATATGACCTTTTAATATAGATTTTTTTCCTTTTTATAGCTTCAAAAATGATGAATCAAACCCAAATTGATCAATGTAATGGTAAGATAGTCATCAAATTTAGTAACAATAATGATACCTATCTAGTATTGTAATGTATATTATATTAGTAATATTAAACTTACCTACATCAATGGCCTATGTGTATACATAAAAATAATATATTAAGCAGTGCTCTCAGACAGGACATGTTACAGTATGTCCCTGTGATTTCTGGAGTTAATGAGCTAATATGAAGATAGTGCAACCCCTTTGTATAGATAAAGTTGTAAAAAAGCTTTCATCAATCGTTTATTAATGATTTCTTATATATTTATAACTGTTTTCAGCATGGATATCCTCATATAGTTTAATGCTTAAAAAGGTTTCTGATCAAGAGCATTGAGATTATATCAGGTTCATCCAGAAGTATACCCTCATATATATAAACCACTGCATCCTTTTAAAGTAACATTAGTTTTGTGTTCACTAAGGAAGTAGCTAATTTACTTGAGGTGTAGTCTCATGTAGTCAGAGGGTCTGGTGGATTGCCATTGATGTCTTGTTCTGAGTACCACAAGTTTTTTGTCGAGCTCATGTACCTATAAACTAGTGCTAAGTAGATGTTGGATCACATAATGGCTAATAGCATTGCATGAGACAGAAAAATAAAATAATGAAACTTCTATGGGACAATTGGTACCATCCCTACAGAGTTAGCTCTGCTGCCACCTTTCTGCTAATTTATGTACAAATTAATGCCTACCAATTAATGCAAACATTTTCTAAATATAATCTGATTTATGGTTGTGTTCCATAGATTCTGATGAAGTAACAGTAGAGAAACAAAAGATTGAGAAGTTGAATAGAGAGAAAGAAGGTAACTTATAGTACTTTAGTAGCGCATATCATATATGGTTATGTTCTATAGCTACTGATAAAATAGTATCCGAGAAACAAGAAAAAATAGAGTAGTTGACCAGAGAGAAAGAAGGTAAGCTATAATATAGTTTTTAGTGCATACCATATATGGTTATATTATATAGCTACTGATAAACTATTAGCAGAGAAACAAGAAGAAATAGAGAAGTTGACCAGAGAGAAAGAAGGTAATTAAGTTATAATATAATTTATAGTGCATACCATATATGGTTATATTATATAGCTACTGATAAACTATTAGCAGAGAAACAAGAAGAAATAGAGAAGTTGACCAGAGAGAAAAAAAGTAAGTTATAGTACTATTAGTAGTACATATTATATGTTTATGATTAGCTGGTGTTAAAGCCTATATCAGAGCCAATCACTGCTTTTAACCTGATAAAGACAAGCAAATACAGCTGATAAAACTATGTAATTCACTAACACAGCACCATGCTTCTAATGACATTGTTATATATACACCAAGGAAAAAGGTTTCTATTAGGCTAAGTGCCAAAGGTGTAAGGAGTTATAAGTCTGTAGAAATTATATGTGGATATAGAATAGAATTTGACAGTTGTTTTCAAAATCAATGATAATTGACAGATTAAATTTTGTCTAAAACTAAATTAACTAAATTAATGTATTATTCACTTGTATTTATGCAAGCAATAGCGCATAGTACTGTACTGGCTTGTTCCATGAAATGTATTGGCATTTGCAAAAACAATTAATATTGCATTTAAAATACTCTCAATACTTGCTAGTTAGCAACCTTTTTTTCTGTAATAATGTGCTGAAATGATGACTGATAGATTAATATCAATTAAAAAAATTCTGCCAAATTAAACATTCACAAATTTCCCTGTGTGCTATATCGTATATACGTATAAAGTACACTATCTGTTTGGCATTGAAGAATATATTTATCAAAGCCTTTCCTATCCACAGGTCAACACCCCTCATCAAAAGATGTGTTTAGGACACATTATGCCAAGTTATCATGTCTTGTCTTTGATTCAAATAACAGATTACCTCTAGCAAATGAACTGTTCAGTGCTCATCTTATTACATTAGACTGTTATAATAGTGCCACTGATAATGCTGCAAAGATTGATATGGAAAAAGGTGTTCTACTAATGAAAGGTTTAATGACCTCTATCAATACACAGCCCCAGTTATTACAAGAATTAATTAATGTTTTAAAGAAATTAGAAGTATTTAAGTCTATAGCTGAGAACATGGAATATGACCTTTTGTAAGTCATTAGTAGCATGGTCCAGAATAAAAGTTCCCATTCTTATTTTGTTATATATTGCAATTTTGTAATTAAAATATTCAATTACTTGATGTCTTGTTAAGTATAAGGCATAATTATGATGTAACTTGTACTATTACATTTGTCATTTGTAATCTAAATTACAGTTATACCACTGATGTCACAAAAATTAAATTCTACACAAAAAGACTAAAAGTTTACATACCTATAGGACATATATAATAGACAAGATTACAAGGTTTCTAGTTGACAAGAGGTCATCTTGGACTTGTATAGATTAACTTTATGTATTTGAAGTGATATATGCAAGGTCTGAGGGTCATTATGAGCCTTGATTAGTAGTTTCTTGTTATTGAAAATACTTATGATCTCAGATTTCAATAGAATTTCAGAAATTTCATCAAAAAAACTAGAAAAGTAGAAAACTATCTAGGAAAGTTGCAAACCAGAAATCTCACATAAAGTGGGAGGCGTTCTTCGTATACTAACATGACTGATGTCGTATATTTTTTCATATCATTGATGAACAGTAGTGGATTGTTCTCCAGCTACTGCAGAAAAGCTCAGAATTATTGAAAATATCTTTGATACTAAAATTTTAAAAAGAGATGAAGAGACAGATGCAAAGAACTATGAAAGTTTCAGTATGAATCACCAAAACTCTACAACTACAATGTATTATTAAAATTCCACTAAACCACAGTCATTCTCAACACAAACACAACAACACAAATATCACTTCTGATTAAAAAAATTTACATGTACATATACTAATTTTTATTTGTAGGTCTCTGAAGAATCTTATGCCAATAGTTTTTAAATGTATCACTAGCAACCAAAACAGTTAACTTTTGTTTGTAAAAAGAATTCATATATGACATGTATTGTATATAAAAATTATAATATTGTTTGTTGAGTATGTGCTTACTGTATTCAATTATAAAAAAATTGAAGATTGTGTTAATCAAAGTTTGAAACACGACAATAAAATGATAAATAAATAAAACTTAATATACTAAAGAAGTGAACAGAACAGCACTAACTCACATGACATGATTAAGACAATATTAACATTCGAACTTTCTGAACAAGTGCATATGATAAATAACTCATTGTCTCATAGATACCACTAGGAGTGGAGTCAATAATATACATACATGTACCAGGATATCTCTTATAACAGATAACATCACAACAATTAAGTGTTAACACATTGTTAGATTTCTAGATAAAGAAGAGCCTTATAATTACACAAAATATAAAACCATACCCTCAATTATTATATTAATGTGTGCATACTTTGTTCAAGTCAAGTCAAACACCTTGAACTCAGTATGTATAATTAATATATCATATACATAGATACATTAGTGTGTGTGGTCATATGTTGTATATATCAGTAAGGACTATAGGATATTCTTCATGTACTTTAATATATTATATATTAAGAATGTAAAGAATATCCTACATAATATTGCTAAGTGCCTTAGTGCAAGGCAATTAATCATGTAGGGGTTCTATGACATCTTAGACTGACCTCAATGGGAAATGCTTGTATATCTGTTATACTTAAGCATGTAATAAATTACTTTTCAGAACATGTAACCACAGGAATGTTTCATTTTCATGAATAAATAAGCAATCACCTGTTCACATGACATGAGGTTTCATGCACATGTGTATATTATTAATAAACTGTGATAGATCTAAAGATGAAGTAGCAGTATTATAATCATGATAATTTCTACTATCAACTAATAATATTCTGGATCAGAAGTGAATTGAGAACTGATGTAATGAGAACTTGAGTTTACAAGGAGTCATCTAGAATAGGAATGAGAGTCAGTCCTAGTATAAGAATGTATCTTACTTCATGGACTATTGGGTTCTTGGGTAGCAATTGATTTTCAATAAAAATTCCTTCACAATTTTCCATAGTGTGCCAGATATTATTGAAGAACTTTGTAGGGACACAATTGAACATTCCATCAATATGTCTATTGCATCATCATCCTTGTTTTCTTGTCTTCTTTAGACACAATACATATATATAATGTCTATAAAGAGAATATCAGGAATATCTTTGTCTATTGATTTATCTGTCTGATGACTTTCATTTATGTATCCATACTTCATTAACCTGTTCCTGTAGTCGTCCAGTAATAACTTTAGATGGCATGATAATTGATAGCTGTTTAGTACAGGATTATTGGCACCTTTATTTAGAACTATAAATTAAAATATTAAGGAATCAGTTAATTACGTTAATTAATGGGACTAACCCATTACTTTGATCAATAATTCTATAACACTCTGTATAAGATTTTTTGAGACATAACATTGCATTAAAGAGGTGTGGCTCTAAGAAGTGAATGTCACAAGATACCAGTATCTCCAGTACTTAATGATATCATAATCTCTTTATAATAGACCACACCCATCAGTGTTACAGAGTAACTTGTGATCTTTATCATAACCTCTAAATATATGATTCATAAGCTCAGAAAGTAGGAGGGGTCTAAATAAAAGGTGTGGTAAAGTACGATGGTGACCATGGTAACACACTGTGTTATATGGACTTCCTTACTTTGTGCTCAATAAACATTGTTTTATAATGAAGTAATAAATCAGTCACTACCTGTCAATTAATAATAAGTAGTAGTATAAAATATGCTTATTATATGATCATGTGTATTATATAGAACATAAGTATTACCTTTACCTTATGATCATGTACTAATAATCATTGTAAGATCTTTTGGAATGAGCTGTGTGTTTTTGGGATGAACTATGTCTACCAGAGTAATTAGGATCTCTGTCTTCTGATCTTCACCCTTTACAGCCTGTGATAAGTCAAATTTCTTAGCTATATCAATATAATAATACCTTTATGTTTGTCGTGGTGTCTTCTTCCATGTTTGCTTTTTTTCTTATGAGATCTCCTTGTCTGCTTCTTTCTATGTCTGCTTGAGTGGGTGTCATATGAATATGAGTCACTGTCAGAAAATGTATGGTCATAATGATATTTAACATTGATTCTCATTTCATTACTTTATCAAGCAGATAAATTAAGACTCCAAGATATTTTAGAACATCAGAGAGAAGTGAGGCACCACAGCAAGTCAAGTATTATAGTTATTTGTGGAAGACCTGACTCATCAATGAAGTTAGAGAGATATTTCTTTTACCAATGATATTCAGGTAATAGTGGTCACTAGTTATTATAATTATATAGAAATTAAGACAAGTGCTCCAAAGCCCCATCCTGTTTCTGAAAACTATTATAATTAAGAAGAAATTTACTTTATGACAACAACTAACACAATAAGAGAGTAGTACATGATACATTCAGCAAAACAGAAAATACAGCTAATTTATAAATGATATTGCAATAATAATAATATATCACTCAATATCAAAGTCTATATCTATATTCAGCTTTTTTTTAACAATGGCACTCCATTCTTCAGCTATACCACTAGCTGCATCTTTGAGTGGACCTCCTTGTTTAACTAAACTCTGTAAAAATAACTGACAATATTTTATTAACTTATGACCATCTTGTATAAAGTTCATGACTGCCTTAAATTCTCTCATCAGGTCATCAAAATTTCCTGTATCCTTGGTTGCTTGTAATATTAGACCATGAGAATACATGTCTACAGCAAATGATTTCATAGATGCTTTCAACAAATCATTCAAAGCAGAGGACTTCTTTGTTAGAACATCTTTTATGACTTTAACTATTTCTTTAACTTCATTACCAGATAAAACTGGATCTCTGAAAGTAGCAACACTTTCAAATTTGGCTGCAATATAATATAAATTAGTATGCTAAAGATGTTTTAATTGTTTCTCTTACTTGTATTATATCTTTGCCTTAAAGATAAATTGATGAAAATCTCAATATATTTTTCAACTCCTTTTACCGGAACCTTGTAATGGAGTCTCTTTGCTGTGTCATTTCCCTCATCCGCATACACATCTACCAAACATTTCGGAGGCTCTGAATTCATGCCACTTCCAAACTCAATAATGGAGGTATGTGTTAGCTAAACAAGAGAATATATGATTTTTTAGTGACACTGTTTCTTTAAATAATATTTAAAAGATTATAAGTATATAGGAGATTGATACTTTAACAATAATAAAATAAAAAATTATAAAAAATAAAAAAGGGAATGATGGGTAATATCAGTTCAATACAAAGAATGCAAACAAGATAGTAGGGACGGTAATTGCATCATCTCTACATAATAGCACTGGCAATAATATAACAAAGTATCAGTGATAGTATATAAGTGATTTAAATGCTTGGCTTGTGCCACCCGTGCTATTATGTAGGATAATGAAATCCTTATTATCGTGCTATTTTATTTACATTCTTTGCAATGGACAAATTCTGGATAACAAGAAAAAATGTAATTATTAATAATTACTTCCAGAGAACATTCCTGAGCAATCACTCATAGAAGGATTTGAATGATGCCTTGTGTATAATAGTACAGATAAAGGTCTAAGTATTAAATGCATAGGTTTCCAACTGAGTAAATAAAAAGGAAATGTTGGTTGATTGCTTGGACCTTAATGAGAACTGACATTAGGCCTCACTATCTAGTTTGCAGCAGACATTTATTGATGGGAAGGCAAACATGACATATTAATCATCTACAAAAAGCTGGTACATTATGGCAATCCAGAGGTTCTTCTAAGATTGTTCCTAGGATATCAGCCTCAGTCAATTCCAATTTGACTGACACATTGCAATTGTTTGGAGTATTATCACCTATTCTGACTTTAAACCTACCTAACTTAGTTTCTAAACCTAATATGAATTAGGTGTTTATTCATTCAATAGACAAAAATAAAAGATTTTTCATAAAAATTTTTTTACAATATAATATAATACATGTTCAACTAGCTTACAAATAAGCATTCTCACATATTGTGATGAAGAAATAATAATTACTATGACTACAATGATAACAGAAAATTAGCTGAGAACTTGGAATAGTTCTATCAACAGGGACGTTCTCCTCCAGAATACATTAAAAAAGTTGTCTTAATACTTAATTCATTGCATCATAACTAGGATTACAGTCATTAGCTTATCAGTCATACAATAAGCATCCTGGGTTCTATTTAAGCTCAACATCAATGCAGGAAGTAGTATATACTTACAACCAGAAAAAGAAGACTAGGCTTTTATTTTTCTCTATTTATATCTGTTTCTTTTCTGTTAATATTAATTATTCATAACCAAATGGCTTCTATAAGGTAACTCTTGATATTAGTCTACTGAAATTACTTGATTTTGTTTATAAAGCCCTCAAAATGTGAAATACAAAAGCAAGTAGTTTATTGTGCTGCAAATGGTGGCAAATATTTTTCTAATTTGACTTATTGTAGTTGACAAAGAAGAAACATGAGCAACTCAGCATTTTCAAAAACTACTGCTCTTATTCTTAGAAACATTGCTTATAAATCAACCACAACATGGGTAATATCCTAGGGAGAAAGACTGACAAGTATTGAGATATTCTGATGTGTTATGGTTAAGATATTGTCAATAAATTTCATTGGACAATCTAGGCCACCCCTACATAGGCACTGCTACTGCATGCCCGATAATGGAATGCTTCATAAGACATGTCAAAGATTCAAATTACAGTAATTAATAAGAAATATTTCTTACCGTCAAAGGCAGCCATTGAGGATTAATTTGCCAGCCAGTTGGAGTTTCATGATGATATTTTTTAACATCAAACTCAACATCAGTTTGTGACTTTAGTATTAACTCAATAGTCTGCTTTTCCTCAGCATAACGATGATGCTTTTTAATGTACTGCAGCAAAATTATACATGTAAATCATATAATAATATGATTACCTGTTGAAGTGCATCAAGATTTTTTACAACAGTAAACATGACTTGCCATTCTAAGAGAGCTTTCTCTTCATAATAAACTTTACAAATACCAGCCTTTTCAGCTGGTTTAACTGTTGCTAAAATACACACATTCTGTGATTTTAAGATTAAGAATATTGTTTTCATACATTTTTGTGAAGCATTGATTGTTATCTCAGTTTTTGGTATTGGCTTTTGTCGAACCTCATCACTTTCCAAATTTTCAGTTTCTAAATGTATATAGACAAAAAATAAAGAAATTGGAAATATATCTTTTTGTAAATACCTTCACTGTGAGAAACATGTTCAGCTGAATCTTTATTTTTTTTGGTTTCATCAGTACCGTTTTCTTTACCTGATGTGTTCACTTTATCACCATTATGTGGATTTTGTAAACTACCATCTTCTTTACCAGTGTTTATTTCTTCACTGTCTTGTGGGTTCTGTGAGCTACCATTTTCTTCATCTGATGTGTTCACTTCTTCACCATTATGTGAGTTCTTTGAGCTATCATCTTCTTCATCTGATGTGTTCACTTCTTCACCATTATGTGAGTTCTTTGAGCTATCATCTTCTTCATCTGATGTGTTAACTTCTCCCTTTTCTTCACTTTCTCTCATGGAAATACCAATTAGACAAAAGTGGGAGCAAGAAATGGAACCATATTGGTTTCTTGGAGTAAAACAACCTCCTAGAAGTGGTTCAAATTGATAGGGAAGTGTCACATCTTCAATTGGTGCTCTTACAAACTGGAGAGTGCTACATTGTTCTGGTGTCTCTAATAACACACAATGCTGTATACTGACAGTGAGTGGTTTTGGTAGAGGCTTTGCAATGGAAATAGCATAAACAACACTAACAAGTTCCCTGCCTTCGGGAAATTTAAATTCACCTCCAGCAAGAGCAGTGATTGCAACCTCACATCTCTCTGACGGAGGTAGTATTCCCTCAGGTGCAGAGAAAGATATTCCATATTTCTCCCAATTTAAATATTGACATTGCTCTCTTCCTCTGAGGACAAATACAGTCTCTCCAGCTGGAATAACATTTTTGAGGTCACCTACATACAATTAGTAAATACAAAACTTGAGCAGACTTAGAATTCAGTAATAAAGACAAGAATAGAAGATTTGACAACATGGTCCATTGTCAAATATTCCATCCTCATGTAGATCTCTACTCTATAATTTCCATAGAAATATTAGACTAACTAGATACACATAATGAGTAGATGGCTTGATTTGAGTAAAAAATGAGAACTCACCTTTTCTTTGTGTGACATTTAGTATCTTCTCCTCGAGTATGTCTACTTTCTTTCTAAGAGCTATTATGAGGAAATAACAATTAAAGTTCTTGTTTCAGCTTCTTTAAATTATACAAATCCTGTTTGAAACCACAATGTACTAACTAACTAAGGCATATCACTCCACATTGCAGCCATTCATTCTTACAATTCTTTTGGGCCACATAGTATGTAATGTATACCTTTTGATTCAGTAAATTGTGAAATATTTTTTAAAATGTGGAAATGATAATTTGTCATTTATTATTTTATCGTCATGGAAACTTAATTTACTTGCTGAGTATATTAGCATAATCCAAACAGTGTAGCAAAATATGAGTTAAATTTCTGCAAAAAATTATTTAAATATGTGGTTTGGCCATACTTTGGAAAGCAATAAATGCTTTAATGAAACCTGGAACTACAAGTATGTAAAACTTAGAGCACACGATTAGTTATGTCCTCAGAGAATATTTGACATTTAGTGATGCAAAAAAGTTAAAGAGAACATAGAGAAAAAAATTTAAACAATCTAAAGAGCAGAAGGATGTGTGCAAGGTAACACTTTAGAGTAGTGTGAGATAATTATGCTACAAATGCTGAATTTTACTTTATTCTGTCCGCACTAAGGATCAAAGCCACAATTATCACTAAATCTAGCCTTTTACAGTGCAAGGCAGACCCAACATAACTACGTATTCCTATCTAGTGTATTGCCACACCCACTATAATTCAGGTCAGCAGCCACACCCTCCACTTTCAAAAGAGCAGCAATAGAGCTGCCTTTTGCATGAAGTGTTGCACATTCTGATATTTGTTGGCACATGAAAGTTGTTTTGCTCTTCACAATTATTCCATGGTAGTGTTATACATATATAGGGTACTACCAGCAAGTACTATCACTTGCCTTCTTTTTCTCTGATCAACTTCTCAATCTCTTCTTGTTTCTCTACTAATACTTTATCAGTAACTATAGAACATATACATATATAGTATGTACTACTAACAGCTAACCTTCCTTCTCCTTGGTCAACTTCTCCATTTCAAATGTCCTTTCCTTGTTTATTCTATCAAATAATTTCAGCTTCTCTATTTACATTAGGCACATAGTTACATAGTTATATCATTAATCTACATGTACCTGATAAAGTGTTACTTGAAGATTGGTCTTGTGCTTGTTTCCTGTCCACATTGGTATAATCTAACATATAAAAAGGATAAAATCATTTTAACTTTGAAAGAAATTATTGTAGGAGGATTGCTTAAAAAACATTGCACTTATAAAATGATTAAAGTAACTAGATAGGTAGTATTAATTTTAATAATCATTGTCTTTTAGGTATAAAAAATACACCAGCTAGGATTTGAACCAAGGATTTTCTCACAACTAGTCAACTTTATGCCCACATTATCAAGTAAGCTACTAAAATATGGTTTAAGAAGAGGACTATAAGTGGTTGTTAAAAAGGATGATCATAGTATATATGTCAACAATACAATGAAGAGGTAGAAGCAAAAACTATATTCAGTAAAAGGATTATACAAATGTAATAGATACATGTACTTCTTAGTTTTTACCTTGCAAAACAAAAGCTTATGTAACAATAAAGTATGGTTTGCAGGTTACATGATTTATCATTGGATTTTTATAACCAGCAAAGACCCCTTTCCTGTCAAGATAAAGTTAAGCCTCTTCAAGTTGTGTCAATGTCCGAAATGATAACTTTTCATTACTATTACGTTGTGATAGATGTGTAATTTGCTTGTAAATTGCATTAGTACAAGACAACTAATCCAAACAGTGGATGAAATATCAAATTAGTTTATTAATTTATGTGTGGTTCGTCATTCTTTGGAATGAGATAATTGCTTTATTGGAAGATGAATGGGAAGTTATAAGGTAAGTTAGGTATTTAGAAATCATGCTATAAATGCTAAAATTTAGTCTATTCTGGCCAGAGTAAAGATTAATGCCACAAATATCACTAAATATACCCTTTTACGGTGCAAGGAAAACCCAATGTACCTACTTTAGTGTATATCCATACCCACTATATTACTAGATCAGCAGCCATGAACTCCACTTTCAAAAACAGCATGAGTGTTGACTTTTGCATGATATTTTGATCATTCAATTGTTTATTAGCAAAAGTTGTTTGTTAGATAAAAACAAAAAAAATACACCAGCTAGGATTTGAACCTAGGATTTTCTCACAATTAGTCATCTTTATGTCCACATTATCAACTAAGCTACTGATATATATACTAGCTAAGATTTGAACCTAGGACTTTCTAATGGCTAGTCAACTTATACTCTCAGTATTAACTGAGCTACTAAAATATGGTTGAAAAAGAGCACTGTAAGTAGTTGCTACAAAGAACTATGATAGAGTATATATCGACTACAAGAAGTGGTATATAGAAGACAGTCTCTCCCTTACAACAGTTTATATTACTATAAATTATGATTTGTAGGTTACCTGATTTAACATTGGATTTGGTAGAGATCTCTTCACTGATATTAATAAAATTGCTCTCCTTCTCTTGTAAAGAATGTAAATCTGACAATAAAAGATGACAATAGAAATAATGATTGTTCAACTAACTAATCCAAGCTAAAGTTGACAATGTCATATATAACATACCAGGAATGACCTCTTTCTTGTCAAGATAAAGTAAAGCCTCTTCAAGTTGTGTTAATGTACCTCCTGTAAGAGCCCATTCCTGTAATAACTGCTTCATCTGATCTGTAGAATCTCCTTCACTCTTGATATCAGTCAGTATAGACTGATCTATATTAAGTTGAAGACCCAGTTGTTCCCAATCCTCTTGTATTGATTGTAGAATAACTGCCAGTTTGGGAAGATAACTAGAAATATCTGATGTGATATAATTATCATAAATAATGTATATATTTCTAAAATTCTAACCTGTAGTCTTTTGAAGCTGTTGCTCTTGCTCATACTTTTGAAGTTTTGTTTGACTTATTGTTATGATCTCTGGACTCTCATTCTTTTCTACAGTACCAACTAGTTCACAAGAGAGTTCAGCAGTATGGTGCTCTTCCTCTTGTATGGTCCTATATAAGCCATGATGACCATAAGTAGTACCAGTACCTATAATCAGTAAGGAAATAGACAAGTTTCCACAATTAGTTTAAGGAAGGTTCCATTGTATCATTGAACAATGGGAACATCCCTACATATATATTGTTATAGTCTGCCTGATATATACAAAATGACAGGTTGGTTTAAACTATTTCTACGGCTATTGAACAAATAATTTATAACATTGTATAGATATTTTAATTACATACCTAGTTGTAATTCTACTCCACATTCATCTCTGCTGTCTTTAATCCAGTCCTGTTGAAGGGCTTGACTAACTTGAGTGCATAAACCTCCCTTAGCAGTAAGTATTAACAAGAATTTGGTACAGTAATGCTCTATTTGAGAGACACTCCTCTTTAAACTCAGTTCTACTGTTAATTCAGCCATGATGTTATCAAATGTAGGTGACCATTGGACATCTATGCTAATAAAGTCAGCATGATGCATTTGATCAGCTAGGTGACGTAGATTATACCAAGATATTTCACGTAATGAAATATAGTGTTTAACAAGGTCTCTCTCAATAACTTGTCTTAACACAATAGCATCAGCTTCTAATAGGTGAGAAAGGAATCTTTTCAATTATTATAATAATACATATAATTATAACTAGTATACTTTATTATTGTTGTTAACAATTCAAATACACTTTTTGTCATTATAACAGTGAAAGAAAATAAATAGAACATGGACACTATTAGTAAGTGTGTATGTTGTATGCAAAGTGTACAGAAAGACACACTGTATTCATTATTCAGGGTTGTAGTGCCAGTCAGTGTATCTAGCCTGACAAATTTCTTCTTGCTTTTAATTAAAGTTCATTATTTTATTGTTACTAACACCTTAATTTTTGTATAAATCTTGTTCTGGATTGCTCATTGCATACATTACATGTGTAGCATAAGTGAGATTAATCTTCCTGATGTTGGAGATAAACCTTATCAACCACTTGATTATTAATTTCCTAGATGTGACTTTGGAAGTAAGAATGTTGTGAGACATTCGATTCAAGAAGTTTGGTCCAGAAAGTGGCCATGACTACATTATAATCACCTCGGAGATTAGGCCTTTTGCTATACCTCTGTTCATGCTATTGGAGTCAAGCACGCGCAAAAATGTTGACGATGTTGTTGACTGCATTATCAGTACTGACCGATAGTAGGGTGTCCAACCATAACTCAACATACAAAAATTTCGTCTAAATTTTTGGTATACGAAAAGCCCTCACCTTGTTTATAATGTATGCGAAGTTTACAATAATTTTGTTTTCTCAATGCTTCATAATGATAATTTTACTGTGCACGACTCAATTGAAGCATATTTTGGTCACGTGATCATTGACGTATGGTATATGGTATGCAGCATGCCGACGTCTAATTGGTATTATTACCAAGTCAAACGTTCATAGGACAAATATCTTATTTTAGTTAACAATTTAAACTGACATCACATAACATACTTGTGCAAGTCGAATAGGACACTTAAACGAGCACGTGTCGGATATAATTCGCATTCCCACTCGCTACAAAAGGGGGGTGGGCTGCCCGGAAGAAAGTGACGCCTACCAAAGAGTGAGATGGCGGCAATATTCAAACTTAGTTATCGTTCTAGATAGTAGCCATACCAACCTAAACAACCCACGCAAAACATCTATAACAGTTGTAATAGGTACAAACTCGTGTTATCTCAATTACACGGTTGATAATAATAGATAACAACTTTTATTGCTGTACTGAATTATACATGGCAGAATCAAAGATGGCTGACATAAGACCACAGTTGTCTAAATCAGATTTCCCAGCAGGAGTTAGAACTTTTCTAACATGGTCCAACCTTCTCTTGAACACATTCTTCCCCTCTAGACTGTCAAAGTCAATCACAAGAGAAAGTTTTACACGTTTTCTACTGTTCGCCATTTCACTACAGAAACTTACACGTATCCAAAAAACGGGAATATTTGGACTGAACATACGCATAATATTAATTAAGCAGCTGTTGCAAAGCTACAGGAAGTGCATATTATGTTACACAGCTTCCAGTTTTTGATATTAAAAAGTTTTGTATGTGCCATTTTGTAGACAACCCAGCCCCCTTTTATACTGCGCATGCTCGTTTAAGTATAAACGTCTGCATACGCCAGTGACATTGGTCACGTGACCAAAATATGCCTCAATTGAGTCGTGCACGGTAAAATTATCATTATAAAGCATTGAGAAAACAAAATTTTAGTAAACTTCGCATACATTATAAACAATGCGAGAGCTCTTCGTATACCAAGGTTTTATACGAAATGTTTGTATGTTGAGTTATGGTTGGACACCCTACCGATAGTACAACAAAGACATCATTCCCTTCAACAAAAGCAGCAATTACTTTTCTCAATTTTTCTTTTAGAATAAACCCAAGGCACCTCTCTTCTATAATCTCAGCCATATTCATTGATAGATAATGATGTCACTTCTTTTTCAGTAGACGTCACTTCCTTTGGTACCAAAATTTTGTAGTTGAACAAGTTTAGTGTGCATAGTTTTTCTGACCCTCCGGCACGCAAGGGTCAGGCCACGCCGTGACTACTTCACATACATAAAAGTAAATCAGATTTTCTTTAGCCTACACTCTTGTGTAAATGAATTCACATGTGCCAAGGAACATCGCCTTCCCATGTTGGGAAGTTTTATTAACTTGTAATCACGTGCTCTCTTATTCAAATATTCATATAAAGTTCCACCTAATGAATATTTAATCATTAAATTTATGGGCGAGGCCAAATAGCCTGAGTACATCTTGCTTGCTTACTACGGCCGTGCTATTCTTATAAAAGTGGCAGTAAAAAGACAATTTAGTCTTTTATCTGGATTTCTTAGGATTTCTTATTCAATATCGATGCACTTCAAAACAACAGAAAATGATACAAAAATGTTTTATCAGTCATTATAGTTATACCTGGACTAACGGTTTTCAAGTTACAATGTCTTACTAGAGTAACAGACAGACAGATACACATACATGCACATACAAAGTAAGTATTGCAACCCTCAGCAATAAACTACATACCAAGGTTTAATAGATGATGTTTCTAGTGTAATATGTATCACTCACCTTCTTTTAATGACTTTAGATATTTCTCAGCAATAGCACTCTCACCAATAGCTTCCTTCCGAAGTGTCTCTATAATTTCTCTTCTTGTAGCATTAGGATTGGTATTCATCCATAGATAAAACATCTTTAAAGCTTTAGCATCAGCGTCATGGTCTTGATTCAATTCTTCAATAGCATCTAGTTCAATGGCGGGTAAGCGGAGAAGCACACCAAACTCGTACCACTTTTTACTAATTCCGACATGTTTCTTTAACTCATCAAGAGTTGGTCTATTGTTCAAAAACTGTTGGAAGAACGTATCATCGGCTTGTTCTGCCATAGTGGCTGGAAACCACAGCGTTCGTCACTAGTCTCGCGTAGCCTGCCCCTCCTCCCTTCCCGTAGGGGAGAGGGGCTGGCTACGCAAGACTAGTTCGTCACCAGGATGTGGCTCATACAATCTGTGCATGCATGAAGTTATTTATATAGACCTTATGTAGAGTTCAATATTATCTAGATGATAATTATATGTACTAATTATGTGTTGAATATTCATTTTCAAATAGAAAGATATCTTTCAAAAGTTATCAAAATTATTGTTGTCATAATGTACACAACAGTATAGCCTAAACTAGTTAGAATAAAATTCATTGTTTCAGTTATAATAATTACTATTTATGAACGAATGATGTAACATACACAATGTGAAATATGGATTACAGAAAGTTAAATTTAATGATCTGTCTTAATATTTATAACAAATAAGACAAAGAATATAGATTTAATATAGTCTTCCTTATTGACTTGTAGGAGTAATAATATAAAATAAAAGGATGTTTATTTTTTAAGTATAAATCAGAAATATACATATCCTATAAATATATGGTATATACTTGCCTTGTTTTATATGTTGATCACTATTAGTTACTATCAAGTCATAAATCAGATTGTTTAGAGAAATCTTTGTGTTTTCTGAATGAATGATATCCAGAAATACTGTCTTCTGATATGTGTAATAATGATGATATTTCTGACCAGAGGACAACATTAGGTGAACCTAAATTAATTAAAGAGGGAAATATTAGTGACTTACTAACCAAATATGGAGGTCAAATAAAGCACAATCAGAAGGAACAAAGAGAAAGAACTTAATTCAATATCACATGAACAAAATACAATATATACTTGTATCATTAGAAATAACAGAAAACTCAAATATAGAAATCTTGTGAATTACACACAGTGTAATTTGTTGGTATGCAATTGTACTTTCGCATACAAACAAATTATACGCTGAGTAATTAATATAAACTCTGCTGCATTCCATAGTAATCCACCCATGTAAAGTACAAAGTAGATGTTAAAACAACATATTATTTCTTATGATAGTAACCCTCGATGCACTCTGCTTTTGTGAGGGTTACTATACTTAGTTTGTCAGTCTGTCTGTTCAAAACCATCAACAATACATGTAGGATTAATCACTCCCAAAAAGCTATTGTGTGCAAATTACAATTATCTACAAATTAGAAGAGGGAATATTTATTCAAAAATTTGTTCCTAGTTTTTATTTATTAATCACCTGCTCTGAATAGGACTTTGTATTAATACCTATTTGTCATACATGACCTGAGTTACAATAAGGGACCTGCGGTGGCCCGGTAGGTCGCGTTTTGGGCCTATCTTAATATGACACATAGTGATGTCATATAATACAAGTTACTCCAAGAAGCACCCCAAACCCTAAGTTCTAAACCTAAACCTTAAACCCCAAAACCAAGAATATACTAACCCATACATTCACGCGACCTACCGAGACACAACAGGGACCACTTCTATAAAAACTTTCATGACCTGATTGTGAAAAGGGACCACTGTTAAAACATCTTGTTTTTATACATACAGTTACCATGAGTAGTTGTGCGTATATAGCAACTCTATCATAAGGTTGACAGTCCCAATGTCATCTGCAACAGCAGAAAGAATGTTTTCTTGTCTACAAAGACTTAAAAACTATTTACAGTCTACAGTGACTCAAAAAAGACTCAATAATGTTACTCTGATGCATATACATAAAGATAGAATGGACAAACCTGATTTATTAGATATTGGTACGCAATTCATTCGTTGTAATGATAGACGCAGAACATTTTTGGAAAATATTAATAAATTAAGTGTTAATAATAATAATAATAATAATAATAATAATAATAATAATAATTAACCACGCCCCTATGAATTTTAATAACCTCCAAAAATTTGACTATCAAATCACCATTTGTATTTTGCCTTCTTCAGTCAGTCATACATAATCTTGTTTGAAAAGTATTGCTGTATATATAACTGTTTTATAACTGCAAATCAAAAGGGTGATATTGTTTGGGTTTCAGTTAAGACAGTCTCCGCATACTCAGTATCTTCATTAGGGTGGAGCTTATTTGCAGGTGATATAGATGGTATAGACTGTACAATGCGTGGTTTGCAGTAACACACAATGGAGAGAAAAGTCAATTTACTATGTTATTCTAAGGTCAGTCATTCTCCTAATACACAGTGTATATATATATAGCTCAGTAATTATGAGAAGTTCAACAAGATGATACATGTACTACAACAGTTTGCAAATGAGTACAACAGAGAAGAGTCACTCCATACAACATCTACTAGATACATTACCAGTGTGTGTCAATATTACTATGAGATAGTAGTACTATATATATATATATATATGATATACTGTAGTATATAATCATTTACTATAGGAAAGGGATGTATACAAAATATAACTTTTATCAGACTCGCTCCATGCATCACAATGAACACCTACACACTACCACCTCATAGTAAATTAAGACAGAGAAAAGAAAAATGATAACCATTATTGTGTAAAAGTAATGTTCAATAACTTGTATACTAGATTTTTATTGGTTGTTTTTTGCTAATCCTATATGACATCATAGATATTATGTTATATCAATGGTGTGAAGAACTGGACAGAATATTGTTATTTAGTACACACTTCACTACTGACCACTTACTAATAGTTTTGTTTTAGTAATACTGTTATAATTATATTAATAAATTAATTAATTAATAAATATGTAAAAATCAACTAAACATGTACATCATCATATAGTTTAGTATTAATACATCTAAAATAGTTATAGAGTGTGTATATAGTATTTATTACTACATCCAGCCTCCATATACAGCTGATGAATTTATTCTAATTTTAACAAACAGTAAAAAGAATACTTACTAATAAACACCTATTGACTTACTTTAATTTAATTTTGAGATGATTTTATCTGCCAACTCTTGTCGTTTTAAGTCAACTTTCAAAATATTCACAAATGTTATCAAGATACTGTCATCATTCTTGACACGATTCCTAAGATCACTGACAATGGCTTCAAGACATTCCTCATTTGAATCTCTACAGGCCTTGTCTCTCACTCGATCATAAAAATTGTCAGACATGATTTCTTTTGTATAGAGCTTCCTTGCAAGAACAACAGGGTCAATACCTGATTCAATGATAATGGCAGTACTTTGAACTAAAACTTTATAAGCCATGTCACAGCCTAAAGGAGTATTATTTATAGAAAAAGGTATATGGTATTAAAAATTACTATAATATTTTTGAGGTACCCCTTAATTACTAAGGAGTTAATTGGTATGAGGACTCACCTATACCATATACCATTTGTGGCTGAACCTAATTCAAACAAATGAAATCATAACTAACCTCTATCACTAAATATTTAACATAACCTAAACTGATGGCAATATAAGACTCCATTCATCAGAAAATAATAAAGTTGGGTCCACTAAAAGTATATACAGTGTGTAATCAAATAGACATGGAAATTGCTTAGATCTTAAATGCTTAAATACTATTAACTGTAATTATTTCCCATCAGTTGAGTGCATGTACTTATGGAGATATTAATCGTGCATACACAGTGCCATCATAGTAAATAATGTATTACTTGTAAAAAGTGAATACTACAACCAAACTGATGTAACTAATAGACTTACAAATATTATATACCTTGTGTTTTGGCTTGTTTCTGTTCACTGAGTATCTGATCCAAGTATTCCTTTACGGTAAAAGCTACATCAGGGCTTTGTCCTTTTACAACCTCAACAATGTTAAACCAAGTAGTTGGAGAGGGTTTTGTCTCTATCCACTTCACTATGACATCATTTAGCTTCATTTCATCTGATTTTTCATCTCATTTGTCGTCAATGATTTCAATGTCCACTTCAAGCTTACCACCAATCAAGCGCTATTCCAAATGGATTGGTTCTAATAGTTCGACAAGATGACATATTTTTGGTCTTTTATCTGTAGTTAAAATGAAATAATAAGAATGAATAGCACTAAATCACATACCTGGATTGTTTTTTAATGAAATCCATGAAAAAGGAGGAAAGTCTTTTATTGTTTTGGAGCCTTGAATACAAAAACCATATGGAGACCTAATATACTCGCAATAAAGCTCAAAATAATGATCTTTGAAATAGGCATGGCAGGATGTCTGTTTGCCACAAGGACAAAAGAAACCAATTTCCCAAACAACTTTAATATTATGTTTATTTGTAGCCTCTGTAATAGCATTTTCAATAGCTACTATGACTTCAAATTGATCTGCATGATTTTCACAATGGATCTCAAACCAATCTAAAGACTCTATTAAATGAACTCCCCCTAACAAAGTACATTCAGAACACAAAATATAATTTGAGTACATCTTGGAAGTGGAAGTACTGTCCAGTGACCAAAAGAACTTGTTATTGAGTTTAGTTGAGAGGAGGTTGACAATCATAGCACAAAAAAGCCTAACTGGAGCACCATTCCTGAAGTAAAAAAATAATAGACTCTTACCAGACAATTCAGGTGGAATTGCATTTGAAGGGTCAATTAATGGTAATAAGGATGGCATAAAATATTCGTCATTAGATGGGTTACTATTGGGCAACTTAATTGCTAGTAGAAGATGAGTGACAATTTTAAAGAAATGCAATTTAAAATCAATGACTTCTTCAGAATTAAAATTAACTTCTTTAGCTATTTCATGAAACCTCTTCAGGTGTTCTTTGTGCGAAAACACATTACTGGAAATTATACCAAAATTAGCCATTTTTGGTAATACTAGTGTGCCAGAACCTATATATTCTTTACTACGTACCTTACAGACAAGAACCATTAGTTCATTCACTACTTCAATGAGACTATGTGGATCAACAAAGACAAGATTAGTGACTTCTTTTGGATAGTAGAGAATAGAGTTGAGCAGAAAAAAACCCTTAGTGCTGTCTCAATTTCATTGTCTTCCAAACCCAACTTCATACCCAAAGTCATGCACTCTTTCAACATAAGTACACCACAACTTTTTGAAGCATTATGTTGTAGAAAAATTTTATAAGCATACCATGTTAACGGAACTTCGATTTGAAAAGCTTGTTTGCATAATTGAGTTGAGATATTACTAATTGTATTCCTAAGTTCTTTATCAAATGTTTCTTCAGGATCAGATGCTTTACGACCATCAACTTCAAAGAGAATGTTTCCTGTGGTAGGATTTTGATATAGCAAATTATCAGACACAGATTGAAAAAAACTTTCTGTTTCATTATGAACTGTCATACTAGTGCCATCCTGACTATTTTTATCGCTTAGTAAGCTATCTCCTGGATCTGAATATGTTTTGCTAAAATCCTGTTGATGATGCTGTGTTGCTATGTGACTGTCATGGGTGTCTCTGTTTTGTTTACTGCTGTCGTGCTTATCTGACTGCGTTTGACTATTATGATCATGTTCTTTTAGTTGAGACTTCATATCATTTGCAAACATTTCAACAATGTTTTGGTCACTGACCAATACCCACTTCTTTTCTTCATTTCGACCATATGTCTGCATTGAAAATTCTCCAACTGCTTCTTGTGGACACTCAGTAGCAACTGCTATCTGTGGACACTCAGCAACACCAGTACTAGTACTGTTGTTTTTGTCATAAAGCTGAGACAGAATAAGACATTTTACAGATGTTTTACCAACTTGAGCTGGACATTGAATAACGACTTTTGAAACACTGACTTTGACCATTCCAGCCTTTTTGATAGCTTTATGGAGATATCTGTGATCTAAAAAAGAGACAAAGTTATAATAAACTAACTTTATTTCATCCAGTTTCCTCATTATATTGAAGAGCCTATTTGTACGCGTATTAACATGTTGATAGTAAGTATATTCATATATGAATATGCTGCATATGTATGTATGTATATATGTGTGTGCTTGTGTGTGTGTTTACATTATTTTATTTCATTAGTTGAAGCACTGTACAAGTGTTTTGAAAGAAATATTACACCAAGGGAGGGAATGAGATGTTCAGATGTTGGTATACAATATTTAGTTTTACCATTTGCTGTCTAATCATCTTATGAGATGAGCATTTATATATTATCATTACTAGTTATATATGATATGTTAAACTAACTGTTGTATTTTCACATAGCACAGTTCAGTGCTGTGATATACATAAAATGACGGCATGACATATAAGCATTGTATATGTAGCCACATTCATATGGATATACTCATGACGATCATACAATTAAATATTTATGTAGCTTTGTTGAACACCAATGACTAACATGACAATCACTATAAGTCTGTTAGTGTAATATGCATGTTTATATAGCACCTAGCTTTGACTCATGCTATATGACCATCTTAATCACACCTCCTATCCAGTACATCCTGTATAGAACTTAATATGTAACTTGTATATAACAATTCTTTATCTATTATAAAATGAAATATAAAATACTAACCTATTATGACTTGACTTTTTTGACCACTTGCGAATACAAGATAATTATTGTATTTACATACAATAAATCTAATCACAATATCTTATTAATATTAGCAAAACATCTAGTTAATTGATCATATTCACATTGTGACAAATTATCACATAAAATAAAACCACAAATTAATGTCTTGCACAATAGAATAACATTTCTGAATCATTTAGTAATAGATTTGATCAAGTTTCGAACTCAAATAAACATTTTGGTTAAAATGTTAAACTCTTATATTGGTTAGAATGAGTAATTGTCTGTGATACTAGGTCATACCTGCTTTCTTTCGATGAATTATTATATTCATTGGAGGTGTTACACCTTTTACTTCAACAGGATATACTAAATACTAAATACTCAGACATATCTAGACTGTTATCAGCACATATAACAAACTGACATGATGATATTGTAGTGCTAGGAGATGATCCAAATTTATCAATATCAGTTTGCCATAACTATATATAAATAGGTTAATAATAGACAAATAAATGGTTATCATGTCAAACCTTGCATGGTTCAATCATTGATTTGATACTCCATTCCTGGAGGTGGTTCTTGTTGAAAAAAAAGTTCAATGAATCCATTTTCATCAACAAAATCAAAATAAATGGGATCTTCAGTATCAGAACTCCATTTTATATACTATAAAACACAATATTAAATTAATGGTAACAATCATAATATAAACTTTTGTTAATGAAGTATCATTACCGTTAAATGACTTTCAACTTCTTTCACAACAGATAAGATAACTATCCAATCACTGTCTTTTTTCTCATAATAAATCACTCCAGTGTACACAAATGATAAAAGTGGAGTGACTACAAGAATGGAACCAATAAAAAGTTGAATCAGTTTAGCAATAAATTTTAGTTCATTGTACATTGAGTCATTGTGTGACTTTCCTCATTAGTTTCTATTGTTTGCTGCTTCTGGTCTACTACAATAGCTACAAGACAAGATGATTCACATGTGATGTCGATGATTTCATATCTACTTCCTCGATTAAACTGTCCTCCTTTAATTAATGTGAACTGGTAAGGTAATGTTGTAGAAGAGAAAGGAGCTATAACAAAGTGGAGGCAATTAGCCTGAGCCTGAGACTCTAATTTTACACAGGGTTGTATTTCTAATTTGTAAGGCTCAGTAAGTGGTTTGGAAACAGAAATGGTATGTACTGCGCTGACTAATTTAGTTTTTGAGGGGAATTCAAAATGGTATTCAATAAGTGTAGTCACAGCTACTTCAGATACACTGGTATCACTATCAATGTCCTCTATTACAGGACTCTTTATAAAAGCAAAAACAAAATGTAATTATAATTATTATAATTATAAAATTGTTCTAATATGGTTTATAGTGTGCTAATACTAACATTTCCCTAATATGGAAGTTTTAAAAGTTGCCAGTAGCCATGGTATTACTTCTCAAGTGACTAAATGTTAAATGTGACAATAAAAGTTAGAATTGCAGTAAAAGTACATTTAGTTACCTGGATGTGATGTTCATTAGCAGTCAATGTGTGTAGGTTATTTTAATTATCCATTTTGTTAGTAAATAGTCTATTACAATTTAAGGCAATTATATTCATAATTGAATTAATTAGTACATATGTGAATTATCGGTTTCAAAATAGAATCTGTCATTAATACTAGGAAAAAATGGCAAATGTCCTCATGTTGTTTGGATAACAAGACTTGCTGTATTATAGTGTTTTTAACATCACAAATTATCTTAATATCATCATCATTTAGTGAAGTGTTATGGAAGGATAATATTTCCAATGATTGAATTGTTTTAATTAGTTCAACTATTGCACTGGTACTATCTCAAGTGACTCCGATATTTTTACTGACAGCTAATGTAGTCAGTGTTTCATTTTTAGCAACCCCTTCACAGATATATTGGACACCTTTATCAGTGATGTCGCAGTTGGAGATATCTAGTGTTTTCAATGTCTTGTTATTACTTAACACACCAGATAAGAAAATTACATCATCATCAGTGATAGGAATATTCCACAGGAATAATCCTTTAAGTGATGTGCTAGGATGTGCTAGAGTATCAATAACTTGTTTGATACTACCAGCGTGGAGAGAGGAGGACTTAAACAATAGTTTCTTCATTCTAATAACCTTTTTTGACAACATTGACATACACATACTGTCCAGTGATGTGTTCTCTATAGAAAGTTCCCTCACTGTAAACTGATCAAGATTGTCTATAACTACTAGGGCACTTTCAGTAGTTAATAATCGGAGTTCAATACGCCAGTCTCTCATTTTCTGTTCTTGTTTTAATCTATTCACAATATTTTCACATTGTTCAGTACTTGGTGACTTGATTGAAACACTATTGTCATCAAGTCTCCAATAAACATTCCCAATGTCACCTATTGTGTAAAACAGAGTAAGTATAATACACATAGAGTTATGTATATGAACAAATGACATATTTACTTAGTATTCTCATGTTTGCTGTAAATATTGGTATGCAAACCAATGAAAGAGTCGAATTCATTATCTCTGACTGTAAACCACATCTTGACTCTTGAGTTAGCTGTTCTACATATTTAAATGAACTATACCATTGTGCTTTAATTGATAAAACTCAATCGAAATCCAGTTGAGCATTCTTAAAAATACTTTAAAGTGCATGTACAGGTAATTTACATATTAAGAAAGTCAATATTTTGTTCACACTCTACAAAAGCACAAGGTTGTAATCTAGGACTGTAGATATGTTTAAACCAAGCAAGACCCTGACTATATATGTGTGTAATAACATCAATTATTGCATGGGGTTCAGTAAATATGATTTCTTTTGATCAAACATCTTGAAAAATGGACATAAGCAACTGAACATAAGATTATCTAGCCTCCTTTCCATTATAATGTATCAAGTAAAATGAAAAGTACTCAATATTGCATATAAGGCATATATATCTAAAGTACAGTATTGATAATCCATGTAACTAAATTTTTAAGATTACTAAAGATGTTGCCATTATTATTATCTTACTTTTCAGTCCATATTTAGACAATATTTTCTTAGTCATATCTCCAAATGATTTTGTAACAAACCATCTATGTCACCATCTAGAGTGAGGTCATCTGTTTGCTGCCATTCAAGAACAAACGTAATTGACTTATACTTGAAGGAAGTTGAGATATTCTTTTTTCCAATACATTGCAACTAAATTTCACACAGATGTCATCAACTGCAGATTTATAGGCTGTGATATGATGTCTGACATTTTCAATGTTATAATGATCAACAATTGTTTCCAAGCAGGTAATATTAGTTATGGTACACTTCTTTTTTATTAACACAATAACATCATCAAGTGATTCAGCTATTGACAGATGAGGTTTTAATTCGTGGAAACGTGTTCCAAGAAACGTTTTGACTTCTTCAAATGAAGGGATGCCCCCAGTAATAAGTGGTAGAATAGTATGAGTAAGCTCTCCCAATTGTGCTTTTATTTAATCAAAATAATTCTTATAACCAGGAGATAGACGAACTTTTATTTTGCTACCTAAAAAATAATATTACATTGAAATAACGTAACAGCATTTCACTTAGCATTTCGTTTACTGCCATAGCTATAACTCAGCACGAATGTCCTGCTGACTTAATAGAGTATAGCCACAGAGTAAAAGGGTGGAGCTCAAATGCTCTGCGCATGCTCAGAAAACTTTTTAATTAGGGTGGAGTAATTTACAAGCAAAGCGGTTATAATATAGTCACCGGAACTAAGCCACTTAATACAATTTATAAAATTCATAAGATTCATTTGATTATTGGTCGATCACGTAAATACTATCTCTTACAAAACAGAGGCAGTTAACATAAGCCCGTGTCTCTAATTTTACATAGTGTTGTATCTATAACCTATGAGACTTAGTGAGTGGTTTGGAAAAAGTGATGTTGTGTACAGCAATGACCAATTTAGTTTATTGGGGGAAATGATATTGACCTTCAATAAGTGTAGTCATAGACTATTTTGGGTACCATCACAGTCGTAGGTCTACCAATGACCGACAGATGCCATCTTTAAAGCCCTTTGTGAAGGGAACAACCATGTTCAGTGATAGAAACAGTGGTAAGCCAATTTGAAGGTCCTTTCTTATTTGTGACTTCCAGGGCACATTTAAGTAAATTGGGAGCTTTGAAGATAGTTCAGTAGTAAACAATGTTTGTGCCTCCCTCTTCTCCTTTTGGCTATCGTTGTTGGCTTCAATTTGTTCACAGAAGGTTTCATAAGAATAATCCTTTGCTTGCTGTTGTATAAGGTTGATGATAGTGGCAGTAATTTTCTTAGAGTAGTTGTACTGGTTAGATGAATCAACATCTGGGTTTACAATGGACAGGCCACGATAGTAGTCTGGCAAGATTCCTCACTGTTTGGTTGAAGGTTGGTTGACCTGTGATGTTTGGGAGAAGATAGTAATGGATTTTAGCTCCAAAAGTTTCATAATATCATTAATATCTGGGTTGGTTTGACAAAGATAAATCTATTTACTTTGTAAACCATGAATATAAGTTGCATAAGCTGCATGTGGTTGAATGGAACTTATCTAAGACAGAGACTCTACTTCCTCATTCAAAGCCGCCTACCTTACTCTGACATATTTTTTCATAAAATAAGGGATCTCTACAAAGTGGTACACTGAAAGAATGACTACCATCAGCTGTAACTGATACTTCAGTTCCATCAAAAGTTTTTTTGCATTTTCCAGTTGATACTGTTTGACAACCAACTATGTCTCCAAGCATTAGGATAGTAGCCATAATCAGAGACAGCAGCATCATCTGCATACCAAATTTGTTTGATGGAAGAATGGGTGAACTAGTGTGTGAGTGGGATGGTGGTGACAGCATACATTGCCATCCCTACTGGGTCCCCTTGAGTGGTACTCTCATGGAAGAGAATTGTTCCCCATCTATGAATAGGTCTATGTCACTCTGATATGTATTGATGAGAAAAGTAGCTATTGAAAGGCAGTGACGTTGTATATTCCTTAAAGCTACTTGATGGTTCAGGGAATTGAATGCATTTGATGCGTCAAACAAGATGACGCCATCAGTTTCTTGTGATTGGTAGGCATCATGCATGGTATGTACTGCTGCCTCACAGCCACTTTCAAGACCTGCTGCTAACTATGAAGAACTGGTGGCTTCTATAATATCTGCTTATAATGTTATTGATATTGCTTTCCCAACAATATGTTGAACTGGTTCTCCACTTCCTATGGGCCCAATTCCTGGGTATTTGTCGAGTACTATTAACCTACAAGCTATAAAAGATAAGATGCCTTTTGGATCTACGTTCTCTGTGCAGAATTGTTCTGCAACTGAAGCAAGGGCTTCACAAAGCTCAGTAGACTGTGTGCCAAAAGACACACGCAGGCATTTCCAACTAGGGGCATCAACTTCTGAGGGCACTGTAGTACCATCCATTCTGAGGGTGACTCAACTTGATCAGTAAGGCATCTAAACAGTCTAGATTATTGGGTATGCTTCTGGTGTAGATGACTTGGGTAATCATAGTGTGGACTGAATGATAGGTTTTGATGGTGGGTGCATGCTTACTCTGTAGTACTTGTCTTAATGTCTCATTAGTACCGTTTTTATTAGGTATAAAAGTATCAAGAGAGAGTAGGCTATCCATTTGTTGGTTAGAGATTCTTCTGAAAACAGTTTTAACTCTTCTATCCTTCATTAGCCTATTGTAAGAACAAGCCATGTTGTCCTGTTCAGTGTGGGCACATGACTTTGAGTAATGACCAAAAGTCTTTGTATTGCATGGGCCTCCTGAAAGTGTTCATCAATTTTCCCTTTATCCAAAGGTCCAAATGACATCGTAGATGTCTTTGTGATCCTTGCCTTCGATTTTTTGGCGATCGAGTTAGATTCCTCAGTAGAAAAGGAGTATCTTCTGTGTCTCTAGTTGGACTGTCAGTGGATGATTCTGTTGATGTTTGTAATTTAAGGAGAAAGTAGCTGATGGTCACATGCATAAGTTTGCCTTTTCTTCTTGAAGGTCTTTTTGTAATTTTAAAGGTTTTTCAAAAGTCTTATAGCACTTTCTACAAACAATTAACTCACAAGTTTTATCAAGATATTAGCATCAAGCTTGATAGGTCTCCATAGATCATCAAGAACAGCTTGAAGACACTCCACATTTGTATCCCTGCATGCAGGTTTTGTCTCTCGCACTCTTTGTAAACATTCTCAGAAATTGTTTCTTTTGTATAGAACTTCCTTGCCAGAGTGGATGTATCAATATTTGACTCAACAATATCATCAGTACAAAAACTAGAGCTCTCACAATTTTAGCACAATTCTCAATAGTATTATCTGTAGAAAGAGTAATAAACACTGTACAATACAAATATTATAATTAGAGCTAATCAAACACACACTGAGGTAGAGTAATTAGCTATATCAATGGTTTTGTCTTAAGAGATCATACACACCACAGCTAGTGGTCACTAACACTTGGTGCTATATTACTAGTTATTATATGTATAGAAAGATAAGACTAGTACTCCAAACTATTTTAATTTCTGACAATTTCTCATACACAGAAGTGGAGGTTAATAAATGGGCTAGTAGGCATCAAGCTACTCCAGCTACTTTTGGTGAATTAGTAGTATGTGTGCAGAAATCATTTATTAGGTAAAGGATTTTGACATGATCCTTAATTTGACATGCTCCTTTAGATCATCAAGAATCAGATCAAAATATTATGTACTGGTAACTCCTGTGTGTTTGTCTCTTAAAATCTGTTAAACATCTTCAGAAATAACTTCTTCTTCGAACAATCTCCTTGCTAGAGTGATGGGTTAAATACCTGATTCAACAATATCACTGGTACATTTAAATAAAGCTTGTCTCTCTACATCAGAGTTCAGCGAACCATCTAGTGTGTTGAGATAAAACACAGAACTGTCCTGTTATTACTATATCAGAAAGAGATCACCTATAATGTGATGATTAGTTAGTGTTTATAATTACAACTTCTAGATAGTCAAATGGATTGCTGCTAGCTAACTCAGAGATCAGTTCTATTGTATGCATAATAGTTGTCTGAAGAATGCCAAACAATACAAAGAACTATAGAAGCAAAAGTTTGGATGAACTGAGTAATCTCTGCATAAGTACGTTTTAGCACTGCTAGAAAGATTGCTTCTCTGTACACATCCTTACTTTGTTTCTGTTGCTGTGACATTTTTTTAAATTGCTGCATATACAGTCCAGCAAAAACAAAATGCAATGTCAAAGTAATATTATACCCTAGACCTTAAACCTTAAACCTTGGAACCTAACTGTATTGATTTTGTATTAAAGTATGGGTTTTTTGCTGGGACTCTAGCATAGCATTTTTTAAATGAATTTATCATACTAGTTTAAATTATTGTTCTTGACTAATAATTATTCCTTTTAGCACTGACATGATAATCACATGTAATGATATTAAAAATTTAACAGTATTAACTTTATTGTAATACCAGGAAATGTTGAAGTTATTAGAAGAACATAACAGACAGATCCAAGTAGCAATAGGATATCTACAAGCAATTAACTGCAGTGTTTACATAATGTGTTATAATGCTATTAATTCTAATAAATTAATTTTGCTAATGAAATGTCATTTAGGATAATTAGATAAAATGTCGCTCAACTGCAGACTGATATACACTGTGAACAAGTTGAGTTAAAAGGATCTTGTTCTCAAGCACAATAATCAAGTTTATTAATGCCTTATAATGTTATTAGACAGAATATGCATCAATGAATAAACCTTCATAATGTTCAAGTAAATCTGATAGGGTACTATGTAGACTTTTAACTGTTGAAGAGTGCTTTTGTACAAAAATCAGATTTTAATAGTGTTTGTCATCTAATTTTTTTATTCATACTTACTTCACAGATGTAAATCTGAGAGATGTGTGTATTAAGGTTGCATAATGCTGTCATATCTATTACATGTATACATACCTAATTCAGTATGAAGTGAAGTATAAGATGATGCTTTCAATAGACTATCTGTTTCTGAACATTCTGGTCTCTCAAGTTTATTATTTGAAAACTAAATGCTGTAAATGGTTGTGTAAATGCTCCTGTGAGATTTGATGAACTTGAGAGGGCAGTTTGTCTGTTTAAGTGAATATGACAATAATATTTTTGATTGGGTTTTGCTTTTCAAAATAATACATGAAAAATGTGAAGTGTCTTTCAAAACGTGAATACAAATACCACATGATGACTTGACAAGCTCACAGAATAGTTCACAAGTAAGCTGTTTCAAAAAAGCACAGTGGGATGGTTGTTTGATGATTGCAAATTTTAATCATAAAGACATATCTTACTAGTAATAACAAACCAATTAACTGAAAAGATGAATTGAGTAATGCTATTGCTTCAACTCAAGAGTCCTTTTACATTATTAATTTGTAGTACTTTTTATTCATTATTAATATCTAGTAATTATTTGTTTTAAAATCAAAAGAATGTGCACGTGATAGTCACGCGGCTATTGTGTGGGTGTGAATAGGCGCCAAAAAACCACTGATCCATCCTTTTACTTTTTCTCCCTCTGACGAACTGGACAGATAAAACATTTGCTCACAAAAAGAAACCTAAGTCTACCGTCAAGTCATATTGATTAATATTACAGGTAAGAAACTAAGCTCCACAAAGTGACTAGTTAATTTACTTGAATGGTTAGGCTCCAATATCATTTAAATCAGTGTACACATTGACTGCCAAGATGTTTTGATGATTTCACCTAAATTATCGTTTCTTATTTAAAAATTATATTTAGTTAGTTTAGAAGATATATAATTGATAGTCACTGCCAGCACTTGAAGTCATGTTTTTGCTGTATATTGTAAATACTTAGCTCAATAATTTAGGGGTATGGGTCCGTTTTACACGCAACAAATATTGGAGTTCCTGCCAATGAACTAATAGACACAACTTCATGTTAACTTGAATGTTTTGACAAAGTGCTATTAGTCCACTGGCACCAAAAATTTAAATATAAATGATAGCTTCATAAGTTTAACAAATGTTAGCATATGTACATGTATGTTGAATTTGCTGCATCAGAACCCAACAACTGTCAACATTTTTTGTTATGCTTAAAGGCTGGTTCACATAATGACGCAAAGCCTTACGTCACGTCGTGTTGCGTACATACATCAATTTATGAACAGTGCATGCACAACACACAAGTACAGAAGCCACAGACAGACATTACAAATCCTATTTCCTATATCGACCACACACCATCACTCTTATAAAATTCCAATCAATGACCCAGTTAGTGAGTTCAATTATTCCCAATTCAATTTTTGGCATGTGGACCATTTTTAGGCTTTCTAGTTACTTAATAAAACGCAGAGTACAAATACCTCTTAGAATCTAGTGTTAGTGAGATGTTTTCAGTTGGTTTTGATTTCTGATTTTGGTTATATATTAGAATTGAAACCCATCAACTGCCTCTTTAATTAGAATACAAAGTGTATTTAATTGGAATATAAGGTACACGGAAGAAATTGAAAATAGGAATAGGAATAGGAATATCCATCTGGAACTTCTGTACACAAATGTGATGTGTTGTAATGCAAGGATAAAACCAATTTCTGTCTTGACATTCCAAGCAGTGCTTTCAGCCAATCAGATTTCAATAACCACGTGCATATTCTTTAAACCAGCATTTAGAACCAGTTTGTGAGTTGAGAAAGGATGTTTGATCAGTTCTGTATTTCTGCTAACTCTCTATACATACAGCTTAGCAATAATCCAACCTTAAAAGCCCCAGCAATACATACTATTTAAATTATTTTAAGATGGTTTTTAAAAGAACAATCTTGTTACTTTTCTGCTTTTACAGCATGACATCAACAATGGAGTCATATTTAGTAACTGAACTTCGTACTGCTTGTACTAGAGGTGATCTGGATAATGTCAAGAGACGTATTGAACTAGGGGCTTCTCCTTGGATACGTGATGATCAAGGAAACACTTTATTTCACTTGTGCTGTAGTTCTGTTCAATGTGGGTTAGAGGTTTTAGAGTTCCTTATTAGTGTCTTTGGTATTGTGGATTATAGTGCTTTAGTTAATAACAAAGGCTCAACTTTGCTTCATTTAGCATGTGACAGTGGTAAATTTAAGTTTGTTAGATTCCTGTTCTCTCAACATCAGGATAGTTTTGTGTTACATGATGATGTAGATGGACACAGCCCTCTTTATTATGCTTGTAAGAATCAAGATTCAGACATTGCTTTGTTTATATGTAGCCAAAATGTTTCATTGTCTCCTGATGGTATCTATCAGTGTGCTAAGATCTCAACTTGGGAAATAATGATACCTTTGCTTAAGAAAATATCTTTTAAAGATTTTATGGACAGAGTAATTCAAGAGGATTGTACGACGTTAGCCAAGCTTGTAACTAAAGATAATACTGTTCAATGGCTGGATACTACAACTGTGTTTCCTTTACACTACTTTTCCCAATTGGGAGACACGCACATCGTTACTTACCTCATTTCTAAGCTTGGATATGATAAAGAAGCTCAAGACAATCAAGGTAGGAGACCTTTACATGTCGCATGTTGTGTAGATATAGTTAAGTACTTAGTTGAAAAAGCAGGATGTGACATTAATGGTAAGGGACCTGATGACTACACACGTCTACATATAGCTTGTAAGAGAAATCAATTAGAAGTTGTCAAATTTCTCGCATCTAAGGCTGAATGTGATCGAGAAGCCTGTACCAAACATGGTGATAGACCTCTTCATTTAGCTTGTATTTTTTCTAGCAGTGTTGAGCTAGTACGTCATCTTATCAAAGAAGCAGGATGTACTATTAATGCGAAAGGATTCGATGATCATACATGTTTGCATATAGCTTGTGAGAAAAGCGAGTTGAATATCGTGAAATTTTTGACGTCTGAGCAAAAATGTGATCTTGAAGCTGAAGACAGGTATGGTAATAGACCTTTGCATATAGCATGTGCTTATTCTAACAATGTAGACTTGGTGAGACATTTGGTTGAAGTAGCAGGTTGTGATATTAGCGCTAATACACAAAATGGTTATACATTACTGTATTTAGCTTGTGCGCACAACCAATTGGAAATTGCCAAATTTCTTATATCTAAGTATAATCACGAATTAGTTGACAGACATGGTAATCAACCATTACACATAGCCTGTAATATTTCTCACTCTGTTGAACTAGTGACGTATTTAGTTGAAGAAGTACATTGTGACATTAATGCTAAGGGACAAAATGATTGTACAGCTCTCCACATAGCTTGTAAGACGAACAATTTAGAAATTGTGAAGTTTCTCACATCTAAGCCAGATTGTGATCGAGAAATTGAAGACAAATATGGTCAAAAGCCACTGTACATAGCATGTACACAATCTAACAATATAGATCTTGTAAAGTATTTAGTCGATGAAGCAGGTTGTGACATTAATGCTAAGGGGCTCAATGGTTACACAGCTCTACATGCAGCATGTTACTGTAAAAATTTAAAGATTGTCAAATTTTTAACATTAAAATCATGTTGTAATAAAGAGCTTGAAGACAAATGTGGTAAACGGCCTTTGTATATAGCTTGTGAAAGTTCTGGGAATCTGGAACTGGTTAGATATCTGGTGGAAGTAGCAGGTTGTAATATTAATTCGAAGGGACCTAATGACTATACACCTCTACATATAGCTTGTGAGAAAAATCGATTGGATGTTGTCAAATTTCTAACATCTAAACCAGGGTGCAATTGTGAAGTTGAAGACAAGCATAATAATCGGCCACTTCATTTAGCTTGTGAATATTCTGGCAATATTGACATGGTGAAGCACCTGATTGAAGAAGCAGGATGTGATGTTACTTCCAAAGGAAGGAATGATTACACATCTTTGCATATAGCTTGTCAGACAGGTCAATTTGAAATTGTTGAATCTCTGATATCTAAGACAAAGTGTGACAAAGAAGCTGAAGGCAAGAATTGTGATCGACCTCTTCACTTAGCATGTGAATTTTCTGGTAATGTACATCTAGTAAGTTATCTTGTTAAAATAGCACATTGTGATGTTAATGCTAAAAGACTGAATGGCTACACACCTCTGCATATAGCTTGTGAAAAAAATCAATTGGATGTTGTCAAAATATTAGTGTCAATACCTGGATGCAATTTAGAGGCAAAGGACAGCTATGGCAACCGACCATTACATGTTGCTTGTACATTTTCACACAGTCTAAACCTTGTGAAGTATCTAGTCGAAAAAATGGGTTGTGATGTTAATGCAAAGGGTCGGCATAGCTATACACCTTTGGAAATTGCCTGTAATGAAAATAAAATAGATTTAGTTGAATATCTTACAGCTCAGCCTGAGTGCTATCCTGTTGAATCCTTGATTTTTGATGGTAAATTGCAGAGACTCCTTCATCATCACAACAAGTATCAACAAGCATTAAAAAGCACTGGAGTGGTATACTTACAAGTTGTTAAATGTGTCCTAACAGGACCACCTGGTGCTGGTAAGAGTACCTTGAAGAAAAAGCTACTCAACGAGTCCCTTGTAGAACCCTCTGTTAGTACTGGTGTAGTTGATTCAGCAATACAAATTGAGACATTTCGTAAGCTACAACAAGATGGTGCTATAGTCCATGGACAAACAAATGTGTGGAGAAGACAAACCTCTGAGCAAGAAGCTGCTTTCATATTAGAAAAACTCTCCAACATTAGCAGTTCATCACAAAACAATCTTAGTCGTAGCAGTAGTTGTAACAGTCTATCACAAGACATTTTTGCTAAGAGAAAAGCTACAAAAGATTCTTGTGATGTTTATCTAAATGAATCTGTTGAAAATAAACAGATTGAAAGTAACAGCACCCCAATAGTATTAAGCAAAGAAATTGTGAGAGAACAAAGTAACTGTAATCAAAATTTGGATATTGAGGATTGTGATAATGAAAGTGGGGACAGTGGTGTTACTGATGTTGTTAGTCAAGGGTCTGTGGTTAGTAAAATCAATCAAAACAAGGTGAAAGCTGTCCGTACCTTATCAAATGCTTCTCAAAATGTTGTCAAGAGAGCCGAGTATCAAGAAAAATTCCATAAAAATACTGAATCTAACTATAGTCTTCTGCACATTATTGACACTGGTGGACAGCCTGAGTTCCATGAGATCCTACCAGCACTTATTACTGGTCCAGCAATAAACTTACTTGTATTCAAATTAACTGAGAATTTAACAAGTCGTTATAATGTCATTCACCGTTTGCTGAATGATCAATCACAACCTTATGAAACATCCCTTACACATGAAGAAGTTATATTTCGCTCACTAGCCAGCATAGCTTGTTTAAGACAAAACACAATAGGATGGAAAAGTGATCACAATGAAACACCATTTTATGACAACTCAGAACCTTCTGCATTCTTAATTGGTACTCACAGAGACTGTGTTGACAACGAAAAAGTCGATGAAGTGAATGAGCAGTTAAAGCAAAAAATAAAAAACAGTGATGACTTTTTTCACAAGAATTTGGTCCAGTTTTCAACTGAACATGATGTCATTTTTGCTCTAGATACCATCAAAGACCAAATTCAAATTGAGCACTTAAAAACTACTCTTCGACATGTAATCTCTAGTAAATTTCATGAGTTGCCTATTCCTGTATCTTGGTGTGCATTAAAGTATGAGCTGCAGAGGAAGAAACAGTCTATATACAAACTAGATACCTGTTATAAACTTGCTAAAGAATGTGGTATATCAGACAGAGACGATTTCATGTCAGCATTGTGGTATTTACATCACAGAGTAGGCAGTATAATGCACTACCCAGAGGTTGAAGGACTACAAAACATTGTTATTACTGGCCTTCAAGAACTGTTTGATCGCATCACACATCTTATCACATCTAGCTTTACTTTCAAAGCAACAGGAAATGCCTCCATTGCAAATGTATTTAGTACTACAGGTAGGTTCAGTGAGTTACATTTAAAAACCCTTTCCGGATGGAGAGGAGATCCTTTGACTCCACAGAGAATTGTTTCCTTACTGAAGCATCTTTATATTGTAGCTGGTCCCATAATTTCAAATATTGCTGGAGAGTGTGATAAATCCTACTTCATGCCTTGTGCTCTTAAGCCTACATCAGTTGAAGAAGAACACAGAGACCAGTCAAAATCTCCTGCACCTTTGTTGATTTACTTTGAGTGTGGCTATAATCCTGTAGGTGTGTTCTGTTGTCTAGTAGTTTATTTGTTAAGTTCCACATTACAGTCAGGACTGGAATGGACATTAGAGGAACCACCTCACTATCGTAACAAAATCACCTTTTCAGTTGGTCAGTGCTTTGATCATATCACCCTTATTGGTCGAGCTACTTACCTAGAGGTTTGGATAGATCGTATTTCTGGTATTACTGGAGCTATACCACTTGAAGAATTCTGCCCAACTATTTACAACACTCTCAACAATGGTATAAAGACAGTGACTGAGTCTTTGCATTATACATATAGGTCCAACCATTTCTTTGGATTTCCTTGTACCACTTGTCAGTCATCACATCCACATCCTGCAATATGTAAATACGATAATCCTGTAGCTGCTAAATGTGTCAATGGAAGATCAGTGATGCCTTTGGAAGAAAGACATAAAATATGGTTTGATAAGGTAAAGCCATTGTCTCAGTTGTGCACCCACAATGACTGATATTTTCTCTGTAAAGGTTTCCAAGTATGTAACAAAGGGTATCACTCCTCAGGACAGATCAAATAACCCACCATCTAAAGAAAAAAGATCAAAAAAAATGTCAAGATCAGTTTATTATAAACATCAAGTAGGAAATGAAGAAAGTAAGTTATTAACCACTTTAAGAAATCTACTTTAGTTTTATTTTATATAGAAAAACATAAGGAACTAAAATTGGAAGAAATAGATGAGTCATCATCTGACAACAGTGAACCAGAATTTAATAACATATCAAGTAGTACACTTGGGAAGGAACCAGCAAGTGCAAGGTCTTATAAGAGAAAAGGAATACCAGGTAAATGTGCATCATCGATGCTTACAAGAGGACAAAGAAAACATAAAAGTAAGTAGTATGAATGCAGTTCACTTACTACTAAGCTACAGGAGAGAAGACAGAGAGAGTAAAGTACAGTGATTCTAATTCATCTGATGAAGACAGTTCATCCAGCAAACAAATATACATGCATACATTATCTGATGGTGACTCAGAGACATGTGACAAAACAATTAAACATGATCAGGAACATTGGCAAAAAAGAAAGAGAGGTTAAAATCATAAATAAGAAGATATCTATATACATGTACTTCTACTCATTAGTGACAGGAGACATGAGACAAACAACAAAACATGCTAAATCAGATCATTCTGATAAAGAAGACATTCCACCCAATAAACCCGAATCTATTGGTCAACATACATCACTGGACATAGACTTAAGACCACCATATAACATATCTAGTAGAATTAACAGAGAACCAGCAAGTGGGAGGACTTATGGAAGGAAGAAAGTGACAATTGAAGGTATATCATATATAGACTAAGCACTGAGTAAACAGACATGTGACTCTTATTAATAATTTAAAGTAGTACAAAGATTCTAGCCTCTATATAAATATTTTGAATAGTGAGAACATGTATACACCACAAATATAATAAGACATTGTAATGTGACTATAGTATGCATTTAGTTACTGAAGATGACAGTTCTTACTCAAAGTGTTGATTACTACGGGCAGGAGCACATGTTGTTTTATCATCTTATTAGACGATGGCAAAGTGCATATATTAAGGATACTATGTTTAAGTGCTCGCATATACTCAATATCTATATCAACAAATAGACATATATTAATGATTTCATACGTGACTTGTTGTAATGCCAATAGAGTAAGGAGCTATTATATCTTTTATTTCAGATTAGCAATCCATTGAATATAGAGCATAACAATGACTTAGATTCAACAAGGCTATTAACTGTGTTTCAATAGATTGATGTGCTGACCATTAGTAGCATACACATACATTCCAACTACATAATAGTATAACAACCAATTACTGGCAAATAGCAGATATCTTGTTTCAATTTTAGTCTTTTTTGTATAGAGTATTAGCTTCATTTAACTACAAGGAAGTGTGTTCTTCTGGAATTGATGTGTTGACCATTTGTAGTGTACACATACGATAGTAAATAACATAACAAATATTAGAAGACACATGATCTAAATGTCTGTCTTTGTACACTCACCAACTATTGATTTGATTTGATTTGATTTAATAGTAATAATACAATAATTGAATTTAAAGATTGAAAATTGCTTTTTTAATGTCATGAGACTCATAACAAGTCACCCTCTGATGTATAGATTAAGCGTTCATGTAACAATTACATGTTCAATTATTCAAATTTTGTAAGTACAATTTTTTTACATGGTCACAGGAAACAAGAAAAAAAGAACCAAACATACCACATCTGACATTTCCAGTATACATGGTAAGGACCCTGCAAGTGGGAAGTCTCATAGAAGAAAGGTGTTGCCACAAAAACCTATAGCAGACAAACAGTTTTCGAATACTGATCATGACAATGTGGATCATTGTGTAAAAGAGAGACCACACAAAAGAACTAATCCATTGCCACCTTTAACTAAAGAAAAGAAATTCAAAGGTTTTCTTGATATCAGTTAATTCACATTAATTTTTACACACTTTATAGACACTAAAGGGGAAGAGAGTGATTCAGATGATGACAACCATTTAGCTACAAATGAAAATGTTGAATTATCATCAGGTTAGTTGACCAATTTCAGATCAGACTGATTTTTAAATATTGGATATAAAATATTGTAAAAGTTTCTTCATAATCTAAGTAGTTCAAGAAGCTTATTAGTTTCAAAATACAATTACAATATTATTAATATTAATATATAAACCATTAGGAGGTCTACATGCATTATGTAAAACCAACAAAATCTGTGGGCTATGAACTCATGATGTATATGTGTGTGTGCTTAAAAAGGTCTTGTGTTTTGGACTAATAATACATACATTTATATTTCAATGTGTATATTATATTTTTTGTAGAGATATCAACATTTTTAAACGATACCCCTATAGAGTATCAACTTCGCTATTTATTAGCCAACATATCTAGCAGATGGCGAGAAATTGGTTTAGCTTTGGGCATTTCTGACAATGATTTAGATAATATATCAACACTTGTTCAAGACAATATGAGCAAACTGTGTAAAATGATTACAAAGTGGATTGAAACACAGTCATCTCCTGTCACATGGGGCATGATCATCTTTGCTATTGAAGGTCCTATTGTAAATAATAAGACAAAAGCTGATGAAATACGTGAATTTCTAGCTAAAAACAATGCATAACTGACAAAAAGGTAGTTTTTAGTACTTTCATTTCAGTTTTGTTGTTATAATATACAGTATATTGACTAATTGACTAATATCTTAACATCTGTTATCTTATAACTTTTTGACCACTAGATGATTCTATAACTAAAGACAAGTATTAGTGATAGCACCTCCTCCTCTCTCAAGAATATGCTTATGTGTTTAATATAGATGAAGATATGAACTAACTGACTTATTCTAAGTATTGACTCCATATTTGTATTTATTTATTTATGTTTTTAATAGAATAGTTTCCAGCTAGCAACTGTTCGGTGAATTATTTACTATTAGTAACTACATTTGATAGTCACATCTATTATATCATTGGAAAGAGACTTTAGTCAATAAGACCTCAGAACTAAGGTAAATATTGAACAGGCCTGTCTTTGTAGGCTCTTTATATATAGTATCAACACTACAATAAAACTGGACAAGTATTTCATGTAACTAATAAATGTATTAATAGACATGATCACATATGAAGTCAATGTAATATGTTACTTATTGAACAAAGTTAATGAACAGTACAGTACATGCTATAATACACATGTATTGTGGTTGACCTTTACTAGCTATTATCACAACAATCTCCATGGAAACAATAATGTATAATATGTCAACCTAGTGGAAGCTTTTCCTGAAGTACACAGTAAAGAAATAGGTTAGGTATGTCCCAACTTTGAAATTGCCTTCCTTCTAATTTTTGGTTACTTTGTAAGATGAAGTCAGATATTATACCGTATACCGGGATTTATTAGCAACGACAAAATTTGGTGGAATTGTAAAATTTTATAATTGGTGAGATTAAATTTGATGAATTTAGAACATGTCTTGTTACCGCACCCATATTAGCCATCCAGCCACAATGTTTCACGTGTACAAATAAAAATTGTGGGCATGGTGACTACGCGAAAAATTTTGACAGTTGTTTATTTTGCAATTTTTTGAAATTCGCCAATTTGCCAAATTTTATCGGCCGCCAATAAATCCCAGTATACGGTATATTTAGACTCCACCCATCATATAATATTGTTAATATATTTACATTAGTTGAAGAATGGATTAACTCTATAGTAAGACAATTTTTTAAGCCAGGGAATTAGAATACATTATATTAATATAATAATATGTGTTTTTTGTTTATTATTACAGTATATTATTACTTATAGCATTATTACCATTTGGATAATTAGACACTACAAGCTGTTTAAGTGTACTACTAGGATCATGATCAGTTTCAATGTAAAGAAAGATGACAATATCTATAATTTATATGTTATATTTACTTTAATCACACTAGGTTTTTTTATATTATTTTTTATTTATCAATAATCATATTGTTTTTATATTATTAAAAAATAAAAAATAAAAGCATGCACACATAACTCATAAAATATTGAAAAAATGTACACATGTACATTTGCCATAAAATGCATAATCTTCGGGTGGTTCTTGGTGTACTTGACTATGATGACATCATAATGAAATGACACATGTGATGTCATCACATTTGATGACAACACCTAAATCCTAAACCAAACCTAACATTATTATTAATTCTATGACACATAGTGATGTCATCATAGGACAATTTGTTACATCATCAGTCAAGTTACACCAAGAAACACCCTAATCTTCCCAAAAAGAAGCATTATGATCAATAATTTGCAAGCAAATTTTGAGAGATAAAACATGGTATTTGTAGCAACTGATAATGATTTGTGTAGAAGAGATGTTGTGAATCCATCATTAGTTCTGATATTCATCAGAACTTACATGATGTCTGCAAACAGTTGTGTGGTAATATATATTGATTGCTATGTTAACACTTAACATCACTCACTAGTTAATACTATCTATCAGCAAACCATACCAACATCCTCATGTAGAAGTGTCCTTAGTCTACTTTTGCTCTCTTATTAGACATTCACTATGTCACAAGCTGTATACTTCAAAATGATTACATATAAACTCATTGTCTCCAGACAAAGAGAAGAGACTCTGTACTTACTTGATCAGATAGGGATATGATGGTATAACATCAAGTGATGTGAGGTATATCATATCATGTACATTATGTACTTTTGAATATTTAATCATTTTACCACTTGTGTTTCTATATCAGTATAGCTGACTTTGTATATATTTTATAAATCTGAGGTTTATATGATAATGCACAAATATTGATATCCAGGTACCAGTTTAATAAAAAGTAAGAAAATGGATAATGACAGAACAATTGATAACTGAATATTAGTAAATTATTATCGCTAGTTCAGGTTTTAGAACTATAACTTAAAATATATCACATCAAATTATGTGTAAATTGGTGGGAAATATGTATCAAATGTACTCAGTGAAATAACAAGAGTATTGTAGTAATCATCGTAAGACAATTTTGATGGTACTGATGTTACTATAAAGGAGTGGATTATATGCTAAGTTTAACACTGGAGAGTTGACAGTAGCTATGAAGCTGCTAAAGAGGTTTTCTCAAATATCGCAACCATAAATTATATATATTACATAACCAACATAGTCTATACAAACTATGACTGAATTCAGAAGCTTCAACAATCACACCCAATCCAAAGTACTTGCAGTAAAAGTAATGATATTATTTTGTTGCTATATGGTATGTCAGTAGTTACCTTATGTGGATTAATTTCATTTCTTGATCTCAAAGTCATATAAAACAATAGGTTTAAAATTATGAAATCATCATACTATTATGTGTATATAATTGTACATACACACATGATTGAAACAATGATAGGACTGCATGGTATATCAATAAAACTGTCCTTTTTTGAACACTTTCGTGATCAACTTTTCCTTTTTTCTATATTATAGTCCTGATAAGTATCCTGCATGCTCCATACAATAAAAGAAAACAATTTGAATTAAATACTATTGAACTACCATCAACTCTACCTAACTTTTCACAAGTCTTTTCTTTAATTTACTCTTTTCCCTCTTTAAGATTTCACTAGCCTCTCTTTAATGTGGTTATATAATGTGGGTATATTTCAAGTGCTATGGTTACTGAAACAACTGAATCTCTTTGCATTTTCCGAGTTGGGTATCATTGATGTGTATAATTTCATTGTATTGTTACACAATAAAAGAAAAATCATCAAATAACACCAAAATATCAAAGAATGTTTTCATAAAGTCACTGATGCTGGTGTCAATCATCTATAAAGTACCTAAGTGATATAAAAAATGTAGTTATTTATAGTGATGTAAAACAATATCATTAATTTATGTAAACAATATCTCCTCCATTTATCATTACTACTGACTACCAGTAGTAGGAAGTGACATTATCAGATCAAACCAAACAATCATGTCCACATACAACAATAGGACTAGGGATACATACATACACAAGGTTGACTTCTGTTCTTTGCTTTCTTCAAGTTTCTTGTATCATTAAACATAGTACTAACATATTCTCTGTGACCACAATTAAATACTTGTTCCTATATTCCTGTGGTTCCAAATTTCTATTAAAGCAATTCCTAACCTTGACCAAACCACACACATATGCGTACATATAATATAATATATATATATATATATATATATATATATACATATAAATTTAAGTGAGATTTCATGCACTATCTGCCTTGCACCTTATAAAAGAACGAGAAAGGGACCCAGTATTATGGTTTTATGACACATGAAAATATCCTAGCACTGCTTGGTATACAAAAATAACAATGCTTTATTTACTATTAAATTATAAATACTGATAGTACAAAGTAAATACTAAAATACTTACTTTATTTAACTTTTTGATGAACCTTAACAGCAAGTGTTTTCTTCTTTAAAGGTCCCCCTATTATGTCAATGATATTGCTCCAAGTAACAGGAGTTGGTTCATATCCAACCAGCTTTGCAACATTTTCGACATTTTTACACCCTCAGAACATGGACAATTAGATAAGCTTTCAAGAGTGTCTGAATCTACTCCAAGTATATCTCCAAGCTCATACCTCTTATTATTGATTGAAGAAAGTAACCTTAGTAATATAGGTTTGTCAGGTTTTGTATCTATGAAGTAACAAGTATTAAAGTTAAACAAACATTACTTAAATTTGCTACTGGTACATAGATATAGTGACAACAAACCACTTGTATCATAATAATAATAAAGTACTATATACCATTCAAATTAAATTAAGTGTTAAACTCAAAAAATGACAAACTACTATGAAAAAAAATTCATAGTAGTATATCATTATAATGATGCACAATAAACCACTAATTATAACTCCTATATTCTATCTACAAGAAATTGATATAATTAAATATTACGGGTGAGCTCTCACTGAACAATTATACTGTTTTGTTTGACTTTCCAGACAGGAAGTAATTCTTTAATTATTGGAGATATAAACATAATTTATATGGAAGGTTGTCAAATATACTTAGATAACTTCATGAATACTATTATAAGAACCACAAGAATGAGAGATTACAATAATATCAAAATTAACAATGTAACAAGCAGTATAACAAAGTTGTGGTTAAAAATCAATTTGTAAAGTTAATCCAAATAGAGCGTGGAGAGTAAGAGGTTGTTTATGAGATTCATGTACACAAGGTACAAACAATTCTGTACAAAATGTGAAATGGAAATTGAAATTTTGTAGCAGATTATATTTAAAAAATGCTTTGAAGGTACTAATATTACTAGTAATAAGGAGTGGAATGAGTGCTACTAGAAGCTCTGAATTTTCAAGAGTGAAAGCAGATTAATTTCATTAGTCGTAATGTGCATTGGCTTAAAACAACTGTGGTTTAACTTCATTGTTAAGTTCTAGCACACAAAAACTACTGTTACTAATAATAGAAATACTAACTTGATAATATTTTGATCAATTTCATCAGCAAGTATCTTCTTTTGTAGGTGTCCCTCTATGACATCAATGATATTGTTCTATGTAGCAGGAGTTGGTTCATTATTCAACCAGCCTTGTACCACTTTTGACTTCTTTACACTATTAGAATATGTACAATTTAACAAGCCATCAAGAATGCTTGTATCAACTCACCATATGTGATTATTAATTGAAGAAAGTATCTTTAGCAATTCATGTTTCTCAAGTTTTGCATCTGAGAAATAAGAAGTATTAAAGTTAGACAAATGCATTCACCTTTGCTAATATTACATAGTTAAGTAAAGCACTTGTGCTTTAATAATAAAATTACTATAAAACATCATATCATGTAGCCCCACCCTTCAAATTACTCTATAACAGTACTAGAAGTAATACATGTGATCAGTATAGATTATGTTGTATGTTATTGTAATTCCAATAGTCATATTGTATTGATTTATCACTGCAGTCAGTAGAGACTATACTTTGTCAGACCATGCATAGACAGTCGTTGTGTTTTACATATGTAATATATTCATTATAATTGTGGGCTTTTTGTGGCAGTGTTCAGTCACCATATAAACTTATAATGTGATAAGGTTCATTGTTAAAATAGTTATTGCATATAGTCATAGTTTGGATAGCACCACTAAATGAATGAGAGATGTTATAACTGTTAAGGTACCATAACAAGGTCCTAGCTACTTAGCCATTATTTAGAAAACTACATTCAAACTAGATCTCAGTACCCGTAACTCTCATATCTTTTGTTAGTGTGTTTATTTAAATCTAAACGATCTATTCCAGCTTGAACTGCTCCCTTAATAACCTTTTTAGGAATACCCCTCAGTCTAGCAAACATTGTCAGGATTTCTTTTCCAGTTAATTTCTCAATAAGAGCATCAAACTGTGGACAGTAACCAATATGTTGTTGGACTTGACGTAATTGAGTTCTGAGGGATATAAGATTGTTACCAACTCATTTAATAATGTTATATATTAATACATGCTGGATCATATATTGCTGAGATTTCATTCAAGTTAAAAGGAACACTCTGAAGAAAGGAAATACAAATAACACATGTACTCAGGATAATAGTGATACTGTGTTGGAATGGTGACTTAAGTATACACTAGTGAAAAAGGTAACAACATACTCTAATTTAAAAATTATCCTGTAACTGTTTTTGAAGATACTAAGGTGACAGGGAAACCCTAACTAGAGCTAAAAGATTGTATATTTAGCAGCAGTTTTTGTAGAAGACTATAGCTATAGAACACTAGAAATATGTGCAGAGAAGCAAGCTGTATAGGGAGAAGGTAATCATTGTAGCATTAAAGGTTAGGTCTAGGAGTAATAAAATCCAAATGGTTGCTAAATATAATTATGTATAGAAAAAGCAAGTGGACATACAAACAATATCTACATAGTTAACATTTAGTCTAAAACAATTATAGGACTGCCTGGGACATGCAGTAGAAATCAAAGATGGAAATATGAAAAAATACGCAATTCTCTTATAGTGACAGTTAGAAATGTTGATTTAACTTGTAAATCAGTCATCACTTTAGCACATTATTGCAGACATAAAAGGTCACCAACTGCTAAGTATTGAGGGTATTTTAACCGCATTATTAATTGTTTTGCAAATGCCAATACATTCTGTGGGACAATCAAGTACAGTACTATGTGCTATTGCTTCCATAAATGCAAGTGAATAATACATCGTGAGTCTTAACTAACTAACCTTTTTACCTGGATCTTCAAATAATTTAAGTGCCCCACCCATTTCTCATTACTCATGAAGCAAGTGTTTCAAATTGGAAAGATTGGACTCAATAACAAAGTTAGCATGACATTTCTCTAGCTAATCATTTTAAAGATGAAATGTGATTATTGGGAATCCAATGGGAGCTGGAGGTTTTAGGTCAGGATTTGGTTGAAAAACAATCGTATCTTTTAATGTTGCTTCAATGCTCTGTTTTTAAAGAATGTATTGTCAAACTTGGTTGCTATACTTTGATCTTCAGCATTTCACTAAACTATTATAATAAGACATAATTAAGACAACCATAGAAATCATGTTTGGACCAAAAAAGAAAGAGGCATCCAAATTTTTAATCTTCAAAAGCTCTTGCTGATATTTTTCTATTTTTTAAACTCATTTCCATTTTGTACAACTGTAATGCCATAATATCTGATCAATCAGCAATATCACATCGTTTAATCCAATTCCATTATTCTGAAATAAATGTTTGACTGCTAAAGTGCTAATAGTAACTTGTAAAACATTTTCTACAGTGTATGAGCTATTTGCTCTAAATCCTCAATTTTTTAAATTCTTTGAAGGAAGTCAGTTAATAAATCTACACACAAAGATTATTATAAGAAAATTACAAAAAATTATGTCACTACTTTGAACTATAAACATATACTTAATATTAATCATGTACCTGTTGGTTTTTGAGGTAAAAATATGATTTGGTCTGTGAGAAGGAGTTACAACATTGTCAGCTCTACACAACCATCATGTCAAACACTCCTGTAGACATTCATCTGGATCATTATTATACTTTGCTTTAATATCTATTAGAGTAGGTTGTAGCAGACCCAGTTTGTAGACCAAGAGGAGACCATCTACTACTTGGGAAATGACGCTCACTCAAAGCATTGACAATATCTTTCTGATTACACATAAATAGAAGCAAACAAGTATTACCTTATCTCCCAAAGCCAAAAATGGATACTGTACTTGGTTACTGTACTTAGGTAAATAATAGGAACGCACTCTTCTGCCATAGAGCAGTGGATGAAAAAGGGTGGGTTACAGTCTGCGCAATTAGGGTGGAGTTCAATTTCAAGCTTAAACAACTTTTCTACTATATTCTAAGGTCAGTCATTCTCCTAATACACAATATATATATATATATATATATATATATATATAAAGTGATATATATATAGCTCAGTAGTGATGTGGAGTTCAACAAGATGTACATAGACTACAGCAGTCTGTACATGAATACAACAGAGGAGAGTCACTCCATACAACATCTAGTGTGTGTCAGCATTACTATGAGATAGTAGTACTTTTATATATATACATACTGCAGTATATGATTACGTAGTGTAAGAAAGATACATTTATCAGACATTAACAATGATGTTGGACCAAGTACTCAAGTATGTCATATCACCACTTGTTTTATCTCTCCTACTACTGTTGTCTCTGAAGTAATCCTTGTATTGAAATACAACTTCAAGAACTGTTAACTATATATCACAGGTAGTAGTCATTAGTTATATATATTACCTATCAGTTATTATATGTATAGAAGAACAAGACTAGTGTTCCAAAGTCTCAACTATTACTGCCAAAGTCTTATACACAGGGAGAAGATCAGGGGTTAACATATTCAAACTGCTCCAGTTGCTCTTCATTAAGACACAATAATGTATTAACAGTAACTATGAAATGTGGTAATATTTATTGATTGACATCTTAACACTTAACATCATTCACTAGTTAACACTATCTATAGACCACACCTACATGATCTTGTAAACACCTCTTTGTCACTCCAACTTCCTCATTAAGGTTTACTTTTACTTCAAACATGTTCACTTCACACCTTGCAGTAACTACCTACATACTCAAGATCCTCTTATGAGTTAGAATAGTTAAAGAAAATAGGGCTACAGTACTTAATAGATCAGAGAGGAGAGATAATACTATCGATAGTACTGAACATAGACGCATAGACATCTATTTTCACTGATAGAAATGCTATCCTTCACTTTAAAGTATTGCTTAGGGAATTGAAGAATCAGAAGCAATTGAGAATACTTAATATGTTGTCATGGAAATTAAGAAACATATGTAATAAACATTGACTCTCCAATACAAGACAGTACTCAAACACAAGAACTAAAGCTAATGATGCATTTTTCAAATAACACTGTCATTTTAAAGAATATTTCAAATGTAAAGCACAAAGGAAAAATCACTACATATTAACTACAGTTTTAATAATTAATTAAAATTTATTTAATTTCATACCTAAATCAATCCAGTCCTTTTAAAGGACTCTAGAAGCCTTAACAATAGGACCTCCTACTTTAATACAGGCTTTTAGGAACTGGATACAATGATCCTCTAGTTCAGAATACTCTGACATACAACCCATTCCTGCTATAAATTCATCAAAGATACTATCAAATGAAGGTGACCTTTGGACGTCTTTACTAATAAGCTCAGCAGCAAACATCTCATTTGCTAGTGATTGTATGTAGGCAACGTCTACTTAAAGGTGTTGTATTACAAATTGAACAATGAAAACGTTCCTGAGGATCTTTTACACTATCCAAATAATGGAATTTGTCAACAACAGCAATGATACCTTCTTTAATAACTTCACAAATACGATAACACTCATTTTGTGGACAAGTATATAATACCTCCAGCCAACAAATAGCATCTATTAATAGAACAGCTCCTTCAGGATTAGTACAAGTTAAGCGAATAGCGTTACGATGTTGTGATTTGTCAACTTGTGAGAGGGTGAATTTTAGCGGAAATTGGCGAGAGAGAAGATTGACAACTAGTGCAGGAAAAAGACCTTGAGGAAGAGTCCTCTCATTCCATATTAAAACAAGAGGATCTACTTTCTTTTTGAATGGCTCTCTTAAAAACTCTAAATTATTGGTAGTTGGTAAGACACAAGGGATGAAATACTCTCTTGTCTTAAGAGGTAGAGGTGATATAATAAATAAATATTCCATTAATTTCAAAAAATCATCAACTGTTTAGTTGTTTGTTTGAAAGGTTTGTTATACTCTGTGTATATTCTATTTGTGAAGAGTTGTGAAAAGGAGACTACAATAGAGCAGATAGCATGGATGTTGCAGTTCTTTGTAGTAGTAGCTTCACTTAGACTATCACATTTACCAAAATTAATCTTTCTCTTAGACATACGAACTAAAAAACATGAGGAGCACTTGAAAGAATGCGTGCACAACCTCTACACACAAGCAATGGCACAATTATTAGACTATTCCACCCTCACTCTCACTCACGCCCACAATGTTTTACTTTCACCTAGTATATTTGTAGTAAGAATGTATTGACTACTTTTAATAAGAAATATTTGAATTAGGTACTTAAAATGTAGTATATTAACATACAGGATGTGTTGTGCAATAATTATTACAGTGTATTATATAACCTTATAGGACTAATACCATTTGGATAACTAGAGACTATATGCTGTTTAAGGAGAATCATGACTAGTGTCATTGTATAGAAAGATAAGACGACTATGTATCACTTATGCTTTATATTTATATTTTTATCAGTGGCTTTGTTTTTTTTTTCAACAATCATATTTTTTATCTATTATTAAAAAGATTATCAACAAATATTTACACATTATTTACCAAATATTAAAAATTGACACATGTACAGTTGCCATACAATTTTTAGTGTTCAGAATAACAACATAATCTAATAATCTCCAAATTTTCAGAACTAATACAATTTAGGACTTGCCACAAATTTTGTAGAGAAGAGATGCTGTAGACCCATTTTTCATGTCAGATGAAACTTACATGATCACTCCAAACAACTTATAATAATTCTTCAAAATAATGCTAAATAATACTGGAAAAACCAAGGTCATGGCAAAACAGGATATGAATGAGACAATGTTTTGTATGGATGAACCACTTGAGTTAGTTACATTTCATTATCCACAAGTCTAGTAGTTGTAAGCAGTGATCATATGATATACATAGAACAATATAGGAAAAGTTATGTCTTCATAGTTTGTGTGTGTGTTTGCAAAAAGCTCGACCGTCATTACTGACTTACTGACTATATGCACTAGTGCAAGGAGAAAAAGTGAAAACAGTCAAAACTCTTCCACTTAATGTTTCATCTACTGTGATGATTTTAAACATGCAAATTCAATAGCTCAATAAATTATTTATAATTATGGATTAGTATATTGTTATTACAGAATTAGCAAGAGTACGTGTTAAATGTGTTAGAAACTGTTTGTGGATACACAAGAGATTCTTTCTATAGTATTCGTAAATTTCCATCAAACAATCAGCTACGTTACTATTGTTGTCTTTTATAATAACCTTTTGTGTAAAAATACAACCTCAAAAACTTTTTATCTATAATTATATCAAATATCAAATTGTCTTATTTAATAAACAATTTCACATCACAAGTAGGGGTCACTAGTTATATTACTAGTTATTATATGTATAGAAGAACAAGACTACTGCTCTAAAGCCTCAACTAATTGACAGTCTTGTACACAGAAAAGGAGGAGGGCTAGTACTGTGAAATCCTAAACTGATTCAGTGTAAATACATTGTTCATACTAGTACACAATATCCGTTAATAATGAATATGTTATATGGTAATATTTACAAGTTTATGTTAACACACAATATATCTCTATAGACCACTTCTATTTTCTCTTGTACAACTCTCCTTCCCCCATCCACTCTACCTCCTTATTAGGTTTTACATCCACTTATATCACACACTCCACACCCCACAACAATCACATATACACTCACTGTCTCCTAGTGAGTTAGGACAGAGACATAAGGAGTAGTAGTATTTAGTAGCAGATGTACATCAAAGGAGGAGCATGGACTTATGTCAACAGTACTGAAGCTGATGAGGTTGCGAAAGTATATACAATAGATTAAAATTATGAAGAAAAGCTATATCCTCCAGATTTCACTTTTGATCATTCACTAATATTTTTTCAATATTGCTACAAAGTAATAACAAAAATTGCAAAAAAAACAGAAATTATTTAACACATGGTTCTTAAATTATTATAGAGTTAGAATCAGTGTTTACTCAGCTTCTATGTCCTTGCAGCTAAATGTAGTGTGAAGAGAGAATATTTGCTTATTTACTAAAATTTTTAACATACCTCACTAAGTTTTGACATGATTTCATCAGCTAAGTCTTTTCGACTAAAATCATCTCTCAAAATAGATACCAAAACCATCAAGACATTAGGATCATGCTCAGTACGACTCCTTAAATCATCAAGAATGGTTTCAAGACGCTCCTCATTTGTATGTCCACATGTCCTGTCTCTTACTCTCTTGTAATAATCTTCAGAAATAATTTCTTTTGAAAATAATATCCTTGCCAGAGCAAATGGATCAATAGATGATCTAACAATATGGTCTGTATATTGAACCAGAGCTGTCTTAGTTGCTTTACAGTTTAAAGGATTGTTATCTATAAATGAGTGATACATTATATTACTAAACACATTAAAACACACAAGTAATAGTTACTTAATACAATACATAGCTATGAATAATGATTTAAGATTGCATTATTTGTTGAAGAGCATTTAAACACTTACCTCACTTATTAGGCTCTCATAACTATTATATTAATTCTTTCCGAGCTTAGAAATTTGTGCCTTTGTAGATGTCTAGTGACTTCATAAATTTTGTAAGGAATGGACATAGCTACATCCTTTACATTTAAATTTTGTTGGTTTACATAATACAAATAGACCTCATAGTTGGTCTATACATTAATATTAATAATAAAATTATTATATATTTTTATATTGTATTTTGCAAGTAATAAGCTCTTTGAGTTACCTGACAAATTGTTAGGAAGAATATAACAATATATTGTTTATAGCTAATTATTAAATAAGTCTGAAAGTTGGGCAACTGACCTAATGAAAATTGAACATTTTCATCTCTAGGTAAGTGGTTGTCATCATCAGAATCACTATCTTCCCCTTTAGTGACTATAAAGTGAGTACAAATTAATGTGAATTAACTGATATCAAACAAACTTTTAAGTTTCTTTTCTTTAGTTAAAGGTGGCAATAGATTAGTTCTTTTGCGTGGTTTCTCTTTAGCACAACAATCCACATTCTCATGATCAGTATTCGGAAACTTTTTCTCTGCTATAGGTTTTTGTGGCATTACCTTCCTTCTGTGAGACTTTCCACTTGCAGGATCCTTACTACATCTACTAGAATTGTTATGTGATGGTTTTGAATCATTGTCCAGTGATACTTGTTTGTCAGTAGAATTACGTTTACTGAATGGAATATCTTCAACAGACTGATCAGATATAGTATGTCCTGTTCTTTGTCTCTTGTTTCCTGTGACAAAGTTAAAAAAACAAAATTAGTTTTTATAGATATCAATATCAATATCACAATATAAAGTGCTTTTAGTGAAAAAGTGACAATACATTAGAAACAGGTCAAACAAATTTAGCAATGTATAAAAATTACAGTCAACTTCAACTTATTATGCTATTATATTCATAGTGTATCTCATGTCTAGATACATTATCAACTTTGTTGGGGAAGAAAGCAAAGGAAGAAAAAATATAAAGTAGTTGATATATTAAACTCACCTTCCTCCTCAACTACAGGTTTAAACCAAGGTAGTTGACGTGTTTCATTAATAGGAACAGGATCAGTTGTATCATCTTTACAACAAAAAAGTATCGTTTTGTCTTCACTCAAACGACAAATGTGTTCTGTTGTATTACAAATTGAACAATGAAAACGTTCCTCAGGACATTTTACAATATCCAAATAATGGAATTTGTCAACAACAGCAATGATACCTTCTTTAATAACTTTACGAATACAATAACACTCATTTTGTGGACAAGTATATAATACCTCCAGCCAACAAATAGCATCTATTAATAGAACAGCTCCTTCAGGATTAGTACAAGTTAAGCGAATAGCGTTACGATGTTGTGATTTGTCAACTTGTGAGAGGGTGAATTTTGGTGGAAATTGGCGAGAGAGAAGATTGACTACTAGTGCAGGAAAAAGACCTTGAGGAAGAGTCCTCTCGTTCCATATTAAAACAAGAGGATCTACTTTCTTTCTGAATGGCTCTCTTAAAGACTCTAAATTGTTGGTAGTCGGTAGGACACAAGGGATGAAATACTCTCTTGTCTTAAGAGGTAGAGGTGATATAATAAATAAATGTTCCATTAATTTCAAAAAATTATCAGCTGAGAACTCCTTCGAAAAACCTTGTGATAGAGATCTCGTCAATAAATTTTTTGAAAAGATTCCACGTGTCTTCAGTTTCTCATGAGTATCAACATCAACATGAATACCTAGTGTTCTCTTTAAGTGATCAACAGCATCAGCGAAAGAAATACTAATCAATAGAGACAGTTTGTTAAGAAGTGGCTTTGGATTAAGGAAGACAACATCAGGGAGAACTTCAGGAAAATAAAGGTAAATAGTCAAATCATGATAGTACAGTAAGGCAGCATTTACATCACCCTTATCCATTTCAATGGCTTTACCAATACTAATACATTCAGACTTGCTAACAATAAAGCTATTAGAGGTCATTTGGTGCTCCTCTAAATCCAATTGAAATAAGAACCATCGAACAGGAATCTCTGCCTCAATATATGACTGACATATTTCACAACGAATTTCCTCAGCTATTGTTTGTCTGTTCACACCTTTATCAATTGTGTTAACAGGAAATATCACTTCCTTTCCACGAAAACGATGTAAAATTAAAGCATCTCCATATTGTTTTAATTTTGAATAGAGTTTGGTGTTTTTCTCATCTAAAGACTCACCAGATTCTCTTATTTTATCATAAAATGTTCCCAGTACTAGAGAGAGCGGCTTTTTTAATGAACAAAAAACGCCAGGTAAATTAGGTGGATTAACAGATGTGAACGAGCGATATGATGCTTCAATAAGTTGTAGATTAGTGATTTGTCGTTCTACTGGATTACCGATCACTTCTCCTTTAACACTATAATAAAATTTTGATAAGTCATCAAGTTTTTCATTTAGTTTGTGTGTGAGAATATTCACTGAATTATAACGTAATAAAATAGGAGCAATGTCTAGAAAAGCAGCTTGACCCCCAGAGTCTACTGCATATATCCAGTGTGACTCCAAGAGAGGAGTTGATGTTTTCACATAAGGTAATCTCTCCAAGATTTCTTTGGTAGCATTAGAAACTGGAGATGTTAACAACTCTTGAGGTTGAGAGACAGTTTCCACAGATGTTTCATTTTGTTGTTTAATATCTTGTGCTTCATCAGAAGAAGAACGATCACTGCCATCATCTTTATCACTTTGTACTGTTGACAACGAACGTGGTTTAACCCCTTCCTTTATGGCTTTAGCAAGCATCTCCTTTAGTAAGTCAATATCCACCTTAATCAAGGACTGGGTAGCTTCACCGACTATGAGAGGCGTAGTCGTTACCATTCTTACTTCAGGTACTGCCACTACTGGAGTGCTATGATGATATTCTGGTGGATCTTCATTAAGTAATAGTTTCATAAAAGATGATTTTCCACTTCCAGAAGGACCAGAAACAGACTGCTTGGTCCATTTAACTTTGACATGTCCCTCTTTAAGAGCACTTTTAAGCACACCAGAATAATCTTTGACATAATCCTCATTATGAATACCTACATTAAGTAGAATGTTGTCAAAATCTCCTATAATTTAAGGTCATAATAGTAAGCTATTATGTAAATGACACGACTTCAATAAGTACTTAAAATGTAATGTATTATTTTAATATTTTTGCAGTTTCTCTAAAAATTCATAAACTTACTTCAGTGATGACAAAATTTTAGATATGATAGTCCAAAATAATTTTAGGACAACCTGGTATGCTGCATATATACACGAGGCAGACATTTTTTTCCTAATTCACATCATTTACATTATTACTGTTTGTTCTTGTGACCATATTTAATAATTGATTATAATTATTAGGTCATACCTTTCTTTTTGTTAAGAGTGGATTTTAACTCCCTTTCTTTATCTTGTCCATCAAGTTCTAGACAATAATAATATAATTATCATATCTTCTACTAATAATTTATTAATTACATAATGTATTAAATAATATAATATACATTATACTAAATGAGAATATATGTACTAAGGATATGTCAGTAGTAGAATTGTACTATATATAAATTAACTCTTTAGTTTCCATTAAATGTATTCATAATGTATAATACCTTTATATTTTGACATAATTTTGTCAGCTAATTCTTGTTGATTAAATCCATCATCTCTCAATATATCCAGAAATGTCGTAAAGGCACTAACATCATGTTTGACATGATCCTTTATAACATCAAGAATACGGTCAAGACGATCTGAACTTGTTTCCCTACTTTCTCTGTCTCTCATGTTTTTATAAACACTTTCAGAAATGAGTTCTTGTGAATACAGTTCGATTGCTAGATCAATTGGGTTAATATTTGATTCAACAATATTATCAGCATATTGAACTAAAGTTCGTCTAACTATTTCAGAGTTCATAGTGTCATCTAGAGTGTAGATACAAAGTATGAACTAATAAAAATTAAAATAGATATGACAGCTATGATAATTTATAAAAATTAATTGGCTAGCGATGTAAGATTAGACACCAGGCCCCTCCATATCAAACATAAGCGGTAACTGACATGTTCTGACATACAGATCAATCATTCAGTAACCACTTACATGGTTCCACAGATAATTTGCCTTCTTCTGTCATAATCTAGTTTCAAAAGGACTGTTTTATAACTAAAAAGCAAAAGGGGTGGAAATCGTTTGGGTTTGGTCGATACAATATGCGCATGCTCAGTACACCTAATTAGGGTGGAGCTTATTTGCAGGTCACATATATACATAGTATAGACTGTACAATCTATGCGTTGCAGTAGCACACAAATGGAGAGATAAGTCAGTTTAATACGTTGTTCTAAGGTCAGTCATTCTTGTAATACACAGTATATATATAAAGTGATATAATATAGCTCAGTAGTTATGTGAAATTCAACAATGATACATGAATACAACAGAGGAGAGTCACTTCATACAACATCTACTGGGTACACTACCTGTGTTTGTCAGTATTGCTGTGAGATAGTAGTACTATATATGTATACTACAGTATATTATCACTTACTGTAGGAAAGAAACATGTACAGAATATAACTATTATCAGACATTAACAATAATATTGAACCAAGTACTCAAATAATTGACTCTCTGTGTAATCATGAGGTTTAACATCAATGGTTTTGTCTTTAAACAATACACATCACAGGTAGTGGTCACTAGTTATATTACTAGTTATTATATGTATATAAAGACAAAACTAGTGCTCCAAATCCTGATAAACATTATAGAGATGAGGAGGAGAAGGGGCTAGTGGATCCAAAACTACCACTTTTGGATATTAAGTATTTCATATATTGTGTACTACATACTAGAGTAGTACATAATATCTCTTAATATTAACTATGATATGTGGTAATATATACTGATTGAAATGTTAATACTTAATACTATCTCTCTGTAGACCACACCAACATCCTCTCATAAAATCCCTCTCTGTCCTCCATTCTACTTCAAACCCTTATTAGGGTTTACATCCACTTATTTCATATGCTCACACATTACAATAACCACCTACACACTCATCATCTTCTAGTCAGTTAGAACGGATAAAGAGATAATGAAGACAGAGGAGAACAAGTACTGTGGACTTCACTAACCTATATTGTATGTTTTTGGTTGTAGTACAGGTATTATTTATGTTTATGTGGTAACTTTAATTTGATTTCAATACTTTTTAAAATATTTACAGAATTGGGAAGAAATATTGGAAATAAGTCCATTAACAAGGAAACACACAAAAAAGTTTGAAATCCAAAGATAATCCAGCAAACTAAATTGGAGGCACCTTTCTTGTAAAGTTTTACTGAGTTTTGAAGTCAATTGATTTGCATTTACCTGGTAAGAACGTATAATTATGCATATATGTATAAATATGAATATAATTGGTTAGTGTATATCTATAAAGCATGTTATTAGTATAGAGACAACTGATATATTCATCATGTAGAATTGGATCTTGTAGCTTTAGTATGTCCTTTTATCTAATTCCACATCATCATTGCAGACTAAACTATATGAAAGTAGAGCCAATTTTTTACAATGTTAATTTGTCAGTCCTGTAAGAAACTTTGTTATAATTAAGAATGTTTAATAGCTGTTTCATTAGTGCAAGGAGAAATGGAAGTAACATGGAAACAGTGAAACAGTTAAATGGCAGAAATCAATTAATTTTTAAAAATGTGTTAAATGAATCCAAAATAAATTGTATCAGAAATGTGTGGCATTTACAATTTTTTGAGCAAACACAATATTCAATTCAAATACATGTGAAGAACTGCTAACACTACAAGAAGCCAGAAAATCTTCCAGATGATCTATGTATCATGCATTGAGAGTGGAGGACATTCTTAACTCCAGGCCATCCAAGTCCTCAGTCACAGTTTGGTAATGCTTATTACTATCCTCATCTACCATGTATTCACTCTGTGTGTCAACAATTTGATTCAAAAAGCACTTAGTTATAACCCTGGAATGCATTTAGTCAATAGTTGTAAGCATAATTGATTGGTTCTCTTCACGTCTTCATTCTCTGAACTTTGCTTCAATTATTTTTTGACATTCATAAGTTTTCTTTTATTCAACTACAATGATTTATGATTTTATTAAATGTTTCATCTACTATGATGATTCTAGACATGTATGTTCAATGAATTCAATGCCATTATTAATGAAGTAGTGTGTGATTGCTCATTCTAAGTTGTACAAGTTCAATTTTCAGCCTTCTTGAGTAAATAGAAGGTTGTCTTCTGACAGTGATTTTCCATCATTATTTCTGCTGTTTCTGTGCTTCTCATGTTTTTGCTTGTCCATTTTTATCTCCATGAACACAGCATAGAACTCCCCATCAGAGGCTACAGACTGTGACAATAATCAACCACACATTGTGATATTTATGGATGATAATACACATGCAGAAGATAAGCCATTAAACCAATATTTCATAACAGTTAAGAAAGTCTACTGATGCGATGCAGTAATGCCATTTCTGCCATATCTTTAATATGGTGTATCATCCTAAAAATGATGTCTTAAGTTTTCTTCAACACAAGGTTACAAAGACTTCTACAAGTCAGTTTCAAGTGGAACACATGTTTCTGGGCTGGATCACCAATACAATTCATAGATGGATGACAACATGATGAATATTTAACTATGAAACCTGCTGCTTGAAAACATGTTTAGTAGTTTTTCTTGATAATTTTTCATATAATTTTTCAATACTTTGTTGTTATTATGTTGAGCTTTTTGTAATTTGACAAGTCTTTTGCTCTAATTTAAAAAAATAGTTTTTGAAATCAAGGAAAAAGGGGTTGTTATATTAGCAGCAAATTTGCTAAACAAACCATTTGCAGATGTATGAAACTGCAATCACATATGTTCTAGTTGAGAGTCACAATGTTTGTTGTTGTAATGTACCAATTTGTCAATTCAGCATAATTATCCATCATTGCCAATTAATCTGTGTAACTATTGTTTGAATCTCATTACCCACACAAATGGTGTTTGTCAAAACAACAATAAATTATTAACAGTGATTGATATGTTACAGTAGGTTATAGACTGTTATAGAACTGTGTGTGTGTGTGTGTGTGTGTGTGTGTGGTGAATCCATGCATCTTGATTTACACAGAACGACATCCTCTTGTCCACTTTTGAATTGTAACTTTTCTCCAGTGTGGCTACTTGTTGTTTCCTCCACTTCATCAGTAGTGTCTATTGTTTCGACAAAATCAATCTATTGCTTCTATCCTGATGTTACTCCAATAATAAATGATGAATTAGATACTTTCTGAGATATGTATTTATGCATATAATATAAGTACAGAATCCAGATATAACAGCACTGTGACAGCTTCAAAATAAGGGAAATACTATTATCAGGTATGAGATTACAACTCAAGCTTTATGATGATTATTGATTTTATCAAGGGTGTCTGCCCAAAGGGCAAGAGTCAACTAAAGGGAAAATAGGTTACTATGGGTTAGAGTAGGTTTCCATAAGTTACAGTAGGTTAATGTAAGCCACACGATACTATATTCCATGGCAACTATTTTACCACTCTTATATAGTAACCTAACTAAAGGGTTGTGGTTCTTCCAAGGGAGGTACTAAATCTGGCTAAATCATCAATGACTTGACCGTTATATGGTCAACCAGACCTTACAACTCAAACTAAGTTGAGATGCACTGTGTTAAATGTGACTGAAAGAACAATAAAATACAGACCTTGAGCAGAGAGTATAGTTGGAAACCTAGAGATATATATATGATCCTTAAAAACAGTAAACTGGAGTGAAAGGCTTACATTTATGCTCATACCTATTTATGTATGAAAGTATATAATCATATGTAGTGAAATCAATAAAAGGTTTTATGAAGCTCATTGATTGATATGTATATGTGCATGTGACAAAGGGTATTATTATAATAATATTGTTTTAAAATCCGATACAAAATTTTGAGAACAGTAGCAATTGACTTAAAATATATACAAGTAAACACACAAGAATTTAGCTCAAAATACTCACTAAGCTACTGTTGTTATATACTTTATATGACATGTTAAATACAAATGACACATAGTCACTATGCTGTGATAAAAGTCAAATGTTATCAATTGTCATCATTGAATAGTAGGGATTCTTGACTCAATTTTACTGACACCATCAACACTGAAATTGTTTTACACACATCAACAGGATATCTTGGACGCAATTGAGGAAGTTGCATATCATCAAATTTAGAAGTTTATAGAGGTTTTAATTTCTTCTTGACTTTTGTGATTTGTTGTTGTCAATGAAATTTTAACAAATGATCCTAGATACGATAATATATATACTGCAGATGTTACTAAAACAATATTTAACAATTGCTTTTTGACATTTTTGTGTTTTGTGCATTCATAGAAGTCATAAACATAATGTTAAAAATGAATGAGAACTCCAGACAAAACAAAGAAATATGTTGACACATAATTCTGGAGGTAATAAAATTTAATATACATGCTAACACATCCAAATCTACAGTTGCCTCAGTATCTAGAGACACAACCAATGCTAAGACAACATGAACTAGTGACAAACATTCAGTGCAAAGACAAGACTTATCCTTACATGGATCTCCATATCTATCAAAGAAAGGTTTTATATAGAGGCAACACGTGTACTTCAAAGAGGTGCTTCAAATAATGGTATATTAAGAAGATAGAAAGTGTATATGGAAAAATAAGTAAAATGAGTACAACCATTGAGAACAGAAACAATGGTAGATGACAGTTACCTCCCAGATATTGAACATTAGCATCAATGGTCCACCTCAGTAATGTCACACTATTCTCACACTACACTGAATATTGGCGAAATAAAAAGCCTGGAAAACAGTTCTTATCAGTTTGTTGTAAGAGAGAAGGATCAGTGGTTAGTGTTGCCTGTCTTCCCACAATTCAAACCACTTTACTGGAATATTCTATACACTGATTGCTAGAATCACCTAAACACAAAGAGATAAATTATACCCATGCCTTGAGCTAGACAAGATCAATGGAGAAGAAATTGTTTGTTGTAATAGTCAAGCATAAAACAACTGTTACTGCTGGTTTCACATTTCTTCTTTGCAATGAATGAGTATTTAAGTATTATGCTTTGAGACTTAAGAAACAAAGTGAAGTTTTCAACCGGTTCACAGTGCTAACTCAGTTTTAACATGTTGTAATTCTTTCAGAATAATGAAAGAGGTTGTTCTATTCACATTTATTAATAATAGTTTATTAATAGTAATCCAATGTAATATTATTTATTATGATAATGAACATAAACGTGAAAACAAACAAGAAAACATATGTCATTTACAAGAATAACCTGTAACTGACCAATCACATTACAAATTTTAATTTAGTAGTGGCTTACTAATTTTAAGTTATGTTTATATAGTCACTAACAAAAAATATCATTTTATTAAATAAATATTTTATTATACTTGTAGGTATCACCTTCGGATTGAATATAAATACATCTCCTTAAACTATAACCAGAATTTTGATATGTTACTCTATTTTGTTTGTGCCAACTAAATTTGACTCTCTCTGAATACTGATATTCATGATAATGGTAATATACTCTATACTAAGGAGGAGGAGTCAACATTAATAGGTAAACCTTTACTACCTTAAGCTTACTATTCTTAGATATACTCATTTTAGCAAATTTAGTAAGTACTGGAATGATTGCTATAACTTGTGCATGTTAAAGTTTTATTTCACAAATAAAACTATGTTATGTTGACATGTCTTAATAAAAAAATTAAAATTAATATGCTTTAAGTCAGAATGTTTTAAAATTTGTGAATTCAGTAGATAATTAATAATGATATTTAAATGACAACATTATACAAATACAATTTGGTACTTTCACTTTCAATGTCAGTCTGTGTACATGTAGAACATACTATAAAGACACTGTGATAATTTTTAGATTCATCTTTATATCATTATTATAACTTTATATCTGAAGACTGATGATTTTTTTCTTCTTACTTTATGTTCCAGCCCAAGACACGAATATATAAATTTATTATATTAAATGTAAGTACAATCTGAACTATTAACTATGTCCATGTGATATTTTTTCTTTATAAGGTAACTTCTATAGATTGTTTAGTGATGATGTGATCCATCTGACATTGAAATCCAATGCTAATAATATAGGTGGGAGGAGTTTAGTTCAGGAGGCAAGTATATTCAGAGAAAATTTGTGATTGTTTTGCAGTCATGAATTTGATATTTTGCTACAAAGGCTAGGATAACAGGCTTTCCTGATCTACATATAGTAAACAAAAATCTATTTGTTGAGTATTATTAAACTCAACTTTCTGACCCTCAATTGTATGGTCTCAGAAGATTTTACTTATGATATATATATATATATATATATATTTCTTAATTGTTAATTAAATATTATTTATTAATTAAATTATTAACAGGAGTGAGTTTCAGAGATAAGAAATATGACAATACCACAGTAATGATAGATAACCTACTTTGGTCTCATTGTGATTTATAATTATTTGTAGATCATTTTTAACTTTATTGTAACATCTTCAAAGAGAAAGAGACATCATAATTAAAGTTGACTCAGTATTGATCTTACATTTATCAAAAACATACTCTGCATCTGAACAATTCATTAGTTTTTGTTCATCAATTTAAACCTATAGCCCAAATATGAACAAAACCATCACTAAATCATGAACTAAACAGATTTGTAGGAAATGTTCAAAGTTCAATAGTGCACTTGACTTCCTGTCCTCAGAATGTAGTGATCCTTGCTAGTTACAGTAACTAAGTTACTAGTCTTTCCTGCTATTAACATTAGACCAATACACTCACTCCTTAATACACAGGAATGATCCAAAATTGGTTGATACCATACATTAGAACCTATATTGTGTAGTATTAGTAATGCTATTACTTAAAATTATTAGATATACTGGTATACACAACAATATGAATTCAATAATGTTGATACCTTTTTCTTCCAATTATAGACAATGTGTTGATGCCTTTTAAACATAAGGGAAATGATAAAGAAATAAATATGTGATAAAACATCCAATCTCTTTACAAGGTAGATGTATATATTATGTGTGTGTGTGTTATTTTTGTAACCATCTCTCTTAATTTATCATTTTCAGTATCATTAGCATTAATATAGACATAAGTATACAATTATATTCTAAAACAAACCTAAAATTATTAGATAAAGGCAATGCTGCCAAACCTTGTTATTAAATGAACATGTTCTATTATTGGAAAAATTCATTCTTGTGAAAACATGTGTAGATCATGTTTCATAGCCTCTACATAATCATTATTCAAAACTACTTTTATTGAACCTCCACTTCCTTTAACTTTGCAAACATAATCTTTTGTACAAGATTACAAAATAATTAATTGCCATCATGCTTATCCATATATTTAGTGGAGGAATAAAATATTTATCATATAGTTTCTAGAATACTTATTCTGTTCATTTGTTGATTGACATTGTTGACATGAGACATTTTCCTTCCAAAATTAAAATAAAAGGATTACTATGTAAATCCAAGAGTGTCTTAACAGATCTCCAAGAAGAAGACATGATTTTTCTTAACATAAAAGCATTGTTTTTGGCATAATTTTATAAAATAAAATGAATATGCTTGCTAGTTAATAATAGTTTCTAAAGTTACTGTCTTTACCTGTCAAAGGGTTAAACATTGCTAAATTTGTGCATTTTTAGAATTAACTCATCATATCAATTTCAAACCAGCTATTTTTTTCTTTGGACGTAAGTGATGTTGTGACTGCAATGCATTTAATAGAGACAGGATTTGATTTACCTAGTATGTTCATACAAGATTCTTAATAATTTAATACATCTATATCGTCTTGTTGCTCTTCAATCTTGTCTAGTATTAATTCTATAAAATGATACACTGAATATTTAAATTACTTACCCTTATAGATATTTACAAATTAGCTGCTATTAAAGAATTATGTATAGGTTTACTTCTGCTCTCAATGAAAATCTTTCTAATTATATAACAGAGGACAGTGTCCTATTTGTTATCACTCTAATAAGTATAGTAGTTTGTAAAGCACCTTGACAGTCAATGCTATGACTTTCTAAAAGAGAAGACAGTCTTGGAGTTTACCACAAACCATGCATGATGACATTAAACAAAGCATGTATTGGCATTGTTCTTTATTCCACAATCCACTGTTGGTAGTACTCACTCCATTTCATAGCTGTCTATAAACAACTCGATCTCACACTATATCTCTGAATTGAAATAATTTCTGTATAACACAATAACAAACTTATATAAAAGATGCCAAACTACCAGTAATCAAAGTGGATTTGGACTATATTAGAGCTAGCACAGCTACATGCATTAATGAAGTCCATAGCAGAATTATGCAACACAGCATTGTTGGTAATTAAGAATTAACCAGACTAACCATTTAATATTGTGCAGTACATAAGTGCCATCAATTTGTTTTATATTCATGCATATCAACTTATAGCAAAAATTACTGAATTTTAAGTTCAATTGTTTTCCTAATACAAAGTATAATATACAAAAATATATATAACACTAGTTATTTGGAGTTCAACAAGATGATACATGTACTACAACAGTATACATATACATATAGTGTTTATTGCGACATCCAGTTTCCGTATACCACTGCTAAACATATCCTAATTTTAAAAAAATGATCACTTACTAAAAAAACACGGCTTACCTTTTTTTAAATTTTGATTTAATTATATTAATTTATCAGCTAAGTCTTGCCGATTTAAGTCAACTTTCAAAATATCCACAAATGTCATCAAGATACTGGCATCATCCTTGACACGACTTCTAAGATCACTGAGAATGGCTTCAAGACGCTCCTCATTTGTATCCCTAGAGGACTTGTCTCTCACTCTATCATAAACATTGTCAGACATGATTTCTTTTGCATAGAGCTTCCTTGCAAGAACAGCAGGGTCAATACCTGATTCAACAATAATGTCAGTACTTCGAACTAAAACTTTCTTAGCCCTATCACAGCTCAAAAGAGTAGCATTATCTACAGAAAATAGGATATCAAATTAAAAATGTAATGTTAATTATTAAAATAATAAAAAAATGCAATGTAATATGAGAGGTACATGATGACTAGTGTATTATGTTTAGAGTATTTTAACTCTTCTTTAAGTGGTACATAATAAGTAGGTTGACCATTAAAAAGTAGCCTTGAAACAATTAATAGCACATTATCAGGATGCAACAGCTAGGATTCTAGAATCTATATTTAAAATGTTATGTAACTGTTACCTGAGGGTGATTGTAGACTTCTTGGATCTTCTGTATGAGTAGATACATCAATAACAATTTTAGGTTGACTAGTGTTAGATGATTTTTGATCTATCACTTTAATACCCTCAATAGTTAAAGGATATTGTAGCTGTTTTCTAAAATCACTTGAGTCTGGATCAGCAAGTACTAACACAGAAATATAAGGAGGATTGAAACTTTTAAATTCATTAAAGTCATCAATATCTCTCTTGTTAATCTGTGGTAGTATCATATAGTATATTATACATAACATTATATTGTTCACTTACAACAGGAGGGATACGTAAAGGTTGTACTTTCCAACCATTAATCATAACACCATCATCAGGTAATCCTGATAGTGTTAGTGCAGTTTCTTCATTGGGCTTCTCTCCAGTAAATTGAAATCTAAAGTTGCAATGTTCTATCCCAAACTTATTAGACGTTGTTTTTAGAACATTCAAAACAAACTAAATATGAATAATAATATATGTTCACTAATATGGTTTAGTTGTCTAGTTTACATTACTTTGGAACAAAGGGAATCTTGAATCACAACAAAATTCACATTCCACTTTTGAAGATCCATTCTATTGTAGAAGGTATAAGCTTGATAGTGACAGCCAGGGGGTCTGACATTATCATCTGATACAAAGGGAAAAAAAGTTACTCAAAAAAGTATTTATTAGGGGAAAATGCCTTCTTAGGATTCAATAGAAAGCTGATCTTTAACTACAATTTTATCAATGTTTAACTAGTACTATCATGAAGAAAATTGATAGAACAATTTAACTCTTTAGTTATTAGTAATGCTTATCACTATATTATAAGTGGGCTAAAAAAACACTTGTTATCACATGATAATAATTAACAAGATTATAATTGTAAAAATCATCCTAACATTGTTTCAATAGTACTGCTGTTACTGTAAGGGATTGAATTATCATTGGTTTAAAGACAGAAGTGTCAGCAGAAGCCATGAAACTGCACAACTCACAAGCTTCAAGCAATCATACCCAATAGAACAACATGTCATATCTACTCATACCTGATTCATTCTGAGATGAAGGTACTTTAGCAAGGGTTTGATCTATGGAATCATAACAATGACACAAATTAATGAAATAAAAGATGCACTATAAAAACAAGTGATTCTAATATGATTCTGCATCATAAACTTGTTTCAAACTACATAATCACCTATAATATATATGTGCAACCAGAACAATAATCCTGCATACCTTCACTCACACCTGGACAAGTTATTGTAGATAGATATACATTTTCTGGTAATCCTATACATACTCCCATTTTCTCAAACATTTCTTCAATAGCTGAAGATGTGAGATATTCTAGAACATCACATAGAACTGATGGAAATATGGCATAAGTAACCACAATACATTTTTTTCTTAATTCAACAAGTAAGCACCATTCAAACCAAGAAAGCTCCGAGAAAAATGTTGTGATCCAGTTCAAGATAGTTCTATCTTGCCAAAAATCGTTAAGATGAAACAAAACTTTTGGTAACCCAATGGGAGCTGTTGGCTTGAGATTAGGACATTGATGAAAGACAGACATAAGTTTTTTGAAAGTAGCCTTACTAATAAGCTTGACATATGCCTTCTCATATTCATCAAACCGACTGGCAATAGTTTCATTGCCAGTTAATTTACCAATATCCTTTAAAAGGACATAATTGAGATAGCTAATAAAATAGTATTTAAGCAAAAAATCATCAAAGAGACTATCCATGTCTTGAATTTCCTCAAGTTTTGGCAGATATTCTTTCATCCCTTCTTCTTCTTTGATATAAATACTATGCGTTAATTTTTCCCTAACAAGCCTTTTCACATCAATCAGTTTTTTAGACATAAGTGCATCTTTGACTGCTGACACTAATAAAGAGAAAGAGCTCTGAAGTCTCTCTGCTATTCGATCTAGATCCTCTGTGTCATCAATTCTCTTAAGTAAATGAAACAGTTCATCTACCAAACATGCATACTATGTAAACAAGTAATATACATTGATCATACTAACCATTATGAGGTATACACAGATGCTGATTATCAGATACAGGTTGAAGACGGCAGGATGCAGAAGCTAATATTTTTGTGAATAACAATAAATTTAAAATAAATTTTTTAGACTATGTGTTTAACTATATACACATCTATAAATTGTTTTGTTAATCATTTTATCAATAATTGTGTGCAACAACTAAAGCAATGAATACAATTACACTATAACCATATAGATATGAATTCAATTAGCCTTTTACTTTGAGCAATTAGACAATAATTGTGATCAACATACTTTAACAACCTATGCTCATAGCATTCTTTCATTTTTCCTATTTCTGTCAACTCTGTAAAAACATCAATGTGCCACTGTAATAATAGGCTCATCAACACTATTATAGAACTATTATATGTATAATAGTGTGTTAATTTATGAGGAAAAGCTATAGGTAATTGCTTCCAAAATAGTGCTTTGCAGGCTAAAATTTGGTGATCTAGTACATCTGATAGCTTTTATTAACACTAACATGAGTAATTGGCTGATTTTAGTTTGACAAAAAAATCACCACATGAAAGCCCTTGCCAAAGTTTCCCACTATACAGCATTGATTGTTTTATTTCCTTAAACTCTCCTAGCATACATACACAATCTTTACCTGTTAATTCACGCATATCACTGGATCCTCCTTGAGTATTAGTGGCTAAAAAAATTAATATATAGTTTATTGTTATTGTAAACTCTGTTGCATACAAATACTTGCCTTGATAAGTTTCCAGCAAGAATTTACGTATTTTACTGGCTTTGTTTCTATTGTTAATGATTGGTCTTTCGAAAGCAATAAGCACTGTCTCCCATGTAACAAGATCAGTACTGTTTATCCAGGTCTGAATTACTTGATCAAGTTTGTACATATTGTCTTGTGGGCTTGCTGTTAATCCACTCAAAACACTCCTATCAACTTTCAGCCCTGAGCCAATAACATACCACTTGTCATTAATATCAGCTAGTAGTTCGAGTAACTCATGTTTGTCAGGAGGTTTTCTTAGGATAAAGGTATCTAGAAAGGAATTATGAAGCAACAATCATAGCTTCTAGCCAGATTGCACTTTCTGTGGTCCTTCATGCATTATTTACTACTCTATTGTATGTCTTGTAGACCTTTCTCTTTGTCTATCTTTGGACTATTATCTGTAGCACAATTATAGCAGTCTCATGTAAACTAGACCTAACAATTAATGTGCTAGAGTCAATCTGTTAGTGGAATCTGACACAAGATCTTATTACTAAGAATAATGCTTTCTAACTTTTGAATATCAAACATTAGCTGGTGTCTTATTGCATTTCAATCAGTGAAAGTCTCATAGCAATCTTGCATAGCCACCCACTCCCTCAAATTAAAATGTTTCATTTAGGTGGGGCTGACATAGCATAAACAAGAATATACCAGGACTTAATGATACAGAGGTTAAAGGTAGACATCTATTTCTACTTTCGAGTTACTATTCATTATAATACTATTTTGATAGACTCCATTCCCAAACTCCTAATTCTTCATACTATGCTTAGAAAGGTGAGGTCTAGACACAATAACATTAGTCTGGCATTGTCAACAATTTGCTAAGAGAGGAAGGCTCTGAGGACAAATGCATACAGTACTTATACAATATCTTGCAGGCCAAAAACATGCTGTACAAGCTCAAACTCCTCTTGTTTACTTAAAACTATTCCACCTGAGTCAACATTGGCAAGTAAAGTCCTTAGCTTCTTGAAACTCTGCTCTTAAAGCTCTATGTGATACGAGGAAACATGGTCTTTAAGAAAGACCATTAGTACATGAAACAAATGTCACAACAGCCTTTTTTATTTAAGATATTTTTCACTCGCATGTCCAGGTTTAATAATGCTCCACCTACATCCACGTTCTTGCTGTTTGAGTCCTATATGCTATATGTGTCTGTCTCTAGTCTTAAAAGACAGACCCAACTGCTATTATTAAATGACAGACAAGAAAGGCTCAAGGGAAATGTAATAAAGAAATTTCTTCTATAATAACAAGGGATGGTACTTAAAATTCTAATGCTTTAAATGAAGATGGAACTTGAGAAATTAAAGAAATAGCTAAAAATACTGCTTACTATCTAAAAAAAGAAGAGCAAAACTCTACTAGTATTAGGGCCACTCACTTGACACCTTGAGATAAACATTTTATAATATGACCATAAATGAGTTATTTACATCAAAATACATCCTTTGTTATGTGTTTCAATTTGATTAGCATATACTATTTCATGCATGCAGAACAATTTGTTCCATTACAACTCTCCAGATCCTATCTATTCTCGTTCAATCATAGGGGGTGGGCATGACTTATGAGACTATAACACAGATCGTTCCTCTTTTAGCAAGGGTCGACAACGCCAGAATAGTATAACTTGTAACAACTCAAAAAGTAGAAATGGATGTCTATTCTCGTCGTCTGTATATCTAACATGGACATAAGTGACTTACCCAATTGAATATCGCCAGTTTCTCTAGCTTCTTCAGCTTGTTCATCCATATTTGTGGAAAACAAAAAGGGCGAGGCTCACAATATCTGCGCGTGCTCAGTATCAAACTGGGCGGGGCTCATTTGTAGGTTATGAACGCAAGTACATACAATTGAGAGAAAAAGAGTCAACGTCCTAACCAATTAGTTGATATTGGATATAAAAATAACAAACCAAATATCCAAGCAGTTTTAGGTCTCTCCCTGTTTCTTTAAAACACAATTTGTAAGTGTTTTTTTAATGCATTTATTATTATATAACCACTGATGATGACAGTTCATAGGCGGATGAGGTACTTATATTTTGGGGGGGGCTCACACCATAACTATGTGATGAATATGCAGACATGAATGTACCTATAATGCAGAAACTATGTTTGATATAATCACAATCAGCGAAAATGGACAAATTTGCTATTAGCATCAAAATAGAGTAGTTATTAATGGATTAAGCAAACCAGGTTATTATCATACTAATTAAGGATTAAAGTAGTGGATAGATGGACTAACAAAGAATGAATTTGATTAATCAATAGCTTAGCTAAGTATGAATTATTATTGTTAATGTTGTTGTCAATTCATCAACATTAGAGTTATTATGTGTGTTATATGTGTATTAAGTGATGATAATAATTATGCTTAAAGTATGTTACACCTAATACTTACAATACAGTAATTGTAGCAGTGGAAATCAAATTTACTAATTACACTTTAAATGCAGATAGAAGCAAATATTTATTAATTGTGCTAACACAAAAACATTATTACAGATCAGTAACCAAATGCTACACTCAATACTGTCAATAGAAAAAAGAAATAAATAACAACAGAACAAAACAAAACAATTATTAAGAAATGAGTAAAATCACACTCTATATGAAATGGCCTGACTAAATATGTTTGCTCAGTGAATTGGAATCTTTTGAGTCATATTATATCTATATAATACTAGTAACAACTGTATAAAAGACACCAAATCTGGTGTGAGAGAGAGACATAGAAAGATAGAGACACAGAGAGAGCAAAAAGAGAGAGACATGACATAAAATATAACAAAACTGGGGATTACCAAATATGGCAGTGTTTACATGGATGTATTAGTAAGACACTCTCATAATGTAATAATCACTACATCTATATAATTATATTATATTTACTACATCAATTGAATATTGACAAACTATAAAAATAAACTTTCCTCTATTATTAACATATTGTGTTGCAATTGCTAAAATGATTTTACTAAAATTAACCAATAATGTATATGCATATACATGTTATGATGATTATAATATATATGCATACATATTATAATCATCACAACAGCTGATCTTAGTGAGTTAAATTATGATAATAAACAAATCAACACTATGAACAGTATGGATAGTGTATCCTCCTTCATAGATTAGAGTATATGATGTTTACATCTAAATAAATTGAGTCTGTTTTTATATATACAATATAGAAATCAACTGAGGTTAATGTAAGGCTAAAATAATACATTAATACATTATTATATACTAGTGTATATGTGAGAGGGAGTGTACATATGTCACAACATTACTTGCTCTATTATCATAACTACACTCATAGCAGCTATGACAGGACATTTATCAAAACTATAGCAAAACAATCAATGACTGATGCATGCAGTGTCAGATTTCTAATGATTAACTGATTTTACACTGATTTTCCAATAAATATACAAAGGTATTGTATCATGCAATACTTTTGACAGTTTCATAAACACCAATAAGATTAACTTAGATTCTTTTTGTGGGGTAAGTAGAAAGCAATAAAAATTTGGGGGGGCTGAGCCCCCTCTTTTAAATATTGGGGGGGCTCTAGCCCCTCCAGCCCCCCCCCCCCCCTTCAGCCTCCTATGCAGTTGAACTAACTGTTGAAACGTTTGGGAAAGAAAATTATTTTGTTTGGTGAAAGATCAAAAAATGAACATTACTATACATTATAGTTAGTTGCATAGTTCCTAAAGAGGTTTCATTGGTTCTCTTGTGTAATATGTCCAACTGTTATCATCAATTTGAGGTCATAGTAGAAAAGCAACTCTTATATGCTGATCTATAAAAAAGGAAAGAGTAAATAATTGTATTGAAATTGTTAGTGCATAGCATGTTTCTAATGAAAAGTAAGGTATGAAAATAAAATATTAGACTACCTGTGTTGTTCTTCACATGACATGTTTTCTTAACACAAATAAGGATGTCAACATTTTTCTTCCATGTATGATGATTTAATAACTTGTGACCATAAAAAATGATTATTCTTTACATGGCTATATGTGGCTTCCTTTGGTTCAGGTATGAATAATATAACTGACTATAACATTATTGTTGAAAGGACAAATATATTGGAAGTGCCTGATCTCATCATGGCTGTGGTATACTATATTACCTCAAACTTGTTTATTGAATTAATATCCTAGTGAATGTCAAAGCATCTTCTTAATTACTTTTTTGGAAAAAGGTTGTGTGCTCATCAAGTCCATCAAACCATTGCTAACAAGTGTGTCAGTAATGATGAATAATCTCTCAAGTACAGATAGTGATTAATTTAGTGAGATTATCATTATATTAATTGCATTTAATTTCTTATTTTATTCATTTTGTGCAATTTTACATTGATCTTTATACCATTACGTAATCTGCACATGCTCAGTAAAGCCTGACCATACACTCTAATTAGGATGTAGTTTAGTGGTTTGTATGATCACTTGTTTTATAAATCTGTCAACTATAATTAAATGGTCCATAATATTAACATAAAAATGAAAAGTATTATACATTATAACTACTGTTTATTCAGTGTAATTGTATATTGTATTGTTACACGTAAAAACATGCAAAATTATTAAATACACCAAATTATCTAATAATATTTTCATTAAGTCACAGACATCTGAGAAAGATACTGTCAATCATCTATAACGTACCTACAGTGATAGACAAAACATTCACAGTGATATATCACTTTAATGATGTATAATAAATACCATTAACACTAACTCCTATATTCTATCAACAAGAAATTGATATAATCAAATATTATAGGTGGGTTCTCTCTGAACAATTATACTGTTTTGTCTGACTTTCCAGACAGGAAGTAATTCCTTAATTATTGAAGATATAAACATAATTTATATGGAAGGTTGTCAAAAGTATACTTTGATAACTTCATGAATACTATTATAAGAACGACGAGATTCCAATAATATATAAAATTAACTACGTAACAAGCAGTATAGCAAAGTTGTGGTTAAAAATCAATTTGTAAAGCTAAAACAAACAGAGTGTAGTTAGTAGGAGACACTCATGAAGCATAAGGTACAAAAATTGTGTACAAAATGTGAAAAAGAAATTGAAATTTTGTAACAGATTATATTTAAAAATGCTTTGAAGATACTAATATTGCTGTAATAAGGAGTGGAATGAGTTCTAGTAGAAGCTCTGGATTTTCTAAAGCACAAACAGTCATGATCATTATTGGTGAGTCAAGAGTGAAAGCAAATTAAATTCATTAGTTGTAATGTGCATTGGCTTTAAACAACTGTGGTTTAACTTCATTAATTAAGTTCTAACACACAAAAACTACTGCTAGTAATAATAGAAATACTAACTTGATAAATGTTTTGATGGATCTCATCAGCAAGGATCTTCTTCTGTAGGAGTCTCTCTCTGACATCAGTGACATTGTTCCATGTAGCATGAGTTGGTTAAGTATTCAAACAGTTTTGCAGTTTTTTTGACATCTTTACACCATCAGAATATGGACAATATAACAGGCCACTGAGAATGCTTTTATCAATTCCAAGAAAACCTTCAAGTTCATACCAAATATTATTAAATGAAGAAGGTAACTTTAGCAATTCATGTTTCTTAATTTTTGCATCTGTGAAATAAGAAGTATTAAATTTAGACAAACAAATTTATCTTTGCTAATGGTACATAACTAAGTAAAGCCCTTGTATCATAATAATGAAATTACTATAAAAGATCATCATACCATGTAGCCCCACCCATCCCTTCAAATGACACTATAAGAGTACTAGAAGTACTACATATGATAGGTATAGTTTACCTAATATGTTAGTGTAATTCCAAAGTCATATTGTATAGATTTATCACTGCAGCCAGAAGAGACTTGTACTTTGTCAAATCATACATAGACAGACATTGTGTTTTACATGTAGTATATTCATTATAATTGTGTCTGTGTTTCGCTGAATGTATAAACTTAATGTGATAAGGTTCATTGCTAAAAAGATTAATGCATATAATAAATGAGAACAAAATGACTAGTACATGCACTTAGTTTAGAGTATTTAGACTCCTCTTTAAGTGGTACATAATAAGTAGGATGGCTATTAAAAGGTAATCCTTGGAGAAATTAATAACACATCATCAGGATGCAACTGCTAGAATTCTAGGAATCTATGTTTCTAATGTTATGTAACTGCTACCTGAGACTAATTGTAAGCTTCTTGGATCTTCTGTATGACTAGATACATCAATAACAATTGTAGGTTGACTGGTGTTAGTTTGTCTGTCACTTTAATACCCTCAATTGTTAAAGGATATTGTAACTGTTTTTTTTAAAATCCCTTGAGTCTGGATCAGCAAGTACTAACACAGAAATATAAGAAGGATTGAAACACTTAAATTCATTAAAGTCATCAATATCTCTCCTGTTTATCTATGGTATTAACATATAGTATATTTTATATAACATTACATTGTTCACTTACCACTGGAGGAATACATAAAGATTGTACTTACTAAGTATTAATCATAACACCATCATCACGCAATCCTGATAATGTTAATGCTGTGTTTTCATTGGGCTTTCTCCAGCAAAATGAAATCTAAAGTTACAATGTTCTATCCCAAACTTATTAGATATTGCTTTTAGAACATTTAAAACAAACTATATATGAATGATAATATATATATATATTCACAATAAGGTTTAATTGTGTAGTTTACATTACTTTGGAACAAAGGGAATCTTGAATCACAACAAATTTATATTCCACTTTTGAAGATCCATTCTATTGTAGAAGGTGTAAACTTTATAGTGACAGCCAGGACATTTGACATTATCACTTGATATAAAAAAATCAATTGATATAACCTTTTAGGACTATAGCCATTGTTTTAAGTTATGTATACATAAATTACAACTTGTCATCTAATAATGAAAGATTGATGAGTTGGTTTACCTTGTTATTATTAGCTTTGGCAATCTCCTATCATAGTTATGCAAGATACAATATAGGCGTACATATTCAATACAAAATTTAACTATAATGCACTTAAATAATTATTATTAATTACCTATTAGACAGGTAAGAAAAAAGTCAGACTGTACTATAGACAGTACAGGTCAATTCCCAGATCTTTAATTGTATACCTTCCAAAGTTAATTTATATTCATGATCATTTCCATTCATTGTCTGTTTTAAAAAAAGGGTTCCATTCCTTGGGATTATTGACTAAAGGTTGATTGGCTATAGCCATATTATTACACCGTTTTATAGGTTTTTTAAAGTTTTTCTTCACAAATGTAACCACCTACATATCTTAATGCATCTTCTTTTAATATATTAGATCTAATTGATGGTCATCATGACAACTTTTGATGGAACTAATATTAGTGACTTTGATAATTATCCCGCTAAATATTTCATCAGTAATGTACTGATACAAAATGGGATTGTTTGAGCAACCAACCGATGTTTGAATGAAAGTACACAAAATAGACCTAATGTGCTCTGACGTCCTGATTTCATGGTATCTTCTCCACATTCTCTCCCTTCTTGTTGTCATATTCTTATATTATCTTGTTCAAGAGCAGATGACAGGTCATTTATTAGGCTGATTGAAAAGTAGATACAATCTCCCTGTTTCTGGGCCTAGAGCACTATTTAAAAGGAGGTCTGCACTATCTAACACTTGTGTAGCAACTAGTACTGGTGAACCAATTTAAAACCTTCATCTCAAAGAGCTCCTTGTAGTATACACTAGCAAAATACTTCTGTGTTACCATATGACTGTAACCTAACATTATCAGTAAAATAATTATGAGATAAATAATAATTACTTCAAATAAATATTTTATTATTAAGTAATACTTAATTAAAGTAAAAATTCCAAAAATATTGCATACTCGTTTCATTAGTGACAAAAGCATTGTAAGTCATAGTTTACGTGCAGTTTATGCTTGCAAGGTGGAGATGGACAAGGAGTGCTCTGGAAGTGTGTTGTATTTCCAATCCTGGTACGTAGTCTATACTATGTATGACATTCCTAAGGTACTATATACAAACCATGCCTTATTAAGTATTTATCGTTGGAAAAATTGTTTTTGTAGCTTGAAACCTTTTGAAAATGTCAAGTATTCTGTTACGTTTCTGGTATTTCCAAACTAAGGAAACATAAAGATTTCATTTGATAGGAATGTCACGTGAAGAGCAAAATTTTCACTATATAGGAACACTTGAAACCACAAAATTATTGTTTGTATTTACTGAAGAAACTTTAATATTTCGATTAAATTTTTTAAAATTATTTACAAATACAAGAAATCAACAATATAATTACTGGAAAGTTAAGTATATTTCCCCTTTAATGTCATCAAAAAAAGGAAATATTATGTAAATCATAAACATAATGTCATTGTCAAATAAACAACTTAAACAAAAATGACATAATTGGAATACTCTCAATAGCTAAAAACTTCATGGACATTATATACCATGTAAGATAACTGTTTAAATGATTGGGTAAATGACTCATTAAAATTAATAAATTATTGATTAACCACTGGCATTGAATCATTGCTAAAAAGCATAATCAGGATAGCCAGCTGGTTTCAGTCTATAAGAAGGCAAGCCTTCCTTCCTTTTAATAGTATATGATTAATTCATATCAAAGAATTTTTGGAAGATTATTTGTCCAAAACATAGAGAAATTTTGTTAAGTTTCTTCTCCAGAGAAGAGTGCAGACGGTAAACTAGTAATCTTCATTTTTATCATCCTCTTCTGAGCTCATCATATATATCACTATTGAAACATACTCTACACTTTCCTTTAGTAGAATTAAATAGGCCAGCTATTCAATCATATTCAGTAAGTCTTTGTTACAGCTTCTATTAAAAATCATTGTTTGAAAAAAGGACAAATTGATAGATATTTACATCATTATCATTTATGTCATTTTTATAATGGATATTTCAATAGATTTAATTAGATGGTATGAATTACTTACTCTAGTTATCCTGTCCTATTTAATTTCTTCTCTATTTTTCACACTTATTAGAATGTTTTCCTAACTTTATGAGCTTTTCTTAATGTGACAAGTTAAAAAGTAGGTTTTAGTAGCATCTATAAAAGGATCATGTTTAGTTTGATGAGGAATACACAACTTTATTTAATAAAAATACTTAATAACGCACACATTATACTGCACAGAGCATTCATAATTTCAATAGATATGCCAACATATTTTTGAAGTTGATAATATTACTAACCATTAAAACTGCAGTGGCTACATCAGGAAAATGATACGTCATTTCTGCTACTAATCTCTTTAATATTATGATTTTCTTTGTCACCAATTTTCTTACTACAACAGTATAGAAGACAGTGTTACAAATTGAGCCGGGGGTAATGGTATAAAGCTAAATATGTTTTATGTACACAATCCTAGATAATAGAAGTTATTATAATGTGATGTGTCGGTGGATCTTATGTACTAACAGTGTTATACATAAAATATTGTCACCATAATAATTATTATATACTATATTTGCCTATCATAGGAAAACAGGCGATTCCTTAACTTTCGTACTACATTGAGATTTTTGATTACATTTTGAAGAAATTCTAGATGTTGAGGTAGCTTTAGCATGGTAGGGAGTTATTTCAGTAGAAGCTTTAGCCCATATGATATTGTCAACTTGTATTTAACTAATAGTAACTTTGGCATGAACTACCTTTAACACCATTGTCTTTTGTTTCTGAAGAAGCACTACCATATATACAGCAAGGTAACTGAGATGGACCAATGGCATCTTCTAAACGAGAGAGCAGGTTCAATCAACTGTTAACTGGGATTCTTGGAAGTGTAGGTGGAATTACGACAGAATTTGAATCACCATATTCAGAACCGTTACAGTTAGAAAAAATCGGTAACATGCTCTACTCATCATAGTACCGTATAGCTTGAAACTTTCGAGGATCAATATACGAAAAAGAATTTCAAGAATAAAACTTTCACGAATGCACTAGTTTCAGCAAATGTCCTGGGTACGCTTCCGTAAACTGTCGAATCGAAGCGATCACGCCATGTTCAGCAACGTACTTGGCGATTTGGCCTTCTCTTTTGGAAAAAAACATTCATTAATCCCACGCTTTTTCCAATCCCCCGAACTTTCCAACACCTTTTTTACTTCATGGTTGGCAGCTACTATGCTGGAACAAGGTATTACACAAGAGAGGACTCAATCAGATTTTGGAAGAATAGAGTTAGAAGTTTGTGGATGAAAGTACTTCAACAATGACATTTTAATAGTGGGATGGGTATATTGGCCACTCCCAAAGACGCGCCTCTTAAATTTTGCGATTATAGCTTTCGCTGATCAAAACAACATTGGGAAATTCGCGAAATTTTTCAAGTTTCCAGCTATACGGTAATTAATTAATAAACTTGTAAAATCATCTCAACATGTACATCATCATCACTGTAGAGTTGTAATACATCTAAAATAGTTATAGAGTGTGTATATAGTGTTTATTGAGACATCCAGCTTCCATAATGCACTGATGAACGTATTCTAATTTAAACAAACAGTAAAGACAATATTTACTAATAAACACATATTAACTTACTTTACTTTAATTTTGACATGATTATATCAGCTAAGTCTTGTCGTTTTAAGTCAACTTTCAAAATATCCACAAATGTCATCAAGATACTGGCATCATTCTTGACGACTCCTGAGATCACTGAGAATGGCTTCAAGACGGTCCTCATTTGTATCCCTAGAGGCCTTGTCTCTCACTCTATCATAAACATTGTCAGACATGATTTCTTTTGAATAGAGCTTCCTTGCAAGAACACCAGGATCAATACATGATTCAACAATAATGTCAGTACTTCGAACTAAAACTTTCTTAGCCATGTCACAGCTTAAAGGAGTATTATCTATAGAAAAGAAATATGGTATTAAAATTAACATAATGTTTATTTCTCATAGAGAAGATGACCAACAAGACTAACTCGATTATAGGACAAGACAAGCCTATGAATAAAATATCATACATTAATATAAAGTATATACTACTCCATACACTTTAAACATACAGGGATATATTCACTGACTAATATAATATAATACAGCCAATTAACAAGAAAAAACCCTCAAAGACTGTACTCTTTGAAATATACTGCACAGCTTAAAAATTAAATCAGAACGCTAAAAGTTATCAATCAAACTAGAATCAACGTTACATAAAGTAATACATACTTGCAATTCTGACTAATTAAATGGTTGTATTTAAGGTTATTTAACAAACATTAAATGTTTGACTTCTTTTATATATGCTCATAAAAGTAAGTTTCTTATTATAATTGTTAACCTACAGTGATGAACATAAGCAAGAAGACAAGCAAAACAAATATTTTGTCCTAAATACATCTTGTGATAAGCTGAATTATTATACTGTGAATTGATTACTACACTTACAGTACACACAACCTACTTAGTGATAAATAATACTATATATCATATACCTGTGTCTTGTGTAGTATATTTGCTAACAGTAGCTGATCCTGTATTTGATGCACCTTCTTAAAAAGAAGATGACTATATCTAATATAATGGATTACTTACCACTTCTACTATCATTAAGAGATCGTACAATATATATTTCCCTGTTTTCAGGTTTGATTCCCCTTAAAGGTACGCAGTAGTTTAATCTAGTGACTGTATCAGGTCCACCATCAGCAGATACTGTGATCAGTATAGAAGGTACACATGCAGGACTTTGAGCACCAAATATGTCCACGTCTTCTTGATAGATCTAATACATGGGAATATAGTTGCATCTATTGTATCATACCTACCTTTGGATCTATGTTAGGAAGAATATACCATCCATCATAAGTTTCCTGTTGTGCTTCATTAAGAGCTAATTCAATGTATCCAGGACATTCATAAAATGTGAAGTACAAGCGAACATTTATCTCAGTATCAAATGGGAGAGATGTCTCTATATACTATTAAAAATACTGTCTGTTTAAATATTGCATAGCTATAATGTAAATTACCTCTAATAAAGCATCGAGACGTTTGGCTGCCATAAAGTGCATTAGCCATTCTCTATTAGTACGCTTTTCATATGCAACCTGACCTATGTACCTGTTATTAGGAACATTACTGAGTGAACACTCATCTATAGTGATCAGATTAGTATAATAAATATCCATAATATATACACTGAACCTTTTACTGAGTTAATTTTTGAAGATTGTATATTCATTATTTGAGTAGATTGTGGACAAGCATCTGAAGTAGACTCAGTAACTGTTTCCACAGAAGGAGGTTTAGTATCATTAGCAGAGGTGGTGGGTAAAGATCTGATTTTATCAATGACCTCAGAAGTTATTACTGGTGAGTTATCTATATAACAGGATATAACTAAATAACATCATAATAATAGAATAAAGATTACATAATTTCTTCATTGCTAGGATGTACATATAGACAGTCATAAATTAGAATAATTTGTAGTTTACAATTTAGTGGGTTAATTTGAGTAGAATCAATCATAATTTAGAGATGCTTTAGAAACTGATTATCATAGAAATAATTGGTATTATCTCTTGACTTACACATAGAGTCTCCAATGGCATTGTTTGGTGGAAGTATCTCAGGCATAAATGCATTATTGCTCCTAAAAGGATCACTGTGAGATTTAACAATAGCTATTAGGCAATAATGAGTAAGAAAAATGCTGCCATACTGATCACCAGGCCTGAACCCCCCTCCATCTTTTAGCTGAAACCGGTAAGGAAGCGTAGGTTGGTCTGCTAAAGCTGTAGCAAAACTGAGATAAAAAGTATGATTTTTCGGTAACTAAATCTGCACAGTGTTGCATTTCTAATTTGACTGGTTTGAGAAGTGGTTTAGAGACAGATATGTCATAAACAGCACTGATCAGCTCTACATCCTCAGAGAATTTAAACTTTCCTTCTACCAGTGCTGTCAAAACAACTTTGCTGGTGTCGTTTGGAGATAAAGTGTCTTGAGGAACAATAATTCTCAATCCATATTGTTCCCAGTTGAGGAACTGAGGAGATTCTCCTTGAATTAGGAACAACTTTTCACCTCCAATACACATACCTTTGAGAGTATCTAAAAGGCATACATTCAAGACAATCCATAATAATTTAATACACTAAGTGTGATGAAATATATATCACATAGGGTTCTCATCAATTTCAACTATCACACACAACATATAATAGAATAAAATTAATGATTAAAAATGGACATAGCATATACCACCTTATAGTATTAATTTATCTGTGCTCTTACAGGCATTCATTTGCTGTCACATCTCATGCAAACACATACTACTATAATTGATCTAGTGAACAGTACTAAAAGAAACTTAACTCCATCTTAGCCTAAAAACTAGTTTGACAAGAAAGTTTGACTAAATAAGAATACATTAGAAGGAATCAGCCTGAGTTTTAGATTTTAGTCACATAGTATTGTAATTGTTGCAGAGGCTCTCAAGCTTATAATTACTTATATGGTAATCACAAACACTCTTTTCTATCTATGTGCCATAATATATAAAGAAATGGTCATAGACATAATACAATAGTATTGTACAGCCTACACCTATAGACTATAGTATTATATTAGTAATGAATGTAGATATTTGCTGATCAATGCTTGCTTGCTTTAATGCAGATTATCATTTGACCTTTTCTATGAGCAAAAGAACATTGTATCAAATAATAGCTATAATAATTGTCTATCTGGAACTGATTAACTTCACTTATAACATCAAGTACTAGTATCTACATCTATAATATGAAAGAAATAATTTAATGACATACCTGATTCTTTGCCAAGATATTCGCGGATTTCAATAGCAAGTGATTTTTTCTGTAGAAGACCATTTAAGATGCTAATAATGCTGTCCCATGTTGTTGGAGTCGGCTCATTGTCCAACCAACTCTGTAACATCTTGGACATCTTTACTTGGTCAGAGAAATTAGAATAACAGAGCCCTTCAATAGTCTCAGAATCAACTCCAAGTAAATCTCCAATCTCTTGCCATTTGGCAGTAATTGAACTCATAAACCGTAGCAGAGCATGCTTTTCTGGTTTGTTAGCTGTGTAGTAAAAAAGTATCATAATAAAAAATTAGTTGTCTATGTGTGTTAATGTATAGTTTGTATAAACATTACACAATATGAGTAAACAGTGTGTTAACTTAGGATAATTGACAAGAAAATAAAATGACTCACCAAATGCTTCCATCCATGGGTGAAACATTTTACTCAACTCTACTGGTGGCAAGTCTTGTATTGTACAAGACATTTTAACTTCCTTTCTTTTGTTCACAGTAACAAGTGCTACATGAACAGGAGGCATATCTTGCTGAGCATGATGTTTCAAGTTACAGAGAGTACCAGGATCACACTTTAGAGCAGATGGATGATACACTAAAGATTCAGCACAAGAAGCAATGGCATCAGTGACTATAGAACGTAAACTAGGGCATTCAGCTGGATCACCAGTCCAGTAGATTTCTATCCATAGCATTGTGTCTACTAAAAGCAATGATCCATGAGGTTCAGATGACTACAACTTAATAGCAAATCGAAGTTGACAAGGAAATTGTGCATTGAGATAATCTAGAGTGAAAAAAGGACGGTGTTTACGGTTTAACAATGCTACAATCATAGCTGGAAATAAACTCTAGATAAAGAATAGTGATGACAAAGAAATAGTCTAAAACATTCTTACCTGAGGTACAACTCCACATTGGAAGTTTAAAACCAAAGGCTCACATGTTATAGCAAATTTTCTCTTTTCATTAGTAGTGAGATGTTTAGGAGATAAAGCAGTTGGTATGAAGTAATATGTAGACTCATCATGATGTATTTCAGCTACAATACAGAGGTCACATAGCAAATGCAGTAGGTCAGCTTTTTCGAAAAGAGCTGGAGCAAATTGAATAGAAACAAGATCTAGAAGATCTATTGTGAACAAGCCTTCTTCTTGAAGTCGACGGTGAGCATTATGTGGCAGCAATTTTCCTTTCTGTAATAGCTTTTGTGGGAAATCAACAAATGATACACGAATTATATTGGAAAGTGCATCCAAGAAATATTGTGGATTTGTGAAAACGAGGTGAGAGTAAGTACTAAAATGTAGAAACACTGAGAGAGACTTGAAAAATGCAATAGCTCCTTGTATTTGAGCATTGGTCATTCTTAAAGTCTGGCCAATGTCTTGACATTGAGTTTGAGATACAATACCATGATCATGTTTCTCCCCTTCTTCTTTGATATTAGACTCAAAAACATACCAACGAATAGGGACTTTCTTCTTAATAACTGCTTTCCTATGGCCAGTTATATATGTTCTAACAAGAGATGAGAGGTGTTCACGATTTTCCAGGCACATATTATCAATAGGAAATATAAGCTCTTGCTTTGATTCATTATAAAATATCAATTGATCTTTGTATTGTTGCAAAGCTGCTATAAGTTGTGCATTCTTTTGTTTCAGTGACTCCTGAAACAGCCACCACCATCCTCCCATTTTGTCTTCATAGGTACCAATGATGAGGAATGTAGGCAATGACTCACTGTCTGTACCATCAACAGCTGCTAGTTTAGCTGATGACATAGAACGCACATATGTTGTAATGAGCTGAAGATTAGTCATCCTAAGCTCTTTAGGTTGGGTTAATGGCTTACCATCAATAGAATACTGAAAGATTGGCTTATTTGACAATCGATCAGTCAACTTGTGTACAATCACAATGACTGTATTACCACATACAAATGCTCTAGATACATCAGCAAATTGTGGTTGTCCGCCACTATCAAGTACATATATCCAGGTTGACTGTGAGAGTTGTTATGTAGCTATACCTTTCATTGCAGTGAGAATATCCTTAGAAAGGTGGAGAATACTTTTATTTTTGGCTATTTTTTCAGCAATTGTGTTACTCTCAACAGATGCAGATTTATTTGATGGCTCAACAGAACTATCTACTACTTTAACGACATTTTCTATTCTTGGTGATGGACAACATGATTCTTCAGGTAGAGCATCTTCACTTTGCTTTTTTATTTTTGACTTTTCGTTTGTTTCTTTCTCATTATTAGAAGTAAATGCTAAGGGTGTCATACATCCTTCTTCACCTGACATCAATGAAGAAGGTTCTAGAGACATACTGTGTCTAGGGACATCTGGGTGTGGAGCTTCTTTTCCACTAACATTTTCAATTATTGATAAATGTGCTTCTTTTCTTGTGACAGAAGGTTGGGAATGCTGGGGAAACTTGATATTATTTATACTTGCTTGTACACGAATGTCTTCAGCTAGCATTTTCATTACTTCCTTTGTATTAACCATTTCCCAATTTTTCATACCATCAACTGTAGCTACTCTTTCAACAGCTCTAATAGGTCGATCAGAAATACCTGTACTGTGATGATGATGTGGTGGCTCCCAGTTAAAAAGAAGACGCTTGAAGGCAGTCTTACCAACAGCTGGAGGACCAACCAAAAGCAATTTTATAATTGAAAGTATGACATAACCTTCTTCAAGAGCTTTTAATAAAATGATTTTATCTGAACAAAAATGTAATCCTGATCATTTGGTTATCAAAGATACCTTGTACTTACTATTATGATCAATTGAATCAATTTTAGCAGAAATATTCTCAATAGCTAATGTTTTGGGCATGTCTTAAAAGAGAATGACAAATTTATATGTTTTACATAGCTGCCTACCATCATCATCAGTGTTACAAATAGATCGTATAATAGGTATCTTCATGTTATCAGGTTTGATTCCTTTCAATGACATACAGCAGTTTAATGTACTGACTGTATCAGGTCCATATTCAGCAGATATTGTGATCAATATAGAAGGGAAACATGGAGGAGACTGAGAAGCAAACATGTCTACATCACTTTTATATATATATAATATAAATGTACACATTATACATTATAAGTATCATATATATTATAGTATGTCCCAGTTGAGTTTAGCTACCCAGACATGTAAATAACTTTCCCGTTTTACGTGCTATTTGCACAGAACTTGCACCAATCCATTCAGCTTGCAAACACGCATTTATATATAAAATTTAGCTCTCTAGTGTTACAAGAAAGTAGCAAACTATAAAACTCCATACATTTTCAAATTGTCATGCTTCAAATTCGACACATTCGAGGATTTCTCGCCTTGAGAAGTCAGCTGTGTGTCACATGCCAGTTTAAAATTACAATTCTAATTATATGAACAGATGTGCCATTATAACAATTATTACTTTTAAAATAATAATCAAATATTGTCTTTTGTGATTTAAGGCAGCTATTAAGCTACTGTGGTTCTGACAAAAACTATTTACTAAAAAGGGAAGGCTGAGAATGCGTTTCTGTAGCCTCTTGAATCACTTTTGATGCTAACACATGAAACTCCTTTGGCATCAAGGTTCGTTTAAGAGGTCCTTGAGTCCTTTGATGCCTATACTGACCTCCTCAAAATAGTCATAGACATTCGCAACAACCTCCTTTGTTTGTGATCTCAGTCTCTTTCCCCTCTGCATCTTTACAAGCACGAGAGAAAACGTGGTCTGTTCACATGACATTCACGTAAACAAGTGATGAATATTAAAATATACTTCAGCACTAATTGCATATAATAGGTTAGGAAATACCTCACCTTACATTTCATGCATAAAACACCTTTTTTAATGAAGGGCTCAACTTAACTCAGACATATAGTATACTTACCAGTAAAGGAACTACGTGAGGATTAATACTCCATCCATTATAAGGATATTCTTGGTCTTCTTCAATGACTAATTCAATGAAACCATTATTATCTTGAAATGAAAACTGAAAAGTGATGTCTCTCTCGACATTAGATGGAAGACTGGTTATTATAAACTATATAATAACAATCATTATTGGTTATGTTATAGGTACACTTGCTTCTAATAGAGCAACATGATCTTTAGCTACTATAAAGTGCATTAGCCATTCATTATTACCACGCTTGAGTTCATACACAACTTGAGCTACATACATGTTATCAGGTGATGAGAACATTGATTGGAGTCTAGTTACTCAGTGTCTTTCATTAATGTAGTCTCTATATAATATCAACAACAAAGCTAATATTCACATACAATATAGTATACCTGAAATGATTCTTTTAGTATCAAAAGTAGGTAGAACTTCCAGAACATCTACAAAATCATCTTTATCATCATCAGTAGACATATCTTGAAAATAAATTAACTATCATAATATATTGATGACAATTAAAATAGATATAGCCCCTCCCACAACAAACTTAATTAATTAATACTTAGACCAGCTCCTTTGTTTAACAAGGAGAGTCTGGTAGCACATGCATATTACAGTTGTCGAAAGGAATTCAAATTTATATAAACTGTGGTTAATTCTATTACGTGTTAATGTCAACATCTTGCAAGCTAATGAAGTCCCTTCCTCTTTTTGTGTAACTAAAAACATAACGCTTTTAGTGAGTATGAATAAAAAGGAAGTGTAACACAAAACCAAATGAAATGAGAAAGGTTGAACAAGTCATATTCCAGCAAGAAACAGCAAAGAATAATTCATTCATACATCTTATATTACAGTGATACCTTGTTATGTACTTAACTAAACTATTATACTATATTGATAATTAAAGTAATAGTGTCTAATTAACTATTCATAGTAGATACCTTCATCTTTAATATCTAGCTGTCTTTTCATTGTAGTAGCTACATCCTTATCACCACAATTCTCAAAGGCTGAAATGAGTTTTTCCCAAGAGGGTATAGTGCAATTTGTGATCCACCATTGTAAACCTTCTTCTAAAGCGAAGTGATAGTCTTGATCATCAGTGGCCATTTTCTTAAGCCTTCTCCTCTCCTCCAGTGACACACCTAGTAGACTAGTGAGTTTTGTCCATTTATCTTCAACAATAAAACCACTCTTAACAAGAAGTCGTAGAGCATTGCTTGATGTCAACTCTATTGAAGTAAATTGAAAAATCATTCCATCAGTTATAGCTTTTAATGTTTACTCACCTGTTTTAGGTCCAGGGTTGAGTTCAACATCACCTGATAAAATGAGGAGAAGTAAGAGAAACAAAGCTAGAGAGAATATCAAACTACTACCACCCTCATCTCCTGGCATCAGTAGTAACTTGACCCATCCAGGTGTATCAGTGGTAGAATGAATCGTTTTAGAAGTACATGGTATCTGATGACAATACCATAACCCAATAGTAGCTCTCCATTGAGTGATATCAATCATTATCACCTACAAACATTCACTATACCAAAAGATAACTTCCTCTACATATATAGTAACCTTTCAACACTCTAATCCACAGGAATCTATTATACGCAATTGAACAGCTCAGCAATACTATACTGCCATCATAAATATAAATTAAACTATGCTATATAGAAACACACTAGCTATGACCATATATAGTAATTGAGTCATGTGAGCTAAATAATTTTAACCTATCACTGTTGTAAGCTTAAAAATAAATTGCTATTAGTTTAACTGTTATTTCTTGTTAAATTTCAGTTATGTCAAGGAAAATACTAACCCATTCATCAGTACAGTTCTATTCAAATACAGCCTAGCAATAAACAGACTCATTATCCTAAATCTCCAGTTTTGATGTCCTTACCTCGTACTAGAACTGTACCAAAAGACTAACTGTGTCGTTCAATACATGAAATAGAAGATACTCTAAGACATCAATAGCTGGTTACTTAAGTCAGCAAAATGACTTGTCAGTATACTCTTCAACACTTTAAGAGCTTTTCATTTTCTGTAGCACTGGTATCTTCAATGCTACCATATACAGATTTGTTACAGGAAGAAAATGTCTGGCTACTGACCTGGTCACTTGTTCATTATATCTGTCCTTCTTAGTGTATTTTTATCACTTAGAACAAATAACAACAACAGTAATTATTATGATTTACTCTGATGTACATAAAAAGTCATGTTGCATGTTCTCACCAATTTTGATTTTAAGAAATCTAATCTTTTAAATACATCAATTAGGTTTGTTAATTGCTAGGGCTGAGTGTTGCTGCATCCCTAAGAACTTTCATTAGAGATGTGCCTTTGATCTTTCTTCTTATGATAATAATAAATGAATTATTAATTTGCTACATCCAAACCAGTTATTTAAGATCATTGTTTTTACCATTGAGTGCTTGATATGTGACATAAGATTTAATTTGCACTGAACTTAGTGATTAACTAACGAACTTCTCTTATATTCTGAAAGTAAATTTTGACAGCAAGTACATATGTAATATATATTAAATATTATATCAAAAATGACATACTATTATTGTTTCTCTAATAAGCAAGTAAGTAACAAATTAGTTCAAATTATGCAACAAATCCTTATGCACTATACAAGGCTGTCAAATGAACTGTTACAATGAAAGACAAAGCAAATTCAATAATTTTTCTGTGAATATTGTTTGTGTGACAATTGAATTGAGTTCACATATAGACAACTCTTTTGACAATAATTCAACAATAATGAGGTTATGACCTCCTTGAGGAGCAATTAGCATTGCAGTCAGTAATTCTTGTTTATCAAATCTATTTGCATGATAGCAGAGTAGCAGTTCCACCACTTCATAATGGACATTTAATTTTGACTAGTTAAAATTAATGATGTTTCTCCAATATGCATAGAAATATTTGGATCTACCTTTTTCTTAAGAAATTTTCCATTTCCTTATGGTAACCATGAAAACTGGATATAAGCAAAGCAGTTTGTCCTATATTCGCCCACTTAATGATGATCTTTCTCACTAGCTATGTACAAAGCAGTTGGTCCACTTTGTGCTTGAATATTAGGTTTAGCATTGTGTTGTAGCAGAAGTTCCACATTTTAAGAGGAGAATTTCGACTAGCTATAAAAAGAGATGTTCATCCATTTACTACTTGAATCTTTGGGTTTGCTTTTTCTTCAAGTAGCAGATTCACTATATCATATTTGTCATTTACATATGCTAAGATCAAGGCTTTTGCTCCATCTTCTATTGGTATGTTAGGATTAGCTCCACATTTAAGTAACAATTCTGCAATTTCATAATGACTACAGTCACCGGTTGCATACAAGCATTTAATTCCTCATGCACCTCGTACTTGGATATTAGGATTAACTTTTTCTTTGAGTAAGAGTTCCACGACTTGATAGTCACCATTGTGACAAACTATAAATAGGACTGTTTGTCCATCTGGCAATTGAATGTAAGGATTACTTTGTTAATCAAGTAACAAATTCCACTACTACAAGATGATGATCAAAATCCAGACATGTAAATGGATGAATGGCTCAATAAATGCAATTGTTTGCAATTGTGAGACCTCGGTATTACATTATCTACTAAAGTCAGTAGATAGCAACATAAAAAGGAGTTTTACATACATATGTACAACAGATCTACATGAATATCATTACTATTCGAAAGAGTTAGAAGAGAGATGCTTCTAAAATAGTATTTTGACAAGTTATTAAAAACATTACATGACAATAGACTCATATTTATTGTGATGAAAAATGAATGTAATATTAAGGGATGTGATAGCATAAGTTAGCTGATACTTTAACTAGCTTTATATTGACATCATTTCTTAAAGCAACAGTCAATTAGTGATGAGTGCGTATTTGACCAAATAAGGTCAAAACAGTGATGCTATATGAATAGGTATACTCATTCATACAACAAAACATCTCTGAAGACTCTGATAGGTATGGCTTTCACCAAATAAGGTCAAAACAATGATGCTATACGAATATGCTTACTCATTCGTATAATAACATCTCTGGTAGGTGTGGCATCAAAACAATGATGCGATATTAATAGGTTTACTTATTCATACCAAGACAACACATTTCTGATAGGTGTGGCTTTGACCAAATAAGGTCAAAACAGTGATACTATATGAATAGGTTTACTTATTACCAGGACATGTATAACACATTTTCGAAAGGTGTGGCTTCGACCAAGTGATGCTACATAAATACTTTTACTTATGAATACCAGGATAATCTAGTTGACTAATCTATTTATTCTTTTTTGCATCTGATCACATATAATTGCAATGTCATAGGTTCAGTTAGCACACCTATAAAGAGTGATGTGCCAGCACATTTTTGACATTTAAAATACGATTGGCGGTCGACTGCCAGCAGTAATCACATACTTTAAAAGTTAAAAAATATATTTATTAGGCAATACTTTGAAATTATGCACAAAAAAGGGAGCCCAGAGAATGGAGGAGGTAAAGCAATCATGGACACAAAATTGTGAAGGCATGCATTAATGGTAAAGAAACTAAAAGGTAACAGCTGTATCAATATTATTAGATAATGACCTACATGGAACTAGGACACAAAAGAGATTGTATTCAAGTACTTGTCATTTTAACACATATATTTGTAGTTGACATAGTAATTGGATCAAAATACTACTAAATACCTATTTGATATCTCTTTGAGAGCTATCTTATCATAGTAAGTACTGCTGATCCTACTGTACAACACGTACTCCCATTTATTATGAAATAAATCAGTAGCAGTAAATAACCAATTGATCCATTGACTAGTACTGCAGAGCTGAGTGAGAGCACATCATTTAGTAAAACAATTGTGACCTAATCCATTCAAAATTCTATTCATTGTTGTATGTTACATGATTAAAAACATACATCAACTTATCTATAGTATAGACGTAATGGGTCTATGATGGTAAATTTGCACTATTTTTATAAGTTTTTAATTAAACATTGACTTTTGATGGTAAATATACAATGTTATTTACATTTAATTACCTATTGTTTTATCATGTTGGTAAATATCCATCATATTGCCATCACTTACACAACATATGTACATCTTATGTATTTTCCATCAAAGATTACATCTATAAACCAATAGTGGAGTTTCCTGGATGACATAATAGTAAAAGCATTGTACAAAAAAATTGGACAGAATTGGAAACAACAGCTGGAAAAAGTATCATTTCCCTGTGGTACTTGCATGAAAAACAAGTTCAATAAATCTATTTTCATCAACAAAATCAAAATGAATAGGATCCTCAGTATCAAAACTTTTTACCTTTCTACTGATTTAGACTGTATTTACTTAACTGAATATGAAAGCCCTCATTTGTAATTGTACAGTGTGGACGAAGAAGAGTGTAACTAGTACAATCTGCAACTGTGCATGCTCACTATGTGTAATTAGAGTTGAGCTCATTTGCAGGTTTGTAAAAGAAAACAGTTGTTCAGTATATATACCGATAAAGCTTATCTGCATATTTTAGTAGGATACACAATCCATGGAGAGAGAATTAATTTTCTACGTTGTTCTAAGATCAGTTGTTCTCCTAATACACAATATATGAAGTGATATATGATATATACTCTGTTTTAAGTTGAGAATGAACACTAATTCAGTGTTATAACTCTGGCTATTAATGAGCTTGAGAGAAATGGTTTGTACCATTCAAAATGCTTTTCAAGTTCAGAAATTTTATTAAACAACTAGAGCACCAGTTAGTTAGAAAAGTCGCAAACCTGAAATCCCATACAAAGTGAGCGGCGTTCTTCGTAATCTACCATGACCAAGAATGTCATGCATTTTCCATATTATTAATAACACTAGTCCAAACGTTCTCCAGCTTTTGCAGAAAAGTTCAGATATTGCTGAAAACACCTTCAATAGTGAAAGTAAATAGACTAAGAAGAGATTTGCACAAAGAACCATGATAATCCTTAGTATGACTCATTAAAAGTTCTCCAACTATGATGACACACCCCAAGTTTGGTAGATGACATTTCATTTATTGAAATTTCGCAATCATTCTCAACACAAACAGAGTAATATCACTTCTTCTGATAAAAAAAATATAGTATGTACATAATTATAATAATTTTATTTCTAGGTCTCTGAAGAATTTTATGTCAATAGCTGCTGATTTAAAGTTTATCATTGTCAACCAAACATAGTTGCATAGCAACCAAACAATTAACTTTTGTTTTTTAAAGGAATTCATGTATTGTATATTGTATATAAAATTATAATATTGTTTGTTGAGTATGTACTTACTGTATTCTATTGTGAATATTATGAAAGATGGTCTCAATCAAATTTTGAAACATGACAAGAAAATGATAAATGAATAAAAATTAAATATTAAATAAGTGGACAAAAAAGTTCTAACTTTTTAACTTTTTCAACAAGAACTTATGATAAATAATTCATTGTCCCATTGATACCACTGGGAGTGAAGTCATTGATATATATACATGTACCAGGATATCTCTCACAACTTGTAAGAACACAACAATTGAATAATATATATAACCCATTGTTAGATTTCTAGATAAGGAGGATTCTTATAATTACACCACATATAAACCACACCCACTAATCATTACATGCATACTCTGTTCAAGTTGAGTCAAACACTTTAAACTCATTATATATGACTCACCTCCCTTCATTTAGCCATCTATCTATCCATTTATTCATTATGTATCTATTCTTCATTAACTTGATAGATAGTTCAGTTACCTATATGACATTCTTGATAAGACCAATTTTATAATGTAACCTTTCATGAAAACGTGCTGCAATTTCAAGTGAATAAACATCATTGTAACACAAATATTTCCTGCAATTATTAATATCATAATTCATTATAACAGTTCACATAATAATGCGATCTTATTACAAGCTCTAATATATGATTCGTCAATTCAAGTAGTGGGAAACTATAAATAAAAGGTGAACAACATATATTATTATATCAATACATTATTATAGAACTTTGGAAGGACACAATTGAATGCTCTTTATTATGTCTTCTCCTTTACCATTGTCCTTGTTTCTCTTTTTCAATAGATTCATTATCTGTTTCTAATGTGTATTATAAGAAATGTATAAGCAATATCTTTGTTTATCTATATGTCTATATGACCACCTCTATTTGTTTATCCTTCCATTCATTCATTCATGTATCCATACTTCATTAACCTGTTCCCGTAATTGTCTATTAATTAATCTTTTAGATGATGAAATAATAGATAGTTGTTTACTGCAAAATCATTGTCACCTTTGTTGAGAACTATAACATAGAACATTAAGGAATTAATTCATTACATTAATTAAAGGAACTAACTCATTAACTTGATCAATAAAAACTCATTACAAAACAAGATATGATGTAATAAGAGTAATTCAAAGGGTCTCAAATCTAACAAACACTCAACAGTATCTTCATCTTAACAAATATATGTAGGAATTATTCATGAGGTATTTCTCACTTGTAAAATTTAGTGATCTAGATAATTCCATGATGTTCTGAATAAGACCTTTTCTAAGTAACATTGCATGAAAGATATTTTATCTTTGGGATGAACAGCATAAAGTGATTAGAATGTCTGTCTTCAGATCTTTACCTTTTGTGTTCTATAACAAATCAAATATAATAATACATCATCTGATAATGACTCACATTATGACAGTTGTAAAGCAAGGATATAAAGAAACTGACAAGGACATCTAACAAGAAAAACAGCAAATAAAGAAACAAAAGTAGTAATAAAAGTATTATGATATAGAGAAATAGCTCATGATGTCTACGTTTTTTGTGTGATATATCTTCACTAGCTTCTAATAGGTTAGAGTCTATTTCCTCTGACTTTTGTATCTTTCTTTTTTTTGTCCCTATGAAAAATATGTTATGACAATAAAATCTATTTTATAAGATACTGTTGTCTGATTTCTGTTCCTCAACTGACACTCTTGATGATGTAGATGTATCCTCTAATAATACTCTTCTATTGTATAGTGTCTCTTTAGCATGGTCCTTTAATATGTTTACTTGATGTGTTATAGTCAATAATGTCTGTCATCTTGTAAAACATATGCTTTAATTGTTTGGCAATTTGAGTCCCTTTGACACTCTTTACAGCAGTAATGATACTGTTCCATGTTACTGCTGTAGTGTGCTGATTAATCCAACAGTTTAATACTTCAAGCAGCTTAACTTTGTTTGGTAGATGTTCCTGTTGTAGTAGACGTTCAAGCTCAGCAACAGGTATACTCTCAATGCTAATCCTATTTCATACCACTTATGTTCAATGTCAGCTAATAGGTTAAGAAGATCATATACATCTGGTTCTGAGTAAAGTATAGAACCTGTTTAAAAAACATAATAACAATCATGAACTACATACTGATTTATAGTACTCCAATAAATCACTAACAGTTTATCATAATTAGCCAGTCACCTTTTTATTGTTGTAGTTAAAGATATATAGTATATAATGTATAGCTAATAATTCACCTTCAAGTTGAGATGTAAACCATGGTAGTTTATGTTTCTTGTCAGGATCATCACTTATATGGATATTACAACATGTGACTTTCTCTTTTCATTCAAGCAACGAAGGTGTTCTGTTGTTTTCAAATTAAACAGAAATTAGGAATCAACAGCATTTGCAAAGGAGCTACTGATCAATTTAGACAGTTTGTTAAGGAGTGGCTGGTGGGTTAAGAAACCCAACAATAGGGAGGACTTCAGGAAAATAAAGATAGATGGTCGAATCATGATAGTACATTAAAGCAGCCTCTACATTGTCCTCATTCATGTTAAGAATATGGCCAGTAGGACTTGTATCTCTCCTAAATAAATTCACATTGCCAGATCAATGGGGTTAATAGTTGACTCAGCAATAATTACTGTACTTTAAAATAAAACTCGTCTAGCTATATCAGAATTCATAGTGCTATCTAGAGTGTAGATACATTACATTTCAAAATACTTTGCCATTGAACAAATATACTATTATGTGATGAAAGGGTTTTAAAATATCAACACTGTTGTGATATCTTGTGTTGGTGACAAAACGAACAGTTAGACAAATATGTAATGTTGTTATATCAGACTAAAGCAAATGTTCTAAAGTTATTAAGATTATACTACTACTACTACCACTATAACTAGTTAATAATAATAACAATAAAATACAAACTAATAATAATCAAACTAGATATAGTACTAATGGCAGCTATGATATTTATAAACAAATAACTGGTTGGTGATGTAAAATAAGACCCCAGGCCCCTCCCATATAAAACAGAAGAGGAAACTGGACAAGTCCTGACATACACATCACCACTTACATAGTCTCACAGGTAATTTGCCTTCTGTGTTGCTTAAAAAGGATTACTGTATATATATATATATATATATATATGGTGATATATATATAGCTTGGTAGTTAATAGTTATGAGGAGTTCAACAAAATGATACATGTACTATAACAGTCTGTATATGAGTACAACAGAAGAGAATCACTCCATCCAACATCTACCAGGTACACTATCCGTATGTGTTAGTTTTAATAGTACTATATATTTATATATACTGCAGTATATAAGTACTTACTCTAGGAAAGGAACATGTTCAGAATATAACTTTTATCAGACATTAACAATAATGTTGAACAATTACTCTTCAAGTATGTCACATCATCACTTGTTTTTAATGTCCTCTCACTCTCCTTCCACTGTTCTCTCTGTAGTAATTGTCATGCTAGAATACAGTATCAAGAGCTATTAACTATGCATCAATGTCTACATAAAAATGAAAAGCATTGCACATCATAAAAAATATATATTACTACTTCTCAGTGTAATTCTATATTGTGTTATTAGGGATAAAAATTTAAAATCATTTATAATAATCACTAGAATGAATGAATGATGTAACAAGCATACTTTAAAATTTGGACAAGTTAAAGTTAGGTTGACAACTTATGTTAGTTTTTAACTATTAAATATGATAGATGTATTTTAATAAAGCCAATTGGCAGAACACAAATGAAAATAACAAAAATAATAACAAGTCAAAGTAGCATGTACTCATACACTATTACATGATATAACAAAACTAACAAAAATACATTACACTAACAATAAGACTAAGGAGGTAGATTTAATATAGTTTTGATCATTTCATTATAGGAGTAATGCTATAAAATAAAATGTTATTTGTGTTTCATGTATAAATCAAAAATATTCAGAACCTACACTATATATATTTTCCTTGGTTTACAGGTAGATGACTATTAGTTACTATCAAGTGATGAATCAGATCCTTTAGAGTAAAATTTATGTTCTCTGAATGAATGATGTTCATCAGAATTACTGTATTCTGATCTTTTTCTCTTCAGTCCTATAATAATATCAATATACAAGTTTATAGAAGCTATCATAATACCTTTAAGTTTTTTGGATGACATTTTTTGATTTCCTCCAGCTGGTTTCTTTCCACATTTACTTGATGACCTTGATTCCTCATCAGAAGTTGTACTGTTATCATAAGCTTGTTGTTTCTGACATGATGTGTCTTCATCAGAATCTATGCCCTCACTTTTTCTTTTCCCTAGTAAAATTTGATTTCTGATACAATGAAATTATTTCAATAACATACTGATACTGTGTACAGATCTCTGTAGCTCAACTGGTATTCTTAAGTTCTTTTTTGATAATGTTGCTGTATCTATTACAATATTAAGAACTGTTAAATATATATATCAATGGTTTTAAAAATTTTACATTAAAATGAAAAACATTATACATTATATACAGTCTACATATTTTTCATAACTCTGGTACATATTTAGAGATACTTTAGAAGTCATGTAAAACTATAAATTCAATAATTTGTTCATAAAATCACATACATCTGACATAAGCATGACAATAATATATAATTTAGTTTGTTGAGTTCAAGTCACATACAACAATATATATAACAATAGGAAATTGACATCAATGTATGTATCTGACACAAATGGCCCAAAGTAATTTTACAACTACCTGGTATGTAAAAATGACAGTAGTATATTTACTTTAAAATGAGAAGCATAAAAGTGATCAAACCTCATTGAAGCAGCTAAGGTATGATACAGTAATTTTAGTTAACCTTATGTTATATTTATCATTTTCAAGTGGTGGCAGTAATTACCAATTGCATGAAGACATGCGGAATAAAATAGGCAACAGAGGTTGCTTCAAACTGATCCAACATCATAATATCTATGAAAATGTGTCAATCGTGCAGGCACCTATACCACAGGTGCAGCAGTTTAGCCACAATGGATGTGTTGCATTTGCACTTTTTAAGAGTTCTGTTTTATTATGTTATGCTTACTTTTGTAACAGAAAATAGCTCACAAGTCAAATCACAATCAAACAATGAAAATGAATGTATACATCACATGATTGATTAATTAGTACTACAAATAATTACTTGATTTTAGTTTTTGACGGATTTCATTAGCAAGTTTTTTATTCTTTAGGGGTCCCTCTATCCTATCAATGATACTATTCCATGTAACAGGAGTTGGTTCATTATCCAACCAGCTTTGCAATACATCTGACATCTTTACAAGGTTACTACATGATGAATTGGATAAGCTCTGAACAGTGCCTACATCAACTCCAAGTAAATCTCCAAGCTCACGCCACAAATAATAGATTGGAGGTAGTAATGTCAGTAATACATGTTTTTCAGGTTTAGCATCTGTGAAGTAAGAAGTATTAAAGTTAAACAAACATTACTTAATTCTGCTAATGGTATATAGTTATGGAAAGTGCTTGTATCCTAAAATAAAATCACTATAAAACATCATGCATTGTAGCCCCACCCACATCATGCAATACATATATACATACCAAATTGAACATGATGTGAACTACTAGAAGGTGTTCTCAATGGTACATCAATTTTTGAACCTTTTGGTTTCTCAACTTTATCTTTTAAAAGATGTGCTGGCAAATGCTTATGTAAATGTTTTGGTGACTCTTGATTACCTTAAGATGACAATTTAAAATGATTTAGTTGGGATATACTATGAAAATACCTTTATGTTTTGTTTTTCCTTTTGTTTTTTTCTTTGGAGGTTTCCTTTTACATACCTCTGGCTCTAAGTCACTGTCAAATTGAAACATATCCACACCTGATTCTGATAGAGCAGAATCTACTTCTTCTGACATTGAGTCACATCCGAAAGTACCATCAAAGACTGTCCCTAATAAAATTGTAATTAGACTCTACTTATAAACTCTTCACTTCACCTAAACCATAAATACAAGACTCCATTCATGGGAAAGTAATACAGTTGGGTGTACTAACAATATATACAGTGTGTAATTATCATATAGAAATGGAAAATTGCCCAGGTCTACTTAAATACTTTAATATTATTAACCGTAATTACTTCCCATCAGTTGAGAATATACATTTACATATGGAGGTATTATTGTTACACACATAATGTCATCATCATATTGAACAAAACATCACTTGTAAAAGTGAACACTATTCACAAAATTGATGTAACAAAAAGCCTTACAAATATTACATACTTGATATTTTAGCTCGTTTCTGTTCACTGAGTATCTGATCCAAGTATTTCCGTATGGTATCAGCAACATCAGGACTCTGTTTTTGTACAACTGTAATAATATTAAACCAAGTAGTTGGAGTAGGTTTTGTCTCTATCCAAATCTGAATGACTTCGTCTAGCTTCATTTGATTTGATTTGTTTACATCATCAATGACTTGAATGTCCACTCCAAGCTGACGACCGATCAAGCCCCAATTTGAACGAATTGGTGCCAACAGTTCAACAAGATGGCATAGTTCTGGTCTTTTATCTGTTAAAATAAAATAATAAGAATACATAGCACAGTAAAATACAAATCATACCTTGATTGCTTTTTAAAAAAATCCATGAAAAAGGTGGAAAGTCTTTTGTTGCTTGAATGCAAGCACAATATGGTGATTTGATAAGCTCACAAAATAGTGCAGAATAATGATATTTGAAAAAGGCATGGTGTCGTGGTAGTTGGCCACAAGGACAAAAGAAGGCCATTTCCCATTCAACTTCAATTCTCCATTTCTTTTTGGTTTTTTCAACGGCATTTTCAACAGCTCCTTTGACTTTAGGTTGATCTGCAGGACATTCACAACAGATCCCAAACCAATCTGAAGACTCTACTAAAGCAACTTTGCCAAGACAACATTTCGAACGTAATAAAATAGAATTGGAATATATCTTGGAAGTGCTTTTATCTAGTGACCACAAGGATTTATTATTGACTTTGGTTGAGAGGAGATTGACAATCATAGCACAAAAAAGCCCAACTGGAGCACCATTTCTAAAGTAAAACAATAATGCAGTGTTAGTAGAGGATTCAAATGGAAATACATTTGAAGGGTCAGTTAATGGTAATAAGGCTGGCATAAAATATTTGTCATTAGATGGTTCACTATCAGGTAATTTAATAGCTAATAGAAGATGAGTGAAAATACTAAACAAATGTGATTTAAAATCAATAGCTTCTTCAGATTTTAAATCAGTAACTGCCTTGGATATTTCATGAAACTTCTTAAAGTGTTCTTCATGTGAAAAAACGTCACTGGAAATAATACCAAAATTAGCCATGTCTGGTCCCGCTAGTGTGCCAGGGCCTATATCTTCTTTATTACGTACTTTACAGACAAGAAGCATTAATTCATTCACTACTTCAATGAGGCTATGTGGATCAATAAATACAAGTTTAGTGACTTCTTTTGGATAGTAGAGAATAGAATTGAGGAGAGAGAAAAATCTTAGTGCAGGCTCAATTTCATCATCTTCCAAACCCAATGCAATACCTAAAGACATGCACTCTTCCAGTGTAAGCACACCACAACTTATAGAAGTGCTATCACGAAGAAGGATTTCATAAGCGTACCATGTTAATGGAACATCAACTTTAAAAGCTTGCCTAATTAATTCTTTACTAATATTACTAATTGTGTTCTTCAGTTCATCGTCAAATGTTTCTTCAGGATCAGATGCTTTACGACCATCAACTTCAAAGAGAATTTTACCTTCAGAAGGATTTTGATATAGCAAATTATCAGACACAGATTGAAAAATACGTTCAAGTTGATCTTCTTTATGTGCAACGACTTCATTAAGTTGTCCAACCTCACATTTATCTCTATGTGTAGCTATAGCAATTACTTTTAATCTATCTGGAGGTTTTATTGCTGAGGAAAGATGACGGCTGCCTTCACTGGTCATATCACTTTGTTGTTTATAATCCCTAAAATTGATCATACTTATGAGTCGCCTTAAGAGAGTCTCAACTTGTAACGAATGATCACTTACCAAGTATTTCTTCCCATCTTCACATTGTAATTCAGCAGAGGACTTACTAGAGAGGTCTTGAGCTAAATTGATAACTAACATAAGAACTGATGCACATGGTATAAAAGCTTGCAATATCCGTTGAAATTGGATTTGACCTCCAGAATCAATAAAATAAAGCCAATCTTTTTGCATAGATAATTTGTCTGTTCTGCCAGAAGCTTTGTTGAGAAGGTTTGACATTTGTTTTGCTATATCATAACCTCTCTTCTCTGCTAATTGTGGACTAGGATTGGATTCTGGTAATGAAGACATATCATCATTATCTCGACGAAAGTTTTCATCTTGAGCCATGTGTGCATTGCTTTCATTTTCATTATGTGTTTTCAAACTATTGTTGTCTTGACTATTTCCATTGCTTAATGGTTTATCAGCTAGATCTTCGTGTGTTTCACTAACAGCCTGTTTAACATCTTCTTGCTGAATTTCCATTCGACTGTCATGGACACCATTGTCTCCCATTTTGCTATTGTTATGTTCATCTGACTGTGTACTACTACTTTTATCATATATTTTCATCTGAGTCTTGATATCGTTTGCAAACATTTCTACCATATTTTTATCACTGATAAGTTCCCACTTCTTTTCTTCATTTCGGCGATATGCTTGCATTGAAAAATCTCCAACTGCTACTAGTGGACGCTCAGCAACACCAGTGCTATTTTCCTTATTGTAGCGCTGTGAGAGAATTAGACATTTCACTGATGTCTTGCCAACTCGAGCTGGACCTTGTACAAGGACTTTTGAGACTCTAGCTTGGATCTTTCCTCCCTTTTTGATGGCTTTACGAAGATATCGGTGATCTAAAAAAGAGACAAAGCTAATTAATGAAGTTTAAACTAATTGGGTTGTACATGAATTAATAGGCTAATTGCAAAGCACTTTTGCAAGTGAATATATTTCTTACTTAATGTGTTTACAAAACATATTTAACAAAATATTGTTTAAAATCTTTTTATAAGTGATTGATGAGAAATAACAAAGAACAGGTAGGGATGAGATGATCATACACCACATGGCAAAGCTGAGTGCTGCAAGAACATTCACACCATACCCTGTGCAATAATCCTTGTATGGTAACAATACTAGATGCTTTAAATGATTGGTTGATTTGCCTGGGCACATCAAAGATACCAGCAAACCTAATAGTCAAAAAATATATCAATAGTCAAGGTTCCTGTAGACCTTTAACCCTTAAAAAAAATTTAAAAGTCAGAACCTGACAAGTCCCAGTTCTAGACTACCACTTTGACAAGGAAAAAGTTGTTTGAGAGAGGCATTTCATTTATTATTATTATTGTGTTGATATTCCTGTTCAATTTTGCTGTGATATTTGATCAAAAAGATCAACCACAAATCGCATGCTGACTACATATATTGAACAGTACTTCGCATGATACAAGTACAATAAAGATATTTCCAGTGTGATACATGATGTATCAAAAGGTACTGACAACACTACATGCATGTATATTGTATTAGTTAAAGCAATGTTCTGAGTGCTATATGGAATATAATGAAAAAAAATGAAAAAAGAGTAGTCAAAATATTGTATGAGCTCACACTAAGAATGCAATATATTCTGTATAGCATGAGATCAGATTTATGGTTTTGATTTATAGTTATACTAGGCAGGATCAGTAGCACTTAACGAAGCTAGAAAGAAGCATAATTTTAAAACTGTTTATAGTAGCTATAAGCGTTGCAAAGAAACAGTTCAGTCACAAAAATGACCACATCTACCATGCTATATGAGTTTTCTTATAGCACTGTCACTACTATTGATACGCCCATACATCATACTATAACCATGCCATATTGAAGTAATCACGTTTTAAACAGCATCGTACATGCAGTCATTGTTTGTATGAGTACACCATTTTGTAATACTAATGACAATCAGAAACAATTAAAACAATGCACCAATGGCAACCAAAGCTTCACTATAAAACAGTTAAAGTATGATTTTGATGTTCATATAGTACCTTTTTGTACCATACTGTATGATCATTCAACCTTAAAACAGTACTCTAACTACTACATAATGAAAATCATGGAAATATAAATGCTAACCTATTATCTCCACTGGATTTTTTAGACCACCTGCAAGAGAAGACAATTGCTATAATAGTTTCCTAACATTCCTGCACAATGTTTATAGAATATCAGTGGTAAATTATCTACATATTATAGTTAACATTATAGAATTAATAAAATTATGCATTTGATCAATATTAAAGTAAATTTTTGGTAACAATGTCAGATTCTATCTGCATTAGTTAGGATGACTAAAAGACTATGTATGATACAAGGTTGTACCTGATCTCTTCCGATGAATTGTTATATTCATTGGAGGTGTTATACCCTTTACTTCAATAGGATATACCAAATTTTCACAAGTGTCTAGACTATCATCAGCATGTATAAGAAATTGACATGATGACACCATAGTGCTAGGAGATGACTCAAATTTATCAATATCACTTTGCCATAACTACATATAAACAGCTTAATAAAAGAATAATGAAATGGCATTCATATCAAACCTTGCATGGTTCAATCTTTGGTTTAATGCTCCATCCTGGAGGTGGTTCTTGTCGAAAAACAAGTTCAATAAATCCATTTTCATCAACAAAATTGAAATAAATAGGACCTTCAGTATCAGAGCTCCTTTCAATATACTACAGAATACAATATAAAGCAGTAGCAATCATAATAATTATACTAAAATGTTTGTTACTATGAACTACTGTTACCTTTAAATAACTTTCAAGATCTTTCATAACATATAAACTAGCCATCCAATTATCATTTTTCTCCTCATAATTAATAACTCCAGCATATGATAAAAATGAAATGATTCCTTCACTATGATCTATATAATGTGTAAATATTGAATTATAGTAATTCATTTATGTCCGAGTTGAGAAGAGACACCCAGACATGTAAATAACTTTGCCGTTTTACGTGCTATCCGCATGAAACTTGCACCAATTGATTCAGCTTGCAAACCCACATTTTATATATAAAATTTGGCTTTCTAGTGCTACGAGAAAGTAGCAAACTAAACAACTCCATACATTTTCAATGGTATACCTTTGTCATACTTCAAATTCAACACATTCGAGGATTTTAATAAACAACAATTTTCGCCTTGAGAAAAAAGCTGTATGTCATGTGGCGACTCAAAATTACATTTCTAATTACATGAACATATGTTCTATTATTATAAAAATAAAAATCAGGTATTGTCTTTTGTGAATTTTGGGCAGCTATAAAGCCATCGTGGTTTTGAAAAAACCTTTTTACAAAGAAGGAAAACCAGTGTCGACTTTCTCTTTTCGAAGCCTCTTGATGCTGGTGCGTGAAAGTCCTGTAGCATCAGCTTTTCTTTTAAGAGGTCCTTGAGTCCGTTTATACCTGCTTAATAGTCATACACATTCGCAACAACCTCCTTTGTTTGAGACTTCAGTCTCTTTCCTGTTGGCATCTTCAGTAACACGAGAGAAAACGTGGTCTGTTCGCATGACATTCACTTGAACAAATAATGAATAATATTAAAATATGCTTTAGTGCTAATTGTATTAATTAGGTGAGCTTACATTCCATGTATGCAACACCTTTTTTTAATAAGGGGCTCTTCTCAACTCGGACTATAGTATAACTTAATTCATTGTACCTTGATTCACTGTGTGACTTTCCTCATTAGCTTCTTGTGGTTGCTGCTTCTGGTCTACTACAATAGCTATAAGACAAGATGATTCACATGTGATATCAATAATTCCATGTCTACTTCCTAGATTAAACTGTCCTCCTTTAATAAATGTGAATTGGTAAGGTAATGTTGTAGGAGAGAAAGGAGCTATAACAAACTGGAGGCAATTAGCCTGAGGCTGTGTCTCCAATTTTACACAGTGATGTATTTCTAATTTGTGAGGCTCAGTAAATGGTTTGCAAACAAAAATGTTATGTACTGTGCTGACTAATTTAGTTTTTTGGGAGAATTCAAATAGGCCTTCAATAAGTGTAGTCACAACTACTTTAGGTACTGTTACAGTTGTATCGCTGTTAATGTCCATTGAAAAGCAAAAACAAAACATAACAATATTATAATTATAAAATATGTTGTGGTATTGCTTATGTCACTAAATGTTAATATCAAAATTTAAGTTAGAGTTACAGTAAGAGTACATTAATTTACTGCTTGTCATGTACATTACCAGTCAATGTGTGTACATTAATTAATTAGTACAATTTGATAGTCAATAGTCTATTACAATTTTCAGGCAATTATATTCTTAATTGAATTAAATATGTAAATAGTACATACCTGACTTATCCATTACAAAATTGAGTCTGTCTATAAGACTAGGAAAGGTCTTACAAATGTTCTCATGTTGTTTAGATAACACAAGCAGCTGTATTGTAGTTTTATTAACTAATTCATGACAAATTGTCTTAATATCATCATATTTCAGTGAAGTATTACGGAGATATAGTTTGTTCAATGATGTATTTGCTTTTATTAGTTCAATTATTGCACTGGTACTAACTGAAGTGATCTTAAGATTATTGCTGAAAGCTAAAAAAGTAAGTGTTTCATTTTTAGCAACCCCTTTACAGATGAATTGGACACCTTCATCAGTGATATCACAGTTGGAAAGATCTAGCGTTTTCAATGTCTTATTATTACTTAACATTTCAGACAAGCAATGTACATCATCATCTGTGATAGGAACATTCCATAGGAATAATCCCTCAAGTGAAGTGTTAGGATGTGCTAGAGCATTAATAACCTCTTTGATTCTACCAGTAGGGAAAGAGGAGGACTTGAACAATAGTTTCTTCATTTTAATAAATTTCTTTGACAACGTTAACATACACGTAGTGTCTAGTGAAGTCTCTTTTATAGAAAGTTCCCTCACTGCAAACTGATCGAGATTGTCTATAAGTGCAAAGGCACTTGCAGTAGTTGATGATCGGAGTTTAATACACCATAGTGGTTTCTTTCTCATCGTTTGTTCTTGTTTTTTATAATTAGTCACAACATTTTCACATAGTTCAATGCTCGGTGAGGTCAATACTGCACTATTGTTATCGTTTCTGTATTCAACATCCCCGTTGTCACCTGTTATAAAACAAAGTTGGTAGATGGTAGTATACACACTGTTAAATATTTGTTTAAAGGACATACAGGTTTAAATAGTGTTCACAAATCTACTATCCACACTTATATGCAAACCATTGAACAGTCAAATTAAGATCTCTCACCATATAAAAGCATCTTTTTTGCAGGCTGCTATACTTATTTTTATGAACTATATCATTCTGTTTAATTGATAAATCTCAATCCAAACCTTGCTGAGCATTGTTTTAAAAGTTCTTAATAATGCATGCACATGTACTTGACTCTAGGAAGTCATTATCTAGTTCACTCACAAAAAAAGCATAATGATGTAATCTAGAGCTAGGTAAGTTCAAACAAGGCAGAACCCTGAACTATATATATGTGTGGATATAGCATTACTTATTTGAGGTTCAGTATCATTGCCTTTGATAAAATATCTTGAGAAATGGACAGAAGTAACTTAGTATAGGAATATCTAACCTCCTTTCCATTGTATATCAGGCATAATAAAAAATACTCAATATATTATCATGCAATTGTAAGTTACATATAATTAAAACATTGCATTGACAATACACACAACTAAATTCTTAATTAAAGTTACTAAAAATAATTTTATTTTTTATTAGCTTACGTATCAGTCCATATTCAGACAATATTATCTTAGCCATATTTCCAAATAATTTCCGTAACAAAGTATCAATGTCTTTGAGAGTGAAGTCATCTGTTTGCTGCCATCCAAGCACAAACGTGATTGACTCATATCGATCTTGAAGTGTTATTACTTTCTCATTTTCCAATACTCTGTGTTTAATCTTCTCACAGATCTCATCAACTGCTGATTTATAGGTTGTGATATGATGTCTGATATGTTCAATGTTAAAATGATCAACAATTGTCTCCAAGCAGGTAATATCACTTATGGTACACTTCTTTTTTATTAATGTAATAACATCATCAAATGATTCAGCTGTTGACAGGTGAGATTTTAATTCGTGGAAACGTTTTCCAAGAAACGTTTTGACTTCTTCAAGTGAAGGGATGCCCCCAGTAATAAGAGGTACAATAGTATGAGTAAGCTCTCCCAATTTGGCCTTTATTTGGTCAAAATAATTCTTATAACCAGCAGATAGACGAACTTTTATTTCGCCACCTAAAAAGTGATATATAAATATTACACTGTAAAGATGTAACAGCATCTCACCTAGCGTTTCTTTTGCTGCCATAACTACGGAGTAAGAAAGGGTGAGGCTCAATTAATCTGCGCATGCTCAGTAAACTTGGGTGGAGCTAACTTTCAGGATTTGTGGGCACAAATAAACATTCCTATTCTTCTCAAACAGTATTTATAAGGTGATGTATATATACGTAGAGAGAGAGAACTCAGCAGTTATATGGAGTTCAACAACATGTAACTTGTATGAAAGGACATTTTATACTTCATGTTTGTCTGGACAAACCAATACTAAAAATCATTGAACAAAACCAAGCTATATATACAATACAACAACCAATCAAAATACATCTATAGAGTCCATAGCAACAACCAATGAGTTAGCTGGAATAGAGTCCTTGACAAATCACAATTGGTTGAAGTGACCAAAGTTGTTTTGATCTTCTAAACAGAGATATCATCAGCAATCATGGCAGACACACATGAAGGCCTAAATTATTATTCACCCTCCAGTAAGCTAGTCAGATAGAGTGTCCCACTGTTAATATTAACCATGACATCACATCAATGGTTGCCAGAGGTAAGTCTGTACATTGAGAGTATCAAGAATGAGGGTAGTAGACTTCAAACTACTCCAGCTGCTCTAGCTAGGCTATGTAGTAAGTATTATATAACATTTCTTCATAGCTAAAGACATGAGATATTCTAGAACACCACATAGAACTGATGGAAATATGGCATAAGTAACCACGATATATTTCTGTAAGGACCATTCAAACAAGGAATGTTCCGAGAAAATTGTCATCCAGTTCAAGACAGTTCTATCTTGCTAAAAATCATTAAAATGAAACAAAATTTTTTGTAACCTAATGGTAGCTGTTGGCTTGAGATTAGGACATCAATCAAAAACAGACATAAGTTTTTTGAAATAGCTTTACTAATAAGTTTGACATAAGCATTCTCATAATCATCAAATCAACTGGCAATAACTTCATTGTCAGTGAAGTTACCGATATCCTTTAAAAGGACATAATTAAGATAGCTAATAAAATAGTATTTAAGCAAAAAATCATCAAAAATACTATTCATATCTCGAATTTCCTCGAGTTTTTGCAGATAATCTTTTATCTCTTCTTCTTCAATACAAATACTATGCATTAACTTTTCCCTAATAAGCCTTTTCACATCAACTAGTTTTTTAGACATAAGTACATGACTACTGACACTAATGAAGGCAAAGAGCTCCGAAGTATATCTGCTGTTACATCTAGATCCTCTGTGTTATCAATTTTCTTAAGTAAACGAATCAGTTTATCTACCAAACATGCAAACTATGTAAACAAGTAATGTACATTGATCATACTAACCATTATGAGGTATCCATAGCTGTTGAATATGAGATACAGGTTGAAGGGTGCAGCATACAGGTGCTAATAATTTTGAGAAAGACAATAAATTTAAACTAAATTATTTTAGACTATGTGTTTAACTATATCCACAACCATGACTTGTTTATCAACTTTTGTGTACAACAACTATAGCAATGAATACAATTGCACTAACTGCAAGATGCATATGAATTTAATTACCCTTTTACCATGAACAATTAGACAACCAACTTGACTCACATGCTTTAACAATCTATCCTCATAACATTCTTTCATTTTTCCTATTCTTGTCAACTCTCTCTTTGTCGAACATCAATGTGTCATTGTTATAGCAGCCTCATCAAAACTATTATAGAAAAATCAAATAGCATATAATGGAATATATTATGAGAAAGTTAGATAATTGCTTCAAAAATAGTTGTTTTGCGGGCTAAAATTTTGTGTTCTAACAATTCTTATTAATATTAACTATTATATAAGTCTGATTTAAGTTGGCAAAACCATTGCCAAAGTTTCCCACTATAGAGCATTGATTCTCTTTATTTTCTTAAACTCTCCTATCATACATACTCAATCTTTACCTGGTACAGAATATGAAGTTCCTTCCCCCATATGTCTAATCTTCCTTGAGATTTTGAGGCAAAGTAAAGAATATAGAGTTAATTATTATTGTAAACTCCAGGGAATACATACTTACCAACATTTTCAGATGCCAAAGCAAGTACATCAGTATTTGAAAGGTCATGCTGGATCTTTTTAGTGACTACTTGAATGCCTCGCATTTATTCAGTGTCAATTAAATTAGTTAGTTGTGGCTGTGTCTTAATAATGGACATGAGACTTCTCAACAAATGTAGACCTTTTTCTATGTCTGTCTTTGAACTATTATATGTACCACAATTATAGCATCTTGTGTAAGACAAGCACTACACAATTTATGTAGATGCTAGAGTTAATCTGTTGGTAGAATCTGACACAAGATCTGATAATTCAAAATTATATTTTGTAAGTACATTTTCCAGTGAAAGCTCCAGGCTTAAGAAATGTGAATCTGGGTATTTTGTTATATTTCATTCATTGAAAGTCTCATAGTAGTCTTGCATGGCCACTCACTCCCTCAAATTAAAGGTTTATTTTAGGAGGGGCTGACATAATATAAGCAACAATATATCTGTACTTTATGATACAGAAGTCAAAGGCAGACATCTATTTTAATTCCACGTTACTGTTTATTATACTATTCCCAAACTCCTAATTCCTTGTACTATATTCCTAAGAAATTAACATGTAGATAAGGCTTGGGAAAGGGAATTCTTTTATTCCATCAACTGTTTCAGTTTTTGAGCGCACCAAAATGGTTACAAAGGTAAGCTTTAGAATCAATACTGAACTACTGAAGCTAATGTGATCTGTCATCAATTGGGATATACTGGAGCATCAAGTTACTCTAGAGCTGGATTAGTGAGGTAGAAGTTATAATCATACTCATAAGTCAGGTTTTAAATATCTCACTGTTTAGTTATGGCACTGACACTTTGTATAACATAGATGGATGATCTCAACTGTGATAGTACCAACTACCTTACTATATTTCAGTGTTCTTTTGATACAAACATTGATAGTGGATGTACTAATACTAACTCTTATGATGCTACTGTGTACTGCTGTGAGTATAAATATTTACTGGATACTTATCTTTTTATGGTAGATACCACTAGAATCTGGAACAGTAGTCCATTCTATGGTATGATACGTCTTCAAGGAGGTAGTTATCCTAATCAAGGATGTGTAGAAGTCTATTGTAATGAACAGTGGGGGACAATATGTGATAATGGATTTAGTTCAACTGATGCTCATACTATTTGTAAACAACTGGGATATAACATTTTTTATAGTTATGATCAACTCAGTCTGTAAGTGTAAGAACTAGTAATTATACAGACATTAATTATTACATAAACATTTATAGTTTATAAGCAATTATATCAAGATTAAATAGGATATTGTATTACTATAATAGATCTGGTAATTCCAGTCAACCTATCTGGAGTACATACATGTCTAGTTCTTCCTCTGACACATGTTATGGCAATAGTAATTCCTGCCCTTCAACTTCAGTGACCAGTTGTTCCCATTCTGAAGATGTTACTGTGGAATGTAGTAAGTGATAGCATTATATGACTATTACTATAATTCATAATGAGTATGAAGAGCAGTGCTATTAACTCATTATGATAAATTTTATTAAAAAAATTACATTACTGAGTATATATAGTAATTATTATTAATGTGTTATAATATCCTTCTAGTTAAACCAGTCCATTTCTCTGATTATTAGAAACAACTCACTACTAGTCATAAATAGTTACAGAGACAATAATATCAATGATAGAGACTATATCATGATTACATGGAGAGGAGTCATTAATAGATACATCAGTATATCTACCAGTTAGTAGTTCACAAGGTAAGATATATTTTTTGTGTGTTCTTTTTGATGTTTTTTGAGATCTTTTCTAATCATTTTGTTGATGTGACAATGTCACCAACTTTATTAAAGAAATCCTAAGCAAGTTTTTGTGTTTACTAAAGGTTAGGGAAAAGATATTTTTTACTATACAGTTTGAATATAAATACAGGTGTGATAAGAAAAAAAATACTTAATACTGAAGGTAAAGCACTTTATATACAAAAAAGGTGAGATATTTACTGGTAGTATATGTATGCGAGAGAAAGAGAGAGAGAGAGAGAGAGAGAGAGAGAGAGAGAGAGAGAGAGAAAGAGAGATGTTGAAGTTTTTGAGTTATATAATCAATAATAAGAGTTGTTGATATAGTAGGTCAGAAAAGGATGTTGAAGTCAATGTAGCCAGAAAAGAAGTAATGATTATTGGTGTATGCATGAAAGAAATGACAGTAGCGAGAGAGACAGATGTGCTATGAGCTATTGAGAAAATAAAGTACGATAGATATTTGTAATAATGTTATTACATAATTTTCCTGAATCATAGCATTGTTTTTATTTTGACCACAACAATTGTCTGCATTGAGGTGTAGTCTTACAGCATTGAGGCCATAATTCTCTAGATAGAAATGGAGCATGCTGATTACTCTGTTTGCTCCTTTTTCAGTATCAAATGCCTCATCAATCAAAAGGTTGATTTGACAAGGAATAGCCTCATAACAAACACCAAATATTGCATACATTCATGGCGTCAAAAATAAATAGGCCCTGGTTGTAATGGATTGCTAGGATAATGAATCTACAAGCAATAATGTTTATTGATTAATAGTTACGGTCATGTTTATATACCTGTTGAGCATAGTCAAAACTATAATAAGCGTTTACATTTAACTCCATTATAGATCTTGAGAGTGGTGGAGTAAATGAGCCATCTACTGTAAAGAGATCTTTTATTACAGTGCTGGTCTCTTTAAGGACTGTTTGATAGTAATGTCTCTCTTTGCATACAAGGTCCACATGTAGTCTGGCCTTTTCTAAGACATTAAGGAAGCATGTAAGTTATCTGTTTGTAATATTATTACTCCTTACTTCTGACTGATTTGCCAGTGGTGTACTCATGCTTCTTACAATAGCAGAGCTAATTTTTTGACATTGCCAACAAAGATCTGTCATAGGTTTTGTGATGACGATATGTGGAAGATATCGTCTCCACATACTATAAAATGTTGTCTCGGAGGCAAGTCTAAATGTTGTTGTCCCATTTGCCCTGACGTATTCAGTATACACTACCCTTTTGGATGTGCTGAATGGTAAGAGTTGTATGTTGTATTGGTTATTACCTGGTATTCTACCAGGTAATAAAATTGCATAAACCTCAGAATAATTTTGTATAAATGCTATTATTCGTGTCACTTCCTCAGGAGTGAATGCATGATGTGTCTCTCTTCCAACGTTACCGTGTTTTCTAACAATAATAATTGCAATGGTATTTCTTTATTGAATAGTTTACCTTGTTCTGATTCCATCTTTTAGGTAAGATTGTTTTATGGCCTGTAATCTGTATTTACCAATGCCATGTAAAAACAGGAACGCTTTTCTACAAATCTGTAGAGTATAGTAATGTATTGTCATTATCATGTTCAGTTATACCTTGACTCCATTATGCATAAATTGTGTGTAGGAGTGATCTCTTTCTTTCGAGAGATGCGTCAAGGCTGATATACAGTTTCCAGCCCGTGTGGTAGCTAGAAGCTGACCCATTATTAGAAGGTCCATTTCCTGCTTTGATAGTTCTGCCATATCGTTTCTTATGGACCTGTAGTGTGACTCAGGAAACTGTTCCGAGCATTTACCTCTACACCCACACCCCTGATTAAAGAAGGTTTGGCATACAGTCTCCTCTTCAATGTCTGTAGGTCTCTGACTAACCCCTACATCTGTCTCACATCTATTTACTACAATTGCTGGTGTTATGGTTGGTTCTGCAATTGATAATTTAATTTTGTTTTCCTTGAATTAATAGTACCTTCGGATTGATGGTCAAAGTGATCTTCAAGCTCGTGTGTCATATCATCTACTTCTACTTCCATTTCAATATCATCCATTTCTAAATCTAATTCATTGTCATATTGATTACACTCTGTTGTTATTAATAACCATAATAAGTAGATTCATAGCAATTTCCTGTCTGCCTGTGTGAAATACTTACCTCGTGGTAATTCGTCATCACCTTCGAAAAAGTAGTCTTCAATAAGGCTAAGAAGGCCCTCATCGTTATTTTGTGGCATTCTGCCACTGTTTAGCAGCCGAGCGATCGCTTGTTCATTGGAAGTGGCCATTTTAAATTTTGTTTACAGATAATGGTTGCCATCACAACGTTTGCGTAAAAGACGCAACGCGCGCTCCGTACATTTTTAATAGGAGGAAACATTCGTCTCGTTTCTCAGTGCTCGCGAACAAAATTGGTTCAGATTTGATGTCAAATGAACGGTAAACCGTTTAACAATATTATATCAAAAAAGAAATTTCCATAAAATTTTTATTTTATTATGTTTTTGCGTATACTGAAAATGTACCGAATTCCCAAAAAGACTGATTTTCTCATATTGGGTCACATATATGCATGTATATGACCTTGTGTATTCACATATTACTACTATACTCTGTCCGAGTTGAGTTGAGTTGAGTTGAGCCCTTCATTAAAAAAAAGGTGTTGTATGCATGGAATGTAAGGTGAGGTATTTTCTCACCTACTTTATCAACTTAGCACTGAAGTACATTTTAATATTATTCATTACTTTTTCACGTGAATGTCATGCGAACAGACCACGTTTTTCCACGTGTTTGTGAAGATACAAGGGGAAGAGACTGAGGTTACAAACAAAGCAAAGGAGGTTGTTGCAAATGTCTATGACTATTTCGAGGAACTCCATAGGCGTCAACGTACTCAAGGACCTCTTAAAGAAACTGCTGATGCCACAGGAGTTTCACGTGCCAGCATCATTTGTTAAAAGGTTTTTTTTAGAACCACGGCGGCTTTATAGCTGCCTTAAATCGCAAAAGACAATATCTTATTATTTTAATAGTAATAATTATTATAATAGAACGTTTGTTCATGTAATTAGAACTGTAATTTTGAATTGCCACATGACACACAGCTGACTTCTCAAGGTGAAAAGTGTTATTCGAAGGTGTGGAATTTAAAGTATGACGAAGGTATGCCATTGAAAATGTATGGAGTTTATAGTTTGCTACTTTCTCGTAGCACTAGAGAGCCAAATTTTATATATAAATAGCGCATTTGCAAGCTGAATTGATTGGTGCAAGTTCCATGCGGATAGCACGTAAAACGGCAAAGTTATTTACATGTCTGGGTAGCTCAACTCAACTCGGACAGAGTATAGTTATAATATAGATTGTTAGTATAGGCAAAGTCTTTTTTATATTTACTAGTCAATGTTTTGTCTTACCAAACTTACCCACTATATAATAATAGATAGTGTCATTGTAATGAGTTCTCTTTATAATAGAGGTCATTATAACACTAGAATCACTGAAGATAACTCTACTATTATTAGTTTGTAGTTATACATGTAATATACATGTATACTAGTTGACAAATAATTACTACAGTTTAATGTTCTCTTATATTATTCTCCTTCAGATCAATCATCTCTCATATCATCATTGTCTCCATCCATCCACTCATCTTCTCTGAACTCTCTTAGTCTGTCACCTAAAGCTATAAATTAAGAGGGTAGACACACCCACTAATAATTTATTGATGTACCATCACAACAAAGGAAGACCAGATAATGAGACATTATTTGAAGATAAGGAGTTATAAAGAGGTCAGTTATTACAATTAGTGTTATGGCTAGTTCACAATATAACACAGAACCTACTACATCAATTTATAAACATGTAACACTTGACATAATACATCACAACACTTGGATAGACTAGAGTTCTACTCGTACATTGCTTATGTTGTATCCAACCGATGAGATAGCAGAAATCCAGAAATCATAGTCGGGTGTGGTCTTCCTAAACATTTTAATATAATGCATGGATAGATGTACAGTAGAAGTATATTTGTGTGGTCATGTAAGACTATAAAGTGCGTCCAGTCATATCTCTTACAATATTCCTGTTTGTTACCAGTTTCACTTATTCAAACTTTCTTATAAACATGTAATCCACATATTATGTATTATAAACACTCAACTAGAACACATAACATAATTAGTAACCACGCCCCACGAAAAAATGTATTTAACAGTTACATTATGTTATCCCATCATTGATCTTAGTACATATTCATATAGTGACTGTAGGTGTCCATATTACAATATCTTGTTTATCATATTATGTATATTATTATATATTCATAGTCACAGTGGGTGTTCATATATATTTATTACTAGTCACAAGATCTATGAATATTATGTTGAATGTTAATTACTTGTTTATAGTAAAATCACACTTGTCCTTCACTTTATAAATCATAAAAGTATGATTTCTGATACTGAACAATTTGTTTTTAAAATAAAATGAACAAGTAAATAAAAACATAAAATAAATATAGTAATAGATAATGTTAGTTTGGTACAATAAATACAAACAATATAAAAGAGACAACAGTTACATTATTGATTGTTTTCTGTTCTACAGTCTAGTGGGTCTCACAGAGTTGTGGCTGGACCTTCCTAGTAGTTCATCCTTATTTTTAATCAAAACCAACTGGTGTGACAACCATTGACAATAATAATTTTAAATTATGTTTTATTTTATGTTTAGAAACACATCCTAAGAAACTTCACCTTAAGCTTCAACAAGACCTTGCCCCCATTAAATACAAATAGAGACAGATCGGTGAAGGCTTAGAAATATCTCACAGTATAATACAATCTATAAATAGAAATCCTCAATATGATGACACTCTCAAGTTAACAAGATACTTCAGAGCTGGATTTATACCAACAAACCATCTAATATAATGTCAAATAATAAATATCACAAGTCTAATTTAGTATTTTATATGTCAGTATTTTACATAATATATTAGTGATCAATTTTCTCATTTTATATAAAGCTTTTGAGAAGAAAATTATTAGTGTCAGCTGTGAGATAGAAAGAGCTAGAGACACTGTAGTATTTGACAAAGTATCTTTTAATAACTATCACACTTATATATATTTTAAATCACAAAATCAGCTACTTAAATAGTACAACATACATTCCTCAGATATAACACAGTCTATTCACATAGCACATTTACACAACTAAGTTAACATATTTACAACAATGCTTTATAGTTATGCCACATCTCCCTTTTCTTGGTGGTCAATAATAACTGATTACATTGCCGAATCTTTCTGGAGGACGAATGACTGTCCCAGTTCTTGACCTTGTCATGATAGGCCTTGGTGATGGTTCTTCTAAAATGTCATCGTCTCCAGAGGTTGGTGCTTGATCAGTGTTGTTATCATGAGTTACTGAGTTCCTTAGCTTCAGGCCGGGTGATGAGTTCAGGTGACGACGATTCCTTCGAAGCAAACCTGATGGTGTCTTGATGATATAAGAGCGTGGTGTACCGTGTTGCTTCATAACTTGTTTGGGTATAGTGGTTGTCCCAGTATTAACCCACACTGGTAAGTCATTTGGTATTGGTGGTAATGGTTTTGCTTTGAATCAGCGGACATTTTCTTGTTGGTGTTTCTTCTTGAAAACTTCATTTAATCGGGAGAAATTCCCAATGCATGACCATTGAGGTTTTAACTGATCTATTGTCTGAGGGAGGATTGCTCTGAGTTTTTGACCCATATATAACTCAGCAGGACGTAATCCACACCATGACATGGGGTGCTTCTATAGACTAGTAGTGACATAAATGGGTCATCCGTCTTGTGTAATATATTCTTCAATGTCTGGAGTGTTCTTTCCGCTTGTCCATTGTTTTGTGAAAAGATTCGGCAAATTCCTTGGAGCTATATTGAGGTCCATTGTCGCTTCTTACACGCTCTGGTATGCCATGATGAGCATTACCTTTTTGAGGGCTAAAATTATCCCATGAGATGTAGTTGATGTTAGGCGGGTGATTTATGGGTATCTGGAAAAGTAATCAACTACTACCAAATAAATGCTGTTCTTAAAAGTGAATAAGTCAGTCCCAACGTCCTGCCATGGGTATTCTGGTAGTTTGGTAGGGATTAGTGGTTCATGCATTAATGTGAATCGATTTCAACATTCTCGGCAACTTTTCACTAGTTCAACAATTTCTTTGGAAAGTCATGGCCACCATACTGCCATCCTGGCTCTTGCTCAACATCTTTCAATTCCTTGATGTCCCTGGTGGATTTTGTTTAATGTTTCTTTCCGGAGACTTTTTGGAACTACTATACGAGCATTATACAGAAGTAACCCATCACCAATTGTGAAGTGGGCTTGATGTTCCTGATATTGTTGCATTTCCATGTCCAATTGAGATTTTCGAGGCCACCCCTGCCGGCAATACTTGATAACAGTTTGGCAAATTTGATCAACCCTTTGTGCCTTTCTGTAGTGATGAAGTCGTTGCTTACTGGCAGGTAATTCAGAAGTCACTACTTCCATCAATGACTCAGTTCTGTCTTGTGAATTCTTGTCTGTTTCTTCCCTCAGTGGTGCTCTTGAAAGGGTGTCCGCAGTGTATAAGAGTTTGCCTGGCATATGTTGAATTGCATAGTTGAAGCGAGTAAGTCATAGTCTGAACCTAAGTATCCTGGGAGGAAGATTGTCTAATTGATTCGTTCCCAGTAATGAAATCAATGGTTTGTGATCTGTTTCAATCAGAAATTGCGTGCCTAAGAGATATGTCAAAAAACTTTCACATGCCCAGGTGATGGCCAGTGCCTCCTTCTCCACTTGGACATATCTTTTTCAGTTTCAGATAGTGACCATGAGGCATAAGCAACCGGTCTCCACGATTGTTGATGTTTCTGCAGTAGAACTGCTCCTACCCCATACGAAGAAGAATCTGCAGCGACTTTTGTTTCTGCTTTCATGTTGTATGGTAATAGTGTCGTGAGCTTTGATAGTTCTTCCTTAATTTGGAAAAATGCTACGTTCTGTGACGACTCCCATCTCAAGAGGTTTCTTTTTTCTAGAAGTTCTCTCAGTTGGTGGGTGAGTTCAGTTAATCGAGGTGTAAATTTTTCTAATTGATTAACCATGCCTAGGAATCTTTTCGACTCTGTGACATTCTTTGGAGGCTTCATGTTGCTAATTGCATCAGTTTTCTGAGGGTCTGGGTGTACTTCGTGTTTGTCTACCACATGACCTAGAAAAGTCAAACTACTTTTACTAAACTCACATTTTTCAAGATTGAGTGTGACTCCTGACTTCTGAATCCGCTTGAGCAGTGCTTCTAGATGGATATCATGTTCCTTCTGTGTTTTGGCGTACACCAGGATGTCATCAATAAGGCATAATGTTCCTTCTAGTCCTGCCAGGACTTTGACATCTGCTTCTGGAAGTGTTCCAGAGCACTTGTAATCCCAAAAGTAATTTGTTAAAACAATATCTGCCCATTGGTGTTATAAAGGTGGTTAATAGTCTTGACTCCTTTTCCAACAGTATCTGCCAGAACCCACTGTTAGCATCTAGTTTACTAAAAATAGTGGCACCTCATAATTGAGCTAGAAGATCGTCGATTTTTGGAAGTGGGTGAACTTCCCTGAGGACGTTTTCATTCAGCGGTTGTAAGTCAACACATATACGGATTAAGCCATTTTTTTGGGGTACTGCAGCCATGCCAGCACACCATGGTGTTGGTTTGTCCACTTTTGATATAACTCCCAGAGACTCCATGCATTCTAATTCTTTTTGGAATTTACTTCAATATTGTAGCGGGACTTGTCTTGGAGTGAACAAAGCATGTGATTTGGCATCAGCTTTTAATTTGATGGAGTACTCCTCTCCAAATGATCCCAATCCAGTAAACACAGATGGACATTTCTGGATTAGTTGGGTCTTTTGGTCAATAACGGCATCAGTTCTTGCAGCTAACTTGAGTGCCATGATTGTTGGTAACCCCAATAAATTGGTCTTCAACCCTTGGACGACAAAAATGAGTTGCTCACATTGTTTCTCTCCATATTTGACTTTTCCAATAAATTAACCAATGGTTTTGAGTGTGTGATGTGACAGTCCATACAAGATCTTAGATGTTGGTTGTAGGTTCACCTTTCCTAGTCCTTGATAATCCTTTTATGATATCGCTGTCACCTCTGCTCCAGTGTCTATCTTGAACTGCAGCTTGGTGCCGTTGACCTCTACTCTGGCCTTCCAATATTCATTGGCATCTGATGTAAGCGTGTCCAAAAATACCGTGTCTAATTTCATTTCATTGACTTTGCAGCTAAGAGAGAGAGAGACCAACAGATTGAGAAGTTAAAACAGAGCTTTAAAGGTAACTGGTATTAGTCAATTCTAATTCCATTGTTATTACCAGATCTAGCATTCATACCAAAGACTCGTAAACCAGTAACTGATCAAGTACTTGAGGAAACACAAACAAAATTCATCCAAGAAGAGTCCACACCTGTTACTACAAGTAATAATATAATATTTTTAAAAATATCTATGTCTTAATTGTGACTACTAGAGTCTACACCAATATTAGTGTAAAAATCAGTTAAAAGGTTTAGCTGATAATAAATATTAATATTTGTCATTTAGATTTTGGTCTCTATGTTGTTTTGTTATTACAACTCCTTACTGTTCTATATTAATTTTGTTATTACTTTTGCCATTTTGTTAGAATAAATGTGATTTTTCAAAATATAAACATACTAGGGGGACTATCTACATGTACAAGATCATTTGTTCATTTGGTTTACATTGTACACAACCATAATGTCTACTTCACTTTGTATATAAACTATCATTAATCATAGTAGACATATAATTAATATGACCACTGACATTAACTATCATATATGTATAATAATTTAATATGGAGTACCACAAGTTATAATACAAAAACAGATTTAAAAAAAAATTATTCAGGATTAGTAACATTTTGGAGACTATACAGTGGTTGCTTTTTGAAATTGAGAACATGTCTGACACTGAGAATGTGTCCAACACTGAGTACTAGAGGCTAGATTATTATACCAATAAATTATATAAAAGATAACAGACAAACTGATCTATTTGGAACTTGACAGTGGTTGCCTTTTGACATTAAGAACATGTCTGAGAGTGAGTACTAAAGGCTAGATTATTATACTAATATATAGTATAAAATATAACAGACAAAATGACATATTGGAGACTTGTCTGTAGTTTCCTTTTTAGACTGAGAATGTGTCCTAGACTAAGTACTAGAGGCTAGGTTATTATACCAATAATAATATAAATGATAATAGACAAGCTGACCAATTGGAGACTTGTCTGTAGATGCTTTTGAGACAGAGAACGTGTCCGAAACTGAGTACTAGAGGCTAGATTATTATACTAATGATTAATATAAAAGATAACAGACAAACTGACCTATAGGAGACTTCATTGTAGTTGCCTTTTGAGACTAACAACATGTCCGAGACTGAGTGTTGGAGGCTAGAGTATTATACCAATGATTAGTATAAAAGAAAACAAACAAATTGACCTATTGTAGAGTTGACTGTGGTTGCCTTTTGAGATTGAGAACATGTCCGAGACTAAGTACTAGAAACTAGGTTAATTATACCAATTAATAATATAAATGATAATACACAAACTGACCTATTGGAGACTTGTCTGTAGTTACTTTTGAGACAAAAATGTGTCTAAGACTGAGTACTAGAAGCTAGATTATTATACCAATAAATAATATAAAAGATAACAGACAAACTGACCTATTGGAAAATTGACTGTGGTTGGCTTTTGAGACTGAGAATGTTTTTGGGCAGGAACTGACAGAATATGGGTAAGAATTGGGGTGGACTTTTGGTTAAAAATGAACAAATTCTATTTGTATCTATCTGTGTGGATAGTTCTGGATAGTAGTTGATGGAAAAAAATCATGAATGGAATTATGGATCAGAAATTTGATGAGAAATTTTGATTTCCTATCATTTTTTAAAATTGTTTACAAAATTTTACAAAATTGTTAATTTGATAGTTAAATGGATGTGAATGCTTGTCTGAGGACTCATTATTTGTGATGAAGGTTCCATTAGTTGTGATGAAGACTGGTCTTAGGACAGGTACTAGTAGGTGCACTTGGTAGCTAGTAAATTTTTCAATAATTTTATTAATGGACTCAAATTGATGAGGTGTAAAATCATCATGAAATATTGAAAATCAAATTAACACATGATGACATCATTATAATCATTCATTATTCATATTCAATCAGGTCTTCTTGGTATGTCAAGTCTAGTGAGTCCCACCCATATACGTATTTTATGAGATGAAAACAATTGTTGTAATTTTCACAGAAGCAGTTTATGTTTTCTATTAAATCTTCATGATGATTCAAGTAACATGTGTAATAACATATTCTTTCTTCTCCACAGTTTATTTCTTTGCATTCATCACAATAGTAACAATCACATTCAAATTCATCAATGTTCATGTTTAAATAGATTATATTTCATTTTCAAGTTCTTTTATTATCTTTTTGATTCTCCTTTTATTTTCAGTTTGATAAATTTGTTCTCCTCTATGTTCACTTAGAGGATTAATTTCATATGAAAACAATTCTCTGTATATTTGTTTGTATTTATCATAGTTGTATTTTTTTTCAAGATGTTGTATAACATTTATGTTTCCAGTATATTCTCTAAATAATTTTATCAACATTTTGTATTGTTTTTCTTTTGTTGGTTCATATATTTTCCTTTCATCAATATAGCTTTTTAGAGGTATGTTTCTTTCAGACAGTGTTTCATATTCTTCAAACATGGGTTGCAATTTTTCAAATGTGATATCCTAACTCTCTTTTAGCATGATTAATTATGAGTTTTTTGATTTGATCTTTTGCCTTTATAAGATGTGGTGATGAAAGTTGAACTTTTTTGGTTTTTGAGAGAATGAATTATGATGAAGAATTGATTGCAATTGTTGAAAATGTTCCTAAAGGATGGAATAGAGAGGAATGGAAAACTGCATTGGATACTGATCCCTGAGAGAATAATGCAACTCTCTATGAAGCTTTGTGTAAACATGAAAATGGATTTTTTATTGAATGATTGAAATATTGCATTGATTTACATAATCAAGTGTATGATTATAAATTTGAAGATTTGAACTGAATTTTTAAAAAATGATTTTAGGAGTTGTCAAGTGGGATGAACAAAAGTTTTGTATGATGAATACATGGAAGAATATGAGTTTGATGATCCTGAAACTACAGCAATATTGATACATATGGCTAAACCAATATTGGATAAGAATTTTTTTGAAACCGGAAGATTGGTATTGGAACTTAAAAATGTTGATTTTTCAAATGATTTGTTGCATTGTTTCAATTTGGATGGATGTTAATAATTGATATTTTTTATCCTACCATTTCTTTGTTGATGTAAAAATAGTTTTGGTAGGTTTGAATTTCTCTTGGAAATGTGTTTTGGAATTTTGAGAGGTAGAATTTTTTCTTCACTTGCTGTGTTCCACGTCAGAAGTTGTGGCCAAAGCTTTCTTTCTATCACGTTCCAATCAGAGTAATGATAGAATGTAGCAACTGTTAAAGAAGGATGGTCATTTGACATTTTTTAATAATGATTAAAATTAATTTATTTCGTATACAAATACTTGAGGTGGATTGTTTTTTTGAAAATCTTTTTGATGTATTATTATTTTACATAGATTGTTTCTTTTTCTTATTTGGATATTTGAGATTGAATAAGTGTTCTCTCCAGTCAACCACAGGTCTACATTTTCTTTGAAATATTTTTGAATTTGATGATGTTTGAGTAGTTCTTTCAGAGGCATGATTATTCTTGTTTGCTTTTTTGTTCATTATGTATTTCATTGGCTATGGGTTGAATTTGATTGAAGAATGGTAAAACTTTTTCAGGATTGTCTTTTGCTATCATTCCCAAACCCCACATGAATTCTTTAGTAAGTTGAGAATTTAGTTTTGCAACCCACTCCTCCATTGTCCATCCTTCCGGTACCTTATTCTGTGTTTTTCTCAAGCTTTCTTTGATTTTTTTTCACTATTATCCATGATTCTGGTTTGATGCATGATGACTTGAATAAATGGTTTTCATGTTATTTTTGATAGAGGTGGTGGTGGTAATTCACAGAGAGAAAAGAGATCATAATCTTGTATCTACAACAATCTTTCCATTTCTACCAAGTTTGGTGCAAATAATGAAACAATTTTTGGGAATAAAGAACGGTGATTTATCATTACTCACTGTGTTTGTTTAAAATTTGAAAACATCAGTGCAAACATAGTCAGGATATTGCTATTCCATATAAACTTTCAATTCTTTTTAACAATTTTATTAATTCTATTCAGTTCACTTCTGTTCATATTTGATTTTTAATAAAAGAGTAAACAGTCTAATATTTATTAATAAATGTAAAACAAAATGCAAAAATTATTCTAGTTCTTTCAGTTCTTCTTCCAACTGTTGAATGATTGTGTTGATGGATTTGATTTTATCCTTGTGTTTATCTTTAATGTTTTTCTTTTGGGATTTGATTTTTTCAGCAAATTTTGCATGTATGATGTTGTTGCTAGATGTGATTTCACAAATGTATTCTTCTTGTATAAATTTTACAGCTAAATTAATTTCAGCTTCTTCTTTTTCTTCTTCTTCTTTCTTGAACAGAATGTATTTTTCAATTTCTTGATTCAGCTTCTTTCTTTGTTCTTTAGAGTTAGGAATGGGAGAAGGTGATTTTTCTATTGGGATTTGAACAAACAGAGGAGTAGATTCTTTTTGAAAATCCAACAAAGAGTTGATTTTTTTTTCAAAATATCTTGCAAGCAGTTTCGCAAAGTGTTCTTCTTCAGGAGTACATTCATCATCTTCATTGGAGTAGTATTCCAATCTTTTCTTAGTAATTTGGATTTGTTGTTCTAAATCTACAGCTCTTTCAATAGAAGATTGGTATTTTTTCAATCTTGCTTTCAGGTCTTTCTTGTTTTTGATTTTAGGCATTTTTTGCTTCCAAAGTAGGAATGAAGAGTTGAAATTGATTTCAGGTTTTTTTTTATTTTCAACCCTTATTATAAGTGTAACATGTTTTTTCCTGTAAGTTAAGAAAATAATTTGACAGTGAACAACACTTGGTTTGAGTGTAACATTTATTTCCTTTAAGTTTGATAAGTGTAATATCTTTTTTCCTGTAATAAAAATATAAATTTAACAGCCATTTCACCAACAATCACAGCTAAATAAAAAAAATTTGGGATTTCTCTTAAAAATGGCCTACACAAATGTTATTGTAAAAAAGTAGAATTATGTGAAACTTTTCAAGTTTGTTGTAATCAATTTGAACGTCATTGTCTGTAGTGCTATCCTGTTCATTCTGTTGTTTGTCTCCCTCTCAAAAGAAGATTGCAGTTTCAATAAAGATGTTCAAAAAGGAAACAGCACAGTCTGTTCAGATATAATGAATGAGAAATTGAAAAGTGTCTATACTTCTCAAGATTTGAATAATTTTAATGATTTTTTCAGTCAATTCAAGTTCAAGAAATTTACTAGTGATGAAAAGATGTATGAACTTATTATGTTTGGGATAATGCTTCATATTTTAATTTTAAATCAAACTTATATAAATTATAAACACATTGTATTAAATTTTCATAAAATTGGATTAAATTTTAATCAAACTGTAATAAATTTTAATTTAATTCAATTTGTTTTATGCAACCAAGGAATGCTGTTGCTTACAATTATCTTAAAAATCAGAATGTTTAATTATTTTGTTTACTATTTTTGGATTTTGGTTTGAGTTGTTTATAATTAGTTTTAGTTTAATCAAATAAAAATTTGACTTAAAAATGAGAATCCGTTTCCAGTTGAACCAAATCCACCCTGTCCTCTTGTGGTTTCTTCCAGTTCTTTTACTGCATACATTTCTGGAGTTGAATGTTGTTCTAGAATCAATTGTGTTATTCTTTCTCCTTTGTGAATGTGAAAATCATCATCAGACAAGTTGAAGAGAATGATTCCAATATAGCCTCTGTTATCTGGATCTACGACACCACCACCAACACTTATTTTGTATTTCAAACCACTCCTTGGTGCAATTCTTCCATAACAGTTTGTTGTAATACCTACAGATAAATCTGTGTTTATCAGTTTGTGTTCTTTTGCAGGTATTATCACATTGTAAGAAGAATAGAGATCATAACCAGGTGAACCATCATTTCTTCTTTTTGGAAGGTAAGCTAAATCACTCAATTTTCACTCTCAGAAATTGTTTGTAATAGTCTACATCATGATGTATTATATATATAGAAAGATAAGACTAGTACTCCAAACTATTTTAATTTCTGACAATTTCTCATACATAGAAGTGGAGGTTAATGACTGGGCTAGTAGGCATCAAGCTACTCCAGCTACTTTTGGTGAAGTAGTAGTATGTATGTGCAGAAATCATTTATTAGGTAAAGGATGTTGACATGATTCTTACTTTGACATGATCCTTTAGATCATCAAGAATCAGATCAAAATATTACGTACTGGTAACTCCTGTGTGTTTGTCTCTTACAATCTGTTAAACATCTTCAGAAATAACTTCTTCTTCAAACAATCTCCTTGCTAGAGTGATGGGTTAAATACCTGATTCAACAATATCACTGGTATATTTAAGTAAAGCTTGTCTATCTACATCAGAGTTCAGAGACCATCTTTAGTGTATAGAGATAAAACACAGAACTGTCCTGTTATTACTATATCAGAAAGAGATCACCTATAATGTGATGATTAGTTAGTGTTTATAATTACACTTCTAGATAGTCAAATGGGTTGCTGCTAGCTAACTCAGAGATCGGTTCTATTGTATGCATAGTACTTGTCTGAAGAATGCCAAACAATACAAAGAACTATAGAAGCAAAAGTTTGGATTCACTGAGTAATCCCTGCACAAGTACATTTTAGCACTGCTAGAAGAATTGCTTCTCTGTACACATCCTTACTTTGTTTCTGTTGCTGTGACATTTTTTTAAAATTGCTGTATATACAGTCCAGCAAAAACAAAATGCAATGTGAAATTAATATTACACCCTAGACCTTAAACCTTGGAACCTAACTGTATTGATTTTGTATTAAAGAATGGCTTTTTTGCTGGGACTCTAGCATAGCATTTTTAAAAATGAATTTATCATACTAATTTTCATTATTGTTCTTGACTAATAGTTATTCCTTTTAGCACTGACATGATAATCACATGTAATGATATTAAAAATTTAACAGTATTAACTTTATTGTAATACCAGGAAATATTGAAGTTATTAGAAGAACATAACAGACAGATCCAAGTAGCAATGGGATATCTACAAACAATTAACTGCAATGTTTACATAATGTGTTATAATGCTATTAATTTTAATAAATTTATTTTGCTAATGAAATGTTATTAAGGATAATTAGATGAAATGTCGCTCAACTGCAGACTGATATACACTGTGAACAAGTTGAGTTATGAGGATCTTGTTCTCAAGACAATAATCAATTTTATTAATGCCTTATAATGTTATTAGACAGAATATGTATCAATGAATAAACCTTCATAATGTTCAAGTAAATCTGATAGGGTACTATGTAGACTTTTAACTGTTGAAGAGTGCTTTTGTACCAAAATGAGATTTTAATAGTGTTTGTCATCTAATTTTTTTATTCATACTTACTTCACAGATGTAAATCTGAGAGATGTGTGTATTAAGGTTGCATAATACTGTCATATCTATTACATGTATACATACCTAATTGAGTATGAAGTGAAGTATAAGATGATGCTTTCAATAGACTATCTGTTTCTGAACATTCTGGTCTCTCAACTTTATTATTTAAAAACTAAATGCTGTGAACGGTTGTGTAAATGCTCCTGTGAGATTTGATGAACTTGAGAGGGCAGTTTGTCAGTTTAAGTAAATATGACAATAATATTTTTGATTGGGTTTTGCTTTTCAAAATAATACATGAAAATGTGAAGTGTCTTTCAAAACGTGAATACAAATACCATAAGATGACTTGACAAGCTCACAGAATAGTTCACAAGAAAGTTGTTTCAAAAAAGCACGGTGGGATGGTTGTTTAATGATTGCAAATTTTAATCATAAGACATATCTTACTAGTAATAACAAACCAATTAACTGAAAAGATGAACTGAGTAATGTTATTGCTTCAACTGAAGAGTCCTTTTACATTATTAATTTGTAGTACTTTTATTCATTATTAATATCTAGTAATTATTTGTTTTAAAATCAAAAGAATGTGCACGTGATAGTCACGCGGCTATTGTGTGGGTGTGAATAGGCGCCAAAAAACCACTGATCCATCATTTTACTTTTTCTCCCTCTGACGAACTGGACAGATAAAACATTGCTCACAAAAAGAAACCTAAGTCTACCGTCAAGTCATATTGATTAATATTACAGGTAAGAAACTAAGCTCCACAAAGTGACTAGTTAATTTACTTGAATGGTTAGGTTTCAATATCATTTAAATCACTGTTCACATTGACTGCCAAGATGTTTTAATGATTTCACCTAAATTATCGTTTCTTATTTGAAAATTATATTTTGTTAGTTTAGAAGATATATAATTGGTAGTCACTGCCAGTACTTGAAGTCATGTTTTTACTGTATATTGTAAATACTTAGCTCAATAATTTAGGGGTATGGGTCCGTTTTACATGCAACAAATAATGGAGTTCCTGCCAATGAACTAATAGACACTACTTTATGTTAATTTAAATGTTTTGACAAAGTAGCTATTAGTTCACTGGCACCAAAAATTTAAATGTAAATGATACCTTCATAAGTTTAACAAATGTTAGCATATGTACATGTATGTTGAATTTGATGCATCAGAACCCAACAACTGTCAACATTTTTTGTTATGCTTAAAGGCTGGTTCACATAATGACGCAAAGCCTTACGCCACGTCGTGTTGTGTACGTACATCAATTTATGAACAGTGCATGCACAACACACAAGTACAGAAGCCGCAGACAGACATTCCAATTCCTATTTCCTATATCGACCACACACCATCACTCTTATAAAATTCTAATCAATGACCAGTTAGTGAGTTCAATTATTCCTAATTCAATTTTTGGCATGTGGACCATTTTTAGGCTTTCTAGTTACTTAATAAAACACGGAGTACAAATACCATTTAGAATCTAGTGTTAGTGAGATGTTTCCAGTTGGTTTTGGTTTCTGATTTTGGTTATATATTGGAATTGAAACCCATCAACTGCCTCTTTAATTAGAATACAAAGTGCATTTAATTGGAATATAAGGTACACGGAAGAAATTGAAAATAGGAATAGGAATGTCCATCTGCAGCTTCCATACACAAATGTGATGTGTTGTAATGCAAGGATAAAATCAATTTCTGTCTTGACATTCCAAGCAGTGCTTTCAGCCAATCATATTTCAATAACCACGTGCATATTCTTTAAACCAGCATTTAGAACCAGTTTGTGAGTTGAGAAAGGATGTTTGATCAGTTCTGTATTTCTGCTAACTCTCTAAACATACAACTTAGCAATAGTCCAACCTTAAAAGCCCCAGCAATACATACCATTAAAATTATTTTATGACGATTTTTAAAAGAACAATCTTGTTACTTTTCTGTTTTTACAGCAACCATGTCAACAATGGAGTCATATTTAATAACTGAACTTTGTACTGCTTGTACTAGAGGTGATCTGGATAATGTCAAGAGACTTATTGAACTAGAAGCTTTTCCTTTGATATGTGATGATCAAGGAAACACTTTATTTCACCTGTGCTGTAGTTCTGTTCAATGTGGGTTAGAGGTTTTAGAGTTCCTTATTAGTGCCTCTGGTACTGTAGATTATAGTGCTTTAGTTAATAACAAAGGCTCAACTTTGCTTCATTTAGCATGTGACAGTGGTAAATTTAAGTTTGTTAGATTCCTGTTCTCTCAACATCAGGATAGTTTTGTGTTACATCATGATGTAGATGGACACAGCCCTCTTTATTATGCTTGTAAGAATCAACATTCAGACATTGCTTTGTTTATATGTAGCCAAAATGTTTCATTGTCTCCTGATGATATCTATCAGTGTGCTAAGATCTCAACTTGGGAAATAATGATACCTTTGCTTAAGAAAATATCTTTTAAAGATTTTATGGACAGAGTAATTCAAGAGGATTGTACGACGTTAGCCAAGCTTGTAACTAAAGATAATACTGTTCAATGGCTGGATACTACAACTGTGTTTCCTTTACACTACTTTTCCCAATTGGGAGACACGCACATCATTACTTACCTCATTTCTAAGCTTGGATATGATAAAGAAGCTCAAGACAATCAAGGTAGGAGACCTTTACATGTTGCATGTTGTGTAGATATAGTTAAGTACTTAGTTGAAAAAGCAGGATGTGACATTAATGGTAAAGGACCTGATGATTACACACCTCTACATATAGCTTGTAAGAGAAATCAATTAGAAGTTGTCAAATTTCTCACATCTAAGGCTGAATGTGATCGAGAAGCCTGTACCAAATATGGTGATAGACCTCTTCATTTAGCTTGTATTTTTTCTAGCAGTGTTGAGCTAGTATGTCATCTTATCAAAGAGGCAGGATGTACTATTAATGCGAAAGGATTCGATGATTATACATGTCTGCATATAGTTTGTGAGAAAAGCGAATTGAATATTGTGAAATTTTTGACGTCTGAGCAAAAATGTGATCTTGAAGCTGAAAACAAGTATGGTAACAGACCTTTGTATATAGCATGTGCTTATTCTAACAATGTAGACTTGGTGAGACATTTGGTTGAAGTAGCAGGTTGTGATATTAGCGCTAATACACAAAATGGTTATACATTACTGCATTTAGCTTGTGCGCACAATCAATTGGAAATTGCCAAATTTCTTATATCTAAGTACAATCATGAATTAGTTGACAGCCATGGTAATCGACCATTACACATAGCCTGTAATATTTCTCACTCTGTTGAACTAGTGACGTATTTAGTCGAAGAAGTACATTGTGACATTAATGCTAAGGGACAAAATGATTGTACAGCTCTCCACATAGCTTGTAAGTGGAATGATTTACTAATTGTGAAGTTTCTCACATGTAAGCCAGATTGTGATCGAGAAATTGAAGACAAATATGGTCGAAAGCCACTGTACATGGCATGTACACAATCTAACAATATAGATCTTGTAAAGTATTTAGTTGATGAAGCAGGTTGTAACATTAATGCTAAGGGGCTCAATGGTTACATAGCTCTACATGCAGCATGTTACTGTAAAAATTTAAAGATTGTCAAATTTTTAACATTAAAACCATGTTGTCATAAAGAGCTTGAAGACAAATGTGGTAAACGGCCTTTGTATATAGCTTGTGAAAGTTCTGGGAATCTGGAACTGGTTAGATATCTGGTGGAAGTAGCAGGTTGTAATATTAATTCGAAGGGACCTAATGACTATACACCTCTACATATAGCTTGTGAGAAAAATCGATTGGATGTTGTCAAATTTCTAACATCTAAGCCAGCGTGCAATTGTGAAGTTGAAGACAAGCGTAATAATCGGCCACTTAATGTAGCTTGTGAATTTTCTGGCAATATTGACATGGTGAAACACTTGATTGAAAAAGCAGGATGTGATGTTACTTCCAAAGGAAGAAATGATTACACATCTTTGCATATAGCTTGTCAGACAGGTCAATTTGAAATCGTTGAGTTTCTGATATCTAAGACCAAGTGTCACAAAGAAGCTTAAGGCAGGAATTGTGATCGACCTCTTCACTTAGCATGTGAATTTTCTGGTAATGTGCGTCTAATAAGTTATCTTGTTAAAATAGCACACTGTGATGTAAATGCTATAAGACTGAATGGTTACACACCTCTGCATATAGCTTGTGAAAAAAATCAATTGGATATTGTCAAAATATTAGTGTCAATACCTGGATGCAATTTAGAGGCAAAGGACAGCTATGGCAACCGACCATTACATGTTGCTTGTACATTTTCACACAGTCTAAACCTTGTGAAGTATTTAGTTGAAGAAATGGGTTGTGATGTTAGTGCAAAGTTAATGCTATACACCTTTGGAAATTGCCTGTAATGAAAATAAAATAGATTTAGTTGAATATCTTACAGCTCAGCCTGAGTGCTTTCCTGTTGAATCCTTGATTTTTGATGGTAAATTGCAGAGACTCCTTCATCATCACAACAAGTATCAACAAGCATTAAAAAGCACTGGAGTGGTATACTTACAAGTTGTTAAATTTGTCCTAACAGGACCACCTGGTGCTGGTAAGAGTACCTTGAAAAAAAAGCTACTGAACGAGTCCCTTGTAGAACCCTCTGTTAGTACTGGTGTAGTTGATTCAGCAATACAAATTGAGACATTTCGTAAGCTACAACAAGATGGTGCTATAGTCCATGGACAAACAAATGTGTGGAGAAGACAAACCTCGGAGCAAGAAGCTGCTTTCATATTAGAAAGACTCTCCAACATTAGCAGTTCATCACAAAACAATCTTAGTCGTAGCAGTAGTTGTAACAGTCTATCACAAGACATTTTTGCTAAGAGAAAAGCTACAAAAGATTCTTGTGATGTTTATCTAAATGAATCTGTTGAAAATAAAGAGATTGAAAGTAACAGCAACCCAATAGTATTAAGCAAAGAAATTGTGAGAGAACAAAGTAACTATAATCAAAATTTGGATATTGAGGATTGTGATAATGAAAGTGGGGACAGTGGTGTTACTGACGTTGTTAGTCAAGGTTCTGTGGTTAGTAAAATCAATCAAAACAAGGTGAAAGCTGTCCGTACCTTATCAAATGTTTCTCAAAATGTTGTCAAGAGAGCTGAGTATCAAGAAAAATTCCATAAAAATACTGAATCTAACCATAGTCTTCTGCACATTATTGACACTGGCGGACAGCCTGAGTTCCATGAGATCCTACCAGCACTCATTACTGGTCCAGCAATAAACTTACTTGTATTCAAATTAACTGAGAATTTAACAAGTCGTTATAATGTCATTCACCGTTTGCTGAATGATCAATCACAACCTTATGAAACATCCCTTACACATGAAGAAGTTATCTTTCGCTCACTAGCCAGTATAGCTTGTTTAAGGCAAAACACAATTGGATGGAAAATTGATCACAATGAAACACCATTTTATGACAACTCAGAACCTTCTGCATTCTTAATTGCTACTCATAGAGACTGTGTTGACAACAAAAAAGTCGATGAAGTGAATGAGCAATTAAAGCAAAAAATAAAAAACAGTGATGACTTTTTTCACAAGAATTTGGTCCAGTTTTCAACTGAACATGATGTCATTTTTGCTCTAGATACTGTCAAAGACCAAACTCAAATTGAGCATTTAAAAACTACTCTTCGACATGTAATCTCTAGTAAATTTCATGAGTTGCCTATTCCTGTATCTTGGTGTGCATTAAAGTATGAGTTACAGAAGAAGAAACAGTCTATATACAAACTAGATACCTGTTATAAACTAGCTAAAGATTGTGGTATATCAGACAGAGACGATTTCAAGTCAGCATTGTGGTATTTACATCACAGAGTGGGCAGTATAATGCACTACCCAGAGGTTGAAGGACTACAAAACATTGTTATTACTGGCCTTCAAGAAGTGTTTGATCGCATAACACATCTTATCACATCTAGCTTTACTTTCAAAGCAACAGGAAATGCCTCCATCGCATGTATATTTAGTACTACAGATAGGTTCAGTGAGTCACATTTAAAAACCCTTTCCAGATGGAAAGAAGATCCTTTGACTCCACAAAGAATTGTTTCCTTACTGAAGCATTTTTATATTGTAGCTGGTCCCATAATTTCAAATATTACTGGAGAAAGTGATAAATATTACTTCATGCCTTGTGCTCTTAAGCCTACATCAGTTGAAGAAGAGCACAGAGACCAGTCAAAATCTCCTGCACCTTTGTTGATTTACTTTGAGTGTGGCTATAATCCTGTAGGTGTGTTCTGTTGTCTAGTAGTTTATTTGTTAAGTTCCACATTACAGTCAGGACTGGAATGGACATTAGAGGAACCACCTCACTATCGCAACAAGATCACCTTTTCAGTTGGTCAGTGCTTTGATCACATCACCCTTATTGCTCGTGCTACTTACCTAGAGGTTTGGATAGATCGTACTTCTGGTATTACTGGAGCTATACCACTTGAATAATTTTGCCCAACTATTTACAACACTCTCAACAATGGCATAAAGACAGTGACTGAGTCTTTGCGTTATACATATAGGTCCAACCATTTCTTTGGATTTCCTTGTATCATTTGTCAGTCACCACATCCACATCCTGCAATATGTAAATATGATAATCCTGTAGCTGCTAAATGTGTCAATGGAAGATCAGTGATGCCTTTGGAAGAAAGACATAAAATATGGTTTGATAAGGTAAAGCTATTGTCTCAGTTGTGCATTAGCAATAACTGATATTTTCTCTGTAAAGATTTCCAAGTATGTAACTAATGTCCAAGCTCATTCAAATTTATTGTCGTCCATGTCAGGTACCATACATAATGATTACTAGGTAGTGGCATTGTGCAAAGATGTATATTATATTAAAGCCATTTGTGTGAAGGACTACTACCAAATAATTTAGTATAATTCAAATGATACAACATTGTCTATGTCTAGTTATTTTGTTGTCTATTAAAGATATAACTTAGCATATAGCACATGGTGTGCATTATTACTGTGTAGTAAGCACCACTACAAAGTTAATGTAGTGCTTTCTTATAATAAATTTAATTCTGTTCTCTTTGACAGATCCTAGACTTTCTTTGAAACCAGATAAGTGTGTTCTTTTGGAATTATTAGCTGATATAAGTTATTTGTGGTTTGAGATTGGAGAGGCATTAAATGTTCCCAATACAACACTTATGAGTCTACAGCATAGCAATCTACCAGACTCAAAGAAGTTGTCATTTGTACTACAATGCTGGAAGGATCAGTGCACTACAGACACCACTTGGAGCAATATCATTACTGGTGTGAAGAGCAAGACTGTTGGACAGATTGCACTAGGAGAAAGGATTAAAAGATATGTTTTGAGTACTTGTCAAGATGATATCACTCCTCAGGACAAATCAAATAAGCCACCATCTAAAGAAAGAAGAAAAATTTCAAAAAAACAGTCAAGAACAGTTAATGATAAACATCAAATAGGACGTGAAGATAGTAAGTTATTAACCACTTTAAGAAATCTATTTTAGTTTTATTTTATAGCAAAAAAACACAAGAAACCAAAATTGGAAGAAATAGATGAGTCATCATCATCTGATAACAGTGAATCAGAATTTACTGACAAATCACGTAGTAGACTTGTTAAGGAACCAGCAAGTGGGAGGTCTTATAAGAGAAAAGGAATACCAGGTAAATGTGCATCATCAATGCTTACAAGAGGACAAAGAAAAAGTAAAAGTAAGTTGTATAAATGCACTTCACTTACTACTAAGCTACAGGAGAGAAGACAGAAAGAGTAAAGTACAGTGATTCTAATTCATCTGATGAAGACAGTTTATCGAGCGAACAAATATACGTGCATACATTATCTGATAGTGACTCAGAGACATGCAACCAACCAATTAAACCTAATAAAGGATCTAACAGAAAACATTGGCAAAAAAGAAAGAGAGGTAAAAATCATAAATAAGAAAATATCTATCTACATGTACTTCTACTCATTAGTGACAGGAGACATGAGACAAACAACAAAACATGCTAAATCAGATCATTCTGATAAAGAAGACATTCCACCTAATAAACTTGAATCTACTGGTCAACATACACCACTGGACATTGACTTAAGACCATCGTATAACATATCTAGCAGATGTGATAAGGAATGTGCAAGGAAGGAAGTGCCAACTAAAGGTATATCAGGTATATATATATATATATATATATATATGGATGGATAGATAGATGGATGGATGGATGGATGGATAGATAGATAAGATATAGATAGATTATGTTGTATAACAGGATCTTTTTGAGAACAGTATATTTTGAAAATGAAGCTAAGATTTATATTCACGAATGAAAATTTCACTAATTGTTACACATTCTATAGTCTCATCCCCTAAAATTTAAATTATAAGGAGACAATGTGAATTATACATGTGTTAGGTCTACCAGCAAGTAATGCTATGGAGAGATTTTTAATAAACTTGTGCATTCGTTGCCATCATATTTACAAGAGTATAATACAAGTGAGGAACGTCTTGAAAAGATTCTTGATGATATAGGAGACTGTATTAAATACGATGCTAATGTTTTTGTGACTTTCCTGGATGTTTTAATTGAGTTAGGTCAAAAGGATTTAGCTGATATAATTATGGCTAAATATAAAGGTATACTGTATTATTTGTTGTACTAAATAAGCTGATAATTTGCAATTTTTTGTTTATTAGAGCTAGAGAGAAAGCTTTAGAACCAGAAACAACTCAGAACACTTATTTTTAGAAAGACACGTTACCACAGAAATTCACAGATGTAATCAATAATCAATAACCTCATGAAGGTAACATCAGTGACTCTCAAGAGTAACAAATGTAAATTAACCCACTTATAATAACTTACAACACATATAGCAATAATGTATATCATTTATTACTTTTACGGCAAATATTTTTAATTTACCATAACCAATCAAAGCTTTTGGAGCTCTGTTATTTGAAAAACTGTGAAGTCTTTGAATAGTCTTCAAACCTAGCAAAATCCAGTACTTTATAGTCATAACAGTAGTACCATAACGATTATGATGTTGTCAAATCTTTAATAGCAAAATTACATCTTTCATAAATCATAAGATGGTAATTAATCAAAACTTCACATGTTCTTAATTATTCTTTTAGTAAAGATTCATGTATAGTTTCAGTGAACAGTCATTTTAAAATATTTTCTTTGTCTTCTTTAGTCACAGTACCAGTATTTAAGTTTCTATCCAACTTTATCATCATGACATCACTGCCATACACATTGTTAGTGAACTGTTATAACAATATTTGTATACTACATTTCATGGTGTGCCATTTCAGTTTAAAATGATTATTAAGTAATAAAAGGTTTTATTATGCATATATTAGAAACTAAAGTGGAGCTTACTTTTTTGATTGTCGACAAAAGAAGCCAAAATCATCCCAGAGCTATAGACAATGTCATACTGATACTTCTGAGCGTTACTGAACAGAAAAGTAATCGATGATGATGCTACTAACTGGCTTTATAATTAGCTTACTATTTGTGTCACCCTTACTTTTTGAAGATAGTATTTTGAAAGTATTTTCCCACAAAGGCTAGGATAACAGGCTTTCCTGATCTGCATATAGCAAACAAAAAATAAATTTTATTGCAAATTTTACCAACAGGAATGGCCACCTGTTTTCATAGACCACTATATAAATTGTATTATATGTCATATGATTTCTTATAAAGGAAAGTAAACAATAGTGCTGCTTTATTGTACTTGTGTGTTGTGGTTAATATTTCTCAATACTATCATAACAAACTCCATGGCAACAATAACAATGAGTAAAGAATGAACTTGTAAAAATTGTATAGTTCATTAATAGATTATCAATTTATAAGTAGTTGATTAAATGAAAAGTTTATTAATTGATTATAAAGATGAATACTCCTGTCTCATTTATGCAGACTTCAATGAATAAATTGACTTTATTAATTAAAGTAAGTATAATCAGAGCAATCAACCAAATTAAATGTTTATATCATGTGTATCTTTAATTAATATAATTATACTTTTTAGTAGTTACCATTGTTAGTGACTAAATACAACAGTGACATATTATATGCTAATGATGATGGATGGAGATAGTAAGGAAGCAGAGATAACCAATGAGCAAGATACTTTCAAAATTATTAGTCATGATATAGTAATGTAAACATTTCTAATTGATATTACAAAACAAATATTTTAATATTCTTTTACCATTAGGTTTGTGGTGACAGGAATTTTTGATAAACATCAGAATTTATTTATAAGCTTATATGAGATTAATCAATCTCACTCCTTTGGGCTTAAACTTTCTATTTTTCACATATATCATTATGTAACTGAGGTAAGTAAACTCTTGACATATTTTGGTTTATATATGTTATTTTAATATATAGTTTCCACAAGGCTCTTCACATTAAACTTTATAGGATACAAGAAAATACACAAAATATCATGGTTTATTAAGAACCATACGACAAAATTAGTTTAAAGTATTCAAGGTCAGTAATTGTATGACTAATATCTTTGATTATACTCAGGTATGTAGATCTCTATCCAGGTCCTAGTATAATGCCACAAATGTATTATGACTGGTTTATTATTGAGATGATAACAATCAGTTAAGCTTAGTTACTAATGATTGAATCACTCTTAGTCTTCATTGTCACAGAGTTTGAGCATCTGTATTTGAAACTCAACACTAATAACAGTTTAAATTTAAAGAAGTATTATTGGATCAAATGACTATATTATATCAATCGCGTCAATATTGAATTGATTGGGTCAATATTGCATCAAAATATTGTAGCATGTACCAACGCCTAAACAATTTTAAAACAAATGGCACACCATAGTATATCTGTAATCCCTCAGACCCCATGGATATAACCTGCAGGTCATATAATATTTCAATAGGTTTAGGATGAACAATTGTGTATACAATATACCTCATTATGTTGGATTGAATACATGATGTGCCTCTTTATCAGGAAGAAGGATAAAGTATAACTTTTAATTATTGTACTTATATTTTATTTTTACAAGATGTAACATTTTTTCTCTTTTAATGTCTTAGATGAGAGACCAGAGGCTTCATTCTTTGTGATTTGAAACTCATTAAACAAAATGATAAGCAAACTGATGTGTTCATGTACCTTGTAGAGAAGTGTGTTTAGAAGCACTAGACTCATTACATTTTTTGAGGTAGTGGGTAACAAACTGGCATGGCAGTCGAATTATGAATATTTATTTAATATTACGAAGGAGTATTATCAAACACAACCTTATGACTCTCAATTGTATGGTCTCAAAAGATTTTTACTTATGATGTAGATATATATTTTTCTTAATTATTAATTAAAATTATTGTTATTTATTAATTAAATTAACAGTAGTGACTTTCAGATAAATATGACAATAGCACAGTAATGTTAGATAACTTACTTTGATCTCAATGTGACTTATAATTATTTGTAGATCATTTTCAACTTTATTGTCATATATTAATTAATAAAATTGTATAATCAACTAAATATGTACATTACAAGTTGTATAGTTATAATACATCTAAAATAGTTATAGAGTATACATATAGTGTTTATTGAGACATCCAGTTTCCGTATACCACTGCGCTGAACTTATTCTATTTTTAACAAATAGTAAAATATTTACTTACTAAAAAGGACATGGCTTACCTTATTAAAATTTTGAATGACTCATCAGCTAGGTCTGCCAATTTAAGTCAAATCTCAAAATATCCACAAATGTCATCACAATACTTGCATCATTCTTGACAAGACTCCTAAGATCACTGTCATCAGTCAATCCTGATAGTGTTAATGCTTTTCTTCATTGGGCTTCTCTCCAGTAAAATAAAATCTAAAGTTGCAATGTTCTATCCCAAACTTATTAGACGTTGCTTTTAAAACATTTAAAACAAACTGTATATGAATGATAATATGTATTCACAATAAGGTTTACATTTGGAACAAAGGGAATCTTGAATTACAACAAAATTGCACTATCTTTATATTAGCTCACTGGCTCCTGAAATCACAGGGACATACCATAAAATGTCCTTTCTGAAAGGACTGCTCAACAGATTATTTATATGTAAAGACATAGGCCGTTTAAGAAGGTAATTTAGTATTATTAATATACTATACATTACTATACTAGATAGGAATTATTTTTGTTATTAAATTTGATGACTACCTTACCATTACATTGATCAGCTGCAGTTTGGATTTAATTGATCACTTTTGATGCTATGAAAAGGAAAAAATATATATTACAAGGTTACATAAATATACAAATAATAATTACAGTCAATAGGAAGGACGTCCACATGCAATTTTGCAGCTTCAAGAACGAGGAATACCATGTAAAATAGGTAGATTGACAGATGTAAGTGAGCTGATTGATGCTTCAATAAATTGTAGATTAGTGATTTATAATTCCACTGAATTATCAATTACTTTCCCTTCAACTCTGAAATACAACTTTGATATGTTGACAAGTTGTTCATTTAGTTTGTGTGTAATACTATTCACTGAATCATTGCGTAACAAAGCAGGAGTATCATCTAGAAAAGTAGCTTCACCTCCAGAGTCTCTTGTATATATCTATTGTGACTCTAAGAGTGGTGTAGATATCTTCACATCAGGTAACATCAGCGAGGTTTCTTTGGTAGCATTAGAAACTGGAGATGGTAACAACTCTTGAGGTTGAGAGACAGTTTCCACAGATGATTCATTTTCTTGTTGTTTAAAATCTTGTGCTTCAGCATAAGAAGAAGAATTGCTACCATCATCTTTATCACTTTATACTATTAGCGATGAATGTCGTTGACTCCTTTCTTAAGTTTCAGCAAACATCTCCTTCAATAATTATTATTAATTATCTGTTTCCAACATCCGTTGTGTGACTGTGTTGGATTTTTCCCCATGAGTCACGCCTAACTCAAATAAGTTCATTATATCGGTAAGTGCTACATACCTTCAAGGTCACGTTCATGTCAACTACCAGAAAGGAAGCCCCTCTCCCCTTTAAAAAGCCGTACAACCTGGACCGTATATACTTTGTTAAAGTTAAAACTGGTATGTTCACCATTTGCACTTAACGCATGTTACATTATATTGTTTTCTATTTCTTGCAAATAATACGATGCTTGTGATGGTATTATTATTCTTACTTTTACTCATGTTGCTACTAATAATGTTGGTATACGAAGGCAATATTGGATACAGCTATGCAGTACTAGCTATTGATTCAGGAGGACAAGACACAATTGTGACATCTATAGCTCTTTTTTGCCAGCCCAGGATAATGACACTTTGAAAACTCAACTGGTACTCTAAAACTGTACAACCAACTTTTTCTCCTTTTCAGTTTTATATTTCCAAAATACTGTAAATCTATTGTAAATTCTATAGATACATTTACATTAATTGATATTATGTTGATATAGTGATGGTTGAGAAGTTGAGAGAGCACCAAAAGCATTTCTGCATTGCCTTTGTGCATATGAGAGACACACTGAGTGTGTCTATTATTCATTATCCTCATTTACTTAACTATTGGTTCAGATCCTTCACATCTTGACATTAAATGAGATATATCTAGTTAGAATATTCAAAAGTTATGATTTGCTTAAAACTGAGGAATCCTAAAGACAATATGGGTCTTGGTTAACTATGTTTCTAATTTGTTTACCTCATTAATGAGTAATCCCAAAAAGTTATTTTGTATACCCTAAGTTCCAGCTGTTCAGTCCAAACTCCTGCTTAAATAATAATTATAAAGATATGTGTATTAGTTTATTAACAAGTGTAGAAAAATATTCAACACTGCTAGATTAAGATCTGGAACAAAAGATTTTATTAGTAATTTTTACCAAAAAGTTTCTATATATTAACTTAGTTTTGCCTTGTTTAATGAAGAAGGCAGTATTAATTTTATGCTTTATTTCGTCAGACATTTGAAGTGACAACCAACTGTTTTGATGAAATTATTATATATTCATTGCATCTGGCTTATAAATAATAATTAGTTAACATTGTAGGATAACATCCATTTTTAATTACAATACAAAGAATAATTATTTAAAAATAAAAATAAAATAACATAATAGGATGACATGCACTTTATAATTAAAATAATAAGTTCAAACAATTATAACATGTCAATGGTCATTGTGATAAAAATCACAGGCTTCAAGAGTGGTTGGTAGATCATAGGTATAATGGTCCCCAGTAAAATTAACTGCAACAATTTTAAGAAAGTATGAAAGTCCATGCTGCAAAATTAAGAAAAGATATATAAACATCATGATATATTAAGAAAATTGCATGTTACAACAATCCAACATATAGCATATATATATTGTGAAAAAATGGGTCTTAAGTTTTTTGATGATACTGTTGATGTTAAAAAGGCCTGCACTTTGCCAAAACTAAATTGAAGCTATTGTGCTGTTTTAATTTCTAGAGTTATGGAGCCTCTATCAGTCATTGAAGCTATGTTATATGGGTTAATTTCTTTCATTGGCTCTGAAATTCACCAATAACAACTATAAAACTATGAGAGTAAACATACAGGTATAATTATATACTCAATACATGTTTCAAAACAGTCTTAGGACTGCCTAGCATGTGCAGCATGCCAATCATAAAAAGTAACAATCACAACAGACAAATTTGGTAATAATACCAAATAGCAAGAAATATTGGCTAAGGGTTTAATTTGGTGATTTTTTTAAGTTTGGCATATTCACCAAATTAAAGCTACAAAGTTTTTATATTTATATTAACTAGGACTCCTAGATTGACTTAAATTAATCACCCAATGTTGCCCGTCCAAATACTAATTCACTAAACCTTAAATCCCAACAAAAATAATTCATTTAAATACATGATATTTGAGCCTTCTTCTGGGATAATTATGACTATAGAATTTAAAATAGCTCCTAATAACAAGGATATATTTAAAACTAAAGTGTATGTTAATTTTAGCAAAAAAATTGTTGGACAACCATATCAAATGAAATGAGGCTGATCAGTTGACTTTAACAAAAATGGATGAGACTATAATATATTGTGCACTTATTTTCTTATTGCCTCTGGTTTTTGCTTGTGATGTGTGTTGATCTTGTCACTTACATGAACAATATTATAAACCAACAAATGCAATGACTATATAGCTGTTATTATTCTTAATTATATCTATGTTATTTATTGTGTTTCTTGTAATGTATTGAGATGTACAGAGCCATAATACTACAACTGTTTTTGCCATAGCACAGTTTGCATCAATGAATGTGTTTCTTTCACTTTTGAATACTATAAAATCATTAAAAAAAAGTACTTGGATTTCAAAAGATTTTTTTAAAATCTTTGATTTTGACAAAACTCATCCGTAAGTTCATCCATCAAAATATTTAAACAAACTACTCTAATTTTGCCAACTTCCTATAATTTAAACAGTGAAAACAAATTCAGAGTGGGCTTAGTGATTAAACTAGTGTAACTATGGTCTTTGGGAGTGGATGCAGTGTGTCTGATAAGAACTCCTCAAAAGGTATGTCAATGCTCTCTGAATGTTTATTATCATGTCAAGATATTTCTCCTGTAACACAGGGTACAATCTCAACAAACACAAAATTAAATGCAATTATATCTTTTATTATACGAATGCAACAACCAATAATTTCAGAAAAGATTTTAGAAAAAGAAATTCTAAAATTCAAGTGTAAAATTGAATTTGCCAAATCTACTATGGTAAACATTTAGAGGACCTATGGTATACTTTTTTTAAGACCTAAGATTGTGTCTATACACAATGTACATTGTGTGTATTCCTCCATTAGTATACACAAAATATGTTCCTAAAAGTGATACTGTACTGTTTTTACCTTGATCTGTTGCAGACTAGTTACTTCAAACTCATATTGAAATAGTCTGCTACCTTTTGGATTTTTCATAGACTTCTCAGCAACGTGGAAATCATCCTATAAAATTGTATTGATAATAATAATAGTAATCCTAGACCATGTCATGCTAGGAAATACTCATCATAAATTTGGGCAATGTACATGTACTACATTTTTGGCTTAAAATAATGATACTATAAACAAAGAGACTGCAAATTGTACTGTTTCGTTTACTTAACAATTTCATTTCAAGAATTACCCATAATTAACAAAAAGGTATTTCCCATACAAGAAGTTTATCTGCATGTACATACCAAGTTAACATTGGGACGGACACTCAACTTCTTGCATTCAATACTTTTAATTAACTTAAGAGACACCAGCAAAATGTTTGACATGACAAAAGTATATTCAACATCTCCTTCAGCTAACTCAGCTAATTTATCAGGACCAAGCAAAAGCAATATAAATTGTAATTAAAGCCAATATTCAGATCTGTAGGATATCCATTGCAATTGTGATATCCACTGTAATTGGAATAAAAAGATATTCAGATTGCAGACACAGGCTATTTGGATGTCAAAATTGTCATTGGTCTTTAACTTTAATAAGATCAGATTATAATAGTTCATATATCACAAGATCTAGCACGCTTTCTTATTGCTATCACCAATATTATTAAACCTACATGTATAACACATACAGTTACTTAAAGATACTGATATACTGCTAGCCTCTTTCTAGCCATTATCTACTAAGACACCTAGGAATTGATTAAAATCACAATCTCTCTCACTAGCTATTATTTACTAATTGCTTAATTTGCTATTTTTTGAAAAGAATGCTATTTCAGTTAACTTACAATGCATTTTCTTATACAATTGTTCAAACTCTTTGACAGACTCTTTCATGTAAGGATCATACATTACATCTTCATGAAGACTCATTTCAAGTGGAGAAAACTAATTATTGGCAACTGGCCTTTGATATTTCTTGCCATCTTTAGACAGACCTTTCTCCATCATGTCTAAACAAACAAACATCTTTCAAATAGAGAATAGACTTTAAACTTTGTATTGGTGCACACGTTTCCAATATTATAGAATTAATCTTACATTTCAAAGCCTTGGAAAAGAAGTCATTTACAAGCGTCCTCTCTTCTAGTGCATTTCTAAAGCATCATTGAAAACAGAAGACTCTTCAGAGGCTCTCTTGTAAGCAGGTCTACTAGCAGAACTAATAAAAAGAAAATTGTAAAAAAAGAATTCATGTTCTAACTAATACTATGTGTATCAATATACACGACAATCCTTAGTCAATGTAGTTGACACATTTAGTTAAAGGATAGTGAACTTCATTTAATGTTCAGACATATTTCAAGTGGTACAAAAAGTGAGACTGCCTCAAAATCTATTTTCTTAACTTTTTAAACCTTCAAGTTGACTGTAAATGATATGGACAAAAATTAAATATGTCCAAAATTCAAATATCCAAGTACCTCTCTCTTACTTCAATGTAAGAAAGGTCCTTACAATCATTATTATTAAAAAAAGTAACATCTAATTCTCCAATGTCTATAGTAACAACAACATCTGAGTGTAAAGAGTTGAACTAGCACTCTTCATTCTCCCATTGTTTGCTTTATGGAAACCATACAAATGGTCCACAACGTCCTGTTGTACAGCTCATATAGTAAAACTAGTCAGTGTATAAGCTAAAAACCAGTAGTAGTCCAATATTACTATCATTCATCAAACAACAAATCAGAAAATGAAAACACCTTAAAACCAATTTTACTGAGAGTATCAGATAAAAGCATGCCATCATTGTGTGGACTTTTGAGTGATTTTATTTCACTACAATCAACCTTCTCATTACCAATTAAAATTGCAATTTTCTCCCTTGCGAAAAAATTGGAATAAGAGCACAAGTTATATTAACATGTTGTGTATAGTCACATTGTTACAACCTTTATCACGGCAAAGATCAAATTCTAGCTTTATAGCATGTGTCCTAAATTCTACAATTGTGAGGGATTGGTATATAGTAACTATCTTAAAATAAAAATTTTTAATTTTCACAATATACTACAGAAACACAAAATTATTTTACTCATAAGGTACTTAGTAAGTTTCTATTCTACAAAAATAACTGTGATTATGGTAAGCAACTACCTGTAATAGTTTATAACAATATTCAATGCTCACCATATGTCTTTTCATCTGCTGTCTGAAAGGACTGCTCAGCTAAACAAAAATACATTATTTATATACATAAATCATTTTAATAGATAGGTTAGTATTACTAAAACACTACATACTAATATACTAGCTATATAGATAGGAATCATTTTATTAATAAATTTGATGACTTCCTTACCATTATGTTGATCAGTTTTAGTTTGATTGATTGTTTTTGATCCTATGAGAAAATGTATATTACAAGGTTATATAAATATACAGATTATAACTTACAGTCAATAAGATGTCCACATACAACCTTTACTTTTAGATATTACTGACTCAGTTCCACTGGTAACTACACAGTGATATGACCCAAACTGAAAGTCATTGATTAAAGGTAATACAATTGTATCCAATGTTTCATTTCTGTAATAATAATGTAGCATGTAGCATAAGCACAAGTTACTTGTTAAATGTCTCTTTTGTGTATAGTTAACATTAATTAAAGTATCACCAATTAATTAAATAAAATTTTATTACATAATGACTATGTGTTCAAAGACATTCAATTGGACTATAATATACCTTAACTCTTTGTCATCATGATACCACTGGTTATGTATCTCACTCATTGATACTGCCTCACAGGTCAGAGTTATAGAGTCATCCTTCACACACACATATGACTTTGGCTGAGTCACAATACGTAGACCTATAGTTTGTGATTAGTAATTCAACATGTATGGTACAAGAACTTTAAATGTACAATATTGTTTCATTTTCTGTATCATTTTACTTTTTTCTTTCTTTTGGGGTTTACATTTAACAGTAACTTCATTTGAAGATACAAATTCCTCATCATTTTGGGCCTTACAAATATACTTCCCACAATCACTGCCTTGTAATGATTCAAACTCTAATGCTCCATCCTCTTTAGACATTTTATCTACATTGACTTTTTGACCACATTCATTTTTTAGCCACAGATATTGTATTGGACCTTTGCCAACAGCCTCACAATGCAGCAGAGCATACTTTCCAATATAGCCATAGACAGGTTTGGGTTGAACTTCAAACCAAACTATAGAGTACAGAAAGAGAGAGAGAGAGAGAAATCATATTACAATAGATCTTATTACAATAGACAAAGCTTTCTTACATCACAAAATGTTGATGAGGGTATTTAAATGGAAGTATGACCAGTTAAATAGAATTACTACCTCTTTTTTGACTTTTTTTAAAAAATAGGTGAATGCAATTAAAGATATAGAAAGCAAAGGTTACAAATAAATCATTGTTATTATACTATACATGTACACTGTGATAGGTGTGCTTACTGTAGTAAAATATATATGCAAGTAATTTTTTAAACTGACAAAACAGTATTTGACATAAATCGTCAAATTAGAAGCATTAGACAAATTAGATGTTAACATAAAATATGTACATACACAATGCTGGGTACAAGCTATTGATAGTTAACACTAAATTTGTGTCTTATTTAAACGTACAGTGACTTTAGCTTCATCAGAGACAACTTCTGTAACAAAACTGTCTGTACTAACCACACAGCAAAATATCAAAATAGCACCAGGAATATTTATACAGACTTCTCAACTCTTTCTTCAGAGTGCAAAGTTTCAGGAAGTCTTATACATGAATATCAGAGAAAATTAGCAACAGTTATGAATAAGTACTGTTTATTACCTGGTTTCTTTGTGATACATTTATACGGAAGCCGAAGGCGGACATCCAATTTCAATTCTACTTTCTATCGCTCAATTAAGTGAAGTGAGCACCGCGAGCTGTCCCTTAGAATGGAGTGAAGCGACATGTTTTCTGTTAGGGTGGGGCTCTAGGATTTTAGTTGTTAAATATTCCATCGAAAGAAAAAAAATAGAATTGGAATTGAAATATTTTCTGAAAGCCGCAGACCGATTTGGATATTTTCGGAAAACTTCAAAGCAGCGTATATGAAATTCGAAGTAGAATTGGATGTCCCCCTTCGGCTTCCGTACATTTAAAAGTAATAGGTTTACCAGATTGACTCATAGCTATACATTCCAATTGAAATATTTCATTGTAATGAGATTCCAAATGAAGAGGTTGTACATCTATTTTAATTTTTTTGTTTTCTTCACATGAATAATTTAATGTAAAAGAGAGATAACAATCTTTATATCTTCCCTTGTAGCCACAAACATGTCATATTTATTACATGTATATGTAACCTATTTGAGTATGAGGTGAAATACTAGATGGTGTTCTCAATGGACCATCAGTTCCTGAACATTCTGATTTCTGCACTTTATCTTTTGAATGAGTTGATAATGTATTTTCTTGTGATACTTGATACTTTATGAAAGAAATGATATAATAATAGTCATTGGCATTATTATCTCTATGACAATTGGATACATTTGGATGGAATATACAGTCTATTACAATACAATTATGCTACATTTGTTTATGTTGGCTTACATTCACTTTTATGTGACTCAGAGTCATTATACCGTTGAGAAATATCCACAATAGACTCTAACAGATATACTTCCTCTGACTTTAGGTCATATCCACAATACTATTGTCATCAGTCTCTATCAATACAAATAATTGATATCACAACAGTTACTAACCCAATTATAACTAATGTGATATGTAACATATTTAATTCTTGTTACTATTAATGATCATAGCATCTGAAATCAGCAAATTTAATAATTCAAAATAATAGTAACTTTATATTATTGGTATTGTTGCTATTTCTTTCATTAGTCCACATAAACTGCTATAGTATATTTGGTAATTGTGTATGCATATATCAAGAGCTTCCAAATATAGTGACATATTCAAATATATAAATACATATTTATGCTTTAGACCTATATTTCTAGCATTTTAGATGTAGTTGGAGTTATTTTGGTTCAAACTACTATTATAAACTCATTTTTAACTTCAGATTTCAACCAAGTTAGTTGTTGTGCCTCATTAGTAAAACCAGTTGTATCTTTTTTACAACGTGTGTACTTTTTTGTCTTCACTCAAACGACAAAGGTGCCCTGTTGTATTACAAATTGAACAATGAAACTGTTTCTTAGGATCTTTAAAGTTACACATATAATGAAACATGTTTACAACTGCATTGATACCTTCTTTAATAACTTGATGAATACGATAACACTCACTTGATTGGCCAGTGCATAATACTTCTAGCCAGCAAATAGTATCTAGTAATAAAACTGTTCCTCCATGGCTACATGATAAACGAATGGCATTACATGTGGTCTGTCACAATGTGAGAAAATTCCATTTTCTTTAAGACTTACATCAGCTCCATCAGGAACAATGATGCCTTGACTTCTAAGTATTGAGCAGTACCAGAAAAAGAGATGCTAATCAATTGTGTTAGTTTATTAAGGAGTGGATGTGGATTAAAAAAGACAACATTATCAAGCACTCCAGGAAAATAAAGATAGATGGTCAAACCATGATAGTACATCAAGGCTGACTTAACTTCATCTTTATCCATATTGATATCATTGCCAATCTTGATACAATCAGACATGCTAATGAGATGAGCTGGTGTCTTCTGGTGCTTCTCTAGCTCTAGTTGGAAAAAAACCATTAAATTAGAATGTCAGCTTTAATATAAGATAGGGCTATTTTGTGACAAATATCATCAGCCAACCTTTTTTCCTCTTCACTTCTAGCAGTTGCATTTAAGGCTACAATTTTCTCCCCAAAAGTAGGATAAACACATAACCTTCTTGAATGGCTTCAATATTAAACTGAGAATAGGTTCTTTTTCATCTAAAGATTCACCAGAATCTCTTATCTTATCATAAAATGTTCCTAGCACTAGACAGAATGGCTTTTTATGTGAATGTTCTATATTAATATCTGATAGATTGGAAAGATAAAAAGATACAATTGAGCGATTTGATTCTTCAAGAAGTTGCAGGTGTTTAATATGTCGTTCCTCTGACTTGTCAAATTGACGTGCATCAATGGTGTAATAAAATTTAACTTTGTCTTCAAGTTTTTCATTTAGCTTGTGTATGAGTATGTTCACTGAAGTATAATATAATAATGCAGGATGTAGTGACTAAATATTAATGTTTATTAACTAATTGTAATAACTACTACTATATAATCCTTATGATTTTGTAATACAGTTCAGTTGTCGTTCCGTTCCTATTCTGTTACTAATACTCTTTGGTTAGTATTCAATGACCGTTGGTTCTATAGAGATTATACCCTAACTATTGTGGTGTAGTAGAATACCACACAGGAGCAATGTCTATGAAAGCAGATTGACCTCCAGAGTCTACTGCATATATCCAGTGTGACTTAAATAGCTGAGGAGACTCCTCTACACTACGTAACTTATGTAGGATCTCATTTTTAACAGTACAATGTACTGAAGGGGATAGGGACTCTGAAAATTGAGGAACAGTTTGAATAGATGGCAACATTCCTTCGAAATGTGCAGAGGTAGTAGAGGAATTATCTTTACATCTTTCTTCAAAATAATGTACGATGTCTTCATCAACCATTTGCCTTAGTGAATCAAAGTCTACCTTACTCCAGGTAGTTTCTCCAACTTCATAAGGTGTAATTGTTACTAATCGTACTTCAGGTACTGTAGTTACAGGACATTTGTGATGAGCAAATGGTGGATCCTCATTCTCGTAAAGTAATAGCTTCATAAGACAAGACTTTCCACTTCCAGGCAGACCAGATACAGAGGGTTTGGTACATTTAACTTCAACATGTCCTTTAAGTAAATTCTTAAGTGAACCAGAATAATCTATTAAAAAACAATTCTTCATAGTACAATCTGCCAAATCTTGTAGTTATAAACACAGTTGTAATAGTGTTGTTGATGAATGTATAATAGACAGACAGACAGACACAGACACACACACAATGACTATAAATACTATGACCACACACACACATATACACAACAATGTTAATAAACTTGTATAATATGTGGAGTTGACTAGTAATGTCCATTATGACAGATAAACAGAATAGAGAGGACACCACAAACATCCAATACAATAGTCATGTTACTATTATATAGACATGTACACTGCTAATTGATAATTTACTTTGACATTTATCATAGGTATTTATATATATGCTATATGTGTTTTGTAGTTGTATATGTTCTGCTACTATTTCCACAATTATCTTGTAAATTCTAGTGGTTAAACACTTATTCCATTATTAACTATGTAACATATAGAAAAATAAACTATAAAAAATTGTAGAAAAATGTATATGTAGGAAACACATTATAATTTTTATTGCTAGTATTTTAGTTCAGGCTTTATCACAATGAACCTTCTTGTTTAAATGCATGCACATCTAAAAATTGAATTTCACTGACACAGTATAATTTTGACATTCTAATTATTTGTTTAAGTGTCTTATGTCCTTTCCCATTTTTCATATCATCATAGCTTCTGCCAATTATGAACATCCCTAATTATTCCACAATTATATAAATGTAATCACACAATTGTAAGTACCAAGTAGTTGCCCTAAAATAATTGGAAAGTATTTACAATTTATTTTGTTTTAGTAGATTTAGTATAAGACAACATAATGACCTTTTCTTAGGTGTTTTAGAGATATCAAACTTGTCTACAAATAATCACATTCATTAAAAAAGCACAAGTTTTATTTTTATTATTGAAAGAACAATTCCATTACTTAAAACTTAGCATCTGTACTTTTCTGTAAATAAATAAAGAAGCATTTAATAAACTATAGATGTATCAAATGTTCATTCTCACAAAGTTAGGACAAGGAACAATTAATGCAAGCAACATCTCTTTCTAACAAACTCAAGACATTTGTAGAATCGTTGCTATCTACAATGGAGAGTTCTCTTGATACTCTATTTTAACAAGAATATCTTTATAATTTTTTAATGATATTTTTATGTGAAATACTAACATTCAATTTACTTTAAGAACCACATACTGCCATGTTTTTTGTTAGTTAGTAATAAACACGTGGTGTTAAATAATGTGTAGAAGAACTATGCTCATGAAAAAGACGGCATTGTACTGAACAACACGATGCTCTTACCGTAAACAGGGAAATTTTTGCGAGAATCTAATAGTTGCTACACTCGCCCATGTACACATGCTTCCAAAGTGTGAAGCAAATATGAGTATCTTGAAGTTCCTCAACCCTGTTAACAGTCTACCAGCTGCGAAACAGACAGTGCTTCCAGAGCATGCTGTTTTTCTTCAAAGCATGCTGTAGAAAGGATGTTGGAGAAAGAGAAGTATATCACCAAGGAGAAGACCTAAGCAGGGGTCACAAATGCAAGTACATGATGATTTTTACAGCAGAGGATCATGCCAAGGTTGGGATGTACACTGCAGAGAATGGAGTTGCAAAAGAGCAGAAACACTTCAAGCAATTCTACTTGTAATTCTACAATTTTTTTAATCGCAATTAACTTTAAAACCTCCAATATTTGCAAAAAAACAAACATTTAACCCTGCATTTATTTCCCCATTTACGCGGTATACTAGTAACTGTGAGGCAATTTGTCTTTTGAATATACCTACTATCCTATGCCCTGGGCATATCCCTTAAATACTCAGCTAAACCGAAGTGTTCATTGCAATGCAGTGTGAAACACATAATTTTAGAGATCAGGCAATGATTCCACTGTAGAACTACTACTTTCAATGATTTACTTTTCAACTATTCAAACACGTCTGCAGACATTTGTTAGGATCATCATTAAATTTTTCCCTAGTCTTTAAACATAAATTGTAATAGAACCATGCAGTTGTAGACTATACCTTGACTCCATCCATTACTAACAGTAAATTTACAATATGCTGGCAGACTTTGAAGATGATTCTGTGATAACATTAAGTGACAAAGTTCAAAGTATTGGTTCACAGTAATTATTATCTATAAATTCAAATTATAGACATTCTTCTGGAATATAAGTCTAGTATACAGTACATGTAGATTGTTGTATTGAGAGTCTCTTGAGCTGTTAGACATAACCAACACCTTCCATAAATCACATGAGAGTAGATATTTAGTTGTCCGAAGTATTATATATATTATATTGAACACAACAACAATAGAAATTAAAATAGCAATTACATTATTACTAAACATACATCTATAAGTGACTGAGTCTATAGATTAAAAACACACAAGAACATCAGATACGTTATCTAACTATTGTGAATATAATACTTAAAATTTATAAACTAAAACAATCACTGGCCTGTGATTAACCTTGCATAAGTATAACAAAGTCCTTAATCAGCAGTTTCACTTAATGAAAACACAAAGTGGTTTTAACAAAATTCTAATTATTGAACTTCAAACTGTGTGTCTATTTTGTTAATTCTGCACACTCGATGTTGCTAATTCTGAAACAGAGTAAAATTTCTCACACTCACTAAGATATTATATTTTTATACTTACCTTTATATTTCACTACAATGATATCAGCTAACTCAACTTGATTTGAATTTCTCAAAACACTCCAAAAAGTCTTAAAAATATCAGTATTATGTTCAACACGATTTTTTAGACAATCAAGAATCTTTTCAAGACGCTCCTCTTTTGTATCCCTACATTCTTTGTCTCTCACTTCCTTATAAACATGTTCAGGCACGACTTCTTTTGAATAAAGTTTCCTTACTAGAACAAATGGGTCAATACCTGATTCAACAATGGCATCAGTACATTGAACCAAAGCTCGTCTAACCCATTCAGGATTCAGAGTACCATCTGGAGTGTAAATACAAAATATGAAGCTGTTAGTAACTATATCAGAAACCCTAACTTCAAAATGTAAATGCCTAAGATGTTAATATTAGCTTTGCTGTTAAAATAAATTAGGTTTAAGAGACATACATTCCTCTTCAAGTGGTTCATTAATGTAATACAATAATAAGTAAGATCACAATTCAAAAGACAAGCTTTAGAGCAATAACAACATACATAAGCTTGTTACCTATGACTGATGGTAGACTTTTTTGTTCTTCAGTATGACCAGTACTTTGTGTATAATCATCAATTGATATATCAATAACAATTTTAGGTTGACTGGTGTTAGCTAATGTTTGATCCGTGACTTCAATACCCTCAATAGTTAAAGGATATTGTAGATGCTTTTTAAAATCATTTGAGTCTGGATCAGCAAGTATTGACACAGGAACATAAACTGGACCGTAACACTTAGATTCATTAAAGTCATCAACGTCCTTCATGTTTATCTATAATATTAACACAGAGTATTTCTTATATAACATTGCGCCATTCACTTACCACAGGAGGAATACGTAGAAATTGTATTTTCCAACCACTGACCATATCACCAAGGGATTGTAATAATTTTAGTGTTGTGTCTTTATATGGCTTCCTTCCAGTAAAACAAAATCTAAAGTTACAATGTTCTTTCCCAAGTTTACTAGACCTCTCGTTTAAAACAAGCTATATACAAATGATTATTTTCACAAATAAAGTTTAATTGTCTAGTATATATTACCTTGGAAAAAAGGGAATCTTGAATCACAACAAAATTCATATTCCACTTTTTAGGACCTATTCTATTGTAGAAGGTGTAAGCTTGATAGTGACAGCCAGGACGTTTGATATTATCATCTGATATAAACAAAAAGGAAGTTAGTTGAAAAAGTACGAGTTTTTACTTGTTACAAGATGGTGTCCAACTGCTGCACCAACTAAACCTACGACACCACCAGCAGCAACCCCCACTGCTCCTGAAACAACACCACCCACCACAGCACCACCAACAATAGCACCACCACCAACAACAGTAGCTGCAACACGACTGACCTTAATAGCTGCAATGATTACTATAGCTAGTAACGAGAACTGCTTGAGAGAAATAGTACCATATTGAGATTCAGAAGAGAATGATCCTCCTGATAGGTAGGCAAACTTAAAGGGTGGACCAGATTTAGCAGTAACAAATGACAAATATTGTGTCTGTTTCTCATCAGTTATATGAGCACTATGCATTAATTTAACAGTAACTGGTTTGTTGAGCTCAGAGGAACTGGATACTGATATATAACACACGGCACTAATAAGTGTGCTACCTTCAGGAAATTCAAATTTGTCAGCACCCCATAAACCTTGAGCAGCTACTTTATATACAGACTCTATTGGTGTGACGACTTCTCTAGGGATGAGAAGTTTTAATCCACACTCTTCCAATATCAGTGTATGTTCAATGTGTGCATCATATTGACAGAGCTTCTTTCCTACAGTCACCATCCCTTCAAAAGAGTCTATACAACATCAGCAGTATTTAATTTATAAAGTACTATATATGGTAGCCTATAAGTTACCTGATATGTTAGTGTAATTCCAATAGTCACACTGTATAGATTTATCACTGAACTTAGTAGATACTTGTACTTTGTCTTGTGAATCTAACAATAATATCATAAGTTATATTTACATTCATATCATGCAGGCAGTTATACTGTTTTTCATAAGTAGCAGATTCACTATTGTTACCAGCAGTGCTTTGCTCACTATAACAGTATTACTTCTTTTCCTTTCTATGGTCCTGTTAGTCACCTTTATGCTTTGGTTTTGTAAACTTAGTACAAATGTTTATCTTGGTGTTTAAGTAATACATAACAAGACCATTATATATATCATAGTGTTGTGTTAGTGAATTATAGAGTGTTTTTGCTTATTTTTATCAAGTTATGTAGTTATTATGCACTAATATAAGTTTAACACACCATTACTGATATATGGTATGTATTACTAACAGTACCATACTCATCATTCTTGGTTAACTTCACTAATTCTAATGGCTTTGTCTTACTTATCTCATCCAACAATTTCAGCTTCTCTGTTTACATAAGTAACATAGTTATATCTCAGTTAATGTACATGTACCTGATGAAGTGTCTGTCAATGATTTGTCTTGTTGTTGTTCCCTATCCATATTGGTATAACCTAATATATTAAAAAAATAAACAATTATTTCAAATTTAGGAAAAATATGGGGCTAGGACAGATAAATGCCAGATACATGGTAGAAAGACTGGTTGGAAATCATCACTACTAAAATGATTTAAGCAGCTAGGTAATATTAATTTGAAATTATATTATCTTTTAAGACACAAGTATAGAAAAGTACAATAGCTAGGATTTGAACCTAGGATATTCTGATAACTAGTCAATTTCATGCTCTCAGTATCAACTGAGGTACTGAAATGTGATTAAAAAAGAGCACTATAAGTAATTGTTAAAAAAACTATCATAATATATATATCAACTATATTATGAAGTGGTAGAAACAACAATTGAAGAGTAATAGGATTATACAAAAGTAATAAATACAAGTACTTTTAGTCTCTCCCTTACAGACAACAGCTGTTATTACTATAAAGTATAGTATGTAGATTACTTGATTTATCATTGGATTTGGTAGGGATCTGTTCACTAGTGACAATATTAACGCTCTCACTCTCTTGTAAAGAACATAAATCTGACAATAAAAAGTGACAACAGATATAATGATTTGCTAAACAATTAAATCTCAGCTAAATTTGTCATTGTCATATATAACATACCAGGAATCAGTTCTTTCTTGTCAATATAAAGTAAAGCCTCTTCAAGTTGTGTCAATGTACCTCCTGTAAGTGCCCATTCCTCTAACAAAAGCTTCATTTGCTTTTTAGGATCTCCTTCACTCTTAATATCAGTCAGTATAGACTGTTCTATATTAAGTTGAAGACCCAGTTGTTCCCAATCCTCTTGTATTGGTTGTAGAATAACTGCCAGTTTGGGAAGGTAACAGAAAACATCTGAAGTAATATATGATAAATAAAGTACTGAATCTTAACATTTCAACCTGTAGTCTTTGGAAGCTGTTGCTTATATTCTTGGAGTTTTGCTTGAAGTGTTGTTATGATCTCTTGACTCTCTTCCTTTTCTATATCTCTATCTTTCTGTTGTGTCATACTAAATAAATCATGATGACCACCAGTAGAAACAGCATCTACCATCAATGACAAACAATGATGTGTAATAAGATATATTGTTTAATAAAATTCACTCCTCACTTCATTTAATTAACTTAATTTTTTATCACTTAAATTACAATTTTTTGACAAAAATATGTTTGCAATTGCAACTAAATAATGGTTAAATCAATCAATCAATATTTACAATGTACATATTTTACAGTAATATCATTTTTATAATTGGGCACACCCATTTCTGTTATGAGAGGTAATTCTTTACTGATTAATAAGTATCCTTAGAACATAAAGTATTTGCTTTATGTTGATTTTCATATTTCATGTGTAGAGACTGTGTGAGTATTGAATGCAACAGAAATATTGGTTTGAACAATAAAGTTAAACAATGTTAAGGGAGGTTCTACTCTATCATTGAACAATGTGGGTCATCACTACATACACAATGTTACATAGTGTATTAAATAATATAATATATATTATACTAAATGAGAATACACGTACAACTATTAAAGATAGATCAATTGTACTATAAATAATTTTAACCCTTTAATTCATTACATGTATTCATAAGCTAATCCAGCACCTTCCTTTCTGTGTGACTAAAAACAATGTTTTTAGTGAGCATGAATAGAAAGGAAATGTAACACAAAACCAAATGCAATGAGAATGGCTGAACAAGCCATATTCCAACAGGAAACAGCAAAGAATAATTCATTCATACATCTTATGTTACAGTTTATAACCGCACTCAATTATAAAAACAATGTGGTTTTCCAGACACAGGTTCAATAGTCTATGGTTTCCCCAGGAATGCACTACCAGAGCCTTCCTCTTTAAGCAAAGGGATTGGTCTCACAAGACTAGAATGCAAGTTAGAACAGGTCTTGTGATAGAAAAAAATACAAACTTCCATTAATGACTGTTTAATGAGGCTACTTCCAACCATAATGCAAACCACTACTTTTGTTGTCAAAAGCATTCAAAATTAGACTGGTAAAGAAAACATATCGTTCTGTGTAAAAATATTCTTGATAAGGCTTCAACTTTTATAGTTATTGTTGTGTAAATGGAAGAATTAGAATAAGATAGTACATAATACTATCCTTACATAGGCAGTACTACCATATGCCTGATACATACAACTAATTAATGAGAATACAGAGCTAGTAAAAATAATAGAATAATAGAATTGTTCAGATACCTTCATTTTTAATTTCCCTATCATTATCATTTTGTTCATAATTATAATTAAATCACATACCTAATTTTAGTTCTACTCCACATTCAGCTTTACAATCTTCAATCCACTCCTCTTGAATAGCTTGACTAACCATAGCATATGGACCTCCTATTTTAGTAAGTATTGATAGGAACTTGACACAGTGGTGCTCTATTTCAGAGAGACGACTCATAAAATTGAGTGCTGCTTTATATTCAGCAATGATGATATCAAATGAAGGTGACTGTCGAACTGCTGAGCTAATAATACCAGCAACATACATCTCATTAGCTAGTAACTGTAGACTAATTCTACTTATTTCATGTAATGTAGAATGGTGCTGAGCAAGGACATTACGAATAACACGTCTCAACTTGTCAATATTAATATCTAATAGGAGAGAATGGAATACTTTCAATCATTATAATAATACTTACAATTATATACAAGTATAATAATTAATGATATTTAACAATAGAAATACCATTATTACATTTTGTTCTTACTAGCAGAGATAGAAAGCAAACAGACATAAAGACATGGACACTACCAGTGAGTATGTAAATTGTATTTAAAAGAGTAGATAAAGACATACCACATTCACTAGGTTCTTTCTTATTCAATATTGATATACTTCAAAAGAGCAGAATGTGATACAAAAAATGTTTTATCAATTGTGATTGTATATAACTAACAGTTTTTGAGTTATAATATCATACAAAAGCCAATGTAACAGACAGTCACACATATTATAATATATAATGTTATAAAATATGACATTATTAGTAATTATATCAGAGAGAAGAAATCATATATAATGAGATGGTTAGTCTATATAGATAACAGACTCAACTGACTGTGTAATATAATAGTATTATATGATAACAAGTCTACACCTATATATCTTGAAGTAAAGATATTCTCATTAGCTAATGTTCTAGACATGCCTTAAATGAAAATGATAAATGTTTTACATAGCTACTTACCATCATCAATACTACTAATAGATCGTATAACATACAACTATAGATGCCTCACATGTTTACTCTCACAAAATTAGAACATAGAAACTTATTAATACAAGCAACATCTCTTTCCAAGAATACCAAGACATCTTACATAATGGTAGCTATCCTATATAATGTATATCCTAAAGTTTGAAGATATGGCACTACTTTTGAGTTTGAAAATATAAACTTGTTTTCAGTCTGGGCATTGATACAGATTAAGTATTTATTAGGGGAAAATGGCTTCTTAGGATTTTATAAAAAGCATACCTTTTAACTACAAATTAGTCAATGTTTAATTTTAGCACATTGAATGGAAAAAATTGCAAGTTTCTTCTAAGGCACATTATTTATATTATTATTGCTTGTTCTTGTGCCCACATTTAATAACAAATTATAATTATCATGTCATACCTTTCTTTTTGTTAAGAGTGGATTTTAACTCCTTTTCTTTCTCTTGTCCATCAAGATCTAGACAATAATAATATAACTAACATATCTTTTACTAATAATTTATTAATTACATAGTGTATTAAATAATATAATATACATTATACTAAATGAGAACATGTGTACAACTATTAAAGATAGATCAATTGTACTATAATTTTAAATTACTGATCAGGAAGACTTTTTTCAAAGTTGATGTCTCTTGAAAGTAAATGGAAATCACAGTGAGTCAATAAATAAGGTTATCAAACAGCATGTCCATCACCAGAAAAGTCCCTTACCAGTATTTGTAAAGGATCTGTATATAGAGTAAGTGCTGGTATTGTGGGACAGTGGGTATTATGGGACACTTCAGTAATAATTTAAAATAATAAACTCCATATCTTACTTTGACCTACTAGAGAAGAATGCAAAAATTTCAGAGCTGGTAACTATTATTGTTGCTGAGAAAAGTTAATAACAATTAATATTAATTAAAGCTTTTAATTTATTGATCTCCACCCCAACATTAAGAACTTGCACGTTTTATTCTTTGCTAACATCAGTTGCTAACAAAAGTGCTAGACTGCTAGTAATGTACATTAGCCTGAATTGGTGCTAGGTAACTAAGTTTTTGTGTCACTTTTAGGCGTAGACCTACTATGGCTTGTAAACAAAAACGGTGGTCAGATAATAGCAGCTGTGGACAGTGTGCTAAAAGAAAACAAGGGATTAAGGGAAGCTGCTCGTCTTTATAATGTCCCAATCGAAACTCTTAGAAGATGTGTGAATGGTTCTGTCAAGTTAGACTGTAAGCCTGGGCCAGCTATCGTTTTAACTGAAGAAGAAGAGGACAGGTTGGCAGAATATTTGATTAAAATGTCAGAAATGGGGTTTGGTTTGACAAAGGAAGGAGTTATGGGTATGGCATTCAGTATTGTTAACAAGAGCAAACGCCTCCACCCTTTTAAGAATGGTAGTGCTGGAAGGGCATGGTTTGAAGGTTTATCAGGCGTCATCCACAGCTAACAATCAGGTCGCCCCAACCATTGTCTTACAGTAGAGCTGTCTGTGCTAATCACGATACCATAAGTGACTTCTTCAGTAAGCTTGGAGCAATTTATGGAAAACTTAACTTAGTATCAAAGCCTATGCAAATATACAACTGTGATGAAACAGGAGTAACTATTGTTTTCAAGCCACACAAAGTAGTGGCTGAAATAGGATGTAGAAATATGTATACAGTTTCTGCAGCTGAGAGGGGGAAAACGCATACAATTTTGCCATGCATTTCTGCCAGTGGTCTTTCTCTACCACCAATGATGGTGTACCCTCGAAAAAGGCCAGTTCCTCAACAAAGAGAAGGTGCATATCCTAACACTCTTTTTGCTAGCAGTGAATCTGGATGGATGAATACTGAACTCTTTATTGAGTGGTTTAACTTCTTCCTCTGTAGCATACCACCAACTCGACCAGTGCTTCTCCTTCAGGATGGGCATCGTACTCATGTATCAATTGAATTGATTGAACTGGCTCACTTAAATGATGTTCATCTTCTGTGTTTACCAGCACATACTAGTCACCTGCTACAACCTCTAGACGTTGGAGTTTTTAAACCCTTTAAAACCAACTTCAACAAGGCATGCAGTAAATACATGTGTCAACATCCAGGTCGAGTTATTACAGCAGATGTTCTGGCTTCATTAGTTGCTGATTCATATGCTGCATCCTTCACTCTTGTGAATATTATGAAAGGCTTCAAGAAGACTGGAACGTGGCCGATCAATCCCAGTGAAGTGACAGAGAGGCAGATAGCACCATCAACAGCTCTACGTGTTGAACATTCTCAGACTCCAGAGCCAAATAGTAATGATGAATCAGGTAGTCCACTGTTTTCACCTGAATTGGAAGCATGCTATCAGAAGATGTATGAAGAAGGGTACAACCTCAAGGATCCTGGCTATGTTGCATGGTTAAAAATTAATCACCCAGAAATGGATATCAGTGACTCTTTTTCTGATAGTTCCTCTAAGAAGCATTCTCATGTATCAAATGACACTAGGCCTAGTAAGGCCTCAAGTTCATCTGATGTACTGAGTGAACTCTTAGTATTACCTGAGCCAAAGAGAACTGGTACAAGGAGAGGAGGTGTTAATGGTAGAGCTATTTGTATCTCCGAGCCACATGTCCTGGAGGAGATGAAGTTGAAGGAGGAAAGAAAGAAAGCAGATGAGCAAATGAAGTTAGAGAAGAAGGCTGAATGGGAAAGAAAGAAGTTGGAGAGAGAAGAGACGAGGAAAGAGAAGGAACAACGAAGAAAGAAAAAAACAGTTAGAGAAACAAGAGCAACAGAGAGGGAAAGCAAAGAAAGGTAGGAACAAGAAACAGGAAGAATGTGATCTTGAAAGTGAGATAAGTGCACTGAAATTGGATAAAGGATCAGACAGAACAGATGATAATGCTATTTGCCCCAAGTGTGGAGTTTTGTTTGTTGACAGTGATGATTTGTGGATTGCATGTGATGGTGGCTGTGAACAGTGGTTTGATTTCAAATGTACTAAAATTAAAAGTAAAAAATGTCTCCCTGAGTTGTTCATTTGTGAAGATTGTTCATAATAATGTCAACTGATACTGAGTGTACTTAAATAATGAAATATTTTGTGTGTCTCATAACTGGTGTCCTGTCTCATAATACCCACTTCTGCAACAATTATGTTTTGGTGTAGTTTTACTGCCTGTGGTGATTGAAAATTAAGCCAGTTAGCCAGTACATGAAATTTCATTCAATATTTCACTTCCAGTCAGTAGTTATTAAGACTTTTGTTTACACGTCTCATAATAGCTCCGCCTACTATGCTGATTGAGGAACAGAGCAATAACATAAAAAGGAAGACATGCAAACTGGAGATTGGCATTTAAGAGATCAGCAAAAAATACCTCAATTGTCATGTGCCCAGTGATTCCATATTGCAATCTTGTATGATCAACAAAGGAATTCTTGATTCCATTTGGGAAAAAGCTGCTCATTTGGTTCATTTAGAGGGTTTCATCATACCAATTCCAGGTTACTCAGGAGGGAAGGGCAAAATGGTAGCTAGCTCCAGTTCAATGCTACCTCATATGGTGACTGTTGGCCGAAAGAATGTTTCTGTGTTTGTGTGTGATTGGCACTGCCCTAGATACACTGTATATAAACTTTGTACTCATACAATTGCTGTTGCTGAAGTGAATGGTTGTTTGAAGGACTATATTAAAGAGATTAAGAAGGCCAAGACAACTCCAAACATGTCCAAACTTGTCTACCATTGATTGAAAGAAGGTGCGGGAGAAAAGGGTGGAAAACAAAAGCTCAAAAAGAAATGTTTCTCTTCTTCAGTGAGTGACCACCCAGTGTTGGTTAAATTGGTGTAAATTGGTGCCCAGTGTAAATCTATACTGCAGAGTGCATGTAACATGTACATTTAAGATTGGACAAGGTGTGGTCAAATTATTGATGGGATCACGTGATGCACATTACAAACTGTTGTTTGATGACTCAGCATTTCTCTTCAATCAAAGGGAAAAAGGTTTGTCGTTTACTGGGTACTTTGCACTCTGATTGACATGTCTGTGAAGCTGTAACTGAGTACGTAATAGTATCATTCAATTACCAAGGAAGATTAAGCGCTAGATTCGTGAGTCTTTACATGATGCTTTAAAATGTTGCAATATTTCATATACAAAATTTATTGTAACTTGAAAATGAAGCGTTCTTTGGAAACATCCTGTAGTACAAATATAAATCAATATATTATCTATTAGTAGCAGTTTATTCAGTGCTTTGAGACGTTTCCTGAATGCGTTACTTTGCTCCAACTCCACAAAACACTTTTCAGAACTTTTCTAATGATTGTTTCGACCAACGGCCTTCTGTCTTGCTGATCCGTATTCCTCTAAGATTGTCTACAACATACTTAAAAAATCTCTAAATTATGTTTTTTAATTTTCGAGAAACAGCACTTGACCTCTGCAGCCTGAAAATTCTTTTACGAGCTTTAAGCTTTCGTTTTCTTTGACAATGTTCTTGATACTCCTTTTGTAAAGTCCACACATAATTCTATTCGTTGCTAAATGTTGGTAGCTGCTAACACTTCACTTGCCAACTTATAGCAGTTCAAAAAAACAGCCAATGCAGACACACAAACACACACACAGTCCGACAGACTACAGTACCCTCGCTTTGCACCCACGCACAGCGAGGTTAATGAAATGAGAAAGGTTGAAAAACCATATTCCAGCAGGAAACAGCAAGGAATAATTCCTTTGTACATCTTATATTACAATTTACAACCACACTTGGTTATAAAAACAATGTGGTTTTCCAGAAACAGGTTCAATAGTTTATGGTTTCCCCAGGAATGCAATACCAGAGCCTTCCTCTTTAAAGGAGGAGGTGCAGTATAACAATAATTGCAAACACTTACATTCAGCTCACTATTTATGGGGTATGCCCAGGGCACAATATGGCAGGTGTATTCAAAATGAAAATGGCAATTCATATGGGATGTTATAAAACTTATTTTATATACAAAACACGTGCTATTTAGCTGACTAAGCCTAGCCATATGGAGATGGTTCATTACAACTAGTAGCCATCTTGCTATAACTAAGCATATGACACCTTTGAAGTCAAGGAAACGTTCTCAACCCCACCCTTAGTAACTCTGATCTAGTGCTGATAAGCACTGGTTAACTACTACAGCTTATAAAACATAGTGAAGCCATGAGGCCATAACTTAATTAATTTACCCTGGGTAGGGCTTTTTTATACCGTACATCCTCGTTTAAGCAAAGGAACTGGTTTCACCAGACTAGAATACAAGTTAAAACAGGTCTCGTGATAGAAAAAAATACAAATTAATCCATTAACGACTCTATTTTTCCATATGAAATGATATTAACTAACAAAAATAGTGCCTCTTAAAAACTACTTCTAATTCCAATTCAAACCATCACGTTTGTTGTCAAAGGCGCTCAAAATTAGACTAGTAAAGCAGATACCTCATGTGAAAACATACCATTCTGTGTAAAACATTCTCAATAAGGCTTCAACTTTTGTAGTTATTGTTTTGTAAATGGAATAATAAAATAGTACATAATACTATCCTTACATAGGCAATACCACCATATGCCTGATACATAAAACTAATAAATGAGAATACAAGAGCTAGTAAAAATAGATTAATAGAATTGTTTAGATACTTTCATTTTTAATTTCCCTATCATTATCCTTTTGTTCATAATTATAATTAAATCACATACCTAATTGTAATTCTACTCCACATTTAGCTTTACAATCTTCAATCCACTCCTCTTGAATAGCTTGACTAGCGATAACACATGGACCTCCTATTTTAGTAAGTATTGATAGGAACTTGACACAGTGGTGCACTATTTCAGAGAGAGTAGTCATAAAACTCAGTTCTGCTTTATATTTAGCAATGATGTTATCAAATGAAGGTGACTGTCGAACTGCTGAGCTAATAAGACGAGCAACATACATCTCATTAGCTAGTAACTGTAGACTACTTCTACTTAATTCATGTAATGAAGTATGGTGCTGAGCAAGGACATTACAAATAACACGTCTCAACTTGTTAATATCAGTATCTAATAGGAGAGAATGGAATACTTTCAATCATTATAATAATACTATAATTATATACTAGTATAATAATTAATGATATTTAACAATAGAAATACAATTATTACGTTTTATTTATTAGATACTTACAAGAGCTAATTGAACATTGGAAAACACATTAATTCTTATATTTAAATAGCTAGTGAATAATTAAGAAATTACCATAGTTCCTCAGGCGCCCACCTTTATGTATGCGCCCACCCCTTTATTTTTGTCCTTAAAGGGAAATGTCAATTCCCCGTGCAAGCGCCCACCCCATCCCACCCTCTTACATTTGTGGTCATTGTGGTTATTATCACGTGTTGAGCAAAGACAAATAAGTTAGGCTAGCAATTTTCTAAGTTTATGCATTATAGTTTCGTTGTCTTTTGTTCAATTTGGAATTGAAAAGGTCAGCTCACAAGGCACTTTTAAACCGCCTTGCTCAATGGAGGATCTTCTCCTTTTGTCCCTGACTGTACAGTGTATTGTTATTGTGAGTTGAGAAGCTTGTCAAACTGCTTATCCCATTCTCTAATACGCTTTCTGTCTACACTATTATGCCTTTTTGCTATAGCAAATACATTGTACTCTGGGTGACTTATAAGAGCCTCAAAAGCATCAACGCCTACACCATACAATACGGAATTTCATGGTTAATTAATTATTCAAAGTGGGTGCTTACTAGAAGGCGTTTTTGAAAAATCACATGTAAGTGCCCACCCCTTTCAAATTCCAAATGAACTGTAAACGCCCATGGGTGCTTACTCGGGGAACTACGGTAAGTATGTTTTGTAATATTTATTATCATAATTGTGAAAGAAGTAATTATGAATAAACATGTTGACCAACATCTTTATAACAAGTAAAAATATTTATGATTGGTATATAATTGAGTGACAATAAATCAAGGTGATATAAATATACAGTCAAAAGGAAGTCATGGTACTAATGAAGTTTAAAAATATAAACTTTTCATTATGGTCTTTAATCTAGGTCAAGTACTAATTAGGTGAAGGTGCCCTCTTAGGATTTAATAAAAAGCTGATCTTTAACTACAATTAATCAATGTTAGCTAGACCTATCACGAAGAAGACTGACACAATAATTTAAGTCTTTAGTTACAATTACTAATACTTCTCACTACATTATAGGCAGACTAAAAACACTTGTTATAAAATGACAGCGATTAACAAGATTATAACTAGTAAAAATCATCCTAACATTGTTTTAATAGTACTGCTGTTGCTGTAATAATAATAATAATCATTGATCACTGTGTGCTCAGCAGTTACATTATATGGATTAATTTTATTTATCACTCCAGAAGTATAATAATATTTAATATTTAATAACTGATTATAATTATCATGTCATACCTTTCGTTTTCATAAGAGTGGATTTCAACTCCTTTTCTTTATCTTGTTCATCAAGATCTGGACAATAATAATATAATTATCATATCTTCTAATAATTTAATGACATAGTGTATTAAATAATATAATATATATTAAACAAAATGAGAATATATGTACAACTATTAAAGATTGATCAATTGTACGATAAATAATTTTAACCCTTTAATTCCATTATATGTATTCATACGCTAATCCAGCTCCTTCCTCTCTGTGTGACTAAAAACATAACGTTTTTAGTGAGCATGAATACAAAGGAAATGTAACACAAAACCAAATAAAAATACACTAAAGTGCTTAACCTTGCTGTGGTGCCCAGTGTAAATCTATACTGCAGAGTGCATGTAACATGTACATTTAAGATTGGACAAGGTGTGGTCAAATTATTGATGGGATCACGTGATGCACATTACAAACTGTTGTTTGATGACTCAGCATTTCTCTTCAATCAAAGGGAAAAAGCTTTGTCGTTTACTGGGTACTTTGCACTCTGATTGACATGTCTGTGAAGCTGTAACTGTGTAAGTAATGGTATCATTCAATTGCCAACCAAGATTAAGTGCTAGATTCGTGATGAATGTTTCTCTGAGTCTTTACATGACGCTTTAAAATGTTGCAATATTTCATATACAAAATTTATTGTAACTTGAAAATGAAGTGTTCTTTGGAAACATCCCGTAGTACAAATATAAATCAATATATTATCTATTAGTAGCAGTTTATTCAGTGCTTATATCAAACATTAAAGGTAAATAGACATGTTTTGACATACAGATCAGTTATACAGTAAGAATTTAAAGACACTTACATGATTCCACATGTACTTCGTCTTTTTCGGTCATAATATTGCTAGAAGAGAATTATTTTATAGCTGAAAAAGAAAAGGGGTGGATAGGATGTTGATACATTCTGCGCATGCTCAGTTAGTCTAATTTTTAATTAGGGTGGAGCTCACTTGCCGGACAGATTCGCACCGCTTCATGGAGAGAGCTCTGTTGAACTTAGCATGCAGTTGAAGTTAGCCTCACATTCCTTAGCAGCACATATTTGTAGGCTAATTTTAAAACTTCGGTATGTTACTGCACTTAACGTGGATTCCTCATTTGAATGTGCTGCTGCAGAAAACTAATTAATGTCACATCATCAAATGACACTGGCACAAAGAAATCTGAAGGTCTGTGGGTTTTGTTTGTTCGCTCATGCCAACTGCAGCCATCTTTTAGGACTCACCTCAAAATTAAAACGTTAGCAGAACATCAGTGTCAGTGGTTTCAAGGTAAGATATTACATTAGTTGTATTTTAGAGACAATAGTAGCAGTTCTTACATTGTTTAACTGTGAGTGACTGATCAAAGCTTCTTGTTTTATCTGACTTGAAAAAATGCTTTCAAACACCTTCATGCAGATCTATCATCTTTAAAATAATGAAAACACGTACTACCTATACTCATCACTTCGTTCTCTTTTTAGGTGGAGGCATGTGGTTATGAAATAGTTATCTTCCTTGTCTAGGCTGCAGTAGTAGGTCACTGATGTTTTAATCTGATCTATTATGATAATTTATCCCCTAAAATCTTTGGATATTCTAAACAGAAAATGAAGTTGACACAGAATAAGAAGATATAGCCTTTAATTAAGTTACCTTTAAGAATATGCAAAACATCTTCTAAATCACAATTCAGTGGATCCATCTAAATCAAAGAAGCAGAATTTATTTCAAGGTAAGTTTAGCAATTTAAAACTTTTAATTAAGTGCGTAGTAATTTTAGCAAACTTCCAAGCCATACCTAATGTTCCTTATAAAAATGACTATGAAATTCAATTGTTACTGACTATTTGTATTAGTTCAGTATTCATCATAGACTGCACATGTGGTCAATGAAATAGCTATGATTAGTAAGCATTTTTTTAATAGTCAATTTTATTCATACTAACATTATGACTTTTGCTACTCACAACTCTTCAGAACAACCTGAATTCTAATATTACAAAAACACTCAAACAGAACAGGGCATAAAGATTCAGTAAATTTCACTGAAGAAACAACTAGAGGTGAGTGTTCATCAGTATTTGTAATAGACATTACACGTACTTTAGTATAGAGGAACATATAGTTCTATATCCTCATTTTTAGAGCCATGTTATAGCCAGTACCACAAGAATACTCTGAGAATTCCTAGCCAGACCATCTGGGATATTACTTGAGTGATACAGATCAATTAACGTGAAGCAGTCTATCTAATGTCAAGTACTTATATTCAATTTATTTTGTTGTTATATGTGACATGTCATGCAATTTGGTATATGAGCAAAGTACTTGTCAAGAATCACAAGAGCACTCCAACAAAAAATATAAATAACGTTTAAATTCTACAGACAGTACATTAATTGCGTCAATACAGGAAGAATAGAGCAAGACAATTGCAAAGCAATCCCAATCCCATCAATACATGGCTGTCAGAAGAAAGACAATTTTTCTAACACTTACTACACCAATAGTTTCGCAACAGCAACAGCTCCTTCTATATCTACTTACTGCTACAACTATTGGCAAAGAAGGCTCTCAACATAAAAATTACAGCAAGCAGTAGTAATAAACATTATATTGTTTATTACTACTGTTTACTGTAATTCTATATTGTACTGTTACAGAAAAATGTAAAATCATAAAAATAACAAAATATATATTAATCTTTTCATAAAGTCACAGATATCTAAGAAAGGTCACATCAATCATTTATAATGCACCTATAATGATAGACAAAAACAATCACAGTAGTATAATGATGTATAATAAATACCACTAATTAGTACCTGTCAATTAATAGTAAGTAGTAGTATAAAGTATGTTATTATATGATCATGTGTATTATATAGAACATGATAAGTATTACCTTTACCTTATGATCATGTACTAATAATCATTGTAAGATCTTTTGGAATGAGCTCTGTATTTTTGGGATGAACCATGTCTACCAGAGTGATTAGGATCTCTGTCTTCTGATCTTCGCCTTTTGTGTTCTGTGACAAGTCATATTTCTTAGCCATATCAATATAATAATACCTTTATGTTTCTTGTGGTGTCTTCTTTCATGTTTGCTTTTTTTCTTATGAGATCTCCTTGTCTGTTTCTTTCTATGTTTGCTTGAGTGGGTGTCATATGAGTATGAGTCACTGTCAGATGATGTATGGTCATAATGATGTCTGGGCTTCTTGTGTGGTATTTTTTTACTAACTTCTAACAGGTCAAAGTCTATTTCCTCCGCCTGTTGTCCTTTTCTTTTTTTAGTTCCTGTGAAAAAAATTAAAGACTTTAAAATGACATGCACCATGTATCAAAATATGCCAAATATGCAGGCAGTTAAACCGTAGGTGTGGTAATTGATAATAGTTAAACTTCAGTGGATGTTGCATAAACAATTGTGTCTTACTAGTAGTACTTCTTTAAGAGCTCTCTTTGAGTGTTTGTTAAGCTTATAGTTGTAACAGACAATAGCTCACAAGTTAAACCATTGTCAAACAATGAAACACATGCATCATATGATGTGCTATTTATCAAATAGGCATAGATCAACAGATCCTTTTAAAAAAGGTAAGTGAAATTAATTTTTTAAAACATGAGAACAAAGCATTTCCCTAAAATTTCCGCATTAAAAATGTAGTTAATTGCATTTTGTATGTACAGTAATTATTCTGGAGGATGACGTTATTAATGCTTGCATGTGTGATTGGTCAAAACAATTTATAATTACTTGATTTAAGTTTTTGACAGATCTTAAGAGCAAGTCTTTTCTTCTTTAGAGGTCCCCCTATTATGTTAATCATATTGCTCCATGTAGCAGGCGTTGGTTCATTATCCAACCAGCTTTGCAACATTGTTGACATCTTTACACGGTCAGAAGATGGAGAAGTGGATAAGCTTTCAAGAGTGTCTGAATATACTCCAAGTAGATCTCCAAGCTCACGCCACTTATTATTGATTGAAGAAAGTGACCTTAGTAACACATGTTTTTTAGGTTTTATCTCTATGAAGAAAGAAATATTAAAGTTAAGTTAAAGTTAAGAGATATTATGTTATTAAACATCATTTAATTCTGCTAATAGTTATGATACCAAGAAAGCACTTATATCTCATATTGATATTCATTAAGGTGGGACTATTATTATACTACCTTTATGTTGTGTGTTTCTTTTTATTATTTTCCTTTGAGGAGTCTTTTCACATGACTCTGACTCAAATTCACTGTCAGACTGAAAAAAATCCACATCTGATTCTGATAGAGCTTCCTCTGATGTTGAGTTATGTTCCCAAGTTTCATCATGGGTTGTCCTAATACATAATATATAAATTAAATCATAACTAACCTCTACCACTAAACTTTTCACTTTAACAGAGTCTTAAACTAAATGCAATACTAATATGTAGCACTATAAAATAATTGACACCTTCTGTATGCCTAGACCTTAACTCTTTTAATACTAACTGTAAATTATTTCTCATCAGTTGTGTCCTCTATTTCACATCTTCTAATAAATTATTTCTGGAGATTGATGAAGTAAAGTCCTAGTGGCCTGAAAAACTACAGAGTTTGAATACACACCATACTTTACTTTATAAATTTTGCTATCAAGCATATAGTACATCTGGAATTATTATTCCTATCTAAACATATTAACCAGAAAAGGCATCACTTAAATACTATTAGTCAGAGTAATCATTGTAATTAGTTATTTGTAAACTCACCTTTATCTTCAGCTAAAAGCCATGATACAGCAGGTGTGCTGTCAATAGGAACAGTAGCCATTTCATTGTTGCAACATGTGAGTCTATTTTTGCCTTCATTCAAACAACAAAAGTGATCTTTTCTTTTGCAAACATAACAATGAAACCACTCTTCAGGAACTTTTAAGCTGTCACTGTAATGAAATTTCTCAATGACAATCTTAATTCCCTTTTTAATAACTTGATAAATACGATGGCAATTGTCTTTACAAAATATCTCCAGCCTCTCAATACCATCTACTAATAGAACTGCTCCCCATAGACTAGTTCCACAAGATAAAAGAATAGCATTACAATATGGCTTTTTAGAACGTGAAAGATTAAATGTTGGTGAACGTTTGCGAGAGAGAAGGTTGACAACCAAAGCAGGAAACACACCCTGTGGAATGGGTTTCTGATTCCATGTTAAAATAATAGGATCTGTGGAATCACTTTTCAAAGACTCCAACTCGTTATCATTAGCAGTTTCCAGTACACAAGGAAGAAAATACCTTTGTAGATCAGGTAGAGAAGACAAAATCAACAAATGTTCCATTAACTTCAAGAAGTCATCAGGTGAGAACTCTGAAAATACTTGTGAAAAATATTTGCATTCAGTTAGCAGTTTTTTTGAAAACATTCCTTTTTCCTTGAGTTCCTTATGAGCTCCAGGAGATATAGAAATACCTTGATCCTCTAAGCAATTAATGTTATCAACAAAGGAAATACTGATCAATTTAGACAGTTTATTAAGAAGTGGCTGGGGGTTAAGAAAAACAACATTAGAGAGGACTTTAGGAAAATAAAGGTAAATGGTTAAATCATGATAGTACATTAAAGCAGCCTCTACATCACCCTCATTCATGTCAAGACCACTACCAATTCTGATACAAATGGACTTGCTAATAACATCTTGAGAAGCTTTCTCCTCTAACTCTTGAGAAGCTTTTTTCTCTAACTCTAGCCGGAACAAGAACCATCGAATTGGAATGTCTGCCTCAATGTATGACTGGCTTATTTTACGACGAATTTCATCAGCCAGCTTTTTCACATCTTCACCTCTAGAAACAGCATTTAAAGGATGTATGATTTCTTCTCTAGCAGTACGATACACATAATTAAATTCTTCATATGGCTTCAACAAAGACCTAAGAATAGCATTTTTGTCATCTAGGGATTCACTACAATTTCCTCTCTGATCGTAAAATGTTCCAAGTACAAGACAGAGTGGATCTTTCAATGAACAATGAATACTTGGAGGTAAAGTAGGTGGCAGTACAGATGTTAGAGAACGAAATGATTTTTCAAGAATTTGCTGGTTTGTGACTTGTCGTTTTATTGGCTTACCAATTTGCTCTCCATTAATACTGTAGTAAAATTCAACTTTGTCATCAAGTTTTTCAGTCAGTTTGTGCGTGAGAATATTCACTGAATTATAACGTAGCAATGCTGGAGAAATGTCTAAGAAAGCAGCTTGACCTCCAGAGTCTATTGCATATATCCAATGTGACTCAAACAGCTGAGTAGACCCCTTCACAACAGGTAACATCTCTAAGATATCTTTGGTAACATCAGAAACTGGAGAATGGGAAAGAGTTTCTAATTCCTTCATACTAGGTAATTTCAATGGAATATCTTTAGAAATATTAGAAGCAGGAGATGGTGCAGTTTTTATAAATGGATTTATTTCTAGTGCTTGATCAGTTACTGATAACGGTGTCTTGACTCCTTTCTTGATGGCTTTAGCAATCATCTTCTTTAGAGATTCACGGTTTACTTCATCCCAGGACTGGGTTGATAAACCTTCTCCAATCATAATGGTTATAATCCTTACTTTAGGTACTTTAGTTACTGGAGTGCTATCATGATTGACTGGTGCAGGCTTATCAAGTAATAGTTTCATGAATGATGATTTTCCACTTCCTGAAGGACCAGAAACAGATACTTTGGTCCATTTAATTTTGACATAACCCTCTTTACGAGCTTTATCAAGTAAGTCAGAATAATCTAATGTAAAATAAAGACAAAATCTTCATAAAATGATACAAAATATATGTAGTTTGTAGAAAGTTTACTAGTGTATATAATGACAACATTATAATGAATTTGTTATATCTTCAACATCATAATTGAATTTATACTTCTCAATACATAAATAATTACTGTGTCAATAACAAGGGCCTCTCTATTTCTACATGAACTTCTTTTGTAGATAAAGATGCATTGATAAGCTGTAGATGTTTCAAATGTTTGCTCTCACAAAGTTAGAACATTGGAACCAATTGTTGCAACAAGCTCAAGACATCTTTCATAATCGTAGCTATCCTATATAAATTATGTCCTAAAGTTTGGAGATATGCCACTACTTTTGAACTTTGAAAATATAAACTTCACATGTAAACCTTGTGGCAAGAAGAATGTTATATTCAATGCTCTAAAATGACTCTAGAAAGGTTTTAATTGTTACTCTTACTTGTATCATATCTTTGTCTTAAAGGTAAGTTGATGCAAATTTCTGTATATTCTTCTACTCCTAATACTGGAACTTTGTAATGAAGTCATTTTGCTGTGTCATTTCCCTCATCTGCATACACATCTACGAAACATGGTGGAGGCTCTTGATACATTTCAATGGAGGTATATGTTACCTAAACAAGAGGTTATATGATTTGTTAAGTGACTCTTTTTCTTTTAGTAATATCAGAAGATTATAAATGTATACGAGACTAATAATTTAGTAATGGTTTACTTCATGAGAAATGCTATATAATTATTCATGACTAAAGATTGAAATTATAGTAATTTAATAAGAGATTTTCTTACCTTCAGGGGTCGCACCCGAGGTACAATTTCCCAACCATAAGGAATTTCATGACAATATTTTTCAACATCAAAATCAACATCAGATTGTGATTTTAGCATTAACTCAATTATCTGAGCTTCCTCCGCAAGAGGATGATACTTTTTAATATACTGTAGGAAAATTATACATGTAAATCATGTACAATATGATATTATTACCTGTTGAAGTGCATCAAGATTTTTTACAACAGTAAACATGACTTGCCATTCTGAGGGAGCTTTCTCTTCATAATAAACTATACAATAGTATATACGAGCCTCTTTAGCTGGTTTAGCTGCAGTTAAAATTACACATTCCGTGACTATAAGATTAAGAATATTGTTTTCATACCATTATGTGATGCACTGATTGTCATCTCAGTTTTTGGTAATAGCTTGTGCCTAACATTGTTATTTTCCAAGATTTCAGTTTCTAAAAAGTATATAAATTTACGTAATGAAGAATCTATCTTTTTAATAAATACCTTCATTGTCAGAAACATGTTCACTGGAATCTTTATCATTATTTGTTTTAACAGTAACCCTATTTCTCAATTCTGTACTTAAACAAAGAAGCATTCAAACCAGAAAGTTGGGTAGATGTTTACCTTCATAATTAGAAAATGGCAGATCATTTTCATATGTTTTTGGGTCTATATAATCATCTGTTTCACTATCTTCACTGATATGTGGGTCCTCTCTTTTCTGTGAGCTATCATCTTCTTCATCTGATGTGTTGTCTACTTCATTGTTAGGTTGGTCCTCACTTTTCTCAATCTCTTCTTTAATCTTTACTAATGCTTTATCAGTAGACATAGAACATGACCATATATGGTATATACTATTAACAGTACTATTGTTAACTTTCTATCTCTTTGCTTAACTGTTCTATCTCTAACATCTTTACTTTATTCACTTTATCCAATAGTTTTATCTTCTCTGTTACATTAGGTACATACTTATATCTTAATTAATGTAAGTTCACCTGATAAAGTGTCAGTTGATGATTGATCTTGTTGTTCTTTGTCCATATTGGTAATACCTAATGTGTAATAATAGAGGATAACAAGTTAATACATGTTTACATAATATTTTTTTTCAAGAAATTGAAACTGTACTTACAAGGAACGCCAGGACACTATACAGTGGCAGACTTAAAAAAAGGGCGAGACGAGGGGGCGTAGTCAGCGAAATCAAATGTCACATCTGCGCATGCTCAGTTTGCCAAATATTTTAGGGTGGGGCTATTTTGCAGACTTATACGTTGGATAACACCTGGCACATAATAGAGAGACTCTGTTCAAGTTAGCAACACATTCGTGCGGCAGCACATATTTGTAAGTAGATCTTAAAACCGCGGATTGTGTTGCTGCACCTAACAGGCATTCATAATTTGAATGTTCTGCTGCAGAAGCCTAATTAATGTCCCATCACCACATAACACTGCTGCAAGGAAATTTACTCTGTTGAAATTAGCAGCACATTCCTAAGATACTGTATAACCTCACCTTATTAAATATTTGTGGTTTGAAGTATTTTAGATAGGGTGGAACTGGGTTGCAGTATAAAAAAATTTTAAAACAACATTGTGTGTAGGACAGAACATTCCATTTGATTTAGTTCACATATTTTAAACGATAGCCATTTATTTCAAAAAATTTGTATTATAAATTTAATATATATATTTTCATGTTTTCTTAAGAACAGCATTTTTAACTTGAAATTGTTGCATAAATAATAATTGAGAAACTTTCAGTCCTTGGCATCCACCAAAACACTTTCTTATTTCTTTACTAAAATGATTTTGTACACCAGTCTAAAAACATGTTAAACTACGCATGTATATACATGAATTTCATTGCTGAGATGAAGCAGTCAGCTTAAGTTAGCCTAACAGTGACAAGCTTCACATTCTTATGTGCAAACACGTGATGTTAATGGTTTGCAATACACAAAGTGCCATCATTCAATGTGAGTGATTGGTGAATATACATTATTACAACAGTTCACAAGAAATGCGCTAGATAGTCAACAACATAAGAATGTACTAAAATGAACAAATGAATTTATTGATGGATGGGGAAGACAAACCCACATCAAAACAACCAATGATAACACTCGCATTTACATGACCCATTTTAATATCACTTTTTGCATAGATTCAAAGGTCTAATACCCAGCAATAAAAAGACATGAACTATAAAAATGAACATGTATAGCCTTTTGCTAGGTAAGGAAGACACATCTACATCAAAACTGACGGTAATACTCACACTCAATCGACACACCTGAATACATAACATTGTCATTTACATTCAAGCCTTAAAATGGTACTTATTTCTAACAGTTGTTTTTCCAATTCTTTCCAATGTTTTTTTGGTACAATTCTTTTACTGTCGGTTAATGTCATCCAGAAACTCACTATTGGTTTATTGATGTATTCTTTGATGGAAAATACATTCAGATATGCTATGTTAAATGATGGCAATATGATATGTATTTACCAACATAATAAAATTACTATCAAAAACCAATTACTGCTATACTATAGTTGAGCTGATTATATTTCCATCAAGTTAACAAGCATTATTGTTAAAGAGTTGTAGAGAAGATGTAAATTGTCCATAACAAATACATTTATTGACATACAATAATAACAATGATGTAATTTGATGCAACTTTTCCATCACAAGTCCTCTATTGACATACGAAGCAGCAATGATTTGAAATTATAATCAGAAATTATTTAATATATAATAGTAAAGAAGTTGTAACTATAATAATACCAGCTAGACCTCCATAAATATTTAATATAAATATTATTATAGGTCTTATCTCTGAAGTTTCACTAAGCTGTAGATGATCTTATTAATATTGTACCAAAGGACCTAAAATACCTACTACATTAATAATTGGATAAGATTTCAGATTGTAAAAACATACAATTGAACCATTTATTATAATAAGCTTAAGGTTAACAATGTACATGTACATCGTACAGGCACTTGAAAATCACTAAATAGTAATATATACACATCTACAAACTGTTCTGTTTTCACAATAATTGCATGTTCGTAGTACTCTACATATTCATGACTAATTTCTCATTTTGAATAAAATAATGACATATATGCAGTTTTTTAAAATTGATACCATCCTGCTCCTCCAGTCTCTTGAATGTGATCCTCCAAATCTTATGGAGGTCCCAGTTAATAATTCTACTGTCATCTGGACAATCCAAACCCATTCCAAAGGGATCTGTAGCAACGACTTACTGGTAGTTATAGCCTATATATATCAATATTAGATTTTAAAATTGTACTTAACTCTTGCATATAGTAGTCCAAATTAAGTCATAAATAAAAGTGGAATTAGTAAATATTGTGTCTTATTGCTATTTTTATCTTTGACAGCATGACTACAGACTACAGTACATTAAAGAACGACAACATAAAATGTCTGTGATAATTTGATTAATATTAATAATAATTTTGTCTCTCCACCCATTGAAATCCAATGTAGTTGTTAATTTCGTATTCAAGACCTCTTAATTCAGTAAGTGGCTATAATGTATAATAAAAGATAGAAAGAATTATGGTCTCCAAGTACATGAGTTATACCTGTTGTAAGGTCATACAACGAGTTATAATGTCTTTCTTATCTTCTAGAATATCATGCATAAATAGTCAATTAATCAGGATTAATAAACTCAAACAATGCACCAACACTATATCACAATATTATTTGATTTAATTATAAGAAATTTTCTTTATAATGATTATCACTTTGAAATAGAACCTACTTTGCTGATATATCTCTTCATCAAGAAGAAACACGGAATATTTAATCATTGTATTTATCCTTTCTTTTTGTAAGATGTAATCTCACGATCAACAAATGTTCTTTTTTAATGTCTTAGATGAAACAATAAAGGGTTCATTCTTTGTAATTTGAAAATACATAAACAAATGACAGAGGAACAAATTTAATGTATCTTACAGCCAATATAGTTTGCAATTGCAAACTGATTTTTGTTTTAAAAAAGCAATCATAATACTATTTCATTACTAATGTACTACTGCTTATGTAGCCACATAACCATCAGTTTCATAGTACATTAGTATTCAAAACAGTACTATGTTTATATTTTGCATGTGCAACTTGTATTACCATGTATCAGTTAAATCAATCAATTAATTTTTACAGTGAATTAAGTAATCAAAGTGGCCATGGACTTGAACTGGATTACAGTTTGCTTAGAGTCATGAAGACGATAAAAAACATTGCAAAGAATTGGAAAAACAACAGTTGGAATTAAATATCATTTTCCTGTGATATGCATAGCAGAATTATGCAAGACACAATATTATTGTAGGCGAGAATCAACCAGCCTAACAATTTAATATTGAGGAGTGTACATACGTAAGATCACTGTATGCTAGATCTATGTATATATAATTATATATATATATATATATACATATATATATATATATATATATATATATATATATATATATATATATATATGTGTTTCTAGCAATAAACTTCCATAAAGTAAAACACTTACAATAAAAACTCAACAGCTTACCTACTGTAGTACAATGATTTTGTTATACACTGTTAAAAACCAGGAGTAAATATCGTATACCAGGGAGTAACTTATTCTTGTTTTAGGGGTGTAAATATACTATAGGGTGTAAGGTAAAGCAGTGAGGTGTAAATAGAGGTACAGTACCGAACACACGCATTCGACATAAAATTTGAATCAGTGACGACATAATATACTCTGCCTTTTACTTTGCTAACTCATGAATCCTTAATTATGATGAATTATTTATTTATTATTAATTCATTTATTAAGATTTTCATTATTAATTCATTAAAATTAAGATCTAAAATAATATTTAGGAACTATACAGTGTATGATTGAATGACAAACAGGCATTGTTCTAATTTGATGTGGTTGGAATGAAAAAAGATTATTGTATTTGACAGTGGATTTTACTGAGGACATTTGAACGACAAAACAATGATAGTGATAATTAAATTCTAATGTGTTTAAAACTTGTACTTCAAAATAAACTTCATTATAATTAATGACAAATATATTGAGCAGCTTCCCAAACACAGAATAATCTGTGTCCATCTTCACCACCAAGGCACAAGACGTCTTGTACAATGTGCCATCAATGGACACCCATGCAACCATGTAATAAAGAATCACAAAATAACCTTAATAGTACTTGATACCAAATCAAGGCAGTTCTAAATTTACAACAACAAATATAGTTAGTCTCATAGCCAAGTCACTTGCTAGGAAGGGAGGGTTTAGTGATTGCATGTTTAAAATTGTAATACTTTCAGGTAGAGTTATTCTCAGAAATTTGTTCAATAGCAGAAATTAATTAAAAAATTGGTACATGTAGGTGGGAGATTCTAACAGTGTAATCATAACAACCTTGTAATATCTCCTGAGCACTCAGCTAACTCTGGTGGAGCAACCAAAGCAGACACAATGTCACCTAGATGAATGAGGTGAAAATGATAGCAAATGAGAAATTACGTATTTACCTGGACCAATATCCACTGTTCCTGAATGATACACAAAATTATTCATCCTGTGGTAGCACTGAAGTTTCTGATGATGTATGGCCAGAGTGTATGGTAGGTTGATAAAGTTACCAACACTTTGAGTGAGTTTTTAGAAATAGGAGTGTTTTCCTTCAAAATGCATTGTCCAGTGTTGTCTTAGTGGTCCAAATCTGTTAAAAATATAATAATTGACAATTGCATACATGTATATGTCTGTCTGAGACTTGTTATTTGCATAAACTCACTCAAGAATCAGCCTTGGCATGTGCACAATATAATGCATTTCAGGAGTGATGGAGACATTAGGATACAGCAGTTTGAACTGTTGATGGCGGTCTGAAATTAATGTTGCTAGATTAGCTACATCATCTTCAGTGAACTCTGGGGCCATTAAGATATCCACAATCTCCAGTAAGTCCAAAAAAATTGATCCAAAACTCGTCACCACTAGGAACTTTGTCCCCAACCATCAATGGTAGAACCCTTCCTAGCAACCACATTTGTGCAGCTATGAAGTAGTGAAGTTAAAAAAACAAACTGAATGTTGAAACCCTTGTTACCTTCTTGCTTCAGTTTGTGATCATTACTGCGTAGGGTAGACAAAGCAATAGTTTATGGTCGATTCTTCATCTCCATAAATCCTAGTTCAAAGCCCCGTTATTTGTTGGTTTAGATACTCTAAAGAGTAGTAGCCATCTTTGTCTATGTGTTGCTAAAGGAGTTCCTTTCCTTCATACTCAACAATACCTATAGAAGATTTTAATAAATGAATAAGCAAGTATGCTTTTGTACCTTCAAGGACATCATGCATGACGCCCTGTACAAGGGGTCCTGAACAAACTTTGAAGTGCTGTAACTCATCGAAAATTGACCACTGGTTGATCCCAAATTCCATAGACTGCTTGTCTCGGTCTCGTTGAGTAGTTGCTTTTTCTAGTTCATCACAGTTGGCTTTGTGTTCATCAGGGTTACGTAATGTAAGTTTGGATTCAGTGAATATTGACTGAATGTCAGAGAGGAGAGCAAGGCAGTGACGACAACCTTTACGGGCAGTGGAACCTTCTTTAAAGCCGCCTAATATATTGCTTGCCAAGTTGTCAGCAGGAACCAAACAGAGAGTGCCCCATTTCATTTGAGGCTGTACTCTAATCTGAAACATATATCCTGTTTCCTATAAAAAAAAGTCAACAACAGATTAATAAGCTACAGTAGATATGACTGTTTACCAATTTCTTTATGTCTTCTATAATAGGCTTCAAAATTGTATTAGCACCATACTTCTTCAAATGTTCACTCTTTGCAATAGCTGCTAGTTGAATCCGGCTTAACTTTGAGTGGAATAAAGGAGGGATGTTCCCAAGGACAAAATAAAATACAGCTATATTGTATAGAGGTGGAGATAGACTGTAAATTAAATCAGAAGGATGAATGAATAACTTACCCAACTTGGGGATAATACGTTTGGAACCTAGTGGGTTACATACCTCCAAATCATCATAATATAGAAATATCCGAAGAAAACTTGAGTCTAATGTTAGGAGGGGATGTTTTGAAAACATAGTGGCATCACAATAGTCTCTAATAATTCCATTGTCTAAATTGTGGCCCATCTCAACCTAAAGATAAAATATTTAATAATGCATTTTCAAAAAGTGTACACATTTGTTTTTGAACATACCATTCTCACAACATCAGGATTATAAGAGAGGAACTGAGTGGTTTTCAATAAAGGAATATACATCATTTCTTCTCGCACTTCAGCATATCTTCTCTTTTTCCTACTTCCTGTCCACTGTCTTTCGATGCCAAGAAGGACTGGCTCTGGCTCCTGTGAAAATAACAAGAACATAAAGTCAGTACTTATTATAATACTTCTTACCACAAAATTCAACGACTCTTTGTAATATTTGAGATGTCCATGCTGGGTTTCTAATCCCAAGAATGGATTGGTATAGAAGGAGTTAGCACTAAATAATTGATCAAATCCCTTAAGCTGTGTGTGGTCAGCACCAGAATTTGACAAGATCGACTTCAATTCATCATGGAGGTCCATAAGTATATTTTGAAAAAACCCAGTTACATCCTTAAGAATTTGTTCCATTGTTGACTGAGGTAGTTTGTACATCTCTTGGACTTTTAAAATCCATGTAGCAGCAGCCCTTTTCTTTGAATACAGTATGGATGAGGTCATCTCTGGGTCATGGAATGAGTCAGTTTCACAATTCAACAAATGATCAGGGTTATCCTGATCTTGAAAGGTAGAAGATTGAATAACAGGATCAGAATCCGTGTGAAAATCATACACATGATTTCTGTAAACTTCGGATTTTCTAAATTGTTTTTGACAACCACCAAGCAACAGATGATACAGAATCAAGGTCTGTGTGCATAGATCTCTCGGACATGTTTAAGCAAATACACGAGGCTTGGTACCATAAATGAACATAGTGGGCAAACTTTGACATTTCTGGGATCCATGAATGATCTGTAGAAGAACGCCTATATAGAATGGTTTACGAATCAGCCAGCAGCCTTCTATTTTAAAAATAGTGCCGGTTGAGCCAGGCTACACATGCGCGAAAGTATATAAGGAGAATGTTAGGAATATCTTTGTCTATTGATTTATCTGTCTGATGACCTCCATCCATCCATTCATTCATGTATCCATACTTCATTAACCTATTCCTGTAGTCATCCAGTAATAAATTTTAGATGGCAAGATAATTGATAGCTGTTTACTACAGGATCATTGGCACCTTCATTTAGAACTACAAATTAAAATACTAAGGAATTAATTAATTATATTAATTAAAGGAGCTAACCCATTATTTTGATCAATAATTCTATGATACTCTGTATAAGACTTTTCTGAGACATAATATTGCATTAAAGATGTATGGCTCTAAGAAATGAACATCACGAGAGGTACCAATATCTCCAGTATTTAATGATATTATAATCTCATTATAATAGACCACACCCATCAGTGTTACAGAGTAACTTGTGATCTTTATCATAAGCTCTAAATATATGATTCATCAGCTCAGAATGTAGGAGGGGTCTAAATAAAAGTTGTGGTTAAGTAGAATGGTTACCATGGTAACATACTGTGTTTATGGACTTCTCTATTTTGTTACCAAATTAACATTGTTTTATAATAAAGTAATAAATCAGTCACTACCTGTCAATTAACAATAAGTAGTAGTATAAAGTATGTTTATTATATGATCATGTGTATTATATAGAACATGATAAGTATTACCTTTACCTTATGATCATGTACTAATAATCATTGTAAGATCTTTTGGAATGAGTTCTGTGTTTTTGGGACAAACTATGTCTACCAGAGTGATTAGGATTTTTGTCTTCTAATTTTTGCTTTTTACGTCCTGTGACAAGTCAAATTTCTTAGCCCTATCTGTATTGTAATACCTTTATGTTTCTTGTGGTATCATCTTCCATGTTTGCTTTTTTCTAGTGAGATTTCTATGTCTGTTTCTTTCTATGTCTGTTTGAGTGGGTGTCATATGAATCACTGTCAAATGATGTATAGTCATAATGATATCTACACTTCTTGTGTGATATATCTTCACTAGCTTCTAACAGGTCAAAGTCTATCTAGAGTATGCTAAAGATTATTGTAGAAGTTTGGAAAGACACGACGTGTTTATTACACCATTGTCCTTGTTTCTTCTAATTCAAATTCATCCCCTATTTCTAATGCCTATAAGGAAAATATCAGGAATGTCTCTGACTATTGATATATCTGTCTGACCACCCCCATCCATCCATCCATCCACTCAATCATTATTCATGTATCCATACTTCATTAACCTATTCCTGTAGTCGTCCATTAATTAATCTTTTAGATGACGTAATGAAAGATAGCTATTTATTGCAGGATCATTGTCACCTTTATTGAGACCTACAACATAGAACATTAAGGAATTAATTTATTACATTAAATAAAGGGGCCAATTCATTACTTTGAGCATTAATAAACTCTTTACAACTCAAGATATGATGTAATAAGTTCTTGAAATCAAATAATCTCAAATCTAACAACCTCTCAAGAGCATCCTCATCTAAAAGATATGAATATGAATTATTCATAAGGTATTTCTCATTTGTACAATGTAGTGACCTAGATAAATCCATGATGTTCTATATAAGACATTTTCTGAGAAACAATGACTAAAGAGGTATAGATCTGAGGAAATGAAATCATGAGAGATACCAGATTCTCCTGTACTTAACGATATCATAATCTCATTATATAGACCACACCCATTTGTGTTACAGCAACTAGTGATCCTTATCATAAGCATTAATTATATGACCCATCAGCTAGGGAAGTGGGAGGAGTCTAAATAAAAATAATTAAGATGATTACTATGGTAACATATTGTGTTATACAAACTTTTTATAACTATAGGTTGTCTAAGAGATGTGGTTTTATAATAAAGTAATAAATCAGTCACTACCTGTCAATTAATAGTAAGTAGTAGTATAAAGTATGTTTATTATATGATCATGTGTATTATATAGAACATGATAAGTATTACCTTTTTCTTATGATCATGTACTAATAATCATTGTAAGATCTTTTGCAACAAGCTCTGTATTTTTGAAATGAACAATGTCTACCAGAGTAATTAGGAAATCTGTCTTCTGATCTTCGCCTTTTGTGTTCTGTGACAAGTCATATTTCTTAGCCATATCTATATAATAATACCTTTATGTTTCTTGTGGTGTCTTCTTTCATGTTTGCTTTTTTTCTTATGAGATCTCCTTGTCTGTTTCTTTCTATGTTTGCTTGAGTGGGTGTCATATGAGTATGAGTCACTGTCAGATGATGTATGGTCATAATGATGTCTGGGCCTCTTGTGTGGTATTTTTTTACTAACTTCTAACAGGTCAAAGTCTATTTCCTCCGCCTGTTGTCCTTTTCTTTTTTTAGTTCCTGTGAAAAAAAATTAAAGACTTTAAAATGGCTTGCACCATGTGTCAAAATATGCCAAATATGCAGGCAGTTACACCATAGGTGTGGTAATTGATAATAGTTTAACTTCAGTGGATGTTGCATAAACAATTGTGTCTTACAAGTAGTACTTCTTTAAGAGCTCACTTTGAGTGTTTGTTAAGCTTATAGTTGTAACAGACAATAGCTCACAAGTTAAACCATTGTCAAACAATGAAACACATGCATCATATGATGTGCTATTTATCAAATAGGCATAGATCAACAGATCCTTTTTAAAAAAAGGTAAGTGAAATTAATTGTTAAAACATGAAAACAAAGCATTTCCCTAAAAGTTCCGCATTAAAAATGTAGTTAATTGCATTTTGTATGTACAGTAATTATTTTTGAGGATGAAGTTATTAATGCTTGCATGTGTAATTGGTCACAACAACTTATAATTACTTGATTTAAGTTTTTGACAGATCTTAAGAGCAAGACTTTTCTTCTTTAGAGGTCCCCCTATTATGTTAATCATATTATTCCATGTAGTAGGTGTTGGTTCATTATCCAACCAGCTTTGCAACATTGTTGACATCTTTACACAGTCAGAAAATGAAGATTTGGATAAGCTTTCAAGAGTGTCTGAATCTACTCCAAGTAGATCTCCAAGCTCACGCCACTTATTATTGATTGAAGAGAGTGACCTTAGTAACACATGTTTCTTAGGTTTTATCTCTATGAAGAAAGAAATATTAAAGTTAAGTTAAAGTTAAGAAATATTATGTTATTAAAGATCATTTAATTCTGCTAATAGTTATGATACCAAGAAAGCACTTATATCTCATATTGATATTCATTAAGGTGGGACTATTATTATACTACCTTTATGTTGTGTGTTTCTTTTATTATTTTCCTTTGAGGAGTCTTTTCACATGACTCTGACTCAAATTCACTGTCAGACTGAAAAAAATCCACATCTGATTCTAATAGAACTTCCTCTGATGTTGAGTTATGTTCCCAAGTTTCATCATGGGTTGTCCCTAATACATAATTATAAATTAAATCGTAACTAACCTCTACCACTAAACTTTTCACTTTAAAAGAGTCTTAAACTAAATGCAATACTAATACGTAACACTATAAAATAATTGACACCTTCTGTATGCCTAGACCTTAACTCTTTTAATGCTAACTGTAAATTATTTCTCATCAGTTGTGTCCTCTATTTCACATCTTCTAATAAATTATTTCTGGAGATTGATGAAGTAAAGTCCTAGTGGCCTGCAAAACTACAGAGTTTGGATACACACCATACTTTACTTTATAAATTTTGCTATCAAGCATATAGTACATCTGGAATTATTATTCCTATCTAAACATATTAACCAGAAAAGGCATCATTTAAATACTATTAGTCAGAGTAATCATTGTAATTAGTTATTTGTAAACTCACCTTTATCTTCAGCTAAAAGCCATGATACAGCAGGTGTGCTGTCAATAGGAACAGTAGCCATTTCATTGTTGCAACATGTGAGTCTATTTTTGCCTTCATTCAAACAACAAAAGTGATCTTTTCTTTTGCAAACATAACAATGAAACCACACTTCAGGAACTTTTAAGCTGTCACTGTAATGAAATTTCTCAATGACAATCTTAATTCCCTTTTTAATAACTTGATAAATACGATGGCAATTGTCTTTACAAAATATCTCCAGCCTCTCAATACCATCTACTAATAGAACTGCTCCCCATAGACTAGTTCCACAAGATAAAAGAATAGCATTACGATATGGCTTTTTGGAACGTGAAAGATTAAATGTTGGTGAACGTTTGCGAGAGAGAAGGTTGACAACCAATGCAGGAAACACACCCTGTGGAAGTGGCTTCTGATTCCATGTTAAAATAAGAGGATCTGTGGAATCACTTTTCAAAGACTCCAACTCGTTATCATTAGCAGTTTCCAGGACACAAGGAAGGAAATACTTTTGTAGATCAGGTAGAGGAGACAAAATCAACAAATGCCCCATTAACTTCAAGAAGTCATCAGATGAGAATTCTGTAAATATTTGTGAAAAATATTTACATTCAGTTAGAAGTTTTTTTGAAAACATTCCTTTTTCCTTGAGTTCCTTATGAGCTCCAAGAGATATACAGATACCTCGATCCTCTAAGCAACTAATGTTATCAACAAAGGAAATACTGATCAATTTAGACAGTTTATTAAGAATTGGTTGGGGGTTAAGAAAGACAACATTAGAGAGGACTTTAGGAAAATAAAGATAAATGGTCAAATCATGATAGTACATTAAAGCAGCCTCTACATCGTCCTCATTCATGTCAAGACCACTGCCAATTGTGATACAAATGGACTTGCTGATAATATCTTGAGAAGCTTTCTTCTCTAACTCTAGCCTGAACAAGAACCATCGAATTGGAATGTCTGCCTCAATGTATGATTGGCTTATTTTACGACGAATTTCATCAGCCAGCTTTGTCTCGTGTTCACCTCTAGAAACAGCATTTAAAGGATGGATGATTTTTTCTCCAGCAGTACGATACACATAAGTAAATTCTTCATATGGCTTCAATGAAGACCAAAGAATAGAATTTTTGTCATCTAAGGATTCACTACAATTTCCACTCTTATCATAAAATGTTCCAAGTACTAGACAAAGTGGATCTTGCAAAGAACGAGGAATACTTGAAGGCAAATTAGGTGGAAGTACAGATGTTAGAGATCGAAATGATGCTTCGAGAAGTTGTCGGTTTGTGACTTGTTGTTCCATTGGCTTGCCAATTTGTTTTCCATCAACACTGTAGTAAAATTTAACTTTGTCGTCAAGTTTTTCATTCAGTTTGTGTGTGAGAATATTCACTGAATTATAACGTAACAATCCAGGAGCAATGTCTAGAAAAGCAGCTTGACCTCCAGAGTCTATTGCATATATCCAATGTGACTCAAACAGCTGAGTAGACCCCTCCACATCAGGTAACATCTCTAAGATATCTTTGGTAACATCAGAAACTGGAGGGTGGGAAAGAGTTTCTAATTCCTTCATACTAGATAATTTAAATGGAATATCTTTGGAAACATTAGAAGCAGGAGATGGTGCAGTTTTTATAAGTAGATTTATTTCTTGTGCTTTATCGGTTACTGTCTGAACTCCTTTCTTGATGGCTTTGGCAATCATCTCCTTTAGAGATTCAAGGTTTATTTCATTCCAAGACTGGATAGATGAACCTTTTTCATCAACCATGATGGTTATAATCCTTACTTCAGGTACTGTAGTTACTGGAGTGCACATGATTAACTGGTGCAGGCTTATTAAGTAATAGTTTCATGAATGATGATTTTCCACTTCCTGAAGGACCAGAAACAGATACTTTGGTCCATTTAATTTTGACATAACCCTCTTTACGAGCTTTATCAAGTAAGTCAGAATAATCTAATGTAAAATAAAGACAAAATCTTCATAAAATGATACAAAATATAGGTAGTTTGTAAAAAGTTTACTAGTATATATAATGACAACATTATAATGAATTTGTTATATCTTCAGCATCATAATTGAATTTATACTTCTCCATACATAAATAATTACTGTGTCAATAACAAGGGCCTCTCTATGTCTACATGAACTCTTTTGTAGATAAAGATGGATTGATAAGCTGTAGATGTTTCAAATGTTTGCTCTCACAAAGTTAGAACATTGGAACCAATTGTTACAAGCAACATCTTTTTCCAACAAGCTCAAGACATCTTTCATAATGGTAGCTATCCCATATAAATTATGTCCTAAAGTTTGAAGATATGCCACTACTTTTGAACTTTGAAAAATGAAAATATAAACTTCACATGTAAACCTTGTGGCAAGAAGAATGTTATATTTAATGGTCTGTAGTCTATATCTATGTTCTGATAGCTGTTAGACAGTTGCAGATAACTAAATTGTCTTTAAAGTTATTTTGGAATTAAATGTTCTAATTAAGAAATTAAATATGTTTTGTAATATTCATCATCATAATTGCGAAAGAAGTAATTATGAGTAAAAATGTTGACCAACATCTTTGTAACAAGTAAAAATATTATGATTGGTGTAGAATTGAGCAATGACGAAGACTGATTTCAAGGTGATATAAATATACAGTCAATAGGAAGTGATAGTACTAATAAAGCGTGAAAATATAAACTTGTTTTCGTTCTCGTCTTTAATCTAGGTCAAGTAGTTATTAGGTGAAGGTGTCCTCTTAGGATTTATTAAAAAACTGATCTTCAACTACAATTAGTCAATGTTAACTAGACCTATCATGAAGAAGATTGACACAATTACAAATACTTCTCACTATATTATAGGCAGACTAAAAACACTTCTTATAAAATGACAGCAATTAACAAGATTATAACATGTAAAAATCATCCTACATTGTTTTAATAGTACTGCTGTTGTTGTAATAATAATAATAATCATTGATCACTGTGTGCTCAGCAGTTACATTATATAGATTAATTTTATTCATCACTCCAGAAGTAAATTAATAACTGATTATAATTATGATGTCATACCTTTCTTTTTCATAAGAGTGGATTTCAACTTTTCTTTATCTGGTCTATTAAGATCTGGACAATAATAATATAACTATCATATCTTCTACTAATAATTATTAATTACATAGTGTATTAAATAATATAATATATATTATACTAAATGAGAATATATGTACAACTATAAGAAAGATCAATTGTACTATAAATAATTTTAATCCTTCAATTTTTATTATATGTATTCATAAGCTAATCCAGCACCTTCCTCTCTGTGTGACTAAAAACATAACTATTTTAGTGAGCATGAATAAAAAGGAAATGTAACACAAAACCAAATGCAATGAGAATGGCTGAACAAGCCATATTCCAACAGTAAACAGTAAAGAATAATTCATTCATACATCTTATATTACAGTTCACAATCACACTCAATTATAAAAACAATGTGGTTTTCCAGACACAGGTTCAAAATTCTATGGTTTCACCAGGAATGCACTACCAGAGCCTTCCTCTTTAAACAAAGGGCCTTACCACACAAGAATGTAAGTTAGAACAGGTCTCATGATAGAGAAGAATACAAACTTCCGTTAACGACTCTGTTTTTCCTCATGAAAGGATATTAACCAACAAAAATGCTGTCTTTTATAGGTTACTTCCAACCCCAATGCAAACCGGTACTTTCATTGTCAAAAGCACTCAAAATAATACTAGTAAAGCAGTATACCTCATGTGAAAATATACCATTCTGTGTAAAATAATTCTTGATAAGGCTTCAACTTTTGTAGTTATTGTTGCGTAAAATGGAAAAATAAGAACAAACTAGTACATAATACTATCCTTACATAGGCAACACTACCATATGCCTGATACATAATACTAATAAATAGAATTGTTTAGATACTTTCATTTTTAATTTCCCTATCATTATCCTTTTGTTCATAATTATAATTAAATCACATACCTAATTGTAGTTCTACTCTACATTCAGCTTTACTGTTTTTAATGAAGTCATGTTGAAGGGCTTGACTAGCTGTAGCACATGGACCTCCTATTTTAGTAAGTATTGACAGAAACATGGCACAGTTTTGCTCTATTTCAGAGACAGTACTCATAAAACCCAGTACTGCTGTAAAGTCAGCGAAGATATTATGAAATGAAGGTGACTGTCGAACTGCTGAGCTAATAAGACCAGTAGCATACATTTCAGTAGCTAGTAACTGTAGACTATCTCTACTTGATTCATGTAATGAAGAATGGTGCTGAGGAAGGACATTACCAATAACACGTCTCAACTTGTTTATATCAGTATCTAATTGGAGAGAATGGAATACTTTCAATCATTCTAATATTACTTATAATTATATTATACTAGTATAATAATTATTGTTATTAAACAATAGAAATACAATTATTACATTTTGCTATTACAAGCAGAGACAGAAAGCAAACAGAAATAAAGACATGGACAGTACTAGTGAGTATGTACATTCTATTTAAAGAGTAGATAAAGACACAATGCATTCACTATTTCTATTATAAAGACAGTAGGTTTTCTTATTCAATATCGAATTCAAAAGAGCAGAATGTGATACAAAAAACACTAGCAATTGTCATTGTATAGGACTAAAGTTTTTGAGTTTCAATATCATACTAAAGAAAAAGTAACAGACAGTCACACACATACTCAAAGTATCTATTACAACCCTTGCCCCTACAGTTTCACAAGCCAGACACAACCACTATCATATAATAAAGGATGGGAAAGGGTCTAGAAAATTGTAATAGAACAACTTGTCTATAATAATAATGGGAAAAACTAAAAATTTGATAATGTAATGTGACACTTGAAACAGGAAGGTGGAGCTTAATAAATTAAAACAATCAAAGAACTAGCTAAAGTACTGGCTACTACATAAAAGATCAAGTTACTACTACTAGTATTAGGGTCACTGGCTTCACACATTGAGATAACCACTTTATAACTCTTTTATGAGATATCATTATGACCACGACATGTATGATTGTTAACATTGAAATGCTTACTTTGTGACGCATTACAATTTAACTAGACCCTTCTCCATATAAATTGTTCAATCACAAGAGTTGGGTCTGTCTAGCTACCAAGGATTACGAGATGATGCTATAACTTTTAACACACATTAATACTAATTATGTATCACTCACTTTCTCTAATAGTCTTCCACAATACCTTCATATATTCCTCAGCAACAGCACTCTCACTAATAGCTTCCTTCTGGAGCGTTTCTATAATTTCTCTTCTTGTAGCATTTGGGTTCGTAGTCAGCCATAACTCAAACATCTTTAAAACTTTAAAGTCAGTGGCTTCATTCATCAAGCTGATATCATCTAGTTTAAGGGTATCTAAATTGAGTAGTACACCAAACGTGTACCACTTGGTATCAACTCTGACGTGTTCAAGTAATTCAGTAACAGTTGGTTTTTCGTTCAAAAACTGTTGGAAATACAAATCATCGGCTTGTTCTGCCATAGTAGGTGGGAAAACAAAGTGTACAACAGAAGAGTAAGGCTCATACAATCTGCGCATGCTCAAAACGATTTAATTAGGGCGGAACTAATTTGCAAATTTGTGTTCAAATACGAAGTATATATAAATTTATATATAGCTCAGTTGTTATGCGGAGTTCAACAAGATGATACATGTACTGATAATGTGTTAAATTAATTGCACATTTTACAGAAAGTTAGGTTAATGACTTGTCTTAATATCTAACAGGTAAGACAAAGAATATACATTTAGTATAGTCTTCATTATTGTATTATAGAAGTAATGCTTTAGTAATGTTTATTTTTCAAATATAAATCAGAAATATGTATATCCTATAAATATACACTATAATTTATATTTACCTTGTTTTATAGGTTGATCACTATTAGTTACTATCAAGTGATGAATCAGATCCTTTAGAGTAAGCTTTGTGTTTTCTAAATGATTGATGTCCATCAGAATTACTGTCTTCTGATCATTGTATCTTGTGTCCCATAATAATATAAATATACAAGTTGATAAAAGTTATTATAATACTTTTAAGTTTTCAGTTCTTCCTTTTAGTTTTCCTTTCTTTACGTCATGTCTCTCTCCTGTTGGGCCTTTATACATCTGCATGATGACCTTTAAGCTCATTGTTTCTGGTGTGACACATCTTCATTAAATCTACTCCATAGGATTCTTCATTCTTGTTAAAACTGAATCTGATATATAATATAATGAAATTATTTCAATTCACTATTGTTTTCAGGTCTCTATACTACAATTTTATTTGATTGTGTTTCCCCCACCTGGATTAGTGTTTAAAATATACTTTTCTGATGACACAGTCTTTTATATAGAGAGATAGCTTGGTAATAGTAATTGTAAAATAATAATAATTATACAGTGATAACAAATCTATCAATGTAATATCTAGATAAACCTCTTGCATTAGGAACACTCTCATTGGTCAGGTTGACGTTCTGGAGACACAATTTCAATTTACACAACTCTTACAAAACTCAGATCACCCACCACACAGCTTTTAGTCTATTAAACATGCTCATAATGTCTATCTCACAATATTACAAAATCAGCTTTTTTGTCTTCTGTCTGTTATGTTCTATCATCAGTAAGGGAGGACATTTGTGGTTGTAATGAATACTCTTCTTTAGGTAGTTGTACACACTGATTGATGCTATTAAGTAGCCACTCAGGTGTAACTACTTTGATTTTGTATTTTATAACTTCTCCATACTTAGGTTAATGTGACTCTATAGCAATTAAAGGAGTCACTTTATCATTGAGTGTTCCTTGATAATGTCCACCATTATGTGTTACTAATATCCATATCATTTTTCTGTCACTGACAGAAACTTGTAAATGAAATGAGCACATGTGTTTGATGGATTAACTGAGAACATAGTTCCAACTCCATAGACATCTAGTGAATGCCAAATTCTAACCACATGGAACATATTAGTGACTGATAAATTTAATATTAATTAATTAATACTGAACTATATTATATATAACTTACTTGAGTAGGGCATATGACCATATTAATTAATAATTTATTACCAGATATTTCAAATGAAGGAGTACTAGAGTAATAAAAGTATTTTAAGAAATATAAAAATAAATTGCTATAATCCAATGGTGTTATTGTTTTAAAAGTCAATCTAGAGCCACAAAAAAGTAAGTGCAGAATAATTGTCATACTCTCATGGCATAATTTTATAATATGTATAGAGTCTGTTGGTAGAAGACGTGTATTGTCAGGTAAGTAATCTGATAATTAAGCTGAATGTTCTTATTGTTTAATAGTTAACCCAGAGCTTCAAAAAAGTAATGAGTGCCGTAAACTGTTATGCTTTAAATGGTTGTACTTTATAATATATAGTGTATGTTAGTAGAAGTCCATCATCTGGTAGGTAATTTAATATTTATTTCAAAGTTGTTATAGTTTACTAGAAGTTAACTCAAAGCATCAATAAACTAATAAATGCAAAATAATAGTCATGCTTCTAATGTTGTGTGATTTAACAGTCTATATAGAGTCTGTTACTAGAACTGGTATGTTAATTGGTAAGTAATATCATAATTATTTTGATGTTCTTATTTAATAGAAGCAACTCAGATCTTAAGAAAACTATGAGTGCAGTATATGACATCGACTTCTTGTTCATAATCATAATCTAGGTCTGTTACTAGAAAGGGTGTGTCATCTCATATGTATTGTAACATTTATTTCAAAGTTATTATTGTTAACGGAAGTTAATTGAAAGCTTCAAGAAACTATTAAGTGTAGAGTAATTGTGTTACTTCCATTGTTGTGTATTTTACAATCAGATATACAGTCTGTTTCTAGAAGGTTTGTATCTCTGATAAGTTTGTCATATTTATGTAAATGTTCTTAATGTTTAATAGAACACAACACAAAGCTTCAGAAAACTAGTGAGTACATGGAGTATATGATATTAACTGTTCTCAACTTTATAATCTATAGCTAGAGTGTGTTACAAGGAGGGGTACATCACCTAGAACGTATGACCAAATTATATGTTCTATTTTTCTCATTGTTACATTCATAAGTAGAGTGTATTGTTTTTGTGGAAAAAAGAGCAAGGTCTAATGATTGGCTGTGATAATCCATTATGTGCCATGGAATGGTTCCGTTACTAATGTGCTGCAATCAATCATAGACCAAAAGATAAATTGTATTATTCAAACTGTAGTCTATAATTTGTAAGAACTTTGGATTCATTTTTGAACCTTTTGAGTAAAAGTATATTGCTGTTGCGACTCCTGACAAAGTTTGAAACATTTACTACATAGTCTTGCAGCTCACGTGATATATAGATTAACGACTTATGCAGCGAACAGGTCGACCTTCCTATCGAGAAGTTTAGACCGATCGACTCTTTTACAGTACACCTGTACACTCATTCATGCGTATGACAAAATTATAACTGCGAGTGTTGCGTCAGTTGGCACATTTCCTGTCTGTAAAAACTTATATATCTCTGCTGTTTATATCAGAAATTGTTGTAGACATTAATTAATCATTACTGCTTCACTATGTTGTTACTTATCAAGCGTCCGAACGTGATTCGTCTGATCATGTGTAGTTTACTCTACAATAACTAGTAATATAACTAGTGACCACTGTCTGTGATCTGTATGATCAAGCAAAACAAAACCATTGATAGTTATAGTTAACAGTTCTTGATGTTGTATTTTAACACGAAGATCACTACAAAGACTAGTCTCGTCCCCAGACCTACTCGCAAGCTAAAGTAGGTCTGGTCACACAGCTTGATCTTTGTGTCCCCAGTATGGAATGTGGAGCGGGTGTTGGTATGCAATTAAAGGTAGTGTGAAATATAAATATTATCAAATTGAAGTATGTGTGAAAGCGAATGCATGGCTCTCTCATTAAATCTGCTTTAACACATTAATTTGATGATTTCATATTTCACACTACCTCTAATTGCATACCAACACCCGCGCCACATCCTTACTGGGGACACAAAAGTCAAGCTGTGTGACCAGACCTACTTTAAGCTTGCGAGTAGGTCTGGGACGAGACTATACAAAGACCAGATTACTCTGTTGTACACATGTAGAGAATTTTGCAGTACAAGTATCATATTGTTGAACTCCTCATAACTACTGAGCTATACACACATGCACAAACACACACACATATATATATTATATAAATCACTTTATAAATAGTGTGTTAGAAGGGTAGGAACGCTCAATAGAGAGCGTGCATTACGTGACTTTACGTCATCGCCTCGTGACACCGTTGCTAACCACCATCTTTCGAGGCAACGAACACCCACGTGGCAGCTGGTCACAATAACAATTGTTATGATGGAGCTCGCATAAGAATATTATAGTGGTTTGTCTGCAAAATCCAAGCAAAGATACACTGATAAGGTAACTGGAGTTGGCTTCAAGAAGGATCGATATGCAATTCCAAGTGAGCTTTGGCAGGCAGAGCCTAACCACGTTCCAAATGCGGCATGGAGTGACATGTTTGTATATATGGTTGCTACTCCAAGTGCTTATATTAAGGAGGAGATGAAAGTAAGTAGCTCTGTATGAAACGTGAACAGTTAGTAGCTATAAGTATTATTACTACTAGATTTGTAGAGCTGGAAGGGGATGTTGGAGAGGTGATGGTTTTGTCAAGGTTGGCTGGGTTCATGATCTTAGAGCTCATCAGTTCAAGCATTCTACTGAAGATCATTGGCTTATTATGAGAAAGGTAATGTTATTGTATTTCAAAAACCAAGATAGTTATATTGTTTGTACACAAAGTCAACCATTCTCAGAGAATGACAGGAACTCCCTTGCTTCCATGAGTTGTTTGCCAACATAGTGGAGAAATACTTACTGCACACTATACATTCATGGCAGGGTGAGTTGATTATTGCACTAACATGTCCTCCAATTCGAAATGGCTCTTATAGACTTGGGGAAGCATGTTCTCATGTTGTAGCTAAATATCCTGCTTAATAAGAGCAGCACAGTTGCGATCCAGTTCAGAAGATAGTGCGTGCACATCTCAAAATGTAGCTGGCTTCCTACTGCCCGAGATGTAGTAGACTAACTATATTAATTTATTTTAATATCATCTCAATGTTATTCTTAATGATGGTGCCCAGTCAGTGTTGCTCTCATCAAGGAGAGATGATGGCTTGTTGGTTATGAAGTGACATGAACAAACTCGTGCACCAGGACCAGGAGTCCAGTCTTTCTTCTTGATGCTCTTCAACCATGCTGATCTACATCTTGTAGATACCTCACAAACATAATGTTCTTGATTCTCTATGACCTGAGTTAACAAAGAGGATTGATAATATTATATATCATAATAATATTATATATACAGCATTATTAAAAACTTAGCTACCTAGCTGTCATTATTGCTTACTTTGGGTATTGTATGGAATGAAATGTCTCTTCCCTTCCCCTGCCTGTTAGTACATCCCACAACACAACTTGATTGAACCATCTTCTCTAGTGCCTCTGCCTCTTTTTTGCCTTGCGAGATGGCGGCGGGTGTGGTTTATTGCTGATGACGTCAGCCACGCACTCAATTGTAATTCACTTACAAAATACAAACACCTGTAATGAGCTCCTCCCTAATTATCTTTTTTGAGCATGCGCAGATTGCTTGAGCCCCACCCTTGCTTACATTGCAGCTATGACAGCAAAAGAAATGCTAGGTGAGGTGCTGTTACATCTTTTCAATGTAATATTTATCACTTTTTAGGTGGCGAAATAGAGGTTTATCTATCTCCTGGTTATAAGAATTATTTTGATCAAGTAAAAACAAAATTTCAAGAGCTTCTTGATACTATTGTACCTCTTATTACTGAGGGCATCCCTTCACTTGAAGAAGTCAAAAAGTTTCGTGGAACACGTTTCCACGAATTAAAACCTCATCTGTCAACAGCTGAATCACTTAATGATGTTATTGTGTTAATAAAAAAGCAATGTACCATAACTAATATTACCTGCTTAGAGACAATTGTTGACCATTATAATATTGAAAATGTCAGACATCATATCACAGCCTATAAATCTGCAGTTTATGAGATCTGTGAGAAGTTTAAACACAGAGTATTGGGAAGTGAGAATGTAACGATTGTCTCAACTTCTTTCAAATATGAGTCAATCACGTTTGTTATTGAATGGCAACAAACAGATGACCTCACTCTTGATGATATAAATGGCTTGTTGTGGAAAGTGTTTGGAGATATGGCTAAGAAGATATTGCCTAAATATGGACTGAAACGTAAGTTAATAAAAATGTCATTATATTTATTAACTTTAGCTACATAAAATTGTTTTTCATTCTGCCTTGTATACAATAGAAATGAGGATAGACAATGCGATGCTTAATTGCTTATGTTCATCTTTTCAAGATATTTGATCAAAAGCAATGACACTGAACTTGAAAATAATTGATGTTATTACCACATATTATATAGCTAAGGGTTTTGCCAGGTTTAAATACATTTATAGTCCTAGATTGTACAGTATAAACTAGATGTTGACCTTCTAAATTCGTAAATGACATGTACATGCATTTTAAGTATTTTTCAGAATGCTTAGCTGGATTTTAATTGAGTTTTATCAACTAAAGTATAAAGTTATATCTCATTCAAATAAATATAACAGCTAGCTCAAGAATCAAGCTCTGGTTTTACAGAGATCACTATCAGTGTGGACAATAGACTTACGTTCTCTAAGTATTTAATTATATCATTTATGCATATATTAATTTTGTGTGTACTACAGTTACTCTGTTTTACACAACAGGTGACACTGGGAATGCTTATTGGAGACATAATAACAATAGTGTTTCAATCATCTCACCAAGTACTGAACAATGTGAAAATATTGTGGGTAGATTAAAACAAGAACGAAAGACAAGAAAATGGCGTATTGAACTTCGTTCATCAACTACTAAAAGTGCCCTAATACTTATAGATAATCTCGATCAGTTTGCAGTGAGGGAATTTTCTATAGAGGACACTTCGCTGGACAATATGTGTATGTCAACATTGTCAAAGAAAGTTATTGGAATGAAAGAACTATTCTTTATGTCTTCCTCTCTCCCTACTGGTAGTATCAAACAAGTTATTGATGCTCTAGCACATCCTAACACTTCTCTTGAGGCACTATTCCTATGGAATGTTCCTATGACAGATGACGATGTCATTTGCTTGTCTGGTGTGTTAAGTAATAATGACACATTGAAAACAGTAGATCTCTCCAACTGTGACATCACTGATAAAGGTGTCCATTTCATCTGTAAAGGGATTGCTAAAAATCGAAGACTTACTAGTTTAGCTGTCAGCAATAATCATGGGATCACTTCAGTCAGTACCAGTGCAATAGTTGAACTAATAAAAACAACGACGTCATTGAAAGAACTATACCTCCGCAATACTTCACTGAAATATGACGATATTAAGACAATTTGTGAAGAGCTAGTTAAAAACATTACAATACAGCAGCTCACATTATCCAAACAACATGAGGACATTTGCAAGATTTGTCCTAGTCTTAAAGATAGACTCTATTTTGTAATGGATAAGTCAGGTATGTAGTATTTGATTAATTAATTTAATTAAGAATATAATTGCCTAAAAATTAAAATAGACTATTGAATATTAAAGCAGACAAATAAATTAATCTACACACATTGACTGCTAGTGAACATCACAACCAGAAAATTAAATGTACTCTTATTGCAACTCTAATCTTAGTAATAGCACTCTTAAAACTACATTAGAACAATTGTTATAATTGTAATGTTTCGTTTTGCTTTATATATGCACACACACACACACACACACACACACACACATATTAATGTTAACCAAAATATAGTTAGTACTAATGCACACTACAACCAGTAAATTAGACGTACTTTAACATTAATTGTGATATTTAACATTCAATGACTTGAGAAGCAACATCATAGCTACTGTCAAATTTCAATCTTCTACATTAGGGAAATCTTATTATTAGAATCCCAAAACTATCTTAGAGAATTTTTATAATTATATTACTGTTACGATGTTTTTGCTTTTAAAGGTCATTCTGTAACAGAGAACATTGATAGTGATACCACTGTAACAGTAACTGAAGTAGCCGTGACTACACTTATTGAAGGCCGGTTTGAATTCCCCCAAAACACTAAATTAGTCAGTGCAGTACACAACATTTCTCTTTCTAAACCACTTACTGAGCCTTACAAATTAGAAATACAACACTGTGTAAAATTAGAAATCGAAGCTCAGGCTAGTTGGCTCCACTTTGCTAGAGCTCCCTATTCTCCTACAACATTACCTTATCAGTTCACATTGATTGAAGGAGGACAGTTTAATCCAGAAAGTAGACATGGAGTCATTAACCTCATGTGTGAATCATGTTGCCTTGTTGCTATTGTAGCTGACCAGAAACAGAAACAAAAAGAAACAGGTGAGGAAAAGTACATAATGAATCAAAGTACACTAAATGAATTACTACAATGCAATATTTGCTCATCATATAGATCCCAATGGAGGACCCACTCCACTTTTATCATTTGTATACACTGGAGTTATTAATTATGAGGAAAAAGATGATAAATGGATAGCTACTTTATCTGTTGTGAAAGATCTTGAATGTTATTTAAAGGTAACAACAGTCCATTAACCAACATCTTAATATGTTATAATTTTTACTGCTTTGTATTGTATTTAGTTTGTAAAATGGAGTTCTGATACTGAAGATTCCATTTATTTTGATTTTGTTGATGAAAATGGATTCATTGAACTTGTTTTTCAACAAGAACCACCTCCAGGATGGAGCATTAAACCAATGATTGAACCATGCAAGGTTTGATATGATAACCATTTATTTATATTTTATTAACCTATTTATATGTAGTTATGGCGAACTGATATTGATAATTTTCGATCATCTCCTAGCACTATGGTATCATCATGTCAGTTTCTTATACATGCTAGTGATAGTCCAGATACTATTGGATATTTCATTTACCCCGTTGAACTGAAGGGTATAACACCTCCAGTGAATATAACAATTCATCGAAATAAATCAGGTACAACCTTATATCATACATAGACTTTTCCTCATCATAACTAATACAAATAGAGCTTAAAATTGTTAACAAATATTCATTTTAATCTTGGTCAAATCCATAAATTAATTAATTCAGAAATAATATTGTACTATGTGATACAGTTTCTAACTTATTGTGTTTGTTACATTGTTAATTTCTACTATGTTATGTGTTTGTGGTATAATGCTATGACCATGTCAAGATGATAATTAATTGCACTATTTGTTAGTGATTTTCTATAAATTATTGTGCATGATTGTTTAAAAATTATTATAATAACTGTCTTCTCTTGCAGGTGGTCTTAAACGTCGATTGCAGATAATAGGTTAGTATTTTATACTTCTGTGATTTTCATTATGTATTAGTTAGAGTATTGTTTCAAATAATCATACAGTATGAGACAAAGCTAGGTGCTGCATGAACATTAACATTATACATTAACTAATGTATGGTTGTGCTTGGGGTGTCAGTCGTATATAGAAAAGTTGTTTTAACTGTTTCTGATTGACATTAGTATTGAAAAATGACGTATGATATAAATAATGACCACATCTATGGTGCTACATAAAGCATAATCACCTCAATATTGTGTATTTATAGAATGATGTGTGGGCATATTAAAGGCAGTGACAGTGCTGTATCAAATTAAACCTTATGCAACACTGTGTGTTGTGGTCATTTTTGTGACTGAGCTGTTGCTTTTCATCACTTACAGCTAGGAAAAGTAGTTAAAACAATTATCATGCTTCTTTGTAGCCTTGTTGAGTGCCATTGATCCACCCAAGCATCAACTATAAATCATTTAAACCACTGTTCTGTTCTCATGCCTTCAGAATATATTGCATTCTGGGTGTGTGTTCATACAACATCTCGACTACATCTTTTGTGAAAAGTATCTCATATAGCATTAGAAAAAAACTTTACCTAATACAATTTACATATAGCATTGTCAACACCTTTTGATACATCATGCACTGTATTAAATACTTTTATTGTGCTTACATCACTAAGATTCTATATGAAGTACAGTTTAATACTTTAAGCCAGCTTGCATGTGATCTGTTCTTGACTTTTGTCATCTACTATCACAACAAAGTTGAACAAAATTATCAAAGCATTAATAACAATAGGAAATAAAGTATTCGTCAGCGACAACTTTTTTCCATTGTGACAATGTCAAAGTCAGTTTAGAACTGAGACTTGTCAGGTTCTGAATCTTGATCTAAAACTCTCTTCTTTTAAGGGTTAGTGGTCTACAAGAACCTAATTCGTTGATCTTTTTTTTTTCTTGACTATTAGGTTGGTTGGTACATTTGATGTATCTAGGCAAATTTTCCAATCAATTAAAGCATCTTGTATTGTTACCATACAAGAAACATTCCTTGGGGTGTTGTCTTGATATTCATGCAGCAATCATCTTTGTCATGTGTTGTATGAACACCTCATCCCTACCTGTTTTTTGTTATTTCTTGTCAATCATTTTTAAATATACTTGAACTAATAATATCTTGTTAAGTTTGCTTTGTAAACTTACTTTGCTATTAGACTGTGCTACATATACAATCTGGATAGTTTGAACTTGGTTGATTAGGTTTGTCTCTTTTTTAGATCACAAATATATTCGTGAAGCCATTAAAAAGGGAGGTAAGATCCAAGCTAAAGTTTCAAAAGTCCTTGTACAAGGTCCAGCTCGAGTTGGCAAGACATCAGTGAAATCTCTTATTCTTTCTCAACGCTACCATAAGCAAGAGAGCACTGGTATTGCTGAGCGTCCACAAGTAGCAGTTGGAGATTTTTCAATGCAAACATATGGCCAAAATGAAGATAAGAAATGGGAACTTATCAGTGATACAAATATAGTTGAAATGTTTGCAAATGATATCAAGAGTGTAATGGAAAAAGGTGATGAAAGGAGTAGAACACCGTCAAATGAACATAAAAACAACAAAAAAGGAGACAGTGGTGTCCATGACAATTGCATGGAAGTTCAGCAACAGGATGTTGAACAGGATGTTAGTGAAACACATCTAGATGTAGCTGATGCCCCATTAAGTCATATAAGTATTTCAGACAACAATACTTTAACACCTCATATTGAAAATGCAAGTTATGATGATATATCTTTATGTCCTGAGATATCACCAGAATCTAATCCTAGTCCACAATTAACAGAGACGAGACATGACGATTTAGCAAAACAGCTGTCAAACCTCCTCAACAAAGTTTCTAGCAGGCCTGACAAATTAACACTGTATAAAGATTGGCTTTATTTTATTGATTCTGGAGGTCAAATCCAATTTCAGCAGATCTTGCAAGCTTTCATACCGTGTGTATCAGTTCTTATGTTAGTTATCAATCTAGCTCAAGACCTCTCTAGTCAATCCTCCGCTGAATTACAATGTGAAGATGGGAAGAAATACTTGGTAAGTGAATATTCGTTACAAGTTGAGACTCTCTTAAGACGACTTATAAGTATGATCACGTTTAGGAATTATGAACAACGAAATGATATGACCAGTGAAGGCAGCCGTCGTCTTTCCTCAGCAATAAAACCTCCAGATAGATTAAAAGTTATTACTATTGCTACTCATGGAGATAAATGTGAGCTTGGACAAGTTAATGAAGCGATTGCACATAAAGTGGATCAACTTAAACAGATTTTTCAATCTGTGTCTGATAATTTGTTATACCAAAATCCTACTTCAGGAGAACTTCTCTTTAAAGTTGATGGTCGTAAAGCATCTGATCCTGAAGAAACATTTGATGATGAACTGAAGAGCACAATTAGTAATATTCGTAATGAATTAAGTAAACAAGCTTTTGAAGTTGATGTACCATTAACATGGTATGCTTATGAAATTCTTCTACGTGATAGCGCTTCTTCAAGTTGTGGTGTTCTTACACTGGAAGAGTGCATGTCTTTAGGTATTGCGTTGGGTTTGGAAGATGATGAAATTGAGCCTGCACTAAGATTTTTCTCTCTTCTAAACTCTATTCTCTACTATCCAAAAGAAATCACTAATCTTGCCTTTATTGATCCACATAGCCTCATTGAAATAGTGAATGAACTGATGATTCTTGTCTGTAAAGTACGTAATGGAATGAATATAGGTCCTGGCACACTAGCAGGGCCAGACATGGCTAATTTTGGTATAATTTCCAGTGATATTTTTTCACATGAAGAACACTTTAAGAAGTTTCATGATATATCCAAGGCAGTTACTGATTTAAAATCTGAAGAAGCTATTGATTTTAAATCACATTTGTTTAGTATTTTCACTCATCTTCTATTAGCAGTGAAATTGCCTAATAGCAAACCACCTAATGACAAATATTTTATGCCAGCCTTATTACCATTAACTGACCCTTCAAATGCAATTCCATTTGAATCCTCTACTAACACTGCATTACTGTTTTACTTTAGAAATGGTGCTCCAGTTGGGCTTTTTTGTGCTATGATTGTCAATCTCCTCTCAACCAAAGTCAATAATAAATTCTTGTGGTCACTAGATAAAAGCACTTCCAAGATATATTCCAATTCTATATTATTACATTCGAAATGTTGGCTTGGAGAAGTTGGTTTGGTAGAGTCTTCAGATTGGTTTGGGATCTGTTGTAAATGTCCTGGAGATCAACCTAAAGTCAAAAAAGCTGTTGAAAATGCCATTGCAAAAACCAAAAAGAAACGGAAAAAAGAAGTTGAATGGGAAATGGCCTTCTTTTGTCCTTGTGGCCAATGGCCACGCCACCTTGCTTTTTTGGAACATCACTATTCTTTGCTATTTTGTGAGCTTATCAAATCACCATATGGTCTTTGCATTCAAATAACAAAAGACTTACCACATTTTTCATGGATTTCTTTGAAAAGCAATCAAGGTATGGTTTACTTTATACTGTGTTATGTATACGTATTATTTCATTTTAACTACAGATAAAAGACCAACAGTATGTGATCTTGTTAAACTGTTGGCACCAATCAGTTCAAATTGGGGCTTGATTGGTAGTAAGCTTGGAGTGAACATTCAAGACATTGATGACTTAAACAAATCAGATGAAATGAAGCTAGATGAAGCTATACAGAAGTGGATAAAGACAAAACCCTCTCCCACTACTTGGTTTAATATCATTGAGGTTATAAAAGGACAATCCCTCAATATAGCTAGTACCATACAGGAATACTTGGATCAAATTTTTAGTGAACAAGAACAAGCTAAAGTACAAGGTATATAATATTTGTAAGGCTATTTGTTACATCAGTTTTGTAGTAATATTCACTTTTCACAAGTGATGCCTTCTTTATTATCATGATTTTGTGTATAACAATCGTAACTCAATATGTAGATATGTATACTTAATTGATGGGAAATAATTACAGTTAACAGTATTAAAAGATTTAAGATCTAGGCAATTTTCCATGTCTATTTGCTTACATACTGTATATACTTTTAGTGGACCCAACTGTATTATTGTCCCATGGATGAGGTATTAGTATTGCCATTAGTTTAAGGTTTTGTTGAAGTAAAGAGTTTAGTTGTAGAGGTTAATTATAATTTAATTAGGGACAGCCCGTGATGGTACTTCGGGACGTGACTCAACGTCGGAGGAAGAAGCTTCTCTATCAAAATCAGAAGTGAACGTGTTTAAATTTGACAGTGACTCAGAGCAAGAGTCATGTAAAAAAAAGCCTCAAAAGAAAAAAAGAAAAGAAAAGACAAAGCATAAAGGTATTCTAATAGTATATTACAACTGAATAAATATCATTACAAATTGTCCTCTTAAGCTAATCAAGTGTCACGGAGACATTTACACAAATATTTACCAGAACATCTTTCAAAAGATAATGATAACAAAACAGAAGGTTCAAGAATTGATGTTCAATTGAGAACATCTTCTATTAGTTCACCTTGTACTCAATTAGGTATGTGTATATGGAATAGCATGATGTGGGTGGGGCTACAAGGCATGATGTTATGTAGTGATTTTTTTGCTAAAATACACGCATGTTCTATAACTATCTAGCATTAGAAAAATTATATGATGTTTCTCTAACTTTATTACTTAATACTTCACAGATGCAAGACCTGAGAAACATGTTTTACTGACATTACTACCTGAAATCTATCATTTGTGGCAAGAGCTTGGAGAGCTACTTGGAGTTCATGAAGGCACCATTAAGAGATTATCTACTTCTACATGTACTGTGCTTGTGAAGATGTCAGATATATTACAAAGCTGGTTGGATAATGAACCAACTCCTGTTACATGGAACAATATCATTGAGATGATAGAGGGACCCCTACAAAATAAAAGATTTGCTGATGAAATCCGTCAAAAAGTTAAATCAAGTATGTATTTGTAATACTGACCAAACAAATATTAATAATTTATTGCTCCAAAAATGACTGCATGTGTAAATTGTAATTAATCACATTTTTCATGTAGAAATTTTTATAGAAATTTTGTTTTTTCAAGCTATAATAATTTTACTTATCAGTTCTGTTGTGGCTCCATCTCTATTTGCATGACAAATAACATATCATGTGATGTATATGTTCATCTTTATAGTTTGACTGTGATTTGTCTTGTGACTTATTTTCTGTTTCAGTAGTAGGCTTGACAAATATTCAAATAGACCTCTTCAAAAAGCGCAACTCTTGAAAAATGATGAATGAAAAGTGATGAATAAAATATAAGGCTAACTAACATTACTGTATCATACTTTAGCTGCTTCAACCATAGTTCTGTACTTTTGTACTTTTCAAACTAAATATACTACTGTCATTTTTACGTACCAGATTGTGATAAGATTAGTTTGGCCCATGTGTCAGACTCACACAGTGTTGTCCATTTCCTATTGTTATATATATTTTTGCATGTGACTTAATCTCAACAAATGAAATTATAAATTATTGCTTGTCTCAGATGTGTGTGTTTTTATAAACAAATTATTGAATTTCAATTGTTTCACATGACTTTTTAATTATCTGTAACTAATAGAGTTGTGATAATCTTGTCGACTATAATAATTATTGTGTAATGTAACATTTTTTAAAACCATTGATATATAGTTAACAGTTCTTAATGTTGTATTAGATTCAACTACATCATCAAAGATGAACTTAAAAATACCGGTTGAGCTACAGCGATCTGTACACAGTATGTTATTAAAATGAATTCATTGTATTAGATTCAAATTTTAACAGGAAGAAGAAAAAGTGAGGGTAAAGATTCTGATAAAGATTCATCATATAAAAAACAACAAGCTTATGATACCAGTTCATCTTCTGACGAGGAGTCAAGGTTATCAAGTAGATGTGGAAAGGAACCAGCAGGAGGAAGACATTACACAAAGAAAGGAAAACAAAAAAGAAGACCCAAAGAACTTAAAGGTAATATGATAGCTTCTGTTAACTTGTATATTCGTATTATTACAGGAAAAAAGATGCAAAGATCAGAAGACAGTAATTCTGATGAACATCATTCATTCAGAAAACACAAAGCTTACTCTAAAGGATCTGATTCATCACTTGATAGTAACTAATAGTGATCAACCTATAAAGCATAGAATGTGTATTTTTAAGATCTGTATATTTCTGATTTATACAAAGTCTATATCCTTTGTCTTACCTGTTTGTGAAATGTATGAGCACATGTTACTTTTGAGTTGTTGTTATTTCTCTCTCTGTTACTTTTAGTTGTGTTTGCCAGTTAACCTTATTAAATATATAAAACACATATAATAATTGGTGATGAGGTCGGTAATGAATACTATAGACCTGACTGAATCCTGACACACACAAATGGTTGCTGTACATTGAGAAACACTATGTAAATAGCTAAGAATAGTCTATTATCTGACACCTATTATAACAGTAATATCAGACTGTTATAAGCTCTCTTATACTAACAGTCCATATAAGGATGGTATAGTGTGGGTGCTTATACCTCATTCTGTTATAATCTTGCTTATAACAGACTTATTTTAAGCAATTTGATATAAACATATGCTTATTGCCATAACCATTAATAATAATCACTATTGTGAATTATACATTTAATTAAGTATAATATATATAAGATTTTACAAAAGACACAGCTAATATCAAACAAGTGCACTTTTAATAAGGGAACACAAACAATCACTTTGTCAATTCTATAATCAAGTTTTACATTAGTCTCGGCAACTGCACAATGTCCCACTATTGTAGCAACAGGAATAAAATTGACATAGCTATCTCTCACAAATGTTGTTAAAGAAAGAAATGTTGTTAGAATGAATCTCAATATGGGTGATCTTCCAACCATTGGACATGTAGCTAATACATTAGTATTTGTAGTTTTACGAAATTTGACCTGGATTTTAGTTTTAACTCATGACGAAAGAAATAAGTTACAAATCCAGCTTGGATGTGTGCCTGTCTACTTGTATCAATACCCATGACATTATTAAGGCAGTGTGCAACAACAGCAGTTGATTTTGGAGAACGTGATTTACTGCTTAGAAAAGATAACGGATATTTGCTTGCAGAAATGATTCAACAATATCGTATTCTGTTGCAGGATATAAACAATTATACATTTCCTGTAGATTCTTCAGTTCGGCATCATTAAAACTTTCTCGATTATTGGATTAATAAGATTGTGGTAGCTTCTCTCTGTGCAGTCAATCATTGAGACTGGACAGGTGTGATACCAGTTTCGTCATCAAACAATTGATCGGGCCTTATCGTTGGAAGTGTAAGACACCAATAGACTACATTTTCCAGGACAAACTACACCTGTCTTATCGTTTAGATGATGGTAAAAAGAGATATGTGCAACCTCTTCCATACAAGAATAAGAACAGACTCTTTTACGACTCACACACTTCTCCATGATCAAATTACAAAATTGCCAACAATACCACCTTTAAAAAGAATAGATTATTTACGGTATATACCTCGTGTCGTATATAGAATTATTGATAGAGTTACACTGAGCCAGAAGAAAAGGAACATCAAAAGACACTACTGCAACTACATTTTCATCTACATTAACAGGTGCAAGGAGAGCTCTTCAGTTTGGAAGGTAAAAGAATACCTGTGGAGCCACTTCATCAAGTTTTACAGTTCATCTAGGTACAAAATATACTATATATTATAATATATGACGGTACATGCCTTACTATAAAACACAAGCACATCGGGATCACCCTAACTTACATGCCTGTGATATATAGTAGCATTCTGTAATGAAATATCAAATGAAAGTTAAGATATTTTGTAATCAGTAAAAAGTCTGTTGTGTAAGCAATGATTGTTAGCTTGATTTCTTTCTCATGTAAGTATACTGACTAAGTGATTGTTACGAAAATGAAATGTTTGTCCTAAAGGTTTGTTGTCGTACAACGAGACTCCATTATGTTATATGTACACACTATAGGCCGCAATATCAGCCTTTGTCATCTGAACTCACTGATTCTCATAATCATGTACAACTAGATGAATTCACTAGACAAAGGTACTTCATTTCTAGTGGTAGTGTTGGTCAAATTAAGCTGGCATTTTTGTAGTGTGTCGCCATCACCATACTAGCTCCCTGGACAATCTCTCCTGACTGGAAATAGATCTACTTCTCTTTGCCATACTGGAACAAATGATGGTCAAGTTACAAATGATGGTCATGTTACAAGTCATAATGACATACAGACATTGACCAAGATACTTCAATCTTTTCAACAATGTATGGACTCAAAACGTGGTAGTGTTTGTATCAAAATTGACTGTATTTACAATCAACTGGATTCTTTAGAGACTCGACAGAAAACACCAGAAGATGATATCGATATCAGATCTTCGACAGCATCCTCAAGTACTTCTGTAACTCCTAGCAGTATCGGTAAACGTAAAAGAGCTACACCCCTTGTCTTACAAGTACTGCTCACGCACACATCACTAACTTATGCTCATGCTATGATCCAAAGAATGATAATCCACTATACTTTATTCCTTACTAATAGAGTATGTGATGAGTTTATTTTGTTTTGATCGTTATTTCTTTGTAGAAGGTTGTAGGACTTATAAAAAGATGCCCAAAGAATTTGGTGACCTCAGTCAAAAGTAAAAAACAACTGAGATCAAGAAAGCAGTGGGTATGTTTTGTATACAATATATACCACAATGCTTATGCTTTCAATAATGTAGACATTTGAAAGACGTACAAGATTTTGGGAGTCTGTAAGACCAGACATGATGTTCGTCGAAGAAAAATATGTTCGCCATCAACCACATTATCAGTCTGATCAATTTAACTCGTTCATGGAAAAACTTGATGAAAGAAATGTGAAAATTGATTCCTCCCGTGCATGATTCACAAGAGAAGTAGGGTCCCCACTTCAAACAAAAATTTCAGAAAATGCAAAGCTGTGGATACTTAAAGATGGACTAAATAAAAATAATGGTGAAATTTGTGATGGTGAATTAGTCATTGTGTCAGTACTAAATCCTAATACAGCAACAGTAGAAAGAGAAGAGGACAGTAATTCTAAATATTTGTTTTGTTCTGATTGACATTATTATTATAGTGCGTTTGTGTTGCATTTCATTTTTGTGAAAATATCTCCCCCAAATTGGCAATGCTCAAAATAAGCTATGATACATAATTGTTATAATACCAGTGTTTCATACAGGATTTTCTGCTTAGGGGGAGAAGTCTAAACATGAATGCTTTGCACATGTAATCTTTGAATTTAGATGAACTATTTGTTATGCAAAATTTAATTTCAAACAATAAATATCATGAGTAAAGTTAATCAGCTACTGTCATGGTTGAGTTAGCTCACTAGCACCTGCCATTAATACCTTGCATCAGTGAGCAATCTGAAGAGCACGTGCTTGTAAACATGGCAGATATATCAAAGTTTTTCTTTAAATTATGCACTTTTTTGTTACATGATGATGGTATAAACATATTTCAGTGATTTGTAACAGTTAATTCTATGAGGCTTGGGGGGGAACTGAACTTTGGGGGGGGGGGGGGGGGAGAGGAAATCCCATGTTCCCATCCCCCCTGTATGAAACCCTGAATACAGTTATAAGTACACTTTATTTCCATAACATTGTTATAATACAGTTATAAGTACACCTTATTTCAGAAATATAAGAGAGCTTAAAACAGGGGTGCTTATAGCATATCTATAGGGTGTTATAAACCCTTATTATACTACTGATATAAACAAGCTTATCTGTGGCTTATTCCTGAAGTATAAGGTGGTGATAACTATGTAATAAGATAGCATATACTGTAGCATTTACACAGTGTTATGTCTAGGTATAGGAATAAGACTGTCAGATATCCAAGTATATGAACAATGACCAGTCTGTAGACACTTCTGATACCTAGATATAAGAACATATCTTTCCACTAAAATAACAATAACATAAATTGGCTTTTAACTTTAGTTATAAACGAAAGCAGCTGGTATGTTTTATTAACAAGATAGTAATCTTTAAAACAAGTGGTTTTTGTTTTTCTTTATTAAAAAGTCAGAAGTGTTTTCTTGTATTACAAATTAAACTTTAAACTTTAAACTTTGCAAATATAATGGTAGTAGTTTGGTGGTTGAGAATAGAATGCATATCTCCAACCAATACATGGCATCCACTAATAAAACTGCTCCTACAAGGTTAATTCCACATGATAAATAGTGTTACAATATTATAGAGTGTCAGGTCTTGAAGTTGCTAGTTCAGATGTTGGTGAAACTGTTGCACTTATACACGATAGAAAACTAACAACTAATGCAGAAAAAGAAGCTGGGTTAGAGGTTTCAGTTGCCAAGACAGGATAAGAGGATCAACATTCTTTTTAAAAGCTGCCTGAAAGACTCTAAGTCAGTGGTAGTAAGAATAAAATAAGAAAGAATATATTGTCCTGTCTCATGTAAAGTAGATAGAATAAACAAATATATACCATCAATTTTATATAATCCTCAGCTGTGAAGATATCTGAAAACCATGTGACAGATAATCACACAAGGATAATAGTAAAACATTCCCTTTGCCTTGTGTTTCTCGTGAACTACAGGAGGAATATAGATATCTTAGTCTTCAAAGAAATAACAGAATCACCTGTGAAAATTTGTTAAGAAATAGCTGAGGATTAAGAATAACAACTTAAGGAGGACTTCAGGAAATTAAAGTTGGATTGTTTATACCATAACTAATCTCATCTCCAAACAGCAATGTCTTTCGTCCTTAACTGCCACTTACTGTCAAGTAATCTGATCATGGTCAATAAAGCACAACCTTAAATTCTAATTAGGGTGGTGTGTATTGATTTGCAAACTCGAGTCAATGGTTTTCCACGAGAACTTATGTTTTACAATTCTTTCTCTGTTAACTATAATCAATAATTTTGTAATGTTTACATTAAAATGAAAGGGATTGTACATTATAACTAGTGTTTATTAGTACGTTTCAGTATAATTCTATATTATTATAGAAAAACTGTAAAAACATTAATAAGAACAAAATATCTAATAATATTTTGATAAAGTCACAGACATCTGAGTAAGGTCATTTAAATGAACCTAAAATGTTAGACAAAAACATTCACGCTAGTATGTTATTAATGATGTACAATAAATACTGCTAATTATAACTCCTACATTCTATATATAGGAAATTGATATAATGAAATTATTATAAGTGACTTATTCCTCAACAAATTAGAATTATTTTGTCTTATTTAGACTTTCCAGACAGGAAGTAATTACTTGTTTGAGATTATACACATAATTTATATGGAGGGTCCTCAAAGTATACTTAAAAATGCCAATATTATTACGAATACTATTATAAGAACCACAAGAATAAGAGGAAGCCAATGATAGATATCATAATTAACTCTGTAACAAGCAGTATAGTAAAGTTGTGGTTATAAATCAACCTGTAAACTTAAACCAAACAGAGTGTAGGGAGTAAGAGGTGGTTATATGATACTCAAGCAACACAAAACACAAACAATTGTGTGCAAAATGTAAAATGGAAAATCTAATTTTGTAACAAATTATATTTTAAAAATACTTAATATTGGTAGTAATAAGGAATGAATTTAGTGATACTAATAATAGAAATACTTACCTGATATAACCTCTTGACAGATTTTATCAGCAAGTGTTATATCCTGTAGGGGTCCCTTAATTATATTAATGATATTGTTCCATGTAGTAGGAGTTGGTCCATTATCCAACCAGCTTTGCAACATTTTTGACATCTTTACACCATCAGAACATTGAGAATTGAATAAGCTATTAAGAGTGTCTGAATTAACTCCAAGAAGACCACCAAGCTCATACCATTTACTATTGACTGAAGAAAGTAACCATAGTAATTTATGTTTCTCAGGTTTTGCATCTGTGAAGTTAGAAGTATTATAGTTAGAAACACATCATTTAATTTTGCTAATGGTACATAGTTATGATAACAACAAAGCACTTGATCTTAACAATGAAATTACTACGTAACACTGTCATATCATGCCATTACAGCCCCACCAATGTCATATTCATTACATGTATATATACCTAATTGAGTACAAAGTGTAGTACTAGGAGGAATTGTCAATAAACCATCAGTGTCTGAACATCCTGATCTCAGCGTGTTATCCCTTGAATGAGGTACTAGTGAATGTTTCTGTGATACTTGACCTTTAAGAAAAAATGATATAATAATATTCATTGGCTATTATCTCAATGACAAGTAGATACATTTAGATAGAATCTACAGCCTATTATATATTATCTTTATGAATCATGGGTAATCAGAATTAGCATATTTAATTCTCATTTCTATTAATGCAGATAGTATCTGAAGCCAGTAAATTTAATAATTCAAAGTAATAGTAAATGCTATATTTCTTTGAAAGTTGCTCCTTCTTAAATTGGTCTATAATAAATTGATATGGCATACATGGTAATGTGTATGCATAACTGAAGAGCTTTCAAATATGTCAACATCTTCAAAACGTATAAGCAAAAATGTTTATGGTTAAAGGAAAAACTCCACTTTACTGGCAATTTATATGTATTATGTAGCTATTTTGGTTAATAATACTATTATAAACTCACTTTTAACTTCAGATTTCAACCAAATTTGCTGACGTGTCACATCAGTAAAACAAGTTGTGTTGTATATACAACATGTCAGTACTTTTTTGTCTTCACTCAAACGACAAAGGTGTTCTGTAGTATTACAAACTGGACAATGAAACCGTTCCTCAGGATCTTTTAAGGTACGCATATAATGAAATTTGTCTACAACTGCATTGATACATTCTTTTATAACTTGATGAATACGAAAACACTCACTTTGTTGACCAGTGTATAATACTTCTAGCCAACAAATAGTATCTATTAATAAAACTGCTCCTCCATGGCTATATGATAAGTGAATAGCATTACGGCATTGTGGTTTGTCATACTGTGGAGGTAATAGATTGAATTTTGGTGAACAATTGTGTGACAGAAGTTTGACAACCAAAGCTGGAAATAGACCTTGTGGAAGAGGTTTAGGTTCATCATCGTTAATCCATGCCAAAACAAGAGGATCAACTTTCTCTTTAAAATATCCTCTTAAATTCTCTAAATTTGTAACTGGAGCCATTGGAAGGACACAAGGAAGGAAATATTCTCCTGGTTTATCAGGTAGAGGTGATAGAATAAACAAGTGTTCCATTAACTTGAGGAAATCGTTAGCAGAGAAAATATCTGAAAATACCTGTGACAGGCAGTCACAAGCAATCAGTAGATCTTGTGAAAAAATTCCCTTGTCTTTGAGGTTCTTGTGAGAGTTAGGAGGAATGAAGACACCTTTACTTATTAAGTACTCACCCATACCAGTATAAGATATGCTAATCAACTGGGACAATACATCAAGGAGTGGTTGTGGGTTAAGAAAGACAACATCATCAAGGACTCCAGGAAAATAAAGATAGATGGTCAAATCATGATAGTACATTAAGGCAGCCTCTATATCATCCTCATTCATTTCAAGAGCACTACCAATGCTGATACATTCAATCTTCCTAATAACAAAGCTGTTCCGATGCTCCTCCAACTCCAACTGAAACAAGAACCATCGAATTGGAATGTCTGCCTCGATGTAAGACTGGCATATTTTACGACGAATGTCATCTGCCAATGTTTTCTCTTTTTCACCTCTAGCAATTGCATTTAAGGGTATAATATTCTTTCCAAAGATATGATATACATCTGTGTATGGCTTTAATTGTGACCAAAGAAGTTTGTTTTTTTCATCTAATGACTCACCAGAATCTCCTATCTTATCATAAAATGTTCCCAGCACTAGAGTGAGAGGCTCTTTGTGAGAAGGTTTCATGTGAATATCTGGTAGATTAGGAGGATTAAAAGAGATAAATGAGCGATATGATGTTTCAAGAAGTTGAAGGTGTGTAACTTGTTGTTCATCCGAGTTGCTGAATTTTTTTCCATCAATACTGTAAAAAAACTTAGCTTTCCCATTAAGCTGTTCATTTAGTTTGTGTGTGAGAATGTTCACTGAAGTATAACGTAATAAAAGAGGAGCAATATCTAGAAAAGCAGCTTGACCTCCAGAGTCTATTGCATATATCCACTGTGATTCAAAGAGCTGAGCAGATTCTTGCACACTTGATAACATCTCTAGAACATGCTTATATACTGAAGGGGATAAGGACATTGGATGCTGTGTGACATTCTCCATAGACAATGTAACAATAGGAGCAGATAAATCATGTTCATTTAAGTAATGCTTGATGGCTTCGATAACCATCTCCTTTAACGACTCAAGCTTTATCTTCTTCCAAAACTGAGATTCTTTAACTTGGAAGGTCTCTACCATTCGTATTTCAGGGTTCGTAGATACTGGAGTACTACAATGAACAAGCGGAGGATCCTCATCCTCATCAAGTAGCAGTTTCATAACACAAGACTTCCCACTTCCTGGAGGACCAGAAACAGAGAGTTTGGTATACATAACTTTAACATGACCTTCTTTAAGAGATTTTGCAAGCAAGCCAGAATAATCTATTACAAAAGAAGAGAGACAACAATTATTCATGATACAATGCACGTATAGTATGTGGAATAATGAACTCTGCTCTTTCCACACATGATAACATTTGTAAGTTTAAAAAATTCCTGAAAAAACACATTAAATCTAGAGATGGTAGCAAAACATCTCAAACAAGCACAAGTGGATGTCTCTAGTTACAATATCAAGAGCACAACATTTAATTTGCTACATTAGTTGTAGCAGTTCCATATGAAGTCAAGTAAAAGGCTATTAAACATAGATAATATACAATTTTGTTTTCAGGTACTTTTGTGTGGATACTATGTAAGGATGTTGATACTGCCATTCCGACCTTGGACTTGAGTTTTACTGCCATCACTACATTTAATACTTTTTTGAAATTCTTATATACTTGTTTTTGTTCTTTACATTTTAATTTTAAATTAGTGAAAATATGTTCATAATTTATGTTTGTTAACCCTTGCTAATCTCTGTGTGGGTGAGGGTTATATACTTTGCCTGCCTTTCTGTCTATCTGGTTAAGTGTTAAGGAGAAATCGATGAGATATTGTTAATAACAATCAAGAGAATTCTCCTATTACTGACATAGTACCTTCAGAAGATCCAACTAGTGATATGACCACTCAAACTCAAACTAATAATGTCCCTATTGTATTTAATTGTAATGCCAGAGACAACATCACTAGAAGCAAGAGAATATCTTAACTAGTATGATATAATCATGATTAGACTTAAGAACCTAATATGTATTGACCTCATAGAAGAAGAGATGTGGTGGTATGACTACTTATCATTCATGCATGATTATTATTCATTGTTTTCTCCTCATGTGTCTCTGATATGTTCACTTTATCCTCTTCTACTATTATTACTAAGAGATCTTACTCAATCAACTAAACATATAGTAAGAAACAATACAGGACCTATACACCAGGCAATAGAGTTATTTCTAAGGCACATCTCATGTACATTATTGTTGTTTCTGATTAAGAACAGATTTAATAATTGATTTTAATTATCACATCATACCTTTCTTTTTGTTATGAGTGGATATCAACTCCTTTTCTTTATCTTGTCCATCAAGACCTGGACAATAATAATATAACTATCATAACTTCTACTAATAATCTAATTATATAGTGTATTAAATAATATAATATACATTATACAAAATGAGATAATATGTACAACTATTAAAAATAGATCAATTATACTATAAACATTTTAACTCTTTATTTTTCATTACATGTATTGATAATGTATAATACCTTTATATTTTGACATGATTTTATCAGCTAAATCTTGTCGATGTAAACGATCTATTAAAATATCCACAAATTTAGTCAAGATACCAGCATCATATCTGACACGATCCTTTATATCATCAAGAAGAATTTCAAGACACTTTGCATTTGAATCCCTACTGGCCTTATCTCTTACTCTCTTGTAAACATCTTCAGAAATAATCTCTTCTGAATAAAGCCTCCTTGCCAGAGCAAAGGCGTCTATAGACGACTCAACAATAATGTCTATACATTGAAGTAAAGCTTGTCTAGCTAAATCAGAATTCAGAGTACCATCTAGAGTATAGATATAAATTATGAACTAATTACTATTTAAATAAATATGGTGATTATGATATTTATAATACATTAATTAGTTAGTGATGTAACATAGTATGCCAGGCCCTCTCATATTAAGGGTTACAGGGTCAAAATTTTTAACAAAAATGTTTATGTTGTTATAAAGAGTTCTTACCATCTGGTTCCCTTTTTATATTTTTTTTCATATTTTTTACTTCATTAGTTTAGCTGGAAAGTGACAGTTACTGTATTTCTTTTCTTGTTAAAAGTGTTATTATTCATTTATGAAGACCATGATGACACTTTAATTAATCATTTTAGTAATGATGGTGATACTTTTGTAGTTATAATGAAGGAAATACGAAGGTTCACAGATGGAAACAGACATCTTTCATTTTGAATACTCATCACAAAAATTAAAGAAAAAGGCAGATTAGTAAAGCTGTTGTTGTGAGGTAGTTTTAATAATTTGCAACTACGAAACTTTAGATGTCTACAATAGCATGATCTCTTTAAAATTATGTATGATTTTTTCAGAGAAATGCGTAACGATTAAATTAGATGAATCAGAAAGTTATGAGAGTTCAATAAAAGCTTTAAAATCAATGAAGCGCCGTATCAGAAACCCATATGTAATTTTTTTGGTATTTGGAAAAACTATAATTGGATTTTTTTTAAATTGCAAAACACTCTATGAAAGTGATTTTATTACATCATGAATGTTGCAGTACGTAACCTAATTTACTTAACATAAAAACCTTTTTAAATATTTTTAAAAGTATTTTATATAGAAGAACTTATTTTTAAATAATTTTCAAAAAATAAAAATTAAGGACTGTAAGCCCATAAACATAAGATATAGCTGGATATATTTGAACATACAGATCAATCATTGAGTAACCACTTACATGATTCCACAGGTAATTTGCCTCCTTCCGTCATAATCTAGTTTGAAAAGGATTGTTTTATAACTGAAAAGCAAAAAGAAGTAGAATTGTTTGGGTTGGGTTAATACCATCTGCGCATGCTCAGTAATCTAATTAGGGTGGAGCTTATTTCCAGGTCACATTATACCGTCTATAATTTGCAGCAACAGACAATGGAGAGAGAAGTCAGTTTACTACGTTGTTCTAAGCTCAGTCATTCTCCTAATACACAATATATATATATATGTAAAATAATATTTACAACTCATTATATAGTTATGAAGAATTCATCAAGATGAATCAAGTGTACTATACAACAGTCTTTACATAATTAAATACAACAGAGGAGTATCACTCCATACAACATCCACTGGGTACACTACATGTGTGTGTCAGTATTACTATGAGATAGTAGCACTATGTATATACCACAGTATGTGATCACTTACTGTAGGAAAGGGACATGTACACAATATAACTTTTTTCAGCTATTAAAAAATAATGTTGAACAAAGTACTCAAGTATGTCACACGATCAGTTGTTGACCTCAGTTGACCCCTGGCTCTCTTCTACTATTTCTGTCTCAGTACTTATATTCATCAATGGTTTTATCTTAATAGACCATATACATCACATGTGTAGTGGTCACTATAGTTATGTTTTTAGTTATTATATGTATTGAAGGAAAAAATAGTACTTTAAAGTCTAACAAAGTTTGGAGTAGAGGAGGAAAGAAGGATCTAGTAGATCAAAAGCTACTGCTTTTTGGATTTCTAAATATTCCATATATATTTTAATACATACTAATATATAATATGTTTTAATAGTAACTGGTATAACTGATTGATTTGTTAACACTTAAAATCATTCATTAGTTAACACTATTTCTCTCTGAAATTCCTCTCTGTCTCCCATCCTCTCCAACTCCTTATTAGGGTTTCATCTACAATATATTGGTTAGTACATATCAATAAATTATGCATTATTATTATATTAACAACTGATATATACATCATGTACAATTGGATCTTGTGGGTCTAGTACATCTTCCTTATCTAATTCCACATCATCTTTGTAGACTAAATTATATGAAAATAGAGCCAATCTTTAGTGTGTTAATTTTGTCAGTACTGTCAGAACCTTTGTTAAGAATGTTTGATACTTGTTTCATCAGGGCAAGGAGAAATGGTAGGAAATGGAAATAATGGAAATGGTGGAAATGACAGAAATCATCAGTTTTTTTAAACCTGTTAATTGAATATAAAAGAAATTGTATCAGAAATGTGTAGCATTTTATTTTTTTTTGAGCATGCAGAATACTTCAGTAAAATACAAATGCAAAGAATTGCTAATACTACAAGAAACCAGTAAATACACCAGATCATCTGTGTATCATGATGTTTAGAGAGCAAAGAACATTCCTTACTCCAGACAAGTACTCAGTTCGATAATCGTTATTGCGATCCTCATCTATCACTTATTCAATATATATGGCCACAGTTTGATCCTAAAAAGCACTTAGTTATGACCCTGGAATGCCTTTGCTCCTTGGTCATAAGCATGCACTATATGCTTCAGTTGGCATAATTATCAACTGAACTTTGCTTAAAATTTTTAGTTTGACATTAATAACTTAGGGTCTGATTTCTTTGTTTGAATAACTCATAACTTTACTGAAATGTTTCATCTATTATGATGATTTTAAATATGTATATTCAATACCTCAAACCATTATTTAAGAAGCAGTATATATATGATACTCATTCTAAATAGTACAAGTTACAAGTTTGTTCAGTCTTCTTGAGTAAATAAAAGATTGTCTTCTAAGAGCAATTTTCCACCATTTCTGCTTGTTCTGGGCTTCTCTGCTCTGCTTGCTTGATTTATTACATCATTCGCTGCTAATTTTGGCTTGGTTTCTGGAGTTATGTAGTGCAGGAACTTGAGACATAGTAGTGGGTGTAGTAGAGCAGGTACATTGTCTCAAAGGTAGCTTTCATCTTAAGCCTCCTGTGTATTACATTCATTTTTATTACTCAATTTCATGCTATCACCATCTTGACTATCTTAATTGCTTAATGGCCTATCACCTAAATCTACATGTTTAGATGTATTTTGCTTACATGCTGAGGCTGTTGATAATGGTATAGGAAGTAGAAGTTGCATCATCAATGAAGTAAGATGTTTAGTCAGCAGTACAGTAAGAGAGGTTGTGTGCTATTTACAAACCATGTTCTTTTAAGAGTAATACAGAATGCCAACTTGAATTATTTTTTTACATTCAGATCAAAGGATCTTTGAAGACATTATGGGAGTTTTGTCTTGAAGTTTTAAAAAATACGATTTGTTTGTTTGGCAATTATATTATACAAAGGAGGAAAGATCATGCAAATGTCATTTAAAACCATTGTAGATTACAATAATCTGCTCAAAAAAGCTGATGAGTTTGTGAATTATGAAATGGTTAACTCGCTATGAATAATAATTAGATATTCCTTATGTTTTTACTCGATGCTACAATACGTAACTGCATTCTCTGCCCTTCCTAGGCTATAGGCTCCTGTGTGATAATACTAACATACTCCGAAGAACTGATAACATTAGTGAAAAATTCATCATTCATCACGATTTCATTCACATAAACACCGATCTTTCATAAAAGATCACAAAGACTTGACCAATTTAAAACACGAAGATATACTTTTAGAAACATATAAAAGCAAGCTTTAAAACTAGCAATTATAAAACCTTACAGACACTGACATAAAGATTCTTTGTGAGGGTGATACAATCTACGTTGATGGGACTTTCCAGACTTGTTCGAAACTCTTTTATCAAATCTTTATCATACATGCATTTAACAATGTAAGCAACACCCACTAATTTATGCACTCTTGCCAAATAAATCTACGGCTACTTACAACAGACTGTTTCATATCATAAAATTGAAAACTCAAAATCTACAACTATAATTTGAACCTGAGACAGTTGTTGCTGACTTTGAACTTGCCATCAAACAAGCAATACAATTAAATTGTCCAACATCTACACATCAAGGACGCTATTATCATTTCTGCCAGGCAATTATGAGAAAAATACAAGAGATTGGTCTGCAAAACCAGTACAAACAAAATACAGATCAACTAAAGTCATTTATATGTAGAACAGCAGCTCTTGCCTTTGTTCCTATTTGTTTTGTTCATCTTTCATGGCAAAGAATAAAAGCAGATACTCCAGAGTTACCAAGAATTGATGAATTCATTGCATATTTTGAAACAACATGGATAGCTGGAACATTCCATACAGCAGATTGGAACTTATATGAGACTGAAGGACTACGATCAAACAATCACTTGGAGGGTTGGCACAATCGTCTACAGCGAGTAGTTGGTAAATCCCATCCGAATATCTTTGAATGTGTTGAGGTATTTCAGAGAGAACAAGTCAGTACAGAGGTTTTAATACAGCAGCTTGCAGCAGGTGAATGCCCATCTTGTCGGAAAAAGAGAGCTATTGAGAAAGATCAACACATTAAGGAACTCAAAGAAAGATTTAGCACTAATATAATCTCTTCATCAGACTATGTAGCAGGCGTGTTTCAACACAATAAACTGTAATTGTTTAATCTTTATTTTCCTTAACATAAAATTGTACACTATTTTAATCATTTACCTCAAACTCCTTTGTCATTACTGAGACTGTTTCAGTCCCTTTCGGTCCAGTAGCTCATGTCTTGTAATTTGTAAATTCACAATGTTTCTTTAATTAGAAGTACGGTATCAGTAGGCGAAACCGTACTATAGTGTTAAAATTCGAGTAGGCACACCCGGAGTAGGCGAACCCATACTAACTCAAACATACACCTTTTGCAGGCACACCAAATTTGAATAATGCATAGGGAGCGAGACTGCACTCGTGAATGTCGTTATGGTTTTCGCTCATGGGGTGTGGCATTACGTAACGGTCGTAACGATGACTGTTAGTTACCTCGTATTATGTCATCTGCCTTATAGTGCATGAGGTAGCCCCTAAATCAATATTCAAAACAACTAGTTTTGTCATGATCTTGGCGCCAATATCTCGGATTGATGGAACTGGATCAAACTTCGTACTGGATTCTCTCTTAGCTCTGTCGAGTTTCATAGTGGAATAGTAAAGTTAAGGTCAGTACTTAACTATATCTATTTTTTAAAAAAGAATAAAGTGGGGTTCGCATGCTCAGTAAGGCTATCATTCAACACATTTAAATATGGCACACAAAATACTAGACAGGAAGCCTGGTTTTCCCATGAATTGAATATCAATTTGACAAGATGGCAGGGCAGACAAGCCCTGTAGAAATGAAATAAACATCGAGTTAATTTTTTTATTCATTTGACAAAAATTACACGATCATCCTATAGTCTCGCGAGCCAGACCCTTTGCTTAGAGAGGAAGGGTCCGGTCTACCACGCATAGTGCAGTTGTGTCCTTCCCCAGCATTTCTAGGGAAACCACTATTTGGTCAACAGTAGCCTCGTACCCAGGCTAAACGCCTGGTAACTACTGTTTGCGCATGCGTTTAATTTCCACAGATTTCTTGGAAAATAGTATACTCTAGGAATCCTCCGTCAACTATGACGTCAAAATTCCTTCTACCGCAATGTTTGATTAACTGTGATGGCTACTTGTAATACTGATAGAAAATTTTTTGCTGGTTTACTGTATACTCTAAAGAAGCTAGGAACCAGCTGTTTGAATGCCTCTAAGTCTACAAGAGATTTCTCTAGAGACACAATTCGAAGTTTGCACTTGATACAAATATATAAAGAGAGACCATGATCTCTTAAAACAATAACATTAAACAAAGAAGTTATTCGAAAAACTCAGTTGTTTTGCATCCCAACAGCATTGAACATGTTTGTTGCTCTTGGCTTCCAATAAATCACTGCATAACCAACAAACTCGACTAGCCATACTTAAAATTGTGTAGTGAATGAAACGTCATCATTATAAACCCAGCCCATTGATTTATCATTTAATTGAAAAAGTAGTAATTATGATGTCAAAATTTTCAATAATTACGCGCATGCGCAAGCAGTAGTCACCAGGCGTTCTATTCTACTAGAACGCCTGGGTACGAGGCTAGGTCAACAGGTACTTCAGCCAAACTACAATTGTTTACGTAGTTGCATAATAACGTAACATATTAATTACTTACTTCTAATGAAGTCTTCACGTATTAATAGAAGAAATAGAATAGATGCAGAGGAGATTGCTTTAGAGGAGAAGACCCTGGTCTTGCATCAATCCAAGCAGGGGAGAGACTAGGGTGGCATATATAAGGCTTTTACCAAACCCAGTCAGTAAAGTGACAAACACATCAATACCACTAATAAACTAATAAAAGCTTCTATAGCCGTCATCTGCTCTGGCTTAACTTTGTCGTATCCTAGCTTAGCAAACATTTCTTGAACAACCTGGTGTTTCCTTTTCTCCATGCTGATTCAAATGCTCAGTATGTTTTCATTAACATGTAACTATTACAAACCAAAAATCTATAATGTTACTAGTTAATGAAATTCCTGTTTGACAACTGCACTATGCATGGTAGACCAGACCTTTCCTCTCTAAGCAAAGGGTCTGACTCATGAGACTAGTCATCCTATATGTAATTAATGCTAATTATGTAATTGGTGAGTGCATTGGTGAATGGCAATTAATTGTCAGGGCTTTAGGTACTATCTAAGATTGACCTTACAGGAAAATGTTTGTATGAAGAAAAGTAACTCATGATCCTGCTCTCAGAGAGAGCAAGATCAACATCTGAGTCAATGAAGAGTGGTTCAATGAGATGGAGAGTACAGGACTATGTACCCTATAGACAAGCTGTGATAGAACATAGAAAATGAGGGTGGAATTAATCTAATTTACGGCAAAACTTGATGGAGATAAGAGAGACTATACCTAGTCTCTCATGAGCATATATTTTACCACTAGATTAAAAACATGTATTTATAACAATATTCATAGCTTATTTTTTGCTGAGTCATTGATTTTAATCAAAACATGTGGTTGCTCACAAGTCCAACAGCAACTATTTATAGTTTCTACTAACTGTACACTAAGCATTGTATATTTTTGACTGATCTAAACACATTGAACAGTCTAACTTGTGTTTTCTTAGCATCTAAGGAATACATTAAAATAGTACACTATAAAAATTAATATGTTGTTTTAACTACTTGTGCTTTACATGGGTGGATTACTGTGGAATTTAGAGTTTATATTCATTAATCACTGTATAATTTGTTGATATATAAAAGTACAACATACCAACAAATGAGCTAGTGAGAAATGGTTTGTACCATTCAAGAGCCTTGTCAGTATAAAACTTTATCAAAAATTAGAGTGTCAGCTATCTAGGAAGATTCCAAAACAAAATTGTCAGATAAAGTAAATGGTGTCTAGGAATGTTTCAATTTAAAAATGTCATATAAAGTAAATGGTTCTAGGAATGTTTCAAGTCAAAAAGGACATATAAAGTGAATGGTGTCTAGGAACGTTTCAAACCAAAAATGTCATCTAAAGTGAATGATTTCTAGGAACATTTTAAACCAAAAATGTTCTTTACATCCCATCGTGATCTGATGTCACATGTAATTTGCTTATTATTAACAAACGCTAACACAAGCATTCTCCAGGTAGTTTGGTATTGCCTCACACTTTGCATAAAGTGAAAGTGGTCTGGAGATATATATTATTCATGCATGCTGCAAATATATTGCAGACCAGCCAAATGGTAGTATTCAAAATAGTCACAGATTGATGGCTTTAAGTATAAACATGTTTATTGTATCAATCAGGGAAACTGATTCACCTGAGATTTGCACTTGCACATGGTAATTTATCTCTAGATCTCAAAAGTAAAAATTGATGAGTTGCTATACCAATTTCTCCTGAAATTTGACCTGTCAGTAACATCTTCACCACAACAAACAGAAAGAATTGCAGACAATTCTCTGTATGATTTTCACATGTGATTGCCACCCGCTCAGCAAAGCACTGCCATAAACTAAAGTTATATTGATTCTTATGAGTAATGTATGCTGGTGTCACATGATATTTCTTTTAGTGAAGCAGAGGCAATGCCAGACTATTCTCTAGCATTAGCAAAATAATAAGAAATTGTCAAGAATACTATTAATAGCAAAAGTAGGGTAGATTAATTAGAGACAAGACAGCAATAAACAATCCAGAAAAGCTTCAACATAACCACAAGTTAGGTTGATAACATAATATTATTGGAATTCCACTAAACCACAGTCATCCTCAACATGAAAGAGTACATAATTAAGCTTAGATAATGTAAGTATAAATAAACACGTTATAGCTACTCATTTGCAACTTTTGCAAGCTATTTACACGATCATTTGGAGTATGCACAGAGAACAAATTTTTTCATGATCTTCTAAGATGTGACCAGAAAGAATTATACTCTGTACGAGTTGAGTTGGGCCACCCAGACATGTAAAAAACTTCGCCGTTTTATGTGCTATTCGCATGGAATTTGCACCAATGGATTCAACTCGCAAACACACATTTTATATATAAACTTTGGCTGTCTAGTGCTACAAGAAAGTAGCAAACTAAAAAACTCCATACATTTTCAATGGCATACCTTCGACATACTTCAAATTATGCACCTTAGAGAATTTAACAAAAAACACTTTTGACCTTGTGAAGTCAGCCGTTTGTCACCTGGCAATTCAAAATTACAGTTCTAATTATAATAATTATTATGAACAGATGTTCTATTGTAAATTTATTGAAATAATAATCAGGTATAGTCTTTTGTGATTTTTCGTCTGATGACTTCACAATCAAAATTATCAACTAACATGTGTCTGGAGTGTCTGTATCTCTTGTTGGAGTTGACAAACCAGCTCCACCAGTGTCAACTTTCTCTTTCCATAGCTTCTTGATGCTTGTACGTGAAACTCCTGTGGCATCGTAGGTTCATTTAAGAGGTCCTTGAGTCTATTGATGCCTGCTGACTTCCTCAAAATAGTCATAGACATTCGCAACAACCTCCTTTGTTTGTGATTTCAGTCTTTTTCCCTTTGCATTTTCACGAGCACGAAAGAAAACGTGATCTGTTCGCATGACATTCACGTGAATTAACAATGAATAATATTAAATGTACTTCAGCGCTAATTGCATATGAATAGATGAGGAAATACCTGACCTTACATTCCATGCATACAACACCTTTTTTAATGAAGGGACCAACTCAACTTGAACAGAATATAACATTGATGACTGACCACAACATACCTGGAGAAAATCCACCAATCAGATTAAATTATATCAAACTATCAAAATAGCTGAAAATTCCCAAGATTATTATAAATGACATAACTCGAATTATAAGGAATAAGTCAGTGATAGTTAAATTGCAACTTTGATGTTTTGAGCTGTCTTCAAAACAAGAAAACTCATGTAAAGTATCATATTGTGTCTATCAGAGATTGTAAACTTATAGATTATATTGAAGGAGGATGATAATGTCATGACTTCCACGAGTTCAAGGAAACTCTGGTTTAAATGGCAACAATATTGAAAGCTTAAAGAAGCCACTGTCTTCCCAGACCATAAACAATAGCACCTACATGTTTACTTAATGCAACGTATATATAATTATTGCCTGAAATGTATATATATTTTGTTTCTTATAATTACAAAAAATTGGAGAGTAGTGTGAAGAACGTATGAAAATATATAATTGAAATGCCTACCTTTCTGAATCACTTTACTATATTTAGACACACACAGGTAAACTGCCTGGATGTTTTCTTCAACTTTAATGTTTGAGATATCTGTGCTACAAATATAACTATAGTTTCTCTTAGCTCTATTACTGCTATTAGAATAGCCTCATACAAACCACTGGCCAAAGAGGCCTATCTAGTCTCTATACTTGCACTTCTGTTACCCATATCCTGTTTAAAAACAGCAGAATGGTAAATCCACTATGAGCTATATTTTACTAGCATTCACTGCACAGTAAATCATTCGGCAGTTCTTGCTTAAGTATGTGTATATAAACCATAACATCACTAATGTATGAGAGTAGACATTTCAATTATTTGCTAGGTGCTTTTCTCCCTTTCACTTTTCCTATGATTATTGACTTCTGATTGTTCATGTATATGATGCTATTGTGTCATCAAATACTATTACAGCAAATTTCAAAGAAAGCATTATCTGTGAATGCTTTCCTATCCCTTCCTAAATGCTTTTACATTGGAAATTAAACATGTTTGCCATGCATAATGTAGCTATCTAAAAAAACATCATCTTGATTAACTGATTTATCGTTTTTTAACCATAAACCAAAACCTGTTAGTTATTGATGTACTATTACATTGTATGTAATGATATCTTTCTTAAGTTTTTTCATTTGTTCTTGGATTGTCATTTTGTGTTTTAAGTGCTCTCCTATTATTTTTAAATCTCTATAGCTAACTACAATGGAGTCTTACTTAGTGACTGAGCTTCGTACTGCTTGTACTGAAGGTGATCTGGAACATGTCAAGAGGCTTATTGAACTAGGAGCTTCTCCTTTGATACATGATGATAAAGGAAACACTTTATTTCACTTGTGCTGTAGTTCTGTTCAATGTGGGTTAGAGGTTTTAGAGTACTTAATTAGTGCATCTGGTTTTGTGGACTGTGGTTCCTTATTTAATAATGATGGTTCAACTCTGCTTCATTTATCATGTGTCACTGGTAAACTTGAGTTTGTTAGATTCTTGTTCACTCAATGCCAAGACTGTTTGGAGTTATTTCGTGACATACATGGACACACTCCTCTCTTTTATGCTTGTAAGAATCAAAATTCAGACATTGTTTTATTTATATGTACCCAAAATATTGTGTTATCTCCTGATGATGTATTTCAGTGTGTTAAGATTTCAACTTGGGAAATAATCGTACCATTACTGAGAAAGATATCCTTCAAAAATTTTATAGACAGAGTGATTCAGGAGAATCAAGTAGAGTTGGCCAAGCTTGTTGCTAAAGATAACATTGAATGGCTAGATGTTAAGACAGCCTATCCTTTGCATTATTCTGTTACATTAGGTGAAATAAACATAGCTGATTTCTTTATTACAAAAGTGGGTCTAGGTACAGAAACTGCAAATGAAGATGGTTACAGACCACTACACATTGCAAGTGCATCTTCTCATAATGCAAAACTAGTGAAATATCTGATCAATAATGCTGAGTGTGATATAAATGCTAAGGGACCAAATGCGTGGACATCATTACATATAGCTTGCAGGAATAATAATTTCAAAGCAGTGAAGTACATAACATCTAGTTTAAAATGTAATCGAGAAGCTCAAGATAAAGATGGTAACAGACCACTTCATATAGCATGTGGATATTCAGGCAGCGTAAAGTTAGTAAAGTATCTTGTAGATGTAGCAGGATGTGATATTAATTCAAAAGGGACAAGCAGCTATACACCCCTGCTTGTAGCTTGTGAAAAGGACCAAGTTGAAATAATTGAATTCCTTATTTCTAAGCCTGAATGCGACAAAGAAGCTGAAGACCAACTTGGTGATAGAGCACTTCACATTGTCTGTGAATTTACAGGCAATATAGAGTTAGTAAGGCATTTAGTTGAAGTGGTAGGTTGTGATATTAATGCCAATGGGCAAGATAATTATACACCCCTCCATATAGCTTGTCGGAATAATCAATTTGGGATTGTTAAGTTTCTGACATCCAAGCCTGAATGTAATCGTGAAATTGAAGACTCTAATGGTAATCGGCCACTACATTTAGCCATTAAATTTTCTGGCAATCTAGAATTGGTGAGTTATCTTATCGATGAAGCTGGTTGTGACATTAATGCAAAGGGGTTTAATGGTGGTACACTCATTCATGGAGCTTGTGAACACAATGCATTTGACGTTGTGAAACATCTTACAATGTGTTATAATTGTGATGTTGAAGCTAAAGATAATGATGGCAACAGACCACTTCATTTAGCATGTGCATTAATTAACAGCATAGAATTAGTGAAGCATCTAGTTGAAGTAGAAAAATGTGATATTAACGCTAGTGGAGTAAATGGCTACACCCCTTTACATTTTGCTTGTCATTATGATCACTTAGATGTTGTAAAGTTTTTGACCTCTCTAACTGAATGTGACCTAGAAGCTGTAGACAATGATGGCAGACGTCCACTTCATGTAGCATGTACATTTTCTAACAATTTAGACTTAGTGATGTATCTTGTTGAAGTGTGTGGTTGTGATATTAATGCTCCAGGTTGGCATGACTTTGCACCTTTGCAAACTGCTTTTAACAAGAAAAACCTTGAATTAGTAAAATATTTCACTTCTCATCCTGACTGTCATACAGTTGTATCAATAACTGGCAGTATGGTTGATTGCAAATTGAAAAGATTAGTGTACCATCACAACAAATATCAACAGGCCATAAAAAGTAATGGATTGATAAATTTACGAGTTGTTAAATGTATCCTAACAGGACCACCAGGTGCTGGTAAGAGTACCTTAAAGAAGAGGCTACTCAATGAGACTCTTGTCGAACCCTCTTTTAGTACTGGCATTGCCAGTGTAGCAGTACCAGTTGATTCATTTCGAAAAATACAGAAAGAAAGTGCTGTAGTATCTGGACTAGACAAGAACCCCAGTGAATGGAGAAAACATAGTGTAGACGAAGAAGCTGCTTTTATATTTCAAAAAATATCTTTGACACCATATATCTCTGAAGATGCCAATTATTCATCGTTAAGTATATGCACAAATGAACAAAGATTATCTGCTGAAAAGATTCGTGGTAATGAACATCAAAATGACATCGCTGAGCAAAGAAAGCTGATTCATGAAAATGATAACCCTCATCAAGAAACAATGACAAGTAAACAAATTAAAGATAGCAGCAATAGCCCAGGTATCAAGACATTTTGCTCTAAAAAAATAGAAATACATAATGTAAGCAGATTTAATGAAGTTATCCCTCCAGATGACGAAATAGAAAGTGATGATGGGAATGAACATGAACATGTTCCAAATGAGTATATTCTGAAAAGTTTAAAACATACTCCAAATGAGAAAGCTATTCAAAGTTTATCAGAAGCAGTAAAAAGCATTCCTATCACCAAGAGAATTGAGTTTGACAAAAGATCTAAACAAATTTGTGAAAGTAGCCATGCTATATTGCATGTTAATGACACTGGTGGACAACCAGAATTTCATGAGATACTACCAGCTCTTATCACTGGTCCAGCAATCAATTTAGTTGTGTTTAAACTAACAGAAGATTTGAGAAGTCGCTTTATGATTACTTATCGTTCACCTACTGATGATTCTCTACCTTACGAAACATCTTTCACACATGAAGAAGTCATCTTTCGTTCATTAGCCAGTATAGCGTGTTTGAGACAAAACACAATTGGATGGAGATTTGATGAATTACCAATTAAAGATGTCTCAGAACCTGCTGCATTTCTAATTGCTACTCACAGAGACTGTGTCAATGAACATAAAGTAGTCGAAGTTAATGAACAACTGAAACTCAAGATTCAGAGCAGTGATGACCTATTCCGTGACAATTTGGTCCAATTTTCAGGTAAAGACCAGGCTATTTTCGCTCTTGATACCATAAATGACCAAGAACATATTGAACACTTACGGACTACCCTTCACAATGTAATTTCCAAGAAATTTCAGGAATTGACCATTCCTGTGTCATGGTGTAACTTTAATTTAAAGTTGCATAAAAGTAAGAAATCTTTTCACAAACTAGATACCTGTTATAAGCTTGCTAAAAATTGTGGTATATCAGACAGAGATGATTTCAATTCAGCATTGTGGTTTTTACATAACAGAGTAGGTAGTATCATGCACTATCCTGATGTTAAAGGATTAGAAGATATTGTTATCACTGACCTCCAACTAGTATTCGATCGCATCACACAACTAATTACATCTAGTTTTACTTATGAATTTTCTGGTAGTGCTGCCATTGAAACAGAGTTTCGTATAACAGGTCAGTTTACAGAGTCCTATTTGACAACCGTACCTTTAAGAAAGGGAGATCCTCTGACTCATCTAAGACTGGTTACTCTGCTAAAGAGTCTTCATATTGTAGCTGGTCCTTTTGAAGCAAACGTTGCTCATAAAAATGAGAAGTATTACTTTATGCCTTGTGCTCTTAAACCTACTACAGTAGAACTAGAACACAATGACAAGTTAACGTTTCCCACTCCTTTAATCATATACTTCAACTGTGGCTATATTCCTGTTGGTGTATTTTGTTGTTTAGTGGTTCATTTATTAAGTAGCACTTCAAAGTCAAAAATGAAGTGGACATTAAAGGAATCACCTCATTATCGCAATAAAATTACCTTTATTGTTGGTAAATGCTATGATCAAATCACACTTATTAGTCATGTTACTTATCTGGAAGTGTTGGTGGATCGTATACCAGGTGTTGATGGAGCCATACCACTAGAAGAACTTTGCCCAAAGATATATAGCACTCTTAATAAAAGTTTAAAAATAGTAACAGAGTCTTTACATTATACCTACAAGTCTCATCACTCCTTTGGTTTCCGATGTGATTGTACCACTTGTCAGTCATCACCTCCGCATCCTGCAATATGTGAATATGATGATCCTATTATTGCTAAATGTGTTGATAGAAGAGGGGGAATGCCTTTACTGAAATGCCATAAGATTTGGTATAAAAAGGTAGAGTTTTGCAGCAAACTATGCTTTTTTATGTTACTTTTATATTTATAAAGGCTACTGTGTCAGCAGATATGGAACAAGAAAATCAGTTTAGTATGTTTTTATCTAGATCAGGTACACATACATACACAACTATCTGCAACATTGTTTTGAGATACTCTATGTTATACTAGGAAGCAAAAGACCACACAGTGATTCCATTCTGTCAGATAAAGACAGTTTGCCCAGAAAACAACTTCACATACATGCATCATCTGATGAAGAGGACTCAAAGACAGATGAATATGTAGTAAATAATGAAGAAACATTACTGTATGATAGAAGACAGAATGAAAAGATAGGTAAATTTTTACTTGTGTTTTAAAAATGCCTGGTACTAATTGTATTCATGTAATTGTTATAGGAGACAAGAGAGAAAGAGAAGACATTGATTTTGATTATTCTTATGATGAGCCGATGTCAGAAAAAGATAGAAGTATATGTTCATCACTTACCAAGAAACAAAAAAGTAAATGTTGACTTTTTAAATAAACTTTAAGGCTTATAGGGTCTAATGTTAGTAATTGAAAACAATTATGTATTGTTATGTCAAAGTGAATTCTAGAATAATAACACTTGTAATAGATTTAATTTTTACCTTTATACCAGAAACAAGTGATCCAATTGGTACTTCAGTAAATTCCGAAATTGCTATAAGAGTTCTGGTTCAATTCACTGATGCCATTGTTGAATCAAATATTGACCATTCTGCTCTAGTTAGGAAACTCTACTCTAAAGAGAGTGTTTCTGAGTCTGTCTACAAGAGAGTGAGAGACAGAGAGAGTAGAGATACAAGGGAGGAACGTCTTGAAAATATTCTTGACGAAGTTCGAGATCGTGTTAAACATGATGGCAGTGTTTTCAGAACATTCTTTGATATTTTATATGATTTAAGTCAAAAGGATTTAGCTGATAAGATAATGGCAAAATATAAAGGTATGCCATATTGTATATTACATTATAAAATTAACATTATGTCCTCTTACTAGAATTGGAAACAATTGTGTAGTGAAAATTCAAATGCCATCATTGCAGTAGCTCCAACACAATATCAATGCCGTGTACTTTGTAAGTAGCTAGTTACAGTACAATGACTATTTTTGTATGTCTACTTATATTACTTTATTTTATTGCTTCATATGACTATCGACAATAACCAATTCACACTACAAATTGTCACAGTTTCAGGCATTGTAGATACTGATTAATCTAGAGTTCTAAAACACTGCATCTAGTACATTATAAATTTACATTATCACTTATTTCATGACAAAATTTAATATAACTAATCACTCTACACTTTGGATTTTGCATTTATCATTGAATAAATTATCTTATTACACAATATAGGTATCATTCTCCAAGTAACTTTAACAGATTTTAAAATGTGTCCTGTCTAGTCTTAGCTGTTACTATCTAAATGTTTATGTGTATTATCTAAACTTGTCTCTCTAAATTATGGTAATTATGATATCACAAACTCAACTATGGTAATCCATATTAATGGGAAGGATTTGATGTTAATAGGTGAGCTCTAACTAAAGCACTGTCAATAACATGTTACAACTATACTGTTTGTTACTTTAACTTTCAATATTGGTTATATAATGTACATGTAGAGTATAGAATGTATTTTACAATGTGATAATTTGATATTCATCCTTATCTCATTTTGTTGACATTATAATTAAAGAATGGTGAGTATCCCTTGCTAATTAACCTGCCATTGTCATATTATAGTACAATATGAACTATAAACTAAGTTCATTTGATATTATTCTCAATAGGGTAGCTTCTGCAGACTGTTTATTTTCTACTACAAGAGATACATCTGATATTGAAATTCAATCCCAGTAATAATATTGGGAGGAGTTTAGTTGACTGACCTCAGGAAGTAAGTATTAAATAGTGTCGTTCATTTAGATGGTTTGAATAACACTTGTCTAATCTGCTTGTACATGTCATTATAGAGTTGTAGTTTACCTAGATCAACTACTATCACAACAAACTCCATGGAAGCAATAATAATAATTTAAATAACAAATGACATGGCAAGCAATTACAAGCTTTTACTAAAATTTATTATTCATTTGTTAAAGTATGTTTTGACTTTAAAATATCTTTTTCCTGTTGGAATACAATTATGATTATACATGATGTAATGTTACGTATTGACTCCACCTACATCATATATACTTTGAGAGAATTTTATTTGTAGTGAAACAAATTATTTCAGTCATAGATTTTATTTTAAAATACACTTTTTATTAATGGTGTAATATATGTGATATAATTTCAACCTTATAGAATTGTCAAGTGATACCATTTGGACTATTAGAAACTGCATACACACCCTTCAAGTGTTACTGGCAAGATCAGTTTCATTGTTAAGAAATGTGACACCATCTATCACTTATTTTTAAACAGTAGTTTTTCAATAATTTTATTTCTTAATTTATTAATAATCATATTCCTTATTTATTATTTTTTTAATTCCAAAAATGTAGGCAAACACACATTATTGCTACATATTGAAATTCCACATTTGACATAGAATCTATATCTGTTCAAATTATTGTTGTTAATAATTACCAAGCACAAATTGGCCTCATTGACCATGCATGTGATATAGACCTCTTTCGTGCGTAGGCGGAATGGAATGTTTGCACAGAATTATAATGAGATGCGTCACGGAAGTGCTATTTGCCAAGCCTCTTAGTGGGAAAACTTCGTAGTGGTAGTTGAGCTACAGGTGAACCACGAAGCAAACACTTAAAATGAGCGAATACTTTCCAAGTTTGGACCCTGTTGCTAGAAAGCGGTACATTGATAAGCTGATTCTTCTAGACAAAGAAGAGCATATTTAAATTTTAAGTCTTGACAATTCTGAATCTTATACATGCAAAATTGATTGCTATAGAATAAAGTTAATTTGCATAATTGATAATACATTTTTTTCATAATTATAGATTACACAACAGATTTGGAAAGGTTTGTTAGGGCTGTACAAACAGTCAATATTTTGCCAGTATTTGCAAAATCTTTATCATCCTTATGCTTCAGTACATTAACAGGAATGGGGGCTTTTAAAATTCTGTATTTCTTCTTTAATTGACCTATGACCCTTTCAACATGTATTCTGACAGTGGATAATTGCTTTGAGTACTCAATGTCCTTTTGTGATAGTTGCTACTTGCCTCGAGTAAACGCAAGAATTTCTAACTTGGCTCCATAAAGGGCAAGATCATCTGCAACAGTAAATCCACGATCAGTGAGAATTACATCTCCTATAGGTGTACCCACTGCTATATATATATGTGTGTGTGTGTGTGTGTTTACTTAGATATCAAATTCATTAGATTACGCTCAGCTATTACAATGACATTAGCACCATCACATAGTTAAATGAAGCATATTATTGTACAGATTATTTATTTAGCTACCAGTTACCTTACTATATTGGAAACATAGGCGGCTAAGGGTGGGGGTGAAGGGGGCTCATGCCCCCCCAACATTTATAAAGGAGGGGCAGAGCCAACTTTCGAAAGCACCAATGTATCTTCTCTCACCCATAACAAATATTATCTTCAGATGCCTCAAAGATGTCCCATTTTTGCTCACTAATATATATGGTTCTTCCCTATAATAAAACAATATTATATGCTTTTATTATAACATATTATATTCTAATTAATGGTACTTTCTTTCATGCCTTTGTTTTAACCAAGTAAACCACACTGATCATTGATAATGTTGTCAACTCAAATCTGTATGTAGTTAACGATTTGTCACTAGTATGTCTCACTAATTTGTTTGGTATTGACACTGTACAATCTGAATTAACTTTGACCTTTATTCTTTAATAATTTTCTACTCCTTAATATTATTCACATCATCCATTCCAACATAACCGGCTCTTAAATGTAGTCCTTTACATATACACTTACATTTATGACTACCTTGTTCAGGTGACGCAATGCTACTATAATGTATGCAATATGTTTACTTAGTTAAAACAAAGGCATGAAAGAAAGTAGCATTAATTAGAATCTTCACTTCATAAATGTAAAGGTCAAACGACAAACAAAGAAGTCAATATTTTGATTATTCTGGTATAGGTGGCAACAAAACAACCAGATTGTAATACTGTTCCCTTATAATTATATGCTACAAGAAATATAAAAGAGGTGAATTAATAAATAGAAGTTAAAAATTTGATTTTCATTCATATTTACCTGTTAAAGGAAAAATGAAGCAAAGATCTAAAACTAATAATTCAGATCAGTCTGATAAAGATCATTTACCTCAAAAACAAGAATTGTCCAAGAAATATAAATCATTTCAATCAGCACCATTTCACATATCCATTGATATTGTAATGAACTAGCAAATAGAGAAAAGGAATGCCATCAGAACGTGTATCTTCATTGCCTGCAAAAAGTAAAATGTCACAGAAAGTTAAATGCTATGTATTGATTAAATCATATATATCTTATATGTGTAGCCATACTCACATTGCAATTATTATATTACAGAATATCATATTATATTTTCATGTTGTTTCTCAATCAATATGTCTACTCTCAAGACACTTAGTTTTATTTACTGAATAAGCTAATAGTAAATAAAATATTTGTGTGCTTAATTTTCAAGATATTGATTTTATTATTTGCTCAAGAATAGAAGTTAAGCAATCACACATCTAATTAATTAAATATTAAACCTGTTAGAGGTCATTGTATTTGTAGATTTAGGTACCAGTGAATATGCAACAGTTTTTTTATAAATACATGCCTTACAAATATTGACAAACTAATTAACTGAATGGATGAATTAAGAATGTTTTTATGAAAACATTCTCAATTTTCAATTACTTCAACTAAAGAGCTGTTTAATAACGCAGTTGAAGGGTTAATAATTTGCATTACCTTTTATTCACAATTAATACTTAATAATTTTTATGAATAATAATCAATTAATAATCAGGAGAATGCACGTGATAATCACGCAGCTGTCATGGGGGTGTGAATAGGTCCTGCTCTTATTGACTTGTTCTTCTGACGAATGGAACGGATTAAACTTTGGCTTCCAAAAAGAACCTAAAACTACTTTCAATGTCATATTGATTAATATTACAGGTAAGAGATTAAGCTTAATAACGTGACTAGCTCGTTAACTTAAATTAGACTCCAATATAATTTAAATTAATGTACATGTTCACTCCCAAGGACTTCTTAAATGATTTCACCTAAATTTTCTTTGTTATTTGAAATTATGTTTTGATACTTTAGCAAACATATAATCAATAGTCACTGCCAGGACTCAAAGTCATATTTTGCTATATATTGTAAATTCTTAACTCAATAATTTAGGGGTGGGATCTGTTACACACGCAACATGTGCTCGTTAATGAACTAACTAACAAACACTGCCTTATATTTCATTTGACTAACTAGAGTGAAATAAAGAGCAAAAGTCATTTAAATGCAAATTCTATCAGTGTATTAACCGGCTTAATTTTTAAGTTTATTTTGAAATTAATAAAAAATCCCTTGCATTTGGCAGGAAATTTGATCCTATATAGCATTGCTAACCATTTACTAAGAGAGGAAGGGTCTGAGTACATGCACATCTATCTGGATCATATAGTCAGCAGAAATCTTGTAGGTCTCAGAAATACCTCGTGCATTTAAGCTGGTTCACATAACGACGCAAAGCCTTGCATCACGTCGTTTCATGTATGTACGCCAATTTGTGAACACAAGGCATGTGCACCGCACAAACTTGATGTGTCACAACGAAGGATAGAATCAATTTCTATCTTGACGGTAAACGAGAAACTCATTGAGGCTGTTTGTTGTTTTCTTTGCTTGTAGCAAGTATCTAGCCAAAGCTTACAAGGACCCAAGACCAAGAGAAAAGACATAAAAATAAGTAGCTAGCCAGGTAACTGAAACTGTGAAACTCTCCTGGTTGGAGCTATTAAATAAATAGGACACACCCACCTTGTTCTTTGTTTCTGTTGCCTTTTTCATTATCTGTAAAGCAAAGCAACATTTCATTCTCCATTTTGCACTAATAGAGTATAATAATGAGGGTGATGTTTTAGTTGACATGAGTGGTTGTTTATATGAACAGCATTGACACTATGTTATGCGACACAATGCCAAGAATGCAACGTGACATATACACCTTAACAAGTTCCTCCTTTTCACTTAACAACACTTATTCCACATGAGTCAATGATGGCCAGTAATGTCCTTGAAGCTGCTTCAAACTTTGCCCTTAAGGCAGTATGTGATACAAGACAATGCTAGTTAATAAAGGACAGTCTGTGCTTCTATTTGAAAAAGTACATTACACAACAGCCATTTTACACTTTTCACTCTCTTAACACATAGTCAGATATAAGATGGCGCTACCAACTTTCGCATTCTTGCTGAATGAGTCACATGTACAATTTTATCCAGAGCCTTCCTCTCTTTGGAAAGGTTTGGCAACAGCAGGCTACCTTGTCCAGCCTATTTAATATCAAGATTTATTCCTTTCAACGTAATAAATACCTTGTTGTGAATGTTTGAACAATTTTAAACCTGAATGAAGGAGGTTTTTATCTTCAATATAAAATATGCATACTTTATAAAATCTATACTTATCCAAATAATGCCACTAAATGGAATATGGAAGTTTTGACAAAGTAGCTATCAGTTTAATGACACAAAAAAATTAAATATAAATGATAAATTCATAAGCTAAGCAATATTAACATGTATACATCTATGTTGAATTTGCTGCATCAGTATCCAACAGCTCTAAATACTTCTTGTTATGCTTGATTCTTTTTTTAATATTGATAATTGTCAATACTTTTTAATAATCTCTTTGAGTTGCAAAATGTAATGAATATAGCAATACTATAATTGTCTTTTGTTGCTACACTATAATACAACCTATATTGAATTTTTTACATTCTAGAGCTGAAACGAATAGTGATTATTAATATCTGAATATTTGTGAAATTAATGATCGAATATTCGAATATTTGTGTGGGCGTGACACATTCAACACATAGTGACACTTTATACAATAACTGAATAAACAAACAAAGTACTTCAAAGTTCAAAGAGTTCAATGTGTCAATGAAACTGGAGGAAGATTCTTGTGCAAAAAAACTAACATGTCTACATTTTCTGGCTTTAAGCTTGATCTTTTTTTAGTAACAATATTTCCAGGAACAGAGAAAATCCTCTTTGAGGGAACAGATGTTCCCGGGATGCAGAATAGCTTCTTGACTAAATTTGAAAGTGCAGGAAATCGTTCTTTATTCTTTCTCCACCAGTCTAATCGATCAGAATTGTGGTCCAGGGCTGGTTCTTGGCTGAAGTATTCCATTTCATCTTTGTTGGTCAAAATTACTGCTTCTCCAGTTTCTCCCAACAAAAAATCCATTGCACTTCTTTTCTTTTTAACAGGAGGTTCTGTTACTGCGCAATCATCCAACTTTTCTAACTTCAGCATTTCTGCTTGGTCAATCACTTCATCAAGGGTGATCTTCTCTGTTCTTCACTAAGGAAGGACAGGAATTTCAAGCCCTGACTTTATGGCCAGTTGTAGTGTGTGACCCACACAACCAAAATTGGGTCAATCAGTTAGCTCAACAGCATTGACTGCATTGGCAGCATGTACGAGAGCCCTCACCTGTGTGCTAGCTATACCCCACTCTTCCACAGTACTAGTTAGCCTGTCAGCTATGTTAACCGCAGTATGATGCTCTGCCATGTTAGCTGTTGTTAGTACTCTGGTGCACAGCTGCCAATCACTGTTTCTGAAATGAGCAGTTATTGTTAAATAGCTATCTATGGCTGCACTGGTCCAGATGTCAGAGGTAAGGGCTACATGGCTACTACTTTTAACTTCTTGCTTCAGCTTTTCCTTCTGTTCAGCATACATGTCATGACAAACTTTAGTAATATGTGTATGAGACGTTACCTTGTAGCCAGGTTCTAAAAAGTTCAATAGATTTTTATAAATCCCTCTCCCTCAACAATGCTAATCAAACGTAGATCTCATGCCACCATCTCTGCGATCAGCTGAGTTATTTCGTTAGCACGCTGTATCGAACAGCTTTTGTTCTTCATGAATAAGTCCAGAACAAGTTGACTTGTTGAAGCATCCATTAACACAGAGTACTCCTTTTTGTGATGGCTCGAGAGATGATTTCTCATACATGTAGTACCTCCGTGGAATGCCAAAACAGTTCCAGGAGCAGAGCAAAGTTTACAATGAACTTTTTTTGCACATTCTTTAACAAAAACTCCCACACTGAACTTTTTGTTTGCCTTAAAGTCATCTTGAGAAATGCAACTTTCGCTCATGTGTCCTATTAGCACCACGTGTTATCAAAGTGGGCATATCCAAATATTCGCCCAACAAAATACCGAATAGAATAGCAGTGAAACAGTCGAATATTCGAATATCATGCTATTCGTTTCATCTCTGCTTAAAAGCTTGTTCACATCACAATGCAAATCCTTGCCTTACGTCACATTGCATACATACATCAATTTATGAACACAGTGCATGCGTGACACACAAATGTGATGTGTCGCAATGCAAGGACAGAATCAATTTCTATCTTGATGTTCCAACCAGTGCGTTCAGCCAATCAGATTTCAATAACCATGTGCTTAACATACCAATGTGTTTTATGGCAGACGAGAAAGTTGTTGAGGCTATTTGTTGTTTTCTTTGCTTGTAGCAAGTATCTAGCCAAAGGGATCCAAGCCAAGAGAAAACTCATAAAAATAAACGGCTAGCCAGTTAACTGAAACAGTGAAACTCTCCTTATTGGTACCATTGAATAAATATAGGACAGACCCATCTTGTTCTTCATTTTTGTTGCCTTCTTTTTTGTCTGTAAAGCAAAGCAAGCAGTAACACTTCAGTCTCCATTTTGCACTAATAGTGTTTATAATAATGAGGGCAGGGTTTTAGTTCACATGAGCCTGCTTGTTTATATGAACAGCATCGACACTATGCTATGCGATGCCAAGAACGCAATGTGACGCATATACAAGCATAGTTTTGTGAACCCACCTTAATTCTTATTTTGATATTAACAAATGTCAATAATTTTAAAAAATCTTTTTGAGTTGCAAAATGTAGTGAATATAGCAATAATTGCTACACTATAATACAACGTATATTTATATATTCATTATCTAGTTCACAGAATGTAGTTGCGAAGGTTATCCTTATTGATGCTTTTATTGATATCAAAACAATTATCTTTTACATAAACTAGACCATCCCCTTCTCATGATCACTACACTAATTTAAACATATTAAAATTTGGTATGAGAGAAAATAATTGCATACTAAATTTCATTGACTTCTTGTTAAACATTGCTGCATAGCAACTGTTTATACTCAAGCATTTGTTTAAAATTTGTCTAAGAATTTGGTCCATTTTCACACATATACCGTAATTACTTGACTAAACACCTACTCTCAATGAATACCAACCTTGAATAAATGCCAGAAACAAGTAGGGTGGGTAGTAAAAACATGCAAATCTTCTAAAAGAAATAATACCTATTTTGAATAAAAGTTTGCCTCATTTTAATGTTGGGGAAGAAATCAATGCAGGGTCTTTAATCTAGGAAATATGGTAATATTAATTATATACTTACTTTTTACTTAATAGGCAGTTTTGCTAATCCCATAATCCAAGTATAGACCTGATCGTACAAAACTCTGAGTAGTAAATCTAATACACTATCAATTAGCGAAAACAAATTTTGTTGACCACGTCACTAAGCAATTAATTAGCCTAAATTTTGTTGTGGCATATTTTATACCCTTTTACATTGTACAACCTTTTACAAGTCCTTGGATAGGTGAACTCATTAAATTTAGAAGACAGACTACTGCTAGTATATATTAAAAACACAACAAACATTTGTTAGTCAAGTTTATTTCAAATCTCTGTCTCTTTTATTTATAATGTTAGTATTAAGAATGAACTAATGTATATGCAACTAATTATACTGATAGCACTGTGTTTATTTGAAAAGCCTAGAATCTTGTCTGCATAATTCAAATAATTATTGAACAATTACTTCATAAGAGATTTATCACTAATATCAAACCACAACACAATTTTTAATCTAGCATGTTGGTTGTGCCAGACAATCCTAGGATAGTTAGGACCATGTGTCTGATATATATCGATGTGTCCATTTCACAATATTAATCTATTGTATGTGACTTTTGAGAGCAACAAATTTAGTCAACTAACATGAACTAACTATTGAGCAACATAGTAACTAATTAATATCATTAATTTTACTATAAGCGCTTTGAATTGTGCACGACTAGGTGAAATTTCTGAGTTGAGAAATGATGTTTAATCAGTTCTGTATTTTCTGACAACTCTCTAAACTTACAACTTAGCAATAATCCATACTCAAAAGCCCCAGCAATACATACCATCAAAATTATTTTAAGATGATATTTTAATAATACAATCTTGTTACTTTTCTGCTTTTACAGCATGATGTCAACAGTGGAGTCATATTTAGTAACTGAACTTAGTGATTCTTGTACTAGAGGTGATCTGGAAAATGTCAAGAGACTTATTGAACTAGGAGCTTCTCCTTCGATGTGTGATGATCAAGAGAACACTTTATTTCACTTGTGCTGTAGTTCTGTTCAATGTGGTTTAGAGGTTTTAGAGTACCTTAATAGTGTCTCTGATATTGTGGATTATAGTGCTTTAGTTAATAACAAACGCTCAACTTTGCTTCATTTAGCATGTAACACTGGTAAACTTGAGTTTGTTAGATTCTTGTTCTCTCAACATCAGGATAGTTTTGTGTTATATCATGATGTATATGGACACACCCCTCTTTATTATGCTTGTAAGAATCAACGTTCAGACATTGTTGAATTTATATGTGACCAAGATATTATATTGTCTCCTGACGATATCTATCAATGTGCTAAGATTTCAACTTGGAAAGTAATGGTACTAATGCTTAAGAAAATATTTTTTAAAGATTTTATGGACAGAGTAATTCAAGAAGGTTTAGTAGACTTAGCTAAGCTTGTCGTAAAAGATAACGTTGTCCAATGGCTAGATAATAAAAAACCCTATCCTTTGCATTACTTTGTTTCCTTGGGTGATGTAAATATTGTTGACTTTCTTATCACTGAAGTTGGTATTAATAAAGAAGCAAAACAAAGTGATGGTTTTAGACCTCTTCATATAGCTTGTAAATTTCCCACTAACATAAATATAGTGAGATATTTAGTGGAAAAAGCAAGTTGTGATATTAATGCTGGAACATTTGATAATGTGACCTCTTTTCACATAGCTTGTAAAAATAATTGTTTTGAAATTGTAAAATTTCTGTCTTCGAAGGATGAATGTAATATAGAAGCAGAAGACAAGAATGGTACTAGGCCACTTCACCTAGCTTGTCAATATTCTAACAATGTTATGCTTGTTAAATATCTAGTAGAAGAAGCAGGTTGTGACATTAATGCTAAGCAAAGTAAAGATGGTGCTACATCACTCCATATAGCTTGTCAGGTAAATCAATTTGATATTGTCAAGTTTCTGACATCCAATCCCCAATGTGATAAAGAAGCAAAACACAAATATGGTGACAGACCACTTCACATAGCATGTGAAGCTTCTGACGATGTTGAGTTGGTAAGACATCTAGTTGAGGTAGCTGGTTGTGAAATTAATGCTAAGGGAGACCGTGGCCTCACACCTTTACATATTGCTTGTCAAAAGAATCATTTTGACACTGTTAAGTTTTTGACATCTAAACCCGAATGTGATAAAGAATCTGAAAATAATGATGGTGACAGACCACTTCACATAGCATGTGAAGCTTCTCACAATGTTCATTTAGCTAGCAGAGATTCTAGAAATATACAACTTGTCAAACATCTAGTTGAAGCTGTTAGATGTGATACCAATGCTCAAAATATTCATGGTGACACTCCTTTGAATACAGCCTGTAGACATCATGCCTGGGAAATTTTTAACTATTTTCGTTGTGGTGATGGTCATCAATTGTCGTTAACTAGTGTCAATGACAAGTTATTTTTGGAAAAATATGAACAAGCATTGAAAAGTAGTGAAGTGGTACATTTACGAAATGTTAAGTTTGTCTTAACAGGACCACCAGGTGCTGGTAAAAGCACTTTGCTGAGAAGGCTCCTTAATGAGAACCTTACAGAACCCTGTCTAAGTACTGGTGTGATGAATGAAACTATACCAGTTGAACGATTTCGTAAACTACATCAACAAGATGTTGTAGTGTCTGGAGTGAAAGATGTCATTGATTGGAAAAGGCAAAGTAAAAGTGAAGAAGCTGCTTTTATTTTTAACAAGATTTCAGACTCTTCCGAAAATAACTCAGAAAAAATAGTCCAGAAAAAATCACAAGAATTTTATGGTAATGGCGTTAACCCTGAAAAGAATGACAAAATTAATGAAAAGATTGAAGAATGCAGTGACAGCTATGAAACTAACAATTTCTCTAACTCAACAACAACAGAACTTAAAGACTTTGATCAGAAATCTATTGAAAATGATGACTACACAAGTTCCTCAACTGAAAAGGCTATTCAAACAATATCAGGAGCATGTAGACATGCTTTTCTCACTAAAAACAACAAGACACAAGAGATCATTGAAGATAGCCATGCTATGTTGCACATTATTGATACAGGAGGGCAACCTGAATTCCATGAGATCTTACCAATTCTAATCACTGGTCCTGCTGTTAATTTACTTGTTTTTAAACTAAATGAAGACTTAAGAAAACATTCAATGATCACGTATCGTTCTGATGAAGGGCAATCAGAACCTTATGAAACATGTTTTACACACGAAGAAGTCATTTTTCGTTCATTAGCCAGCATAGCATGTTTGAGACACAACACTGTTGGATGGACTTTTGATAAATTGCCAATTAAAGATGATTCAGAACCTGCTGCATTTCTCATTGCTACTCACAGAGATTGTGTTGATGAAAGTAAAGTGTCTGAAGTTAATGAAGAACTCAAATTGAAGATACAAAACAGTTCTGATCTATTTCATGACAATTTGGTCCAATTTTCAAACAAAGAACAAGCTATTTTTCCTCTTGACACAATAAATGACAAAGCCCAAATTGAAAATTTACGAATCTCTCTTCACAGCATAATCTCTAGATTTCAGGAGCTTCCTATTCCTGTATCTTGGTGTGCATTCAGTTTGGAATTGAAAAAAAGGAAAAAAATCATTGACAAATTAGAAACCTGTTATGAGCTTGCTCAAGGCTGTGGCATAAAAGACAGAGATGATTTCAAGTCAGCATTATGGTTTTTACATCACAGAGTAGGAAGTATTATGCACTATCCGGGGGTTAAAGAATTAGAAAACATTGTTATAATTGACCTTCAACAGCTTTTTGATCGTATCACACAACTCATCACATCTTTTTTCACTTTTGAAGCAACAAAAAGTGCTGCAATTGCCACAGAATTTTGTACCACAGGTCGATTTACAGAGAAACACATTCACATGCTATCTTCAAGAAAAAAGGACCCTTTGACTCCTTTAAGACTTATTTCCTTACTAACACATCTTCACATTGTGGTTGGTCCTACAGAATCAAACGTTGGTCATAAAACTGAGAAATGCTACTTCATGCCTTGTGCCCTTAAGCCTACAGCAGAAGAAATAGAGCACAGAGACCAGTCAATATCTCCTCCACCTTTGTTGATCTACTTTGAGTGTGGTTATAATCCTGTAGGTGTGTTCTGTTGTCTAGTAGTTTATTTGTTAAGTTCCACATCACAGTCAGGACTGGAATGGACATTAAGCAAGCTACATCAGTATCGCAACAAGATCACCTTCAAAGTTGGTAAATGTTGTGACCAAATCACACTTGTTAGTCGAACTACTTATTTAGAGATTTGGATTGATCGTATACCTGATGTTAGTAAAGCTATGCCATTAAAAAGTCTCTGCCCTATTATCTACCATGTTATTGACCACGGTATAAAGACAGTAACTAAATCTCTACATTATACATACAAGTCTCGTCATTTATTTGGTTTTCCATGTACTGATTGTGAGTTTTCAACACCACATCCTGCTATATGTGAATATGAAGATCCTGTTGTTGCTCAATGTGTGTATGGACCAAATGTTGTACCTCTACAAGAACAACATGTTATTTGGTTTGATAAGGTATAGATTTTTAGAATCTTAGCAAAGTTTAACTACAGTATTTTTCTAGGAAATTTCTAAGAAACATGTTAAAGATGAAGGTGATGACAATTTAATGTCATTAGGTACATATGCACTGTTATAAATCGTTATTAATATAATACGGAATATACCATCTATCATGCTTTCTTTACATAATTATCTTGACTTCTACAATCAAGTTTAAACTCACAGCAGATAATGAGACCACCCACAAACAATATACTATATATTAACATTCATCATATATTATTGCATTTAAAATTATGAAATTGACTGATAATTTCAATTGTACATGTACCTACAAGCATTAGTTATTATCAAATTCTTTCTTTGAATTTTTTCTTAGAGTTAGGATATGATCTAATATCGTCAATGGACTCTGGTGTGGCAAATAGAGCTTTGGTTCAATGTACTGATATTATTATTGAATCAAATATTGACGCCTTTGCTCTAGCACGGAGGCTCTATTCAAAGGAAGTCATTTCAGAGGGTCTATATAAAAGAGTGAGAGATAAGAAAACTGGAGACTCAAATGAAGACCGTCTTGAACTAGTTCTTGATGACTTGAAAAGTCATGTCACACATAATGCTAGTATTTTCATGTCTTTTCTCAATATTTTGAATGATTTGACACAACAAGGTTTGTCGGTTATAATTATGAGAAAATATAAAGGTATGTTATATAGAATGTTATATGTAGTCGTGAACTTACTTTAGAGTTAAAAAGGACTTCCGAGAAAGAACACATTATAGAAGACAGCACAATTCAAGATGTTCTTGTTGAGAAAGTTAGCAAAAATTGTAGAAGCACACATTTTAACTGTTAATTAGGATGGTACCTACTACCAACATAAATCCAGACATGATAAAAAGTCACCAAAAAGAAGACTACACAAATTGAAAAGGAGAACAGATGTGTGTATGCCCACTTCTTCAAAGATGCATTCCAAAGAACATGATGGGCAAAAGAAAATGATGAATAAAGAGAGTAAGTTAAAAAAATTTTTTCATGCCCTTTTTATAGTCAGTTACAACAGGAAAAAAGAAAGCACTAGCGAAACCAAACTTAATGGATGTGTGTTCAGAGCAATCAGAGTCATCATCTGATAATGACTCAGAGTTTAGTGAGACATCAAGTAAACATGCTAAGGAAGTAGCTAGTGGAACATTTTACAGGAGTAAAGAAATATCAAAAAAAGGTACGTGTTCTTAAATGGCACAGGTTTGAATGTTTACTTCGTTTAAACAGATGCCAAGAGAGTAAAGAATGAATCCAGTATTTCTGATCAGTCTGATAAAAGGGACCATTTGTCAAGAAGACCACAAATTTATAATCAATCAACACATAATTATACAAAACCAGATGCACAGAAGAGACAAATCAGTGAGTATATTAATACAGTCAAAAAGGTATTTTTGTTTGTGTTTACTTGTTACAGGAGAAAATAGAAAAAAAAGATCAGAAAGTAATGATTCAGATCAATCTGATGAAGATCATTTACCTCAAAAACAAGAAGTGACCAAAAAGCATAAATCATTTAAACCAGCACCATCATATGACATATCTATTGGATATCGTAAGGAACCTGCAAATAGAAAGACTTACCAAAAGAAAGGAATACCATCAGAATGTGTGTCTTCATTGGCTACAAAAAGAAAAATGACACAGAAAGGTAAATGCAGTGTATTGATTTTAATATCTTTATTTTTATACTACTAAAAGCAGAAAATAATTATGATGATAATGAAGACAATTCATCCAAGACTCAAGGAACCTCCTCAGGACAATCATTATCTGAAAGTGATTGAAAGTAGACAATGGTGATAGAGACAACATATTGTAATGTTAGTGTGATTATTATTTTATTTTTTAAGTTTTCTTGATATTCTCGTGTCAACTGTGGCTAATTGTAATAAAATGGAAATGATATTGAAATAGTTCTGTGTGTCTTCACCTTCTCTTTAATGATGCATCTATGTAAGGTTTATCAATAATATGTGATGTACTATGTTCAATGTAGTATATATATATGTACAGTATGTAATATGATTGTTGTATCTTATTGTTACAGACAGTTATGGATAGTTTGTATCAGTTATAACTTCATTAGGTGTAGCCACATTTCAGTCAAAAACAACCTTTATATGTAAGTTTTAATACATACATACATATATATATATATATAATATTATGATGTGTTGTGGTTATTGTTCGTACTTATTAAGATTAATGTAATGCCCACTTCCTGGTTAGAGGGATTAGAAAAACCAGTGTTTCCAATCAGTCTCATAAAAGACACCATTTGTCTGGAAACACACAAAGTTTTGATAAATCATTAGTTCATTTGAAGTCACATAATTCAATACATCATAAGAACTTAATCATTGTCATTAGGTCCATGTGCACTGTTATAAATTATTATTATATATTATGGAGTATATCATCTATCAAGCAAGCTGTATTTATGTTGTCTTTGTTATGTTGACAATTTTCAGTAGTTTGCAATCATAAATATTATTAAAGTATTAATTGTGCTTCCTTTACATAACTGCTTTGACTATCCCTTAATTTTCCACTTTCAGGTTCTAGATAAAATAATCAGTCTTTCGTTAAACCCTGCGGTAGCTAGGAGAGTTCTAGTTCAATGTACCGACATTATTGCTGAATCAAAAATTGAGTCATCTGATCTAGCAAGAAAACTATACTCAGTATATATCATATCTGAGGATATGTACAAACAATGTTGAGATTCAAATAAGGAACATCTTGAAAAGGTTGTTGATGAGATACAAGATCATGTCCATTTTAGTCCCAGTATCTTGAAAAACCCTTTTAAAAACTTTAAATGGTTTAAATCAGAATGATTTAGCTGACGTTATTGAAAAAATATATAAAGGTATGTACTATATAGATTATATAGAATGTGTTATTGTTTGTACCAGAAACGACCTAATTATTTATATTTTAGAATTAGAAAATAGTACACAGAATGAAAATGTTATGGAAGGAAATGTATTACAAAAAGAACCAACTGGAAAAGTTAGTAAAGTGTATGAAGACCTTTTTAAAGTAATCATTTTATTAGGTAGATTCCTGCCATAAGATGTTTTCAAAGGACCTGGTAAAGGATTACATAAAGCAAGACAGAAAAGGAGATCAAATGTTAGTATGTGTGTGTCATCAAAGAAACATTCAAGATTACTTGATAACCCAAAGAAAATGAGAAACAAAAAGAGTAAATTAGGAACTTTATGTGTCTTTTTTTACTAATTCACACTTTCTTAGAAAAAGTTGCGAAGCAAAAGAGACTGAAGTTAATGAATGTGAATTCAAAACAATCATAGTAATTATCTGATGATTCAGACCTTGATACTATATGATAAGGAAGAATTAGTGGAATATGCAGAAATAATGAATTACCAAACAAAGGTATATATATTTTCATTACACACAACACCATAAGTTGTAATGTCCACTTCATGAATATAGGAGTCAGAGAAACCAATGTTCCCAGTCAGTCTTATAAAAGAGGCCATTTGTCTGGAAACCAGCAAAACTGTGATCCATCACTTAATGACAATTTGAAGTCACATAATTCATCACATTATAAAAAACAAGTAGTACATAGAGACATATTGGTAATTGAAGTCATGGGTTGTTATAGTTTATTTTAATTTACCTCTAATAGGAGACAAAAGAGAAAGAGTAAAAAACAATGATTGGTCTGATGCAGATTATTTATCCAGAAAATGTTGGCTTTCTGAAAGGCATGAATCATCTGACTCAACACTGCCTAACAATGGGTTCATTGGACGTGGTAAGGAACTTAAAATGGAAGATCTTACTCGAAGAAAGGAATGCCATCAAACGATAAACCTTCCCTGCCCATGAAAAGAATAAGGAAACAAAGGTGAATGCGGTATGTTAATGAATACTTTATATTTCATGTTATACACCACAGATATAAGAGATAAAAAGCTAAAAGCAGAGGACAGTGATTTTGAAAATGATTCATCTAGGTATCAAGGAATTTTATCATCTGAAAGTGACTGAGACTCATAGTAAGATAATGACAGTGCCAAAATATATTCTTTTTAGTGAATCAATAATCTTATTTAGTTTGAAACAATATTTCCTTACATCCTCCTATCACAGTATTCTAAACAGCTGTTGTGATATATAGTCTTAATCTGATTTATGAAGTCTTGTAAAAGTGAGTTAAATAGAATGTGCATGTTAAGTACATACATACATTATATAATACAATGTTTGTGTACTACATTGTACATATGTTATGTGCTATCAGTATGTACTATGTAGTATATGCATGTAGATGTGATAGTAGATAATGTTTATTTTTGTTTTGTTAGATAATAGTGTTATTAACAAAATATTCCTATTCAATTATCTTCTCTTCTTCACTTAATAACACTGATGTGGTGTTTTAAGTATTATGAAACCCTGATTATGACAACAAGTAAGTATCTAGTATTCACTATACAGTATGTTATATTAAATGTGTTATAAATGTATGTATATATATATATATATATATATTTATATATATATATATTGCTCCTAATTTGTTGGCTTGCCTTTTAATGGCTTTATTAATTATTAATCTATATTACAGAAGTCGCAGATGGAAATTCTAATTCCTATTTCCTATGTCTTCCACACACTTTTGTGTATTACAAAATTCCAATTAATGACCCAATTAATGAGTTCAAATTTATTGTTTCTAATTCCATTTTTGACATGTGTGCCATTTCTAGGCTTTTCTTGTTAATTATTAAAACACGGAGTTTGTAGTATCAGTACCAGAGCCATCTCTTAGAATCAAGTGTCGTTGAGATGTTTCCTGTTGGGTTGGGTCTTGATTTTGGTTGTATATTGGAATTGGAACCCATCAACTGCATCTTTAATTGGAATATAAGGTGCATGGAAGAAATTGGAAATAGGAATAGGAATGTCCATCTGCAGTTTCTGTACTATATGGCTCACAAAAATTATTTACATTTTACAATTATATGTAATATCACTGTAGCATATCCAAACAATACAGTACATGTTATACATGTGTATTGTGGTTAACCTTTCTCAGTTGCTATCACAACAACTCCATGGAAACAGTAATAATAAATAAGTAATAAGTTACATGACAAACAATTGCAAACTTTTACTGAAGTTCATAGTTTAGGTATGTCCTAGCATTGAAAATAGCTTCCTTCTAGTTATAGTTAATCACAAAATCAAGTCAAATGTTATATGTTTTGACTTCATCCATCATAATTATAACATTGTTAATTGGCAAACATGAGCAAGCCCACCCTGAGTGTTCTGGTCAAACCATTCGGTTTGTTTGTTTATTTGTTTAAACGTTGTCACGCTTTGTCTACGTTCTATTTGTTAATAATAAAAATAAATGCACTTCAACACATGTCTGGACACAGATGACACAGATGAGAAAGAAAGTTGGAGTAACAAAGACAGTGGCAAAGAGAACGCAAAAGGAGAAAGACAGTAGAGCAGACACAATGTAGTAGTACCTTCACTTAGACTATCAAATTCAACAAATTCAATCTTTCTTTTAGCCATAGGAACTAGAAAAATGAGAAGCTCTTAACAAAATGCATGATTACCTCTACACATGTGCAATGACACAATTATCTACTACCCAACTATTCCACATCACTCACACTCACCCCACAATGTTTTACATTCACCTAATATATTTATAGTAAAAATGTATTGAGAATGATTTCAGTAGGAAGTATATAAGCTAGGTAACTTTGAAGAAGTAGTATATTAATGTACTGATTGCATTCTGTATTTATTATTGAAGTATATTATTACTTTACAGGACTAATACCATTTGAATAATTAGAGACTACTTACTGTTATGTGTACTAGCAGGATCATCATCAGTTTTATTTCAAAGAACGATAACACTATATATCACTTATGCTTTTATATTTATATTTTATCAATGGTTTGTATTTTTATATTGTTTATGCATTGTTAAAAAGTTAAAAGTAAAACATACATACATTATTTACCTATTATTAAAGATAATTGTAAAGTAATTGTTGGAGCTAAGATAATGTATGTGTTGTCACTGATAGAAGAAATGCTGTGGATCCATTTTTCATGTCAAATGAAACTTACATAATCACTGCAAACAGCTTATCATAATTCTCCAAAATGATGCTCAATATTAGGAAAACCAAGGTCATATTAACAAGAATTTTTTGTATAAATGAAGCACGAGTTAGTTACACTTCATTATCCACAAATCTTGCAGCTGTAATGTTGTGATTGATAGTTTCATTGCCAATAGTATGAGGCCTGTAATGGAAACTTATGAATACTTAAGAAAGAACTTTTAATCTTTCCACAGACAGTTTGAAACATGTTAATAGTCTTGCTAACCCTGTTCTGACCATATCCTAATCCATAAATAATTGATTGTATTCATAGAATTATCACAGTAGATGAAACATTAAGTAAATTTATGAATCATTAAGCTCAAACAAAACAAGTTCTAATTTATTGAGCTTATGAATGTCAAAGAAATGTTCAGAATAAAGAATGCCTGACAATTGTTGTATTACATAATTCTCTGTTGATTGCTTGCACAGGCCATTTTGTAATTAAACTCTGGTCACATTTCTTGCATTGTTAATTTATGCTTTTTTAATGTTATAATTATGTCACAATGAGAAGGTAATCATTTTAATTAATAATTTGCTAATAACACTTAACTATACAATTGCCATTACATTCATTGTTTGAAAATACAATGATTATCTTTTGTTTGCAGGTGCATGATCTAAAAAGTCCAGTCATAATAGGTTAGAATTTCATATTTCCATGATTTTCATTATCTAATAGACAAATTACTGTTATGAGTACTATATGCAATATATTGCATAATGGGTATACATTTGGTTAAGATTCTCATATAGCATGTCGCAAAACTGAGCACACTATATGAGCTTTGAAACCACATCTTAAAATATTTGTAGTGATACATGTTGTGTTAGTCATTGGTGCTTGGTAAAGATACAGAAAAAAGTCGTTTTATCTGTATGATTGTCATAAATATTGAAAGATGGTATAAATTTTGAATAACCTCATCAATGGTACTGTATGAAATACTCTTGTTGCAAATGGCATATATAGCAATGTTGGTGTCTTTATTTGATGTGCTGATGCATCATACTATTAATTCACACAGGTGAATCACATATAATCATATAGAACATTTTAACATATAGGTTAAGATACATAGTTGAGCTTTTATATAACAAAGAAACTGCATTATACAAACTTGATTGATTATAATTTTGTCTCTGTATTAGATCAAAGATATTTTCATGAAGCCATCAAAAAATGTAGAACAGTTAAAACCAGTGTTTCACATGTCCTTATGCAAGGTCCAATTCAAGTTGGCAAAAATCTGTAAAATGTCAAATTATGTCTCAGCCTTATGATAAAAACAACAGTATTAGTACTTTTGTTGCTGAGCATCTAGATGTTGCAGTTGGAGATTTGTCAACACAAATGTATGGTCAAAAAGAAAAAAGAACTGGTAATTGCTTAGTCTCACATCCTACAAAATAAGAATTGAATAACTTGTTCAAGGTTAAATATTCATAGATCTGTTTAATGTTTCAGCAGACTATACTACATACAACGTAAGTAATGTTTGCTATTGTTACCTAAGCATCTGGACTGTGATATGAGTGTATTTTCTTCAGGTGATGAATTATAAATTACTATAATACTAAAGCATTCTTTAGAAACTTTTCACTGTTACTATTGTTACACTAATAAATCATGTTGAGTTTGGTTGAGAAATGAAAAACAAGACAAACAATAAAATCCCAGCAATGTGCTTTAAATCTAACTTTGAGTTTTACAACACAAAACATTGTATTCAATTTTATTTTCTTTAATACATAAAATGGTAATTTCTGCAAATGATAAAGCTGGCAATGACTTATCTGATATTGCAAATAACAATGATGTTTTATCAGATAGCAATGATTTAACTAACATTGCAAATGACTTGCAATGCTAAGCTGACAATAGTGGGACTGAGACAGATATAATAGACAAAACAAAAACTCTATCATCCAAATTAAAGTAACATATTGAAAATATATTTCAAATCTTCTAAAAACTTTTAGGTTGTTTGATTCTTCTTACATGTTCTAACAAACCACAGACCTTCAGATTTCTTTCCAATAAAGCCTCATATTCAAAATAAGTCGGATTTTCTTGTAGCATATTCAAATAAGAATACACACTGAATGCAGCAACACATACCATAGTTTTAATATCCATATAAGCTGTTGTACAAATGTGCTGCAAACTTCACTGGAGCATAAGAGATTGTACCCAGTGGAGACGAATGTCAGTTTCCTACATTGTCCCAAGCTTAATTGTTTTGGTGAAATATATTAAATATGCAAAGTAATATAAATAGCTCTAGTAAATAGTAGTTATGTTCAGTTCAACAAGATGATACATGTAATACAACAGTCTTAATAGTAACAAGTGTGTACTCCATGTCCATTTGTACTAGTCCATAGTGTGTGTTAAAAGTGACTTAACATATTATTCACTAGTTAATATAGACCATACCTGGCAATCTCTTGTAAAACTCTGTCTCCCATCTGCTCAAGCTCCCTTATTAGGTTTTATATTTACTTATGTCACCACTCACTCCACAACTCACAACTATCATATACACACTCACTGCATGTCTCATAGTGAGTTAGGACAATAATAGAAAATAGTATTTAATAGAACTGAAGAGAAATACTGTAATGGAAGGTTTATGAAAACTAAGTATGGAAAAGCTGTATACACAGTTCACTTTTGATCATTTACTAATTCCTTTTTAATACTGCTAAAAAATAACAAGAAAAAATCACCAAAAACAAAAAAGTTTTTAATTAACATTGCTATATTGTTCTAAAATGAATATAGAGTTTAGAATTAGTGTTTACTCAGCTTCTATGTACTTGCAGCTAAATCTGATATGAAGAGTGAATAATTTGCTTATTTACTAAAACATTTAACATACCTCACTTAATTTTGACATGATTTCATCAGCTAAGTCTTTTCGACTGAAATCATCTCTCAAAATAGATACCAAAATCATCAAGACATTAGGATCATGCTCAGTACGACTCCTTAAATCATCAAGAATGGTTTCAAGATGCTCCTCATTCATAATTCCATAGGTCCTGTCTCTTACTCTCTTGTAACAATCTTCTGAAATAATTTGTTTTTAAAATAATATCCTTGCCAGAGCAAATGGATCAATACATGATCTAACAATATGATCTGTAGATTGAACTAAAGCTGTCTTAGTTGCTTTATAGTTCAAAAGAGTGTTATATATGAAAGAGTGATAACTACATTATTAGACACATTAAACACATGGGTATATAGTTATTATATACTGTTAATAATTATTCAAAGACTGCACAATTTTTTGCAAAGAATTTAAGACTGCCTTCACATATTAGGCTGTCATTACTGTTACCTTCACATATTAGGCTGTCATTACTGTTATATTACTCTTCACCTAGCTTAGAAGTATGAGTCTCTTTATGATCTCTAGACTCTTCACAAGCTTTGTAAGGGAAGGAGGTAATTACGTCATTTACACCACATACTAAATAAAAAGAATTAATGTAACAATTACTTCAGAAGGAAATTAAGGAAGAAAAAAACAATAAACACTAATACAAAGTAGTTGATACATCAAAAACTCACCTTCCTCTTCAACTGTTGATTAAAACAAAGATAGTTGACGTGATTTATTAATAGGAACAGGATCAGTTACTATAATTAATTACAATATGTATTATGTGATATGAAATAATTTCATACTAACCTCCAACTCATATAACTTGTATATAGCTAGACATACATTCCTCTAAGAGGCAATCATAATGATGTATTGTTTTCATTAGGTTTACTCACAGAAATATAGTCTATATTTTTGTTGTAGTCATAGTTAGTAATTATGTTATTGTCATCATATTCAATCCACTATCCACCAGGTGTTTTCACTAATGCTATGTCTATTGTTTTTGTTTTAATATAGGTAACTTATAGCTGTATAATAACTTACAGTGACCTGTATCTACAGATGTTGGACGTCCATGATGAACCTACACAGCGACAGGATTAAATGGAAACTTTCATTGTAATCAGTACTAACAGCTATTACAAGTAATCTGTAAGTTCTTGAGGTGTAATCATGTTTGGTAGTATTTTCAATTGTAATTGTCCTATTAGATATAATATCAGATTGATTACATTGCTTATAACTTACTCTTGTAGCAACAATGGCTGGTTTGATTTTTTACTTGAATATGTGTTTCGAGAAATGCCTAGTATCTGTACATCAGGTAGTGAAGCAACATTTGTGCTAACAGTCATTAGACATTCATTGCAAGGTATGCATCTGTAGGCTTTATTATGGCATTATTGTCCACAATATATAGCTTACAAATGATGGGATGTTTCATCTGAGTAGTAGGATATTTTCTTCCGCCACAATTCTGATATATGGTCTTCCTTTTGTCCAACCACTGAAATTAATAGTATTTTTGTGTACTCTTCTCCAACATATATCTAATTGTTAATATAAACAACACTGTCATCATCACAATATGATATTCAAGTGTGTCAAGGTAGTACAAATACTATCGTCAGTTGTTTTGATGTGGGTGTGTCTTCCTCACCCAGCAATAACACCATTTGTTCATTTTTTAGTACATTTCCTCTTATTGCTGGCTATTGAGAGTACAGATGTAAATTACAATATAATATTCAAGTGTCTCAAGTTAGTACAAATACTATCGTTAGTTGTTTTGTTGTGGGTGTGTCTTCCTTGCCCAGCAATAAGACTGTTTGTTCATTTTTAGTACATTTCCTCTTATTGCTGGCTATTAAGACTTCAGATCTAAATGACAATATGATATTCACGTGTGTCAAGTTAGTACAAATACTATCGTCAGTTGTTTTGATGTGGGTGTGTCTTCCTCACCCAGCAATAAGACTTCCTCGGCCAGCAATAAGACCATTTGTTCATTTTTAGTACATTTGTTCTTATTGCTGGCTATTGAGAGTACAGATGTAAATGACAACATGATATTCAAGTGTGTCAAAGTTAGTATAAATACTATCGTCAGTTGATTTGATGTGGGCGTGTCTTCCTCGCCCAGCAATAAGATCATTTGTTCGTTTTTTAGTACATTTCCTCTTATTGCTGGCTATTGAGACTTTGAATGTAAATGACAATATGATATTCAAGTGTCTCAAGTTAGTATAAATACTATCGTCAGTTGTTTTGATGTGGGTGTGTCTTCCTCGCCCAGCAATAAGACCATTTATTCATTTTTTAGTACGTTTGTTCTTATTGCTGGCTATTGAGAGTACAGATGTAAATGACAACATGATATTCAAGTGTGTCAAAGTTAGTGCAAAGACTATCGTCAGTTGATTTGATGTGGGCGTGTCTTCCTCGCCCAGCAATAAGATCATTTGTTCATTTTTTAGTACATTTCCTCTTATTGCTGGCTATTGAGAGTACAGATGTAAATGACAACATGATATTCAAGTGTGTTAAGTTAGTGCAAACACTATCATCAGCTGATTTGATGTAGGTATGTCTTCCTCGCCCAGCAATAAGACCGTTTGTTCATTTTTTAGTACATTTCCTCTTATTGCTGGCTATTGAGAGTACAAATGTAAATGACAATATGATATTCAAGTCTATCAAGTTAGTGAAAATACTACTGTCAGTTGATTTGATATGGGCGTGTCTTCCTCGCCCAGCAATAAGACCATTTGTTCATTTTTTAGTACATTTGCTTTTAATGCTGGTTATTATGACTTCGAATGTAAACTGTTGTAAGATGTATATTAAGAAATCACATTGAATGGTGGTGTCATCTGTATATGACAAACCATTATGATTTTATATTTGTATATAAGAGTGTTAAACTTGTCACTGTGAGGTGAACTTAAACTACCTGTTTCAATTCATTAATAAAATTCATGTAAATATTTATAATAACCTAACTTTTTTAGACTTGTTTGCAAAACAATCTAGTATAAGGAATTAAGGACAAGTTTTGCTGGAGGCCAGTGACCGTGGTGCTAGTTTTATTGATTATTTATGCTAACAATTTCGTGCTAAAAATTTTGTTCTTAAAATATAAAAAGTAATTTATTACAATTTATTAAACAAAGTATTTTGAAAGGAATTAATTGGCTATCATTTATAGTATATTAACTAAATGGATGGAACGTTCTTTCTTATGATCGTTGTTGTAAGTTTCAGTATACAGCAAAACAGCAACTGCAGCTCCACCCTATCAAAAATACTTGAAACCACAAATATTTAATAAGGGGTGGTTATCTAGTACCTGAGGAATGTGCTGCTGCACGAATGTACTGCTAACTTCAACAGAGTTGCAAAGTGGACGAAAAAGAGTGGAGCTCGTACAATCTGCGCATGCTCACAATGTGTAATTAGGGTGAAGCTCATTCGCAGGTTTATAAAAAATAACAATTGTTCAGTATCCCAATAACGCTTATCTGCATATTCTAGTAGGACACACAGTCCATGGAGAGAGACGTTAGTTTCCTACGTTGTTCTAAGATCAGTTCTTCTCCTAATACACAGTATATAAGTGATATATACTGGAACACTGTTATAACTCAGTGCTATAACTCTGGCTACTAATGAGCTAAAGAAAAATGTTTTTTTTACCATTCAGAATGCTTTTCAATTTTTAGAAATTTTATTAAACAACTAGAGCGCCAGTAAGCTAGGAAAGTCGCAAACCAGAAATCCTATATAAAGTGAACGGCGTTATTCGTAATCTACCATGACTGACGTCTGTATTTTGCATATTATTAATGAACACTAGTGAAAGCGTTCTCCAGCCTCTGCAGAAAAGTTCAGATATTGTTGAAAATACCTTTAATAGTAACAGTAAATAGACTAAGAAGAGATAGGCGTAAAGAACAATGATAAGCCTCAGTATGACTCACCAAAAACTCAACAACTACGATACCACACCCCAAGTTAGGTTGATGACGTTGTATTAATTGAAATTCCGCTTATATCACTTCTTCTGATAAAATAATATAATATACACAAAATTATGATAATTTTTTTTCTAGGTCTCTGAAGAGTTTTATGTCAATAGTTGCAGATTTAAAGATCATTGTCAATCAAAAGCAGTTGCCTAGCAACCAAACAATTAACTTTTGTTTATAAAAGGAATTCTTGTATTGTATAGAGAAATTATAATATTGTTTGCTGAATATGTACTTACTGTATTCAATTGTAAAAATTACAAAAGATGGTCTCAATCAAATTTTGAAACATGACAACAAAATGATAAATGAATAAAAGGAATATTAAATTGTGGACAGAACAGTACTAACTCACATGACAAGATTAAGACAACATTAATGTTCTAACTTTTTGAACAAAAGCTTATAATAAATAATTGATTGTCTCGTAGATACCACTGGGAGTAGAGACGTTGATATAGATACACACACCAGGATATCTCTCACAACTGGTAAGAACATAACAATTGAGTACTAAATACTACAACCCATAGTTAGATTTCTAGATAAAGAGAATTATTATAGTTACATGACAATATAAACCACACTAATTAATCATTATATTATTACATGTATAGTCTGTTCAAGTAGAAAACACTTTGAACTCAGTCAGTATATATGACTCACCTCCCTTCATTTAGCCATCCATCCATCATTCATCCATCTATCCATTCGTTCATTCATGTATCCATGCTTCATTAACCTACTCCTATAGTCATCCATAAATAAATCTTTTAGATGATATGATAATAGTAGCTGTTTACTGCAAGATCATTGTTGAGAACTGTAACATAAAACATTACGGAATTAATGTTCTATGTTAAAACTAACATGACAAGCATAACATCATACAAATGAATTTACTTATCTAACAAATAAAAACTGTCAATTTGACTATCCCTTTGCAATTGCTTTTAATAATATACTGTTTAAGGTCTCAACCTTTAAGTATTACCACAACTCCAATAATAAATAGGAGGATAAATTATTAAATGTAGACAACAAAAAATACTCTTTCAAAGTAAAATGTGATACTGGTGAGTACAAGTGAGCAACACTGAAGTGTAAATGTTAGCACTGATTGACTCTATAAGTGATGTCAGTGTATTAATTATGTATAGACACTATTATTAACAAAATGAACTACTTAAATTGGCACTATAATTATGGTTTATACACAAGATACATACGACATAGTTACCATAGCAACTAATGAATTGTATCATTATTACTTTACACAATAACTGTATAGGCTCCACCAATTTTTAATGATAATGGGAATTGTTTATTTCACTGTAAAAAACTGTATTCAGAAAATTTTTTTTAATCAAATAGCGGATTGTTTTAGTTGTATTATTGACACTTTCATAAAGGAACAACTATCTAATTACAGAATTACAGGACATAATCTTTAGTTATGTTATTTTAGTAATTATTATTTACATAATGATTGAGCTTAAGGACATAATTTCATTCCAAACAATTGAAAACTCACTTTTAAAATATCTCATTTCTTTTCTTTCAAAGTAAGATTTGGATTATATTGATGTTTGCTTATCACATCTCTTAAACTGACTTCAGTATGCCAAGTAACCTAGCAACAAAATTAATAACTGTTAGTAACCTAGCAACAGGAATGAATAACTACTGTCATTGTTTATTAGTAAAGGCAAGTAATGGAGGTTTGTAATTATAACAACAGAAAACTATAAAAGACAAACCACTAGATTCTGTGGTATTTAAAGTCATACAATTTATTTAACCAATTATGTATACATCTATAGTAACATAGTGATGATAGAAACACAACAGAGGTGTGGTCAGAGATATTTAAGTACCTACTTGTTTTTTTTCAAAAGTTTCATGATCAGACTTCAATTTGAATTATTTCAGTGGGTGATGATGGAACAGTCGTAAGCTGCCAGACAAAAAAGTCTATTAGTTTTTACACAAAATAAAAGTTAATTTATAGATATTATTATGGAAGTCATTTTGTTACTATAAATAGAATTAAGTCACTACAAAGTTCATAGTAACTTACGCTTTCGAAAGTCTTTGATTCTCAAGACTTCAAATGGCACAAGCAATGATAACAAAATTTGTACATAACAAGCCCTTGACATTGAGTACTATATAAATGAAGTAAGAAGACATTATAAGAGAATACTTACTACATGAGCACTTTTAATGATTACTTTACTGTCAACACTGGTAAAGTCAACAGGGTTTACTATATCTTTTATGCTTAATAATCACTTTATGAATTGTAGACATTATTTGTAACACACACTATTCATATACGGATGAATACACTGTCATAAGGTTTAATATCCTCATTCAATAGCATTGGCATGGTTACTAGAAAGAAGCCATAATAACAACACTCTATAAAAGTAAACTTTTCCTTAATGCTCAGTTGAAGGTGATCAAGTAACTTCTGGGTACAAGATCAGAAAAGTAACTGCAGCAACTCTGTATTTACATCTTTACTTTTAATAAAGTAAGGTAAAACTACTGTAGCATCTGCAGGATAATATTATTATCTATTGTATTGTTATGCAGCAACTGCCAGAGAGAATATAGCAGCTGATAACTACTCAACTTCTGAGAACTACTGTACAACATGGTTAGTTTAATAGTACACAATAACTCACATAACAGTTTACTATTAGCATTGTTGTGTAATATAACAGTTTGCTATTAGTGTTGGTGCACAAGTTAGGATATATTGTGGTATATACACTAGCACAGTAAACTTTATGATTAATAGTTACAAAGGAAACTTGAACTTAATGAGAAAATGTTATAAATATATACTTAAGTAAGTTCCAATGACAAAAAAAGTATTAACTATAAAATAGCTACATTTGGATGACAAATATCAAAGTGAAAACTTAGCTTTTAGATTATATAGAGATCTATATTTTTTATCCAGCAGATGACCAAAGCTTAAGGTATTCATTGATAGTAGATTGAAAAAAGCAGATACTTCCTAATTGTATGTTTTCATAAAATTTGTCATTCAACTACGACTAACCAATGAGAGTTTGTCATGAATCATTAATAACCAGCAAAGCATTAGCCTATAGTATCAGCTATACACCTACAACTGCTAAACATTTATTTTAAATTACTGGTATCTCATTACAGGGAATGATCTTTATCATAATTATTGTGACACCATTTGTTGATCTGTTCGTTATCATATATTATATCAATGAAGAGGATCTCCAATTACCAGTTGAAGCTGTTGATAATGGACATAATTATACTGAATTAGTTGTCTAATTTTGTGTTTGTTCTTAACATATTTAATTAGTTAGTCCTAAGTGTTTGTAGATGGTTATTTTGTTGCTTCTTTTATAGTAATGATATTATTGAAGAGAATCCTGACATTGCCATCAGGATTAATTGGTTGACCATGACACAACACATCAACCTATTACAACTATCATAACAAGATATGTTACAACTGTTTTCATAAGACCATAATTAATAATATATTGTGTTTCGTTTAGTTTGTTTGCAACAATGTAATGTAACAATAATTCCTTGGCATATCAACCATGACACAATACAGCAACCTATTACAAGATATGTTACAACTGTTTTCATAAGACCATAATTAATAATATATTGTGTTTCGTTTAGTATGTTTGCAACAATGTAATGTAACAATAATTCCTTGGCATATCAACCAAGAGAACAACTCACTCAACACTACAAAGGAATTCTCCCTGGTGCATATCTATCTCTACAAATGCATTCTAATATGTGTGGGCACAGATGCCATGTTTTACTAGGTATCATCAAAGAAACACAATTGTCAAACTGGAGACACTTAGGTCAACAGTATTTATTGTTCTCTACTTGTGAGGAACATCTAGCCACTAATGAAGATGGTTATACTAGCTGTTGAATATTGAATAGTCTTATCTACTTTTGCTTGGTAAATATAAATATATATCTCATCGTATCTACTTAAACATCTGGGACTTTATGGTAAACTATTTCCATAAGTCTGCTCATTTTTTAACAGACCAAATATTAGATTGCACATATTTTTGATAATAATCTACTTTGACAAAAGTAGAGTACATAATGTTCATAGTATGCATCTGTATTGACATGTAGTTGTGAGTAACATTACTTCTAGATGTTTATCTTCCTTAGTACAATGTAAGTGTCTATACTTAAAACAGGAGTAATTTGTATGCAGTTAAACATGTTATGTCCCTCCTTCATTATATGCATTTCTGATACATGTACATTGATAATGATTGCCTCTGTAATAATATAACATACCATTAGTAAATGATGACATAGTAAATTTTAAAGAATGAGTCTCAGTGAATTGACTTTTCCTAAACTCCGCCTACCACACTCTACTTTGATGGTAACTAGGTCCAGTCCAATAGAAACAAAACAATCTGAATTGTTCCTATAATAAATTGATAGAGACAATGTATCATATACTGTACATAATTATATTATTATTATAATTATCATGTATCAATACAATTAACAAAAATGTAATTAAATGTGCAATTATAATTGCAATAGTAATAAACCCAGGTATAAGACAAATTAATAAAAGCATTTCAATTACAAAGACTTGTATAATTACAAATATCATAGTAGACATTCATTGTATAAATAATAGTACATCAAATACTGTCTCCTACACACTACATATACTATAAGACTTATTTGTCTCTTAAGTTACTAATAAGAAACCTTAACACATCATGTATACAAGGCACTCCAGGAGGACCTCCTTTGATCTCTTAGCAACTGGAGTAAATGATGAGGGTAACTTACAATGAGAGAGAGAGAGAGAGAGAGAGAGAGAGAGAGAGAGAGAGAGAGAGAGAGAGAGAGATTTAGGAAGATTGTGTGTGAAACTGTCTCTCAGAACGTAGTATGTAGAAAAACACCTGATATTAGGAATATTGATAACTATTTCTCGTTATATATTGACAAACATAACTTGCTAACAGTAATTATCATACAGTAGAGGGTGTGGTCATAGAATATCAAAATAATTATTGTTCTAATTCTACCATACAAATGAGTGCTCTAGTACTTCCTAGCCATCTTCCTCCACCAACTCTCACAGTAGCTGTCACTTCTAGTGTTTAGTCTTCGTACTCCACCCTCAGAGTCTGGCGTCAACCTATAGAAAAAGATAATATTTCATATTTTGATACGTGGATTCTAATTTCCTAATAAAAAATTGAGTGGGCTTGGCATTGCCAAAATGAGGAAGGAAGTGTCTAAAGTGTCGGTAATTGTCTTTTTATGAGAATTATTACTGTGCCTAGATCCTAACTGTAAACATAGGAACCTATATGTATTAATTAAATACAGTGTTCTATTAGCCACACTCTATAGCTAAACACTTCATAAAGGGAAATTTAGGCACATGAGAAAATTTTATCTCAGCTAGTTGAAATGTTCCAAGTAGGATTGCAGAGAAATGGTAAATCAAAAAATTAGAGGAGATTGCTACACACAATAAAGAGAATACTGACAACTTAGTTTGTACTGTTTGTACTGTATAACTAAAAGCCTCAATGCTTGGTAAGACAATGTTAGCAATAAAAGTCATTTAGTTGAATCAAACCCAGTCGGTACAAAATAAGTGTATATCTCTCCCAGACAAAAAAAATGGTGATTGCTGTTACTTGTTCCTCCTTTAAATGGCATCCAAAAGTCATCTTTAACACAGTATATCTTGTCCTCGGACATTTCAATGCTTGAATCTGATTAGGCCATTCTATTTTGAATGCGTCTTATGTTATGATGCCAGACTCCTTCCCGGTCATAGTGGAGTCTGGTAACAAGACTATGTTTGCTTTACATGATCTTTAAGAGAAAACAATCTGTGATCATAGCAAACAACACCCACACTCTGGACAGTACACTTACACAACACGTGTCACCTCAACTCACCAGATGTAAACACAATTATAATTTTAAAAGAATATGAGAATTGAAATTAGCATTTGGAACTGTGCTCTAAAAACATATAATAACCAGCATTTGCCAGAATATCAGCTACCTGAACTGTGGACTGTCAGTCAGCTGTGTCTGCAGCTATGCTCAGGTTCATCTATTCAACAATATTATAAAATGAGTAATTATTTAATATGTCATATTGTCACAGGAATGCATTGGATTTATAACTGTATTCTAGTCCTGTCTATTAACCTACGTATATGCAGTTTGGCCAGCTACTGATCAAGAGCCTTCCGACCATGATAGTTCTTCTGGCTATAAAAATCATAGATTACTTAGCATGATATCTGCAGTTGCTAATGTATATTTAGAAGACAAATGCAATGCCTTTTAAATAAGATCATTCAATTTCTATTTTTTGGTATCCCTTACACGGACATGAACGATATCATCATAATCTTTACTCCAATTACTAATGTTCATCATTCTGTACAATAGTTTTCCCTTATAAAAATGATAATTATTAACATACCTAAATTGTTCTTATTGTACATTGTATGTCATTGTTACAACAAAGTAGTGAAATTAATTTCATGAAAACCACATGTAGCAATATTATAATAATTTACTTCTTGGTGTACAAAATAATATATAAGAGACATGTGTCATCCTTCTTGACTCTTTGCATCTGTGTTATAATGTAAGCTTACTATAATTACCCATCATCCATAACTCAGACAAGTTATCATACTGTCTTACTAGTAATCATGTACAATATGCATATAAAAGGCAGGTTTATTATGGCAGTTATAACAGCAACCAAATGTACATTTGTAATATCATATAAAACAGTTCATATAGCTAATAACTTTCCTTTAGTCTAGTCCTGGACTGCCATGCCCTACTCCTTCCCCAAGCAAAGAGGAAGTCTGGTGCATATATATTATAATGGACAACAATATGACTAAAGGATGAAGACTCAAATGTAGTTGTCTTCTGGATAATAGAGTGTCTTTCACTTTCTTATCATTTCTTTCCATCATTTCATTCTCTGATGTTTTATCTTCAAACTACACTATGTACATAATACAATATTATATTAAATATAATGTTCTTTATATTAGTTGTCCAGACATTAAGTGCTATATTACATGAAGTTTAAAAATTAACCTATAAAAATACACTATTAATTTGGTAGCTAGCAAGTGTAGATAGATAGTCAGTATTGATAGATAGATGGCTAGTGTGGATGTATTATTAAATTTGCAGACTATTTATAACATTCTAGTGTGATATTGGCTTAATGTAATTTAATTAATCAAAACTTTTAAAGAAAAAAATGGTGTTGTTGTAACTGTTGAAGATGTCAACAATATTACAATTGTTGTGTGTGTATACTCTGAAGTAAATGTTGCTGTCAGTGAGGTGCTGATCTAGATTGATAATCCTGAACTAAAAATTGTAATAGCTATATATTGTGTTTTCAGTAACTTAATCAAAGAAATAGTATTACTATTAAATTGTATGACAGTTATCTTCATGTTATCAGGTTTGACTCCTTTCAATAATACACAATAAGTTAATGTAGGGATTGTATTAGGTCCAGATATGATATAAATATAAATGTATACATTACATATTATAAATATCATATATATCAGTTTACATACACTTGAAGGAACTTTATAAGGACAAATGTTCTATCCATTATAAGGATACTGTTGTTTGTCATCAAAAACTAATTTAATGTATCCATAATATCTTGAAATGTGAACTCAAGAGTGATGTCCTTCATTGAGTGGAATTCTGGTATTAATATACTTTATAATAACAATTGTTATTGGCTATGTTATATGTATTAGCCCATTCAATGTGATGCTTGCTTTATAATACCAGTTTAAACTAAATACATGTTATCAAGGAATTAGAACTTTGGTTGGAGTCTAGTTGTGTCATCAGAGTCTTTCACTAATGTACTCTGTATAGTACAGTATACCTAAAATAATTCTGTTAGTAAGCGGTACATCCTGTGTTGTAGGAGCATCTTGAAGCAATATTATGACCAAAAAGATGAAGTCCGTGTGAAATCATGTAAGCATCTTTAAATTCTTACTATATAACTGATCCGTATGTCAAAATTTGTCTATTTACCTCTTCTGTTTTTTATGGGATGGGCTCAGGGTGTCTTAACCAACAATATTTTATATAATATCTATTTTAATTGTCATCAATATAATATGATGATTAATTTACTTTCTAAATATGTCTGTCCTTTGATGATGATGAAGATGCCTTTGTAGAAAAGGAATATTTTATAAATAAAGAAGTAAAAAGGATGGCTCTGATGTTGATACAATCTGTGCATGCTTAGTAAGTCTAATTCATTAGACTTACTCCAAATTTGTCTTGCAAGCTCACTTGCAGGACAAAATTAGAAGTGAGAAATCTGTTGAAATTAGCAGCACATTTGAACAACACCACATATATATGGAGTTTGTTCTAAGGTCAGTAGTTCTCCTAATACACAGTATATGAATAAAGTAGTATATATAGCTCAGTAGTTTTGTGGAGTTCAAGAAAATGATACAGGTACTACAACAGTCTGTACATGAGTACAACAGAGGACAGTCACTCCATACAACAACTACTAAGTACACTACTAGGTACTTATATATATATACTGCAGAATATGATCACTTACTGTACAAAATGAACATGTACAGAATATAACTTTAATCATAGATAATACATTGCATCAATATTATGAAGAAATGGACAGGATATCTTTATTTAGTGCACTTCTGACCATTGACCGGTTTTTTTGCTTCAGTAATACTACTATGAATTAATAGATCATTTAATTACTAAAATTGTAAAACTAGCTAAACATGTACATCGTCATACTGTAGTTGTAATGCATCTAAAATAGTTATAGATATCTATATAATCCTATATAGTTATAGATTGCACGTATAATATTTATTAGAACTTCCAGTTTCTGTATACCACTGATGAATTTATTCTAAATTTAAGAAACAAAAAAGAGAATACTTACTAATAAACATATATTGACTCACTTTAATTTAATTTTGACATGATTTTATCAGCTAAGTCTTGTCGTTTTAAGTCAACTTTCAAAATATCCACAAATGTCATCAAGATACTGGCATCATTATTGACACGACTCCTAAGATCACTGAGAATGGCTTCAAGACGCTCCTCATTTGAATCCCTAGCAGCCTTGTCTCTCACTCTATCATAAACATTGTCAGACATGATTTCTTTTGCATAGAGCTTCCTTGCCAAAACAGCAGGGTCAATACCTGATTCAACAATAATGTCAGTACTTTGAATTAAAACTTTCTTAGCCGTGACACAGTTTAAAGGAGTATTATCTATATAAAAAAGGATATTGCATTAAAAAGGAATGTTTTTAAAATACTCCTTAATTAATAAGGAGTTAATTAATAGGAAGTTATTGATATAAGAAGTCATTTATACTAAATAAGGGTAGTAAAATACCTGGTATTCAACTGTGAAATATTGAGACAGAAAAGATAGGCAGGTACATCTTATATTACAATAACAAACTATTGTCCTAAACACAATAGCAAAAATTGGAGCAATAACTAATTCAAGGTCAGTCTATGAGTATTACTACTATATGAATATAAAGTACATGCAATATTAAACACACAGAGGGGTCTATTTACTGACTAATCTAATACAATATAGCCAATATTCTCAGGAATAAGCCGAACACTGTATTTTTTGAAAAATACTGTAGAGCTTTAAACTTAAATTAGGACACAAAATTATATCATTTTAATCATTAGCTAGCTTGGTATGTAAAATTGTCATAGGTAGAATGTCACCTTCAGATTCTTCATGAATTTCATGAGCAAAGTCAGCTAAGGAAGTAAACATAAAAGTAATCAAATAATATAATAACCAAGTATACCTTTAACATCAGGTGTTAACCAAGGTAGCTGGCGTTTCTTGTCAATAGGAGAGTAATTTTTAAAACAAGTAAGTTTTGTCTTGTCTTCATTTAAATAACATAAGTGTTCTGGTTGCTTACAAAATGGACAATGAAATCGTTTTTCAGGATCTTCAAAGCTCTGCATATAATGAAATTTATTAACAACTGCCTTAATTCCCACTTTAACCGCTTCACATATATGATAACACTTATTTAGTGGACCAGTGTACAATAGTTCTAGCCAGTAAATACCATCAACTAATAGAACTGCTCCAGCAAAGCTAGGACATTCTAAACAAATAGCATTACGAAAGTGGAAGTTGTCAGATCGTGGAGGAGAAATACAAAATTTCGGTGAACATTTACGAGAAAGAAGGTTAACAATTATCGCAGGAAAAAGACCTTGTGGAAGAGGCTTTTCATTCCATGTCAATATAAGAGGGTCAATATTGTCTTTAAAAGAAATTCTCAAAGACTCTAAGTCAGTGGTAGTAGGTAGGACACAGGGAAGGAAATATTCTCCTGTCTGAGGTAAAGGAGATAAAATAAACAAGTATTCCATCAACTTCAAGAAATCATCAGCTGAAAAATCCTTTGAAAATCCTTGTGAAAGGGATTCTGTTAATAGATTCCTTGAAAAGATTCCTTGAATTTTTAGTTTCTCATGAGTACTATGATGAACACGAATACCTAGTGTTCTCTTTAAGTGATCAACAGCATTAGCAAAAGAAATACTAATCAACAGAGACAATTTGTCAAGAAGTGGCTTTGGATTAACAAAGATAACATTAGGGAGGACTTCAGGGAAATAAAGGTAAATGGTTAAATCATGATAGTACAGTAAGGCAGCATGAACATCACTCTCATCCATTTCAAGAGCACTCCCAATATGGATACATTCAGACCTGGTAACAATAGAACTATTAGAGGTCATTTGGTGCTTCTCTAAATCTAACTGAAATAAGAACCATCGAACAGGAATCTCTGCCTCAATATAACATTGGCATATTTCACAACGAATTTCCTCAGCTATTGTTTGTCTGTCCATATCATTAGTAATTGTGTTAACAGGAAATATCACTTCCTTTCCACGGAACCGATGTAAAATTAAAGAATCTCCATATTGTTTTAATGTTGAATAGAGTTTACTGTTTTTGTCATCTAAAGACTCACCAGACTCTCTTATCTTATCATAAAATGTCCCTAAAACTAGACAAAATGGCTTGAGAGCTTCTACTGAACAGGGGATACCAGGTAAATCAGGTGGATTGACAGATGTGAGCGAGCGAAATGATGCTTCTATAAGTTGCAGATTTGTCAATTGTCGTTCCACTGGATTACCAATTACTTCTCCTTTAATACTGAAGTAAAATTTTGATATGTCTTCAAGTTTTTCATTTAGTTTGTGTGTGAGAATATTCACTGAATTATAACGTAACAAAGTAGGAGCAATGTCTAAAAAAGCAGCTTGACCTCCAGAGTCTATTGCATATATCCAGTGTGACTCCAAGAGAGGAGTTGATGTCTTCACACCAGGTAATCTCTCTAGGATTTCTTTGGTAGCATTAGAAAATGGAGACGGTTGAGAGACAGATGCTTCATTTTCTTGTTGTTCAAGATCTTGTGCTTCATCAGAAGAAGAATGATCACTACCATCATCTTTATCACTTTGTACTGTTTGCAATGAACGTGGTTTGACTCCTTTCATGATAGCTTCAGCAAGCATCTCCTTTAATAAGTCAAATCCTACCTTAATAAAAGACTGAGTGGCTTTACCAACTATGAGAGGCGTAGTTGTTACCATTCTTACTTCAGGTACTGCCACTACTGGAGTGCTATGATGACAGTCTGGTGGATCTTCATCAAGTAATAGTTTCATGAAAGATGATTTTCCACTTCCTGGAGGACCAGAGACAAAACATTTGGTCCATTTAATTTTGACATAACCCTCTCTACGAGCTTTAACAAGTATATCAGAATAATCTATTATAAAGCAAAGAAAAAAGTGATAATTTGATTGTTATCTACTGTTAAGACTTTAAATGGCAACAAATGATTTATGAATATTTCAAATTCCTAGTTTGCGGAGAGGTAATAAATAAACTTCAACATGAACATGAAATTCAATGTAAACTGTTTTTCGTGAAAATAGCCATAGCAAGGTCTACATGTATTATATTACTTCCATTCAAAATGTTAAATTATAATATCAGATTCTTGATAAAACCAGAGAGTGAATAATTTTTCTGTATTGAATTCACTTTTGCTATGGGGATGGGTCAACAAATAGTATTACAAATGTATATTATAGAACCCTCAATGCTGTCCAGCCAATCCCTTGGCCAGGGGTTTCTAGGATATGAAAATGTTATAAATAAGTTAATAAAAATTTTATTAAAAATACACAGGTTTTATAATCTCTAGACTTTCTATAGCAAGTGAGTGATCATGTACATTATTATTTGTCTCAGCTCTTGTGACCATATTTAATAATTGATTGGATTATTGTACCTTTCTTTTTGACAAAAGTAAATTCTAAATCCTTTTCTTTATCTTGTAGAGGACCTGGACAAATACAAAATCTTAGATAATTTACTAATAATTTTGCTAATCAGAATAAGCACATTCAAATTAAAAGGAAACATGGCAGATATTTTTTAAAAGCAAAAAATCATTCTGTAACAGTTTTAATCTTTTGTTTGTCTGCCATTTTGTCCCATATAGAAGTGTCAGTGGCTTTAGCTGGGGGTTTGGGGGACTGAAGCTTCCGTAGCCCCTACTCCTATCCATGTTATATTAGATTTAATTTATCATGAGATTCATACTAACCATCTCTCACTTTCAATTCATAAAATTGCATATGGCTATTGAGCAGTACTTCCTAAAAGTCTTGAGTTGGCTGGTTCATATAGACCCATGAACAATAACAGACTTGTTCTACCTGTGTATAAACCAGCCACTATGTCATTTATGAAAAACGAAAGCTTTACATGTGTTATATAGAACTGACCCAAACTCAAAAAGTATGACTATGAATATTATTATAAGATATAGCAACCTTAATATAATGTATGCAATATATGATTTACTCAAGCTTAGGAATGTATATAGTTTTTAGGTAAAATCTAGAGTACAGCTTTTCCTCTACAAACTTTCAAGTGTTGCTGTGTAGAATTGAGAGGTTCTGATTAGCTTTTGATAAATATTGTCTCTTAATATATAAATGTATGGTGGAACATCCTAATTTAAAGTCATTGCTACAAAGATAACGTATCTTGTTTACAGATGTGTCCTGTATTTAGAAATAAAGAAATTTTCAATCACGACTAAATTACTATTAAAATAAATCATTATGAATATTGATTAGCAATAGTAAAATATTGAGCCAGAAATATTTCAAATCTTGTAATAAGAATTTTCTACTTAAGTTATAAAAGAAAAGTGATTACTGTGACTTCCATTAAACTTAAAATACTCCTTGTTACAAAGAATATTGTTAAAAAAAAAAACTTTTGTCAATTCCTTTTTGAGGGTTTCTTTATAAATTTGTGACTATAAAAATGTTCACATGGATTGAAAAAATTGACCTTAAACTTTTGCTAAAAGCAAATCTTGCTACCTGCACAAAACATGCTTTTGCAGTTTTGACAGCTTATGAATCTCATTAAAGTTTGCCATAACTTTATAGCTTAGAAAATTTATCTTTCTTATAATTTGATAATGAATTACATAGACTGATATTCTTGCCTCATCATTAATAGTTAAACCATAAATGGCAGAGATAATATTCAAGCCAGTAGTACATAATAAATTTATTGAGCCCTAAGCTCAGGAAAGGATAATGGAAAAATCTCTAGAGATTCTCTTAAAACCAGTAATGTCATTTTTTCTATTAGGCATACCCACTTTCTGTTATGAGAGACAATTCAACTAACGATAATTATTACAACATTTACTAACAAAATATAGAGGTTTTTGTACTTCAGAGAGTGTGCATGTAGTTCATGTCACAGAAACTCATTTAGACAGCATAGTTTCATGATTTTAAGGGAGGTTCGACTGTATCATTAACTAGTATGGGTCATCCCTACATACACATTGTGTTACAACCCGCCTAATATACAAAATGATACTTATGATTTAACTATTTCTACAGCTATTGAACGTGTAATTTATAACATTATGTAGACATTTTAATTTCCCTACCATTATTCTTTTGTTTATGTAATTAAATTACATACCTAGTTGTAGTTCTACACCACATTCAGCTCTACAGTCTTCAATCAAGTCATGTTGAAGGGCTTCACCAACAAGAGCACATGTATGTCCTAATTTAGTAAATATTGACAAGAATGTGGCACAATATTGCTCTGTTTGAGAAAGACTGCCCATAAAACTCAGCCCTGATATAAATTCATCGATGATAATATCAAATGAAGGTGAGTGTTGGACTGATAAGCTAACAAGACCAGCAACATACATCTTATTAGCTAGTAATTGTAGACAATTTATACTTGATTCATGTAATGAAATGTAGTGTTTAGTAAGGACAACACGAATAATAGGTATCAACTTGTTAACAACAGCTTCTAATAAAAGAGAAAGGCATACTTTCATTTTAATAATACTTACGATTATATACTAGTATAAATTTTGTTGTTGTTAACAATTACAATACACTTTTTGTCATTATTAGTAGTGAAAAAATAAATAGAACATGGACACTACTAGTGAGTATGTACAATGTATTTAAAGAATAGAGAAAGACACACTACATTCACCATTCCTATTAAAGAGACATTGAACAAACAATTCAACACTTTACTTTCACTTCTTAGGATTCTTATTCAATATTAATATACTTCAAAGCAATAGAATGTCACACAAAAGTATTTTATCATTTGATATAGTTATAGGACTAAAATTTACATTAAGTATTGGAACACTTGCACATGTTGTCTCATAAGCCAGACCCAACCCCTATGATATAATGAGGGACAAGTAAGGGTCTGAGAAATTGTAATAGAGCAACTTGTTTTACAGTAATGAATGGTAACAGTTGAAATGGGAAGAACTCAATAAATTAAAGTAATCAAAAACTAGCTGAAACTACTGGCTACTATCTAAAAGAAGAAAACGTTACTATTAATATTAGGGACACCATCTTCACAACTTGAGATAAACATTTATAACTCTTAACTGCTAGCATAATGTGTTACAGAATCATTTAGGTATAGATGTGCTATCAGGTCCTTGCTAGACTATACCTTCTTTAATAATTTTAAATGCCTTAATATAATCCTCAGCAACAGCACTCGCACCAATAGCTTCGTTCTGGAGTGTCTCTATAACTTCTCTTCTTGTAACATTGGGATTAGTACTCAGCCATAGCTTAAACATCTTTAAAGCTTTAAAATCACGGTCTTCAACTATCACTCTGATAGCCTCTAGTTCAATGATATCTAAATTGAGGAGTACACCAAAGGTGTACCACTTACTACCAATTCTAACGTGTTCACATAACTCTTGAAGTGTTGGTCTTTCGTTCAAAAACTGTTGGAAATACGTGTCATCCGTTTGTTCTGCCATAGTCGATAGAAAACATTCAAAACAAAGACTGCGTTGAAGTAACAGCACATTCCTCAGGAACTAGATAATCACGCCTTATTATCAAATATTTGTGGTTTCGTGTACTTTTGATAGGGTGGAGCTAAAGTTGCTGGACTGCTCTAGGCTTTGGCACACTATGCTTGTTTTTCAGCCTATTATCCTATGTTCCAATGCTTACTGAATCTCCCTATTATGCTCCTAAACTTAACGTATTATGCTTAAATTATGCTTTATTTCATAAGAAGAAAGAGGTAATAATAATGTCATTAGGGTATTTTTAGTGTCAATTAGCAATCATTGTATTGTAGCATGATAGATGTCTCGACACAGTCATAGCCATCCTCAATCCACATGCCAATCCAGCTGTCAAATGTACATGTAAATTACACTTAACTTGCACATGGCATGACATCATTTGACATAGGCATGTATACATCATACAAACAGTGTCAGACTATCGGTGTCCTCGCATGCACTAGCTAGAACTAGCAGCAACTTGTAACAAGAATAAATTTTTTTTTAAAAAATAGGTCATTATTAAAAAAACACCCCTATTATGCCAGTATATGCTCAATGCTTCAGCATACCTATTATGCTCAAAAATATGCTGGCACAATGTACCTAAGCCTAGACTGCTCCTAGCCAGATAAAGAATACTTAATATTCATAATAGGCCGAGTATTCTCATTAATTATATATGTCATTTTAATGAATAATAAACATAAACATAAAATAGTAAAAATTGTCTACACACAACCTAAAACTAAAAATAATAAAAAACACCATCTAAACTGTAAATGGTTACAGAAAACCTGTCAATTTTTTGCAATGTTCAGTACTAAATATAAGGAATATATAGAGTACTGTCTTCTTGTTCTTGAGCAAACTTGAATGAAGACCTAAGTGACATTTCAAAAACTAAACTAACATTTTATATAAAGATTCTCTATCTCTATGCACAATATCTATCAGTGAAAAGTATCCAAAGGACCACAGAGTGACTGATACATAAATTGCATGCATGATGTATCATAAGGACTAACAGCAAAGAATAGAAGTGAGAGACATCTCAACTACTTCAATGATCATTTATTCTACTCCTAATGGGCAATAGATCTCAAAAATCATAGATCTAGCAATATATGAAAGACAAGCATTGTATCCTTAGTATTTATGAATTAGATTGCACTACTAGCTTGGTGCTGTTCAAGAGTCAAAGATCCCAGAAAAGTGTTAGTAATAAACTATTGGGATTCTAATCTGTAATAGAAATTAGTGGGAATAAGCACTTTTGTTAACAGTACCAGATGATTATATTTTGATTTGTAGTGTGCAGCAAGAAACAAATCTAAAGAGAGAGAGAGAGAGAGAGAGAGAGAGAGAGAAAGAAGCTCAGATTTCTGCATAAATAGAGGCAAATGGGTATTATTATTTTTATCTTCTACAGACAAAAATAGTTCTGTACTTGCCTAAATCTTTAGGAACACTCCCCTCTTCCATAATGCAGAGTGAGATGAAAAAGGGTGGGTGTACGATTTGGGCATACTCAGAAGTCTAATTAGGGTGAAGTTCATTTGCAGGTTTATTATTCTAATGTCAGTCATTCTCTTAATACACAGTATATATACACTGCAGTGTATGATCACTTTCTTAGGAAAAGAACATACACAAAATATATATAACATTTATCAGACATTAACAATAATGTTGAGCCAAGTTCTAAAGTATGTCATATGATTACTTGTTTTATAATTCTCTCTCACCTTCTTACTACTGCTGTCTCCATAGTGATCGTCATAGTGAAATACAAAATCAAGAACTGTTAACTACATATCATTGGTTTTGTCAATATATGTAGTAGTCACTGGTTATATTACTAGTTATTATTATAATTATTTATAGAAGGACAAGACTAATGCTTCAAAATCTCAACTGTCTTACAAAGTCTTGTGCAAAGAGAGAAAGGGACAGGTTAGTCTTTTCCAGCTGCTCTTGACTATATAGTGTAAGCACCCATATATATTGTCCATACTAGTACATAATATGTATTAATAATATGTGGTAATATTTACTGATTGATATGTTAACACTTGACATCAATCATTAGCTTATACTATCTCTCCATAGACCACACCCACATGCTCTTGTACAACTCCTCTTTGTCCACCATCCACTCCAGTTCCTTTACTAAGGTTTATGTTCATTTTGTCACATGTTCACTTCACACCATACAGCAACTGCCTACACACTCAAGATCCTCTTATGAGTTAGGACAATTAGAAAGAATAGGGCTGCAATACTTAATGAATCAGAGAAGAGAGATAATACTACCGATAGTGCTGAATATAGACACATTAAGATATCATGCCATATTCCAATGAAGTGATGTGATGTATTCATCATGTATCAGGACATTACCTCCCAGAAAATATATATTTTATTATTGCATCAAGTATAGCAGCTGACATTTTGATAGAATGACGGAAAGTACATGTACACACTACCAGTGTTGTGGCAATTGCCATAAAAAAGTAATTGATTACAATTACCATTACTTCTGTTTTGGATCACCAAATTTCAAGTTCAATTAACAATTACACCTTACACAGCAATTACAACAAAAAATTGATAGCAATTACACACTATTACAATAGCTATTATCAGTACCCTATACAAGTGTACTACATCATTCATGACCTTGTGAATGAAGGTTACAGGGTAATTTGCAAGATAGTTTCATAAAACCATATTATGGCTTTCTTTGCCATAATGATTATGGTCATGTGTACATCACGTGATGCGACAACCATTTACCAGACTAGATTTATTGTATAGTAGCTTAGCCACCCAACTACTTCTCAATTACAGGTATACAATTGCAATTACAATTACAATTTTTATGAATGATGTAATGATTACAGCTAATTACAATTACCAACTGCAATTACCCCAACAGTGCACACTACATTATAATATAATCTATTATAATCTACTCATCATTAAGGACACCATCATTATTATCATATTAACCAGTAGATCAATACAAACCTGCTCTTCACTATATCAATACTGATGGGAATGAAGTGGTCATTTCAAAAGATGGTAACAAGACACAACAAGTCTGGAGTAAGTTTGGATACAATAGTCAGATACATTATTACTATCACATAATACAAACATCTATTACTACTGATAGAAATGATCTCCTTCACTTTAAGAAAGACAAGAGATGACTATGTTGGAACTATTTTTTAGAGAATTGAAGAATCAGATGCCATTGTGAATACTTAATATGTTGTCATGGAAATGAAGAAACGTATGTAATTAGCGTTGATTCTCCAATACATTACAGTACTCAAGACCATAGAACAAACTAAAACTAACGATCATAAGTCAATGTAATCACAGGATGACCAATTATGTATAACACATGTTTTTTAAATAACACTGATTATAAAGAATATTTGAGATATATAATACAAAGGAAAAATCACTACTTATTAACTACAGTTTTAATAATTAATTAAAATACATTCTATTTCATACCTAAATCAATCCAGTCCTTTTGAAGGACTCTAGCAGTCTTAACAATAGCACCTCCTACGTTATGTCAGGCTTCTAGGAACTGGATACAATGATTCTCTAGTTCAGAATACTCTGACATACGATTCTTTCCTGCTATAAATTCATGAAAGTGACATTTGAACTTCTTTATTAATGAGCTCAGTAGCAAACATCTCATTTGCTAGTGATTGTAAGCAATGTTCACGTGCATTGGTTAATTGACACTTAATAAGAACTTCGTTAATAGAATGCTTTAATTTAGGAACATCTATATAATTGCAACGAAAACATAACATTTAGTGCATTTAGTGAAAAAGTGACAACACTTATCATTAGAATCAAGTCAAACAAATTTAGAAATGTAAAAAAAATACAGTCAACTTCAATTTATTATGCCATTACATTACAACTTAGTATGTGGAGTTGTCATAGATTGCGTCTCATGTCTAAACACTTCATCAATTTTGTAGGAGAAGGAAGCTAAGGAAGAAAGTATATATATATATAAACTAGTTGATATATTAAAAACTCACCTTCTTCTTCAACTACAGATTTAAAAACCAAGGTAGCTGACATGTCTTATGAATAGGAATAGGATCAGTTCTATCATCTTTACAACATATTAGTATCATTTTGTTTTCACTTACATGACAAATATAACTTCTATTGTATTACGAAATGAACAATGAAAACATTCCTAAGGATATTTTACACTATCCAAATAATGGAATTTTTCAACAACAGCTTTGATACCTTTTTTAATCACTTTGTGAATATGATAATACCCATTTTGTGGACAAGTATATAATACTTCAAGCCTGTAAATAGCATCTATTAATAGAACTGCTCCTTGAGGATTAGTACAATCTAAGTGAATAGCATTATGATGTTGTGATTTGTCAACTTGTGAGAGAGTGAATTTTGGCGAACATTTTTGAAAGAGGAGATTGACAACTAATGCAGTAAAAAGACCTCGAGGAAGTGGCTTTTTCTTCCATATTAAAAAAATCTACTTTCTTTTTGAATATGGCTCTCTTAAAGACTATAATCGTTGGTAATTGGAAGGACACAATGAATGAATACTCTCTTGTCTTATGAGATAGAGGTGATATGATAAATAAATGTTCCAGCAAATGATGTCAGATTTAGCAACACTAGTCATCATCACCTTCAAACAGTATTGATTATCGGATCATATTCATTAACAACACTGATGTTGAAGCAGGTTTATTTTCGACAATGGGAGATCCTGGATTTCCCGAAGGAAGTTCAAAATTATCAGAACAACAAGATGATGGGGAATCTTAAATATTTTCTTAACTTTTGCAATTGTTTTTTGAAACGAGACTTTAACAGATTATCCCAGATATGATAAAGTATAATACCACAGAATACGACAAATGACAAAGATATTAAAATGATACTTAAAATTTCTTGTTTGCATTTTTCAGAGGTTTGTAGGTTTGCATGAACCTTAACATAAGGTTGAGAATGAAAATGCTTCCAGACACAGAAAAGGAAAATGTCAATATACTCCCTCCAATAGAAGATACATAATGCTAATAACAATTAAAACAGATGTTAACACATCCAAACTTACATTATCATCATTATCTAGAGACACAGTCTGTGCTAAGATAACATGAACTAGTAGTAAATATCCAGTGCAAAAACGACACCTGTCCTTACATGAACCTCCATATGCATCAAAGATAGGCTTCATATCTGTTGACAACTTTTGGCAGCAGAACATTTACTTTGATAGATGTCCTCAAAAAAAGGTGTAGTGAAAAGGTAGAAAGCGTATTGAACAATTAGTAAAATGAGTACAGCCAGTAAGAACAGGAACAATGGTATATGACACCCTCCCACATATAGAATATTAACATCAATGGTCCACCTCTAGAATGTGTTACCATTACACTGAATATTGGTAAAATAAAGTGTCTGAGAGACACCACGTATTAATTTGGTATCATAGTTAGTAATACTGGAATTCCTTGTATTTAAAAACTTTCTCTTTCAAAACTTTAATACATAAACAGTAGTATATTTTATCTTATCAAGAATATATATTTACTAGTAAAGAAATCTTTATACAATTCTAAACACAATGAAAAAATTATTAACAATGTCTACTAGTACTAATTTGTACATCTACTACTAATCATATAATTTGTTGTACCATATTTGCCTGAATCTCCTTAAAATGTGTTTTGTGTCATGTATTTGTTGTGGTTATCAAGTAGTCACATTGTAAGTCGGGTAAGAGGTGACCTTGTAATTGTGCATAAACAGACGTAATAGTACTGATGCATCATCATATTAGTTAATAATTATTTAGTCAATCCTATAGTATATTAGTAATCAAGAGAGTAAGATGTGTACTTTTTTACATCAAGTAGTTTTGCTAAATCCACATTTATAACTGTATAGTAAGAAAATCAAGTAATCAATTTTTACAGTTAATATTGTCTTTGATAACAAACTAACTAACTGAAAGAAGAATGGAGGAATATTTAACTTTAACTTGGCAACGCACCTTTTTATATCACTGCTAATCCTGTTCACGATTAACTATGAATAATTCATTATTAATCAGGTGAAGTGCACGTGGTAATCATCCAGTCATTGTGTGGGTAGAAATAAGCGCCAAGACCTCACTGACCTCTCAATCTGAACGAGACTGATTAAACTAAAAGGACCTAAGCGCTCATTTTAAAGTACGTCGTATTCATTAATATGACAGGTAAGAAATTAATCGTAACACTAGATAATATATTTGAATGGTTAGGCTCCAATATAATGTTCTTATAAATCAGTGTGTATGTAGTATATTACGAAAACGTTCTTTTAACGATTTCACCCACATTTTTGAAAGTCATATTTTATCAGCATAGCAGATATTATATAATCATAGGCGTATCTATAGTCATCAGACTACCAGGGCATAATTAAATATTCATGGTTATTAAAAATATTAATAATAAATATCAATAGTTATTAACTGTTAATTATGTATAGAGTCGTTCTACCTACAATCATAATTAATTACAAAGAAAAGGTGGAGTTTAGTTTTGTTTACAGAAGTACTATCCTGGAATTTTTGTGCTCCGGTTCAAACTGCAATACTAAATCTTCCAAATAGTTTCATAATGTGGACGAAAGATCTCTCTCTATGTACAAGAGAGCTAGACTATTGAGTCTTTGTTGTGTCAATACTAAATCTTCCAAATAGTTTCATAATGTGGACGAAAGATCTCTCTCTATGTACAAGAGAGCTAGACTATTGAGTCTTTGTTGTGTCATGGTCGAGCGTAAATACTTTTTAAGCCGATGAATACTAGAAAAACTACGCTACGCAGAAGCCATTTTCTTTTCCTGGATCAGTTTACCAGGGCAATGCCCTGGTATGCCCGGGCCTAGATACGCCTATGTATATAATTAGTAGTCACTAATCTTTTAGCAAGACTCAGGTTATTCAAAATGGGCGTGGCAATGCAATAAACATGAATTATTACTATGTAACCATATTGAGTGGTATACTGCTTTATGTGTAATGATGAATCAAATGAAGCTAATTAAATACTTCAAGATCTAACACACAATGCAGCCAAACAGAGTTATTAAGAATAAAAACACTGACTTGTTGAGGACCCTTATATAAAGTTAGAGTCCTTTAAAAGTGTCAACAATAATGCTGAGCTTACCTAGCTATTGTAGAGAGGCAGAATTAGCAAGATGTAGAGTACCCCGACATACAACCTTTTTTAGCTTAGATTATCATAACCACAATTATTGATTGGCAAATGATAGGTTTATTTATTAGGAACCATAGAATTACAGACATTGGACATGGCACAACAATTTTTTTCTTCATATAGTGTCTTCTGGTTCATCATGTATAATAAAATCAACTATTCAAAGTATTTATTACCATTCTAACTAATGACAGATCTAATAATGACTCAGCAACTGTCTATCTATCACTGTCCTCAACTCATTTTTGGTTTCGTTTGCTCTATCAATCATATCTTTTACATCCTGGACTTGCTTTCTTTAATTAGATTAAAAAACAATGAGACGTGATCAGTTTATAGTCGATAGCCGAATCCCTAAGTCTTCAAAATTAGCAATAATCCAGTCCTTTAGAGTAACAACAATGTTATCAAAATCTTTAGATGATTTTACAATTATATTCTTGTTACTGTGTGACATAATCTTAATAACCTTAGCTCAGTAGTTTTGTGGTATGGATCAGTTTTAAAATATAGATGTCCTGCCAAGTAATTAATAGACACTGTCTTATATAATTTAACTAACTAACGCATCAAATTGAAAAGAATTAATTGAAATGTCTGCATATTAAGCTGCGTTAATTGTTTTATGTTAATTTTTAACAATCATTAAAAAGTGAATCACCTGTATGCAGACTCCTTGATCCAGTCTATTAAATGTCTGGGTCTACGTATTTTAATATGATGAATGGCTTGTTTTTGTAAGTTTAGCCAATTTTAAGCATGAATTATATGATGTTTATCTTCTATGTTAATAATGCATACTTTTAGTAGCTTGTGTCTGGCCTAATGATGCATGTGAAAGTTTTGGTTGTGTATAAACTGTTAGTCCTTGGACTGTTTAAATATAAATATTGTATTTCATGAGCTACACAACATTAGCATCTATGCATATATTAGCATATATGTCCATTTCATATTTTTAATCTATTGTTGTATGCGACCTTTCAAAGTAGTAATTGCCAGCAAATGAAAGTAATACAGACAAAATATCTAACAAAATACATACCAACCAAGGAATGTCATTACCTTTATCACAAATGCTTCAAATGAACTGATTGAAGCTTTGGAGTTCTCTTAGTTATGAAAGTTCCACACATACTGCCAACTCTCTATTCTTGAAACTTAGCAATAATCTAGTAGTTCACAAGAGCAGCAATACATATATATCATTAAAATAATCAAAACAATTTTTATGATTATAATCTTGTTACTTTTGTATCTATACAGAACCCATGTCTACAGCAGAGTCCTTAGCTGAGATAGAACTTTGTACTGCTTGTACAAGAGGTGATCTGGAGAGTGTGAAAAGACTTATAGAAAATGGAACTTCTCCTTGGATACGTGATGATCAAGGAAACACTTTATTTCACTTGTGCTGTAGTTCTGACCAATGCAAGTTAGAGGTATTAAAGTACCTTATTAGTGTGTCTGGTATTGTGGATTGTGGCTCCTTAGTTAACAATGAAGTCTTAACACTACTTCATGTAGCATGTTCTTCCGGTAAACTTGATTTTGTTAGATTCTTGTTCACTCAGCATCAAAATGGTTTTAAATTGTGTCGTGACATGCATGGACACATACCTCTTTATTATGCCTGCAAGCATGAACATGTTGAAATTGTTAAGTATGTATACGATGAAGAAATTGAACTGTCTTTTGACGATATCTATCAATGTGTCAAGGTTTCAAACTGGGAAATAATGAAACTCTTATTGCAACAGATAACATTCAAAGAGTTTATGGACAGAGTGATACGAGATGAACTTGTTCATTTAGGTAAGCTTGTCACTAAGGAAAAAGTTGTTCGATGGTTGGATCAGACAACATACTATCCTTTGCATTACTCAGTAAAGTTAGGATATTTAAACATTGTCGAATTTCTTATCACAAATGTTGGATTTGATCTAGAGGCTTTAGACCAAAATGGTCAACGTCCACTTCACGTAGCATGTGAATATTCTGACAATGTAGACTTAGTCAAATATTTAATTGAAATTGGTGGTTGTAATATTAATGCTAAGACACAAAGAGGCTCCACACCCTTACATATAGCTTGTACAAAAAATCGACTAGAGATTGTAAAGTTACTTCTTGATTTTCCCAAATGTGATCGAAAAGCTGCAGACAAATATGGCAGACAAGCACTCCACATAGCTTGTGCTGTTTCTGGCAATGTAGAGCTTGTCAGGTATTTGATTGAGAAAGGAGGGTGTGACGTAAATGCTAGGAGACTGGATGGCAATACATCTTTGCACATAGCCTGTGAGAAAAATGAAATTGAGATTGTACAGTTTTTGACTTCACAAAGTGAATGCAATCGAGAGGATGTAAATAATAATGGCCAACGGCCTCTACACTTAGCATGTGAGTTTTCTGGCAACTTAGATCTAGTTAAGCATCTAGTTGAAATTGCAAAGTGTGACATTAATGCCGAAGATAGTTTTGGCAATGCTCCTTTACTAATTGTCTGTAAAAATAAATTCTTACATTTGGTCAAATATTTCATCGATCATAATGAATGTCAAAGTGTTACATTAACTACATCTATTAGCTTAGATCCCAAATTTCGAGAGTTACTTGACAACCATAGTAAGTATCAACAGGCATTGAAGAGTCAACAATTCACATATATGAGAAATGTCAAATGTATCCTAACAGGACCACCAGGTGCTGGCAAGAGTACCTTGAAAAAGAGGCTACTCAATGAGACTCTTACAATACATTCTCTCAGTACTGGTGTAGTAGATGCAGGTATACAGATTCAATCAACAATTCGTAAACTGCAACAAGAATCTGTGATAGTCCCTGGACTAGAGAAAAACATTGAATGGAGACGACAGAGTTTAAATGAAGAGGCGTTTTCTTTATATGACAGATTATCTAGAACTTCTTCATCACAAACTGATACAGGTATTAACACTGCTTTGGAAGATGTATTAATTACAGAAAAAAGTATTGAGAAAGATTGTGAAGACATTTATAATAATACGTTTGAAGATGATAAGGCAAATTACCAAGATGAAATAAATAGTAATGGCAGCAACATTAGTAGCCCCATGGTATTGAACCCCGAAAGTGAAGATGTGAACATTGTTGAAGATTGTGACACAGATAGTGGAAATAGTGATATGACTGATATTATAAATTCAGACTCTATTATGGAATATTCTGTTCAAGCTACACCTTCAAATGTAAAGGCTGTTCGAACTTTATCAGAAACTGTTCAGAGTATTTCTTTAAATGAAAGAGCTGAGTATGAACAGAGATTGCAAGAAAGTTGGGAAGGTGGTTATGCGACATTGAACATCATTGACACTGGTGGACAGCCAGAATTCCATGAAATTTTGCCAGCTCTTATCACTGGTCCTGCTATCAATTTGCTTACTTTCAAGCTAACAGAACCTCTGCAAGCGCGTTTGCGTATTACTTATCGTTCTCCTAGTGGTGAGACACAACCTTATGAAACATCTTTTACCCATGAAGAAGTCATCTTTCGCTCATTGGCTAGTATAGCTTGTTTAAGAGAAAATACAATTGGATGGGCATTTGATGAATTACCAATTAAAGATGACTCAAAACCTGCAGCATTTCTGATTGCTACTCACAGAGATTGTGTTGATGAAAAGAAAGTAGCTGAAGTTAACAGACATCTTAAAGAAAAGATAGAAAATAGTATTGACCTATTCCAAGATAACTTAGTTCAGTTTCTAGATGAAGAAATGGCTATTTATGCCCTAAATACTATTGAGGATGAAACTCCAATTGAAAAATTACGAACTGCTCTTCATAGTGTAATATCAGACAAATTTCATGAGTTACCTATTCCAATTTCTTGGTGTACCTTCAGCTTGAAGTTGCGTAAAAGTAAGAAGTCACTTCACACACTAGATACCTGTTATAAGCTTGCTAAAGAATGTGGTATATCAGACCAAGATGACTTCAAGTCAGCATTGTGGTACTTACATCACAGAGTAGGTAGTATCATGCACTATCCAGAAGTTGAGGGATTGGAAGATGTTATCATCACTGACTTCCAACTTGTTTTTGATCGCATTACACAACTCATCACATCTTCTTTCACTTTTGAAGCAACAAGAAATGCTGCACTTGCCAAAGAGTTTTGTACCACAGGTCGATTTACTGAGTCACATCTTAAAACCCTACCTTCAAGAAAAGGAGATTCTTTAACTCCACTGAGACTTGTTTCTCTGCTAAAATATCTTTATATTGTAGCTGGACCCACAAAATTAAGAATTGGCCGTAAAACTGAAAAATATTACTTTATGCCTTGTGCTCTTAAGCCTACAGAAGTAGAAAAAGAACATAAAGACCAGTCAATGTCTCCTTCACCTCTGCTGATCTACTTTGAGTGTGGCTATTGTCCTGTAGGTGTGTTCTGTTGTCTAGTAGTTCATTTGTTAAGTTCCACATCACAGCCAGAACTGGAGTGGACATTAGAGAAGCTACCCCACTATCGCAACAAGATCACTTTTGCTGTTGGTAAGTGTTCTGACCAAATCACGCTTATTAACAGAGCTACTTACCTAGAGGTATGGATTGATCGAACACCAGATATCAATGGGGCTAGACCAATTGACAGAGTTTGTACCAACATTCTTAACACTCTTAATGAAGGTATACAGATGATAACTGAATCTTTACATTATACATACAAGTCTCGTCACGTGTTTGGATTTCCATGTACTGCTTGTCAATCTTTATCCCCACATCCAGCAATATGTAAATATAATAATCCTGTAGTTGCTAAATGTGTTTATGGAAGAGCTGTTTTACCATTAATGGAGAAACATACTGTATGGTTTGATAAGGTAGAGTTTGTCTGTTAAAGTATAATGTTTTAATAATTTACTGTTTGCAGGTTCCAATTATACAAGCTTTACCTGAGCCTGTGTCAGGTATGTATGATGTACATTTTACAAATATTTTAATGAGACTTTGTATAAATGTATTCTTTATGTATTCTTTATATATGATGTATGATTTATATTTTGTATGTAGGAAACAAGAGACAAAGAACTGAATATAATACATCTGATCATTCTGATGATGAAGACATTCCTTCCAGTAAATTTATTGATAAACACATATCATTGGACAGCGACTCAAAACAACCACATAATATTTTCAGTAGACATTATGAGGATCCAGCAAGTGGGAGGTCTCATAGAAGGAGAATGATGCCACAAACACTTATAGTAGAGAAACAATTTTTGAATCCTGATCATGAGAATGTGGATCATTATCCTAAAGAGAGACCACACGAAAGAACTAGTCCATTGCCACCTTTAACTAAAGAAAAGAAATTCAAAGGTTTGCTTGATATCTGTTACTTTACATTGATTTGTACTCACTATAAATATAGTCACTAAAGAGGAAAAGAGTGAATCTAATGATGACCACCATTTGTCTATAAATGAAAATGTTCACTCATCATTGGGTCAGTTGCCCAACTTTATATAGAATAATTCTTTTGTATAGAATAATTTAATATATTTATTTTTCTTCCCTTAATTGTCACAGGAGACAAAAGGAAGAGAGAAGAAGACAGTGATTTGGATCGTTTTTGTGAAGAACATATATTAGGGAAAGTGACAATATATCTTCATCACTTCCTAAGAAACAGAAAGGTAAGTGTTATATACGTAAGATACTTTAGGTTCTAAGGTTTGTATTTATAAATTGTATTTTTCATGTAATTTCAAAACTGGCTGCTTTAATTAAAACACTTTTATTAGACTAACTTTTGTCTTTATTTTAGACACAAGTGATCCAATTAGTACTTCACTAAATTCAGAAATAGCTAGAAGAGCTCTGATTCGATGTACTGATACTATTGTTGAATCTAGTATTTGTCCCTTTGCTCTGGTGAGGAAACTCCACTCAAAGGAAGTCATTTCTGAAAGCACTTACAAAAGAATTAGAGATAGAGAATGTGGAGATACAAAGGAGGAACGTCTTGAAAAGCTTCTTGATGACCTAAAGGATCGGATTAAGCATGACACTAGTGTTTTCAGGGCTTTCTTTGATGTTTTAAAAAATGATTTAAGTCGAAAGGATTTAGCTGACAAAATCATGTCAAAATATAAAGGTATATGTTATGTTGTATGTTTGTTACATTGGTTAAGTATTATGTTAGAATTAGAAGGAAGTGAAAAGTGAAGACAAAAGCAACTTCTAATATTATCATCTCAGCAATAAAGAACAACATTTTTAGACAAAACCAGTAAATATAAAGATATTTTTTAAAAAGGTAAGTTCATAAATGTACATATTATATAATAAACTAAATGCTAATACTAATAATACTGATATTTTGAATGATATTAGAGACAGAGAACAAAAAAACACTAATTGTAATCATGTGTATGAAACAATAGACAAAAAGCTTTTGATCTTAAGTAATAAAGTTTATCTTTCCAGAAAATAAAATACTTTAAAAGTTTATAAGATACTAGATATATCCTTATTAAAGAATAATATGTACTTTCAATAATTTTTATCTTTTATCTTTTCTAGTCCCTTTCCCTTTATGGACTTACATTGAACATACATTGAATTGTGCCTCTTACATTCTAAGTAAGTTCTTGTTACAGTACAATGACTATATTTATATGATTACAGTCATCATTATACTCTACAGTTGTATATTACTATTGATGATGTGTCTGCGTCACATTATAACTAGTAAAAAATACTATCAATTAATAATGAGACTGATCATGTATCAAAGCTTCAGATATTAAATATATACTGATGGAAATGTTAGTTATCACTAACCAAAGAATGTAGAGTTCTCTCATACTGCATCTAGTACATTGTAAATTTACTTTATCACAAATTTTATGACAGCTTTTAGTATAACTGATCACAGTACATGTTGTATTTTGTATCTATCATTTACTGCTCTATAGAAAATTGAGACACCATAAATGACCAAGCAGAAATTGAACAATTGCAATGTTTACTTTACAATGTGATGTCTCATAAATTTCAAAAATTGCCCATTTGAGTTTGGTATACCAGAGTGTGGTATATCAGACCAAAAGGCAAGTCAGCATTATGGTTTTTACATCACAGAGTAGGTAGTATCATGCACTACCCAGAAGTTGAGGGATTAGAAGAAGTTGTCATAACTGACATCCAACTAGTGTTTGATCGTATCACACAACTAATTATATCTTTCACTTTTGCAACAACTAACAGTGCTGCAATCAACAGAGAATTTCATACCAGTGGCAGATTTACTGAATTACATTTAAAAACCTTGTCATCAAAAAGAAGAGATGCTTTGACCCGAGTGAGAATTGTTTCATTGATAAAACACTTACATATTGTAGATGGCCCTATGAAATCAAAAGTTGGTCAGAAAACTGAGAAGTACTACTTCATGCCTTGTGCTCTTAAGCCTACAGCAGTAGAAATAGAGCCCAGAGACCAGTCATTATTTCCTGCACCTTTGTTGATCTACTTTGAGTGTTGTTATAATCCTGTAGGTGTGTTCTGTTGTCTAGTAGTTTATTTGTTAAGTTCCACATCACAGTCAGGACTGAAATGGACATTAGAGAAACCACCTCACTATCGTAACAAAATCACCTTTTTAGTTGGCCATGCTCTGATCACATAACTCTTATTGGTCAAGCTACTTACCTAGAGGTCTGGATAGATCGCATTGCTGGTATTACTGGAGCTATACCACTTGAAGAATTCTGCCCAACTATTTACGACACTCAACAATGGTATAAAGACAGTGACCAAGTCTTTGCCTTATACATATAGGTCCAACCATTTCTTTGGATTTCCTTGTACCACCTGTCAGTCACCACATCCACATCCTGCAATATGTAAATATGATAATCCTGTAGCTGCTAAATGTGTCAATGGAAGATCGGTGATGCCTTTGGAGGAAAAACATTAAATATGGTTTGATAAGGTAAAGCCATTGTCTCAGTTGTGCATTAGCAATAACCGATATTTTCTCTGTAAAGATTTCCAAGGATGTAACTAATGGCCAAGCTCATTCAAATTTATTGTCGTCCATGTCAGGTACCATACATAATGATTACTAGCTAGTGGCATTGTGCAAAGATGTATATTATATTAAAGTCATTTGTATGAAGGACTACTACCAAATAATTTAGTATAATTCAAATGATACAACATTGTCTATGTCTAGTTATTTTGTTGTCCATTAAAGATATAACTTAGCATATAGCACATGGTGTGCATTATTACTATGTAGTAAGCACCACTACAAAGTTAATGTAGTGCTTTCTTATAATAAATTTAATTCTGTTCTTTTTGACAGATCCTAGACTTTCTTTGAAACCAGATAAGTGTGTTCTTTTGGAATTATTAGCTGATATAAGTTATTTGTGGTTTGAGATTGGAGAGGCGTTAAATGTCCCCAATACAACACTTATGGGTCTACAGCATAGCAATCTACCAGACACAAAGTTGTCATTTGTACTACAATGCTGGAAGGATCAGTGCACTACAGACAGACCTTGGAGCAATATCATTACTGCTGTGAAGAGAAAGACTGTTGGACAGATTGCACTAGGAGAAAAGATTAAAAGATATGTTTTGAGTACTTGTCAAGATGATATCACTCCTCAGGACAAATCAAATAAGCCACCATCTAAAGAAAAAAGAAAAATTTCAAAAAAACAGTCAAGAACAGTTTAATGATAAACATCAAATAGGAAGTGAAGATAGTAAGTTATAAACCACTTTAAGAAATCTACTTTAGTTTTATTTTATAGCAAAAAAACATAAGAAACCAAAATTGGAAGAAATAGATGAGTCATCATCATCTGACAACAGTGAATCAGACTTTACTGACAAATTAAGTAGTAGACTTGTTAAGGAACCAGCAAGTGCAAGGTCTTATAAGATAAAGGAATACCAGGTAAATGTGCATCATCAATGCTTACAAGAGGACAAAGAAAAAGTAAAAGTAAGTTGTATGAATGCACTTCACTTACTACTAAACTACAGGAGAGAAGACAGAAAGAGTAAAGTATAGTGATTCTACTTCATCTGATGAAGACAGTTCATCCAGCAAACAAATATACATGCATACATTATCTGATAGTGACTCAGAGACATGCGACCAACCAATTAAACCTAATAAGGGACTTAACAGAAAACATTGGCAAAAAAGAAAGAGAGGTAAAAATCATAAATAAGAAAATATCTATCTACATGTACTTCTACTCATTAGTGAAAGGAGACATGAAACACAACAAAACATGCTAAATCAGATCATTCTGATGAAGAAGACATTCCACCTAATAAACTTGAATCTACTGGTCAACATACACCACTGGACATTGACTTAAGACCATCGTATAACATATCTAGCAGATGTGATAAGGAATGTGCAAGGAAGGGAGTGCCAACTAAAGGTATATCAGGTATATATATATATATAGATAGATGGATGGATGGATGGATGGATGGATGGATGGATGGATGGATGGATGGATGGATAGATAAAATATAGATAGATTATGTTGTATAACAGGATCTTTTTGAGAACAGTATATTTTCAAAATGAAGCTGAGATTTATATTCACGAATGAAAATTTCACTAATTGTTACACATTCTATAGTCTCATCCCCTAAAATTTAAATTATAAGGAGACAACGTGAATTATACACGTGAACAGACGTGTTAGGTCTACCAGCAAGTAATGCTATGGAGAGATTTTTAATAAACTCGTGCATTCGTTGCCATCATATTTACAAGAGTATAATATAATTCTCATAATAAAGACAGTAACCGATTATTTTATTCTTTATGAAGAATAAACTATTTAAGCTATGGGTACAATATTTTTAAATATTAATCTCTTGTGAAGCGTATACGCATTATATAGAATATACTCTCCCAAGCAAAATGTATGGTCTATGAATCTCATATATATATGTTAAAACATTATTATATAATTATGTATGTTTTTTCTTCTTAATTGTCACAGGAGACAAAAGGAAAAGACAAGAAGTTGACAGTTATCTGGATTTCAGTGAAGAAGGTATATTAGGAAATAGTGACAATATATATTCGTCAATTCCCAAGAAACAGAAAGGTAAATTCCACATAGCTGCTCAGGTTCGAAGATACTTTAGGTTTTAAGGCTTGTATTTGCAAACTGTATGTTTCATGTAATTTTAAATTGACTGCTTTAATTAAAACACTTTTAGACTAACTATTGCCTTCATTTTAGACAAATGTGATCCAATTAGTACTTCACTAAATTGTGAAATAGCTGGAAGAACTCTGATTTAATCTACTGATGCTATTGTTGAATCAAGTATTGATCCCTTTGCTCTGGTGAGAAAAGTTTACTCAAAGGAAATCATATCTAAAGATGTTTACAAAAGAGTAAGAGACATAGAATCTCGAGATACAAGTGAGGAACGTTCTGAAAAGATTCTTGATGATATAGGAGACTGTATTAAATATGATACTGACGTTTTTGTGACTTTCCTGGATGTTTTAGTTGACTTAGGTTGAAAGGATTTAGCTGATATAATAATGGCTAAATATAAAGGTATACTGTATTATTTGTTGTACTAAATAAGTTGGTAATTTGCAATTTTTTTGTTTATTAGAGCTAGAGAGAAAGCTTTAGAACCAGAAACAACTTAGAACACTTATTTTTAGAAAGACACGTTACCACAGAAATTCACAGATGTACTCAATAATCAATAACCTCATGAAGGTAATATCAATGACTCTCAAGAGTAACAATTGTAAATTAACCCACTTATAATAAATTCCAACACATATAGCAATAATGTATATTATTCATTACTTTTACGACAAATATTTTAAATTTACCATAACTAATCAAAGCTTTTAGAGTTCTGTTATTTGAAAAAAAACTGTGAAGTCTTTGAACAGTCTTCAAACCTAGCAAAATCCAGTACTTTATAGTCATAACAGTAGTACCATAACAATTATCATGTTGTCAAATCTTTAATAGCAAAATTACATCTTTCATAAATCATAAGATGGTAATTAATCAAAACTACACATGTTCTTAATTATTCTTTTAGTAAAGGTTTATGTATAGTTTCAGTAAACAGTCATTTTAAAATATTTTCTTTGTCTTCTTTAGTCACAGTACCAGTATTTAAGTTTCTATCCAACTTTGTCATCATGACATCACTGCCATACACATTGTACGTGAACTGTTATAACAATATTTGTGTACTACATTTCATGTTATGCCATTTCAGTTTAAAATGATTATTAAGTGATAAAAGGTTTTATTATGCATATATTAGAAACTAAAGTGGAGGTTACTTTTTTGATTGTCGACAAAAGAAGCCAAAATCATCGCAAAGCTATAGACAATGTCATACTGATACTTCTGAGGGTTGCTGAACAGAAAAGTAACCGATGATGATGCTACTAACTGGCTTTATAATTAGCTGGCTATTTGTGTCACCCTTACTTTTTGAAGATAGTATTTTGAAGATATTTTCCCACAAAAGCTAGAATAGCAGGCTTTCCTGATCTGCATATAGCAAACAAAAAATCTATTTTATTGCAAATTTTACCAACAGGAATGGCCACCTGTTTTCATAGACCACTATATAAATTGTAGTATATGTCATATGATTTCTTATAAAGCAAAGTAAACAATAGTGCTTTATTGTACTTGTGTGTTGTGGTTAATATTTCTCAGTACTATCATAACAAACTCCATGGTAACAATAACAATGAGTAAAGAATGAACTTTTGAAAAGTGTATAGTTCAGTAATAGATTATCAAGTTAGATAGTTGATTAAATGAAAGGTTTATTAATTGATTAGAACCGTTGGTACAAACACAGATGAATACTCCTGTCTCATTTATGCAGACTTCAATGAATAAATTGACTTTAATAATTAAAGTAAGTACAATCAGAGCAAAAAACCAAATTAAATGTTTATATCATGTATATCTTTAATTGATATAATTATACTTTTCAATAGTTACCACTGTTAGTAACTAAATACAACAGTGACATATTATATGCTATGATATTGATGGAGATAGTAAGGAAGCAGAAATAACCAATGAGCAAGACACTTTCAAAATTATTAGTCATGATATAGTAATGTAAACATTTCTAATTGATATTACAAAACAATTATTTTAATATTCTTTTACCATTAGGTTTGTGGTGACAGGAATTTTTGATAAACATCAGAATTTGTTTATAAGCTTATATGAGATAAATCAATCTCTCTTCTTTGGGCTTAAACTTTCTATTTTTCATATATATCATTATGTAACTGAGGTAAGTAAACTCTTGACATATTTTGGTTTATATATGTTATTTTAATATATAGTTTCCACAAGACTCTTCACATTGAACTTCATAGGATACAAGGAAATACACACAATATCACAGTTTATTAAGAACCATACGACAAAATTAGTTTAAAGTATTCAAGGTCAGTAATTGTATGACTAATATCTTTGATTATATTCAGGTATGTAGATCTCTATCCAGGTCCTAGTATAATGCCACAAATGTATAATGCCTGGTTTATACTATTGAGATGATAACAATCAGTTAAGTTTAGTTACCAATGATTGAATCACTCTTCGTCTTATTGTCACAGAGTTTGAGCATCTGTATTTGAAACTCAACACTAATAACAGTTTAAATTTAAAGAAGTATTATTGGATCAAATGACTATATTATATCAATCACGTCAATATTGAATTGATTGGGTCATTATTGCATCAAAATATTGTAGTATGTACCAATGCCTAAACAATTTTAAAACAAATGGCACATCATAGTATGTCTGTAATTCCTCAGACCCCATGCATGTGACCTGCAGGTCATATAATGTTTCAATTAGTTTAGGATGAATAATTGTGTATACAATGTACCTCATTATGTTGTAATGAATACATGAGGTGCCTCTTTATCAGGAAGAAGGACAAAGTATAAGTTTTAATTACTGTACTTATATTTTCTTTTTAAAAGATGTAACATTTTTTCTCTTTTAATGTCTTAGATGAGAGACCAGAGGCTTCATTCTTTGTGATTTGAAACTCGTTATACAAAATGATAAGCAAATTGATGTGTTCATGTACCTTCTAGACCTTGTAGAGAAGTATGTTTAGAAGCACTAGACTCATTACATTTCTTTTTTTTTGAGGTAGTGGGTAACAAACTGGCAGTCCAATTATGAATATTAATTTAATATTACGAAGGAGTACTATCAAACACGGCCCTCAATTGTATGGTCTCAAAAGATTTTTACTTATGATGTATATATATTTTTTTCTTAATTATTAATTAAAATTAATGTTATTTATTAATTAAATTAACAGTAGTGACTTTCAGATAAATATGACAATACCACAGTGATGTTAGATATCTTACTTTGGTTTCAATGTGACTTATAATTATTTGTAGATCATTTTCAACTTTATTGTCATATATTAATTAACAAATAAAATTGTATAATCAAGTAAATATATACATTACAAGTTGTATAGTTATAATACATCTAAAATAGTTATAGAGTATACATATAGTGTTTATTGAGACATCCAGTTTTCGTATACCACTGCTCTAAACGTATTCTATTTTTAACAAATAGTAAAATATTTACTTATTAAAAAGGACATGGCTTACCTTACTAAAATTTTGAATGGCTCATCAGCTAGGTCTGCCAATTTAAGTCAAATCTCAAAATATCCACAAATGTCATCACAATACTAGCATCATTCTTGACAAGACTCCTAAGATCACTGTCATCAGGCAATCCTGATAGTGTTAATGCTTTTCTTCGTTGGGCTTCTCTCCAGTAAAATAAAATCTAAAGTTGCAATGTTCTATCCCAAACTTATTAGACGTTGTTTTTAGAACATTTAAAACAAACTGTATATGAATGATAATATGTATTCACAATAAGGTTTACATTTGGAACAAAGGGAATCTTGAATTACAACAAAATTGCACTATATATTAGCTCACTGGCTCCTGAAATCACAGGGACATACCATAAAATGTCCTTTCTGAAAGGACTGCTCAACAGATTATTTATATGTAAACACACACACCTTTTAAGAAGGTAATTTTAGTATTGCTAATATACTATACATTACTATACTAGATAGGAATTATTATTGTTACTAAATTTGATGACTACCTTTACCATTACATTGATCAGCTGCAGTTTGGATTTAATTGATCATTTTTGATGCTATGAAAAAGGAAAAAATGTATATTACAAGGTTACATAAATATACAAATAATAACTTACAGTCAATAGGAAGGAAGTCCACATGCAATTTTGCTTTATCAGATGTTACTGATGCAGCTTCAAGAACAAGGAATACCAGGTAAAATAGGTAGATTGACAGATGTAAGTGAGCTGAATGATGCTTCAATAAGTTGGAGATTAGTGATTGATAATTCCACTGGATTATCAATTACTTTTCCTTCAACTCTGAAATAAAACTTTGATATGTTGACAAGTTGTTCATTTAGTTTGTGTGAAATAATATTCACTGAATCATTGCGTAACAAAGCAGGAGTAACATCTAGAAAAGTAGCTTCATCTCCAGAGTCTACTGCATATATCTAGTGTGACTCTAAGAGTGGTGTAGATACCTTCACATCAGGTAACATCAGCGAGGTTTCTTTGGTAGCATTAGAAACTGGAGATGGTAACAACTCTTGAGGTTGAGAGACAGTTTCCACAGATGATTCATTTTCTTGTTGTTTAAAATCTTGTGCTTCAGCATAAGAAGAAGAATTGCTACCATCATCTTTATCACTTTATACTATTAGCGATGAATGTCGTTGACTCCTTTCTTTATAGTTTCAGCAAGGCAAGCATTTCCTTCAATAATTATTTTTAATTATCTGTCTCCAACATCCGTTGTGTGATTGTGTTGGGTTTATCCCCATGAGTCACGCCTAACTCAAATAAGTTCATTATATCGATAAGTGCTACATACCTTCAAGGTCACGTTCATGTCAACTATCAGAAAGGAAGCCCCTCTCCCCTTTAAAAAGCCCCATTCAATACAACCTGGACCGTATATACTTTGTAAAAGTTAAAACTGGTATGTTCACCATTTGCGCTTAACGCATGTTATATTATATTGTTTCTATTTCTTGCAAATAATACGATGCTTGTGATGGTATTATTATTCTTACTTTTACTCATGTTGCTACTAATAATGTTGGTATACGAAGGCAATATTGGATACAGCTATGCAGTACTAGCTATTGATCGAGGAGGACAAGACAGGGGCAGTCTTTGTCTTGTAATATCAATATCACTCGCTAACTCTGTCTACGATTGTGACATCTATAGCTCTTTTTTGCCAGCCCAGGATAATGACACTTTGAAAACTCAACTGATACTCTAAAACTGTACAACCAACTTTTTCTCCTTTTCAGTTTTATATTTCCAAAATACTGTAAATCTATTGTAAATTCTATAGATACATTTATTATGAATTATTACATTAATTGATATTATGTTGATATAGTGATGGTTGAGAAGTTGAGAGAGCACCAAAACCATTTCTGCATTGCCTTTGTGCATGTGAGAGATACACTGAGTGTGTCTATTATTCATTATCCTCATTTACTTAGCTATTGGTTCAGATCCTTCACATCTTGACATTAAATGAGATATAACTAGTTAGAATATTCAAAAGTTATGATTTGCTTAAAACTGAGGAATCCTAAAGACAATGAAATGTTGTTTGGGTCTTGGTTAACTATGTTTCTAATTTGTTTACCTCATTAATGAGTAATCCCAACAAGTTATTTTGTATACCCTAAGTTCCAGCTGTTCAGTCCAAACTCCTGCTTAAATAATATAAAGATATGTGTATTAGTTTATTAACAAGTGTAGAAAAATATTCAACACTGCTAGATTAAGATCTGGAACAAAAGATTTTATTAGTAATTTTTATCAAAAATTTTCTATATATTAACTTAGTTTTGCCTTGTTTAATGAAGAAGGCAGTATTAATTTTATGCTTTATTCATCAGACATTTGAAGTGACAACCAACTGTTATAATACTATAACCACACCCACACATATACACAACAATGTTAATAAACTTGTATAATATGTGGAGTTGACTAGTAATGTCCATTATGATAGACAAGCAGAATAGAGAGGACACTACAAACATCCAATACAATAGTATGTTACTATTATATAGATATGTACAGTGTACACTGCTAATTGAGAATTTGCTTTGAAATTTATCATAGGTAGTTCAATGTATTTATATATATGCTATATGTGTTTTGTAGTTGTATATGTTCTGCTACTATTTCCACAATAATCTTGTAAATTCTAGTGGTTAAACACTTATTCCATTATTAACTATGTCTGTAACATATAGAAAAATAAACTATAAAAAAATTGTAGAAAAATGTATATGTAGGAAACACATTATAATTTTTATTGCTAGTATTTTAGTTCAGGCTTTATCACAATGAACCTTCTTATTAAATGCATGCACATCTAAAAATTGAATTTGACTGACACAGTATAATTTTGACATTCTAATTATTTGTTTAAGTGTCTTATGTCCTTTCCCATTTTTCATATCATCATAGCTTCTGCCAATTATGAACATCCCTAATTATTCCACAATTATATAAATATAAATATAATCACACAAATGTAAGTACCAAGTAGTTGCCCTAAAATAATTGGAAAGTATTTACAATTTATTTTGTTTTAGTAGATTTAGTATAAGACAACATAATGACCTTTTCTTAGGTGTTTTAGAGATATCAAACTTGTCTACAAATAATCACATTCATAAAAAAAGCACAAGTTTTATTTTTATTATTGAAAGAACAATTCCATTACTTAAAACTTAGCATCTGTACTTTTCTGTAAATAAAGAAGCATTTAATAAACTATAGATGCATCAAATGTTCATTCTCACAAAGTTAGGACAAGGACAAATTAATGCAAGCAACATCTCTTTCTAACAAACTCAAGACATTTGTAGAATCGTTGCTATCTACAATGGAGAGTTCTCTTGATACTCTATTTTAACAAGAATATCTTTTTAATTTTTTAATGATATTTTTATGTGAAATACTAACATTCAATTTACTTTAAGAACCACATACTGCCATGTTTTTTGTTAGTTAGTAATAAACACGTGGTGTTAAATAATGTGTAGAAGAACTATGCTCATGAAAAAGACGGCATTGTACTGAACAACACGATGCTCTTACCGTAAACAGGGAAATTTTTGCGAGGGTCTAATAGTTGCTACACTCGCCCATGTACACATGCTTCCAAAGTGTGAAGCAAATATGAGTATCTTGAAGTTCCTCAACCCTGTTAACAGTCTACCAGCTGCGAAACAGACAGTGCTTCCAGAACATGCTGTTTTTCTGCAAAGCATGCTGTAGAAAGGATGTTGGAGAAAGAGAAGTATCACCAAGGAGAAGACCTAAGCAGGGGTCACAAATGCAAATACATAATGATTTTTACAGCAGAGGATCATGCCAAGGTTGGGATGTACACTGCAGAGAATGGAGTCGCAAAAGAGTAGAAACACTTCAAGCAATTCTACTTGTAATTCTACAATTTTTTAACCGCAATTAACTTTAAAACCTCCAATATTTGCAAAAAAACAAACATTTAACCCTGCATTTATTTCCCAATTTACGCGGTATATTAGTAACTGTGAGGCAATTTGTCTTTTGAATATACCTACTATCCTATGCCCTGGGCACATCCCTTAAATACTCAGCTAAACCGAAATGTTCATTGCAATGCAGTGTGAATCACATAATTTTAGAGATCAGACAATGATTCCACTGTAGAACTATTACTTTCAATGATTTACATTTATTCAAGCACGTCTGCAGACATTTCTTAGGATCATCATTAAATTTTGCCCTAGTCTTTAAACATAAATTGTAATAGAACCATGCAGCTGTAGACAACCTTGACTCCATCAATTACTAACAGTAAATTCACACCATGCTGGCAGACTTTGAAGATGATTCTGTGATAACATTAAGTGACAAAGTTCAAAGTATTGGTTCACAGTAATTATTATCTATAAATTCAAATTACAGACATTCTTCTGGAATATAAGTCTAGTATACAGTACATGTAGATTGTTGTATTGAGAGTCTCTTGAGCTGTTAGACATAACCAACCCCTTCTATAAATCACAGACTTTTTAGTTGTCCAAAATATTATATATATTATATTGAACACAACAACAATAGAAATTAAAATAGCAATTACATGATTATTACTAAACATACATCTATAAGTGACTGAGCCTATAGATTAAAAACACACAAGAACATCAAATACGTTATCTAACTATTGTGAATATAATACTTAAAATCTATAAACTAAAACAACCACTGGACTGTGATTAACCTTGCATAAGTATAGCAAAGCCCTTAATCAGCAGTTTCACTTAATGAAAACACAAAGTGGTTTTAACAAAATTCTAATTATTGAACTTCAAACTGTGTGTCTATTTTGTTAATTCTGCACACTCGATGTTGCTAATTCTGAAACAGAGTAAAATTACTCACACTCACTAAGATATTATATTTTTATACTTACCTTTATATTTCACTACAATGTTATCAGCTAACTCAACTTGATTTGAATTTCTCAAAACACTCCAAAAAGTCTTAAAAATATCAGTGTCATGTTCAACACGATTTTTTAGATAATCAAGAATCTTTTCAAGACGCTCCTCTTTTGTATCCCTACATACTTTGTCTCTCACTTCCTTATAAACATGTTCAGGCATGACTTCTTTTGAATAAAGTTTCCTTAATAGAACAAATGGGTCAATACCTGATTCAACGATGGCATCAGTACATTGAACCAAAGCTCGTCTAACCCATTCAGGATTCAGAGTACCATCTGGAGTGTAAATACAAAATATGAAGCTGTTAGTAATTATATCAGAAACCCTAACTTCAAAATGTAAATGCCTAAGATGTTAATATTGGCTTTGCTGTTTAAATAAATTAGGTTTAAGAGACATACATTCCTCTTCAAGTGGTTCATTAATGTAATACAATAATAAGTAAGATCATTTCAAAAGACAAGCTTTAGAGCAATAACAACATACACAAGCTTGTTACCTATGACTGATGGTAGACTTTTTTGTTCTTCAGTATGACCAGTACTTTGTGTATAATCATCGATTGATATATCAATAAAAATTTTATGTTCACTGGTGTTAGCTAATGTTTGATCTGTAAATTCAATACCCTCAATAGTTAAAGGATATTGTAGATGCTTTTTAAAATCATTTGAGTCTGGATCAGCAAGTATTGACACGGGAACATAAACTGGATCATAACACTTAGATTCATTAAAGTCATCAACGTCTTTCATGTTTATCTATAATATTAACACATAGTATTTTCTTATATAACATTGCGCCATTCACTTACCACAGGAGGAATACGTAGAAATTGTACTTTCCAACCACTGACCATATCACCAGGGGATTGTAACAATTTTAGTGTTGTGTCTTCATAGGGCTTCCTTCCAGTAAAAGAAAATCTAAAGTTACAATGTTCTTTCCCAAGTTTACTAGACCTCTCGTTTAAAAAAAGCTATATACAAATGATTATTTTCACAAATAAAGTTTAATTGTCTAGTATATATTACCTTGGAAAAAAAGGAATCTCGAATCACAACAAAATTCATATTCCACTTTTTAGGACCTATTCTATTGTAGAAGGTGTAAGCTTGATAGTAACAGCTAGGACGTTTGATATTATCATCTGATATAAACAAAAAGGAAGTTAGTCGAAAAAGTATGAGTTTTTACTTGTTACAAGATGGTGTCCAACTGCTGCACCAACTAAACCTACGACACCACCAGCAGCAACCCCCACTGCTCCTGAAACAACACCACCCACCACAGCACCACCAACAATAGCACCACCACCAACAACAGTAGCTGCAACACGACTGACCTTAATAGCTGCAATGATTACTATAGCTAGTAACGAGAACTGCTTGAGAGAAATAGTACCATATTGAGATTCAGAGGAGAATGATCCTCCTGATAGGTAGGCAAACTTAAAGGGTGGACCAGATTTAGCAGTAACAAATGACAAATATTGTGTCTGTCTCTCATCAGTTATATGAGCACTATGCATTAACTTAACAGTAACTGGTTTGTTGAGCTTTGAGGTACAGGATACTGATATATAACACACGGCACTAACAAGTGTGCTACTTTCAGGAAATTCAAATTTGCCAATACAAGATAAACCTTGAGCAGATACTTTATATATAGACTCTACTGGTGTGATAACCTCTCTAGGAATGAAAAGTTTTAATCCACACTCATCTAATATTAGCTCATGTTGAATGTGTGCATCATATTGATAGACAGTTTTTCCTACTGTCAACGTTCCTTCAAAAGAGTCTATACAACATCAATAGTATTAAATAAAATACTACATATGTAAGTAGAGGTTACCTGATATGTCTGTGTAATTCCAATAGTCACAACGTATAGATTTATTTTTGAAGTTACCAGAGACTTGTACTTTGTCTTGTAACACTAACAATAATATCATAAGTCATATTTATACCTAAATCATGCATAGGTAACATATTCATTATTATTACAGCAGTGCTTCACACATCATAATTAGCCTAACTATTTTTTTCCTTCCTAAGGCCCTACTAGTCACCTTTATGCTCTCAGAATTAACTTATAATTGTACATAATTTCTGCTGTTCATGGCTTTTCAAACCTGCCGCCTTTGCTCTGTTTAGTAGTGATATTTATCTTGGTGTGTGCATATAGCATGTTGCTGTGTTATAGTGATATATTTACTTTTATCAGTTGTATTTGTTTCTTTTTATCAAGTTAAATGTAGTGATTTGTACTGATATAGGGTTTTAATACCATCAACACTAACTGTTCTATATTGTATGGTATGTACTGCTAACCATACTATTGCTCACCTTTTTTCTCGTTGGTCAACCTCTCAATCTCTTCCTGTTTCTCTACTAATACTTTATCAGTTGCTATTGAACATAACCATATATGGTATGTATTACTAACAGTATCATAGCTCACCTTCTTTCTTTTTGGTTAACTTCTCTATTTCTAATGTCTTTGCCTTATTCATTTGTTCCAATAGTTTTAGCTTCCCTGTATAAATTAGATATTACTAAAATTGGTTGTATAATATTATAATAAGGAAGTGATGTTGACAAAAAGCAGAACCCTGGCTGCTATAATAGGCAGACAGTAGATGCAAACAATACAATAGTCAATTGTGACAATGTCAAAATTACTATTTGTCATTGTACATCGAAAATAGCACATAAGACTAAAAACTGAAAGTACTTTATGGTCATAAAAACAATTGTGAGTAATTATCCTTCTACCTTTCTTTTAGCAAATATGCTAACAAAATTGTTTGACCTAAGTGTGGTTTCTACTGAGCTATCAACTTGTGACATATTTTGTGCTTGGTTTTGTAAATTTAGTATAAAAGTTTATCTTGGTGTATAACTAATACATAACAAGACCATTATATATATCATAGTGTTGTGTTAGTGAATTATAGAGTGTTTTTGCTTATTTTTATCAAGTTATGTAGTTATTATGCACTAATATAAGTTTAACACACCATTTAGCACTAGGTAGTCATCATATACTACTAACAATAATATAGCTTACCTTCTTTCATTCTGGTAAACGTCTCAATCTCCTCTTGTTTCTCTGATAATACTTTATCAGTAGCTATAGAACATACTGATATATGGTATGTACTACTAACAGTACCATAACTCACGTTTCTCTGTGGTTAACTTCACTAATTCTAATGGTTTTGTCTTACTTATCCCATCCAACAATTTCATTTTCTCTGTTTACATGAGTAACATAGTTATACCTCAGTTAATGTACATGTACCTGATAAAGTGTCTGTCAATGATTTGTCTTGTTGTTCCCTATCCAAATTGGTATAATCTAATATATTAAAAATTATTTCAAACATAGGAAGAATATGGGGATAGGACAGATGAATGCTAGATACATGGTAGAAAGACTGCTTGGAAATCATTACTACTAAAAGGATTTAAATAGCTAGGGAATATTAAGGTCACTGAATGTTGAATGTCACAATAGCCATAGAGTTGCAGTAAGAGTACATTTAATTTACTGGTTGTAACTTGTAACATGCATTAGCAGTTAATGTGTGTAGGTTAATTAATGTGTACACTTTCAGAGTCAATAGTCTCTTACAATTTAAGAAGAGCCTAGTTGTACATGTACTAACAGGTTGATAGTAAAGTATATTCATATATGAATATGCTGCATATGTATATATATGTGTGTGTGTTTACATTATGTTTCATTAGTTGAAGCACTGTTACAAGTGCTTGGAAGAAATATTGTACCAGGGATGGGAATGAGATGTTCATATGTTGGAAAGATGTGAATCAAACTTCTTTATGTAATCAACTTTAGTAGCTCCTTGTAAGCATTCTAGAGCCACTCAATGTGCTGCACTGTGAATAGAAATTATCTCAAGATTGTGAGATTTTATGGGTGTAACAACTCCTGTTCTCTTTCCAGCCATTACAGGTACTCTATCGCTTCCAAAGCTAAAAATAGTACTGGTGGGAATTTGAGATTGACTACACACATCCAGTAATACATGTTCTATATTTTCTGATGTACCATTAATGATATCCACCATTTTCAAAAAACAGCTACACGGCTTCACATCAACAAGAAAACAAACAAATACAGCTAGTTACTTCAGATTGGCAACATCAGTTGACTCATCACAAAGGATACTTACGACATGACTGGCTTGAGTTTTCGAGAGGATATCCTTTTCTACACATTGTGAAAGGACTATTAAGAACTTGTCAGTCATGAAGTTAGAAGTGTAGTGAGCATTTCTAGCTACATCTAGCTCATGTAAGTAAGAGCACCCAAGGAATTTACCCAGCTTCAACAAGAAAGGAAACTTGGATCAAAACTGGATCTATGTTTACTTTGTTGTCATTTTATCTGACGAGACTCATCTTCGTTACTCTCCTCTGACTCTGTACAATTTCTTTTTCGGTGGCCAGACCTGCTTTCACAAGTATCTGTGTCTTCTGTACCGCTCGACGAAGTTAATGTCGATGGTAAAAAGTTAGTTATGTTGCAACGAGACATCTTAGCTAATACACGTGGAACACTCAAACCACACCCATGCACTTTTTAAATAATAATAACAATTGAAATTATTTTAAACAGGGCAGGCCACCCTGTGTTTAGTATACTAGGGGAAACATTGGTTGATAAAGGTAAATTGATAGCATGATGCATAAGCATCGTATATGTAGTCATTCATATGGTTATACTCATGACGATCATACAACTAAAACTTTATGTAGCTTTGTTGAACACCAATAATTAACACAAAAATCACTATAGGTCTGTTTGTGTGATCTCCATATTTATATAGCAGCCAGCTTTTACTCATGCTATATGATCATCTTGACCACACCCCTTATCCAATATATCCTGTATAGCACTTGTAACAATGCTTTATGTATTATGTAATGAAAATCATTGAAATATAAAATACTAACCTATTATGGCTTGAACTTTTTGACCACCTGCAAAAAAGATAATTATTATATTTACATACAAATCTAATCATATTATCTTATTATTGTTAGCAAATTACCTAATTAACTGATCACATTGTGACATATTATTATCACATAAAACAAAAGCACAAATTAATAATGTGCAACAAAATGTTTAGTTAGAAGATGCCTTGCATAATAAAATATCATTTCTGAATTATTTATTAATTGTTTTGACCAAGTTTCAAAATCAAATCATCACTTTGGTTAAAATATTTAGCTCTTATATTGGTTAGAATGAGAAATTGTCTGTTATACTAGGTCATACCCGATCTGTTTCGATGAATTGTTATATTCATTGGAGGTGTTATACCCTTCACTTCAACCGGATATATTAAATATTCACAAGTATCTTGACTATCATCACTATGTATAAGAAGCTGACATGATGATACTATAGTGCTAGGAGATGATCCAAATTTATCAATAGCAGTTTGCCATAACTACATAGGTTAATAAAATATAAATAAATTGAAATCATATCAAACCTTGCATGGTTCAATCATTGGTTTAATGCTCCATCCTAGGGGTGGCTTATTTTGAAAAACTAGTTCAAGGAATCCATTTTCATTAACAAAATCAAAATAAATGGGATCTTCAGTATCAGAACTCCTTTTTACAAACTATAAAATAAATTATAAAGTAGTAATGATTATAACATACTAAGATGTTGGTTAATGGACTATTGTTACCTCTAAAAGAATTTTAAGATCTTTCACAACAGATAAAGTAGTTATCCATTTATCATCTTTTTCCTCATAATTAATCACTCCAGTGTATACAAATGACAAAAATGGAGTGATTCCTCCACTGGGATCTATATGATGAGTATATATTACATTGTAGTAATTTATTTTATAAATCTTCATTCACTGTACCTTGATTTTTTGTGTAGTTTTCCTCATCGGTTTCTTTTGGTTGCTGCTTTTGGTCAACTACAATAGCTACAAGACAAGACGATTCACATGTGATGTCAATGATTCCATATCTACTTCCTGGAGTAAACTGGCCTCCTTCAATCAATGTGAACTGATAAGGTAATGTTGTAAGAGAATAGGGAGCTCTAACAAAGTGGAGGCAATTAGCCTGACCCTGTGTCTCTAATTTTACACAGTGTTGTATTTCTAATTTGTAAGGCTCAACAAGTGGTTTGGAAACAGAGATCATGTGTACTACGCTGACCAACTTAGTTTTTGGAGAAAATTCAAATTGGCCTTCAATAAGTGTAGTCACAGCTACTTTCTTGTCTTCTATCACAGGATGATCTATGAAAGCAAAAACAAAACACAACAACATGACAATTGGGAAAATTGTTCTAACGTATAGTTTTATGGCACTGATACTAAGATTTCCTTAATATTGGAATTTCAACATTGACAATAGCTATGTTGCTGTTTCTCAGGTCACTGAATGTTGAATGTCACAATAGTCATAGAGTTGCAGTAAGAGTACATTTAATTTACTGGTTGTAACTTGTAATATGCATTAGCAGTTAATGTGTGTAGGTTAATTAATGTGTACACTTTCAGAGTCAATAGTCTCTTACAATTTTTTAGACAATTATATTCTTATTTGAATTAATTAACTAAATAGTACATACCTGATCTGTCTATTACAAAGTTCAGTCGGTCTACAAGACTAGGAAACGTTTTGCAAATGTTCTTATGTTGTTTGGATAACACAAGCTGCTGTATTGTAGTGTTTTTAACTAGTTCTTCACAAATTGTCTTAATATCGTCATATTTCAGTGAAGTATTGCGAAGATATAGGTCTTCCAATGATGTAGTTATTTTTATTAGTTCAACTAATGCGCTGGTACTAACTGAAGTGATCCTAAAATTATTGCTGACAGCAAAAAAAGTAAGTGTTTGATTATTAGCAAGCCCTTTACAGATAAATTGGACACCTTTATCAGTGATATCACAGTTGGAAAGATCTAGTGTTTTCAATGTCTTGTTATTACTTAACACTTCAGACAAGCAATGTACATCATCATCTGTGATAGGAACATTCCATAGGAATAATCCCTCGAGTGAAGTGTTAGCATATGCTAGAGCATTAATAACCTCTTTGATACTACCAGTAGGGAAAGAGGAGGACTTAAACAATAGTTTCTTCATTTTAATAAATTTCTTTGACAATGTTGACATACACATAGTGTCCAGTGAAGTCTCATTTATAGAAAGTTCCCGAACTGCAAACTGATCGAGATTGTCTATAATTGCTAAGGCACTTTTAGTAGTTGATGATCGGAGTTTAATACACCATAGTGATTCCTTTCTCATCTTTTGCTCTTGTTTTTTATATTTAGTCACAACATTTTCACATAGTTCAATACTCGGTGAGGTCAATACAGCACTATTGTTATCGTTTCTGTATTCAACATCCCCGTTGTCACCTGTTATAAAACAAAGTTGGTAGATGGTAGTATACACATTGTTTAATATTTGTTTAAAGGACTTATAGGTTTAAATAGTGTTCACAAATCTGCTGTCCAAACTTATATGCAAATCATTGAACAGTCAAATTAAGATCTCTGACCATATAAAAGCATATTTTTTGCAGGCTGCTATACTTATTTTCATGAACTAATGTTTAATTGATAAATCTCAATCCAAACCTTGCTGAGCATTTTTTAACAGTTCTTAACAATGCATGCACATGTACTTGACTCTAGGAGGTCACCATCTAGTTCACTCACAAAAAAGCATGATGATGTAATCTAGAGCTAGGTAAGTTCAAACAAGGCAGAACCCTGAAATATATATATGTGTGGATGTAGCATCACTTATTTGAGGTTCAGTATCATTACCATTGATCAAATATCTTGAAAAATGGACAGAAGTAACTTAGTATAGGAATATCTAACCTCCTTTCCATTGTATATCAGGCATAATAAAAAATACTCAATATATCATGCAATTGTAAGGTACATATAATTAAAACATTGCATTGACAATACACATAACTAAATTCTTAATTAAAGTTACTAAAAATAATTTTATTTTTTATTAGCTTACGTATCAGTCCATATTCAGACAATATTATCTTAGCCATATTTCCAAATAATTTTCTTAACAAAGTATCAATGTCTTTGAGAGTGAAGTCATCTGTTTCCTGCCATTCAAGCACAAACGTGATTGACTCATATCGATCTTGAAGTGTTATTACTTTCTCATTTTCCAATACTCTGTGTTTAATCTTCTCACAGATCTTATCAACTGCAGATTTATAGGTTGTGATATGAGGTCTGATATTTTCAATGTTAAAATGATCAATAATTGTCTCCAAGCAGGTAATATCACTTATGGTACACTTCTTTTTTATTAATGCAATAAGATCATCAAATGATTTAGCTGTTGACAGTTGAGATTTTAATTCGTGGAAACGTGTTCCAAGAAACGTTTTGACTTCTTCAAGTGAAGGGATGCCCCCAGTAATAAGAGGTACAATAGTATGAGTAAACTCTCCCAATTTTGCCTTTATTTGGTCAAAGTAATTTTTATAACCAGGAGATAGACGAACCTCTTTTTCGCCACCTAAAAAGTGATAGATAAATATTACACTGTAGAGATGTAACAGCATCTCACTTAGCGTTTCTTTTGCTGCCATAACTACGGAGTAAGAAAGGGTGAGGCTCAATTAATCTGCGCATGCTCAATAAACTTGGGTGGAGCTAATTTTCAGGATTTTCATTTGATTTTGTGGGCACAAATAACCATTCCTATTCTTCTACCACAGTATTTATAAGGTGATGTATATATACGTAGAGATAGAGAATTCAGCAGTTATATGGAGTTCAACAACATGTAACTTGTATGAAAGGACATTTTATACTTCATGTTTGTCTGGACAAGCAATACTACAAATCAATAAACAAAACCAAGCTATATATACAATACAACAAACAATCAAAATACATCTAAGGAGTCCATAGCAACAACCAATGAGTTAGCTGGAATAGAGTCCTTGACAGATCACAATTGGTTGAAGTGACCAAGGTTGTTTTGATCTTCTAAATGGAGATATCATCAGCAAACATGACAGACACACATGAAGGCCTAAATTATTATTCACCCTCCAGTAAGCTAGTCAGATAGAGTGTCCCACTGTTTAAATTAACCATGACAGCACATCGATGGTAGCCAGAGGTAAGTTTGTACATTGAGAGTATCAAGAATGAAGGGCTAGTAGACTCCAAACTATTCCAGCTGCTCTAGCTAGGCTATATGTAGTATTATATAACATTTCTTCATAGCTGAAGACATGAGATATTCTAGAACATCACATAGAACTGATGGAAATATGGCATAAGTAACCACGATATACTTCTGTCTTAATTCAACAAGTAAGCACCATTCACATAGGCGGAGGAAGCTCAAAAAAGTTGGGGGGGGCTGAACATATTTGTACAGTTTCACATGCAAAAGCATACATTTTAAAAATGAGAATTAAAATGCACCAAAATATTTTCTTCGTTCATCATATTTTTGAACAAACTCCTTGACAAGTTTTTGCAGGTCTACTAGTTATAAATGTTAGAATGCAAAATGAGTTACTCTATGTAAAAGTTGGGGGGCATCAGCCCCCTTCGCCCTCACCTTAGCCGCCTATGATACAAACCAGTAATGTTCCAAGAAAATTGTGATCCAGTTCAAGATAGTTCTATCTTGCCAAAAATCATTAAAATGATAACCTAATGGGAGCTGTTGGCTTGAGATTAGGACATTGATGATCAACAGACATAAGTTTTTTTTGAAATAGCTTTACTATAAGTTTGACATAAGCATTCTCATAATCATCAAATCAAGTGGCAATAGCTTCATTGTCAGCTAACTTACCAATATCCTTTAAAAGGACATAATTAAGATAGCTAATAAAATAGTATTTAAGCAAATAATCATCAAAAATACTATTCATATCTCGAATTTCCTCGAGTTTTTGCAGATATTCTTTTATCCCTTCTTCTTCAATACAAATACAACAATATACATTAATTTTTCCCTAATAAGCCTTTTCACATCAACCAGTTACATAAGTACATGACTACTGACACTAATGAAGACAAAGAGCTCTGAAGTATATCTGCTGTTACATCTAGATCCTCTGTGTTATCAATTTTTTTAAGTAAACGAATCAGTTCATATACCAAACATGCATACTATGTAAAAAACAATATACATTGTTCATAATAACCATTATGAGGTATCCATAGCTGTTGATTATGAGATACAGGTTGAAGGGTGCAGCATACAGGTGCTAATATTTTTGAGAAAGACAATAAATTAAAACTAAATTATTTTAGAAATTTGTGTTTAACTATATCCACAACTATGACTTGTTTATCAACTTTTGTGTACAACAACTAAAACAATGAATACAATTGCACTAACTGCCAGATGCATATGAATTTAATTAGTCTTTTACCATGAACAATTAGACAACCAACGTGACTCACATGCTTCAACAATCTATGCTCATAACATTCTTTAATTTTTTCTATTCTTGTCAACTCTTTCTTTGCTGAACATCAATGTGTCATTGTTATAGTAGCCTCATCTAAACTATTATAGAAAAATCAAATAGCATATAATGGAATAATTTATGAGAGAGTTAGATAATTGCTTCAAAAATAGTTGTTTTGCAGGCTAAAATTTTGTGTTCTAACAATTCTTATTAACATTAACTATTATATAAGGCTGATTTAAGTTGGGCAAAACCATTGCCAAAGTTTCCCACTATAGAGCATTGATTCTCTTTATTTCTTAAACTCTCCTATCATACATACTCAATCTTTACCTGGTACAGAATATGAAGTTCCTTCCCCCATATGTCTAATCTTCCTTGAGATTTTGAGGCAAACTAAAGAATGTAAAGTTATGTGGAATGAATAAGTTACATTTACATTTACTTTAGATATGTGGAAGATATCGTCTCCACATACTGTAAAACATTGTCTCTGAGGCAAGTCTAAATGTTGTTGTCGCATTTGCCTTGACGTATTCAGTATACACTACCCTTTTGGATGTGCTGGATGGTAAGACTTGCATGTTGTATTGCTTATAACCTGGTATTCTACCAGGTAATAAAATTGCATGAGCCTCAGAATAATTTTGTATAAATGCTATTATTCGTGTCACTTCATCAGGAGTGAATGCATGATGTGTCTCTCTTCCAATGTCACCGTGTTTTCTAATAATAATAATTACAATGGTATTTCTTTATTGAATAGTTTACCTTGTTCTGATTCCATCTTTTAGGTAAGATTGTTTTATGGCCTGTAATCTGTGTTTACCAATGCCATGTAAAAACAGGAACACTTTTCTACAAATCTGTAGAGTATAGTAATGTATTGTCATTATCATGTTCAGTTATACCTTGACTCCATTATGCATAAATTGTGTGTAGGAGTGATCTCTTTCTTTCGAGGGATGTGTCAAGGCTGATATACAGTTTCCAGCCCGTGTGGTAGCTAGAAGCTGACCCATTATTAGAAGGTCCATTTCCTGCTTTGATAATTCTGCCATATTGTTTCTTATGGACCTGTAGTGTGACTCAAGAAACTGTTCCGAGCATTTACCTCTACACCCACACCCCTGATTAAAGAAGGTTTGGCATACAGTCTCCTCTTCAATGTCTGTAGGTCTCTGACTAACCCCTATATCTGTCTCACATCTATTTACTACAATTGCTGGTGTTATGGTTGGTTCTGCAATTGATAATTTAATTTTGTTTTTCTTGAATTAATAGTACCTTCGGATTGATGGTCAAAGTTATCTTCAAGCTTGTGTGTCATATCATCTACTTTTACTTCCATTTCAATATCATTCATTTCTAAATCTAATTCATTGTCATCTTCATTATACTCTTTTGTTATTAATAACCATAATAAGTAGATTCAAAGCAATTTCCGGTCTGCGTGTGTGAAATACTTACCTCGTGGTAATTCATCATCACCTTCGAAAAAGTAGTCTTCAATAAGGCTAAGAAGGCCCTCATCGTTATTTTGTGGCATTCTGCCGCTGTTTAGCAGCCGAGCGATCGCTTGTTCATTGGAAGTGGCCATTTTAAATTTTGCTGGTTCCCATCACAACGTCTGCGTAAAAGACGCAACGCGCGCTCCCTACATTTTTAATGAGAGGAAACATTCGTCTCGTTTCTCAGTGCTCGCGAACAAAATTGGTTCAGATTTGATGTCAAATAAACGGTAACCCTTCGTTTAACAATATTATATCAAAAAAGAAATTTCCATAAAATTTTTATTTTATTATTTTTTGGCGTATACTGAAAATGTACCGAATTCGCAAAAAGACTGATTTTCTCATATTGGGTCACATATATACATGTATATGACCTTGTGTATTCACATATTACTACTAGTTACAATATAAATTGTCAGTATTGGCAAAGTCTTTTTATATTTACTAGTCAATGTTTTGTCTTACCAAACTTACCCACTATATGATAATAGATGGTGTCATTGTAATGTGTTCTCTTTATAATAGAGGTCATTATAACACTAGAATCACTGAAGATAACTCTATTATTATCAGTTTGTAGTTATACATGTAATATACATGTATACTAGTTGACAAATTGTTACTACAGTTTAATGTTCTCTTATATTGTTCTCCTTCAGATCATTCATCTCTCATATCATCATTGTCTCCATCCATCCACACATCTTCCCTGAACTCTCTTAGTCTATCACTTAAAGCTATTTATTAATAGGGTAGACACACCCACTAATAATCTATTGATGTACCATCACAACAAAAGAAGACCAGATAATGAGACATTATTTGAAGATAAGGAGTTATAAAGAGGTCAGTTATTATAATTAGTGTTATGGCTAGTTCACAATATGACACAGAACCTACTACATCAATTTATAAACATGTAACACTTGACATAACACATCACAACACTTGGATAGACTAGAATTCTACTCGTACATTGCTTATGTTGTATCCAACCGATGAGATAGCAGAAATTCAGAAATCATAGTTGGGTGTGGTCTTCCTAAACGTTTTAATATAATGCGTGGATAGATGTACAGTAAAAGCATATTTGTGTAATCATGTTAGACTATAAAGTGTGTCCAGTCATATCTCTTACAATATTCCTGTTTCTTACCAGTTTCACTTATTCAAACTTTCTTATAAACATGTAATCCACATATTATCTGTTATAAACACTCAACTAGAACACATAACATAATTAGTAACCACACCCCACGAAAAAATGTAAATAACAGTTACATTATGTTATTCCATCATTGATCTTAGTACATATTCATATAGTGACTGTAGGTGTCCATATTACAATATCTTGTTTATCATATCGTGTATATTATTATATATTCATAGTCACTGTGGGTGTTCACATATATTTATTACTAGTCACAAGATCTATGAATATCATGTTAAATCTTAATTACTTGTTTATAGTAAAATCACACTTGTCCTTTACTTTATAAATTATAAGAGTATGATTTCTGATACTGAACAATTTGTTTTTAAAATAAAATGAACAAGTAAATAAAAACATAAAATAAATATAGTAATAGATAATGTTAGTTTGGTACAATAAATACAAACAATATAAAAGAGACAACAGTTACATTATTGATTGTTTTGTGTTCTAGAGTCTAGTGGGTCTCACAGAGTTGTGGCCGAACCTTCCTAATAGTTCATCCTTATTTTTAATCAAAACGAACTGGTATGACAACCATTGACAATAATAATTTTAAATTATATTATATTTTATGTTTAGAAACACATCCTAAGAAACTTCACCTTAAGCTTCAACAAGACCTTGCCCCCATTAAATACAAATAGAGACAGATCGGTGAAGGCTTAGAAATATCTCACAGTATAATACAATCTATAAACAGAAATCCTTGATATGATGACACTCTCAAGTTAACAAGATACTTCAGAGCTGGGTTTACACCAACAAACCATCTAATATAATGTCAAAAATGAATATCACAAGTCTAATTTAGTATTTTAATGTATAAATTTTACATAATAGTGATCAATTTTCTCATTTTATATAAAGCTTTTGAGAAGAAAATTATTTGTGTCAGTTGTGAGATAGAAAGAGCTAGAGACACTACAAGTAATAACAATAACGTCATTGACTTTGCAGCTAAGAGAGAGAGACCAACAGATTGAGAAGTTAAAGCAGAGCTTATAAGGTAACTGGTATTAGTCACTTACATTGCATTGTTACCAGATCTAGCATTCATACCAAAGACTCGTTAACCAGTAACTGATCAAGAACTTGAGGAAACACAAACAAAATTTATCCAAGAAGAGTGTACAGCTGTTACTACAAGTAATAATATAAGATTTTTAAAAATATCTATGTCTTAATTGTGACTACTAGAGTCTACACCAATATTAGTGTAAAAGATCAGTTAAATGGTTTTGCTGATAATAAATATTAATATTTGTCATTTACAGTTTCATCTCCATGTTGTTTTGTTATTACATCTCCTTACTTTTCTATATTAATTTTGTTAATACTTTTTGCCATTTTGTTAGAATAAATGTGATTTTTCAAAATATAAACATACTAGTGGGACTATCTACATGTACAAGATATCATTTGTTCATTTGGTTTACATTGTACACAACCATAATGTCTACTTCACTTTGAATATAAACTATCAATGATCATAGTAGACATATAATTAATATGACCACTGACATTGACTATCATATATGTATAATAATTTAATATGGACTACTACAAGTTATAATACAAAAATAGATTTTAAAAAAAATATTCAGGATTAGTAACATTTTGGAGACTATACAGTGGTTGCTTTTTGAAATTGAGAACATGTCTGACACTGAGAATGTGTCTAAGACTGAGTACTAGAGGCTAGATTATTATACCAATAAATTATATAAAAGACAACAGACAAACTGACCTATTGGAGACTTGACAGTGGTTGCCTTTTGACATTAAGAACATGTCTGAGACTAAGTACTAGAGGCTAAATTATTACACCAATGATTAATATAAAAGATAATAGACAAACTGACCTCTTGGAGACTTCACTGTAGTTACCTTTTGAGACTAAAAACGTGTTCGAGAATGAGTAATAAAGGATAGATTATTATACTAATAAATAATATAAAATATAACAGACAAACTGACATATAGTAGACTTGTCTGTAGTTGTCTTTTGAGACTGAGAATGTGTCCTAGACTAAGTACTAGAGACTAGGTCATTATACCAATTAATAATATAAATGATAATAGACAAACTGAGCTATTGGAGACTTGTCAGTAGATCCTTTTGAGACAGAGAACGTGTCCGAAACTGAGTACTAGAGGCTAGATTATTATACTAATGATTAATATAAAAGATAACAGACAAACTGACCTATTGGCTACTTGTCTGTAGTTACGTTTGAGACTAAGAATGTGTCTAAGACTGAGTACTAGAAGCTAGATTATTATACCAATAAATAATATAAAAGAAAACAGACAAACTGACCTATTGGAAAATTGACTGTGGTTGCCTTTTGAGACTGAGAATGTATTTAGGCAAGAACTGACAGAATATGGGTGAGAATTTGGGTCGACTTTTGGTTAAAAATGAAAAAAAAAATTATTTGTATCTATCTTTGTCGATAGTTCTGGATAGTGGTTGATGGAAAAAAATTGTGAATGGAATTAATCACAAATTTGATGAGAAATTTTGATTTCCTATCATTTTTTAAAATTGTTTACAAAATGTTAAGAAATTGTTAATTTGATAGTGAATTGGATGTGAATGCTGGTCTGAGAACTCATTACTTGTGATGAAGGTTCCATTATTTGTAATGAAAACTGGTCGGTCGTAGGACAGGTACTAGTAGGTGCACTTGGTAGTTAGTAAATTTTTCAATAATTTTGTTAATGGCTCAAATTGATGAGGTGTAAAATCATCATGAAAATTGTAATTGAAAATCAAATTAACACATGATGACATCATTATAATTATTCATGTTCAATCAGGTCTTCTTGGTATATCAAGTCTAGTGAATCCATTCATATTCATATTTTATGAGATGAAAACAATTTTTGTAATTTCACAGAAGCAGTTTATGTTTTCTATTAAATCTTCATGGTGACTCAAGTAACATGTGTAATAACATATTCTTTCTTCTCCACAGTTTATTTCTTTGCATTTATCACAATAGTAACAATCACATTCAAATTCATCAATGTTCATGTTTAAATAGATTATATTTCATTTTCAAGTTCTTATATTATCTTTTTGATTCTCCATTTATTTTCAGTTTGATAAATTTGTTCTCCTCTATGTTCACTTAGAGGATTAATTTCATATGAAAACAATTCTCTGTATATTTGTTTGTATTTATCATAGTTGTATATTTTTTCAAGATGTTGTATAACATTTATGTTTCCAGTATATTCTCTAAATAATTTTATCAACATTTTGCACTGTTCTTCTTTTGTTGGTTTATATATTTTCTTTTCTCAATATAGCTTTTTAGAGGTATGCTTCAGTTTCAGACAGTGTTTCATATTCTTCAAACATGGGTTGCAATTTTTCAAATGTGATATCCCAACTCTCTTTTAGCATGATTAATTATGAGTTTTTTGATTTGATCTTTTGCTTTTATAAGATGTGGTGATGAAAGTTGAACTTTTTTGATTTTTGAGAGAATGGATTATGATGAAGAATTGATTGCGATTGTTGAAAATGTTCCTAAAGGATGGACTTGAAAGGAATGAAAAACTGCATTGGATACTTGATCAGTGTATATTTCCGCCATTTCATATTCTGAAAATCGATTTCCGCCATTACGCGCCGAAATCTTCCTAAGAAATGAAAATTCAAAAAACCAAAAAACCAATATTTTTTCGATTGAGTTAGGTCAGAGCGGTTGACTATTATCAATAAAATAGGACTTTGTCCTGCTTGTGTTCCCAATTCGTCTCTCTATCTCTGATCTTTGACACTCTGACGTTAATCGCAGTGAGGTTTGACCCGTTCTTGCATTGTTACTCACTCTCAAGAATTGGTCCTACAGGCTCTAACCTGGTAGGTATTTTGTCTCAAAGTTGACTTTTGTCAGTTTGTCTAATACATTATATATATGGTATAAATTACGTCTCTACCTGTATACCCTTTCTTTCAAATTTTGTATAGTATACCTCTTCATATTTAAAGTATAAGTATATATATATAATCAGGCAAATCAGATTACTATTGTGCAATATTATATCTTAACATCAGTTAAATCATGTCGGTGCGATTGATTGATATTGAAGACTTGGTTATACTGAAAATTGAACAAGAACAATGGACTCACAAAGACTTGTCAGAGTACTTAAAAAAAAGATTTCCAAACATCAAGGGGGCTAGCATACGATCTATTGAGAGGTTTTGCAACTTAAAAAATATTCACAAAACCTCCAGGCCAACTTATCTTCAGCTAAATAATGCTGTTAGCAGGGCAGTTCATAAGGTGAATTATTTAATCAAGGGATAAGCTTGCAATTGCTTTCTTATATTATGCAAAGGTTGGACCTGTCTATGGTCGAAAGACAATAACTGGCTTTTTGGCATCGGAAGGAATGCGTGCTTCTGAGGTCCGTGTAGGAAAAGTTTTAAAAGATATTACTCCTGTTTATCATCAAGCAAGACGAAAAGACACAGCGAGGAAGTTGAATCCTATTCCATATATAGCTCAATATTTTGGGCAAAAATTACACATCGATCAAAATGAGAAGTTAGTCAGATATGGAGTAACTCACATTTGTTGCGTCGATGGATTTAGTAGGAAAATTGTCGGTTTTGCTAGTATGCCTTTAAAGAACAACTTGGAGATCTATGAACATGTCTTTAGGTAAGATCACAAGAAAATGCCATATAAGATTGGCAGGATGATTTGGTAAATTTGCCAATTACTTGAAGACATACATGTAATCATGCATGCATGTATGAAAAGTGATAAATCAATCTTCAATCCACCAAAAAGTACTTACAAAATTTACTTCTAAATAACCTATTACTATACAGTAAACTTTCTATATTGAAATACATCAAATGCCTTATAGACATTCAGATGAAAGCATTGCATGCATTAAGTGATATAATGCATGTGATATAGCTAGTTATAGGACCTTATAGGAATCATCATATCAGGTTTCTTTTTATGTAGACCTCTGCTATTGAATTTTGGTATTTGGGATCAAGTGCGTGTTGATAAGGGAAAGGAATGGTATCTTTTGTTGTTTATTCAAGAAAAACTCAGCCACATCAGATATGACAAAGGGAAAGCTCCACACTTACAGACACCTTCAACGATGGTAAGTTGCATGCAATCAAGTAAATTTCTTATAATCTACTCTTAATTGCAGAATCATGTGGTTGAGAGAATGTGGGAAGAATTTAATTCAAGGGTAAATTATCCCATCAAGCAATGTTTAACAGAAATGGAGAATGACCATGTAATAGATATGGTTAATGACACACATAAATTTTGTGTGTCTTGGGTAACTATTAGAGTTGCAAATGTTGGGACAACAATTGTTATAAAATCTTGGAATAATCATCGTATTCCGAGTAAGTTTCACAACATGTATCTTAGTTGATTTGTCTTACAGAAAAGGGTATACCTGACATACTTATGAAGAAAAAGAATCACATGGTTCCTGTTATGCCCACTCTGATTCCAGTAGTCAGTGACGCTGTTCGAGAATATGAGGCTCTGGGTGGCTCACTAACAAGATCCAGTTCTTTTGGTATTGATCCTTTGGAATCAAGTCCTGTTCTAAAGGAGAGAAGGCAAGAGCTATTTCATTCACAATATCCACAGTTTGACCCTGTATTTTACAGCTGTGTTAATGATAAAAGTCATATCTTTCGCAAATGTGTGCTATACTTCATTTACATAACAGAATATCTTTCACAATATTAGCATGATGTTTTCTTGCTGTAATTGTCTGTTGAAGTTCAAAGTTCATTAATAAGAACCCGAGTTATTTTACGCAAGCGCAGTTAGTACACGTTGCCACGTTCCTGCTATCTTCCGATTACATGGTATCAGACTTGATCTCACCTACTTTGATCTTTTTTGACTCATCAAGGCTATCTCACATCGTCTGGGCAGTATATTGTGAGCCAAAACACATTTCACTCAATAAACTATCCTGGTGTTTCTCTCTAAGTTGACTGTTATTATAATACGTCGTCATCGGTTGGTCTCGATCGAAAACTGTTCGATTTGGATTAAAACGTGTCTGTAAACTCTCTTGTGAGTTAATCTAACAAGCTTAAACATAGTCTCAGGCAGGATCAAGTTGTAATATTATAGTCAGTTTATCTAATTGTTAGCTAGTGTTAGCCCCCCATAAGGGACCATTGACCTAATTTTGGCATTTTGGTATAACCAACAGACTAGCGACTGTATCTCTCTCCAGTTGAGTTTTGACAGTCCAATTGTCACAAGACTTAGCCAATCTAGTTTGCCCTGCTTTTGTTGTGTAATGTAATTTATTGTTTCTCGATATAGTCAACTCACTGGTACTCTTTCTCTCCCTGTCAGTTTGTCTAGGAACACCCTAGTTTGACCAGTGCTGTCTTTCTCTCTGGAGTTGTATGCCATTGATCCACCTTGCTTTGGTGTACATTCTCTATCATTTTGTTGTTTGTCCACTCCAAGAATGAGTCGTATCCCAACCCCTCCTCAATCACAGACTGTCACATTTGTCCGTGACCAACAACGCTTTGAAATAGACTTGTCAACTCGACAAATTTCCTCAAGAATGTTGTTGAGAATGTTTAATGTGAGTGCTAATTGTTTTATTTATTATTCAGTGTTCGAATTGTTGTAGGTGGATCCTGCAAATGTGTGGTTAAGAGAAGATTTTAGTGCACAGGCTTTCCTACCTGATGACGAAGGGATCTTCCACTTTCATAATCTTCAGTTCTCACCATTTATCACGATGTTTGTCGAGGGCTCTGATGCTTCTGGAAGTGCTGGTTCCTCTTCAACTCCAACAGTTCATCCTAATAGCTCTGTACAAGATGGCCATCCTCGTTTTCGGTGAGTATTAACAGTGAAGTTGTTCTTTACTGTTCTTAGAAGATGTTCATAGTCAGATTATCTGATATTGTTATAATTGTGTGATCAATTAATTGTAATTTAACTGTCCTATAATTATTACATCATGTCTACAATATGTAAATAGTAGGCCACAAATTACTGTTTTGTATTCATATCTTCTTTTAGGCAAGCTTACATAACACTTCCTGTAGGCCTACTGCATGTGATGTATGCATGTTTGCAGTGCAAGTTGTGTCATACTATTCCAATAAAACCACCTGTGATGATGGCTGATTGTTGTAAAATAATAATTGGGTGTGGAAATTGTGTGGACAGATTGTATGTCTCAAGGCATGTTGATGTACCTTGCCTGATGTGCAAATCAAGTTGCCCACATTCAAATTATTTGCGTATCAATGGTATTGATGAACTTTTAAATGTACTCTCAGACATAAAAAGTTAATTTTTAATGTTATCATTTTTTGTCAACCCTGTACATGTAAGACTTTTTCAACAAATTCTTTAATTTGAGAAATGTTAATTATAATGAATACTTTCACTTCTAAACAATAATGAATGTTCTAACCCTTAAGAGAGTTAGGGTTTGTACTTGAGATAAATGGTGATCTGGTAAGTAATAATTATGAGAAAGTTGTCAATTCATTGAGTAGTTTTACTCATCAAAGAGGCATTGGACTTGTGTAACAAAATCATCTAGTCCATGTAATCGACTTGTCTGAGCATATCCACGGTCAACATTACAAATAGGGCAAGGTTTCTTCATAAGTTCTTCATAACTCCCACTTATTCCATACCAAGTATTCACACACTGTTCACATCCTATTATATTCTTGCAGCATCCTGCCATTACTAAGGGAGGTTTCATGGGTGTCTCAAAGCATATCTTGCAATTAAATGTGCTCTGGAAAACAGTTTTAAGAGCTATAGGAATCTTTAAATCTTTTGTGACAGTAAATAAAAGGTTGAGTTTGTCTCTTATTTCAGAGAGATATGTGTTCACAGATTCATCATCATCCTCAGTTTCAACTCGTTTTCGCTTATTACTGACAGTGGGAGTTGTAATATCTGACTTGGGAATTGCATAAAATTTCCTAGCATTCTGTTTCCAAAAGTCTAAACCTTTTCAAATAATAAGAAAAAAATAGTAATTAGAGTTGCAGCACATTCTGTTAAGCAAAATACAAATTGGCATTTGGAAAACAAATAGGCATATTGCAACTGGTGGCCACTATAATGGTATATAAGAAGCAAAGTAACCAAAGGCCAGCCCAGTTACACCACAAGTCCAACCTCAATGCAAACAATGTTATATTCAAATTCACATTAATTACCTCTAGTAGCACTGCAATCTGCCACTTCGTGGCCATCTGCTGATACAAGTGAATAAGTTGATCCCCATATTTCTTTTATTTGGCTATTGACATAGTCCACATTTGCTTTTTCTGAAGTTATTTCAATAAAAGCTTCAACACTCATTTCAAACTCAGGTTTTCTCCCTACTTTTTTCATTCTGGCCCTAGTGATTTTCAGTAGATGTCTGTTTTTGCTTCCAACTACAGATCTAATTATGTACCAATAACATTAAATAATTTCACTGTTAACACTCACCGAAAACGAGGATGGCCATCTAGTACAGAGCTATTAGGACGAACTGTTGGAGTTGAAGAGGAACCAGAACTTCCGGAAGCATCAGAGCCCTCGACAAACATCGTGATAAATGGTGAGAACTGAAGATTATGAAAGTGGAAGATCCCTTCGTCATCAGGTAGGAAAGCCTGTGCACTAAAATCTTCTCTTAACCACACATTTGCAGGATCCACCTACAACAATTCGAACACTGAATAATAAATAAAACAATTAGCACTCACATTAAACATTCTCAACAACATTCTTGAAGAAATTTGTCGAGTTGACAAGTCTATTTCAAAGCGTTGTTGGTCACGGACAAATGTGACAGTCTGTGATTGAGGAGGGGTTGGGATACGACTCATTCTTGGAGTGGACAAACAACAAAATGATAGAGAATGTACACCAAAGCAAGGTGGATCAATGGCATACAACTCCAGAGAGAAAGACAGCACTGGTCAAACTAGGGTGTTCCTAGACAAACTGACAGGGAGAGAAAGAGTACCAGTGAGTTGACTATATCGAGAAACAATAAATTACATTACACAACAAAAGCAGGGCAAACTAGATTGGCTAAGTCTTGTGACAATTGGACTGTCAAAACTCAACTGGAGAGAGATACAGTCGCTAGTCTGTTGGTTATACCAAAATGCCAAAAGTAGGTCAATGGTCCCTTATGGGGGGCTAACACTAGCTAACAATTAGATAAACTGACTATAATATTACAACTTGATCCTGCCTGAGACTAAGTTTAAGCTTGTTAGATTAACTCACAAGAGAGTTTACAGACACGTTTTAATCCAAATCGAACAGTTTTCGATCGAGACCAACCGATGACGACGTATTATAATAACAGTCAACTTAGAGAGAAACACCAGGATAGTTTATTGAGTGAAATGTGTTTTGGCTCACAATATACTGCCCAGACGATGTGAGATAGCCTTGATGAGTCAAAAAAGATCAAAGTAGGTGAGATCAAGTCTGATACAATGTAATCGGAAGATAGCAGGAACGTGGCAACGTGTACTAACTGCGCTTGCGTAAAATAACTCGGGTTCTTATTAATGAACTTTGAACTTCAACAGACAATTACAGCAAGAAAACATCATGCTAATATTGTGAAAGATATTCTGTTATGTAAATGAAGTATAGCACACATTTGCGAAAGATATGACTTTTATCATTAACACAGCTGTAAAATACAGGGTCAAACTGTGGATATTGTGAATGAAATAGCTCTTGCCTTCTCTCCTTTAGAACAGGACTTGATTCCAAAGGATCAATACCAAAAGAACTGGATCTTGTTAGTGAGCCACCCAGAGCCTCATATTCTCGAACAGCGTCACTGACTACTGGAATCAGAGTGGGCATAACAGGAACCATGTGATTCTTTTTCTTCATAAGTATGTCAGGTATACCCTTTTCTGTAAGACAAATCAACTAAGATACATGTTGTGAAACTTACTCGGAATACGATGATTATTCCAAGATTTTATAACAATTGTTGTCCCAACATTTGCAACTCTAATAGTTACCCAAGACACACAAAATTTATGTGTGTCATTAACCATATCTATTACATGGTCATTCTCCATTTCTGTTAAACATTGCTTGATGGGATAATTTACCCTTGAATTAAATTCTTCCCACATTCTCTCAACCACATGATTCTGCAATTAAGAGTAGATTATAAGAAATTTACTTGATTGCATGCAACTTACCATCGTTGAAGGTGTCTGTAAGTGTGGAGCTTTCCCTTTGTCATATCTGATGTGGCTGAGTTTTTCTTGAATAAACAACAAAAGATACCATTCCTTTCCCTTATCAACACGCACTTGATCCCAAATACCAAAATTCAATAGCAGAGGTCTACATAAAAAGAAACCTGATATGATGATTCCTATAAGGTCCTATAACTAGCTATATCACATGCATTATATCACTTAATGCATGCAATGCTTTCATCTGAATGTCTATAAGGCATTTGATGTATTTCAATATAGAAAGTTTACTGTATAGTAATAGGTTATTTAGAAGTAAATTTTGTAAGTACTTTTTGGTGGATTGAAGATTGATTTATCACTTTTCATACATGCATGCATGATTACATGTATGTCTTCAAGTAATTGGCAAATTTACCAAATCATCCTGCCAATCTTATATGGCATTTTCTTGTGATCTTACCTAAAGACATGTTCATAGATCTCCAAGTTGTTCTTTAAAGGCATACTAGCAAAACCGACAATTTTCCTACTAAATCCATCGACGCAACAAATGTGAGTTACTCCATATCTGACTAACTTCTCATTTTGATCGATGTGTAATTTTTGCCCAAAATATTGAGCTATATATGGAATAGGATTCAACTTCCTCGCTGTGTCTTTTCGTCTTGCTTGATGATAAACAGGAGTAATATCTTTTAAAACTTTTCCTACACGGACCTCAGAAGCACGCATTCCTTCCGATGCCAAAAAGCCAGTTATTGTCTTTCGACCATAGACAGGTCCAACCTTTGCATAATATAAGAAAGCAATTGCAAGCTTATCCCTTGATTAAATAATTCACCTTATGAACTGCCCTGCTAACAGCATTATTTAGCTGAAGATAAGTTGGCCTGGAGGTTTTGTGAATATTTTTTAAGTTGCAAAACCTCTCAATAGATCGTATGCTAGCCCCCTTGATGTTTGGAAATCTTTTTTTTAAGTACTCTGACAAGTCTTTGTGAGTCCATTGTTCTTGTTCAATTTTCAGTATAACCAAGTCTTCAATATCAATCAATCGCACCGACATGATTTAACTGATGTTAAGATATAATATTGCACAATAGTAATCTGATTTGCCTGATTATATATATATACTTATACTTTAAATATGAAGAGGTATACTATACAAAATTTGAAAGAAAGGGTATACAGGTAGAGACGTAATTTATACCATATATATAATGTATTAGACAAACTGACAAAAGTCAACTTTGAGACAAAATACCTACCAGGTTAGAGCCTGTAGGACCAATTCTTGAGAGTGAGTAACAATGCAAGAACGGGTCAAACCTCACTGCGATTAACGTCAGAGTGTCAAAGATCAGAGATAGAGAGACGAATTGGGAACACAAGCAGGACAAAGTCCTATTTTATTGATAATAGTCAACCGCTCTGACCTAACTCAATCGAAAAAATATTGGTTTTTTGGTTTTTTGAATTTTCATTTCTTAGGAAGATTTCGGCGCGTAATGGCGGAAATCGATTTTCAGAATATGAAATGGCGGAAATATACACTGATCGATACTGATCCCAGAGAGAATAATGCAACTCTCTATGAAGCTTTGTGTAAAGATGAAAATGGATTTTTTATTGAATGATTGAAATATTGCATTGATTTACATAATCAAGTGTATGATTAAAATTTGAAGATTTGAACTGAATTTTTAAAAAATGATTTTAGGAGTTGTCAAGTGGGATGAATAAAAGTTTTGTATGATGAATACATGGAAGAATATGAGTTTAATGATCCTGAAACTACAGCAACATTGATACATTTGGCTAAACCAATATTGGATAAGAATTTTTTTGAAACTGGAAGATTGGTATTGGAACTTAAAGATGTTGATTTTTCAAATGATTTGTTGCATTGTTTCAATTTGGATGGTTTTCCTCCAGTCTTTGTTAATAATTGATATTTTTTATCCTACCATTTTTTTTGTTGATGTAATAACAATGATTTCCCAAAAAGATGTAAAAATAGTTTTGCTGGATTTGAATTTCTCTTGGAAATGTGTTTTGGAATTTTAAGAGGTAGAACCTTTCCTTCACTTGCTGTGTTCCACGTCAAAGGTTGTGGCCAAAGCTTTCTTTCTATCATGTTCCAATCAGAATAATGATGGAATGTAACAACTGTTAAAGAAGGATGGTCATTTGACATTTTTTAATAATGATTAAAATTAATTTATTTCATATACAAATACTTGAGGTGGATTGTTTTTTGAAAATCTTTTTGATGTATTATTATTTTACATGGATTGTTTCTTTTTCTTATTTGGATATTTGGGATTAAATAAGTGTTCTCTACAGTCAACCACAGGTCTACATTTTCTTTCGAATATTTTTGAATTTGATGATGTTTGAGTAGTTCTTTCAAAGGCATGATTATTCTTGTTTGCTTTTTTGTTCATTATGTATTTCGTTGGCTATGGGTTGGATTTGATTGAAGAATGGTAAAACTTTTTCAGGATTGTCTTTTGCTATCATTCCCAAAGCCCCACATGAATTCTTTAGTAGATTGACAATTTAGTTTTTGCAACCTACTCCTCCTTTGTCCATCGTTCCAGTACCTTATTCTGTGTTTTCTCAAGTTTTCTTTGATTTTTTTTTCACTATTATCCATGATTCTGGTTTGATGAATGATGACTTGAATGATTTTCATGTTATTTTTGATAGAAATGGTGGTGGTAATTCACAGAGAGAAAAGAGATCATAATCTTGTATCTACAACAATCTTTCCATTTCCACCAAGTTTGGTGCAAATAATGAAACAGTTTTTGGGAATAAAGAACAGTGATTTATCATTACTCACTGTGTTTGTTTGAAATTTGAAAACATCAGTGCAAACACAGTCAGGATAATGCTATTCAATATAATCTTTCAATTCTTTTTAACAATTTTATTAATTCTATTCAGTTCACTTCTGTTTGTTGTAGCCGAGCACGCGATGAAAACAACTTTTTACAGAACTTTTTGATAGCAGAACTAATTGAACTAACAACACTATAATGAACTATCAAACTACAACGAACCACAACGAACTGTAACGAACTATAACTAAAAAGGTTTTTACAGCACTATACATACATATATATATATATATACATACATACATACATACACACATACATACATATAAGGTTTCACCGGAAATTAAGTAAATAAGGCCTAACAGAAATAATAACTCAAAATGAATATGTAAACCGTTACCACACCCTCCCCCACCTAGCTAAGAAACATATGGACCATATCTGTCAACAGCTCTATGAGCTCGAGAGGAACAATGTACTGGCTGAGATTGAGCGAGTGGAGAGTTAGTAGATAAAGTAGTTGTAGGAGTAAATGTATTACTGTCAATAGATGATGGAAAAGTCCAATTATCCAAATCATTATGAGTAACAGTATCTTCATTTGAGTGTCCATAACGTGTACGTAACTGATCAAAATGATGTCGTAGAATCAAGTTTGATGACGTTATAACTTTATAGGAGACTGGACCTGCCACTTGAACTATTTCAGCAGGCAACTATATTTTTGTTCCATGATAATTACGAGCAAAGACTTTTTCACTAACAGAAAGTGCAGGGCGGTTTTCTTGATGAGCTAGGTGATAGTTTAGTAGTCACTTTATGAGATACATCAGGATGCATCAAATCCAATGTTGTTCGTAACTTCCTTCCCATCAGTTCTGCACGTGACAGTTCTGTAGTGGAATGAGGTGTCACCCGATAACGAGCTAAAAATGTGAATAAACAAGTTTTGACATTGCCTTCTAGTTTCTTTAAGGATGACTTAAATGTTTGAACTGCACATTCTGCGAGACAATTGGAACTTGGATGGTATAGTGAAGTACATATATGATGAATACCACATTACTTCATATAGTCCTTAAATTCATGGCTAGTGAAAGCTGGTCCATTGTCAAAACTATTTGCTCTGAGAGACCATGAGTGGAAAAAATTTGCTGTAGCTTTTGAATAGTAACTTCAGATGAGGTTGAATTAACAATATGAACTTCGAGCCACTTTGAATAAGCGTCAATTAGTACGAAAAAATATTTACCTAGAAATGGTCCTGCATGGTCAATATGAAGACGAGACCATGGTTTCTGTGGAAATTCCCAAAAGTGAAGAGGTGCTTTTGGTGGCACTGGATTTGGTGGCACTGGACAATTTGATTGACAGGTAAAACAACCTTGAACTTTTCGTTAAATATCTGAGTCAATACCTGGCCACCATAAATAAGAGCGAACTAACATTTTCATTTTAGTAATCCCTACATGGGTTTCAGGAAGTTGATTTAGAACAATGTCCTGTTCTGTTGCAGGGATAATGACACGACAACCTAATAATACACATCCGTCTAAAACACTCAATTCTGTGTACCTTGTATGAAATGGAAGGATATCAGCTGTTGGGTTGGTAATATTCCAGCCACACTGTACTAATTTTCTGACACGAGATAATAGAGGATCCTTGTCTATCCAGACTTTTATTTGAGATGCTGTAACAATGGCCTGGTCTAAATGATTGAGTAGATGACAAAGGTCACTTGGTAGGGGAACTTGAGAATCATCGAAAGTAGTTTGAAGAGGTAATCTACTGAGAGCATCAGCTGTGGACATACTTTTTCTTGGTTTGTACTTAATTGTGTACTGATATGCAGCAAGGGCCAACGTTGAATTCTTGCTGAGGCCAATGGAGGAATTTGCTGAAATTCACCTAAAAGTCGTTCTAACGGTTTGTGATCTGAGTATAATCTGAAATGAGTACCATACGAATATTGGTGAAATCGTTTGACAGCGTAGATGAAAGCTAAAGCTTCTTTTTCTAGTTGAGAGTAGTTACGTTCTGCTGGAGTGAGAGTACAAGAGGCAAATGCTATTGGTTTTTCTGAATTGTCTGGCATCATATGAGCCAGTACAGCTCCAACTCCATATGGAGAAGCATCAGCATATACTAATAATGGTTTTGTACTGTCAAAATGAACTAACAGTGCATCTGATTGTAGGAGTTCTTTGACTTTTGTCAAAAGCAATTTGTTGGTTCTGAGTCCAATTCCACTTAGTACCTTTACGTAGCAGTATATGAAGTGGGGACAATGTAGATGATAAGTTTGGCAGAAATTTGTGATAATAGTTGACAAGACCTAGAAAGGCTCTTAGTTCTGTGATATTGGTAGGAGCAGGTGCTTTCTGGATTGCCTGAACTTTAGCAGGTGATGGATGTAAACCTGTGCTGTCAATTATGTGACCTAAATACTCCACTGAAGTGGTGGCAAAGGTGCATTTGGATCGTTTCATGGTTATTCCAGCTGATGATAGGCGAGACAAAACTTGTTCTAGTTTTTGCATGTGATCTGCTTCACTAATACCAGAAACTAGAATGTTGTCTATGTAAACACACACGTTTGGAAGGCCCTGGAGGATGTTCTCCATGAGACGTTAAAAATACTAGGAGCTGTTGAAATCCCAAATGGTAAACGCTCAAACTGAAATAGACCTTTATGAGTATTGATAGTAGTGAACTTTTTGGAATGTGGATCTAGAGGTAACTGTTGATATGCTTGGCTGAGGTCTAATTTAGAAAATAACTTTCTTCCTTGTAATGCAGCAAAAATATCTTCAATTCTAGGTAATGGATAATTATCTGGAGTGAGAATTTTGGTGACAGTGACTTTATAATCACCACAGAGACGCATTGAGCCGTCTCATTTCATAATAGGAACAATAGGTGCTGCCCATTCAGAATGTTGAACTGAAGTAATGATACCTAAATCTTGCAATCATCTGAGTTCGACTTCTATCTTATCCTTTAGTCGATAGGGAACAGGCCTGGTTCTGAAAAATTTAGGTGCAGCCTCTGTATTGACGTACAATTTAGCAGTGGCGTCTTGTAACAAACCTAGAGAATCAGAAAATAAAGAATTATATTTATTAATGAGAGGAGATAATCACTGTTCCTGAAGTGAGTAGATAGAGTTCCAGTCTATCTTGATCTTTTCTAACCAATTTCTCCCGAATAAACTTGGTCCATGACCTTGTACTACTACTAATGGAAGTGTATGTGACTGACTTTTATAACCCACTTAAACGTCATAGGTTCCCATGATATGGAGATTGTCACCAGAATAAGTGGTGAGTGTAATGCTTGTCGATTGTAACTTGTCTGTTGGACTTGCTATAACCTGAAAGGTTTGTTCACTAATGATTGAAAGTGAGGCACCAGTGTCTACCTCCATTAAAATATCTGTTCCATTGACATTAACTGTAATAACAATAGGTTTGATTTTCCCAGGTAAAGTATATAGGGTGTAAGTGTGTTCCAGCCCATTTGAAGTGGTAGGAGGGTCAGAGGTTTCAGAGATATGGAAAGGGACACGGTCTGTGGTTAAGGTGTGGCATTAGCTTTCTTTGAGGATCTAACAGGTCTGTCTTCAGGTTTGAAAGTCCCACCAGGAGGATGTCTTGGGGGTTGTCTATTTTTACTCCTGCGGACTTTGAAGATATGTCCAATCTTGCCACAGGTTCTGCATTCTGCTGTCTGAAAACTGCACACATTAGCTAAATGATTATCTTCACAGCGGTAACAGGTAATATGGCGTCTGAATGTAGTACTAGGTGATGATTTGGTGTGCAGGTGTTGAACTACAGTAGTGTTTTGAGTGGAAGACTTTTAGTAGATCAGCAGCATTTTTAGCAGCACCTTCGACTGACTGAGCAAGCTCGAAGGCCTTATCATAAGTTAGTTTTGATTCTTGAAGTAAACGATTTTGTATGCGGATATCGTTAACACCACACACTAGACGATCTCTGACCATTTCGTTCAAAATATCACCGAATTCGCAGTGTTCACCTAAACGTTTGAGTTCTGCCACGTATGTAGCTACTGATTCGGTATCTCTTCTTGTCCTCGTGTTGAATTTGAAACGTTGCATAATGACCGAAGGAGTAGGGTTTAAGTGATTTTAAGCAGGTCTACGAGGTCAGTATAAGTTTTACTCTCTGGCGTATTGGGTTGTAGCAAGTTCTTGAGTAATTGCAAGGTCGAGGGACCGCACACTGTAAGTAAAATGGGTTTCTTCTTAGCCTGATTCTGAACATCATTTGCTATGAAGTAGTACTCTAATCTTTCGATATAGGACGACCAACTTTCTTGGCTTGGGATGAATTGAGAAATTTTTCCGTGAACTGATATGACTTTACTCTCGTCGCCAAATGTTGTAGCCGAGCACACAATGAAAACAACTTTTTTACAGAACTTTTTGATAACAGAACTGATTGAACTAACAACACTATAACGAACTATCGAACTACAACGAACTGTAAGTCTGTAACGAACTAAAACTAAAAAGTTTTTACAGCACTATATATAAATACATACATATAAGGTTTCACCGGAAATTAAGTAAATAAGGCCTAACAGAAATAATAACTCAAAGTGAATATGTAAACCGTTACCACACTTACTACATGTTATAACAAACAACAGACCTTCAGAGTTCTCTCCAATGCAGCCTCATATTCAAAATAAGTTAGATTTTCTTGCAGCATATTCAAATGAGAATGCACATTGAATACAGCAACACACACCATTTTTTTAATATCCATTTGAGCTGTTGTACGAACGTGTTCCAAACTTCACTGGAGCAAAAGAGATTATACCCAGTGGAGAGGAACGTCAGTTTCCTACATTGTTCCAAGCTTAATTGTTCAGGTGATATATATTAAATATGCAAAGTGATATAAATAACTCTAGCAACTAGTAGACTAGTAGTTATCTTCAGTTCAACAAGATGATACACGTACTACAACAGTCTTAATAGTAACAAGTGTATACTCCATGTATTTTTACTAGTCCATAGTGTGAATGTTAAAATGTGACTTAACATCATTCATTAGTTAACATTATCTCTATATAGACCACTCCTGGCAATCTCTTATAAAACTCTGTCTCCCATCCACTCAAGCTCCCTTGTCAGTTAGGTTTTATATTCACTTATGTCACCACTCACTTCATAACTCACAACTATCATATACATACTCACTGTCTCATAGTGAGTTAGGACAATAATAGAAAATAGTATTTAATAGAACTGAAGAGAAATACTGTAATGGAAGGTGTATGAAAACTAAGTATGGAAAAGCTGTATACACAGTTCACTTTTGATCATTTGCTAATTCTTTTTTTAATACTGCTAAAAAATAACAAGAAAAAATCACAAAAAACAAAAAAGTTTTTAATTAACACTGCTATATTGTTCTAAAATGATTATAGAGTTTAGAATTAGTGTTTACTCAGCTTCTATGTACTTGCAGCTAAATTTGATATGAAGAGAGAATAATTTGCTTATTTACTAAAACATTTAACATACCTCACTTAATTTTGACATGATTTCATCAACTAAGTCTTTTCGACTGAAATCATCTCTCAAAATAGACACCAAAATCATCAAGACATTAGGATCATGCTCAGTACGACTCCTTAGATCATCAAGAATGGTTTCAAGACGCTCCTCATTCGTAATTAAATAGGTCCTGTCTCTTACTCTCTTGTAACAATCTTCAGAAATAATTTGTTTTGAAAATAATATCCTTGCCAGAGCAAATGGATCAATACATGATCTAACAATATGATCTGTAGATTGAACCAAAGCTATCTTAGTTGCTTTACAGTTCAAAGGAGTGTTATCTGTGAAAGAGTGATAATTACATTATTAACACATTAAACACATGGGTATATAGTTACTATATACTATCAATAATGATTCAAAGACTGCATAATTTTTGCAGAGACTGAGTATTTAAACACTGGCTTCACATATTAGGCTGTCATTACTGTTATATTACTCTTTACCTAGCTTAGAAGCTTGAGTGTCTTCTAGACATCTAGACTCTTCACAAACTTTGTAAGGGAAGGAGGTAATTACGTCATTTACACCATGTACTAAATAAAAAGAATTAATGTATATAACAATTACTTCAGAAGGAAATTAAGGAAGAAAGTTGTTACATCAAACCTCACCTTCCTCTTCAACTGCTGGTTTAAACCAAGACAGTTGACGTGATTTATTAATAGGAACAGGATCAGTTGTATCATCTTTACAACAAAAAAGTATCATTTTGTCTTCACTCAAACGACAAAGGTGTTCTGTTGTATTACAAATTGAACAATGAAAACGTTCCTCAGGATCTTTTACACTATCCAAATAATGGAATTTGTCAACAACAGCAATGATACCTTCTTTAATAACTTCACGAATACGATAACACTCATTTTGTGGACAAGTATATAATACCTCCAGCCAACAAATAGCATCTATTAATAGAACAGCTCCTTCAGGATTAGTACAAGTTAAGCGAATAGCGTTACGATGTTGTGATTTGTCAACTTGTGAGAGGGTGAATTTTGGCGGAAATTGGCGAGAGAGAAGATTGACAACTAGTGCAGAAAAAAGACCTTGAGGAAGAGTCCTCTCATTCCATATTAAAACAAGAGGATCTACTTTCTTTTTGAATGGCTCTCTTAAAGACTCTAAATTATTGGTAGTTGGTAGGACACAAGGGATGAAATACTCCCTTGTCTTAAGAGGTAGAGGTGATATGATAAATAAATGTTCCATTAATTTCAAAAAATCATCAGCTGAGAACTCCTTCGAAAAACCTTGTGATAGAGATCCCATCAATAAATTTTTTGAAAAAATTCCACGTGTCTTCAGTTTCTCGTGAGTATCAACATCAACATGAATACCCAGTGTTCTCTTTAAGTGATCAACAGCATCACCAAAAGAAATACTAATCAATAGAGACAGTTTGTTAAGAAGTGGCTTTGGATTAAGGAAGACAACATTAGGGAGGACTTCAGGAAAAAAAGGTAAATGGTTAAATCATGATAGTACAGTAAGGCAGCATTTACATCACCCTTATCCATTTCAAGAGTACTGCCAATACCGATACATTCAGACTTGCTAACCATAGAGTTGTTAGACGTCATTTGGTACTCCTCTAAATCTAACTGAAATAAGAACCATCGAACAGGAATCTCGGCCTCAATATATGACTGACATATTTTACGACGAATTTCCTCAGCTATTGTTTGTCTGTTCAATCCTTTAGCGATTGTGTTAACAGGAAATATCACTTCCTTTCCACAAAAAAGATGTAAAATTAAAGCCTCTCCATATTGTTTTAATGTTGAATAGAGTTTACTGTTTTTCTCATCTAAAGACTCACCAGACTCTCTTATCTTATCATAAAATGTTCCTAGTACTAGAGAGAATGGCTTTTTTGACGAACAAGGAATACCAGGTATATTAGGTGGATTAACAGATGTGAGCGAGCGAAATGATGCTTCAATAAGTTGTAGATTAGTGATTTGTCGTTCCACTGGAATACCAATCACTTCTCCTTTAACACTATAAAAAAATTTTGATATGCCTTCAAGTTTTTCATTTAGTTTGTGTGTTAAAATATTCACTGAATTATAACGTAATAAAAGAGGAGCAATGTCTAGAAAAGCAGCTTGACCTCCAGAGTCTACTGCATATATCCAGTGTGACTCTAAAAGTGGAGTAGAATCCTTCACATTAGGTAACATCAGCAAGATTTCCTTGGTAGAAATAGAAACTTGAGGTGGTAACAATTGCTTAGGTGGAGAGATAGTTTCCACAGATGGTTCATTTTCTTGTTTTTCAAGATTTTGTGGTTCATCAGAATAATGATCATTACCATCAGCTTTATCACCCTGTACTGTTGGCAATGAATGTGGTTTGACTCCTTTCTTGATGGCTTTAGCAAGCATTTTCTTTAGTAAATTAATATCAACCTTAACAAAGGACTGGGTACCTTCACTAACTATAAAAGATGTAGTTGTTACCATTCTTACTTCAGGTACTGCCACTACTGGAGTACTATGATGACACTCTGGTGGATCTTCATCAAGTAGTAGTTTCATAAAAGATGACTTTCCACTTCCTGGAGGACCAGAAACAGACTGTTTGGTCCATTTAACTTTGACATGTCCCTCTTTAAGAGCACCTTTAAGTGCAACATGATATTTGACATGATCCTCATTACGAATACCTCCATTAAGTAGAATGCTGCCATAATCTCCTATAATTTAAGGTCATAACATTAAGCTATCATGTTAATAACACAACTTTAATATGTATTTATTATGTAACATATTATAGTTTGTTAAAAATTTCATACAAGTGGTGGAATAAAAATATAACCCTCAAAGAGTCAAAAATAATATAAACCCCATGTCTTATAAATGTTCTGATGATGATTAGGTTATAATAAATTATGAGATACATTAACTATTGTGCTTAACATTAACCAAATACCCTGAGCAATAATTTAAACAAGAAATACACATCGGCACTTAATTAAGGTTATTGTGTCCGCACTACTATAGCAACAAATATATTGGGAAATTACCTATGGAAAAGTCATTGTAAATAGGGTATATCACATCACATTTCCAATAGTTTCCAACCGTTGGAAAGCATACACCATACCCTGTGCTAGGCAAAAGTTGGAAGACTTAGCTCCTTTTAACATGGGATGTTCTAGCCTATCTACTTAGCCTATACATGTTATGCATGTATCTACTATAACTTATCATTAGATTCATACTAACCTATCATTAACCACTCAATAAAACAGCATATGACTCATAAGTAACATTTCTTAAAAATTTTGAGTGATAGGTTTGTATGTGCCTATCAATAATGACAGACGTGTCATGAGATCTACATAAACCTCCCACTATGCCATCAAAAATATAATTTTAAAAACCATTTTATAATTGTCTTGCAAGATACTGACTTTACGATGAAACACTGACTAGATCTATAACATCAGATAGTTAGTAGCAGTGTCAATAGAAGACTAATAGCTATACAATGCTGAAATATAGGCAGAGAAGATAGCAAAACGGTTCAAGTATAATCGCTCACACTCATCATCATAGCACTCACATTTAGCAATAATCAAATTCATTGGTTACTACATGCATAGGTGGTTAAAGGATGCAGCTTCATTTCATTTGTGACTTTTAATTATCACATACAACTAAAGAATAAGCGAAGCAAAGAGACACACAATATAGACAGTTAACACATGCTCTAAAACAATTACAATTATTATTATAAAACTACATGGCATGAGCAGTTGTCAGGCAAGAATAGGAAAGCTTAATATTTGTTATGTGGAAACAGCCCCTAACCAAAATGTATGGCTATGAATACAACAATACAACCTCTTGCAGCTTTGATAGCTTATGAATCTTATTAATGAAGGAGTATGGGATATTAGCTAGAGAGTTTCCTAACAGAGGTAATATAATTTTATCATTTTATTATTGGGTACATACGCTTCCTGTTATGAGAAGGAATTCCCTTAACAACATTACAATATTTGCTAACAAAATAAGGTTTTTGTATTTTAGAGAGTGTGCAAGTATTTCACGTAACAGAAATTCATTTTGGACAACATAGTTTCATGATTTTAAGGGAGGTTTCATTGTATTATTGAACAATGTAGCTCATCCCTACATACACAGTGTTATATACAGCCTGCTTAATGTACAAAATGACAGGTTGCTTTAAACTATTCCTACAGATTTTTAACATATAATTTATAACATTTATAGACATTTTAATTTCCCTATCATTATACTTTTGTTCATATAACTAAATTACATACCTAGTTGTAGTTTTACTCCACACTTAGCTCTACTCTCTTTAATCCAGTCTTGTTGAAGGGCTTGACTAACTCCAACATATGGACCTCCCATATCACTAAGCATTGACAAGAACTTGGTACAGTATTGCTGTATTTGAGATATACTACTCATTAAATTCAGTTCTACTGTTAATTGAGCCATGATGTTATCAAATGTAGGTGTCTTTTGGATGTCTGCAGTAATAAAGTCAGCATCATACATCTGATCAGCTAGGTGATGTAGCCCATTCCAACTTAACGCACGTAATGAAATATAGTGCTTAGCAAGGACACTGTCGATAACAAGGCTCAACTTGTTAACATCAGCTTCTAGGAAATAAAGGAGCATTTTCAATCATTATAACAATACCTAAAATTATACATTAGTTGCCAAGTGTCTTAGCATAAGGTAACTAATCTAAACATTACAAAGCATCTTAACTTTTTTCTATGTGTGTGTGTGTGTCTGTGTGGTTCTATCACACATTGGAATGCAATAATTGTTTAATGGAACCCGGAACCACAGCCATTAAAGACCTTGTGTATATTGTGATTCATTGCTGATATAAAAGAATCAAAAGATTGTGCTAGAAGATTGGTGACACTTAGATATAGGAAGCAAAGAGCAAAAGCTACAGTCATGTTGTCATACATTAATGATTTCATATAACACATGCTCAAAAATCCATGCATGTGATAATTATTTATTATATTGCGCAAGTGCAAAACACACACTCATATTACTAGTACACATGTTATTGTTCTTGAACAATTAAAATACACTTTTTGTCATTACTAGCAGTGAAAGAAGTAAATAGAACATGGACACTACTAATGAGTATGTACATTGTATTTAAAGAGTAGAGAAAGACACACTACATTTACTATTACTATTATAGAAACTGTGGACAGAGAGTTCCATACTTTACTTGAACTTGATAAGGTTTCTTATTCAATATTGATATACTTAAAAGCAACAGAACAGATATGCATATGAACACACGTGTGCGCAGGCACGCATGCGTACACACAATGTAAGTATTGCAACCCTCAGCAATAAACTAGGCTAGGTACCAAGGGTTAATAGACGATGTTTACTAATACAATATATATATCTCACCTTCTTTTAATGCCTTTAAATATTCCTCAGCAACAGCACTCTCATCAATAGCTTCCTTCCGAAGTGTCTCTATAACTTCTCTTTTTGTAGCATTAGGATTAGTATTTATCCATAGATAAAACATCTTTAAAGTTTTAAAATCAGCGTCACGGTCTTGATTCAGTTCTTCTATAGCATCTAGTTCAATGGAGGGTAAATGGAGAAGCTCTCCAAGCTTGTACCATTTTTTGCTAACTCCAATATGTTTCTTTAGCTCATCAAGAGTGGGCTTTTTGTTCAAAAACTGTTTATCATCGGCTTGTTCTGCCATTGTGGCTGGAAAGCACAGCGTTAGATCCCAGGGTGTGGCTCATATAATCTGCGCATGCTCAAAACCTTATAATTAGGGTGGAGCTCATTTGATTTGCTTGCAGTCAGTCGTTCCAATATATAGTATAATAAAGTAATTTATATGGAATTATGTGACATAGTTGAAGTTGGCCTTCCTGAGCCTCACATTTCTAAGAAAACCACATCATAGACATTCCAAACGCTTACTCAATTGGATCATTTGAATGTGAGGCTGGAAGCAGTGTTTGCATGTGAAAGGTTTGTATTTTGGGTTTGCTACATGTGAATATGAAAGTATTCTTGGTTCACTTCTAGGTTTAGTATATAATGTACTAACTGAGAATATGGCAATCTGGTCAGCACTCAGCAGTGCCACCTATGTTTCTCTGCCAGAACTCAGTAAATAAAGGTGAGCCTTGGATTTAGTGCACCTAAGCAAAGTACCATGAAGTTTACAAATAACCGATGCTTTTATCAATTGAGTTGTAATAAAGTATAACCTGTCATAAATAATTGAGAAGCTTACATTTACATCTTACATTACATCCTGAACAAGGTGATACGATTCAAATTAGATACACTGAAATCACTTCTATCTCAGAAAAGACTTACAGATGTCTAACAAAAGTTCCTTTATAGAAACCCTCAAGAGCACTGTTGGGTCTTAGTCATACATCAACCACTAAGAGTGCTAGGTCAATTTCAGATGACAATTAGGCACATGGAGAAGTCCTCACCACAAATTATTTTAGTGATAAAAGGTCTCAAAAACAACTTGTTGGGTTTACCAGCCATTATTTCTCCTGCTCTGGTAACAAAGACTGACTCCACAATTCAGAACGACTACAGGTCAAAAGTTCATAATACATTCTCTAACTTGTTCAAAGGCCTTGGCAATTTAGGGGTAGAATATCATATTGAGTTAAAAACAAGATGCTACACCCTTTGCTCTCTATACTCCTCAAAATATACCACTTCCTCTTCGAGACAAAGTCTATAAGAGGCTCTGAAATGAATGGAGGAACTTGGTGCTATCTCGAAGATTGATAAACCTTCTCAATGATGTGCAGGAATGATAGTAGTGCGTGTGCAATTTGTGTCAAGAAGACCATCTCTCCAAATAAGCCACAAATACCTTCATAACTACCAGACCATCCTTAACATAGGATTGGCTCAGATGTATTTGAGTTGGAAGGAGTTACCTACCTGTTAGTAGTTGATTGCTTTTCAAGATACCCTGAAATCATAACATTGAACACAATCACTTCTCAATCCATCATCTCTGCCATCAAGTCTATCTTTAATAGTTGTGCCATTCCAGAAAAACTTATTAGTGACAATGGTCTATTAGATATTTCATAGGAAATAAAAGGTTTTACAACATCTAATGGATTTCAACATGCCACTTCTTGTCTTTACTTTCCACAAAGCAATGTTCAAGCTGAATGCACAGTCAAAACATTGAAGACACTTCTATTTAACAATAAATACCATTATATGGCTATCCTAAACTATAGAGCAACACCTCTCCCATGGTGCATGTAGTCCAGCTGAGCTCCTGATGAGAAGACAAATTCACACAAAGCTATTCCAAACTAAGGAGAGTTTAATTCCAACATGACATTACCTTGATGACTTTAAAAGGAAGAATGAGAAAGAAAAGAATAAACAGAAACAGAATTTAAATCATTGACATAGAGTTCACTCACTACGTGCAATACCAGATGACACTCATGTCTGGATCACTTCAGGTACATTCCTGGCAATGTCAATCATCAAGCTGAAACATGAAAATCTTATGTGGTCAACACACCATCATGTCAAGTTCGTAGAAATCATCTTCATCTAACAGTCAGGACTGATGATACTTAGTGAGACCTCACAAAACAAAAATACTTCCGAAGAAAGAGATTTAAGTAGTCCAATGGAAAACCCTAGTCAATTTGAAAATCATAGTCCAATCATGACTAGATCGTGCTCAAGTGCAGTTGTGAACCCACCTGATCAATTGACCTACTGAGAAAGGGAAATGTGGTGGAATTGTCTAATAGAACAATGCACATTGTGTTAGAACAAATAAACAATATATGGTTGTCTAGATTATGTGTTATCTGTTTCCAGTATATTCTCTGTTCTTGCTATATAAGTAATTTTGGCTACATGTTCTTGGTTGAGTTGTTGTTGTCCTTTATCAATAAATGTTACAATGACCTTATTAGATTTAGTCTATATAGAAGGTAATGTGCATTTTAATTATATTATAAGTTCACTAACCTTTAGAAGATCTACAAAGAATTGAGTCCATATAAAAAATCTTTATCAAAGTCCTTTAAAAGTCTGTCAACCAGTTTAACTGGTCCACAATGAGACACATACACCACAAGGGGTTGCATGGAGGTATAGATCTAATATTTAATTTAATTTTTCAAGTAAATTCATAAAATATGAGTTGAACTGGTGCATCAACATGTTGTTTCAATTCTTCGGACAAGGACTAAAACCTGTAATTTTGATGTTGAGTTGATTGAAGTCAAGTTAATAGTCAACCCCAAGATTAATTAGTAATTGGGGAAAATTTAAACAATACTAGTGCCCTAATTTTAAACCATGGTTACCTTTCCAAACCTTTAAAAGACAAGTGCTACTTCAAGGGTACTACCTAATATCAAATTAAATCAGCGGTCTTGATTAACAGCTGCATGTCACAAAGCTTTTGCTAGTGATAAACAACACATGTGTTAACAGCTGGCAGTTGAAGAACTACCTGAAACCTTCTTCGTTCACCTCTTAAAAGTATCCACCAGGTCGTTGACTACTTCAACATCAACTACAGATCTCTTTTCTCAAAAAGTGATACTACATAAATGCTAACAATGTAGGTCACATATTTATTTGTATGAGAGTAAACATCTTTAATTGTAAAAACAGCAGGAACAAACAACCTAATGTCAATGCATAGTCTATGGTAATGTACTGAATACGTTACAGGCTGATAAAATTGAACGTACCCACATTACACATAAACAAGGTACACACAGTAAACATAGGATATGCGATATTGTATAGTATTTATAATTTACAATATACTAGATACTTGTTTTAAGCTTGTTCAGGAGTGTGGTATATCAGACAATAAGGATTTCAAGTCAGCATTGTGGTTTTTACATCACAGAGTAGGCAATATCATGCACTACCCAGAATTTAAGAGATTAGAGATATTGTCATAACTGACATATAATCAGTCTTTGATTGTATCACACAACTAATGACATCTTCTTTCACTTTTGCAACAACTAACAGTGCTGCTATTGACAGAGAATTTTATACCAGTGGCAGATTTAATGAATTACATTTAAAAACCTTTTCATCTAAAAAAAGATCCTTTGACCCCAGTGAGACTTGTTTCATTACAAAAACACTTACATATTGTAGCTGGTCCTATGAAATCAAACGTTGGTCGCAAAACTGAGAAGTACTACTTCATGCCTTGTGCACTTAAGCCTATAACAGTAGAAAGAGAACACAGAGACCAGTCAATATATCCAGGTCCTTTATTGATACATTTAAGCGTGGCTACAACCCTGTAGGTGTATTCTCCTGCCTTGTGATGCACTTGTTAAGTACTGCAACACAGTCAGAACTAAAATAAACATTAAGCAAGCTACATCAGTATCGTAACAAGATCACTTTCAAAGTTGGTAAATGTTGTAACCAAATCACACTTGTTAGTTGAGCTACTTATTTAGAGATATGGATTGATGGTAATCCTGGTATTAGTGAAGCTACGTCATTAAAAGGCCTCTGCCCTATTATCTACAATGTTCTTGACCACAGTATAAAGACAGTAACTGAATCTCTACTTTATACATAAAAGTTTCATCATTTATTTGGTTTTCTGTGTACCTCTTGTGAGTTTTCAACTCCACATCCTGCTATATGTGAATATGAAGATCCTATAATTCCTCAAAGTGTGTATGGATGGACCTAATGTTGTATCTCTACATGAACATGATATTTGGCTTGATAAGGTATAGAGTTTTAGAGTCTTAACAAAGTTGTCTGATTTCTGTTCTTCAACTGACACTCTTGATAATGTAGAAATATCCTCTAATAATACTCTTCTATCGTATGGTGTCTCTTTAGCTGGTCCCCTGATATGTTCACTTGATGTATTATAGTCACTAATGTCATAATGTAAAATATATGCTTCAATTTTTTGGGCAATTAGAATCTCTTTGACACTCTTTACAGCAGTAATGATATTGTTCCATGTTACTGCTATAGTGCACTGATTAATCCAACAGTTTAATACTTTAAACAACTTGACTTTGTTTGGTAGACATTCCTGTTGTAATAGACCTTCAAGCTCTGCAGCAGATACTCTTAATGCTAATCCTATTTCATACCACTTATGTTCAATGTCAGCTAATAGGTTAAGAAGATCATATACATCTGGTTCTGAGTGAAGTATAGAACCTGTTTAAAAAACACAATAAAAATCATGAACTATGTACTGGTACATGGATGATTTATAGTACTTCAATAAATCACTAACATCTTATCATAATAAGATACAATGATGATATGATAACACTTTACTAGTAACAATATAATATTAATGATATAAGTATTATTAGCCAATCACCTTTTCATTGTTGTCAGTCACTAAAGATATATAGTATATAATATATAGCTAATAATTCACCTTTAACTTGAGATGTAAACCATGGTAGTTGACGTTCCTTGTCAGGATCATCAGTTATATGGGTATCACAACATGTGACTTTCCTCTTCTTTTCATTCAAGCAGCAAAGGTGTTCTGTTGTTTTACAAATTGAACAGAGAAGCTGTTCCTTAGGATGTTTTAGGTTACAAAAATAATGGAATTGGTCCACAACTGCATCAATGCCTTCCTTAATAACTTGACGAATATAACAACTCTCATTTGGTGGACCAGAATAGAATATCTTAAGCCAGTATATAGCATCTACTAATAGAACTGCTTCTCCAAGACTAGGACATGATAAGCATATAACATTACGATATTGTGGTTTGTCAGCTTGTAGAGGTGACAGAGCAAATGTAGGTGAAGATTTGCGAGAGAGAATGCGAACAACTAGTGCAGGAAAAAGACCTTGAGGAAAAGGCTTCTCGTTCCATGTTAAAACAAGAAGATCTATTTTCTTAGTGAATGGGTCTATTAAAGACTCTAAATTATTGGTAGTAGGTAGGACACAAGGGATGAAATATTCTCCTGGTTTATGAGGTAGAGGTGATATGATTAATAAATGTTCCATTAAATTCAAAAAATCATCAGCTGAGAAGAAATTGGAAAAACCTTGTGATAGAGAATCTGTCAATAAATCTTTTGAAAATATTCCTTGAGTCTTGAGTTTCTTATGAATACTGTGATGAACATGAATACCTAGTGTTCTCTTTAAGTGATCAACAGCATCAGCAAAAGAAATGCTTATCAATAGAGACAGTTTATCAAGAAGTGGCTTTGGATTAAGGAAAACAACATTGGGGAGGACTTCAGGAAAATATAGGTAAATAGTTAAATCATGATAATACATTAAGGCAGCATTTACATCACCCTCATCCATTTCAAGAGCACTACCAATACTGACACATTCAGACTTGCTAACAATAGAGCTATTAGAGGTCATTTGGTGCTTCTCTAAATCTAAATGAAATAAGAACCATCGAACGGGAATCTCTGCCTCAATATATGACTGACATATTTCACGACGAATTTCCTCAGCTATTGTTTTGAGACGTTTCCTGAATGCGTTACTTCGCTCCAAGTCCATGTACAATTTTGAAAACACTTTTCAGAACTTTTCTAACGATTGCTTCGATCAACGGCCTTCTTTATTGCTGTTCCATATTCCTCTAAGATTTTGTACAGCATACTAAAAAATCTCCACATTAATTTTTTTTACTTTTCGACAAACGGCACCTTGATCTCTGCAAGCTTTGTTTTCTTTGACGATGTTCTTGGTACTACTGTTGTAAAGTCCACACGTTTTTCTATTCGTTGCTAAACGTTGGTAGCTGCTAACGCTTCGCTTACCAAGTTATAGCAGTTCAGATAAACAGGCAGTGCAGATACACACACTGACAGACTACAGTACCCTCGCTTTGCGCCCACGCACAGTGAGGTTAAAAATTGAGTCTTCTGATCTAGCAAGAAAACTATACTCAGTAGAAATCCTATCTGAGGATGTATACATAAGAGTGAGAGACAAACAATGTAGAGATACAAATAAAGAACATCTTGAAAAGATTCTTGATGATATAAAAGATTGTCTTCATTATAGTTCCAATATATTGACAACCCTCCTTAAAATTTTAAATGTTTTAATTATAAATCAGAATGATTTAGCTGATGTTATTGAAATAAAATATAAAGGTATGTAGTAAATAGAATATATAGAATGTGTTATTGTTTGCACAAGAAAATGACATAATTATTTATATTTTAGAATTAGAATGTAGTACACAGAATGAAAATGTTATGGAAGGAAATGTATTACAAAAAGAACCAACTGGAAAAGTTAGTAAAATATTTGAAGATCATTTTGAAGTCATAATTTAATTAGGAAGATTCCTGCCATGAAGATGAATTTAAAGGACCTGGTAAAGGATTACATAAAGCAATACAGAAAAGGAGATGGATATGTTAGTATGTATGTGCCATCAAAGAAGCATTCAAGATTACTTGATAAGCAAATGAAGATAAGAAACAAATAGCGTAAATTAGGGACTTTATGTATTTTTTTATACTAATTTATAATAGGAAAGGTTGCAAAGCAAAAGAGACTGAAGTTAGTGGATGTGAATTCAAAACAATCAGAGTCATATCTGATGATTCAGACCTTGTTATTATACCTAAGAAATTTAAATATGGTAAGGAAGAAGTTAGTGGAATATGCAGAAATAATGAATTACCAAACAAAGGTATATATTTTCATTACACACAACAGCATAAATTGTAATGTCCCCTTCGTGAATATAGGTGTCAGAAAAATCAGTGTTCCCAATCAGTCTTATAAAAAAGATCATCTGTCTGGAAACCAACAAAGTTGTGATCCATCATTTAATGACAATTTGAAATCACATAATTCATCACATCATAACAAAATAGTAGTACATAAGAAACATATTGGTAATTGAAGTCAAAGATTGTTATAGTTTTGTTTTAATTTACTTCTCATAGAAGATAAGAGTGAAAGAGTAAAAAAATGATTCAGATTGGTCTGATGCAGACTATTTATCCAGAAATTGTTGCTTTCAGAAAAGCATAAATCATCTGACTCAACACTGCCTGACAATGGATTCATTAGACGTGGCAAGGAACCTGCAAATGGAAGATATTACTTGAGGAAAGTAATGCCATCAAAAGATAAGCCTTCCCTGGCCACGAAGAGAAAAAGGAAACAGAAAGATGAATGTGGTATGTTAATTAATAAGTTACATTTCATGTTATACACCACAGATATAAGAGATAAAAAGCTAAAAGCAGAGGGCAGTGATTTTGTAAATGATAGAGAACATTCATTTAGGTATCAAGGAATTTTATTATCTGATAGTGACTGAGACTCATAGTAAAATAATGACAGTGCTAAAATATTCTTTTTAGTGAATCAATAATTTTTGTTTGGTTTGAAACGGTATTTCCTCACATCTTCCTATCACACTAGCTACTCTAAACAAGTTGTTGCATTGTGATATAACATAGAGTCTTAAACTGATGTATACAGTTTTTAAAAGTGAGTTAATAGAATGTGCATGTTAAGTACATACATAGATTATCTAATACAATGTTCATGTACTACATTGTACATGTATTATGTGCTATCAGTATTTAGTAATGTACTATGTAGTATTTACATGTAGTTATGATAGTAGATAATATTAATTTTCATTTTGTTAGAGAGTTGTGTTGCTAACATAATATTCATATTCAGTTATCTTCCTCAATTAGTAACACTCATGTGGTGAGTTAAGTATTATGAAAACCTGACTATGACAACAAGTATGTATACAATATTCAATATACAGTATGTTATATTCAATGTGTTATATATATATATATATATATATATAATATATATATTGCTCCTAATTTGTTGGCTTGCCTTTTCATGACTTTATTGGTCTATATTACAAAAGCTGCAGATGGACATTCCAATTGCTATTTCCTATATCTTCCATGCACCTTTGCGTATTAAAAAATTCCAACTAACAATCCAGTTGTTGAGTTCCAATTTCTTATTTCTAATTCCATTTTTGGCACATGCACCATTTCTAGGCTTTTATTGTTACTTAGCGTGAGCACCACAAGCCGTCTCTTAGAATCGAGTGCCAACGAGACGTTTACAGTTAGGTTAGTTTCCTGATTTTGGTTGTATATTGGAATTGAAACCCACCAAATGCATCTTTAATTAGAATATAAAGTGCATGAAAGAAATTGGAAATAAGAATGGGAATGTCTGTCTGTGGCTTAATGTACTATATGTCTCACAAAAATTATTTATATTTTACAATTATATGTAATATCACTGTAGCATATGCAAACAATACAGTACATGTTATACATGTGTATTGTGGTTAACCTTTCTCAGTTGCTATCACAACAAACTCCATGAAAACAGTAATAATAAAAATGCACGAAAGTGCTTAACCTCGCTGCAATATTCAGTGTAAATCTATACTGCAGAGTGCATGTAACATGTACATTTAAGATTGGACAAGGTCTGGTCAAATTAGTGATGGGATCACGTGATGCACTTTACAAATTGTTGTTTGATGACTCAGCATTTCTCTTCAATCAAAGGGAAAAAAGCTTTGTCGTTTACTGGGTACTTTCCACTCTGATTGACATGTCTGTGAAGCTGTAACTGAGTAAGTAATAGTATCATTCAATTGCCAAGCAAGATTAAGTGCTAAATTCGTGAAGAATGTTTCTGAGTCTTTACATGACGTTTTAAAATATTTCAATATTTAATATACAAAATTTATTGTAACTTGAAAATGAAGCGTTCTTGGAAACGTTCCGTTGTATAAATATAAATCAATATATTATCTATTAGTAGCAGTTTTTTCAGTGCTTTGAGACGTTTCCTGAATGTGTTACTTCGCTCCAAGTCCACAAAACACTTTTCAGAACTTTTCTAACAATTATTTCGACCAACGGCCTTCTGTCTTGCTGGTCCGTATTCCTCTAAGATTCTCTACAGCATACTAAAAAATCTCCTCTGTAAGTTTTTTACTTTTCGAGAAACGGCACTTGACCTCTGCAGCCCGAAAATTCTTTTGTGAGTTTTAAGCTTTCGTTTTCTTTGACGATGTTCTTGATACTACTGTTGTAAAGTCCACACGTTTTTCTATTCGTTGCTAAACGTTGGTAGCTGCTAACACTTCGATTGCCAAGTTATAGCAGTTCAAAAAACAGGCAGTGCAGACACACACACACACACTGACAGACTACAGTACCCTCGCGTTACGCCCACGCACAGCGAGGTTTATAATAAATAAATAATAAGTTACATGACAAAGAATTGAAAATTTTTACCGAAGTCTATAGTTAGGGTATGTCCTAGCTTTGAAAATGCCTTCATTCTAGTTATAGTTAATCACAAAATCAAGTCAAATGTTATATGCTTTGACTTCATCTACCATAATTATAAAATTGTTAATTAGCAAACGTGATCAAGCCCACCCTGGGTGTTCTGGTCCAACCATTCGGTTTTTTGTTTTTGCTTAAACGTTGCCATGCTTTGTTTATATTCTATTTGTAAGACTTGTGGAAATAATGTTAATAATAAAAAAATACACTTCCAATACATTACTGGTAGTGCCAAAGATGAAATTAAACGGTGGGACAACAAAGACAGTCTCAAAGAGAACAGAAAGGAGAGAGACAATGGAGCAGACACAATGTAGTAGTAACTTCACTTAGACTATCCAATTCAACAAATTCAATCTTTCTCTTAGCCATAGGAACTAGTAAAATGATGAGCACTTAACAAATGCGTGAAGACCTCTACAAACGTGCAATGTATAAGTGAATATGACAATAATATTTTTGATTGGGTTTTGCTTTTCAAAATAATCCATGAAAAATGTGAAGTGTCTTTCAAAACATGAATACAAATACCATATGATGACTTGACAAGCATACAGAATAGTTCACAATAAAGTTGTTTCAAAAAAGCACGATGGGATGGTTGTTTGATGATTGCAAATTTTAATCATAAAGACATATCTTACTAGTAATAACAAACCAATTAACTGAAAAGATGAATTGAGTAATGTTATTGCTTCAACTCAAGAAACCTTTTACATTATTAATTTGTAGTACTTTTTATTCATTATTAATATCTAGTAATTATTTTTTAAAATCAAAAGAATGTGCACGTGATAGTCACGCGGCTATTGTGTGTGTGTGAATAGGCGCCAAAAAAACACTGATCCTCCTCTTACTTTTTCTCTCTCGGACCAACTGGACAGATAAAACATTTGCTCACAAAAAGAAACCTAACTCTACCGTCAAGTCACATTGATTAATATTACAGGTAAGAAACTAAGCTCCATAAAGTGACTAGTTAATTTACTTGAAAGGTTAGGTTCCAATATCATTTAAATCAGTGTACACATTGACTGTCAAAATGTTTTAATGATTTCGCCTAAATTATCGTTTCTTATTCGAAAATTGTATTTTGTTAGTTTAGAAGATATATAATTGGTAGTCACTGCCAGCACTTGAAGTCATGTTTTTGCTGTATATTGTAAATACTTAACTCAATAATTTAGGGGTATTGGTCCGTTTTACACGCAACAAATAATGGAGTTCCTGCCAATGGACTAATAGACACTACTTCATGTTAACTTGAATGTTTTGACAAAGTAGCTATTAGTCCACTGGCACCAAAAATTTAAATGTAAATGATAGCTTCATAAGTTTAACAAATGTTAGCATATGTACATGTATGTTGAATTTGCTGCATCAGAACCCAACAACTGTCAACATTTTTTGTTATGCTTAAAGGCTGGTTCACATAATGACGCAAAGCCTTACGTCACATCGTGTTGCGTATGTACATCAATTTATGAACAGTGCATGCACAACACACAAGTACAGAAGCCACAGACAGACATTCCAATTCCTATTTCCTATATTTACCACACACCATTACTCTTATAAAATTCTAATCAATGACCCAGTTAGTGAGTTCAATTATTCCAAATTCAATTTTTGGCATGTGGACCATTTTTAGGCTTTCTAGTTACTTAATAAAACGCGGAGTACGAATACCGTTTAGAATCTAGTGTTAGTGAGATGTTTCCAGTTGGTTTTGGTTTCTGATTTTGGTTATATACTGGAATTGAAACCCATCAACTGCCTCTTTAATTAGAATACAAAGTGCATTTAATTGGAATATAAGGTACACGGAAGAAATTGAAAATAGGAATAGGATTGTCCATCTGCAACTTCCGTACACAAACGTGATGTGTTGTAATGCAAGGATAAAATCAATTTTTGTCTTGACATTCCAAGCAGTGCTTTCGGCCAATCAGATTTCAATAACCACGTGCATATTCTTTAAACCAGCATTTAGAACCAGTTTGTGAGTTGAGAAAGGATGTTTGATCAGTTCTGTATTTCTGCTAACTCTCTAAACATACAACTTAGCAATAATCCAACCTTTAAAGCCCCAGCAATACATACTATTAAAATTATTTTAAGATGGTTTTTAAAAGAACAATCTTGTTACTTTTCTGCTTTTACAGCATGACATCAACAATGGAGTCATATTTAGTAACTGAACTTCGTACTGCTTGTACTAGAGGTGATCTGGATAATGTCAAGAGACTTATTGAACTAGGGGCTTCTCCTTGGATACGTGATGATCAAGGAAACACTTTATTTCACTTGTGTTGTAGTTCTGTTCAATGTGGGTTAGAGGTTTTAGAGTTCCTTATTAGTGTCTCTGGTACTGTGGATTATAGTGCTTTAGTTAATAACAAAAGCTCAACTTTGCTTCATTTAGCATGTGACAGTGGTAAATTTAAGTTTGTTAGATTCCTGTTCTCTCAACATCAGGATAGTTTTGTGTTACATCATGATGTAGATGGACACAGCCCTCTTTATTATGCTTGTAAGAATCAACATTTAGACATTGCTTTGTTTATATGTAGCCAAAATGTTTCATTGTCTCCTGATGATATCTATCAGTGTGCTAAAATCTCAACTTGGGAAATAATGATACCTTTGCTTAAGAAAATATCTTTTAAAGATTTTATGGACAGAGTAATTCAAGAGGATTGTACGACGTTAGCCAAGCTTGTAACTAAAGATAATACTGTTCAATGGCTGGATACTTCAACTGTGTTTCCTTTACACTACTTTTCCCAATTGGGAGACACGCACATTATTACTTACCTCATTTCTAAGATTGGATATGATAAAGAAGCTCAAGACAATCAAGGTAGGAGACCTTTACATATCGCATGTTGTGTAGATATAGTTAAGTACTTAGTTGAAAAAGCAGGATGTGACATTAATGGTAAGGGACCTAATGACTACACACCTCTACATATAGCTTGTAAGAGAAATCAATTAGAAGTTGTCAAATTTCTCACATCTAAGGCTGAATGTAATCGAGAAGCCTGTACCAAACATGGTGATAGACCTCTAAATTTAGCTTGTATTTTTTCTAGCAGTGTTGAGCTAGTATGTCATCTTATCAAAGAAGCAGGATGTACTATTAATGCGAAAGGATTCGATGATTATACATGTCTGCATATAGCTTGTGAGAAAAGCGAATTGAATATCGTGAAATTTTTGACGTCTGAGCAAAAATGTGATCTTGAAGCTCAAAACAAGTATTGTAACCTTTGCATATAGCATGTGCTTATTCTAACAATGTAGACTTGGTGAGACATTTGGTTGAAGTAGCAGGTTGTGATATCAGCGCTAATACACAAAATGGTTATACAATACTGCATTTAGCTTGTGCGCACAATCAATTGGAAATTGCCAAATTTCTTATATCTAAGTATAATCACGAATTAGTTGACAGACATGGTAATCAACTATTACACATAACCTGCAATATTTCTCACTCTGTTGAACTAGTGACGTATTTAGTTGAAGAAGTACATTGTGACATTAATGCTAAGGGACAAAATGATTGTACAGCTCTCCACATAGCTTGTAAGTGGAACGATTTACAAATTGTGAAGTTTCTCACATCTAAGCCAGATTGTGATCGAGAAATTGAAGACAAATATGGTCAAAAGCCACTGTACATAGCATGTACACAATCTAACAATATAGATCTTGTAAAGTATTTAGTCGATGAAGCAGGTTGTAACATTAATGCTAAGGGGCTCAATGGTTACACAGCTCTACATGCAGCATGTTACTGTAAAAATTTAAAGATTGTCAAATTTTTAACATTAAAATCATGTTGTAATAAAGAGCTTGAAGACAAATGTGGTAAACGGCCTTTGTATATAGCTTGTGAAAGTTCTGGGAATCTGGAACTGGTTAGATATCTGGTGGAAGGAGCAGGTTGTAATATTAATTCGAAAGGACCTAATGACTATACACTTCTACATATAGCTTGTGAGAAAAATCGATTGGATGTTGTCAAATTTCTAACATCTAAACCAGGGTGCAATTGTGAAGTTGAAAACAAGCATAATAATCGGCCACTTCATTTAGCTTGTGAATATTCTGGCAATATTGACATGGTGAAGCACCTGATTGAAGAAGCAGGATGTGATGTTACTTCCAAAGGAAGGAATGATTACACATCTTTGCATATAGCTTGTCAGACAGGTCAATTTGAAATTGTTGAATTTCTGATATCCAAGACTAAGTGTGACAAAGAAGCTGAAGGCAAGAATTGTGATCGACCTCTTCACTTAGCATGTGAATTTTCTGGTAATGTACATCTAGTAAGTTATCTTGTTAAAATAGCACACTGTGATGTTAATGCTAAAAGACTGAATGGCTACACACCTCTGCATATAGCTTGTGAAAAAAATCAATTGGATGTTGTCAAAATATTAGTGTCAATACCTGGATGCAATTTAGAGGCAAAGGACAGCTATGGCAACCGACCATTACATGTTGCTTGTACATTTTCACACAGTCTAAACCTTGTGAAGTATCTAGTCGAAGAAATGGGTTGTGATGTTAATGCAAAGGGTCGGCATAGCTATACACCTTTGGAAATTGCCTGTAATGAAAAAAAAATAGATTTAGTTGAATATCTTACAGCTCAGCCTTAGTGCTCTCCTGTTGAATCCTTGATTTTTGATGGTAAATTGCAGAGACTCCTTCATCATCACAACAAGTATCAACAAGCATTAAAAAGCACTGGAGTGGTATACTTACAAGTTGTTAAATGTGTCCTAACTGGACCACCTGGTGCTGGTAAGAGTACCTTGAAGAAAAAGCTACTCAACGAGTCCCTTGTAGAACCCTCTGTTAGTACTGGTGTAGTTGATTCAGCAATACAAATTGAGACATTTCGTAAGCTACAACAAGATGGTGCTATAGTCCATGGACAAACAATTGTGTGGAGAAGACAAACCTCTGAGCAAGAAGCTGCTTTCATATTAGAAAGACTCTCCAACATTAGCAGTTCATCACAAAACAATCTTAGTCCTAGCAGTAGTTGTAACAGTCTATCACAAGACATTTTTGCTAAGAGAATAGCTACAAAAGATTCTTGTGATGTTTATCTAAATGAATCTGTTGAAAATAAACAGATTGAAAGTAACAGCAACCCAATAGTATTAAGCAAGGAAATTGTGAGAGAACAAAGTAACTGTAATCAAAATTTAGATATTGAGGATTGTGATAATGAAAGTGGGGACAGTGGTGTTACTGACGTTGTTAGTCAAGGGTCTGTGGTTAGTAAAATCAATGAAAACAAGGTGAAAGCTGTCCGTACCTTATCAAATGCTTCTCAAAATGTTGTCAAGAGAGCCGAGTATCAAGAAAAATTCCATAAAAATACTGAATCTAACTATAGTCTTCTGCACATTATTGACACTGAGGACAGCCTGAGTTCCATGAGATTCTACCAGCACTTATTACTGGTCCAGCAATAAACTTACTTGTATTCAAATTAACTGAGAATTTAACAAGTCATTATAATGTCATTCACCGTTTGCTGAATGATCAATCACAACCTTATCAAACATCCCTTACACATGAAGAAGTTATATTTCGCTCACTAGCCAGCATAGCTTGTTTAAGACAAAACACAATAGAATGGAAAAGTGATCACAATGAAACACCATTTTATGACAACTCAGAACCTTCTGCATTCTTAATTGCTACTCACAAAGACTGTGTTGACAACGAAAAAGTCGATGAAGTGAATGAGCAGTTAAAGCAAAAAATAAACAGTGATGACTTTTTTCACAAGAATTTGGTCCAGTTTTCAACTGAACATGATGTCATTTTTGCTCTAGATACCATCAAAGACCAAATTCAAATTGAGCACTTAAAAACTACTCTTCGACATGTAATCTCTAGTAAATTTCACGAGTTGCCTATTCCTGTATCTTGATGTGCATTAAAGTATGAGTTACAGAGGAAGAAACAGTCTATATACAAACTAGATACCTGTTATAAACTTGCTAAAGAATGTGGTATATCAGACAGAGACGATTTCATGTCAGCATTGTGGTATTTACATCACAGAGTGGGCAGTATAATGTACTACCCAGAGGTTGAAGGATTACAAAACATTGTTATTACTGGCCTTCAAGAAGTGTTTGATCGCATAACAAATCTTATCACATCTAGCTTTACTTTCAAAGCAACAGGAAATGCCTCCATTGCAAATATATTTAGTACTACAGGTAGGTTCAGTGAGTCACATTTAAAAACCCTTTCCAGATGGAGAGGAGATCCTTTGACTCCACAGAGAATTGTTTCCTTACTGAAGCATCTTCATATTGTAGCTGGTCCCATAATTTCAAATATTGCTGGAGAGAGTGATAAATCCTACTTCATGCCTTGTGCTCTTAAGCCTACATCAATTGAAGAAGAACAAAGAAACCAGTCATTATTTCCTGCACCTTTGTTGATATACTTTGAGTGTGGTTACAATCCTGTAGGTGTGTTCTGTTGTCTAGTAGTTTATTTGTTAAGTTCCACATCACAGTCAAGACTGGAATAGACATTAGAGGAACCACCTCACTATCGTAATAAAATCACCTTTTCAGTTGGTCAATGCTTTGATCATATCACCCTTATTGGTCGAGCTACTTACCTAGAGGTTTGGATAGATTGTATACTAAATTTCATTGACTTCTTGTTAAACATTGCTGCATAGCAACTGTTTATACTCAAGCATTTGTTTAAAATTTGTCTAAGAATTTGGTGCATTTTCACACATATACCGTAATTCCTTGACTAAACATCTACTCTCAATGAATGCCAACCTTGAATAAATGCCAGAAACAAGTAGGGTGGGTAGTAAAAACATGCAAATCTTCTAAAAGAAATAATGCCTATCTTGAATAAAAATTTGCCTCATTTTAATGTTGGGGAAGAAATCAATCCAGGGTCTTTAATCTGGGAAATATGGTAATATTAATTCTATACTTACTTTTTACTTAATAGGCAGTTTTGCTAATCCCATAATCCAAGTATAGACCTGATCATACAAACCTCTGAGTAGTAAATCTAATACACTATCAATTAGCGAAAACAATTTGGTTGACCACGTCCCTAAGCAATTAATTAACCTAAATTTTGTTGTAGTATATTTTATATCCTTTTACATTGTACAACCTTTTACAAGTCCTTGGGTAGGTGAACTCATTAAATTCAGAAGACAGACTACTGCTAGTATATATTAAAAACACAACAAACATTTGTTAGTCAAGTTCATTTCAAATCTCTGTCTCTTTTATTTATAATGTTAATATTAAGAATGAACTAATGTATATGCAACTAATTATACTGACAGCACTGTGTTTATTTGAGAAGCCTAGAATCTTGTCTGCATAATTCAAATAATTATTGAACAATTACTTTGTAAGAGATTTATTACTAATATCAAACCACCACAGAATTTTTAATCTAGTATGTTTGGTTGTGCCAGACAATCCTAGGATAGTTAGGACCATGTGTGTGATATATATCGATGTGTCCATTTCACAATATTAATCTATCGTATGTGACTTTTGAGAGCAACAAATTTAGTTAACTAACATGAACTAACTATTGAGCAACATAGTAACTAATTAATATAATTAATTTGGCTATAAGCGCTTTGAATTGGCCACGATTAGGTGAAATTTCTGAGTTGAGAAATGATGTTCAATCAGTTCTGTATTTTCTGACAACTCTCTAAACTTACAACTTAGCAATAATCCATTTTCAAAAGCCCCAGCAATACTTACCATCAAAATTACTTTAAGATGATATTTTAATAATACACTCTTGTTACTTTTCTGCTTTTACAGCATTACGTCAACAATGGAGTCAAATTTAGTAATTGAACTTCATACTGCTTGTACTAGAGGTGATCTGGATAATGTCAAGAGACTTATTGAACTAGGAGCTTCTCCTTGGATACATGATGATCAAGGGAACACTTTATTTCACTTGTGCTGTAGTTCTGTTCAATGTGGTTTAGAGGTTTTAGAGTACCTTACTAGTGTCTCTGATATTGTGGATTATAGTGCTTTAATTAATAACAAAGGCTCAACTTTGCTTCATTTAGCGTGTAACACTGGTAAACTTGAGTTTGTTAGATTCTTGTTCTCACAACATCAGGATAGGTTTGTGTTATATCATGATGTAGATGGACACACCCCTCTTTATTATGCTTGTAAGAATCAACATTCAGACATTGCTTTGTTTATATGTCGCCAAAATGTTTCATTGTCTCCTGACGATATCTATCAATGTGCTAAGATTTCAACTTTGGAAGTAAGGGTACTACTGCTTAAGAAAATATCTTTTAAAGATTTGATGGACAGAGAAATTAAAGAAGGTTTAATAGACTTAGCTAAGCTTGTTGTGCAAAATAACATTGTCCAAAGGCTAGATAATAAACAACTCTATCCTTTGCATTACTTTGCTGCCTTGGGTGATGAATATATTGTTGACTTTCTTATCACTAAAGTTGGGTCCAAACAAGAAAGAAAACTCAGTGATGGTAGTAGGCCTCTTCATATAGCTTGCAAATATCCCGCTAATATAAACATAGTGAGATATCTGGTTGAAAAAGCAGGTTGTTATATTAGTGCTGAAAGACTTGATAAAACGACCTCTTTGCACATTGCTTGTCAAAGTAATTGTTTTGAAATTGTAAAATTTCTGTCTTCGAAGGATGAATGTAATATAGAAGCAGAAGACAAGGATGGTACTAGGCCACTTCACTTAGCTTGTGAACATTCTAACAATGTTATGCTTGTTAAATATCTAGTAGAAGAAGCAGGTTGTGACATTAATGCTAAGCGAAGTAGAGATGATGCTACATCACTCCATATAGCTTGTCAGGTAAATCAACTTGATATTGTCAAGTTTCTGACATCTAATCCCCAATGTGATAAAGAAGCAAAACACAAACATGATGACAGACCACTTCACATAGTGTGTGAAACTTCTGACAATGTTGAGTTGGTAAGACATCTAGTTGAGGTAGCTGGTTGTGAAATTAATGCTAAGGGGTACGATGGCTTCACACCTTTACATTATGCTTGTCAAAAGAATCATTTTCACACAGTTAAGTTTTTGGCATCTAAACCCAAATGTGATAAAGATTCTGAAAACAATGATGGTGACAGACCACTTCACATAGCATGTAAATATTCTGGTAATGATGTAAATAATAAGGGACATAACAATATCATGCCTGCTCATAATGCTTTTGATAATAATAAATTGAACATTGTCAAGTTTTTGATTTCTGAACTGAAATATGATGTAGAAGTTGAAAACAAAAATGGTGACAGACCACTTCATTTAGCTAGCAGAGATTCTAGAAATATACAACTTGTCAAATATCTAGTTGAAGCTGTTAGATGTGATACCAATGCCCAAAATATTCATGGTGACACTCCTTTGATAACAGCCTATAAACATCATGCCTGGGAAATTTTTGATTATTTTCGTTATAGTTGTGATCGTCAATTGTCGTCAACTAGTGACGATGACAAATTATTTTTGGAAAACTATGAACAAGCATTGAAAAGTAGTGAAGTGGTACATTTACGAAATGTTAAGTTTGTCTTAACAGGACCTCCAGGTGCTGGTAAAAGCACTTTGCTGAGAAGGCTCCTTAATGAGAACTTTACAGAACCCTGTCTAAGTACTGGTGTGATGAATGAAACTATACCAGTTGAACAATTTCGTAAACTACATGAACAAGGTGTTATAGTGTCTGGAGTGAAAGATGTCATTGATTGGAAAAGGCAAAGTAAAAATGAAGAAGCTGCTTTTATTTTTAACAAGATTTCAGACTCTTCCGAAAATAACTCAGAAAAAATAGTCCAGAAAAAATCACAAGAATTTTATGGTAATGGCTTTAACCCTGAAAAGAATGACAAAATTAATGAAAAGATTGAAGAATGCAGTAACAGCTATGAAACTATCATTTTCTCCAACTCAACAACAACAGAACTTAACGATTTTGATCAGAAATCTATTGAAAATGATGACTTCACAAGTTCCTCAACTGAAAAGGCTATTCAAACCATATCAGGAGCTTGTAGACATGGTTTTCTCATTAAAAACCACAAGACACAAGAGATCATTGAAGATAGCCACGCTATGTTGCACGTTATTGATACAGGAGGGCAACCTGAATTCCATGAGATCTTACCAATTCTAATCACTGGTCCTGCTGTTAATTTAGTTGTTTTTAAACTAAACGTAGAGTTAAGCGAACATTTAATGATTGTGTATCGTTCTAATAAAGGGCAATCAGAACCTTATGAAACATGTTTTACACATGAAGAAGTCATTTTCCGTTCATTAGCCAGTATAGCATGTTTGAGACATAGCACTTTTGGATGGGATTTTGATAAATTACCAATTAAAGATAGCTCAGAACCTGCTGCATTTCTCATTGCTACTCACAGAGATTGTGTTGATAAAAGTAAAGTTTCTAAAGTTAATGAAGAGCTCTCACTGAAGATACAAAACAGTTCTGATCTATTTCATGACAATTTGGTCCAATTTTCAAAGAAAGAACAAGCTATTTTTCCTCTTGACACAATAAATGACCAAGAGCAAATTGAACATTTACGAATCTCTCTTCACACCGTAATCTCTAGATTTCAGGAGCTTCCTATTCCTGTATCTTGGTGTGCATTCAGTTTGAAATTGAAAGAAAGCAAGAATTTCATTTACAAAGTAGAAAAATGTTATGAACTTGCTCAAGGCTGTGGCATAAAAGACAGAGATGATTTCAAGTCAGTATTGTGGTTTTTACATCACAGAGTAGGTAGTATTATGCACTATCCGGGGGTTAAAGAATTAGAAAACATTGTTATAATTGACCTCCAACAGCTTTTTGATCGTATCACACAACTCATCACATCTTCTTTCACTTTTGAAGCAACAAAAAGTGCTGCAATTGCCACAGAATTTTGTACCACAGGTCAATTTACAGAGAAACACATTCGCAAGCTATCTTTCAGAAAAGATGACCCTTTGACTCCTTCAAGACTTGTTTCCTTACTAAAGCATCTTCACATTGTGGTTGGTTTTACAGAAACAAAAGGTGGTCATAAAACTGAGAATTACTACTTCATGCCTTGTGCCCTTAAGCCTACAGCAGTAGAAGTAGACCACAGAGACCAGTCAATATCTCCTCCACCTTTATTGATCTACTTTGAGTGTGGCTATAATCCTGTAGGTGTGTTCTGTTGTCTAGTAGTTTATTTGTTAAGTTCCACATCACAGTCAGGACTGGAATGGACACTAGAGAAACCACCTCACTATCGTAACAAAATCACCTTTTCAGTTGGTCAGTGCTTTGATCACATAACCCTTATTGGTCGTGCTACTTACCTAGAGGTCTGGATAGATCGTATCGCTGGTATTACTGGAGCTATACCACTTGAAGAATTCTGCCCAACTATTTATGACACTCTCAACAATGGTATAAAGACAGTGACTGAGTCTTTGCATTATACATATAGGTCCAAACATTTCTTTGGATTTCCTTGTACCACTTGTCAGTCATCACATCCACATCCTGCAATATGTAAATATGATAATCCTGTAGCTGCTAAATGTGTCAATGGAAGATCGGTGATGCCTTTGGAGGAAAAACATAAAATATGGTTTGATAAGGTAAAGCCATTGTCGCAGTTGTGCATTAGTAATGACTGATATTTTCTCTTTCAAGATTTCCAAGTATGTAACTAATGGCCAAGATCATTTAAATTTATCGTCATCCATGTCAGGTACCATGCATAGTTATAACTAGCTAGTGACTTTTTTTTAAGTTGTATGTTATATTGAAGCTATTTTATAAGAATGACTAGTTAGTACAATTCAAATGATACAACTTTGTCTATGTCTAGTGATTTGGTTGTCTATTAAAGATATAACTTAGCATATAGTATGTATAGTATAAATGTCAAAAAATGAGTATATAATTTTGTATATTTGTTTTCCTTAATTGTTACAGGAGATAAAAAGAAAAGAGAAGATGTTGACAGTGATTTGGATCAATTCAGTGAAGAACATTTATTAGGAAATAGTGACAATATATCTCCGTCACTTCCAAAGAAACAGAAAGGTAAATGCTACATAGTTGCTTGTGTTCTAAAATACTGTAGGTTCTAAGGTTTGCATTAGCAAATTGTATGTTTCATATAATTTTAAAATGAATGCTATAATTAAAACACTTATAAGACTAATTATTGTCTTATTTAGGTATGTGTAATCAAATTAGTACTTCACTAAGTTCTGAAATTGCTGAAAGAGCTCTGATTCAATCTACTGATGCTATTGTCGAATCACGTATTGATCCTTTTGCAGAAACAAGTGATCCAATTGGTACTTTAGTAAATTCTGAAATTGCTAGAAAAGCTCTGGTTCAATTCACTGATGCCATTGTTGAATCAAATATTGACCATTTTGCTCTAGTAAGGAAACTATACTCTAAAGAGAGTGTTTCTGAGTCAGTTTACAAGAGAGTGAGAGACAGAGAATGTAGAGATACAAGGGAGGAACGTCTTGAAAATATACTTGATGAAGTTCGGGATCGTGTTAAACATGATGACAGTGTTTTCAGAACATTCTTAGAAATTTTATGTGATTTAAGTCAAAAGGATTTAGCTTATAAGATTATGGCAAAATACAAAGGTATACCATATTGTATATTACATTATAAAAGTAACATTGTCTCCTCCTATTAGAATTGGAAAGAAGTGTGTAGTGAAAATTCAAATGTCATCATTGCAGTAGCTCCAACACAATATCAAAGCTGTGTGCTTTGTAAGTACGTTAGTTATAGTACAATGACTATTTTCATATGTCTACTTCCACTATTTTATTTTATTGCTCCATATGACTATCGACAATAACCACTTATTCACACTACAAAGTGTCACAGTTTCAGGCATTGTAGATACCAATTAATCTAGAGTTCTAAAGCACTGCATCTAGTACATTATAAATTTGCATTATCACTCATTTCACGACAACATTTAATATAACTAATCACTCTACACTTTGTATTTTGCATCTATCATTGACTGCACTATAGAAAATAGATACAAATGTACCATATGTCCTTAAACAATATAACAAATATAAGAGATTGTTCTTATCTTGTTTTTACTCCTTTTATTAGATTATTCAAGGACTAATAATAGATGTTTTCTCTACTTCTAATGCCTACACAGTACTTGTCTATGTTGCATATATAATTTGGGATTAATTCATCTGGAGGTAAATTTCTTGTAGCCACTCTACAGTATCAATTGACATTCAATGACTGGTGTACTATTAAATATTAGCAACATATTGATGAACTTATCTTAGGTTAGTATTTAAGTAATGATGTATTTGTGTTAGCATGTATTATGTACATGCTATAATTATACATAAAGGAATTTATGTTATTAATATGTAGTGAAAGTAATTATTATGATTTATGATAATGGTTGCTAATAATATTGTTGTTTTTATCATATATCCTTTAACTAGAAATTCAGTTTTTCAATAAAGAATTTGTTAGCCATTAGTTACTAACAATACTATACAATTTATTAAATAAATTATCTTGTTACACAATATAGGTATCATTCTCCAGGTAATTTTAACAGATTTTAAACTGTGTCCTGTCTAGTCTTAGCTGTTACTATCAAAATGTTTATGTGTACTATCTAAATTTGTCTCTCTAAATTATGGTAATTATGATATCACAAACTCAACTATGGTAATCCATATTAATGGGAAGGATTTGATGTTAATAGGTGAGCCCTAACTAAAGCACTGTCAATAACATGTTACAACTATACTGTTTGTTACTTTCACTTTCAATATTGGTTACTGTACATGTAGAGTATAGAATGTATTTTACATTGTGATAATTTGATATTCATCCTTATCTCATTTTGTTGACATTATAATTAAAGAATGTTGAGTATCCCGTGCTAATTAACCTGGCAGTGTCATATTATAGTACAACATAAACTATAAATTAAGTTCATTTGATATTATTCTCAATAGGTAAGCTTCTGCAGACTGTTTATTTTCTACTACAAGAGATCCATCTGACATTGAAATTCAATCCCAGTAATAATATTGGGAGGAGTTTAGTTGACTGACCTCAGGAAGTAAGTATTAAGTAGTGTCATTAATTTAGATGGTTTGAATGACACTTGTCTAATCTGCTTGTACATGTCATTATAGAGTTGTAGTTTACCTAGATTAACTACTATCACAACAAACTCCATGGAAGCTATAATAATAATTTAAATAACAAATGACATGGCAAGCAATTACAAGCTTTTACTAAAATTTATTATTCGTTTGTTAGAGTATGTTTTGACTTTAAAATATCTTCTTCCTGTTGGAATACAATTATGATTATACATGGTATAATGTTATGTATTAACTCCACCTACATCATATATACTTTGAGAGAATTTTATTTGTAGTGAAACAAATTATTTCAGTCATAGATCTTATTTTAAAATACACTTTTTATTAATGAAGGTGTGACATGTCATATAATTTCAACCTTATAGAATTGTCAAGTAATACCATTTTGGACTATTAGAAACTGTATACACACCCTTCAAGTGTTACTGGCAAGATCAGTTTCATTGTTAAGAAATGTGACACCATCTATCACTTATTTTTAAACAGTAATCTTTCAATAATTTTATTTCTTAATTTATTAATAATCATATTCCTTATTTATTTTTTTAATTCCAAAAATGAAGGCAAACACACATTATTGCTACATATTGAAATTCCACATTTGACATAGAATCTATATCTGTTCAAATTATTGTTGTTAATAATTACCAAGCACAAATTGGCCTCATTGACCATGCATGTGATATAGACCTCTTTCGTGCGTAGGCGGAATGGAATGTTTGCACAGAATTATAATGAGATGCGTCACGGAAGTGCTATTTGCCAAGCCTCTTAGTGGGAAAACTTCGTAGTGGTAGTTGAGCTACAGGTGAACCACGAAGCAAACACTTAAAATGAGCGAATACTTTCCAAGTTTGGACCCTGTTGCTAGAAAGCGGTATATTGATAAGCTGATTCTTCTAGACAAAGAAGAGCATATTTAAATTTTAAGTCTTGACAATTCTGAATCTTATACATGCAAAATTGATTGCTATAGAACAAAGTTAATTTGCATAATTGATAATACATTTTTTTCATAATTATAGATTACACAACAGATTTGGAAAGGTTTGTTAGGGCTGTACAAACAGTCAATATTTTGTCAGTATTTGCAAAATCTTTATCGTCCTTATGCTTCAGTACATTAACAGGAATGGGGGCTTTTAAAATTCTGTATTTCTTCTTTAATTGGCCTATGACCCTTTCAACATGTATTCTGACAGTGGATAATTGCTTTGAGTACTCAATGTCCTTTGTGATAGTTGCTGCTTGCCTCGAGTAAATGCAGGAATTTCTAACTTGGCTCCATAAAGGGCAAGATCATCTGCAACAGTAAATCCACGATCAGTGAGAATCACATCTCCTATAGGTGTAGCCACTGCTATATATATGTGTGTGTGTGTGTGTGTGTGTGTGTTGACTTAGATATCAAATTCATTAGATTACACTCAATGACTACAAACAGCTATTACAATGACATTAGCACCATCACATAGTTAAATGAAGCATATTATTGTACAGATTATTTATTTAGCTACCAGTTATCTTACTATATTGGAAACATAGGCGTCTGAGGGTGGGGGCGAAGGGGGCTGATGCCCCCCCAACTTTTATAAATGGAGGACAGAGCCTCCCCAAATTTACATAGAGTAACTTATTTTGCATTCTAACATTTATTACTAGTAGACCTGCAAGAACTTGCCAAGGAGTTTGTTCAAAAAAATGATGAACGAAGAAAAAATTTTGGTGCATTTTAATTCTTATTTTTAAAATGTATGCTTTTGCATGTGAAACTGTGTACAAATATGTTCAGCCCCCAACTTCCAAAAGCACCAATATATCTTCTCTCACCCATAACAAATATTATCTTCAGATGCCTCAAAGATGTCCCATTTTTGCTCACTAATATATATGGCTCTTCCCTATAATAAAACAATATTATATGCTTTTATTATAACATATTATATTCTAATTCATGGTACTTTCTTTCATGCCTTTGTTTTAATCAAGTAAACCACACTGATCATTGATAATGTCGTAAACTCAAATCTGTATGTAGTTAACAATTTGTCACTAGTATGTCTCACTAGTTTGTTTGGTATTGACACTGCACTGCACTGCAATTAACTTTGATCTTTATTCTTTAATACTTTTCTACTCCTTAATATTATTCACATCATCCATTCCAACATAACCGACTTTAAATGTAGTCCTTTACACTAACATTTATGTCTACCTTAATCAGGTGACGCAATGCTACTATAATGTATGCAATATGTTTACTTAGTTAAAACAAAGGCATGAAAGAAAGTAGCATTAATTAGAATCTTCACTTCATAAATGTAAAGGTCAAACGACAAACAAATGAAGTCAATATTTTGATTATTCTGGTAGAGAGGGACAACAAAACAACCAGATTGTAATACAGTTCCCTTATAATTATATGCTACAAGAAATATATAAGAGGTGAAATATGAAGTTAAAAATTTGATTTTCATTCATATTTACCTGTTAAAGGAAAAATGAAGCAAATATCTAAAACTAATAATTTAGATCAGTCTGATAAAGATCATTTACCTCAAAAACAAGAAGTGTCCAAGAAACATAAATCATTTCAATCAGCACCATTTGACATATCCATTGATAATGTAATGAACCAGCAAATGGAGAAAAGGAATGCTATCAGAATGTGTATCTTCATTGCCTGCAAAAAGTAAAATGTCACAGAAAGATAAATGCTTTGTATTGATTAAATCATATATATCTTATATGTGTAGCCATACTCCCATTGCAATTATTATATTACAGAAGTCATATTGTATTGAGATGTTATTTCTCAATCAATACGTCTACTCTCAAGACACTTAGTTTTATTCACTGAATAAGAATGAGCTAATAGTAAATAAAATATTTGTGTGCTTAATTTTCAAGATATTGATTTTATTATTTGCTCAAGAATAGAAGCTAAGCAATCACACATCTAATTAATTAAAATATTAAACCAGTTAGAGGTCATTGTATTTGTATAATTGATCATTATTTATTATAGATTTAGGTACCAATGAATATGCAACAGTTTTTTTATAAATACATGCCTTACAAATATTGATAAACTAATTAACTGAATGGATGAATTGAGAATGTTTTTATGAAAACCTTCTCAATTCTCAATTACTTCAACTAAAGAGCTGTTTAATATTAATAATTTGTATTACTTTTTATTCATAATTAATACTTAATAATTTTTATGAACAGTAACAATTAATAATCAAGAGAATGCACGTGATAATCACGCAGCTGTCATGGGGGTGTGAATAGGTCCTGCTCTTATTGCTTGTTCTTCTGACGAGTGGAACAGATTAAACTTTGGCTTCCAAAAAAAACCTAAAACTACTTTCAAGTCATATTGATTAATATTACAGGTAAGAGATTAAGCTTAATAATGTGACTAGTTCGTTAACTTAACTTAGGCTCCATTATAATTTAAATTAATGTACATGTTCACTCTCAAGGACTTCTTAAATGATTTCACCTAAATTTTCTTTGTTATTTGAAATTATGTTTTGCTACTTTAGCAAACATATAATCAATAGTCACTGCCAGGACTCAAAGTCATATTTTGCTATATATTGTAAATTCTTAACTCAATAATTTAGGGGTGGGATCTGTTACACACGCAACAAGTGCTCGTTAATGAACTAACTAACAATAAAAAATCCCTTGCATTTGGCAGGAAATTTGATCCTATATAGCATTGCTAACCGTTTACTAAGAAAGGAAGGGTCTGAGTACATGCACATCTATCAGGATCATATAATCAGCAGAAATCTTGTAGGTCTCAGAAATACCTCGTGCATTTAAGCTGGTTCACATAACAACGCAAAGCCTTGCATCACGTCGTTTCATGTATGTACGCCAATTTTTGAACACAAGGCATGCGCACCGCACAAACTTGATGTGTCACAACGAAGGATAGAATCAATTTCTATCTTGACACTGCAAGCAGTGTGTTTAGCCAATTAGATTTCAATAACCACTTGTTTACACATATCAATGTGTTTATGGTAAACCAGAAACTCATTGAGGCTGTTTGTTGTTTTCTTTGCTTGTAGCAAGTATCTAGCCAAAGCTTACAAGGACCCAAGACCAAGAGAAAAGACATAAAAATAAGTAGCTAGCCAGGTAACTGAAACTGTGAAACTCTTTTGGTTGGAGCCATTAAATAAATAGGACACACCCACCTTGTTCTTTGTTTCTGTTGCCTTTTTCATTATCTGTAAAGCAAAGCAACATTTCATTCTCCATTTTGCACTAATAGAGTATAATAATGAGGGTGATGTTTTAGTTGACATGAGTGGTTGTTTATATGAACAGCATTGACACTATGTTATGCGACACAATGCCAAGAATGCAACGTGACATATACACCTTAACAAGTTCCTCCTTTTCACTTAACAACACTTATTCCACATGAGTCAATGATGGCCAGTAATGTCCTTGAAGCTGCTTCAAACTTTGCCCTTAAGGCAGTATGTGATACAAGACAATGCTAGTTAATAAAGGACAGTCTGTGCTTCTATTTGAAAAAGATCATCACCATAACCAGTACATTACACAACAGCCATTTTACACTTTTCACTCTCTTAACACATAGTCAGATATAAGATGGTGCTACCAACTTTCGCATTCTTGCTAAATGAGTCATATGTACAATTTTATCCAGAGCCTTCCTCTCTTTGGAAAGGTTTGGCAACAGCAGGCTACCTTGTCCAGCCTATTTAATATCAAGATTTATTCCTTTCAACGTAATAAATACCTTGTTTTGAATATTTGAACAATTTTAAACCTGAATGAAGGAGGTTTTTATCTTTGATATAAAATATGCATACTTTTAAAAACCTATACTTATCCAAATAATGCCACTAAATGGAATATGGAAGTTTTGACAAAGTAGCTATCAGTCTAATGACACAAAAAATTAAATATAAATGATAAATTCATAAGCTAAGCAATATTAGCATATATACATCTATGTTAAATTTGCTGCATCAGTATCCAACAGCTCTAAATACTTCTTGTTATGCTTGCTTCTTTTTTTAATATTGATAATTGTCAATACTTTTTAATAATCTCTTTGAGTTGCAAAATGTAATGAATATAGCAATAATATAATTGTCTTTTGTTGCTACACTATAATACAACCTATATTGAATTTTATACATTCTAGAGCTGAAACGAATAGTGATTATTAATATCCGAATATTTGTGAAATTAACGATCGAATATTCAAATATTGGGTGGGCATGACACATTCAACACGTAGTGACACTTTATACAATAAGTGAATAAACAAACAAAGTACTTCAAAGTTCAAAGGGTTCAAAGTTTCAATGAAACTGGAGGAAGATTCTTGTGCAAAAAAACTAACATGTCTACATTTTCTAGCTTTAGGCTTGATCTTTTTTTAGTAACAATATTTCCAGGAACAGAGAAAATCCTCTCTGAGGGAACAGATGTTCCCGGGATGCAGAATAGCTTCTTTGACTAAATTTGAAAGTGCAGGAAATCGTTCTTCATTCTTTCTCCACCACTCTAATGGATCAGAATTGTGGTCCAGGGCTGGTTCTTGGCTGAAGTATTCCATTTCATCTTTGTTGGTCAAAATTACTGCTTCGCCAGTTTCTCCCAACAAAAAATCCATTGCACTTCTTTTCTTTTTAACAGGAGGTTCTGTTACTGCACAACCATCCAACTTTTCTAACTTCAGCATTTCTGCTTGGTCAATCACTTCATCAAGGGTGATCTTTCTCTGTTCTTCACTAAGGAAGGACAGGAATTTCAAGCCCTGACTTTATGGCCAGTTGTAGTGTGTGACCCACACAACCAAAATTGGGCCAATCAGTTAGCTCAGCAGCATTGACAGCATTGGCAGCATTATCATGTACGAGAGCACTCACCTGTGTGCTAGCTATACCCCACTCTTCCACAGTACTAGTTAGCCTGTCAGCTATGTTAACCGCAGTATGATGCTCTGGCATGTTAGCTGTTGTTAGTACTCTGGTGCACAGCTGCCAATCACTGTTTCTGAAATGAGCAGTTATTGTCAAATAGCTATCTATGGCTGCACTGGTCCAGATATCAGAGGTAAGGGCTACATGGCCACAACTTTTAACATCTTGCTTCAACTTTTCCTTCTGTTCAGCATACATGTCATGACAAACTTTAGTAATATGTGTATGAGACGTTACCTTGTAGCCAGGTTCTAAAAAGTTCAATAGATTTTTATAAATCCCTCTCCCTCAATAATGCTAATCGAACGTAGATCTCATGCCACCATCTCTGCAATCAGCTGAGTAATTTCGTTTGCACGCTGTATCAAACAGCTTTTGTTCTTCATGAATAAGTCCAGAACGAGTTGACTTGTTGAAGCATCCATTAATGCAGAGTACTCCTTTTTGTGATGGCTCGAGAGATGATTTCTCATACATGTAGTACCTCCATGGAATGCCAAAACAGTTCCAGGAGCAGAGCAAAGTTTTTAATGAACTTTTTTTGCACATTCTTTAACAAAAACTCCCACACTGAACTTCTTGTTTGCCTTGAAGTCATCTTGAGAAATGCAACTTTCGCTCATATGTCCTATTAGCACTACGTGTTATCAAAGTGGGCATAACCAAATATTCGCCAGACAAAATACCGAATAGAATAGCAGTGAAACGGTCGAATATTCGAATATCATGCTATTCATTTCAGCTCTGCTTAAAAGCTTGTTCGCATCACAATGCAAATACTTGCCTCACGTCACGTTGCATACATACATCAATTTATGAACACAGTGCATGCGTGACACACAAATGTGATGTGTCACAATGCAAGGACAGAATCAATTTCTATCTTGATGTTCCAACCAGTGCGTTCAGCCACTCAGATTTCAATAGCCATGTGCTTACATACCAATGTGTTTTATGGCAGACGAGAAAGTTGTTGAGGCTGTTTGTTTTCTTTGCTTGTAGCAAGTATCTAGCCAAAGGGATCCAAGCCAAGAGAAAACTCATAAAAATAAATGGCTAGCCAGGTAACTGAAACAGTGAAACTCTCCTTATTGGTGCCATTGAATAAATATAGGACAGACCCATTTTGTTCTTCATTTCTATTGCCTTCTTTTTTGTCTGTAAAGAAAAGCAATCAGTAACACTTCAGTCTCCATTTTGCACTAATAGTGTTTATAATAATGAGGGCAGGGTTTTAGTTCATATGAGCCTGCTTGTTTATATGAACAGCATTGACACTATGCTATGCGATGCCAAGAACGCAATGTGATGCATATACAAGCATAGTTTTGTGAACCCACCTTAATTCTTATTTTGATATTAACAAATGTCAATAATTTTAAAAAATCTTTTTGAGTTGCAAAATGTAGTGAATATAGCAATAATATGATTGTCTTTTGTTGCTACACTACAATGCAGCCTATATTTATATATTCATTATCTAGTTCACAGAATGTAGTTGCGAAGGTTATCCTTATTGATGCTTTTATTGATATCAAAACAATAATCTGTTACATAAACTAGACCGTCCCCTTCTCACGATCACTACACTAATTTAAACATATTAAAATTTGGTATGAGAGAAAATAATTGCATACTAAATTTCATTGACTTCTTGTTAAACATTGCTGCATAGCAACTGTTTATACTCAAGCATTTGTTTAAAATTTGTCTAAGAATTTGGTGCATTTTCACACATATACCGTAACTACTTGACTAAACACCTACTTTCAATGAATGCCAACCTTGAATAAATGCCAGAAACAAGTAGAGTGCGTAGTAAAAACATGCAAGTCTTCTAAAAGAAATAATGCCTTTCTTGAATAAAAATTTGCCTCATTTTAATGTTGGGGAAGAAATCAATGCAGGGTCTTTAATCTAGGAAATATGGTAATATTAATTCTATACTTACTTTTTACTTAATAGGCAGTTTTGCTAATCCCATAATCCAAGTATAGACCTGATCATACAAACCTCTTGAGTAGTAAATCTAATACACTATCAATTAGCGAAAACAAATTTGTTGACCACGTCACTAAGCAATTAATTCACCTAAATTTTATTTTTTTAAATTTTATTAATATTAAAAACACAACAAAGGTTTTGTGAGTCAAGTTTCATTTCAAATCTCTGTCTCTTTTATTTATAATGTTAAAATTAAGAATGAACAACATGTATATACAACTAATTAAACTTTCTGATAGCACTGTGTTTATTTGAAAAGCCTAGAATTTTGCCTGCATAATTTAAATATTTAATGAACAATTATTTTGTAAGAGATTTATTACTAATATTAAACCACAAGACAATTTACAATATAGCATGTTAGTTGTGCCAGGCAATCCTAGGATAGTTAGCACCACGTGTGCAATAGATATTGATGTGTCCATTTCACAATAATAATCTATCGTTGTATGTGACTTTTCAGAGCAACAAATTAAGTTAATTAACATGAACTAACTATTTAGCAACATAATAACTAATTAATATCATTACTTTTGCTTTAAACGCTTTGAAATGTACACAACTATATGAAGTTTCTGAGTTGAGAAAAGATGTATAATCAGTTCTGTAGTTTCTGCTAACTCTTTAAACTTACAATTTAAAAATAATCCAACCTTAAAAGCCCCAGCAATACATACCATCAAGATTATTTTAGGATGATTTTTAAAAGTACAACCTTTTTACTTTTTTTGTTTTACAGCATGACATCAACATTGGAGTCATATTTAGTAACTGAACTTTGTACTGCTTGTACTAGAGGTGATCTGGATAATGTCAAGAAACTTATTAAACTAGGAGCTTCTCCTTTGATACGTGATGATGAAGAGAACACTTTATTTCACTTGTGCTGTAGTTCTGTTCAATGTGGGTTAGAAGTTTTAGTGTACCTTACTAGTGTCTCTGATATTGTGGATTATAGTGCTTTAGTTAATGATAAAGGCTCAACTCTGCTTCATTTAGTGTGTGACACTGGTAAACTTGAGTTTGTTAGATTCTTGCTCTCTAAACATCCAGATAGTTTTGTGTTCCATCATGATGTATGTGGACACACCCCTCTTTATTATGCTTGTAAGAATCTACATTCAGACATTGTTGTATTTATATGTAACCAAGATATTATATTGTCTCCTGATGATATCTATCAATGTGCTAAGATTTCAACTTGGGAAGTAATGGTACTAATGCTTAAGAAAATATCTTTTAAAGATTTTATGGACAGAGTAATTCAAGAAGGTTTAGTAGACTTAGCTAAGCTTGTTGTAAAAGATAATGTTGTCCAATGGCTAGATAATAAATAACCCTATCCTTTGCATTACTTTGTTTCCTTGGGTTATGTAAATATTGTTGACTTTCTTATCACTGAAGTTGGTATTAATAAAGAAGCAAAATACAGTGATGGTATTAGACCTCTTCGTATAGCTTGCAAATTTCCCACTAACATAAATATAGTGAGATATTTAGTGGAAAAAGCAAGTTGTGATATTAATGCTGGAACATTTGATAATGTGACCTCTTTTCACATAGCTTGTAAAAATAATTGTTTTGAAATTGTAAAATTTCTGTCTTCGAAGGATGAATGTAATATAGAAGCAGAAGACAAGAATGGTACTAGGCCACTTCACCTAGCTTGTCAATATTCTAACAATGTTATGCTTGTTAAATATCTAGTAGAAGAAGCAGGTTGTGACATTAATGCTAAGCGAAGTAAAGATGGTGCTACATCACTCCATATAGCTTGTCTGGTAAATCAATTTGATATTGTCAAGTTTCTGTCATCTAATCCCCAATGTGATAAAGAAGCAAAACACAAATATGGTGACAGACCACTTCACATAGCATGTGAAGCTTCTGATGATGTTGAGTTGGTAAGACATCTAGTTGAGGTAGCTGGTTGTGAAATTAATGCTAAGGGAGACCATGGCCTCACACCTTTACATATTGCTTGTCAAAAGAATCATTTTGACGCTGTTAAGTTTTTGGCATCTAAACCCGAATGTGATAAAGAATCTGAAAATAATGATGGTGACAGACCCCTTCACATAGCATGTGAAGCTTCTCACAATGTTCATTTAGCTACCAGAGATTCTAGAAATATACAACTTGTCAAATATCTAGTTGAAGCTGTTAGATGTGATACCAATGCTCAAAATATTCATGGTGACACTCCTTTGAATACAGCCTGTAAACATCGTGCCTGGGAAATTTTTAACTATTTTCGTTGTGGTGGTGGTCATCAATTGTCGTTAACTAGTGTCAATGACAAGTTATTTTTGGAAAAATATGAACAAGCATTGAAAAGTAGTGGAGTGGTACATTTACGAAATGTTAAGTTTGTCTTAACAGGACCGCCAGGTGCTGGTAAAAGCACTTTGCTGAGAAGACTCCTTAATGAGAACCTTACAGAACCCTGTCTAAGTACTGGTGTGATGAATGAAACTATACCAGTTGAACGATTTCGTAAACTACATCAACAAGATGTTGTAGTGTCTGGAGTGAAAGATGTCATTGATTGGAAAAGGCAAAGTAAAAATGAAGAAGCTGCTTTTATTTTTAACAAGATTTCAGACTCTTCCGAAAATAACTCAGAAAAAATAGTCCAGAAAAAATCACAAGAATTTTATGGTAATGGCGTTAACCCTGAAAAGAATGACAAAATTAATGAAAAGATTGAAGAATGCAGTGACAGCTATGAAACTAACATTTTCTCCAACTCAACAACAGAACTTAAAGACTTTGATCAGAAATCTATTGAAAATGATGACTACACAAGTTCCTCAACTGAAAAGGCTATTCAAACAATATCAGGAGCATGTAGACATGCTTTTCTCACTAAAAACAACAAGACACAAGAGATCATTGAAGATAGCCATGCTATGTTGCACATTATTGATACAGGAGGGCAACCTGAATTCCATGAGATCTTACCAATTCTAATCACTGGTCCTGCTGTTAATTTAGTTGTTTTTAAACTAAACGAAGACTTAAGAAAACATTCAATGATCACGTATCGTTCTGATGAAGGGCAATCAGAACCTTATGAAACATGTTTTACACATGAAGAAGTCATTTTTCGTTCATTAGCCAGCATAGCATGTTTGAGACACAACACTGTTGGATGGACTTTTGATAAATTGCCAATTAAAGATGATTCAGAACCTGCTGCATTTCTCATTGCTACTCACAGAGATTGTGTTGATGAAAGTAAAGTGTCTGAAGTTAATGAAGAACTCAAATTGAAGATACAAAACAGTTCTGATCTATTTCATGACAATTTGGTCCAATTTTCAAACAAAGAACAAGCTATTTTTCCTCTTGACACAATAAATGACAAAGCCCAAATTGAAAATTTACGAATCTCTCTTCACAGCATAATCTCTAGATTTCAGGAGCTTCCTATTCCTGTATCTTGGTGTGCATTCAGTTTGGAATTGAAAAAAAGGAAAAAAATCATTGACAAATTAGAAACCTGTTATGAGCTTGCTCAAGGCTGTGGCATAAAAGACAGAGATGATTTCAAGTCAGCATTATGGTTTTTACATCACAGAGTAGGAAGTATTATGCACTATCCGGGGGTTAAAGAATTAGAAAACATTGTTATAATTGACCTTCAACAGCTTTTTGATCGTATCACACAACTCATCACATCTTTTTTCACTTTTGAAGCAACAAAAAGTGCTGCAATTGCCACAGAATTTTGTACCACATGTCGATTTACAGAGAAACACATTCACATGCTATCTTCAAGAAAAAAGGACCCTTTGACTCCTTTAAGACTTATTTCCTTACTAACGCATCTTCACATTGTGGTTGGTCCTACTGAATCAAACGTTGGTCATAAAACTGAGAAATGCTACTTCATGCCTTGTGCCCTTAAGCCTACAGCAGAAGAAGTAGAGCACAGAGAGCAGTCAATATCTCCTCCACCTTTGTTGATCTACTTTGAGTGTGGTTATAATCCTGTAGGTGTGTTCTGTTGTCTAGTAGTTTATTTGTTAAGTTCCACATCACAGTCAGGACTGGAATGGACATTAAGCAAGCTACATCAGTATCGCAACAAGATCACCTTCAAAGTTGGTAAATGTTGTGATCAAATCACACTTGTTAGTCGAACTACTTATTTAGAGATTTGGATTGATCGTATACCTGATGTTAGTAAAGCTATGCCATTAAAAAGTCTCTGCCCTATTATCTACAATGTGATTGACAACGGTATAAAGACAGTAACTGATTCTCTACATTATACATACAAGTCTCGTCATTTATTTGGTTTTCCATGTACTGCTTGTGAGTTTTCAACACCACATCCTGCTATATGTGAATATGAAGATCCTGTTGTTGCTCAATGTGTGTATGGACCAAATGTTGTACCTCTACAAGAACAACATGTTATTTGGTTTGATAAGGTATAGAGTTTTAGAATCTTAGCAAAGTTTAACTACAGTATTTTTCTAGGAAATTTCTAAGAAACAAGTTAAAGATGAAGGTGATGACAATTTAATGTCATCAGGTACATGTGCACTGTTATAAATGGTTATTAATATAATATGGAATATACCATCTATCATTCTTACTTTACATAATTATCTTGACTTTACAATCAAGTTTAAACTCACAGCAGATAATGAGACCACCCACAAACAATATACTATATATTAACGTTCATCATGTATTTTGCATTTAAAATTATGAAATTGACTGATAATTTCAATTGTACATGTACCTACAACCATTGTTATTATCAATTCTTACTTTGAATTTTTTCTTAGAGTTAGGATATGATCTAATATCATCAATGGACTCTGGTGTGGCAAAGAGAGCTCTGGTTCAATGTACTGATATTATTATTGAATCAAATATTGATGCCTTTGCCCTAGCACGGAGGCTCTATTCAAAGGAAGTCATTTCAGAGGGTCTATATAAAAGAGTGAGAGATAAGAAAACTGGAGACTCAAATGAAGACCGCCTTGAACTAGTTCTTGATGACTTAAAAAGTCGTGTCACACACAATGCTAGTATTTTCATATCTTTCCTCAATATTTTGAATGATTTGACACAACAAGATTTATCTGTTTTAATTGTAGGAAAATATAAAGGTATGTTATATAGAATGTTATGTTATAATATGTAGTGGTAACTTCCTTTAGAATTAAAAAGGACTTCAGAGAAAGAGCACATTATAGAAGGCAGCACAATTCAAGATGTTCTTGTTGAGAAAGTTAGAAAAAAATTGTAGAAGTACACATTTTAACTATTAAGTAGGATGATAACTACTACCAACACAAATCAGGACAATGGTAAGAAGACAACAAAAAGAAGACTACACAAATTGAAAAGGAGAACAGATGAGAGTATACCAACTTCTTCAAAGAAGCAATTCAAAGAACATGATGAACAAAAGAAAATGATGAACAAAGAGAGTAAGTTAGAAATTACTTATCATGTCTTTTTTATAGTCAGTTACAACAGGAAAAAAGAAAGGACTAAAGAAGCCAAAGTTAATGGAAGTGTGTTCAGAGCAGTCAGGGTCATCATCTGGTAATGACTCAGAGTTTAATGAAACATCAAGTAAACATGCTAAGGACGTAGCCAGTGGAACATCTTACAGGAGTAAAGAAATATTTAAAAAAGGTACGTGTTCTTAAATGGCACAGGTTTGAATGTTTACTTCATTTAAACAGATGACAAGAGAGTAAGAAATGAAGCCAGTATTTCTGGTCAGTCTGATAAAAGGGACCATTTGTTGAGAAGACGACAAATTTATAATCAATCAGCACATAATTATACAAAACAAGATGTACAGAAGAGAAAAAACAGTGAGTATATTAATACAGTCAAAAAGGTATTTTTGTTTATGTTTACCTGTTACAGGAGAAAATAGAAAAAAAAGATCAGAAAGTAATGATTCAGATCAATCTGATGAAGATCATCAACCTCAAAAACAAGAAGTGACCAAAAAGCATAAATCATTTAAACCAGCACCATCATATGACAAATCTATTGGATATGGTAAGGAACCTGCAAATAGAAAGACTTACCAAAAGAAAGGAATACCATCGGAATGTGTGTCTTCATTGCCTACAAAAAGAAAAATGACACAGAAAGGTAAATGCAGTGTGTTGATTTTAATATCTTTATTTTATGCTCATCAGTGACAAGTGACAAAAGGCTGAAAGCAGAAACTAATTATGATGATGATGAAGACAATTCATCCAAGACTCAAGGAACCTGCTCAGAACAATCATTATCTGAAAGTGATTGAAAATAGACAATGGTGATGGAGACAATGAATTGAAATGTTAGTGTGATTATTATTTTAGTTATGAAGTTTTTTGGATATTCCAGTTCCAACTGTGGCTAATTGTAATAAAATGAAAATTGATATTCAAATAGTACTGTGTCCTCACTTTTTCTCGAGCTCGAGCTACCTCAAGCCGAAAATCTATATGAGAGAGACAATGACCAGGTGTAGATTCTATGTACATGATATAAGCATTTACAAGGGTGGTATCTAGCATGTGGAAAAATATTCGTTTCCACCATTTCTTGGAAAAGTGAGGAAATCCATAGTACGTTACCAGCTGATCAGCTTTGTCCACACCTCCCATGTAAGTTTGTAATTGTGAATTATTGCTGGTTTCTTGATGGTCTCTATTCCGTTTCGACAAGCACTAGTTCTTCTTTGGATCTCTATCATAGAGTCGTCATCAATGGTAGAAAGGGCAGCTACAACTCTTATCCATCCATTTGATTCCAAATATACATCCATCACGGTATGTTATCACTTCACCTTTTTCTACATGTTTCCTCTTGATCCAGTCAGGTATCCCCTTTCTGTTTAGCCTGACTGTACCACAGCTTCCAGAGCCATTTTGATAGAGCCTTTTACACAGGTCTGGACTTGTGTAGAAGTTGTCAAAAAAGAAGTTGTACCCCTTAACCAGAAGGTCAGCTGCTAGAGAGAGAACAACATGACTTGACAATGGTAAATTACCATCTTGTTCATCAGATCTTCCGTATAGATGTCCAGATTCCATGTATAGCCACTTTTGGCATCAGCCAGTACCCAAGCCTTGCAATTGATTCTCCATTTGTGTGGTTTCTTAGGAAGATACTGAAGAAATGAGAGGCGACCTTTATAACTGATGATGCTCTCATCTACACTACAGTTCTGGTTTGGTCTATATGATGATTTGAACTGAGCAATGAGGTGAGTGATAATTGGCCGAATTTTATACAAACGATCATGCCCAGCTTGGCCAAAGGAGATGTACTTCTCATTGTCAGAGAGATGGAGAAATTTCAATAGAAGCAGGAACCTATCACGAGATATTACTTTACGAAAGCCATCATTAAGAAGTGGCCAATATGTGCGCTAATAACTTGGAATACTTGGTAAGCTGACAATACCCATAGTTATAACTAAAGATAGAAAGTTGTATAACTCTCCTAGTGTGAATGTACGTTTACTAAAATCATGAGCTCGAGCTCTGGGGTGTTCATGGAGATAGTCTACATGAGATTGTAAGTACTGCTGACCATAGAGGTGAGTTTGTTTTAATATTTCGTTACTTAGAGTGTCTGTCCAAAGATGTTTAAAATATATTACTGGTTCTGCTCCAGACAATTGAGTGGTTGGTCCCGGTTTTTCTTGATACTGAGGAATACTAGTATCAGGATAATTAGTAGGAGGAGTTGGAGAAGAGGTGGTACCAGAAGAAAAGAAAGTTGTAGTAACATTACTAGTTTCTTTACAAAAACAATCATCATCTTTTTTTTCATTTTCATCATTTTCATCAACAAAGCCATCAAAATCGTCATCGCTAAAATCGCTATCTATTTCTTCCATCAATTGTAACAAAGCCTCGGGATCATTTGAACTTAGAAAACGAGCCATTTCAAAAGAAAAATCGATCAAAAAAGCGTTTTTATAAATTATAACAGCTCCAGGTGCCTAAAAGAGCCTTCCGCGTTTTGCAATGAAATTGGGTGGGGCTCCGTTGGAGCCTTCCGCAAACGAAGGGTTATTAATGATGTATCTATGGTTGTTTAGATTTATCAATAGTAAGTAAAGTGCGATGTTCAATGTATTATATACATGTACAGTATGTAATATGATTGTTTGTATCTTACTTACAGAGAGTTATCGATAGTCTGTATCAGTCATAACTTGATTTGGTGTAGCCATATTTTCAGTCAAAGACAACCTTATATGTAAGTTTTAATGTGTGTGTGTGTGTGTAAGTATATATATATGTGTGTGTTGTGGTTAGTGTTCATACTTATTAAGATTAATGTAATACCCACTTCCTAGTTAGAGGGATTAGAGAAACCAGTGTTTCCAATCAGCTAATCAATCAGTCTCATAAAAGATACCATTTGTCTGGAAACTCACAAAGTTTTAATAAATCACTTGTTCATTTGAAGCCACATAATTCAATATATCATAAGAACTTAATCATTATTATCAGGTTCATGTGCACTGTTATAAACTATTATTATATATTATGAAATATATCATCTATCAAGCAAGCTGTATTTATGTTGTCTTTGTTATGTTGGCAATTTTCTTTAGTTTGCAGTCATAAAAGATATTAGTCATGCTTCCTTTACATAATTACTTAGACTTTACAAGCAAGTTAAAGTTGAGATTCGAATAAAGAACATCTTGATTGTTGATGAGATACAAGATCATGTCCTTTTCAGCCCCAGTATCTTGACAACCCTCCTTAAAACTTTAAATGGTTTAAACCGGAATGATTTAGCTGATGTTTTTAAAAGAAAATACAAAGGTATGTACTATATAGAATATATACTTAATAGAATGTGTTATTGTTTGTACCAGAAATGACCTAATTATTTATATTTTAGAATTAGAAAATAGTACACAGAATGAAAATGTTATGGAAGGAAATGTATTACAAAAAGAACCAACTAGGAAAGTTAGTAAAGTGTATGAAGATCATTTCTTAATAATCATTTTATTAGGTAGATTCCTGCCATAAGATGAATTTAAAGGACCTGGTAAAGAATTACATAAAGCAAGACAGAAAAGGAGATCAGATGTTAGTATGTCTGTGTCATCAAAGAAACATTCAAGATTATTTGATAAACAAAAGAAAATGAGAAACGAAAGAAGTAAATTAGGAACTTTATATGTCTTTTTTACTAATAGTTATTCACAATAGGAAAAGTTGCAAAGCAAAAGAGACTGAGTTAATGAATGTGAATTCTAAACTATCAGAGTCATTATCTGATGATTCAGACCTGATATTATACCTAAGAAATTTAAATATGGTAAGGAAGAACTAGTGGAAAATGCAGAAATAATGAATTACTAAACAAAGGTATATAATTATATTATATACAACAACATAAGTTGTAATGTCCACTTCATGAATATAGGGGTCAGAGAAACGAGTGTTCCCAGTCATCATCCATCACTTAATGACAATTTGAAGTCACATAATTCATCACATCATAAATAACAAGTAGTACATAGAGACATATTGGTAATTGAAGTCATGGGTTGTTATAGTTTATATTAATTTGCTTCTCATAGGAGACAAGAGAGAAAAAGTAAAAAACAATGATTGGTCTGATGCAGATTATTTATCCAGAAAATGTTGGCTTTCTGAAAAGCATAAATATTCTGACTCAACACTGCCTAACAATGGGTTCATTGGACATGGTAAGGAACCTGCAAATGGTATATCTTACTTGAGGAAAGGAATACCATCAAAAGGTAAACTTTTCCTGCCCATGAAGAGGAAAAGAAAACAAAAAGGTGAATCGGTATATTAATTAATACGTTACATTTCATGTTATATACCACAGTTATAGAAGAGACAAAAAGCTAAAAGCAGAGGACAGTGATTTTGAAAGTGATGGAGAACATTCATCTAGGTATCAAGAAATTTTATCTGAAAGTGACTGAGACTAATAGCAAAATAATGACAGTGCCAAAATATATTCTTTTTAGTGAATCAATAAGTTTTGGTTTAGTTTGAAATGGTATTTCCTCACATCCTCCTATCACACTATTCTAAACAAGTAGTTGTGATATAACATATAGTCTTAAAATGATTTATACAGTTTTGTAAAAGTGAATTAAATAGAATGTGCATGTTAAGTACATACATACATTATCCAATACAATGTTCATGTACTACATTGTACATGTATTATGTGCTATCAGTATGTAGTATATACATGTAGATGATAATAGATAATGTTTATTTTCTTTTTGTTAGAGTTGTGTTGTTAACAAAATACTCATATTCAATTATCTTCTTTTTCTCACTTAGTAGCACTCATGTGGTATGTTAAGTATTATGAAAACCTAATTATAACAACAAGTAAGTATACAGTATTCAATATACAGTATGTTATATTCAATGTGTTATATATATATATATATATATATATATATATATATATATATATATATATATATATTGCTCCCAATTTGTTAGCTTGCCTTTTTATGACTATTAGTCTATATTATGGAAGCCGCAGATGGACATTCCAATTCCTATTTCCTATATCTTCCACACACCTTCGCATATTAAAAATTCCAATTAATGACCCAGTTGATGAGTTCCAATTTCTTATTTCTAATTCCATTTTTGATATGTGCACCATTTCTAGGCTTTTCTTGTTTCTTAATAAACATGGTGTGCAAGTACCATAGTCTGTCTCTTAGCATTGAGCATCAGCAAGATGTTTGCAGTTGGGTTGGGTTCCTGATTTTGGATGTATATTGTTATTGGAACCCATCAATTGCATCTTTAATTGGAATATAAGGTGCACAGAAGAAATTGGAAATAGGAATAGGAATGTCCGTCTGCGGCTTCTGTACTATATGGCTCACAAGAAATTATTTACATTTTACAATTATACGTAATATCACTGTAGCATATCCAAACAATACAGTACATGTTACAATACATGTGTATTGTGGTTAACCTTTCTCTGTTACTATCACAACAAACTCCATGGAAACAGTAATAATAAATAAATAATTAAGTTACATGCCAAACAATTGAAAACTTTTACTGAAGTCCATAGTTTCAGTATGTTCTAGCATTGAAAATACGTTTCTTCTAGCTATAGTTAATTAAAAAATCAAGTCAAATGTTATATGCTTTGACTTCATCCATCATAATTATAACATTGTTAATTGGCAAACATGAGCAAGCTCACCCTGAGTGTTCTGGTCAAACCATTTGCTTTGTTTGTTTTTGTTTAAATGTTGTTATGCTTTGTTTACATTCTATTTGTAAGACTTGTGGAAAAATGTTAATAATAAAATAACACACTTCAAACAACTGTCTGGTAGTGACACAGATGAAAAAGAAGGCTGGAACAACAAAGAGAGTGTCAAAGAGAATGGGAAAGGAGGGAGATAATAGAGCAGACACAATGTAGTAGTACCTTCACTTAGACGATCAAATTCAACAAATTCAATCTTTCTCTTAGCCCTAGGAACTAGAAAATGAGTAGCATTTAAAAGAATAGATGAACCTCTACACACAAGCAATGACACAATTATCTACTACCCAGACTATTCCACATCACTCACACTCACCCCACAATATTTTACATTCTAGTAAAAATGTATAAAGAATGGTTTCAGTAGGAAGTATATAAGCTAGGTACTTCGATAAAGTAGTATAATAATGTACTGGTTGCATTCTATATTTATTATTAATTATATTATTACTTTATAGGACTAATAACATTTGGATAATTGGAGACTATATACTGTTATGTGTGCTAGCAGGATCATCATCAGTTTTATTTCAAAGAAAGATAAGGCTATATATCACTTATGCAAAATATGTATATTTTTATCAATGGTTCGTATTTTATATTGTTTATCTATTATTAAAAAGTTAAAAGTAAAACATACATACATTATTTAGTTAATATTAAAATGGACACATGTAGTGTTCCCATACATTTTATAATGTTCAGAAAAACGTTCTTATCATACATGATCTGCGAAGTAATTGTTGGAGCTAAGACAACGTAGGTGTGGCCACTGACGTCATGTAGAAGAGGTGCTGTAGATACATTTTTAGTGTCAGATGAAAACTTACATGATCATTGCAAACAGCTTATCATAATTCTCCAGAATAATGCTCAATATTGGAAAAACCAAGGTCATGTTAACATGAGTGAGACTAGTTTTGCATGAATGAACCACTTGAGTTAGTTACGCTTCATTATCCACAAATCTTGTAACTGTAAAGTTGTTGTTGGTAGATAGTTTCATTGCCAAAAGTGTGAGGTCTGTGATGGAAAATTATGAATACTTAAGAAAGAACCTTTAATCTTTGCACAGACAGTTTAAATATGTTAATAGTCTTGCTAACCCTGTTCTGACCATATCCTAATCCATAAATAATAGATTGAAATTATAGAATCATCACAGTAGATGGATATTTAAGTAAATTTATGAATCACTTTGCTCAAACAATACAAATTCTTATTTATTGAGCTTATTAATGTCAAAAAAATATTCCAAAATTGTTGATGGTTTCAGCTTTTTCACCAACTTTGATCCATGTATGCTGTTTTTGCACTGTTTTTGCTTTTTATTCTTACTCGAGCTATTTGCACACACACACACACACATTACAAAGAGACAACTCACTTTCTTATGTTGTTCTAAGTCAATCTATAATCACTACTTTTATAAGTTTCACTATTCTACCACTGTTGTCTTTATAGTTTACCTTTGTGTTATAATACAACATCATCACCTCTCTACTCTGACATAGTACAAGTTAGCGATCAAGTCAGCAAAATGGGTGCTAACTAATCCAAAGATATTGCCTCACTGTCATTCACCATCAGTTCCTTAGCAGCTCATGTACTAAACACTAGTTCCTCCTCAAATTGTGGAATTATCTTAAACTATTGCACATGTGGTTCATTATATAGAGATGTTACTAAACAAGGGAAAGCTATTTTGTCTGCCATTACTAAACTAGATACTAAACTAGATAATGTAGCTATCATTGCACTTGGGAATCAAGAGAGTAATGAAAACCTTACCAAAAATGTCAACCAACTTCTCCTTCGACTTTATTGTCCCTCTCCTTTTCTCCACTCATGTGAGGAGATCAAGACCTACTGGCCACATAGTCCCTCAGACTATTACATCATAGCTGATGACCATCGTCATATTCGTTATGTCTATTGTCAGATAGAAAATATATGCGGTTCTGGAGGGTGGATGAGGGTTTGCCTACCTCAATATGTCTGACTTTACAGAGGAGTGTCCTCCTGGGTTTAAACTGTACAAATCAGGAGATGTTAGGGTTTGTGGAAGACAGAGTACAAACAGTGGTAGTTGTAAGTCAGTTTATGTTCCCTTCCTACAGTATCAGTTACTCTCAGGTGTTTGGTAGGGTAGTCGGGTATCAGTTTGGATCAAAACATGCAGTAATAAAATTGGTGGTCATGAACAGGACATTACAACATCAACATTACTATGTTGATGGAATTAGTCTCACACATGGTTCTCCCTGTCAACATATTTGGACATTTATGGCTGGAGCTTATGATAACGCCTTCTGAGAACCTGGGAATCCAGATACTAAATTGGCAACTTATTAAATTCTATAGTGCTGATCCCGTCAGGGACAACAAGTGATGCTCAACAATTGAACGATCATGTTCTCAAATCACTGGTCTCCCATGGTTCCACAAAATCATTCAGTCTCCCACTACTGCCTATATTGAAATGAGAGTTTGTGGAGATTAACGCACAAGCAATGAGGATGTCAGTGTTAATTACAATGAGATCTATGTGAAATGAAATGTCATTATGACTGTGATTGAAATAATTAGTGACTACTTAATGGATATTATAGTATGTCCATTAAAATCTAAATAATGTGATTTGTTTTATTTGGTGCAAATTTAGCAATTTAAAAATTTGTGACTTGTTTAGTAATTTCATGACCACACATGATTCAATTCTTGTTTCCAAATTATAGTTTGTTTTAATAAGGATAAATAACCTCATGTCTGCTACTTGAAAAATAGATTTTAATTCAAGTCTCCATTTCTTGAAGTAGTGAGAAATAGACATAACCTTTCTATTGTCTGTTCTATTAACAGTTATCTAAGCTCAGTGAATTATCAGTGTTCCCATCCTGTATTTATTAGATAGAGACTTATCTATGAAGCTAATATTTAGTTTCTTCTCCTATTCAATACTTATCAGTTTATTTAGAAATAATTGTGTCTGGTCTATTGCATACTCCACCCCAAAAAATGTAAAAAAACATTAATAAATACACTATGATAAACATGTCAATCTGGTTTAACTAGTTTAAAATCAGTAAACCTATAAAAGAAATGGACCAGGTTGATGATCATTATATCCTTCACAACAAGACAAAACAAAATGTAGACAAGATTTGTTCTTCTACTGTTGGTTAATGTGGTGATAGGTTATTTTCATACTGGATGTCCCTCATCCTCTTTCTACACTGACCTAGTACAAGTTAGCGATCAAGTCAGCAAAATGGCTGCTCATGTACTAAACACATGTTCCTCTTCACATTGTGGAAATATCTTAAACTGTTCCACATGTACTTCATTACATAGAGATGTTACTGAACAAGGGACAGCTATCTTGCATGTCTTCCATTACTAAACTTGATAACAAGCTAGATAATGTAGCTACTATTGCACTCAATAATCAAGAGGATATTCAAAACCTTACCAAAAATATCAACCAACTTCTTCAAGGTTATCGTCCCTCTCTTCTTCTACATTTATGTGAGGAGATCAAGATCTATTGGCCTTATAGTCCCTTAGACTGATAACCACAGTCACATTCGTCATACCTATTGTAATATAAAAAATATATGTGGTTCTGGAGGATGGATGAGGGTAGTCTACCTCAATATGTCTGACTCTACAGAGGAGTGTCCTCCTGGGTTTAAACCTTACAAGTCGGGAGTTGTTAGAGCTTGTGGAAGACAGAGTTCAAGCAGTGTTAGTTGTTATCATTTAAGTTCCCTTTATATGGTAACAACTCTCAGGTGTGTGGTAGAGTAGTTGGTTATCAATACACTTCACCAGATGTTATAGATACGGTTAATGGAACAGGACATAACAATATCAGTAGTCACTATATTGATGGTGTTAGTCTCACACATGGTTCTCCTCGTCAACATATCTGGACATTTATGTGTGGACTTATAGTTTTAAACCTTTACCTCGATGGTGGTAAAGGCAACTGTCGCTGTTCTCAAGGTAGTAATTATAATTTTGATCTTCAGAGTTTTGTTGGAAATGACTATTTTTGTGAGTCTGGCGATCAAGATCATAGTGGCCAGTTCAAGTGGGTTACTTCTACTCAGCTGATCCTCTATGGGACGGTAAAAACTGTGGTTCTCTTGAACAAACATGTTGTCAAGCTCCTGGACTCCCATAGTTCCACAAGATTCTTAACTATACCACTAATGACTACATTGAGATGAGGGTTTGTGGAGATCAGACTACTTGGGATGAGGATGTCCCTGTTAGTTATTATGAAATATACATTAAATAAAAGTTTTGATTGAATTAATTTGAAATGAGTTCCTTTTTTTTAAGTCTATGCAAAAAGTTTTGTAGCAATAGTGTTTTGATGATTACTATTTTGTAGATTTTCTTCCATTTCTTTTACATTAGCTCAAGCTTGGGATAATATTTTGGTTATTTCTGTGATCTAGTGAAATGATCTAGGATAGTTAAGTTATCAGCAAAGATTACCAGACAAAATCTATCCTTGTCAATATTAACTGTTGCTCCTAATCATAACAAAATTAATTCTTACTCTGTACTGATGGTGTCAATTTCACATATGCTTACTCTTGAACAAGCCTCATAGTATCCCTTTGTACTACCAAGGAATAATACCACATTGGTAATCAGAAAGGACCATCCTATATCTGTTGTGATATGGAAGAGTTGTGTGGTTCTGGAGGAGGATTGACAAGAATAGCATATCTGGATATGTCTGACTCTACAGAGGAGTGTCCTACTGGCCTGGTTTAGAGTATACTAGTCAGAAAATGATCAAGGATTGGAAGACAGAGTTCAAACAGTGATAGTTGTGAGTCTATTAAGTTTCCTTACTAATTACTCTCAGTCTCAAGTGTGTGATAGAGTAGTGGGTTATCAGTATGCCTTACCAGATACTGTGCCCATGGCCAGATAAGATACTCAATGTCAAACTAAACTCTATGCTACTTATCTTCTCTGGGACAAGAAGGGATGCTTAACAATTGAACAATCGTATTGGCAAGTTACTGGTCTCACATGGTTCCACAAGACCATTCAGTCTTAGTAATTAACAGGGACATCCTCACTGTTTGTGCCTTCATTTCCACAAACTCTTACCTCAATATAGTCAGTAGTAGGAGAGATATATGTTAAATACAACATCATTACTATGTCTGTGGCTGTGGTCATGAGAAGTAATGATTACACTGCGTATGTTTCAATATCCCACTTAAGATTATAAATTGTGATTTGTTTTATTTGCTGTAAAATTTATATTTTCAATTTCTATTAACCTTTTCCATTGGTAAAATATGTATATAATTGGCAGACAAGTTGTTAAATGTTTTCAATTTTTCTAAACTCCTCTTTCAATTAATTTATAGTTGACTACGTTTACTATCAGAGTTGTTTCATGCTAAAGGTTGTTAAATGTCTCCTTGTTATAACTTTACTAGTGATTATGTCTGTTAACTGATCAGATTAAATGAATTGTCTCATACTAGTATATCAGTTATTAGTATGATAATTATGATAATTATAACAATTGTAATAAAGACAATTGTTGTAAGAATTAACAAAGTAGTCCATCCATTTTAAATTGTATACTTTGACTTAAGCAATGACCTCAAGGTGACAATGACAGTATCTTTTCATATTATATTATTCATTGCACTAACTGTGGATTAAAATACAAGTAATAATATTGGAAGTTTTAATTACTGTATATATAATTATATACAGTTAATTTTATTTGTTGTTATTAGCGAGTTATCTGCTTGTTGTCACTGAGGGATTCCTCAATTTCTAACATCTCTAGTACGCAATGAAGGTACTTAAATTCTTAATCTACTCTGTTCGGTTGGTAAAGCATATCCATAAGCAGTTTACTTTCCAATAAGAACACTTTATTTGACATTAAAAATGAAACATAAAAAAATGTAAGTCATTCAATACTACTGATTACAAACAAACAATCTCTCTCTCTCTCTCTCTCTCTCTCTCTGATATTCATTCATTCAGACAAAGCTGAGACTCAGCTTTCTTATCCTCTTCTCATGCGTTCCTCCTCACAACCTAACACACCTACTCCTTCACCCTTCCATCACAGATGGGATAGAACCTATGCAAATTGACTCCACCTATCAAGATGGGAAAAGTGGGGATGGCCAAGACATAAAACCTAAACTTTCCACAACACCTGGAGCTAGTGTACCTCCTCTTCCTTCAGGAGGTTTGTTTGAAGTATCTTCTTTGTAGTATAATTACATGGATATTGTGTTTTAGACTCTCTGCCATCTGAGAGTGCACCTACAAGAGCACCAGCCTCATCGTGGCGATGTAGTCGGACTATGCATCTCCTATGAGATTTTTATTCAACACTTCTTTCTGGTCTTGAAGGAATTGTAGATCAAGTAATATAATTGGGGAGAGATAGAGAAACAATGATACTTTTTTCTGTAGTTGATCTGGTTCAGAGAGAGTTGGTATGAAGATCTTTTAAGACAATTGAAGGAAGGACTAGCTCGTTTATGTTTGATGACAATAAACAGTTCTCTTACTTCTGGTACACAGTGGCTGGTACTTGTATCAAACCAGAAATGTTACAGTATGTTCAGAGACTAGTTGGATCATTTGGTATCACAGTAGACCAGTCCAATATCTCATCAGGAGGTGGAGCTATGTCACAAGAGGCACTTGCCAAGAGAGCTCAAGCTGCAATACAGGACCAAGCATTTTAAAGACTTAAGAACCAGTTTGCTACAGATTTTGACTTGAGGTAAGTACAGTGGTCTATATAGTACTGGTTAGTAATGGTCATTATCTCTTTTGTAGTTCTCCTAGTCCCAAGAGACTAAGTGTCCTTATTGCTAAACTAAAGAGATGGATCAAAATACTTGATTTAAAAACAAAGTCATTACAAAGTGAGTATTATCCTCTACAATGTATTTATTGTACATTACATCGTATTTATTGTACATTACATTACTCCATATTGTGAGAGATTAGCTAGACTGCAGGTTCGAGGAGATAAGATTCTCACAACTATTAAGAATATGTTCTCACATGTGAGGAGAAAATGAAGATGTAGTTCTCTGACTGATGTGGTCTTTCTTTAGATCCAAGCAACGTATTCTCCTACCAGTATTTTGAGAGAATAGGGACAGAGAACATGTGTCACTTTATCAGATTTCTGGACCCTTAGTAAACAGGTATATAGCACAAGTGAAATGTACTAAATAACAATAGAAATTGAACAATATATAAAATTATTATTTCGTACATTTTGACATTGTATACAACAAATTGGAATTGTATGGCAAGAAGTAATTTCCTTCCCAAATTAGAAGAAATTATCATAGTAAACATTTCTTCCACTTATTGAAGAAATTTTTATAACGAGACTTTTCGATTATGTACAGAAATTGAACAATGATTTTAAATTAATACATATTTTTATTATTACAGATGACCAGACAACTTTCTTTAAATGATCTGGCTGAGTTTGTATTTCATTTAACTCAACTAGATTCAGAAATATTTCAGATTGCTCATAACTCAGGCTGTCTGAAAAATTGTGAAGGTACAGAGCCTCATTCTGTTGTTGTTGTCGTTGTTGTTGTTACATATTTGTCTTTTTACTGTTTTATTTTTCCCTCTTTAGGGGCTTTAGATGCTAATTGACTTGTTCCATTTCATCTTACTCCTAATCTCCAGTTTTTCCTCTCTTCTATCAGTATCAATGGTCCACTCTACATGAGTATGTTAGCCGGTGCAAGAGCATTGATCCAACCACAATATAGTATAGAGAGTACATTGTTAGCTCTATTTAGAGATGAATTCATTGTTTGGTGTAATGTAAGTTGATGATAATGTAGTAATAATATAGTTCCTACCAACTTGTTGTTTGTGGTTTATTTTATAATTATTGAATTTAAGACTTTGCTTTTAGAAACAAATTGTTGGCGACTTTCATCCAACCTCCTTGAACATATTCCATATCACAGTAGACTTGTGCCAGGGAACCAAGACCACTACATTGTATCCAATAATGACCTGAATCTAACAACCTGGATTGTGAATAACTGAGAAACATTGAAATAAACAAACTTGAATTAAAATGCTAAGAGAATATCTGGTCATCATCATCATCATCATTGTCATGCCTTTATTGCAGCTGGGAATTAGAAATTAATTTAACCCTTTAAAGCTATATCACCTTCTCAGACAATACAAAGTTCAGACATGACAATTTCTTATTGCCCTAGGTCAGTTATGTCATTAAAGTAATACACTACCTCGAGCAGTTTGGGTTACTTTGTTTCCTAACTTGTGGGGAGCACTCTCAGACAGACACAAACAGGTATAATCTGTTTTACCAGTGTATTACAAATTATTGAACTTCAAGAAGCCACTCAAATACACAGTGGTCTACAATCTGGATCACTGAGTCGTCAAACTTTTATAAATGAAGTCAAAACTATCTTTAAAACATGGAAGTAAGCAAAACAATATAGTTATTTTAAAGATTAAAATGTGACGATGTAGGAATCATCTACCAAACCACTTTGATGATCTAAGCTACTGAAGTGTTGTGTTCCTTTGGAGAGAACAACATTTAGAAGTATTATCAAAGCTTATGATAGCTCTACTCTTGGAGAACATGTACTACTATTCTAAAAATGCAACTATCTTTATCAATCTCTCTTTATACAGAGTAACCAAGGAATGCTTGCTGTCAACCATCTTGCCAGTGGTAGTATTGCAAGGAAACAGAATTTAGCTACAGTCAGTCTGGACTCTCTCAGCAGGTTAAGCTACTGTTTAATGAGCACACATACTAGCTACTAATTCTTGTTACTTTCTTATACAGGATTCATAGTATACCCAGTGTACCTGTAGTAGATCTCTTTCAAACGATTAGACAACAAGTGAAATGCTATCTCATGACAGCTCATGTCATGGAACCAACTGAATTACAAGAGGTACCTATTCTATAGCCATCTACATTATCTGTTGTATTGTGTCTATAGGGTATGGACTTTATTGAGTCAACTAATCTGAAACATTTCTCTAAAGAAATGGTTTCTGAATTTTTAGCTCTCAAAGGTACTTTTCTGGCACAGACTGTCAAAACAACTATCTCCTTTAATATAATTATAGAACTATCAATGCCCTTATGTGGTATATTTATGTAAACTACTAATATTATATATATATATATATATAATTATATATATATATATCCTTATTATGTTATTGTTCATATCTTTTGTTAACAATAGATCTGAAGATGCTAACAAATCATTTAGTGCTGCTGTACAACTTCATGATAGATTGGTCAAAGCTTGGGCTCCTGAACCAACTCTTCACTCAAGATAAGTGAGTACAAACAGTGTTGATAGGACTATTTCCTTTATAAGAGATTCTATTATATTACCACTATGAGATACTATTGTTTATCTTTTAATAGAAACTTTACATTGGGAGCTTCAGCTTTAACTTGTTATCTTCATGCCTGTCGACATCAGAGTGAACCCAAAAGTAGAAAATATTTAGCTTGAACTATTTGGATGATAACTTATGATAATGAAAATGTAATTTACACGTTGTCATCATGTTAAAGTAATTGTTATAGTGTTAATAACTACTATTTAGCTATTTTTAATAAGACTTTGGTAATTAATTTTGTAATCTATTTTAATAATAGGGTACATTAGCTGAAACACTGAACAAATATTACATGGCAATTCCCCCAATGCATTGGTTACCATGGTAAGTCAAATTTTAGATACTGAAATACTGAAACAATTGGTCCCCTTTCAGTAAAGTTCCCTTTTTGAGGGAAGTATTACTAGAAACAATAATGTCAATAATATAGAGGTTATTGTTGAATGATTTTTTTAACAGTAGAATCACTCTAAGTCTTGTCATACTGTGTGGGGTGCATCTGTTGTTGCTATGCTGGCAGCATGATATCACTGTTGTATTTGCCAATTGTAATATTTTTGTGCCATCCTTACAATTCTTGCCATGATTTTAATAATTGGAGTACAGAATCACAAAATTTTAACTTGCCAAACATCTTTGTCTCTGATGACTTCTAATTTGTGTAAGTACTGTTGATATAATGTTATTATATTGTAGTTATCATAATCATCGTTGGATAATATTGACCCTAGAGGACAAAAATAAAGAATTCATACTCGATTCTTAAACAGATTTTCAATAAATTCTTTAATCTATTGTTTGGAGTAGGTGTACATCATCCCAACAATGTTAGGCCTATGAACATAGGGTCTAGTGTTTAGGGAATAGTTTCAGTTGATAACAACAGAAACTGTTCCCTAAACTCTAAACTCTTAACTATAGGTCTAATATTGTAGGGATCATGTAAGTGGCCATGCCCTTTCCAAATAATTGATTGCAAAATCAATGGTCAAATCAATAGCAAAATCGACTACAGAATCAATTGAGAATCAGTTTACTAATCAAGTATGAATACTTTATTTTTGTCCTCTAGAATACTCCATAAATAGCCCACTAAGTTTTTTCAAAGTAATTGTTATCTTGAGAAATGTACATAACCTATCAACTCACAATTGTTACTAACTTTTTTAACAGTGAATACTGAGTTATCAGTGTCTTTGTTGATGTCCTATCAGTTTATTTAGTATTGACAGATGTCTTGAGGAAATGTACATAACCTCTCAACTCACAATTATTATTAACTCTTTTAACAGTGAATACTGTTTTATCAGTGTCTTTGTTGATGTCCTATCAGTTTATTTAGTAATGACAGCTGTTTTGAAGAAATGTACATGACCTCTCAATTCATAAATGTTACTAATATAATTAACAACTGAAAATTTTTCAATATTTTATTGATTTAGAGTAACTTAGACTTGTTGTATATACTTGATTCTTAAATTGACTCTCAATCGATTCTTTAATTTATGTTTGGAGTAGGTGTGGCCATCTACATCATCTCAACAATGTTCAGCCTGGAAACTTAGGGTCTAGGGTTTAGGGAATAATTTCAGCTGATAACAACAGAAAGTGTTTCCTAAGCCCTAAACTCTTAACCATAGGTCTAATATTGTCAGGATCATGTAGGTGGCCATGCCCTCTCCAGATATCAATTGCACAATCAATTATTGTCAGATCAATACAAAATCAATTACAGAATCAATTGAAAATCAGTTTAATAATCAAGTATGAATACTTCATTTTTTCAAGTAATTGTTATCTCTGAGAAATATACATAACCTCTCAATTCGCAATTGTTAGTAATTCTATTAACAGTGAATACTGGGTTATCAGTGTCTTTGTTGGTGTCCTATCAGTTTATTCAGCAATGACAGGCATCTTGAGAAAATGTACATAACCTCTCAACTCACAATTGTTACTAATATATTTAACAATTGAAAACTTAGAGACCTCTATAAAAGTGGAGACACTGTCCACTATCACTATCATACCGCTATCTTAACAAAATATGTTGGATAAAGGAATGTTGGTGTTTTTCCTCTGCCTCTATGTTGAAGCTACCTGTCACTCTACCCCCATTGGTCGTAATGGTACAACTGATTCTATAGCTTTCTCTTTAGCTCAATCTCTTCAAGGAATTGCTAATGCTCTTCTAGTAAATAGTCAAACCAGTTGTTCTGGTAGTGCTTCAACAACTTGTTGCCTCACTGAACCTTCTCCTCTCCCTACTTCATGTAAAGAAATTAAAACCAAGTGGCCTCATGGCGTATCTGGATATTACCTTATTGGTTGTAAGAAAGGGCCAATGTATGTCTATTGTCATATGGAGGAGTTGTGTAGTTCTGGAGGAGGATGGACAAGAATAGCATATCTGAATATGTCTGACTCTACAGAGGAGTGTCCTCCTGGGTTTAGACTATACCAATCAGGAGGTTTTAGAGCTTGTGGGAGACAGAGTTCAAACAATGCTGGTTGTCAGTCAGTTAAGTTCCCTTCTTGTGTTAATTACTCTCAGGTGTGTGGTAGGGTAGTGGGGTATCAGTATGGAACTACTGATGCTCTTTACCCTGGTCGATATCAAAGTGAATCTTATGGCAGTGTCATTGATAATCATCGCAACAACATTAACTCCTACTATGTTGATGGTATTAGTCTCACACATGGTTCTCCTCGTAGACATATCTGGACATACGTAGCTGGACTTATAGAGGCTAGTATTTATAAAGATGGTCGTTACAATTGTCCCTGTTCTCAAGGTAGTCTTCAAAATTCTACTATACCTTCATTTATTGGAAATGACTATTTTTGCGAGTCTGGAAACCCAAGTACTAACGGTAACATTGATAGTTCTACATTCTACACAGCTGATCCTCTCTGGGATGGTAAAGGGTGTGGTTCTCTTGAACAAATGTGTTGTCAAGCTCCTGGTCTCCCATGGTTCCACAAAGTCCTTACCTCTCCTACTACTGACTACATTGAGATGAGAGATTGTGCAGATGAAAGTACAAGCGATGAGGATGTCCCTGTTAATTACTATGAAATATACGTAAAATGAGTTTATAAAAAGATTATATGTTACTTATTTCCAATCTTTTCTTGACTAATAATTGTTCCTTTTAGCACCGATATGATAGTCACATATAGTGACATGAAATATTTAATAGTATCAACTTTACAACACCAGGAAGTTTTGAAGTTATTAGAACATAAGAGACAGGACCTTAGAAACAATAGGATATGTACAACCAATTAACTGTAGTGTTTACATAACTAACAATATTCACTATGTGTTAATACACACGCTCAATTCTATTAATTCTATTTTTGCTAAAGATTAGAATTATCAAGGTTAATTAGATTAAATGCTGTTCAGCAGCACAATGAAACTCACTCTGTGAATAATCTGAGTTATGAGGAACCTGTTCTCAAACAAAAATAATTCATTACTATTAATGTTATTTGTCAGATATGTAGTGGTGAATAAACTCTCATGTAATGTCCCAAGTAAATCTGATAAAGTGCTATGTAGACATTTTATTGTTGAAGAATATATGCTTTTGTACAAATATCAGAATTTAATAGAGTTTATCTAACTTGAATATTTATCCTTATTTCACAAATGAAAAGTCTGAAATGTATGTGTTATTAAGGTTACAGTCATATCTATTGCATGAATGCATATATACCTTATTGAGTATGAAATAAAGTATTAGATGATGTTTTCAATTGCTATCAGGCAATTTTTTTTCTAGTAGAAAATATCCAATCAATGATAGCATTTAATCCTATACTTCTAATAGCATTAACCATATTTGTCAACTGCATCTGCTCTATCTATCCACTTTTGTAGACATTCATATAGACATCTCACAACACCATCTCGACTATGTTAAGTTTCAATATATTGCAGTTTTTACGTAAGCCCTAGTTTAAGACCAAGTTAACTTTTAATTAAATAATACAACAGCCCGAAAGCAATGCATAACTAGGTCCGAAAAATACTAAATTTAATGAAAATATGGAAGTATATGCATACAAGATAGAATAAGGTAGTCAGTCGATAGGTCATGTGAAGAGGTAGGGTAAACACTCACTTTAAAATTGCTGACTTATCTGAGGCACAATACCAGATACGTCTAGCCGCTTTCTCAAGCTTTTTAGTACCTTTTCCATGTAAATGAGCTCGGAAGGTTCCTTCGTTCTGCCCTCCTTTCACGCAGGTGGGAGGGCTGGCTACGCGAGACTCGTTCACAGAGGCTATCTGAATGTAGCCTGTGTCAACCTATGACTATTGATAACAGCTTCACATAATTTAACTTATTACGTTATTCGCTGCCATGTATATATTTCGAGCATAGTTTAATCTATAATTCACTTAAATTTTTTAAGAAAAATTAAAAAGGACGCAGTCAAACAAGTGAAGAGCGAAACAACTTGCATCATCAATTTTGACCTATTAAGTGATACAATAGAAAGATGATACTAAATCACGTGATACGTGAAGTTCATCGAACACAGTCCTATTAATGGCCGTGACCTGTGAAGCTAGCAGTCTAAGAGACTATAGGAAGGCTGTTGTTGACGTTTTTACCTCCTACTATGCCAAACTTAGCTCAGCAACGGAGGGATGTATCACACAACTTGCTGAAAAAGCGTTTGAAGCAAAGTTAATATCCAATCAGGTCATGAAAGAGAAAAATTTTACTAGTATCTATAACGATTTTAAAACTGGATTGGAGTTAAGAACTAGTGTTTCTGAGATAAAAAGACACTGCAAATGTTTTATTGAAATTCTTGAAGACCTTGGTGGACCAGCAGCAATTGTCAGTAGTGATGTGATGGCTAAATTATTTCGTGAGGCTACTAAAGCAGGTATGTGACATTACTTTCAATACAATACATATTCATTTTGCATTGTAAGCCAGACAGTCCTAACAATCATTTTGATCATGTGTGTATGTATATGTGAATATGTGTGCCATTATTCTTGTGAACCTGACTCTTACTTAAAGGAGAAGGTCAGGTATAAACCGTAAATGTGCATCATGTTGCAATATTCTGAATGCTTCCTCTAGGAGTATTTAAAAGGGGTGTGCCCAGAGCACAAAATGGCAGGTATAATCAAAATGAAAATGGCTTCAATACTGTCAGTAGACTTTTGTGTTTATCAGCATGACTACGCCTTTTTTACAAGCTCAGTATATTTAACACCACGTGTTCATTATAAACCAAAAAAAAGCATGGTAGCAAATGGTTCCTACCAAACAAAATTAAAGGTTAGCAACTTAGTTTTTTAACACATACATTCATGAAAAAAAGATTAGGTTGATATAGAGTATTAATAGAGCCCTCCATCAGCATTTTCTTTGGTATATATGTCAGTACATGGTGATTAAAGGACTCTACCCAGTAAGTGTCACGACATTATATAAAGCAAGTCATAAATAGAGACCAGGACAATATGTGTACTTACTCTACAGTAAGAGTCAACTTTTCTGTAAATTACTGTCCCCTTCAACATCTCATATACTATAATTGCAGCTGGTGTTGTTAACTTGATCTTACTGGGACAGTGTCCAGGACGTTTACAAGCTGACTCTTCGTGGCATTTGGAATGTTCATCCTGTACAATATGTGATGTTAAATAAATATGAATAAGAGTAACCTGATAATGTTGTATGATATTGAAGATGTTTTGACGAAAAGTCACCAGACTGGGCACAATTCTTCATACAATAATACAAATGAACCTTTGTGCTGTTTCCAAAGCATCCATAAACACAATAAATACATTATCATATGAACTAACTTTTATCAGCTAATTATGGAAACCAAGTTAGTCCTGCTTTCTTTACTGCTCCACAAGCAATTGGTTTCATAGCTTTAGCAACGTTTTTAGTACCTGAGGAATGTTGAAAGTGTATGGCCTTGTAAAGTATATCTCACCATGCCATGTATCAAAAGAGTTGACTATGTTGAGGTCATCAATGATAAATGTTTTCACAGAAAAACAATTATCATGAGCTACTTCAACCACATTCAGTCCTAAAGAATAGTTATTGAATTGTTTGCTGTTATAATTTGAAGGAGTACCTTTTTCATTAACTTCGGGAACAACAATTTTTGTAGCTTCCAATTCCCTTGTTTGGGCTACAGCATGCTCCTTCCTTGACAGAGTCACACAGCTAATGATCCTCTGAGTACTATACCAATATATCATAAAGCTATAGCAGCAATGCTTAATATAAGCTTCCTGAAAGCAAGGTACAGTTGTGTGGTAAGAGTTAGCTGTTGAGTCATGTAATGTATCAGTTATGACACACAGTAACCAAACTTGTGAGAGTTGTCAAAACAATTACATTATATCAACAATACCTCTCCATTTGCTGAATACTCTGGTAGGTCTTTAATTTCATTGATTGCTTTCATCATAGACTGCTCAGCACAGCGTCTAACGACTTCTATATATGTTTGTGATTTATAAACTAAATCCAGACAATCACTAGACTTGTAGTATATTATGTAATATACATGATCTAATGTACAACTTGCCAACAGTTCCAATGCCTGAAAAGCAGTTTAAGTTAATGTACTGACTAGGTATAATTCCAGCACATGTGAAAGTACACGAAAACATTGATTGTTATAACTTTTTAATAAGAACTAACTTTTGGTTGACCAAGTAACACCCTCCAAATACTCTTGAACTGGCCCACCATTGCTTAGATCAACAAGTCTGACATTGAAATTCAACTTGTAGTACATGTCCAATCTACAAGTCACAAAATCACAAATATGTTATAATACACATGAAGCCATTGTAATTGAACTATAGATGATGTCGCCCACGCGACAATCACATGGTTGCGTCAGTCCTACTACAACTTCATGTTCATGAATTTTTTTTTGCTCACAAACAAACAACAACTGATTGTCTTCATCATCACCACCAGTAAAATACCCTATAATGTCTTAAATATTGCCAGTCATTCCTTGTCATTAGATATTACCTGAATATTCCAACATTGGCTTAACAATATCCTCTGAAGTCCACCACTACTTTCATTGACTGTCTCATTGTCACCATCATCACCCATACCCGCCAAGTCCAATAACAATCCAAGGAGCTCATGACTGTCGAGTGGTCATGACTCCTTTGACGACAATTTCATTAATTCTAGTTATCAAAGAAAGTTCTTTTTGTCAGCCTCACTCAAGAAATTCAGCTTCATTTGGTAGTGAACTTTATGTCTCACACGCTTCTTCTTGGGAGGACAAGTCTCACCAGAAATAGCAATTTTAGTTTTTCAAATGAAAAGACACAAATTTGACATCCTTTACACCTGATAAATACTTTTATAAGCACAGATCTACTATTTAGGACTTACAAGTGCTATAGTGAAGAGTAACTTTCACACGTGAAGAAGAAAAATAAATAATTAACTTGCCCTGGCCAGGGCCTATTTATACCCAACCTCCTCGTTATAGGAACAAAGGGTCTGGAGGCAACACAATACCCAAGTTGTACAAATAGATTTCTATAAATTCTAGTTATATCTTGTTACCTAATCACCTAAATGCATGTGGTAAAATATATGTTAATAATAAAAACAAAGAATTTATATCAAATTTCTGACATAAAAATATTTTTTACTTCTTTCTTATAACAAATGACAAAGTTGACAGACATCACTAAGATAGAAAAAATAGGGTGCCATTACAAAGAAATATTATGAGGACATCAGGTATCCACAAGATGGACTGAGTTATTGTTACACATTTGTGTAGTTATTAATGGAATTACGTTCAGCTTACAATACCACTAAAATTTAATGTAGTGGCCTTTTGAAAGGAATTTCCCTACTTACTCATGGTCTCTAATAAAACTCAGATTAAATCTACAAAGTCAAATAAGCTTTAACAAGATCAACACAGACAACAACATTTCATATAAGAATTAACAAAGTTATTAAATGGGCACACATCCACAAAACAGCTAGAAACTGCACCCACATGCACCTATAATGATTTAAAGTCTAAACCCTCACAATAAATGCTTTCATAGTGTAGTTAGTTCTGTGCTATTGTAGCTAATATTATGACTCACTACTACTGCAACTGCACAGTCTGAAGAGGTGCAAATTAACTACAAAGACATGCTTCATTTTCCCCTAGACAAACTGATAACTTTATTATATCATGTGATACCAAAAATTAGTATTGAATAATAATTAGTAACATAGTGGATACTGAGTTTGCAAAATGTTCTTTGTACAACTAATGATTCTATATGGGCTGTCATATGGGGGTTGTAACTAAAACAAGGAGATAAGAAGGAACATGTACTGGTTGATGTTGATTGGAGCGAGGAGGAACTGTTTAGAGGTTTTTAATAAGTTTTTTTTAGATTTGGTATATAATTAATTAAATCAAGGTTTTCATTTGCTTGTGGGTTGAAAAATGCTCCTGGTAGACAAAGAGTAGTACCATAAACCATTTCGGCTGCAGAACTGGCTAAGTCCTCTGATGCCAAGAAGAATAAAAAAGCACTAAAGTGCTGAGCCTCGCTGCAGTTTCTAAGTTATTTATAAATACTAGGCCAGCTTAGGCCCAGCTATGATATTGCTAGGTAGCATTGCAAGAAAATTTATTAACATTCTAGAAGGCGTGGTCACATTTATCAATATTTCATATACAAAATTTATTGTAACTTGAAGATGAAAAGTTCTTTATAAACGTCCCGTAGCACAAATATAAATCAATATATTATATTAGTAGCAGATTTTCAGTGCTTTGAGACATTTTCTGAATGTGTTACTACACTCCAAGTCCATATACAGTCTTGAAAACACTTTTCAGAACTTTTATGACGATTGCTTCGCCCAATGGCCTTCTGTCTTGCTGATGCATATTCCTCTAAGATTGTTTGAGCACACTTTAAAATTTCCACTTTAAGTTTTTTACTTTCGAGAAACGCACTACTACTGTTGTAAAGACAACAATTTTTTATATTCGTTGCTTAACGTTGGTAGCTGCTAACACTTTGCTTGCCAAGTTATAGCAATTCAAAAACAATCCCCAGTAACAGGCAATGCAGACACTCACACACAGACTACAGTACACTCGCTATAAACCCACACATAGCATGGTTAGTAATTGGTAGACCTTCAGTCCACTGATTTGAATTAGGGTATACTTTAAATGCATAGGCGTATTTAGACCAGGGGCAGTATGGGCTTTGCCTAGGTAAACTTACCCAGACCAAAATTAATTATTTTTTTTCAAAAGTAAATTCATTGGTTTTGTACTTTAACCAAAATGAAATTCATAATCTGTTTATTACACAAAGATTAACCACTAACACATCCCAGTTCACATGTATAACTTCACACTTAGTAATTAATCCCATGACAGCTTGGAAGGAATACCAGAAGAAAGTGGTGACAGGACAATCAATTGGTAAACAGCTGGATCAAATGGGTACAGAAGTCATCTGTCAAAACAGAAAGTATACAGTTGCGTTGATGGAGTGTTGTATTCTGTACTGTTCACAACATGGAATAGCCTTTCGTGGACAGGATCAAGGTAACAATGCACTAAATCCAGGAAATTTGAAGTCACTGATGATGCTCATCTCTCAACATTGCCAACAAGTCAGAGATTGTTTAAACACCGCAGCAAAAGTGCTACATGGCTTTACCAAGTCTTCAAAATGAAATCGTCCACTTCCTTGCAAATGAAGTTCAAGAATACATCAAAAAGAGATCTATGAAGCTAACTATTTCACAGTCTTAGCTGACGAAACAATTATACAAGCAAAAGGGAATGGTTGTCTATTACCTTCAGGTATGTCCATGGTTTTAAAATTGTAGAGAGGTTCAGTGGTTACATCTTAGCTTCTGAACTAGCAGCTAGAGCACTTGCTGATTATATCCTTCAGAAAATATCTGACTTTAGTCTTGACCTTAATTATCTGGTTTCACAGAGTTATGACAGTGCCTCTGTCATCAGTGGCTGTAACTCAGGAGTTCAAATCTTGTTGAAGAAAAAGTGTCCTCAAGCCATTTATGTCCACTGCTCTGCTCATAGACTGAATCTTGTGTTAGTAGATGTGGCAAAACATGTTAGAGAGGCTTCTGACTTTTTCACTCTTTTGCAGGCATTATATGTGTTATTCACTGCATCTAAATGTCATGAACGCTTCCTTTCAATTCAGAAGGCTAGTGGTGGTAGGGAGATTAGATTGAAGAAACTGTCTGATAACAGATGGTCTTGTTGCTATAATTCAATTGTGGCATTCATGGCAATCTATTCATCAATTCTTGAAACTCTTAAAGAAACAGTCAATGGTTCGGACAGAAACAGGACTGTTGAAGCCAGTGGAATTCTGTCTGGGGTAAAGACGTTCAGATTTGTAGTCAGCCTTACAATCTTTAAAAAGGTAATGGGGATATCTGCTAATCTTTCAGATTCACTCCAAAAGGATTCACTAGACCTTGGGAGTGTTGCTAGCCTTATCCAAGCAACAATTGACACCTTTGATAGCTTGCGTACTGATATTGTATGGAATCTGCTCCGGGAAGAAGCTATTGCCTTTGCTAGACACCATGAAATAAAGATAGTTACTTCTAGAAGAAGACAACAGAGGCAACCTACTGCTGCAATGAATGACTATGTAATGACAACTAAGACAATAAGGCAGTAGCACTACTTCAAATTCAGCATCAAGTGATAGCTACAAAGTAGATGTATACTTCCCCACTATTGATGTGATTCTCACAGAAATGAGGGACAGATTTAGTGACATCAACACATCTTTGATAAAATCAATCAATTGTGTGAATCCCAAGTGAAAGAATTATCTTAAAGCTGACTCCTTTATTCCACTTCTTGATCAATACCACGAAAGTCTTCCCACTGGCAATTTACAGAATGAAATTATGACTTTCCGAAATTTTCTTGTATGAAACCCAATTCCTGAGGACAAAAAGGACACTGGTTACCCTTTGGAGCACATAGACCTTGTAAAGGAAGCATTTCCACTTCTGAGAGAGTGCTTAATGGTAGCAATGACTTTTGGTACCTCTACTGCAACCGAATGCAGTTTTTCATCTTTTCGTCGCATTAAGATGTACTTGTGTTCCACTATGTCTCAGGAAAGGTTGGATAGTTTAGCATTACTGTCAATAGAAAGAAGCCTGTTATCTCATCTATGTGATTGTCTGGATGAGCTCTTCATAAAGTTTGCTTGTAAACACAACAATTCTAAGATAACCCTTCTTTTTAAATGAACTTGTTTTTGGTTGAGTAAAGGTTAAATATTGACAATAACTATTAATAACTACTAACTAATAATGATGAATAATTAATGAGCACTAGTACTTTTAGAGACCTAGATATGCCTATGTTTAAACATTGTTTTGAACTGTCTGTGGAAACGTTCAACCATATCATTTGAAATAGGATGGTAAGCTGTAGTACATATCCAACCAGAACCCAATAGTACAATGAGATGTTTTTAAAGGATGGACTCAAATTGTTGATCATGGTCAATTGTGATAGTGGAAGGTGTTCCAAAACTTGAAACCCATCCATTTATGAATGTTCTGGGGATTGTTGCACCTGTAATATCGACTAAGGACAGGGCCTGTATCCAATGTGTGAACCTGTCAATACAAGTAAGTATTTATAAATAACCATTAGAAGGGGGTAATGGTCCAAGTGTATCAATATGAATCTAATCAAATCAAGCATCTGGAATAGTGAATGTAAAATGAGGAGATACCGTGTGTTGTTGCACTTTAGCTCTTTGACACTGTACACAGGAAGGTGTCCATTTCCTGACATCTGTATTCATATTTGGCCAAATGTAAGATGAATTAACCAGATATTGTGTTGCACGTATACCCGAATGAGAAAGTAAATGTAATAACTCAAAAGCTTGTTATCAGAAACATTTAGGTACATATGATCAGAGTACACCAGTTGAAGTATCACAAACTAAAGTAGTCTCTGTGCCTTCAATAGAGATATCAGCAAATTTGAGTGATGAAGAGCATGATGACTGTATTGCTTGGACTTCATGGTCAGATTGTTGGGAGATTGCCATTGCTGCAAAGTCTATCATTGAAGGTCTTTGCTGGATTGCTTGTATCTGTAGTCGAAAGAGTACATCAGCTACCGGCTAGTTACTACCACTGATATGTCTAATATCAGAAATAAATTTTGAGATGAAATTGAGTTGTCAGATTTGTCGTGGCAAGCATTTGTTTGTGTTCATTGGTGAAGAGAAGGTTAGGGGTTTATGATCAGTGGCAATGTAAAAGGTACGTCCTTCAATGTAATGGTAAAAGTTCTTCACAAGAGTGGCTAGGTATAAGTTCATCATCAATATAAGCATATGTAAAGTGAAGTCCTTGAAAGACCTGATCAAAGAACCTTTGAAACGTTTATGCTGCGTTTTCGAGGCCAAAGGTCATATGAGTAAATTCAAATAGTCCAAAGGGGGTGGTAATTGCAGTTTTGGGTGTATCATATGGGTGTACTGGTATTTGGTAGTAAGCTTTGACAAGATCAATTTAAGAAAATATAGTAGATCCATGTAAGTTAGCAGAGAAAAATTGTGAATGTGAGGGATGGGATAACGGTCGTGAATTGTTACATTATTGAGATCTCTGTAACCTCCACAAGGGGTCCGATCCCCCGGTGTCTTTTTGGGAACCATATAAAGATATGAGGATCAGTTGCTAGATGAATGTTGGATGATTACCCAGTTGTAGCATATGTTCAAACTCTTGATGAGCAATTTTAGGTTTCTCAGGGGAAAATCGACGTGCTTCTGAGTGTACTGGTGGGCCATTGGTTTTGATGTGTTGAGTCACATCATGTTTAATTGGATGGTCATGTGTGTTCAGCTGAGTAATAGAAGGGAACTCAGTGAGTCCAGTTTCAAATTCAGTCTTGGGTTTAGTTAATTGCCAAACTAATTTCATAGATGTGTACTAAGAAGAAATACCCTGCACTTTGAGTTGTATGACAGCATCTACTGATCTTTTGTGATGCATATCTACTAGCAGATGGAAGTGCCTGCGAAAGTCAGCACCAATGACTGGCTTATGGACATCTGCTAAAATGAAGGGCCATCAAAATGTTCAACGGAGGTTGAAATTGAGTGTGATAAGCCGAATGCCATAAGTCTTGATTGGAGTGTAATTAACTGCTTGTAGTGTAAATCCATCATGTTGGTGTTTGTGTTCAGTATTTCTAGATGGAACTACACTTACTTCTGCACAAGTATCTTCTTGCAGGTGAAATCCACTGTTATGATCTCTAATATAAAATAAACGACTTTGAGATTGGCCAGTAACACTCACTGCTACTAGTGGCCGGCCTGCATGTTTCCCGACATATTGCAAGGTGGTTGACATTTGGGTGCTGAACTTCCAAATCAATGATACCACCACATCTCTTTATTCGGTATAGATGGCAAAGTGATCCTTGTGATTGTTGCCGAGAGGGTGATCGGTACTGATGTTGTAGTTTGGGGTGAGCAGTGGGTGTACTATTCTCTTGAGATCTTCTCTCTTTGCCCTTAATTGCTCTACTTCAGTGGAAGCAGTAACATTTGAAATTCAAGATTTGGCTACTTCCATAATTTGATCAGGCAGTTGTGCAATACATCGAAATTAGTGGCATTAGTGGAGGCAAGTACCATGCGTACATTAGAAGGTAATCACTGTAAAAATGAAAGGCACTAAAGTGCCGAACCTCGCTGTAGTTTCTAAGTTATTTATAAATTCTATGCCAGCTTAGGCCCAGCTATGATGTTGTTATTGCAAAAAAATTTATTAACATTCCAGAAGGTGTGGTTATAAAATGGCAAGCTTTGTCATTCTGTATATGCTCATTAATTGTTGCTTGATTTCTAGCTTTGTCATGTTTGTGAAGCAGTAACTGAATAAGTGATAGTATCATTCAATTCCCAAGCAAGATTAAGTGCTACTTTCGTGATGAAAAGTTTCTCTGAGTCTTTACATGACCCTTTAAAATCTATCAATATTTCATATACAAAATTTATTGTAACTTGAAGATGAAACCTTCTTTGGAAACGTCCCGTGGTACAAATATAAATCGATATATTATCTATTAGTAGCAGTCTTTTCAGTGCTTGGAGACGTTTCCTGAATGCGTTACTTCGCTCCAAGTCCACAAAACATTTTTCAGAACTTTTCTAACGATTACTTCGACCAACGGCCTTCTGTCTTGCTGATCCGTATTCCTCTGAGATTGTTTACAACATACTAAAAAATCTCCACGTTAAATTTTTTACTTTTCGAGAAACGGCACTTGACCTCTGCAGCCTGAAAAAATCTATCAATATTTCATATACAAAATTTATTGTAACTTGAAGATGAAACCTTCTTTGGAAACGTCCCGTGGTACAAATATAAATCGATATATTATCTATTAGTAGCAGTCTTTTCAGTGCTTGGAGACGTTTCCTGAATGAGTTACTTCGCTCCAAGTCCACAAAACATTTTTCAGAACTTTTCTAACGATTACTTCGACCAACGGCCTTCTGTCTTGCTGATCCGTATTCCTCTGAGATTGTTTACAACATACTAAAAAATCTCCACGTTAAGTTTTTTACTTTTCGAGAAACGGCACTTGACCTCTGCAGCCTGAAAATTCTTTTGCGAGTTTTAAGCTTCTGTTTTCTTTGACGATGTTCTTGACACTACTGTTGTAAAGTCCACATGCTTTTCTATTCGTTGCTAAACGTTGGTAGCTGCTAATGCTTCGGTTGCCAAGTTATAGCAGTTCAAAAAAAACAGGCAGTGCAGACACACACACACACAAACAGACTACAGTACCCTCGCTATGCGCCCACGCACAGCGAGGTTAATAATTTACATAAGAATAAGGGATCAGTACCACTGCCTTTTTTAAGTAGCTGTGTTGGGTTACGATCTCCAAGCTTTTCAGAATTAAATACCTGTTGAAGTTGATGTTGCTCCAAAGCGGCAATACGTTGTACAATTTGATTTTTTAGGACATCATAGTACGAATCGGTTGGTGGAGATAGGATGTAGTCTTAAAATTCCTGTGCAAATTCAGGTGCCAGTGGGGTGATGATATGTTCAAATTTAGTTTTTTGGGGATGACAGCTACCATAATCCTTCCTTCTCTATAGGAGCATAGTTACACTTTGCCTGTGACAATGTCCTAGAGACAAAAGAAATTGGATGTTCTGTGCCATCATTCATGAGATGAGATAGGACCGCCCCCACACCATATGGTAAGGCATCACAGATCAAAACAATCTTCTTGTTTGGGTCAAAATGAACTAACAAAAGATCTGAAGACAATCCTGACTTGACAGCTTGAAATGCATTCGCTTGTGCTTTAGTCCAATACCACCGACTGTTCTTCCTGAGCAACAAATAGAGCAGTGACAACCTAGAAGACAAATGAGGTAAGAATTTGCAATAATAATTTATCAAACCGAGAAATACTTTGAGCTGAGTCTTGTTAGTTGGAGCTGGAGCTTTCTGGATCACTTGTATCGTCCAGCTGTTGGATGTAATCCTTCTTGGTCAATGTGATGGCCAAGGTACTCTATGTGAGACACCATAAACTGACATTTACTTCTCTTTAGCCACAAACCAACATCCTCCAATCTCTGCAACACTAATTTCAGGTGCTCCTTTTCAGATGCTCCTGTAACTAGAATGTCGTCCAAGTGTACACATACACCTGGAAGGCCTTGTAACACTGTTTCCATAGTTCTTTGGAAAATTCCCGGTGCAGAAGCTATCCCGAAGGGTAGCCATGTATGTTGGAACAACCTCCTGTGTGTGTTTATTGTTACCAGTTCTTGACTCTTCTCTAACTACAGCTGTTGGTACACATTCTGCAAATCCAACTTTGTAAAAGTTTTACCACTTGAAAGTGATGCAAATATTTCCTCTATACGAGGTAGAGGGTAAGTTTCTGTGTTACTAGTTTGATTAATAGTCAGTTTGTAATCTCCACACACTCTAATCGAATGATCTCTTTTAACCACAGGCACTATTGGTGCTGCCCAGCCTGATGTGGCAACTGTCTTGATTACTCCCACACTCTGTAGTTTTTCCAACTCTTTCTCAACTTCTTCTCTAAGTGCAAATGGCACTGGACAAGGCTTGTGGAATTTGGGAACACAATCTGGACGAACATGTAACTTTACAGTGACATCTTTAAGTAAACCTAGTCCTTCCTGAAATAGTGCAGCATGCTTGTCCAGTAACTTGTCTAAAGCAGAGGAGGGGCTTGGTACTAGATTTATTTGAGCCCAATTCGATTTGATCACCTGGAGCCAGTCTCTGCCTAATAAACTAGGTCCATCCCCCTTTACAACATGTAGTTGTACCACTTTGTTTTGACCGTCGTAACTAGCTTTAACATTTAGTACACCAACAACTTCCACCACGCTTCCTGTATACGTCTTTAAACGAACTTTTGATGGCTTGAGTGTTGGTCGGCTATCCGAATTCCACAATTTGAAGTATGTTGACTCACTTATAAGTAATGCAGATGCACCAGTGTCGAGTTCCATGTCCTTACTTTGACCATTAATCACCATTGACACCCGAATTGGCTTCACAGATGTCGTTTTCACTGGGTACATAGTGAGAAACTCTGTTTCCGGCTCACCATCATCTGATACAACACTAAGTGTTTTGGTCTCTAGATCACGTTGCTGTTCTTTTTGTGAACGCTTTTGTTGTGTCTTCCTATGACCATTCTTCTTCTTATGACACACCTTCTGTAAGCGTCCTGTTTTACCACAATAATGGCATTGGTAGTCCTTAAATCGACAACCTGTAGGAAGATGTTGACCTCCACAATGATAACAGGTAGTTCCTTGCTTTTTATCTTGCATCTGGTGAATGGAAACATCTCCAACTAAGGGCTGAGCTTGTGACGGTTGTATATCTAAAAGGTCCTTGCTGACTGTTTCTAAGGCTTGTGCTAAATCAAATGCTGACGTCAAAGTTAATTTAGGTTCAGCCAGAAGTCTTTTTTTGTATCTTTGGCTCATTAACACCACAAACTAATCAGTCATGGAGCATATTGTCCAAAGCATCGTTAAACTCACAATGCTTGGCTATGTTGTGTAAGTCGGCAACAAATTTCGCTATCGATTTACCTTGATTTTGTACTTGCGTATGAAACTTGTACTGCTGAACAATAATGGATGGTGTGGTTGAGTAATGTTTCTTGATAAGTGCCACAAAGTCATCATATGATTTATCACCTGCTTTGCCTGGTGCTACCAGATTACAAGCTAACAAATATACCTCTGGACCAGCTACTGTTAACAAGGTTGATCGACGCTTGGCTTCTGTTATTATGTCATTCACAATAAAGTAATGTTCTAACCTCTCAACATAAGTAGACCAATCGTCGGTTGCTGGATCAAAACACTCAACTCTCCTGTGAACAGGCATCGAATAGGTTTTTATCCTCATTGCCAAATGAGGTAACCTGAGACCACGCTAACGATCAACCAAAATTAGAGAAGATTGACAACAACTTATTTACAAGAAAGAACTGACTAGCTCGACACATGCTCTAAGCGCATGCTCACAAAAACATAATCATTAGATAATCATTACATAATGAATAATAAGTAATTAAACACACAAATTATTACACTAATTTAACCTCCAATTTAAACAAACAATTCAGAAATATGTTAGTCCTGCCAACTCCATTATGTCTGTTAGTAGTCTCCTGCAACCTCTACTATAAGCTAAGGCAATGATTACAATCTTGCTGCCTTTTCTGTGATACTGTACTTTTGATTATAATGCATAGATATTTGACCATGCAAGTTAATATTATTGTTATTGATTTTATACATATTTTGTTGTAGATCTTCCAAATCTCTTGCAGCAGTATTGTCTATCGGATGAGCAGTTGGAAAAAGAGTGTGATGATGGTCTTTTTATTGAAGTTTCACAGCAAATCGAAGACTACATGAAACTAGGACATTGTCTTGATTTATCTAAAGAAACGTTGACAAATATTTCAACAAAGAAAAGTGGGGATGTTGAGAAAAAAAATGCTGTATTATGGTCCTGGAAGAGGAAAAATGGCAGTGCTGCTACTTTTGGAGAGCTAGTAAAAGTTTTCTTGAAAATGGAAGACAAATTTGTCGCAGAATCCATATTGAAGTATCTTTCAATTAAATTTACCTCAGCTAAACATCAAATGCCATGTAAATTTGCTCCACAGAAAGCAAAAGATCGTTACCCTAACTGGGATGAGTTCACAGAGAGTGACAAAGAGAAAGTGATAAATACACTGATGGATGAAAATCGAGATGTGCGTGAAGCTTATACTTTCTTTGTTGGGAAAATTATACCTTCATTTAAAGAACGTAATGTTGACCCAATGTATATTCAGTCCCTTGCAACTAGTTTTGGCACCTCACGAAGTTTACATCGTTCTCTAGTTTTTGATTTCAGCAAAGATGACCGTATCACTACTGTGTTTTCTGAGTTATCTAAGCACTGTTCATGGTTTAATTATGAGTTGATGCAAGTTATCGTTAAGATTGCAGGAAATGACTCTGAGAAGACGTATTTAAAGACATACGAAAATGAACATCTCATTCCTTATCTAAAACATTCTATTTTTGAAATACCATGTGATCCTTCTGAGGATCAATCTCAGCGTACTAATCTCCTTTTTAAAATATCTGAAGATCTCTGCATAACTGGGAGTGAAGTCAAAGCTATTCAACGAAATCTTGCTAAGTTGTTGGGTTTTCCTAATGGAGCCATCTTGCATTTTCAAGATTACAATGTAGGGTGTATTGAATTGGTATTCAGTCTTCCCACAGTAATACTTAATGAAAGTTCTCATAATTCGCAGCTCTTTGTATACATTAAATGGGAAGAGTCACGAAAGTGTTATAAAGTTAATGTTGATCTAGTTACTGTACTGTAAGTATTACTTGATTTAGAAAATTCATTTTATGCATTGTTACATAGCTCATTTTCTGAGAAACCAGAAGTGTTGATCCTCACTAAGTTACTAAAATTAGGAGAAAAAGGTATAGAGTGTTTAAAGAGAAATGATTGGGTTATCACATTTTTAGATATTGTTGCTGAAAACTATGTCAGGGAAACATATCTTACAACTGAAAATGCTCTCAAAGATGTACAAAGTGGAAGTTCATCTCAATCTCAACTTCGAAGTTCTAGTAAGAACTAATTTTATAAATTGTTATTAAAATTATAATGTTTAAGGCTGACATAATAGTATTGAGAAAGTTAAAATGCATGGTCTTGAACAAGGTTTAGATCACAATAAAAGTTTAAAATTTACTGTTAATAAGGTAGTTATTTATTGATACTTCTTTTTATAGTGAAACCTCCGGTACAAATCACTAAAATTGTTAATGAGCCTAAATCTGTTTCAACAAAGCTGGTATGTAGTAATTTAAAATATCTCAGGAATAATATGATATCTTGTTAAAAGCTTAGAGTTTTGTCTACATGTATATTCAATTTTTGTTATTATAGGATAAAACTTACAAGACACAAGCCAAAACTAGCCAAGAAGTTCAAGAAGCTCTACAAAAGGATTTATCAATGAAAAAGCATAAAAAACCTCCACCCAAAAATGACATGACAATACCTGTCAATTTAAAAAACTACAGGAGGAAATTTTCAGCATTACTGTACTATGAAGAAATAGAACATGGTCAAGTTCTTCACAGGAAGTAAGTTATTGTTGTTTATTTGAGCTCTTTTTATTAACTATAGGTGTGATGGCAAATACAAACTTGCTCATATTCACCGACAACATATTCCATCCAAAAAACCTGTTGAATACTACAGTTCATATGCTTATCTTGAGGGAATGAGCGCAAGTCAGATAACATATGCTTTGCAGGCAAGTAATCATGCAATTATCACACCTTGTGATGAGCCTCAAGTCGTATACAAGGCTACGTTATTGAAGTGCAACCGTGACACATCTATTGACTCACTCTATATTGGTTTGAATGTGAGTCACTCTAGCGTATTTCCCCATAAATTGAGTGTTGATGTAAAATTTGAAGTAGACCACTCCTATTTTCAAAATTTGAATGACATAATTTTTAAAATATCTGATGAAGCCTTGAGAAGAATAATTCCCATTCGAGAAGACTTTGATGAAGGCTTGCATCTTAGACCAATTCCAAAAACAAGATTCCCTCAACTAAAATTGGATAAAGACCAATTCCGTGGTCTGCAGACAATGCTATTTAGTCAATCATCAGCTCCTGTTTTAATTCCTGGTCCATTTGGATCTGGCAAGACTCGTCTTTTAGCTGTTGCTGCTCAAGAAATTATCCGTTATAGCAAAGAGAACAAAAATGATAGTCATGTTCTCATTTGCTGTTATCAGCAAGATTCAGCAGACATCTTCATGAATGATTATTTTCTAAATCCACAAAATCCATTAGATGTTGAAGTTGTTCGTGTAACCACTAAGCAACGCTTAGCTGCTCTGAAAAATACCACTTGTTTTATAACTGTCAATAGTTTTAAAAAGTCTTTTCATTCCTACCAAAGCAAGAAACACGTCATTGTGGTTGTTACATGTGGTCTTGCATTGTGGATGTCTGAATTTGCTAAAGAATATTTCAACTATATTCTTATTGATGAAGGAGCACAAACAAGAGAACCTGAGACTATTGCACCACTTATAATGGCAAATAAACATACTCGTATTATAATAGCTGGTGACAGTCAACAGGTATGGTATGTGTACAGTATCAACTTTTATTATTAATTTGTTTGCTTAGGTGGGTCCCAAACTTGTAGTATTAGGTGATGAGCCTCAAAGATATGGTTTAGGAGTGTCTCTACTGCAGAGATTACACAAACAATACCAACATTTTGGTGAACCAGCTGTTCAATACATAGTGTCATTGAACTGCAACTATCGTTGCCAAGCCGAACTATTAGAACTGCCTTCAACGTTGTTCTATGATTCTGCCTTAGAGTCTTGTGGTGATACAAAGTGTTGTTCTTCCATTCAGTATCCTCTCATGTTTATTTGCTCTAGTTTTGATAATAGCATTCCTACTTCTCCAGAAAGTTTAAATGAAGCACTATTGATTCTTCATGAAGTAAAAGAATTGTTGAAATATAAAGAATGGTGCACTAATGATGTTTGTATCATGACAGCCAGTTTAAACCAGGTATGGTTACAATATAACATTAAAAGTTTTGATAGACATTTTTTCCTACTAAAGGCAAATGTGATACATAGAGAAATATATAAATCAAGTGAAAACACTTGTTTGAGAGGTGTCAAAGTTTGTACTAGCTTTCAAATGCAAGGTATGTGCAATTAAGTTTTATTTTTTTTGACTTATTTGTAGGTCAGGAATACTCACTACTTTTTATTAGTACTGTGGAAGGTCTAGAACCTTCAGGAAGACCTTTTGATGTTGTCAAAAGTTTCTGTCATCCTGCTGTTTTTAACACAGTTATTACAAGATCCAAATCTCTTGTTGTTGCTGTTGGCAATCCAATAGTTTTAATGATGTCTGAAGGTACAATGAATGAACCAAAATGGTGTTGGAGAGAATTCATCACAAGGTGTCTGAATGAAGACACTTTTATCATTCCACATGCTTTTGAAAGTCTCTCGGACAAAATTGAAAACCTATTTCAAAAGTTGCTAAAGAGCCGACAGACATCAGGTAAATATTTAATTGACAGTTACATATTTAATTTGTATTTTACTTTACAGACATAATGACTTTATTTCAAGGTGATGATAAATTTTGTGCAAAGCCACTTGCCACGCAACCCCTTTCTAGAATGGACTCATCAAATGAGGGATATTTATTATCTGAAAATGCTGCTAGTCCTTTTCTATCTACTCCAGCCAACACTAAGATGTTAGGAAAAGCAGCCATGCTGTCTAGTAAACCAAAAAAGAGAAGTCGTAAAAAAGTCAAATTGAACTCAGACAATGTATTTACTGACAAGATGAGTAAGATGACACCAATGAACTTTGTACCATTTTGTGAAGAAAAGAAAGAGTTAGTAATGGAAGAGCCAAAGATTAAAGAAGTTACAATAAACCGTATACCTGCAAGACAAGCATTGCATTCTAGATTTAAGTCAATACAAACCGCTCGTACTGTTGTAAGTAAATAAGTACATATTCTTACAAAGTTTCTGTAAAATATCTTTTCCAATATAAAAATGAAACCATTGAATTTGAAGAACATTTTCTTCATTTCAAGTTTGTTTCATTTAAAGTTTTAAACCTACACACAAGTTAGATAGTTGATAAACTTTCCTTATGCAATAAACAAGACACTGTAAGACAAGCCAGATCATGTGCCTGATAGGTTTCATGAAACTAAACATAAAGCATTTAAAAGGCATTCATAAATCAATTTTAATTTTATTGTAGAATTTACTATTTTTGCAGACTCTTGAAGACAAACTATCAACTTCATTGCATGTGCAAAAGGAAACAGAACAGCATATTTTCATACGACCATCAATCAATGCTTTACAAGGGAAGGCATTTAAACATGTACACAGAACTTTAGATAAAGAATTGTTGGAAGATCCTTTTAGTAGAGAAAACTACAGGGCAAAATTTCATCAGCTGTTATGTCAAGAAGAAGAAGAACATGATCGTGTTCTTTCTAAAAGGTTGTGAATACTGTAAATACTCAACATTGGTATTATTTATAATCTGTTACTTTTAGATGTGATGGCCAATACACTGTGACTATCTTAAAACCTGGCTTTGTAATTGATTGGCTTAAAGATCCATATGAAAAAGACCATGTACGATTTGGTATCATCTCTGGTGATACACTTAATAGTGACAAAGTATCATATGCTAAGCAATCTAGTGCAGACAGAGGGAGTGTTAATTTGCATTTATCATTTGGAGCAGTTAAAGCAGACATAGTGACTGGAAATATTCCAAAGAAATGGGGTGTGGATGCGTTATTGATAGCATTTACTGAAGAAGAAATATCCAAGATAACTGTACATAATTTTAGAATAAAGGAAGAACAACTTGACCTGGGCAACTCCATATTTGTGAGTTTCACACTCAAATGGTCTTACTTTGAAAATCTTCATAAAGCCATTGATAAATTACCATTAGAGGTTTTGAATAGGGTTATACCAGTAGCTGTGGAAGACTTTACACATATGTCTGTCATCGACAAACCACTCAAACCAATTGCTTCACTTCCTAACTTAATACATCTTGATAAATGTCAAAATAAGGCATTAAAGACCATAATGAATTGTAAATCTTGTACAGCTCCTGTTTTAGTCATTGGTTCTTTTGGAACTGGTAAAACTCGACTATTGGCTCGAACAGCCTACCAAATTCTCCAACATGATTGTAATTCACGTGTGCTTATCTGTGCCCATCATCAAACCTCTGCTGACACATTTATTGAAAGTTATTTTGGAAAAATGTATGAAAAAGGATGGTGTCCAAAACCCCTACGTCTTATTCCTAATGAGAATTATAAGGCCAATCCAGAGTATAATATTTATTATTGTACAGCTAGGAATCTTTTCAACCATGAACTTCAAAGGACTCACTTGGTTGTCACAACATTTTTAACCTCCCTTCACCTCATTGATCGTATCCAAAACGGTTTTTTCACTCACATTCTACTTGATGAAGGTGCACAATCTCGGGAACCAGAATCAATAGCTCCATTGTGCCTTGCCAATTGGAATACTAAGATTGTAATAGCAGGAGACCACAAACAAGTAAGCTAATTGCAGTACTTCCTTTAATCCAATAAATCAATTTTTTTATCTGTAGGTTGGTCCTTCTGTACTTGTTTTGGGTGAATTAGCAATGAAACATGGCCTGAAGATATCACTTCTTGAAAGATTACACTTAACCTATACAGAATGTCTCACAGACATTTCAATGACACACATTGCTACACTTATCACTAATTATCGATGTAGTCATGCATTGCTTTCATTACCTTCCTACCTGTTTTATGACTCATCATTGATAACAGCTGCTAAATGTTCACATCTTGAAGCTGAATATCCACTTCATTTTTTATGTTCAAGCTTAGACAAAGGTGTTTTGAAAGAAAAAGATGACCAGCGTTATCATTATGAAGCTGATTTGCTTTTGAAACATCTTGATGAATACCGGCAGAGACAAGGATGGGGGGAAACAGTTCTCAAAGAAGTCTGTATAATGGCATCAACAGCCTATCAAGTAATGAAGTACACTCTCTATTTATGTGCTACTATGTTATATCTTATATAGAAATCTCATTTCATTAAAAAACTTAGAAATGAATACAGAGAACTAAAATCAGTTGAAGTACTGCCAATATTTGATATTCAAGGTGATTTATACTTGTAGTTTTATGCAGTCAGTTTTAATATCACATATTCAGGTCGTGAATTTGAAGCAGTATTTTTGAGTACAGCTGAGCCCCTAACAACTGATGGGATGTCTACAAACCGTACTAAGACTCCATGTAGTCGATATGTCTTTAACACTGCTCTAACACGTGCTAAATCTCTTGTAGTGTGTGCTGGTAATCCTTTTCTTTTAATGAAGATAGAAAAAGAAATAGACAAGCATTGTTTTAGTTGGAAGGAATACATTAGGAGATGTGTTTTATCTAAAACATTTTATGTACCAACCACAGAGTCTAGAAATTTAGAAGATCTATGTGAGTCTTTAAAAGATCTACAAAGAGATATCTTTACACCAAGTGACTTTAAAAGTGACATGCAATTAATAACAAAAGATAGCATCTTAAAATCATATCAAAAGACAATCCAGGAAATACCACAATACAAAAACTGTAAACTTCAGATTTCACAGGTACAGAAAGAAAGCAGGTGGGGAATTGTCAAGATTAATGAAATTGAGACCCATCACAAAGATACTAGTTGTGAAGAGAAAGGAATCATATGTGAATTATCCATTAAAAATCAGCACCTTGCTGAAGCTATTCCTCTTGATATGTCAAAGCATACTAAGCCAATCATAATTAATGGATTTAATCACAGAAGGGGTGCATTTGATGGGGATATAGTTGGTATTCATGTGTTTTCCACACAGGATGATAAAGAGTGTGGAAAAGTTGTATTCTTAAAAGAAGCAAGGCATCCAACCAAGTACATTTGTAGAGCTGACCGATATAACGTGATATACTTTTATCCCTTGGATAAATCAGTTCCTGCTATTGTTAACTTGCCCAAAATTTCAAAAGAGCAATTACAATATCAAGATTACATGCCTACTGATTACATTACCATTTTCAAAATGTCATCTTTGCAGTCAGACCAACTTCCTCAAATTAAAGAATTGATTCCATCTGATGTGTCACAAAATCTTTTATTTGTTGTCCAAATTCTTGGATGGTCACCAAAGTATTGGAAGCCACTAGGAGCTGTAGTTGAAGTATTGCCTTTTACTTCAAGCCTTTTTTTTACTGAAAGACTTTTCAGAATCGTACATGATATTGAAGAAAGCGATGACAATGAGTTTACCATTACACCATTTCAAATATCACCAGAAGAACACGTTGGTCTGCATTATGATCAGGCATTTACTATTGATTTTCCAAATCAAACTATTATTGATGATGCTATTAGCTTAGTTCCTCTACAAGAAGGTAGTACTTACAGATTAGCTGTACTTATTACCAATGTAGCCAAGTACATTCCCAAAGATTGTCAACTTGACAAAATAGCCAAAAAAAGAGGAACATCTGCTTATGGGGGTGACAGTGCTATTCATATGTTACCACAGAAGTTAGCAACACAAATCTTCAGTCTCAATTACAATACAACTCATGATGTATTAGCAGTAACAGCTACTATAGTATTAAAGGATGGAGAGATAAATGAAATAGTGTGTAATGATCCTGAAAAGGCACATGTTACATCACAAGCTTGTTTAACATACAAAGTAGTTCAGGACGTATTAGATGATAAACCAATTGAAGATGATGAAATTAAAAAACACTTGATTGACTTTAATGCAAAGACAGGTGGAATGGGTATTGCTGATACACTTAAATTACTCTATAAAATTGCAATATTTTTACGAGAAAAACGATTACTAATAGAGTCCTATGGAGTATTAGACTCAGCTGGGGACCACCATGACTGTTGGCAGTCCCATTTCCTTGTTACAGAAATTATGATTTGGGCTAATTTGAGGATAGCTGAATATTTGAGCCAAAACCTGATGCAAATGCCTCTTCTATGTAGACAACTACCACCTCTTGCAGGAAACTTATCTAAATTTAGAAACATCTTTCAAGAAACTCTGGACTACTCTTTGGCACTTAAAAAGTATTCTGTAGTGGAAAATATGCTTCCCAGGCCATTGATCGTTACAGGTTCTGTAATTCACTTAATAAAGAAGGCCTATGAAAATTGTCACCAAAAAAGCATCCTTTGGGCATTATCGAATAATAATTTGTATCCACAATTGAGTAGAGCAGAAGCTGTATTAAAAAAGATTGTCCAACGATCAGAATATGTTTCTGCTAAATTTGATGAGACTCTAAAAGAGGAAAACATCTGTGTTTTTGCACATGATAGCCTAAATGTTCATGTATATACTCATTTCACTTCTCCAATCCAATGTTATTTTGACATATTAGTGCAAAGACTAGTTTTAGCATTACTCGATAAAGATGTTATCTCCTACACACACAAAGAGCTTCAAGATATATGTCGTCACCTAAACTTAAAAGGAAAATTAGCTGATAGATATGAGCAAAGCATGCATAAAGCTCGTTTAGCAAGGGACTGTGAAACTGCTTTAATCAAAATGGAAGCATTTGTATCTCAACCTTTTCCAAGGGTCAAGGATCAAGTCTATCAGCTGCATATTCCTTTATCCAGCTATAATGTCGTCTTTGATGAAAATACTGAGTTTGAATATTCTGACCTAAACATAAACCGATATGATAATGAAAATGAGCCAAAATGGCACATTGTATTAGCTTCATTAGATAATAGCCCTAATGACTTACTTAATGATCCTCGAGTGGCTAACTTTACTAATAGTCAAGAATCACTAGTAACAAGGGGCAGAAGTTACTGTCATATTCAAGCAAGTGTATTTCACTATATTTCTCAGTCATTAGAATATACACAAAAGCAAATGAAGTGTGTTAAATACAATGCTTCTGTCATTAGTAATACAATTGAAGTGTATTCAGATCTGTGGGATTTAGCACATCAATGTCTGAAATCACCTTCCCGTGAAATAATTTCTAGCTTAATAAAGAAGCTTCCTGATTTACCTCATCAAAAACAAAAGCAGAGTCATTTACTAAATTTAGAATTTACAAGAAGCCCTATAGTGATATATAACATTGCAAGGACTTTCCAGACTGACGAAGTTATTAATGTGTGGTTAGGGAAATCATTTAAGCAAGCACTGCCATCTCCTGAACTACATCTATTGGAAATAGCACCAACTTTTAGAGTTTGCATACAACACAACCAGAATCCAGTGGAGTGCTTTTGTGAGGTTCATTTACAACAAGCATCTCGTGAAAGTTATCATTCTATTTATGAATACATTGAGTTATGGAGTAAGGTGTTAGTTGCTGAAGCTGCCTATGTGGGGATTAACACTCGAGTTATTACACTAGTCAAAAACGCTAATTTGAAATGGCCAAAACTATTTCTTGTAAGTAATTGTATAGATGATATACATTATGAACCAGATGGCCAGTTGACTCTTGAGATTCCATCAAATAAACTTCATATTTTTGACTTTATTAAAATCAAGACAGGTGACTTAGTATGTGCTCGATATGATATAACTGATCAGAACAAGGACCTCACAGCAGTATTTCATTTTGTTGTCACCAGAAAGAAGTATCAGGAAAGGATGAATGCTACTACTAAGACTGTTTTGCTAGAGATGAAGGCAATGGGAAGTCATTGTTGGATATCACAAGAGCTAAAGCCATACTTGGATCTGCAGCCATTATGTGAAATACAAATTATTGAAATGCTAGTTTCTTTTAGGTAAGCAATTTGAACTATGACTTAAATTTAGATTTTTTGCAGTCGAGTCTTCAAACGTCTGCAATGTCGTTCTATTGAATTGCAAGATCCTACTGTAAATCTATGGTGGTCAATGCTGGCTGATGAAATTGCAATAGGTTTAAGTCACATTCTTTCTCCAATCGTAGGTCAGCTCTTTAATCATAATTATTACACAATAAAATTCAATTGAAACATCCTTTAGATAATACTGACCAATTAAACCTTCATCATGATGTTTTAGCTCTAAAACTTTGGGATGGAAGCAATGTTTCTCTAAATGAGGCACAAAAACAAGCAATACATCTTGGACTTAAAAATAAATTCCAGTTAATTCAAGGACCACCAGGTAAGACAGTAATATTATTGTTATTATATGTTCCTCTAATACAGGAACTGGTAAAAGTGTTGTAGGAGCACACTTAGCATACATTTTTTCAAAAATAAATGCTAGCTCAAGAAATTGTGTTCTTTATTGCTGTCCTTCAAATAAAGCAGTTGATGTTGTTCACAGTAAGTACAGGTATCTAGTAAATCTTTATTTATACAACTATCTTAAAAATAGAGCAACTAAGACAATTGAATGATCTTATGTTTCCCAAAAGTCAACAGCTTCAAATTATTCGCCTTTACGGCCGTGCTCATGAGAAAGTAGACCATCCTGATCCATGCCATGATGCATTACTGCAAACAGAAATTGAAGATCACCCCAAACAAGAAGATACTGATAGTCGTTGTTTACCTGAATTGAGAGATGATGCATTACATTTTAAAATACGACAAACCAACAGAGAAATTGAGGAGATGAGACTAAAAAATAAAGAACTTGTTGAAAAAATGGATATTATTCCCTCTTCATATGAAAAAGAAAGGTAGTATTTTAAAGTAAACTAAATTATGTTGATTGTATATACATATATATCTAGGTACAAAAGCGCTATCAAAGTTGCTGAGTATGAAGAGCTGATAAGTCATCATCATGATATCATTCTGTGTACATGTAATGAAACATGTAGCAAAAGACTACTCAAGTTAGCAGAGATGGGAAGAATAGCACAATGCATTATAGATGAGTGTGGCATGGCTAGTGAACCTGAGACTATTGCAGCAGCCAGTCTATGTGATCATGTTGTACTTATTGGAGATCATAAACAACTTCAGCCAATTATCAAATATCACATGGCTAGAGAGTGTGGAATGGGAATTTCCCTATTTGAAAGATATGCAGAATCAAGACAAGGCATGATGATAACTTTAAATAAACAGTATCGAATGGTGAGTTGTTGGACTGACATTTATACCACTAAGAAACTTGTATATTGATGATGTGACCTTAAGTTAAGGCAAATTAAAGATTTTAAAATACTGTAAAATAAAAATATATAAAAAACAAGACAAGATGCTAATTTTTTATTATATAGCATGAGATGATTTGTCGCCCACCTTCAGAACTTTTCTATAAAAACAAACTATGGACTGATAAAGCTGTAAAGGAGCGACGTCCTTTGAGTGATAATATTGATAAATTTTGGCAATCGAAGTCTCCTATTATTGTTTATGATATTGTAGAAGACTCTAACGCTAGTGGTCAACAGTTCACAGGAAAGGTTGATATTCATTCAAAATCAAACAACAGTGAAGCTTGGAAAGTTGTAAGTTGGTATTTTGTATGTAACTTACTGTAGCTATATATTTATTTAGCTGGAAGTCATACAACAATTACATAATCAATATAATGTATCATACAAAAGTATGGCTGTGTTAACTCCTTATAAGGCCCAGAAAGAGCTAATCATTGACTTAATGGGGAAAAATTCAAAACTCAGAAGTGAAAAAACAAAACCTAAGGTTGCAACCATCACAGATAGCCAAGGTCAGTGCCTGTCAAAATGTTGATTAACGTTGTCACTTAATACATAGGTGATGAATATGACATTGTCATATTAACAACAGTACGGTCATTGCCAATCAATGATATCAAAGATCGTCAGTTAGTTCAACCTGATCACAAGTGGATGACAGAGAATCTTGGGTTTGTTACTGATGAACATCAAATTAACGTGGCAATTACACGTGCTAAACATGGTTTAATTGTTATAGGTAAGAGTATTAGTATTTGTTAAACTAAAAGTAGTAACTTTATTGCATGTTAAATTTAATAAGCAGCCAGAATATGAAACATCAAAATAGAAAAAAGATATGGCATTTCATTATATATGCACATACAAGAAAGTGATTATCTATAGACATAATGCTATTGTGACTGTAGCTGGTATAAATGATGTAGCTGTTATTAAGACCATTTTTATATTTTTAAGGAAACACAACTTTGTTAAAGTATGATAAAACATGGGAGAGCCTACTTAGGTTATATGAAGATTATGGTTCCATTCAATATGAAGCTGATCTATCAAACATAAAATTGGCTACATTGATATAATGTTCCTAATTCCATGCACAAATACAATATCATGTTTCTTTTTTTTTGTTATTATAATAATATCATGCATATAATTGATTGTAATACCCATAATATAATTAAAAACCAATATAATTAATGTCCTTCATGCATAATAGTAACCTTTATATTGTACATGCAAATGGAATATGATATATATTTTCTGTTTTGAATATTTTGTTATTAAGTAGTCACTAGCATTATTCACAAACTTCACTTATATATAAGGCACTATTCTTTAAATGAACGATATAGTTTTTAATTAAGGTTAAGGCCAGATGAACATTCATCTTTTACCTCAATTCAGCAAAAGTGATAATGGCAAGGACTGTTTTAGAGCAAGTTTAAAATGGTCCCCCAAACAAAAACGTTATTGACTGATTAAGGTCTTCTGGTCCCTTACTAAAACTTGTCCTAAGTCAGACCATTATTGGCAGCCAAAGTTGGTCCTAACTATAGGATGCTGTTTGTAGCAAGTTTGAAAATTATCATAATCTATTAAATAAGTCATTAATTATTAAATAGCTTTTCATTTACATCTTATTTATCTAATAAATGATGCATTATTTATCTAAAAATGATGCATTATCTAGTATATAATACATTGTTTAATACATCAAGCATCATTCAATAAATCATAAGTTGTTAATTGTACCAACTGAATGCATTTATTTTTTATATAAATGGCACCCCATACCAAACACAGGCAGTTATTGGTGAATCAAACACTTTTAGTTAACTCAGCCAAATATGTAAACGTTTATATACCTATTTTGCAAATGTTCTTTTGTTCTTATTCAAATACTTTCTTTAGTAGTCTATCAGCTTACCTGAAAACGGAGACAAGATAACTTAATGCTGTATATGTTACCTTATACCTCATGTTTCATTTCTGTACATCAATCTTGATATATGTCTTTTAAGAGATGTAGAGTAGTCTTCTTCCATCAAATTTCTTTCTTTCTCACATTCATCATCATCAAATTTTTCCATTTGCTAAGGTTCTTTTGACATTATATAGTCCTAAAAGTTTGAATCATCATATACTACTTTGTGACGTGTTGATAATCTAGGTGCATATTATGCATGACCTTCATAACATTGGAGTTAGAAATCCATCCTATGGAATGATAGGTAATATGGGGTGCCGTTTGTGTCAAAACTGGAAAATTATCATGACATATGATAAATTATACATTATTTAGTAAATCATACATTATTTAATGAATCATGACAATTTTCCAATTTTGACACAAACGGTTATGGGTCGCCGTTTGTGTCAAAATTGGAAAATTATGCTGATATATTAAATAAGTCATTATTTATTAAAAAGTTCTTGCATTATTTAGTAAATCACAATTTATTTAACAAATAATGTGCATTAAAAGTAAATCAATTTTGACACAAATGGCACTCCATATCTTAGAGCTACAAAATAATAATAAATTATTTAGCAATGTTTTTGATTGTTTTGTCAGAACAGCCAGTAAGTATAGTATTCCTTCGTGAGTACATTGTGACCATAGTGGTGAAAACATTTTAGTTAGTTTGCTAATGCTAAGTACTGAGGTTTTAATAGAGTAAGTTTTTTAACTGAATATTAGGTTCATAAACAAAGGATTAAATGGTTATTTGTAGATGTATTTGCTGGTGACATGAATGTATATTGTGAACTGTATTATTAGTAAAAATATTTCTGTAGTAGCCCCTAATCAAGAAAATAGTTTGCACAAAATATTTTAACAATATATAAATCATTAATGAATTGTAGAAAATATGAATAATAATATTATTATAAGAGGAACATGCAATAGTACAGAAAATAATAGGTCAATGCTTCCTTGAGATAAGTCAACAGCACATCTCAGTAACTCAACAACAGATACATCTTCCTCTTTGCAACATACCAACTTATCATATTTTTCTTTGTAAGTGTCCAGTGATTCTTCCGATCCTTTTCATAGATCCTTTTCATAGTAAGAGCATGTCTGTCCTTTTTGTTTTGTGGCTCTCTATCACATTCTAAAACCTCTACAACAACTGCTTCACACATGTTATGATAGAGGTGAAAACCACAAATGAACAGTTCTCATCTATGTTGCTTTTGAACATGTAGTGCATGACATAACTAACTAAAGTCACAACCAACATTGTGGATGAAGTAACAATAACTTATGTTGAGTGTGGCTTATTGAAGTATTCCCATTTTGCCTACGTTTTGCACTTTTAAAAGCATCAACTTGCATAAGTTGTTTATAACAGTGTTACTAATTAGGAAGTGATAGTTGTAACTATTGTTATAACTATAAATCTACTTTAATACTAAACAGTTATATTACATATTTAAGATAAATGTGTCATGAAAGTCCCTTATTATATTCTTTGAGGCTATATGGTCAATTTATTCTGTTGCATTTGTCTACGACACATATTAATCATATCCTGCAGTGCTGTAAGAAATATCCAAGGAAAGAAATTAAGTGAATTTGACAGTTTTAATCATAGGTGTGCTATCAATATTTAAATTGTCACTTAAACTTCATGCATAAATACATATTTATTTAAATTAGAAGCATGGCATTTAAAGTTACATGTGTGTGATTTTTTTAAAAGTCTTGGCTTCAGATGACATGTATAGTAGTTTTGACATGACAATTGACTACTATATTATTTGTATGGAACTGAATTATGATAATATTATTCATAGTCTTGCCTTGTAATATAGTTGTTGAGTTTGTCATTTTTCAGATTTGCTAATGTCTTCATGATTTTGTAAAAGACAATAGTAGTCAGTCATCATCTCATTGGGGTGTAAACACTATATCTTTTAAATACCATATCCCCTGTTTATAGATAATTCTTTTCCTTTGTGCTGTAGCATGACTAAGATATTTTTAAGTCTAAGAATTGACATTGTTATTGAATCAAGTGTTGACCATCTTGTTCTTGAAAGGAAGGTCTGTACAAAAAAATCTGTCTGACAATGTTTATGAGAGAGTGAAAGACAAGCCTCTGGGAATAGAAATGAAGAATGTCTTAAAGCTATTTTCAGTGATCTTAGGAGTTGTGTCAAGTATGATGCTAACATTGTGATGAAATTTATAGATATTTTGAGAGTTAACTTAGATTAACAAGATTTAGCTGATACAATCTTGTCAAAATTATAATAAGATAGGTTATATGTTTATTAGAAGGCAATGTCACCTTTCCTTTATATCTTCTTGTTTCTAGTATTGTCTCGGTTGTCTTTTGCAAAACAAAATCTCTGGAATAAGATATACTTTCAAGCTCTGGCAAATCACTACTTAAATTTGTTTAAGTAATATTTCTGAAAGCAGATACCTTATGTGAAATAATAAGTTTCAATGTAAAAATAATCTTTAAAATGTTTTTACAGTTGTGGGAGACAAATAAAATAAGAGGAATAAGAAGGTAGGACATACAGTCCAGCAGAAAGTGTGGTGTATTAAACTGATCCACACCTCCTACAACACAGCAAAATGTGACTTTGTGCTTGACATGTTATTGGCACTACTTAAGAAGAAAAAACATCGTGTCATTCTTACATAGGTAGCATTATTGGCTGCCTGATGTAGTAGATAGTACAGAAACACACTTAAACATCTTATGTTATTTTTAATTCTGTCTACTATGATGGCACAGGTGGTCATTGATTATCCACTAAAATTGTATAGGTATATGAACAGTCATCTCTTTCAAATGATAGTGATAAGATGTCAACCTCTCAACTAATAAAGAGAAATAATGCAGGCAAGAAATGGTATACAGAATTTTATCATCGATTGCCTATTGTTAAGTCCAAAAAAGCCACACTTGTTCTAGTCTGGAGCATCTTGATGAGTACATATGAAGTCTTCTTATTTCGTGTTGCTTTACTATTCCTGTCAGTACTCAATAGACATCAATCTACAATGATTATGTCAAAAGGCTCCAATGACTTCTACTCTTTTGCTTCCTTGGCTTATCCAGTAGGTGGTCTTATAGCTGATGTATGATATGGAAGATATCGTACAATTTCTTATGGAATATATTTGGGTTTTTCTTCTTACATACTTATTGCTATTGGCTGCATACTATGGTATGTTAATGAAATTATGTGTCAAGTTTTCTTGTATGTAGGATTGCTGGTATATGTACTAGGCTTAGCTGGGTTTCGATCAAATATTATCTTATTTAATATTGATCAACTTATAGGTGCTTCTGCTGATAAACTAAGTACTGTTATCTACTGGCATAACTTTGGACATGGCTTAAGTTACACGAGTGCCTTCTTCATAGAATTGTGGATTCATTCAAGAGCACAATTAGCTATCACTCATTTAACTATTGCTGGCTTTGCTATTGCTACAATCCTAATAACACAGAACCTACTTAAACACTGGCTGGACATTACTCCACAAATTACCAACCCTATCAAATTGATTGCTAAAGTACTCAACTATGCCAGAAAGAACAAATACCCTAAAGGCGTAGTGCCTTGACCTATTGGGAGAATGAAGTCCCTTCGCGCTTGGATTTGGGTAAAGAGAAGTATGGAGGCCCATTCTCAGAGGAACAGGTAGAAGATGTCAAAACAGTACTACGGTTGATTCCAATGTTGCTATGTTTAGCGGGAATGATCATAGCTTGGGAAATATCTTTTAACCTTCTAATACAAATTGAACCCTCATATGGTCATTTTGAAGATATTGATACATTTCTATTAAGTGGTGGTTTATTAGGACTTATTTCAACAGCTTTAATTTTCCTCCATCAGTTTCTAATGAACCCATGTTTTTACAAATACGTTCACAGTATGCTCTTTAGAATTCGATTTGGCCTGGTAATTGCTTCAGCATCCTCCTTGTCTTATTTAATACTTTATATTGTATGGTATTATCAAGATAGGTTTGCAAAGGATTCTTGTACATTTGCTAGTATTTCCAATAGTACCACTGATTCTTTAGTGACTGGTAATTACTGGATCTTTGTACCTATTGTAATTCATAGCTTTAGTTTTTTCATAATTTATACTTCATCCATGGAATTTATTATAGCACAGTCTCCAATGAATATGAGAGGATTTATGATTGGACTATGGTTTACTACCTATGGTACTTGTCTTTTACTTAATAACTACTTTTATGTTCCATTTATGTACCTTAAGTCAGCTCCTCTTGGATGTGATTTCTACTATTTTCTTGCTAAGAGTATCGTTGTTGTATTTGTACTAGTTATATTTCTAGTGTTAGCTAAACATTACAAACTACGTATAAGAGAGAATGTTGTCAACATACATGAAATAGTTGAAGATCATTATGAGAGATATATGCAGGAGGAGGATATGAATGAACAAGACAATCTGTATGGATCTATCAGTAGTAACTGAGTCTCATTAGAGGCCGTTCATCTGTTTCAAGTAACTATTTTGTTTGTTGTTGATATAGCATTTGTTTGTGTTTACTCATCAATAACTCTGTGTATGTCATCAAGACTATTTCCTCTGTTAATGTGATATTATTATTATTATAGTTATGTAGTTAATTGATATTAACATTGGGCTATATAATTTTAACAAAGAATGCAGTGCACCTACAATCTCACTTAATATGTATGTAGCAATAGTTCAACTATATAATAGTATGTTTGTCATTCAGCTGGTCATGCATTCAGATGTTAGTCTGGATTATTGACGTTTTGAATAGGTTCCTGTTTGTAATACAAATACACTCAAATAGCAATATTGTTAATATGACAAACATCTGTTCAATATCAATATACATCAACAATATATACCTACAGCAATTATGTATGTTTACAAATGATGACAACATTACCTAAACATAACTACACACTGAGTGCTGTATCAGTACACAAGCAAATATTACATCAATGACAAGTAGAACATATATATAGTTATATTATTTTATAGGATGTAGATAGACACCCACTCATTACTGATAGAACCATATATTTAGTTGATCATTGAATTACAAGATAGAGAGATAATAAGTGAAATTACATAAACCAATGCAAAATGAAAAAAGTACCACTTAACAGTTCTAACTGACAATGTTTAAAGTTCATATTGCTATAGTATTGTTATTGCATCAAAAACACATCAAATCAATTTTTATGATTTGGTCTCATCTCTTATTGTGTATTTCTTGTAACATAGTTTTGTAAACTGTGACATCACTGCACATATTACAGTTAAATTATACATGCACAGCTTTTTGTTTATTGACTTGAAACATAATCTCAGTATTAATATGCATTAACTACATAACTATAACAAAACAAGACCACATAACATAACAAAACAATTTTGATGATATACACTAAGTAATTCATTAATAACACAAACAAATGGTACATAAATAATAAAAAAATTACTTCTAACTGATGAACAAACTCTAAGAAACTCAGTCATTTCTGATAGACTCACATATACTGTTGTGGTCATTGACATACAATTCCTCCTGTTGCATATATCTCATAAATCAGCTATAACACCACCTATACTGGATAAGCGAATAAGATAAAAAAAACTAGAAGTCATTGGAGCCTTTTGACATTATCATTGTGGATGAATATCTTTAGAGTATTGAGAAGAACAATAAAGTAACACGAAATAAGAAGACTTCATATCTACTTATCAAGATGCTCCATACTATAACAAGAGTGACTTTTTTTGGACTTAGCGATAGGTAGGCACTTGATGGCAAAATCCTATATACCATTTGTTGCCTGTATTATTTCTTTTGATCAGTTGAGAGATTGGACTAGATATCTTATTACTATCACTTCAAAGAAATCACTGTTCATATACTAACACAAAATTGGCAAATATGCTCACAAAGCATAGTGGAATCCATTAAAGGTGAGGAAATCATGATACAAAACATTGTTATATGTATACATTGACAGTATGAAATATGATCAATGACCAACCACTTCTGCCATCCTAATGGTAAGAATTCAAAACAACATAAGAAGAGTATGCATCTTGCATACTCTTCTTATGTTGTTTTGAATTTATGTTATTATTGTTTATGTTACCATGCTTGCTTGCATGTAATATAGAACAAGATAGGTCTAAATTTTCCTCAAGTTTTGCATTCTGTGTAATCTTAAAGTTCACAATGTGCACATAAAATGAGAGAGTTTGTGGTTGGTCTCGGTATGCAGTGTTTGTACTTGGTTGTGTAATCATCTCAAATACAAATTCCCATTCAAATATCAATGAGAGATTTTCTGCTAGAATAGTCACATGTGAGAGAGAACAGACTTAACATACATTTGACATGAAGATCCCTCATGTGATGGTCTTGAGCAGTACAATTCTTCCTGGAAAAAACAAAGCAATCATTTACACCATCTAATGTCATTATCACTCTCATTGAATTCATTTTGACTCACAACTACTATGAGTTTTAGTATAGTACATTTCTACATAATATGGTGTCAACAATGAGCACTAAAATGGCTCCTTAATGAAAGAGAGAAACATTTGGACTTTCAATGGAAAAGGCACAAAAGAGACATGGTATTAACCCATATACAGATGGCTGATTAGATTTCTTGCCAAAAGCTTTATTTCAAAAATAATCAGACATCAAATTTAATAAACAAAGTTGTATTTGTAGTAATAATCAATTAAGACAAGAGAAAATAAAAAAAGTTTACAAAAATTTATAGAACACTACTTTAGTCTGAGGACTCAAATGATAGTTCCATTTCTTTTCTGTACTCTACTTCCTGTTCAATGTATCTGTCATAATGTTCCTCAGCTATCAAATGTACATTGACTTCATTCTCTCTCACTCGTAACTTGTAACGCTTAGCAAGTACCAGATACACTATCAGTATGACAAAAATTATCATGCTTTTAAAGACAAAATAGTAAAGATTTTGGCAGATAACATCTCCTTCACATTTAAAAGGATATTTGCCATTGATACTGATTACATATCCAATTCCAAATCCTGCATACCACAGTCCAATCATAAATCCTCTCATATCATGTGGAGACTGAGCAATTGTAAATTCCAAGGATGTTGGAAAAATTAATGCAAATGACATTCCAAACAAATTTGAGGGACAATAATAACTGGATATGAATTGGTGTTTACTTGAAAGTGGTCCTTACAAGCAAGCATGATAACATAATAAAGTGAAGTTAATAAAGCAAAAACCAAACCCACACCAATTCTCTTAAGCATACTTGGAATCCATTTATTAAAACATGGATGTATTATCAGTTGATGCAATAGTAGAATAACTAAAATGACTACAAACTCTAATGAGCTATTTAATATAAAACATGAAATGAATTGCAAGCCTTAATCTAAACTAGAAAAGCTATTCCATCTTATCTCTTCTGCACAACATAAACCCACTATGCTAATGAGTAATGGCGTTAATCTTATAATTGTTTTGACATCCTCTACCTGCTCTTCTGAAAAAGGTCCTCCATACTTTTCCTTACCCAATTCTAGTCAAGAAGGGTAATCCTCTTCCCAGTAGGTCAAGGCACTTTGATTCCTTGGATACTTGTTCTTTCTGGCATAGTTCAGTACTTTAGCAATCAACTTGATAGGGTTGGTAATCTGAGGTGTTGTGTCTAACTGGTGTTTTAAGAGATAATTAGTGATAAGAACTGTAGACAAAGCAACACCTGATATATATTTGTTAAAATAATAGTTCATAAAACTAATATTAAAGATTATGTTCAAAACAAAATACAAGACAATGAAATTATCCTATGGGTATACCACATCATGTTAATACTATGGTATTGTGAGGGTCTATTACAATAATGGATGGGGTAACATCTGTGATAATTACTTCTATAATTCCACTGAAGTTAATGTTATCTGCCATCAATTGGGATATACAGGAGCATCAAGTTACTCTAGAGCTGGATTAGATAGATTAGAACTTACATGAAAGTCAGTTCATACATGTAAGTCAGTTTTTAAATATCTCTATTTAGTTATAGTACTGACACTCTCTCTATGGAGATAGATAGCCTCATTTGTGTTAGTACAAACTACCTTACTATATTATATTGTTCATTCTCTACATAAATCGATAGTGGATGTACTAATACTAACTTATGTGATGCTACTGTGTACTGTTGGTAGTGATTAAATATTTCCTTAGCATTTGTTACATTTGATACTGAAACCACTAAGATCTGGAACAGTAATCCTTTCACTGGTATGATAAGTCTTCATGAAGGTAAGTATCCTAATGAGGGACATGTGGAGATCTATTGTAATGGACAGTGTGGAACATTATATCATGTTGGATTTGATTCTAATGATGCTCAAACTATCTGTAAACAACTAGGATATTATTATAATGATTCTTTCAGACAGTTAAATGTATCCATTTTTGTAATAGACACTCACAATACCATAGTTACACAATGATGAGGTATACCCATTACAAAATAGAATAATAGCACTATTTCTTGGAGTAGCTATGATACATCTTGAGGGAGGTAGTTTTCCAAATGAAAGACATGTTGATCTTTACTGTAATGGACAGTGGAGAACAATATGTCATAATGGATTTAGTTTTACTGATGCTCAAACTATCTGTAAACAACTGGGATATAATAACATAATTACATTGAACTTAGTCTGTAAGTTTAAGAAGCAATAATTATTCAGACAATAATGTATAATACTATCAAGTATGATAATAATGATTACAGGTCATTGTATCACTATACATAGATCTGATAGTTCCAGTCAACCAATTTGGAGTAAATACATGTGCAATACTTCCATTTCACAGATGTTATGGTACTAGAAATTCCTTTTAACCAACTTTAGTGACTAACTGTTCTCATTCTGAAGATGTTACTATAGAATGTAGTATGTGATAGTATCAATCAACTATTAATTTATATTATTAGAATGTTTAAAGATAGAAAAAAATCTTTTGACTCTTTAAAAATATTAATAAAATTAATATAATTGTTATAATTATAATAATGACTACTATTGTTTACTCAAGTATCATGAAAATTAGTACAAACACTTGATGCATTTATAACATTTATTTAATTTCAATATAGTATAATATTATCAATTGTAGACACATCATAGTGTTTGTTTCCTTAACATCATCTAAATATATAATTTTAGACTGATAGTATAATTATTTTTATGTTTTTATTGAGAAAACTAAATAAATATGTAAAAATATGTATAATATTTCCTTTAGCTTCTAACTCCAAACTTTCCAATAAACAAACTACTTCTTAGTATTAATTTGTAAGTGATCATGAGATAATTATGACTATCTTATATATGACTTCAATCATATTGCAAGTTAAAGTTTTCTTCATTGTAGTTTATTTCAGGCATAACAGTTCAATTATATAGCAAGTTACAGTTCTCTTCACTCTAGTTTATTTCAGGCATAACAGTTCAATTATATTGCAAGTTACAGTTTTTTTCATTTTAGCTTATTTCAGGCATAACAGATGTTTATCTTGAATTTTTTAACTTAGCTTAAATAATATTGTAGTTAGTTCCTTTAGCTTGTATTAAAGGATTTTGCTTTGTTTTCATCTAGATGACATTGCTAGAAATGCTGCCATTATTCTATATCATAATGGGTATACCTCATCATCCTATTACTATGGTATTATGAGGGTCTACTAAAATAAGGGATAATATCTGTTATGATTCCTACTACAGCTCTACTGAAGATAATGTCGTCTGTCATCGATTGGAATATACTGGAGAATCAAGTTTCTTTAGAGCTAGATTAGTGATGTTAGATATATCTAGGCTTAACAAGAGTTAGTTTAATTTTTCTGTCTAGTAATATGGGACTGATAGCCTTTCTATGACAATGGATGACCTCAACTGTGGAATACTGACTATCTCTTTCTCTACTCTCATTAATAGAAGATGTAATAATGCTAACTCTTATGATGCTACTGTTTACTGCTGTAAGTGTATAAATATTTCTTCAATACTTATCATTTTTGCAAAAGATACCACTAGGATCTGGAACAAAAATCCTTTCCCTGGTTTGATACGGCTTCATTGAGGCAGTTATACTAATCAAGGACAAGTTGATGTCTACTGTAATGGACAGTGGGAAACAAGATGTGATAATGTATTTAGTTCTACTGATGCTCAAATTATTTGCAAACAATTGTGATTTAACAGTTACTATAATTGTGATTGCCTCAAAAATTATTATTAATGAGTATAAAATTATTAGTGGCAAAATAAATATTTCAATATTTGTTTCATTTCAGATCTAGTAATTCCAGTCAATTAATTTGGGGTACAGACATGTCTAGTTCTTTCTTTGTCACATGTTATGGTAATAGTAATTTCCTGTACATTGACTTCAGTGACTAGCTGTTCTCTCTCTTTGTTTCTGTTGTTTTCTGACTGTAGAGTTATTAATAAAATTAGAGAGAGATGGTGAATCTTGCATCAATTTCTATAAAAAGAAAGCTATTATTTTAAAACAACAATTGGATAAACCAGTATATGTACATATACACTCTACATGTACTTCACTATAATTATACATTAGCAGTTACAATAGGAGTTATATTAATAACTATGAAATACCTCAGTGTCTTTTAGTTCCTTTTCCACTTTCTCTAATGATGCTTTCCTATAGGCAGCTGAAAACAAAGCACAAACATATCTACCTTCTAATCCATACACTTGAATAGGAGCCATACCTGTGTATGTCTAGTAACGCTATTAATATAGAATTTATTCAATTTTAGGATAGAATCTAATTACAATAATTTTGGTAATTTATATAAACTAGAAAAAGTTGCTGGCTTGAAAGCAAGAACACATACTGCATGTAATTACTAATTAACAGAACCTAATTAAATACTCTTCATTGAGATGATTGCTCATGAAAATGTGACCATTAGCCCTACCTTGTAATACTGTCATAGCTCAACCTAGACCAATGTTACCTTGGATATGATACATGTAATATACCTAGACTTATATCAAGAGAATGCATACACCATTATGTAAGTATTTACAGAATGTTACATAGTTATCTCAATACTTCTTTGGGTTATAATATACTTACTAAATGGTTAACTCTGAGGCAGCTAAGTGCTCTACATGCGGCCATGGTTCATGTTTGATGCAGCGAGTCACGTCCTATCCACGTGGGTAGCAAGGTAGGGCTAATGCTTCTCTTGACACGCCCACAAAAAAATGGCTGTTAAGAGAGAGATTTTTGTCATATGAAATGTAAGTGGGAATAGCTGTTAAAATATAACTGTATTATTTTTTTATTAACACCGTTTACATGATGAAACTATTTGTACAGATTAAAGCACAGTATATTATCTATACTACCAGTATCAGCTTATAATGGAGGTATGTGATGTCTGATATTCTTGTCCTTGATCCTGTAACTTTATTGGAACTACTGTTCAACAATATTATTAAGTGGACATTTTTTCATTATACTTTTACATCGTATATATAGGTTAAAGAAAGTCAACTTCATAGACTTAACATGTGGTGATCTTGGTCATTGACTACTGCACATTCTACGAAGATAACTGTAAAATATAGACATTAGAAATGTCTACATCAATAACACTGATTTATAACTTTTGATTTTATTTTTGTTAATATTAATCAGATTCTTGTTGTATTGATGAGATTTTATATATTTACTGTTTTAACTAATGTTATGGATAAATGTTTATATTGTTTATTGGGAAGGATACTTAATAAATGATATGGTCTGCTGACTTTGTTCTTCAATTGGTCCAAATACTAGGCAGTAACTCCATTCATTATAAGAAGATGATGACATGCTGCAATAAAAGACAGGGCTTCATATATGTGTGATTAATAAACTTACATTCAGAAAGACAATGTTTATTGTGTACTAGATAAGACATAGGAAGTTACATAGTTGTTACTATCATGGCGCGATCACGATGATCAACTGAGCATGCTCAGTTCGACTAGCAGCCCTAGTAGCGCCAATTTTTTACTAGAAAATATTAAACTTAGACGCCATTATTTCATTTTAGCCACTTCTCTGTCAGGACGTTACTTCTGCAGGGTTGTTAGCGCAAGACAAGAAGAAAGACCTGGAGTCATGTTGTCGCGTAATTCTGATAGTGTTCTCTGGAGTAAATACTGAGACAAAGCTGTTCCTGATTACAAAGAAAGTGGAAGACGGTAGTAACAAATACGGTCAGAGTAACCTCTCTGTCAGGATGTTACTTCGGCAGGGCTGTTAGCGCAAGACAAGTAGAAAGACCTGGAGTCACGTTGTCGAGTTGTTCTGATAGTGTTCTCTGCAGTAAATACTGAGACAAAGCTGTTCCTGGCTACAAAGAAAGTGGAAGACAGTAGTAACAAATACGGTCAGAGTAACAGTACTCCATGTGTGTTAGTATAGCTAGTTTGTCCCATTTAACTTTTGTATTCAGTGAGCTTTAGTCAGTTTTAGTTTCTTCTTCATTTAGCCTTTATTTAGTGGATTGGTATCCTAACTAAGCCTGGCATTTTTCCCTGTAATATTATAGACTTTTGAAACCAGTATATTTAGTACAATGTAGTAAGTCTGAATAAAATCAGTCAAGTCTCTTTATTTAGTACAAGCCTGTTTATCCTCCATGGGTCTACATTTGTATTAGTATTAGCTTGTAATGTTTAGACAATTCCTTTTCTCTCGCACTTGTTGTGTGTAGAGCATTACAGCATAATAGATCTCTCATTATATTTATAGCCTATTATCCTTTCATATTGAGCATTAGTTGATTGACTGGATTGGATGTAACAGTAATTTTTGCTGTGTTGTAATGTAATTGTCCTGTCTACTGTCATCTAATGTAACTCCTGACAACTGTATCCTAATGTAATTTTCCTGTCTACAATCTACTAATTAACTCTCCTGTCCACTTTTTTAATTTTCTAATTTTAATGTCCTGTCTACTGTCATTTAATGTAATTTCCTGTCTACTGTCTTTTAATGTACCCCTCCTCTCTACTGTCATTTAATGTAACTTCCTGTCTACTGTCTTTTAATGTACCTGTCTTGTCTACTGTCTTTTAATGTAACTTCCTGTCTACTGTCTTTTAATGTACCTGTCCTGTCTACAGTCTTTTAATGTACCTGTCCTGTCTACTGTCTTATAATGTACCTGTCCTGTCTACTGTCTTTTAATGTACCTGTCCTGTCTACTGTCTTTTAATGTACCTGTCCTGTCTACTGTCTTTTAATGTACCCCTCCTGTCTACTGTCTTTCATTCTTACTACCCTGTCTACTGTCTTTTAACGTAACTGTCCTGTCTACTGTCAACCATCTTGTCTACGGTGTCATAATATACTGTCCAGTTTACTGTGTCCTAATGTAATTACCCTGTCTGCTATGTCCTATGTCCTGTCTACTGTTTCTGATGCGACTGTCATGTCTACTGTGTCTAATGTAAATATCCTTGTACTGTTCTGACGTAACCATCCTGTCTGCTATGTCCTGTGTCCTGTTTACTATGTCCTACTAATGTAAAAATCCTGTCTACTGTGTAATAGGTGTAAGGGGTAATAGGTGTGAGGGGCATTTCAGACTTTACATTTCTCTTATTGTGTTTGAATGCGTCCCTGTGTTTTAATATAACTGTACAGTTCACTATGTCCTTACATAATTTAACTGTGTTCTATTATTCCCTTGTGTATTGTTGGTAGCATAAACCCCCACCATAGTGGTTTTGTTCAGACTTGGTGTATTGTATTAAATGAACTGGTTTCGTGTTGTTTCCTAGAATTATTTATGCTTACATATTGTTATTATGAATGAATACTCAGCCTTTTTTGATTTTACTTTAATTGCCTCAATTCAGTTAACTGTTTGCTTACTAAATACATGATCATTTGCCTATTACTGTACTTTGTGATGTTATATTTCTAGTCATGCTAAACTGGTTATGAGTTGTGTATATAACATTTTAACCAATGTTAGCCAACACTATATTCCATTGTGTAGTTATATAGTTACTATCTAAGATGATCTGATGACATTCTCTGATAACTGTTACCTTGTAAGTTCGATATGTTGTACATGCAGTAATAATCACTTCTCTTTTCTTTATAATTATTAGGTTAACATATTCCTGGTGATCTGTGAGATCTATATATAAAAAAACACTGACTACATGTAAGTTATACCTGATAGCAAATGTTAGCATATAATAGATTTATTGTGTTTTAGGCATATATATTTTACTGAAGATGTTTCTTTTGGTGGTGAGTTGGGACAAATAATGTATTTTCTTTCTTTTCTATGATTGCTGCTCTATATCATGGATCATCTATCTCCCTGGAGTCTTTCAGTCTCGCCAACATCTTTTAAACTTATACAACAACAAAAATGGTAGTCTGATACCCGACAACATTTTCTGTAACAGTTTGTAAGTTCATTGTTGTAGATGCAGTTGTCATTAATTATGAGCTCTCTATAATTATAATATAGGTGTATCAATTACTGACGTTCTTATAGGATGTTTAGTGGCAAAAGATGCCAGCAGAAACAAAGCTATACTGCCTATGATAAGGAGAGAAGTTTACATGCTTAGAATATGGAATGAGCCTTGAAGTGCACATATAATTTGATGACTTAGCATTCCTATTAAAAGCCTATAGCATAGGTTATTGCATATGATAAGGAGAGAAGTTTACATGCTTGGAATATGGAATGAGCCTTGAAGTGCACATATAATTTGATGACTTAGCATTTCTATTAAAAGCCTATAGCATAGGTTACTGCATATGAAAAGAAGAGAAGTTTACATGCTTAGAATATGGAATGTGCCTTGAAGTGCACATATAATTTAATGACTTAGCATTCCTATTGAAAGCCTATAGCATAGGTCTGGTGTATGTACTATATAGAACCTGGCCTTTAGAGATCACTTATTGAGCAAGAGTTCACTAATCTATAACCTAATAGCATTCTCTATATAAAATGCAGAAGAGTGCCTAGCTAATATTTTGTTTTAAATTATTAGATTATAGCCAGTCTAATGCCTATAGTTATCCCATCAACTGTATCATAATGTAACTCACTTGTCTACTGTGTCCTAACGTAACAGTCCCATCTACTGTGTCATAACGTAATTCACCTGTCTACTGTGTCCATATGTAACAGTCCCATTTACTTTGTCATAACATAACTCACTTGTCTACTGTGTCCTAATGTAACGGTCTTACCTATTGTGTCATAATGTAACTCAACTGTCTACTGTGTCTTAATGTATCGGTCTTATCTACTGTGTCATAACGTAACTCACCTGTCTACTGTGTCCATATGTAACAGTCCCATCTACTGTGTCATAACATAACTCACCTGTCTACTGTGTCCATATGTAACAGTCCTATCTACTGTGTCATAATGTAACTCACCTGTCTACTGTGTCCATATGTAACAGTCCCATTTACTGTGTCATAACGTAACTCACTTGTCTACTGTGTCCTAATGTAATGGTCTTACCTATTGTGTCATAATGTAACTCAACTGTCTACTGTGTCTTAATGTAACGGTCTTATCTACTGTGTCATAACGTAACTCACCTGTCTACTGTGTCCTAATGTAACAGTCCCATCGACTGTGTCATAACCTAACTCCCTGTCTACTGTGTCAAAATGTAACATTCCCATCTACTGTGTCATAACTTAACTCACCTGTCTACTGTGTCTTAATGTAACAGTCTTATCTATTGTGTCAAAACGTAACTCACCTGTCTACTGTGTCCAAATGTAACAGTCCCATCTACTGTGTCATAACCTAACTCCCTGTCTACTGTGTCAAAATGTAACATTCCCATCTACTGTGTCATAACTTAACTCACCTGTCTACTGTGTCTTAATGTAACAGTCCCATTTACTGTGTCATAACGTAACTCACCTGTCTACTGTGTCCTAATGTAATGGTCTTATCTATTGTGTCATAATGTAACTCAACTGTCTTCTGTGTCTTAATGTAACAGTCTTATCTATTGTGTCATAACGTAACTCACCTGTCTACTGTGTCCATATGTAACAGTCCCATTGACTGTGTCATAACGTAACTCACCTGTCTACTGTGTCCATATGTAACAGTTCCATTTACTGTGTCATAATGTAACTCACCTGTCTACTGTGTCCTAATGTAATGGTCTTACCTATTGTGTCATAATGTAGCTCAACTGTCTACTGTGTCTTAATGTAACAGTCTTATCTACTGTGTCATAACATAACTCACATGTCTACTGTGTCCATATGTAACAGTCCCATTTACTGTGTCATAATGTAACTCACCTGTCTACTGTGTCCTAATGTAGCGGTCTTATCTATTTTGTCATAACGTAACTCAACTGTCTACTGTGTCTTAATGTAACAGTCTTATCTACTGTGTCATAACGTAACTTACCTGTCTACTGTGTCCATATGTAACAGTCCCATTTATTGTGTCATAACGTAACTCACCTGTCGACTGTGTCCTAATGTTACGGTCTTATCTATTATGTCATAACGTAACTCACCTGTCTACTGTGTCCTAATGTAATGGTCTTATCTATTGTGTCATAATGTAACTCAACTGTCTTCTGTGTCTTAATGTAACAGTCTTATCTATTGTGTCATAACGTAACTCACCTGTCTACTGTGTCCATATGTAACAGTCCCATTGACTGTGTCATAACGTAACTCACCTGTCTACTGTGTCCATATGTAACAGTTCCATTTACTGTGTCATAATGTAACTCACCTGTCTACTGTGTCCTAATGTAATGGTCTTACCTATTGTGTCATAATGTAGCTCAACTGTCTACTGTGTCTTAATGTAACAGTCTTATCTACTGTGTCATAACATAACTCACATGTCTACTGTGTCCATATGTAACAGTCCCATTTACTGTGTCATAATGTAACTCACCTGTCTACTGTGTCCTAATGTAGCGGTCTTATCTATTTTGTCATAACGTAACTCAACTGTCTACTGTGTGTTAATGTAATAGTCTTATCTACTGTGTCATAACGTAACTCACCTGTCTACTGTGTGCTAATGTTACGGTCTTATCTATTGTGTCATAATGTAACTCAACTCTCTACTGTGTCTTAATATAACAGTCTTATCTACTGTGTCATAACATAACTCACCTGTCTACTGTGCCCATATGTAACAGTCCCATTTATTGTGTCATAACGTAACTCACCTGTCTACTGTGTCCTAATGTTACGGTCTTATCTATTGTGTCATAACGTAACTCAACTGTCTACTGTGTCATATTGTAACAGTCCCATCTACTGTGTCGTAACGTAACTCCTTGTCTACTGTGTCCTAACGTAACAGTCCCATCTACTGTGTCATAATGTAACTCCGTGTCTACTGTGTCAAAATGTAATATTTCCATCTACTGTGTCATAACTTAACTCACCTGTCTACTGTGTCTATATGTAACAGTCTTATCTATTGTGTCATAACGTAACTCAACTCTCTACTTGGTCTTAATATAACAGTCTTATCTACTGTGTCATAACGTAACTCACCTGTCTACTCTGTCCTAATGTAATGGTCTTATTTATTGTGTCATAATGTAACACAACTGTCTTTTGTGTCTTAATGTAACAGTCTTATCTATTGTGTCATAACTTAACTCACCTGTCTACTGTGTCCATATGTAACAGTCCCATCTACTGTGTCATAACGTAACTCACCTGTCTACTGTGTCCTAATGTAATGGTCTTACCTATTGTGTCATAACGTAGCTCAACTGTCTACTGTGTCTTAATGTAACAGTCTTATCTACTGTGTCATAACGTAACTCACCTGTCTACTGTGTCCATATGTAACAGTCCCATCTACTGTGTCATAACGTAACTCACCTGTCTACTGTGTCCTAATGTAATGGTCTTACCTATTGTGTCATAACGTAGCTCAACTGTCTACTGTGTCTTAATGTAACAGTCTTATCTACTGTGTCATAACGTAACTCACATGTCTACTGTGTCCATATGTAACAGTCCCATTTACTGTGTTATAATGTAACTCAACTGTCTACTGTGTCCTAATGTAATGGTCTTATCTATTGTGTCATAACGTAACTCCCTGTCTACTGTGTCTTAATGTAACAGTCTTATCTACTGTGTCATAACGTAACTTACCTGTCTACTGTGTCCATATGTAACAGTCCCATTTACTGTGTCATAACGTAACTCAACTGTCTACTGTGTCCTAATGTAATGGTCTTACCTATTGTGTCATAACGTAGCTCAACTGTCTACTGTGTCTTAATGTAACAGTCTTATCTACTGTGTCGTAACGTAACTCACATGTCTACTGTGTCCATATGTAACAGTCCCATTTATTGTGTCATAACGCAACTCACTTGTCTACTGTGTCTTAATGTAATGGTCTTATCTATTGTGTGATAACGTAACTCAACTGTCTACTGTGTCCTAATATAACGGTCTTATCTATTGTGTCATAATGTAACTCAACTGTCTACTGTGTCTTAATGTAACAGTCTTATCTATTGTGTCATAACGTAACTTACCTGTCTACTGTGTCCATATGTAACAGTCCCATTTATTGTGTCATAACGCAACTCACTTGTCTACTGTGTCCTAATGTAACAGTCTTATCTATCGTGTCATAACGTAACTCAACTGTCTACTGTGTCTTAATGTAACAGTCTTATCTACTGTGTCATAACGTAACTTACCTGTCTACTGTGTCCATATGTAACAGTCCCATTTATTGTGTCATAACGCAACTCACTTGTCTACTGTGTCCTAATGTAACGGTCTTATCTATCGTGTCATAACGTAACTCACCTGTCAACTGTGTTCTATAGTAACAGTCCCAGAGATTTTTATTTTGAGCTTGATAGGCCATCAAAAATAATTAAGCATATTAGGCCATTTAAAATATATTTTGAGCATATTAGGCCATTAAAACTATTTTTAAAGCATATTAGGCCATTAAAACTATTTTTTGAGCATATTAGGCCATTAATACTATTTTTTGAGCATATTAGGCCATTAAAAATACTTTTTGAGCATATTAGGCCATTAAAAAAAATGAGAGGTGGTAGGGTGGGGGGACGGCAATACAGTACCACCTCCACGTGGTGTCGTCTGGAGCATCATAGGTGTGCTAACTATGATGTACTAAGAGTACTGTTGATCCTCGGCTCATTCTTTTTTGAACTGTATAGATATAGTAGCACATTATTAGTAGATTTTAGAGTTTGAAAATGTTGTAGCAAAAGGTTCCATCAATAACATACCACATGTGGCCAGCCTCACAACTTTAGTGATTTTTTACAATTATACTAAAGCCTTCTTTTGGATTGCTTCTTTGTCCTTTTTTAATAGTTTGTATAGCTTCTGTTATAATTGGAGAATCCATGTCCAAATGCTTGTTAATGATATGTAGTGTATTTATGAGACAAACCTTACTGAAAGACAATTTTTTTAGATATTGCCTGAGCTTTGGATATTTACACACTATTTCAAAGTATGTTAAATAATTAAAATCATTTCTCACTAACATATGTTTTTGGATAAAAAAAATATTGAGCCAAATGTCAAATTCTACCTGAATGGATTATATATATTATATGTATAAATGTAATAAAGTACTAGTATTTTCTATAAAGTCTCAAAGCTGGTGGTGGTGAGTTATGACAGTAGTGCAATAGAGTTTGACTACATCAGCAAGTTTTCATAAAAGGTATAATAACTTTTCCTTGTATAATAGATTAGTAATAATAATATAATGATACATTCTTTCATAATACATTTAATACATTCTTTCTTTGTTAGGATTAGTGAAATTGTTAAAGAGCACAAGTTATCCCTAGATGTATGTGGTTTAACACTTGTTATTCCTATTGAGATCATCACAACAACAGATTCTTTATATGAAGTAGCTGCTCAAGATGTGTGTCGTACAATGTAAAATAGTTTTCTGAAGGTAACAAACTTATCAGTGCTGTTTGTGATTCACATCTATATCTAGGTCATCTGATTTCATCAAAGTAATTGCTGTATATTTAGAGCAATGTGCTCATATAATTGATAAGAAGTAGTCACGATATCGGACTTGTTGTTGCTAAATCAGCACATTGCCTTGAGACATCTAGTTAATGCTTATACAAGTAGTTTATGTCAGCAACTTTTTTAAAGTAAGTTTAAATTAGGAGTACATGTACAAGATTATGAGGACAACTTGTAGTCTACAATACACAAATTTGTTATATTAAATTAATAGTAATGTTATGATAAAATTATTTTTGACTAAATAATTATATCTGGGTAATTACTGGATTCATAATTGTCAAATACTTAAAGCTTCCATATATCAGAGCTGCTGTGGAGCTTTCAAGTGGGACTTGTATCCCCTCTCTCATTTGGAAGGCTATAAGCTCTTCTATGCTTTAGTGAAAATAATTTATTACAGAACCTTTTTCAGGCACTCATAGAGATTGAAACCTTGTCATTACAATATATTCAGTTCATTATATTTATTGTTCATTTCTATGTAGACAAAAGAGGTACCATAAAGAAAAGGAGATTGTCTACTACTGATAACAAAAATTCTAAAACAAGTGAAGAAGATATGTTACTTGTCATGTAAGACATAACAATGTGTCAACTACTTTAATATTATTTTGTTAATTATTGTTCAATTCTGTTTGAATATTTGAAACATTAAGACAATTAGTTGTGTAATAATATTCATTGTATAAATCAATTACCTATAAGCTGATAGCTCAGAATATACATGTGCAGAGATTTCTTAACTTTGTATTGCAAGTGTCTTGCAAATACAAGTATGCTTTGAGGAACGTTGTTTAACTGGTGTGAAGTAGATACTATGTTTACTATGAATGTATTTGCTTGCTTCACAGCTTTAAGTGTAGAGATATTAGACCGAAGTAAATGTTGTGACTAGTGCAGAAATAGCTTGTGTGGTATGAACACTCTGAAATTATATGAAACATTTTGAACAGAAGTAGTCACTTTCAAAAAATTCATGGCTACATGTATTAAATTGTTAGTTTTTTCAGTTGCTATGTTTTTCTATTAACTTTACCATCATCAAAATGTTGTATAAAAGAGATATATATTGACAAGGACAAAGTCTGTTCAATATCATAGATGTTTGTTACCATTTGCTTTCTTACTGTTTTCTAGGCTGACTTTCAGTAGCCTGGCTAATAAACCATGGTACAGTGTTTTATCATAGCTATATGAAAAAATGGTCAAAGGAAATGTGTCTTCTACTTCATTGGACAATTCAACTAGCACATTTCAATTTACTATGTTACATTTATTAGACCATTATAGAACTTTGTTATTTTATATGCCTTTTGTCTCTTCATGATAATTACAATGCAGCATTCAGCAAATTTCTTTTTACAACTATCAATAAGTATTTATATTGTTAGTCTTCAAGTGTGAAGGAGGAGTTAATCACTTCAATGTGCTCTAGTCTTCTGTTGAATTATGTAAAATGCATTTTGTTAATACTTTCTATGTTTATACAATATTCATATATTGTATAATAGAATTTAGTATCCTTCCTATTAATCACAAGAATGTCCATGTGTTAATTATATGTGGTTCATAACTTAGACTTTTCTACATTTCCTTTTGTTTTTACTGCTGACATTGCTAGACACATGGAGGATGTACTTAGTAACAAAGGGATTACATTTATCTGCATTCTTGTACGTGTCATAATCTTATATTTCTTAGATATTTTAAAGAGCCCTCCTGATGAACATGATCTGCTTAAAATACTGGCTGATACATGTCGTAGTTCATAAGTTATTAGTCCCTACTAATACTTTGGAAAGTATAGAAACATCTTCAAATAATGATAAAATTAGGCTTTTGAAAGTAAGTGATGAGTGGAATATAACTTAATCATTACCTTTTATATGGGAGACAGTGATCTCAACAATGGAAAACAGCTTGTTTATAACAAGAAAAAAGTTAATGAGATACGTAAACATGTGGGCCTACCTCTACATACTACTGAGTAAAGACATGCAGTCTGAAACATTATTTTTTTGCAACATTTTGGTCTTTTCTTGTATGCTAACTTTTGCTGTAACAATATGTTAATAGATTATTCACAAGTATTTAGTAATCAATATGGTTTGTGTCTAACCTACACACCTATCTAAATAAATAGAGGTTGCTAAGAAGCCTCACATCTCTGTTTCTGAGTGTGGTTGCTATGTAATTTGTGGCAGCTTTGCTGTGTCATTGTGTGGAAGCACTGTTATATTATAAAATTTCTCTATAGGACATTTCTTCATATTATCTAGTTGCACTTTTTGAGAAGTCATAGTAAGTCCATTCCATTGTACATTGTATGTTTTTATTACTTTTCTTGAGGAAACATATAACTCATGTGATCATGAATCAGTATTCAATTCAAGTGACTAACAGCCAGTTACAACAACCAATATATCTTAACGGTGATGTAGTAGTGGAGACATTCATTTGCCTCTCACCTCAAAATGTAAGTTGATTGCTGTTACAATGAGTTTCAGCTAGTCCTTTTATTTTATGCTAAATTAATGGAATGTTAATTTGTCATTATTGCAATAGCTTTTTAAAAAATAAAAGTATAAAACATACTTCATCTGATCAGTCTGATGAAGACATTCCCTCCATTCTAATGACAAGCTAATATCACTGGATAATGATACAAAATCATTAAATAACATTTCCAGTAGATGTGGTAATGATTCTGCAAGTGGGAGGTCCCATAAAAGGAAGGTGATGCCACAAAAACTTATAGCACAAAAGCAGTTGTACTGATTGTGACAATGTGGATTGTTGTGATAAAGAGAGACTTCACAAAAGAACTAGTCCATTGCCATCTTTAACAAAAGAAAAGAAATTCAAAAATTGTCTTGATATCAGTTAATTCACTTTATAGACACTAAAGAGGAAGTGAGGGATTCTCATGATGACAACCATTTAGATACAAATGAAAATGTTGAATCTTCATCAGGTCAGTTGCCCAACTTCAGATCAGACTGATTTTTAACAATTGGCTATAAATATAATTGTAAAATGTTTCCTCATAATCTATAAGGTATTTCCAAAAGCTTATTACTTGCAAAATACAATTTAAATGGTATATAATATACATTATTTAAAACCAACAAAATCTGTGGGCTATGAACTTATGATAATGTATTTGTGTGCGTTAAAAAAGTCTCATGTTTTGGACTAACAATACATACTTTCATCTCAATGATGGCTAGGATATATGTGTACTACCAAAGGAACATCTTATTAATGAGATTAGTTATGATTTCTATAATATGAGTTTTATCTGGTAATCTCTTTTCAGTTACAGTCTTAAATGATAAGAACACTATATATACTTGCTTTAGTCCTACTACTATATATCACTACTAAAGAAAATTATAATTATTTTGATGTTATTTTGGTTTAAGTCTTTTCTCAGTCAAAGTTTAATGCAAAGATAGTGTTGTAATAGGAGGTGCCCACGAAATTTTGCATCTTATTGATTATTCATAAGCAATTAAGGCATTGTGACACGCCTATTAGTCATGTTGCATGATGTCCTGTCAGCTCATTGAAGTCATCTTCCCTTGAACTAGTTTATGATTTGGATGACAAAATTACCTATGACTTACCTGATGAAAGTAGAATGAGGCTGCTACAGGTTCACAAAGAGTATATATATTCTCTCTCTCTCTTCTGAAGCTTCAAAATAAAGCATAGTGATAACACTGGGACAGATTGTAGCATACTTTTACTGTATCACACACGGACTTAAGATCTAAGTCACTAGTCACTAAGACAACTACAAGTCTACATTAAATACAAAAGTTACTAATCATATAGTCTATAGATCTACTATTATTATATATGTTGTGTACCATATTATTGACTGTGATCACCTTAAATGTTTTTGTTGTATCTGTTGTGATAAGCAGTCATGTGGTGAGAAATGATCTACACACTATTTGTAATCATTATTGTCAAATAATCTGTCACTAGATGTATGTAAACATTAAATGTTATTACAATAGCAAATGTAACTTTCTTATCAGCTAATAAAAACACAATCAATGGAATATTGTAGCACTTGATTAAAAAATTGTAAAGTATTATTATTGTTACTACACTATTTATATAAGACATGACAAATATGAGTGACATGTAATCAGCAAATGTTGTCAGATTTAGTAGCACTATTTATAGTCATCATTTTCAAACAACAGTGATTCTCGTATTGTATTCATTGACAACACTGATGTTGTGGCAGGTTTACTTTCAACACTAGGAGATCCTGGACGTGCTGAAGGAAATCAAAATCATCAGAATGTGAAGGTGGTGGTGGTATCTTGAATATTTTCTTGACTTTTGCAATTGGTTTTTCCGAATGAGACTTTAACAGATGATCCCAGACATGATAAAGTATAATACCACAAAATACAAGAAATGACAAAGATATTAAAATGATATTTAAAACTTGTCGTTTGGATTTTTCAGAGGTTTGTAGGTTCACATGAACCATTAATATAAGGTTGAGAATGAAAAATTCTTCCAGACAAAGTAAAGGAAAATGTCGATATACTCCCTCCAATAGAAGATACATGATGATAATAACAATTAAAAGAGATGTTAACACATCCAAGCTTACATTATCATCATTATCCAGAGACACAACTAGTGCTAAGATAACACGAACTAGTAGTAAGAATCCAGTCCAAAAACGATACCTGTCCTTATATGGACCTCCATATGCATCAAAGAAAGGCTTCATATTTGTTGACAACTTTTGGCAGCAGCACGTGTACTTTGATAGAGGTCCTTCAAATAATGGTATAGTGAGAAGGTAGAAGGTGTATGGAACAATTAATAAAATGAGTACAGCCAGTGAGAACAGAAACAATGGTATATGACAACCTCCCACATATTGAATATTAGCATCAATGGTCCACCTTGGGAATGTGTTACCATTACACTGAATATTGGTAAAATAAAGGGCCTGAAAGACAGTACGTATTAATTTTGTATAAGAGAGAAGTATCATAGTTGCTAATACTGGAATTGCTTGTCTTTCCACAAGTCGAACCATTTTACTGGAATATCGTGACAATATTATGATAAGTACTAGAATAAACCAAACGTAGGCCGGAAAGATAAACTGTAGCCATGTCTTACTGCATGAATCCATATTATAATAGAAACAGGTCTTAATCCCCAGATCTAGATTGAGCCAGGAAATAAATTGACTAAGAATTGGAATTGAACCACTAGGAAAGAAGATGGGTTCATAAATTTTGACAACATTAGCATAGAATACAAGTCCATTGATGGTACCCACTGACACAGTTAGATTTAAGGCTATGACAAAAGCAACCAGTGCTATACCAGCCACAGCAAATGGAATGATAAGAGCTATGTGGTCATTAGTACATTGTCCACACTGACTAGAACCTAACATGAGACTGAGTCCATTTGTACATTGTCCACAGAGCATGCCAGACCTCTTGTGAAGACACTGTGGGTCGGGAGAGGTAACTTTAAATTGAATGTTTCCATCATTACAATAGTCAAAGGGGCAGTTTTGATGGACAATAAGACAGTCTGAGTCATTTTTATAACCAATCCACATATCACCATGTCTGGTTATGTTGTGAGTGATAATATCACACGTTATTGAAGATAAATTTAATTCAGGACTGCAAACACAAGTGTCCTTTCCCAACAGAAACCCAAGTGGACAAGACTCAATTGTAATGTCAATGATTTTAGCTAAAGAATCAGATAAAGGTTCAATTGAATTTTGAAGTGTGACATATACCTGTGCTGTGATCAATGAAACATTTGTCTTAAAGGTAATATTAGTACACTTTGCATTCAGTTTAATTTGCCCAGTTGAGCTATCTAATGATGTCAATTTAATCACACCCTCTGTTAAGCCATCCTTTGCACCAACAGCAGCTAGCAATATATTTATATCAATCCCAGGTATTGCAGTTATATTGATGTTTTTAATAGAACAATTTTGTTTATGCAATTCACAAAAACAAACGTTTATAGGATCTGACGACACTACTGATAGACCAGTCTGTTTAGGGTAGTGAAAAAGGTTTTTAAATTCATCATCTTCATAACATTTGTCAACATTACCACCATATAGTATGTCACCTGATATGTCAGCTGTATTGTTAACAAAATAAAACATAGCACTAGAATTATAGTAAGAATGATGTGGAATAAGTTCAAATGAACAATCAGTGCTCCTGTCTACACCAACTACTTGTGATACAAACATTCCTCCACCCGACACACTGGCATGATTATTGAAAAATGATATGCTCACAGTGTTGTTGATATGTTCACTAAGTAACAATCGTGAAGACTCATACAAAGCAATGCCTCCACCATTAATGCCAGAATTGTTTAAAAATATGCTATCCCCATTAAATGTTATTTGGCTATTGAAACACACTAAACCACTTGTGTTGTGATTACTAACTTCAATTTTTCAAAAACATAACATTAGCAATGTTGAATAATACCACAGCAGATTGATATATTTTTCGATATACAGCCAGTTTATTGGTTGCTTTATTGAAATGAAATAAAACATTCTGAAAATAAAGGCTACTTGATGTTGAAGTAGCATGAAGAGAACGAAGATACAGTCCTGATCCGAGGTATGCAATATTTTGAATATTCTGCAGTTACAAAACTCAACCCTACTTCTTCCTTCATAGAAATCAATATACACTCCTCCTCCATCATTTTGAGCATTATTATTGTATATAGTGCAGTTACGATACTCAATTCTACCAACTCCTTCATATAAGTCAATGTACACTCCTCCTCCATCATACTGAGCAGTATTGCTGTATATAGTGCAATTATGATACTCGATGCTACTTGTCCCATACGTATCAATAAACACTCCTCCTCCATATTTCAGAGCAATATTGTTGTATAGAGCACAGTTATCAAACTCAAAACTACCACCTCCATGCAAACTAAAGTACACTCCTCCACCATATTGTAGAGCAATATTGTCATGTATAGTGGAGTTATGAAACTCAATGTTACCATACCCGTATGATCTAATGTACACGCCTCCACCATATATCAGTGCAGTATTGTTGTACATAGTGCAGTTACGAAACTCAATAGTACCAATCCCATGTGATTCAATGTACACTCCTCCTCCATACCCAACAATATTGTGCGAAAAATTACAATTTTCGATGATTACCTCAGCTTTATTATTATAAAAATACCAAAAATCCATTCCAGCTACTAGGCCCAATGTAAAATTAGATTTCATGATATTAACTCTGAACAGTCCGTTACGCCGGTCATCATAGGCCAAGTATGCATTGCCTCCATGAATTTTAGAATCTGCATTGTTAGCAAATGTGGAAGTAGAAATTTTCAAATCAAAACTATTGACTATACAGAGTCTATAAACCGAACTATTCTGGACTGATACCCATTCTAATGTAACATTATTTATGTCAGCAAAAAATAAACTAACATGGCTAGAGCGAGGGATTGCTTGACTACTGACAGAAGTATAGAACCCGCAGTTTGTTATTGTTAATGATTTCACTGTAACATCTGTACTACTAGTAAATTTTATGCCAGCTCTTCTGTTATCACTACACATTATTACTGAGGTGGATTGCATAACTGTCTCATGAAAGCCTTGTTCTACATCTCCCAGTCCCTGTAGAGTTATATTACTTACACCACTGATCTCCAATGTACCTTCTAGAGTATGAGTTCCCTCTAGAAAGTAGAAGATTGTATCATCAGTGAAGTAAGATTTAAACTTAGTAACATAATATGAAATTGTTAACCTACAGTGATGACCATATGCAAAGAAGACAAGCAAAACAAAAATTTTGTCCTAAATTCATTTTATGGGGAATTGAATTATTATACTGTGAATTGAGTTACTACACTTATAATACACACTACCTACATAACAATAAATATTATTACATATCTTATACATGTAGTAGAAATACTAACAATAGCTGATGCTATACCTTGTGCTCTATATTAAGATGATTAAGTCTAAAATAATGGATTTACTTATCACTTCTACTATTGCCATAAGATCTAATATTTACCTTCCTGTTATTAGGTTTCATTCCTCTTATTGGTATACCATACTTTATTTCAGTCACTGTATTAGGTCCATGTCTAGCAGCTACCGTGATCAGTATAGAAGGACAAGATGGAGGATTTTCAAACCCAAACATGTCCACAGCATTTTTATATAAGACCTGTAAAAGTACCCATCCACGCATGTACATCTGTAGTATCTCATTTACCAGTGGCTCGTGGTGAAGATAGATATTTTATCCATTAAAAAGATTCTCTTGTTTTTCATTAAGAATTAATTCAATGCAACCATCATCTTCAAATGTGAAGTATAAGCAAACGTCTTTGTCAACATCAAATGGAAGAGATTTCTCTATATACTATAGATAGATTTTATTATAATATATAACTCTATTAGTGTTTTACCTACTTCTAGCAAAACATAAAGATGTTTAGCGTTAACCATTTGGTATCATGACATTTAACGTCATATACTGTCTGAACCACGTACTTGTCATCAGGTAATGGTTTGTTAACCAGAGAGACATCTAGAAAGAAATATCTGTGTCGATATTGTTAGAATTGATGGTTGAGGACTATACTATGAACTAGTGAATACCAGTAGGAACTTTTGATAGAATATTAGAAACATCTATAATAAATACAATATGTGTTCACAATGTAAGAGGGATAACCAACCACTTTTTAAGACTATATTCATGTTCAAACTAATAGTGGCCACAAAACATTATGTCCATGTAATGGACGTAACACTTGTAACAATATAACATTAATGATACAAGTTATATAAGCCAGTCACCTTTTCATTGTTGTAGCTAAAGATATATAGTATATAATGTATAGCTAATAATTCACCTTCAACTTGAGATGTAAACCATGGTAGTTGACGTTCCTTGTCAGGATCATCAGTTACATGGGTATTACAACATGTAACTTTCTTCTTCTTTTCATTCAAGCAACAAAGGTGTTCTGTTGTTTTACAAATTGAACAGAGAAGTTGTTCTTTGGGATATTTTAAACTACATATATAATTGAACTTGTCTGCCACTGCATCAATGCTCTCTTTAATAACTTGACGAATATTATAACACTCATTAGTTGGACCAGAATAGAATATCTTAAGCCAGTTTATAGCATCTACTAACAGAACTGCTCCTCCAAGACTAATACATGATAAGCAAATAGCATTGCAATATTGTGGTTTGTCAACTTGTGGAGGTGACAAAACAAATATGGGGAAAGATTTGCGAGAGAGAATGCGAACAACTAGTGCAGGAAAAAGACCTTGAGGAAAAGGCTTCTCATTCCATGTTAAAACAAGAGGATCTATTTTCTTAGTGAATGGCTCTATTAAAGACTCTAAATTATTGTTAATAGTTAGTACACAAGGGATGAAATATTCTCCTGGTTTATGAGGTAGAGGTGATATGATAAATAAATGTTCCATTAAATTCAAAAAATCATCAGCTGAGAACTCTTCTGAAAATCCTTGTTGTAGAGATTCGTTGAATAGTTTGTGGGAAAATATTCCTTCAGTTTTGAGTTTCTCATGAGTACTGTGATGAACATGAATACCTAGTGTTCTCTTTAAGTGATCAACAGCATCAGCAAACGAAATTATGATCAACAGAGATAGTTTGTTAAGAAGTGGCTTTGGATTAAGGAAGACAACATTAGGGAGGACTTCAGGAAAATAAAGGTAAATGGTTAAATCATGAGTGTATAGTAAGGCAGCAATTACATCACCCTCATCCATTTCAATGGCTTTACCAATACTAATACATTCAGACTTGCTAACAATAGAGCTATTAGAGGTCATTTGGTGGTCCTCTAAATCTAACTGAAATAAGAACCATCGAACAGGAATCTCTGCCTCGATATAAGACTGACATATTTCATGACGAATTTCATCAACTATTGTTTGTTTGTTCATATCTTTAGCAATTGTGTTAACAGGAAATATCACTTCCTTTCAGCAAAAACGAGACGTCAAAAATACATTTATTTGGATTAATCACAATCCCATGGGAAGAAAGACATTAAAAACAGACTTCAGATCTTGTAGATGTTCTTTGGGAGTAGTGCTAGCAATCAGTATATCATCAATATAGACATATGTGTTGGAAATGCCACGTAGGACTTGTTCCATAAATTGTTGGAAGGTCTGTGCAGCATTCCGTAGGCCAAAAGGCATGCGGACATACTTGAATAGGCCGAATGTTGTCGTTATTGCTGTTTTTGGAAGATCTGCTGGATCTACGGGGATTTGATCAGGAGTTTTGGAACAGGACTTCGGTCATCGACGGGTGCAAAAGGAGCTTTGGTGTCGGGATCTGGGTCTGTCGTTGGTCAGTAATGTGACTAGGTCAGCCAAACGAGCAACTTCTTCATGTAGTTGAGTAACTTCAGAATGTGTCTGCCAACGAGTACCATACGAAGGTTGGGAGGCAGCCATTGTAAAAACAGTTCGCGAAGAAAGGAGTTGGCATCTGCAGAGGTCCCAAATTTGTCACCAAGAAGTTGCTGCATTCGACACAATAGTTGAGGTTGTTTACAATCTTCGCCACTGATGAGTTCTTGCAGCTTACATTGCTCAGAGGCACCTGTACGTTTGATGAGTTCAGCTTTAAGGGTGTCATACAGGGCTTCAGCTAGTGGTCTAAGGAGAAGGTCTCTGACTTCAACGGCAAATTCAGGGCTAAGGGAGCTCACAACATAGTTGAAGCAAGTCTTTTGAGCAGTGATTCCTCTCATAGTAAACTGCGCCTCAATTTGTGCAAACCAAACTTCTGGGTCAGCGGGCCAGAATGGTGGTAGTTTGATGCTGACAGCAGCTAGAGAGGGCGTTGAGGAAATATTAGGCTCTGGAACAGTGATCGTGTTCTACTGAGTAGCATCTGGGTCACCAATTTAGTGTTGTTGCCAAATTTATATAGAACTTTTCTTTTAAACCAACTGACAGAGTGACTAACTGAGTATAGATCTAAAATTAGATGATTATATAGTGACAAAACACGTGTTCACGAATGTTCTGGACGCTTCCAGTAGCATAATTAAAATTATAATGATTAATGAATAATAATCAGCTTAAATAATGATGATAAAGGTTACAGTTCACTACAAATCATTTAAAATATTATGCAATGTTTATAAAAATCAAGAAAAGTTTATTATTTTTTGTTGTTTGGGAGTAATGGCCATAATTATCTCTATGTTTCTTTTAATTTACATAATTTTTGAGATACTGAATCAGCAGTTTAGAACAAAGACGACAAACTTCATTATCCACAGTTTGTACTTTAGTGATGTCACAATCTTGTATTGCTGTTAATTACAAATAATGAAGCACAAGAAAAGTATTGGGTGTGTTTGTTCTGGAATTATACTGCTTATTATTATATGGAATGCTTTGATGTATGCTCAAATTAATTTATTAAAGTATATTGTAGGATTATTTGGTGATGTAAAGACTGGTAGATATATATCCATCATTACTGGTGCCCACATTTCATTTGTATCTTGGTTTATTGGTGGCTTAATTAATATATACTTCATGTCAGAACTGTCTATTTTAATTCTCTTGGGTGTTGTATATATTTTAAAAGTTATTGGATACTGTAGTTTTCAGTCCAATATTATCCAGTTCAATATTGATCAAGCTATTGGAGCTTCAGCTGATAAACTGAATACTGTAATCTATTGGGAATCTATGAGTATACCAATCGTGTATGTTCTTATAGAAAGTGGACAATGTCTTATCAAGGAGTTTATCATTGTGTGCTATGTTGTATCAGGTGTTGCTTTGTCTACAGTTCTTATCACTAATTATCTCTTAAAAGACCAGTTAGATACAACACCTCAGATTACCAACCCTATCAAGTTGATTGGTAAAGTACTCAACTAACTATACCAGAAAGAACAAGTACCCAAGGAATTGAAGTACTTTGACATACTGGGAGGAGGACTACCTTTCTAGACTAGAATTAATTAAAGAAAAGTATGTAGGATCTTTCTAAGAGGAGCAGGTAGAGGATTTTAAAACAATTACAAGATCAACATCATTACTCATTAGCATAGTAGGTTTATTTTGTGCAGTAGAGGCAAGATGGAATAGCTTTCCAGTTTAGACAATGGCTTGCAGTTCATTCCATGTTTTATATTGAATAACTCCTTAGAGTTTATAGTTGTTTTAGTTGTTCTGCTATTGCATCAACTGATAATACATCCATGTTTTAATAAATGCATTCCAAGTATGCTTAGGAGAATTGGTCTGGGTTTGATGTTTGATTTATTAACTATACTTTATCATGCTATATATAGTTATAGCAAATGGAAGGAGAATCATGTAACCCAACTATTTAATATTGTATATAGGAATACAATTACACTAGACCTACATTATTTGACACAAGAAAATAAGTCAAGACTAGTAAATTTGATTGCATAATGATAGTCTACATTGCTTGTAGCTACAACACATCTTTATTGACAGCTGTTTAACAGCTCAGTGCTCTGTGTGCCAGTCTCAGTAACTTTGACTGAATTGAGTCCCTCATCCTAGCTAGCTCAGATTACTAAGTTGTTTATTAACTGGAATTAAACCTGCCATTTCAATTGTAATTATCGTATTCAAATTCATAGTAACTTAACACAGTAATGGCATCTTATTATTCATTAAGCCTTTATAGCTGTAGTTATATAGGTGTTGTATATGTGTAAAATATAAAATATCTATTTTTTATTGCATACGCACTGAAAGTGTTAAATGGATTACTAGCAATAGTGTTACACTTACTTCACCTACTGTGGCAGAATTTAAAAAATGACACGTCAATTAAAGAGACGACAACACGCAACATGGAGTATTAAACTGAACTTATTATTTCCTAACATTTTGTTAAAAGTACTAACTGACATCAAATGAATGTCTAGCAAGGGGACTTGATATAGTAAACACTGCTTTTGATAATGACTGTGTCAATGAAGTTGTATAAGTAGTAACTTCTAACAAAATAATTGAGTATCTACAGTTTGTCTCCTCCCCTCTCTTACAGGATACGTATCATTTACTAACTACCACTCTCAGTAGTAATGATATAATTAAGTCCCTGTACTTGTATGGTGATAATAACATCACTGACAAAGATGTTCCTCAAATTTATGATATTATTATAAACAATAAAACATTAAAAGTACTATACCTCACTAACTGTCCTAATATTACTGAATATGGTATACAACAAATTCCAAATGTATTAGTTTATAAAAATGGTTTGTGTGAATTATTTGTTAATGGTAATTATCTTTGGTTTTACTTTTTTACTATTGTACTCATATTTTTCATATTGGTCATATTTTTTATTTAAAATTAATTATTTGGAATTAAAATAAGTCGGTTATTAATTAAAAGCTTTAGTTTCCAGTTATTTGTCTTCTAACAAACTTAACAAGTCTTATAATTCACTTCTCTTTATAAACTGAAGTTCTCTACAACTGACATTACTTACATTAATTATTAATAAAAGCTTGTAATTATTGTTTGCATATATAGAATCATAATAAACTAAATTTAATCATATGTTATTAGTCTTTAGTCATTAACTTGTTATATGTGTCATACATAAATTTGTTGATGAATTAAATGCCAATAATCCACTAGTCTCTTGACTGACTTTCTATTAATTCAGCAGGGTATACTAAATGCTCAAAAGTATCTGGACTATCATCAGTATGTATAGAAAATTGACATTATGATAGTTGGGAAACAAGAAATGACTCAAACTTATCAATATCCCTTTGCCATAACTATGTTGTAAATATGTATATTGGGAAATAAATGGCTATCATATCAATCCTTTCATTGTTCAAACATTGGATTAATGCTCCATCCTGGAGGTGGTTTTTGTTGAAGAACAACTTCAATCAATCCATTTTATCAACTTTAGATTTCATTTTACTGGAGAGAAGCCCAATGAAAAAACAGTATTAACACTATCAGGATTGCGTGATGATGGTGTTATGATTAATAATTAGAAAGTACAACCTTTACATATCCTTTCTGTGGTAAGTGAACAGTATAATGCTATGTAAAATATATTATATGTTGATACCTCAGATTAACAAGAGAGATATTGATGACTTTAATGAATCTAAGAGTTTCAATCCACCTTATATTTCTGTGTCCACCTTATGTTACTGATCTAGACTCAATTGATTTTAAAAAAACAGCTACAATATCTTGTAGCTATTGAGGGTATTAAAGTGACAGATCACACATTATCTAACACCAGTCAACCTACAATTGTCACTGATGTATCTACTCATGTAGAAGATCTAAGAAGTCTACAATCAGCCTTTGGTAACAGTTACATAACATTAGAAATGTAGATTCCTAAAATCCTAGCTGTTGCATCCTGATGATATGTTATTAATTGTTTCAAGGCCTATCCTTTTCATTGTCATTCTACTTATTATGTACTGCTTAAAGAAGAACTCAAATACTCTAAACATAATACACTGGTCATCATGAAACTCTCATATTACATTACATTTTCAATTATTTTTAATAATTAACATTACATTTTATTTGATGTTCTATTTTCTGTAGATAATGCTAATCTTTTGAGCTGTTATATGGCTAAGAAAGTTTTAGTTAAAAGTATTGACATTATCGTTGAATCAGGTATCGTTTTTGCAAGGAAGTTGTGTGCAAAAGAAACCATGGCTGACAATGTTTATGATAGAGTGAGAGACAAGACCTCTAGGGATTCAAACGAGGAGTGTCTTGCCATTCTCAGTGATCTTAGGAGTCATGTCAAGAATGATGCTAGTATTGTGATGACATTTGTGGATATTTTGAGAGTTGACTTACATCGGCAAGAGTTAGACTTAGCTGATGAAGTCATTCAAAATTAAAATGAGGTAAGCCATCTTTTTTTAATATGTGATTATACTTTTTGTTAAAATCAGGTGAACCCTTGTGAAGAGCAAAAGGGGGGCCCTTGGAATTGGCCAAGGGTGATCCTTGCAATCGGCCAAGAGCGAACCCTTGCAATTGGCCAAGGAGGGACCCTTGTGATTGGCTAAGGGGGGACCCTTGTGAACAGTAGAAGGGGGACACTTATGAACAGCAAAGTGTGGACCCTTGCAATTAGCCAAGAGGGATCCTTGTGAACTTCCAAAGCAGGGACCCTTTTAAAAGTCCAAGGGGGATTGCAATATGCCAAAAGGGGACACTTGTGAAGAGCCGGGGGGGACCCTCGGGAATATCAGGGGGCGACCGTCGCAATATGCCAATAGAGAACCCTTGTGAATGACCTAGGTGGGACTCTTGTCAACGGTTTGGCTGTCGTTTCCGTCACAAAGGGTCCCCCCATTGGTTTGGCCATCGTTTCCGTCACAAAGGGTCTCCTCTTGGGTTTGGCCATCGTTTCGTCACAAAGGGTCCCCCTTTGGGTTTGGCCATCCTTTCTGACTAAGGGGGGACCCTTGTGAATGGCCAAGGATGATCCTTGTGAATGACCAAGGGGGAATCTTGAGGACGGCAATGGGGGACCTTTGTGCACAGACAAAGGGGGACCGTTGCAATAGGTCAAGGTTCCTCTCTTGGGTTTGGCCGTCGTTTCTGTCACAACAGGTCCCTCCTTGTGTTAGCTGTCGTTTCTGTCACAAAGGGTCCCTCCCTCGGGTTTGGATGTCGTTTCGTCACAAAGGGTCCCCCCTTGGGTTTGGATGTTGTTTCTGTCACAAAGTATCTTCCTTTGATTTGGCCGTGCTTTCATCACAAAAGGTCCCCCCTTTGGGTTTGGCTATCCTTTCCGACCAGGGGAATATCCTTGTGAATGACCAAGGAGGAACCTTGTGGACGGCAGAGGGGGACCCTTGTAAACAGCCAAAGGAGGACCGTTGCAATAGCTCAAGGGTCCTCCCTTGGGTTTGGCCGTCGTTTCCATCACAACAGGTCCCTCCTTGTGTTTACACATTGTTTCTGCCACAAACAGTCCCCCTTGGGTTTGGCGGTCGTTTCGTCACAAAGGGTCCCCCTTGGGTTTGGTTGTCATTTCCGTCACAAAGGGTTCCCCCTTTGGTTTGGCTGTCCTTTTGTCACAAAGGGTCCCCCTTTTGGTTTGGCTGTCCTTTCGTCACAAGGGGTTTCCCCTTTGGATTGGCTGTCCTTTCGTCACAAAGGGTCCCCCCTTGGGTTTGGCCATCTTTTCTATTGCAAAAGGTCCCCCTTTTAGTTTGGTTGTCGTTTCCTTCACAAAGGTTCCCCCCTTTGGTTTGGCTGTCCTATCGTCACAAAGGGTCCCCCTTTGGATTTGGCCGTCCTTTCTTACTAAGGGGGAGCCCTTGTGAATGACCAAGAGGGAACCTTGTGGACGGCAAAGAGGAACCCTTGTGAACAGCCAAATGGGGACCGTTGCAATAGGTCAAGGGTTTGGCTGTCGTTTCCTTCACAAAGGTTCCCCCCTTTGGTTTGGCTGTCCTATCGTCACAAAGGGTCCCCCTTTGGTTTGGCTGTCCTTTCGTCACAAAGGGTCCCCCTTTGGGTTTGGCTGTTGTTTCTGTCACAACAGGTCTCTCCTTGTGTTTAGCCGTCGTTTCTGTCACAAAAGTTCCCCTTTTTGGTTTGGCTGTCCTTTTGTCACAAAGAGTCCCCCTTCGGGTTTGGTCGTCCTTTCCAACCAAGGGGGGACCCTTGTGAATGGCCAAGGGGGATCCTTGTGGACGGCAAAGGAAGACCTTTGTGAACAGCCAAAGGGGGACCGTTGCAATAGGTCAAGGGTCCTCCCTTGGGTTTGGCCCTCGTTTCCGTCACAACAGGTCCCTCCTTGTGTTTTGCTGTTGTTTCTGTCACAAAGGGTCCCCCCTTGGGTTTGGCTGTCGTTTCGTCACAAGAGGTCCCCCTTTGGGTTTGGCTGTTGTTTCTGTCACAAAGTGTCCCCCTTGTGTTTGGCTGTCATTTCCGTCACAAAGGGTCCCTTCTTTGGTTTGGCTGTCCTTTTGTCACAAAGGGTCCCCCTTTGGGTTTGGCCATCCTTTCAGACTAAGGGGCGACCCTTCTGAATGGCCAAGGGGGGATCCTTGTGAATGACCAAGGGGAATCCTTGTGGATGGCAAAGGGAGACCCTTGTAAACAGCCAAAGGGGGACCGTTGCAATAGGTCAAGAGTCCTCCCTTGGGTTTGGCCGTCGTTTCCATCACAACCAGTCCCTCCTTGTGTTTAGCCGTCGTTTCTGTCACAAAGGGTCCCCCTTGGGTTTGGTTGTCGTTTTGTCACAAAGGGTCCCCATTTGGGTTTGGTCATCCTTTATGTCACAAAGGGTCCCCCCTTGGGTTTGGCTGTCATTTCCGTCACAAAGGGTCCCCCCTTGGTTTGGCTGTCCTTTTGTCACAAAGGGTCCCCCTTTGGGTTTGGCTGTCCTTTCTGACCAAGGGGGGACCCTTGTGAATGGCCAAGGGGGAATCCTTGTGAATGACCAAGGTGGATCCTTGTGGACGGCAAAGGAAGACCCTTGTGAACAGCCAAAGGGGGACCGTTGCAATAGGTCAAGGGTCCTCCCTTGGGTTTGGCTGTTGTTTATGTCTCAACAGGTCCCTCCTTGTGTTTAACCATCGTTTCTGTCACAAAGGGTCCCCCCCTTGGGTATGGCTGTCGTTTTGTCACGAAGGGTCCCCCTTTGGGTTTGGCCCTCCTTTCCGTCACAAAGGGTCACCCCTTGAGTTTGGCTGTTGTTTCTGTCACAAAGGGTCCCCATTTGGGTTTGGCTGTCATTACCGTCACAAAGGGTCCCCCTTGGGTTTGGCCATCGTTTCCGTCACAACAGGTCCCCCCTTCGGTTTGGCCATTGATTCTGTCACAAAGGGTCCCCCCTTCAGTTTGGCTGTCCTTTTGTCACAAAAGGTCCTCCTTTGGGTTTGGCCATGCTTTCGTCACAAAGGGTCCCCCCTTGAGTTGGCTGTTGTTTCTGTCACAAAGTGTCTCCCTTTTGATTTGGCCGTGCTTTTGTCACAAAGGGTCCATATTTGGGTTTAGCTGTCGTAACCATCTCAAAGGGTACCCCCTTTGGTTTAGGCGTCATTTCCATCACAAAGGGTCCCCCCTTTGGTTTGGCCATCGTTTCCATCAAAGCAGGTTCCCCCTTCAGTTTGGCCATCATTTCCGTCACAAAGGGTCCCCCCTTGGGTTTGGTCATTGTTTTGTCACAAAGGGTTCCCTTTTGGTTTGGCAATCGTTTCCATCACAAAGGGTCCCTCCTTTGGTTTGGCCGTCATTTTTGTCACAAAGTGTCCCCCCTTGGGTTTTGCTGTCCTTTCCGTCACAAAGGGTTCTCCCTTGGTTTAGGTAGACTATTTTATTACAAAGGATCCACCCGTGGGTTTAGGGTGATAGTAGAGTAGGTGCAGGCTACACGTAATAAAAGAGTAGGAGCAGGCTACATGTTATAATAGAGTAGGTGCAGGCTATGTAATAAAAAAGGAGGTGCAGGCTACACGTAATAAAAGAGTAGGCTACACATAATAAAAGAGTAGATGCAGGCTACACATAATAAATGAGTAGGCTACATGTAATAAAAGAGTAGGTGCAAGCTACACGTAATAAAAAAGTAGGTGCAGGCTACACGTAATAAAAGAGTAGGCTACACGTATTAAAAGAGTAGATGCAGGCTACACATAATAAATGAGTAGGTTACACATAATAAAAGAGTAGGTGCAGGCTACATGTAATAAAAGAGTAGGTGCAGGCTACACGTAATAAAAGTAGGCTACATGTAATAACAGAGTAGGTGCAGGCTACACATAATAAAAGAGTAGGTGCAGGCTACACATGATAAAAGAGTAGTTGCAGACTACACGTAATAAAAAGGTAGGTGCAGGCTACACGTAATAAAAGAGTAGGCTACATATAATAAAAGAGTAAATGCAGGCTACACATAATAAATGAGTAGGTTACACGTAACAAAAGAGTAGGTGCAGGCTACACGTAATAAAAGAGTAGGCTACACATAATAAAAGAGTAGGTGCAGGCTACACGAAATAAAAGCGTAGGTGAAGGCTACATGTAACGAAAGAGTAGGCTACACTTAATAAAAGAGTAGGAGCAGGCTACACGTAGTGAAGAGTAGAAGCAGGCTACACATAATAAAGAGTAAGTGCAAGCTACACATAATAAAAGGGTAAATGCAGGCTACACATAATAAAAGTGTAAGCTACATGTAATAAAAGAGTATCATCGTTGTTTACCATGTAATAAAATACTATCATTGTTGTTTACCAGTGTTTTTTTGTTATTTTTGTTGTTTGTGTTGTTGGTTGGATACATATATATATTTCTATGAAAAAATTTAATGCACGGTCAAAAAAAAAGTAAAAGAGTAGGTGCAGGCTACAAGTAATAAAACAGTAGATGCAGGCCACACATAATAAAATAGTAGGTGCAGGCTACATGTAATAAATCGGCCAAGGGGGTATCCTTGCAAACGGCCAAAGGGGTATCCTTGCAAATGGCCAAGGGGGTACCCTTGCTATGGCCAAGGAGGTACTGTTGCGATTGGCAAAAGGGATACCCTTGCCATTGGCCATGGGTGTACCCTTGCGAACGGCCTAGGAGGGACCCTTGCAATAGGCCAAGGAGGGATCCTTGTGATCAGCTTAGGGGGTACCCTTACGAACGTCCAAGGGGAACTAAAACTAAAATTCTTAGAGTTTTTGTGAACAATTAATAACTAAAGCAATAATTATTACATATGCTTTACAATAACAACGACTAAAATGCAAATCCATTACTCTTAGAATACTAATAAAAGTATATTTATGTTTTGTTCATTTTTTTTTCACAGCATTGATGCAATATAATATATATGATGTGGTATAGGATTAGAAGAAAGAACACAACCAAAAAACATATAGTATACAGGTTAACGAAGTTCATTTCTACACAGGACTGGTTATCTTCTCTTTTCATTTTCTTTTTGTCTGTCTTAACTCACTAAGAGATGGTGAGTTTGTAAGGCTCTGTGGAGTGAGCATGTGATATAAGTGGATGTAAAACCTAATAACTGAAATTGAGTGGATGGATTAAGGACAAATAGATATTATGAGAGGATGTAGGTATAGTCTACAGATAGTGTTAACTGGTGAATGTTATTAAATGTTAACACACTGATCAGTACCACATATAATAGTTACTATTAACATATATTATGTACTAGTATGGACATTATAGTGTACTTAGGATCTGGAGATGTTGTATGGAGACTGTTATAGTACATGTATTATCTTGTTGAACTTCAAATAAGTACTGTGTTATATATATTTTTCTATATTATACTGCAAGACCTTTTTAATAAGGAAGGGTCTGGTAGCACATGCATATTACAGTTTTCAAAAGGAATTCAAGTTTATATAAACTGCGTTTAATTCTATTATGTGTTGACCTCAACATCTTGCAAGCTAATACAGCCCCTTCCTTTCTCTGTGTGACTAAAACATAACGTTTTTAGTGAGCATCAATAAAATGGAAATGTAACACAAAACCAAATGCAATGAGAATGGCTGAACAAGCCATATTCCAGAAGTAAACAGCAAAGAATAATTCATTCATACATTTTATATTACAGTTTACAACCACACTCAATTATAAAAATAATGTGGTTTTTCTAGACACAGATTCAAATGTCTATGGTTTACCCAGGAATGCACTACTAGACCTTTCCTCTTTAAGCAAAGGGAATGGTCTCATCACACTAGAATGCAAGTTAGAACAGGTCTCGTGATAGAAAAGAACACAAACGTCTGTTAATGACTCTCTTTTTCCTCATGAAATGATATTAACAAACAAAATGCAAATTCAAACCACTACTTTCGTTGTCAAAAGTGCTCAAAATAAGACTAGTAAAGCAGATACCTCGTGTGAAAACATACCATTCTTTGTAAAAGTATTCTCAATAAGGCTTCAACGTTTCTAGTTGTACATAATGATATCCTTACATAGGCAATACCAACATCTGCTTGATACATCATACTAATAAGATTACAAGAGCTAGTAAAAATAAATTAATAGATTTGTTTAGATAGTTTCATTTATAATTTTCCCTATCATTTTGTTCATAATTATAATTAAATGACATACCTAATTGTAGTTCTATTCCACAGTCTGCTTTACTATCTTTAATCCAGTCCTCTTGAAGAGTTTGACTAGCTATAACACAACAACCTCCTATTTTAGTAAGTATTGACAGGAACATGGCACAGTGTTGCTCTGTTTCAGAGAGACTACTCATAAATCCCAGTACTACTGTAAAGTCAGCGAAGATATCATGAAATGAAAGTGATTATGGAACTGCTGAGCTAATAAGACCAGCAGCATACATCTCATTAGGTAGTAACTGTACATTGTTTCTACTTGATTCACGTAATGAAGTATGTTGCTGAGCAAGGACTTTACGAATAAAACATATCATTGTTTATATCAGTATCTAATTGGAGAGAATGGAATACTTTCAATCATTATAATATTACTTATAATTATATAATAGCATAGTAATTATTGTTATTGAACAATAGAAATACAATTATTACATATTGTTATTACTAGCAGAGAAAGAAAGCAAACAGACATAAAAACAAGGACTCTACTAGTAAGTATGTACATTGTATTTAAAGAGCAGAGAAACACGCATTACATTCACAATTACTATTAAAAGATAGTAGGCTTTCTTGTTTTATCTTGATATACTTGAAAACAACAGAATACGATTATATAATGTCATAAAATATGACGTTATTAGTAATTATATCAGAGAGAATAAATTATATATAATGAGATGGTTAGTCTATATCAGATAACATATTTCCAGTGACTTAACTAACTGTGTAATATAATGGTATTATATGATAACAAGTGTATAAATGTTAATACCTATACATCTTGAAGTAAAAATATTCTCACTAGCTAATGTTTTGAACATACAGTTATGTTATGTTATCTTATGCCTATCACATAAAACTAAATATGATAAGATAAAGTTTTATTTTTTTTAGACATATTCTTCAACTAAACAAATGAACTATTGTAATAGGTATTCATTCATATTATGTTTACAAATGATTATAGCATAATTTGGATTACCTTTATTAGAAGAGTTGACTAGTTTTAACAACATGTACTTCCAATTTAACTTTAAAAATACATGTCAATACTTATTTAACTATAAATGTCTTAGATATATTCATTTACTAAACCATGAACTAATGTAAGAGCCATTCATAATATCTTTTTATAAGGTAATACAATAATTTTGATGACTTTTACTAGGAAGAGTTTACTATTTTTAACAACATATTTATTTCCAACTCACTACATTGAATTGTGACATCTTCAGAATGACTACATCCTTGATAAGAATTAGTAGGACAACTCTCAAATAAACCCAAACAAGAAAAACTATTTCTACAAACTAAATTACTCATCCAAATATGTTAAAATGAACTATCAGATCTATAACAAATATGGTATGCTTCCAGTATAGTCTATTGTACTAAACATACAAAGGAAGATGATTATAACTTCTATAGTTTGAGTATCCCAGTTGTTTACAGAGAACAAGTGTATCATTAAAATCAAATCCATCATCACATATTGCTCCCCATTGTCCATTACAATAGACCTCCACATGTCCTTTATTACAATAATTTCCTCCTTGAAAACGTATCATACCAGGGAAAGGATTACTGTTCCAGATTCTTGTAGAATCTAAATCAAAATACATGTAGATGTTATACTATAATAACAAAAATATTAAAACTACAGCAGAACACAATACCATCATAAGCATTAGCGTTGGTACATCCACTATCAATGATAGCAGAGTAGGAACATTGTAGGATACTGGGATGGTCATTCTTATGACAGTTCACATTATCCAGTACAATTGGGCTGTAGTCCGTGCCATAACTAAAATATTAAGAAATAAGTACTTACATTTCTTAAAGACAAATCTCAAGATACTAACCTCACTAATCTGGCTCTAAGGTAACTTGAAACTCTACTATATCCAATTGAAGAGACATGACATAAGCTTCATATTGACTGCAGTAGGTATGTATCATCACAGATATTATCTCATTTTCTATTGATATAGATCTGTACTATACTATCAAAATAAGAGGATAATATATATCCATTACAATAAAGACATGTAGTACCACAACCAATATAGCTAGAAGAAGCTACGTCGACATAATATTAATAGCTATGATGTTACTAATAAGCTAATAAAATCTAATTCAAGTGCCTGAAATTAGAGATTTTTAGATACATTTTTAAGCATCTAATGCAATAATGTATAATTACTCACCAATTAATCTAGAACATGTAGTCATTAAAATTAGTTATAGGGCTTTAAATATGAACTACTATATACTAAAGAATGTAATAATGATAATGAGTAAATCATAAAATATTAGATTATTTTAAAAACTGTGTAATTTATCTGGTTTAATATAACCAGTTAAACTTTTCTTGATATAACATCTTACTACATATGACTGTAACATCCTCAGAGTGATTACATCTAGTTATTGAAGTTGATGGACAGGAATTTCTAGTACCATAACATGTGTCAGAGGAAGAACTAGACATGTATGTACTCCAAATCGGTTGACTGGAATTACCAGACCTAAATAATAGTCAAATAACTAGATAAATTGTTAGATATACTATTGTGAAAGTCATATTGTAAATATTCGATCATTTGTTTAAATATGCAAACGTATCATTTAATAGTTTTGAAGATAGAAATACTGGAACTCATTGTGATTGGACACAGTAGTGTCTAAGTGAAATTAGTGATTGTTGTGTATTGTCGGTGAAGTATGTGGCTTATTTCTTCATATTGTTGCATATGACAATAGAATAAAGAGATACAAGTGGAGATATAAACATAAATCACAATCCAAATCAATTATGGGACTGACTTTGAAAAAATAAAAGCAATGTCATTTCAGTGAATTAACAGTTTTGTACTTAAACATTATTGTAGATAGCTACTTTGAATTATAGTACTTACAGACTTATGTGATCATATCTGTGGTAATGATTATATTCTAGTTGTTTACAGATAGTTAAAGCATCAGATAACCAAATTCATTATCACATATTGTTCCCCACTTTCCATTACAATAGACCTCAACACATCCTTCATTAGAATAATTTCCTCCCTGAAGACGTATCATATCAGAGAAAGGAACTGTTCCAGATCCTAATGGTATCTATGACAAATGTAATAAGTGCAAAGGAAATATGTATACATGTAATGCAGTACACAGTAGCATCATAAGAGTTAATATTAGCACATCCACTATCAATGTATGTATCAAAAGAACACTGAATTATAGTTAAGTGGTTGGTACTAGAACAATTGAGATTGTTATGTACTATTCTTTTCAAATCAGAAAGATACTAATTGTCCTCAGCTCTTTTTAAGCAATAAGGCAATTCCTTGTCTAACCAAAATATTCAATAACTGGTATTTATCTTCTGTCCTTATGGAAGTTATATACCAATCTCACATATGTATGAAACATATTATCTAAAAGCTTGGTACATAAGTTCTCACAGTTGTCCCATGAACAGAGATGAGGGATACTTATTATCAATTTTCAACACTCTCATTCATGCTTCTTCACTGACTTTGTTAGTTCTGTTGTTATTTAAAATTTTCTTTATGATATTTTGAATTTTATCTCTGTATATTTTATCTAATATACACTCAACTTAATAAAATTGGTTATGTATAAAATATATATACATTTTTTTCCTTAATAAACATTAGTTAGAATTAGTTCTTTATCAATCCAAGCATCTTAACTGTTTTGTCACTACTGCTAATGAATAATAATATTAATTATTAGGTACATATAATGTTATGCGAGTTTTCAATTCATAAAGCCACTGAGTGATAAAAAAAATAAAGAAGTATAAACTGCTCTCAACGAATTTATAAGTAAAAGGTAAAATCTAAACATGGATTTTTAGGTGCAGTATATACACTAAATGTATACTAGTGTATGACCTCTCTCTCTCTCTCCCCAGACTGATCCTGCTCTCATTGGTAGTATGATAGTATTGGTGATAAATACATTGACATGTCAACAGCTACAAAGATCGAGAAGATAGTTCAATCAATGGAACAAGGATTGTACACAACTATATTTGTTGAAATAATAGTTCATAAAACTAATATTAAAGATTATGTTCGAAACAAAATACAAGAATGAACTTATCCTATGGGATACCACATCATGTTAATACTATGGTATTGTGAGGGTCTATTACATTAATAATGGGGTAACATCTGTGATAATTACTTCTATAATTCCACTGAAGTTAATGTTATCTGCCATCAATTGGGATATACAGGAGCATCAAGTTACTCTAGAGCTGGATTAGTTAGATTAGAACTTACATGAAAGTCAGTTTTTAAATATCTCTATTTAGTTATAGTACTGACACTCTCTCAATGGAGATAGATAGCCTCATTTGTGTTAGTACAACTACCTTACTATATTATATTGTTCATTCTCTACATAAATCGATAGTGGATGTACTAATACTAACTTATGTGATGCTACTCTGTACTGTTGGTAGTGATTAAATATTTCCTTAGCATTTGTTAGATTTGATACTGAAACCACTAAGATCTTGAACAGTAATCCTTTCACTGGTATGACAAGTCTTCATGAAGGTAAGTATCCTAATGAGGGACATGTGGAGATCTATTGTAATGGACAGTGTGGAACGTTATATCATGCTGGATTTGATTCTAATGATGCTGAAACTAACTGTAAACAACTAGGATATTATTAAATTGATTCTTTCAGACTGTTAAGTGTATCCATTTTTGTAATAGACCCTTACAAGACAATAGGTATATGATGATGAGGTATACCCATTACAAGATAGAATAATAGCACTATTTCTTGGAGTAGCTATGATACATCTTGAGAGAGGTAGTCTTCCAAATGAAAGACATGTTGATCTTTATTGTAATGGTCAGTGAAGAACAATATGTGATAATGGATTTAGTTCTACTGATGCTCAAACTATCTGTAAACAACTGGGATATAATAACATAATTACAATGAACTTAGTCTGTAAGTTTTAGAAGCAATAATTATTCAGACAATAATGTATAATACTATCAAGTATGATAATAATGATTACGAGTCACTCTATCACTCACTATACATAGATCTGGTAGTTCTAGTCAACCAATTTGGAGTAAATACATGTGCAATACTTCCTTTGACAGATGTTATGGTACTAGAAATTCCTGTTAACCAACTTTAGTGACTAACTGTTCTCATTCTGAAGATGTTACTATAGAATGTAGTATGTGAATGTAGTATTAGAATGTTTAAAGATAGAAAGAAATCTTTTGACTCTTTAAAAATATTAATAAAATTAATATAATTGTTATAAATATAATATTGACTACTATTGTTTACTCAAGTATCATGAAAATCAGTACAAACATTGATGCATTTATAACATTTATTTAATTTCAATATATAATTGTAGACACATCATAGTGTTTGTTTTCTTAACATCAGCTAAATATATAATTTTGGACTGATAGTATAATTTTTTTAATGTTTTTTATTGAGAAAACTAAATAAATATGTAAAAATATGTATAATACTTCCTTTAGCTTACAACACTTCTAACTCCAAACTTTCTAATAAACAAACTACTCTTAGTACTATTAATTTTAAGTTATCATGAGATAATTATGACTATCCTATATATAAGTTTAATTATATTGCAAGTTACAGTTTCTTCATTGTAGCTTATTTCAGGCATAATAGTTCAATTATATTGCAAATTACAGTTTTTTCACTGTAGTTTATTTCAGGCATAACAGTTCAATTATATAGCAAGTTACAGTTTTCTTCACTGTAGTTTATTTCAGGCATAACAGTTCAATTATATTGCAAGTTATAGTTTTCTTCATTGTAGTTTATTTCAGGCATAATAGATGTTTATCTGGAATTTTCTAACTTAGCTTAAATAATTCATCCATTAGTTTTTACAGACAATAGTAATACATCTATGTATATTGACTAAAATATTGTAGTTAGTTCCTTTAGCTTGTATTAAAGGATTTTGCTTTATTTTCATCTAGATGACATTGCTAGAAACGCTGCCATTATTCTATATCATAATGGGAATACCTCATCATCCTATTACTATGGTATTATGAGGGTCTACTACAATAATGGATGGGATAATATCTGTTATGATTCCTACTACAGCTCTACTGAAGCTAATGTCATCTGTCATCGATTGGAATATACTGGAGAATCAAGTTTCTTTAGAGCTAGATTAGTGATGTTAGATATATCTAAGCTTAACAATAGTTAGTTTAATTTTTCTGTCTAGTAATATGGCACTGATAGCCTTTCTATGACAATGGATGACCTCAACTGTGGAATACTGACTATCTCTTTCTCTACTCTCATTGATAGAAGATGTAATAACACTAACTCTTATGATGCTACTGTTTACTGCTGTAAGTGTATAAATATTTCTTCAATACTTATCATTTTTGTGAAATATACCACTAGGATCTGGAACAGAAATCCTTCCCTGGTTTGATATGGCTTCATTGAGGCAGTTATACTAATCAAGGACACATTGATGTCTACTGTAATGGACAGTGGGAAACAATATGTGATAATGTATTTAGTTCTACTGGTGCTCAAATTATTTGCAAACAATTGTGATTTAACAGTTACTATAATTATGATTGCCTCAAAAATTATTATTAATGAGTATAAAATTATTAGTGGCAAAATAAATATTTCAATATTTGTTTCATTTCAGATCTAGTAATTCCAGTGAATTAATTTGGGGTACAGACATGTCTAGTTCTTTCTTTGTCACATGTTATCAGTGTTTCATACAGGATTTTCTGCTTGGGAGGGAAGTCTAAACATTAATGATTTGCACATGTCATTTTTGAATTTAGATGAACTATTTGTAATGCAAAATTTAATTTCAAACAATAAGTGTCATGAGTAAAGTTAATCAGCTGTTGTCATGGTTGAGTTAGCTCACTAGTTCCTGCCATTAATACCTTGCATCAGTGAGCAATCTTAAGAGCATGTGCTTGTAAAAATGGCAGATATATCAAAATTTTTCTTTAGATATCGAAGTTAATTCCATGAGGCTTGGGGGGAGAAAAACTAAACTTTGGGGGAAAATCCCATGTTCCCACCCCCCCCCCCCTGTATAAAACCCTGGTTATGGTAATAGTAATTCCTGTCCATTGATTCCAGTGACTATCTGTTCTCTCTCTTTGTTTCTGTTGTTTTCTAACTGTAGGGTTATTAATAAAATCAGAGAGAGATGGTGAATTTGCATCAATTTCTATAAAAAGAAAGCTATTATTTTAAAACAACAATTGGATAAACCAGTATATGTACATATACACTCTACATGTACTTCACTATAATTATACATTAGCAGTTATAATAGGAGTTATATTAATAACTATCAAATACCTCAGTGTCTTTTAGTTCCTCTTCCACGTTCTCTAATGATGCTTTCCTATAGGCAGCTAAAAACAAAGCACGAACATATCTATCTTATAATCCACACACTTGAATAGGAGCCTATAATATAAATGATAAATATTGTACATACTAGTCACAAAATCACAATGGATGTCATTTGTTTGTTGAAAAATCAAATTGGAATGACCATATGCCAATTTATTACTAATAATGATTTAGTGTATTGCAAAAAGTTGTCTTATATGCATACCTGTGTATGTCTGGTAATGCTATTATTATATGATTTATTCAATTTTAGGGTAGAATCTAATTTCAATAATTTTGATAATTTACATAAACTAGATAAAGTTGCTGGCTTGAAAGCAAGACCACATACTGCATGTAATTAATTATTAACAGAACCTAATTAAATACTCTTCATTGAGATGATTGCTCATGAAAATGTTGACCAATATTATACCAATGATCACAGACATTTTAGACAATTACCTTATTATTGTTGTGGAGCTGCTCGTTTTGGTAATGTTGTACGTAGATATCGCATTGAACTAGTCCAAGTGAATAAAAGAGCAAATCACATATAACGTAATGTATTGCAAAATATCAAGTGATTGATATACACTTTTTCATACTGGTTCTCTCTAATTATCAATCCTCGAATAAAGTAGATTACTTATTACTGAATTTTGTGAAAATAACCAGACCAGAAGTCAGACTTCATAGTCTTATATCCAGCCATACAAGCAACAGTCTGGATATGATACTGTCATAGCTCAACCTAGACCAATGTTACCTTGGATATGATACATGTAATATACCCAGCCTTATATCAAGAGAATACATACATCATTATGTAAGTAATTACAGAATGTTACATAGCTATCTCAATACTTCTTTGGGTTATAAAATACTTACTAAATGGTTAACTCTGAGGCAGCTAAGTGCTCTACGTGCAGCCATGGTTCATGTTTGATGCAGCGAGTCACGTCCTATCCACGTGGAGTAGCAAGGTAGGGCTAATGCTTCTCTCGACACGCCCACAATAAAATGGCTGTTAAGAGAGAGATTTTTGTCATATCCCCTTGATTTATTACATGAACTGTAAGTGGGAATAGCTGTTAAAATATAACTGTATTATTTCTTTATTAACACCGTTTACATGATGAAACTATTTGTACAGATTAAAGCACAGTATATTATCTATAGTACCAGTATCAGCTTATAATGGAGGTATGTGATATCTGATATTCTTCTCCTTGATCTTGTGACTTTATTGAAACTACTGTTCAACAATTATTATTATTAAGTGTACATGTTTTCATTATACTTTTACATTGTATATATAGGTTAAAGAAAGTCAACTTCATAGACTTAACATGTGGTGATCTCGGGCATTGACTACTGCACATTCTACGAAGATAACTGTAAAATATAGTCATTAGAAATGTCTACATCAATAATACTGATTTATAACTTTTGATTTTATTTATGTTAATATTAATCAGTATCTTGTTGTATTAATGTGATTTTATATATTTACTGTTTCAATTAATGTTATGGATAAATGTTTATATTGTTTATTGGGAAGGATACTTAATAAATGATATGGTCTGCTGGCATAATTCCTCAATTGGTCCAAATGCTAGGGAGTAACTCCACCCATTGTAACAAGATAATGATATGCTGCAATACAAAGGCGGGGCTTCATATATGTGTGATTAATAAACTTACATTCAGAAAGACAAAGTTCATTGTGTACTAGATAAGACATAGGAAGTTACATAGTTGTTACTATCATGGCGCGATCACGATGATCAACTGAGCATGCTCAGTTCAACTAGCAGCCCTAGTAGCGCCAATTTTTTACTAGAAAATATTAAACTTAGACGCCATTATTTCATTTTAGCCACCTCTCTGTCAGGACGTTACTTCTGCAGGGTAGTTAGCGCAAGACAAAAAGAAAGACCTGGAGTCATGTTGTCGCGTGATTCTGATAGTGTTCTCTGGAGTAAATACTGAGACAAAGCTGTTTCTGGCTACAAAGAAAGTGGAAGACAGTACTAAGAAATACGGTCATATTCAGGACGTTACTTCGGCAGGGCTGTTAGCGCAAGACAAGTAGAAAGACCTGGAGTCATGTTGTCGAGTGGTTCTGATAGTGTTCTCTGCAGTAAATACTGAGACAAAGGTGTTCCTGGCTACAAAGAAAGTGGAAGACAGTAGTAACAAATACGGTCAGAGTAACAGTACTCCATGTGTGTTAGTATAGCTAGTTTGTCCCATTTAACTTTTGTATTCAGTGAGCTTTAGTCAGTTTTAGTTTCTTCTTCATTTAGCCTTTATTTAGTGCATTGGTATCCTAACTAAGCCTGGCATTTTTCCCTGTAATATTATAGACTTTTGAAACCAGTATATTTAGTACAATGTAGCAAGTCTGAATAAAATCAGTCAAGTCTCTTTATTTAGTATAAGCCTGTTTATCCATCTAGGGTCTACATTTGTATTAGTATTAGCTTGTGATGTTTAGACAATTCCTTTTCTCTTGCACTTGTTGTGTGTAGAGCATTACAGCATAATAGATCTCTCATTATATTTATAACCTATTATCCTTTTTATATTGAGCATTAGTTGATTGACTGGATTGGATGTAACAGTAATCTTTGCTGTGTTGTAATGTAATTGTCCTGTCTACTGTAATCTAATGTAACTCCTGACCACTGTATCCTAATGTAATTTTCCTGTCTACAGTCTCTTAATTAACTCTCCTGTCCACTGTCTTTAATTTTAATGTCCTGTGTACTGTCATTTAATGTAACTTCCTGTCTACTGTCTTTTAATGTACCTATCCTGTCTACTGTCATTTAATGTAAATTCCTGTCTACTGTCTTTTAATGTACCTATCCTGTCTACTGTCATTTAATGTAAATTCCTGTCTACTGTCTTTTAATGTACCTGTCTTGTCTACTGTCTTTTAATGTAACTTCCTGTCTACTGTCTTTTAATGTACCTGTCCTGTCTACTGTCTTTTAATGTACCTATCCTGTCCACTGTCTTTTAATGTACCTGTCCTGTCTACTGTCTTTTAATGTAACTTCCTGTCTACTGTCTTTTAATGTACCTGTCCTGTCTACTGTCATTTAATGTAACTTCCTGTCTACTGTCTTTTAATGTACTTGTCCTGTCTACTGTCTTTTAATGTACCTGTCCTGTCTACTGTCTTTTAATGTACCCCTCCTGTCTACTGTCGTTCATTCTTACTACCCTGTCTACTGTCTTTTAACGTAACTGTCCTGTCTACTGTCAACCATCTTGTCTACGGTGTAATAATATACTGTCCAGTCTACTGTGTCCTAATGTAATTACCCTGTCTGCTATGTCCTATGTCCTGTCTACTGTTTCTGATGCAACTGTCATGTCTACTGTGTCTAATGTAAATATCCTTATACTGTTCTGACGTAACCATCCTCTGTCTGCTATGTCCTGTGTCCTGTTTACTATGTCTTACTAATGTAAAAATCCTGTCTACTGTGTAATAGGTGTAAGGGGTAATAGGTGTGAGGGGCATTTCAGACTTTACATTTCTCTTATTGTGTTTGAATGTGTCCCTGTGTTTTAATATAACTGTACAGTTCACTATGTCCTTACATAATTTAACTGTGTTCTAATATTCCCTTGTGTATTGTTGGTAGCATAAACCCCCACCATAGTGATTTTGTTCAGATTTGGTGTATTGTATTAAATGAACTGGTTTCATGTTGTTTCCTAGAATTATTTATGCTTACATATTGTTATTATGCATGAATACTCAGCCTTTTCTGATTTTACTTTAATTGCCTCAATTCAGTTAACTGTTTGCTTACTAAATACATGATCATTTGCCTATTACTGTGCTTCATGATGTTATATTTCTAGTCATGCTAAACTGGTTATGAGTTGTGTATATAACATTTTAACCAATGTTAGCCAACACTATATTCCATTGTGTAGTTATATAGTTACTATCTAAGATGATCTGATGACATTCTCTGATAACTGTTACCTTGTAAGTTCGATATGTTGTACATGCAGTAATAATCGCTTCTCTTTTCTTTATAATTATTAGGTTAACATATTCCTGGTGATCTGTGAGATCTATATATATAAAACACTGACTACTTGTAAGTTATACCTGATAGCAAATGTTAGTATATAATAGATTTATTGTGTTTTAGGCATATATATTATACTGAAGATGTTTCTTTTGGTGGTGAGTTAGGACAAATAATGTATTTTCTTTCTTTTCTATGGTTGCTGCTCTATATCATGGATCATCTATCTCCCTGGAGTCTTTCAGTCTCGCCAACATCTTTTAAACTTATACAACAACAAAAATGGTAGTCTTGATACCCGACAACATTTTCTGTAACAGTTTGTAAGTTCATTGTTGTAGATGCAGTTGTCATTAATTATGAGCTCTCTATAATTATAATATAGGTGTATCAATTACTGAAGTTCTTATAGGATGTTTAGTGCCAAAAGATGCCAGCAGAAACAAAGCTATACTGCATATGATAAGGAGAGAAGTTTACATGCTTAGAATATGGAATGAGCCTTGAAGTGCACATATAATTTGATGACTTAGCATTCCTATTAAAAGCCTATAGCATAGGTTACTGCATATGATAAGGAGAGAAGTTTACATGCTTAGAATATGGAATGAGCCTTGAAGTGCACATATAATTTGATGACTTAGCATTCCTATTAAAAGCCTAGAGCATAGGTTACTGCATATGAAAAGAAGAGAAGTTTACATGCTTAGAATATGGAATGAGCCTTGAAATGCGCATATAATTTGATGACTTAGCATTCCTATTAAAAGCCTATAGCATAGGTTACTGCATATGAAAAGAAGAGAAGTTTACATGCTTAGAATATGGAATGAGCCTTGAAGTGCACATATAATTTGATGACTTAGCAGTCCTATTGAAAGCCTATAGCATAGGTCTGGTGTATGTACTATATAGAGCCTGGCCTTTAGAGATCACTTAGTAAGCAAGAGTTCACTAATCTATAACCTAATAGCATTCTCTATATAAAATGCAGAAGAGTATCTAGCTAATATTTTGTTTTAAATTGTTAGATTATAGCCAGTCTGATGCCTAGAGTTATCCCATCAACTGTGTCATAACGTAACTCAATTGTCTACTGTGTCCTAATGTAACGGTCTTACCTATTGTGTCATAATGTACCTCAACTGTCTACTGTGTCTTAATGTAACGGTCTTATCTACTGTGTCATAACGTAACTCAACTGTCTTCTGTGTCTTAATGTAACAGTCTTATCTATTGTGTCATAACGTAACTCACTTGTCTACTGTGTCCTAATGTAATGGTTTACCTATTGTGTGATAACGTAGCTCAACTGTCTACTGTGTCTTAATGTAACAGTCTTATCTACTGTGTCATAACATAACTCACATGTCTACTGTGTCCATATGTAACAGTCCCATCTACTGTGTCATAACGTAACTCAACTGTCTACTGTGTCCTAATGTAACAGTCTTGTCTATTGTGTCAAAACGTAACTCACCTGTCTACTGTGTCCATATTTAACAGTCCCATTTACTGTGTCATAACGTAACTCAACTGTCTACTGTGTCCTAATGTAACGGTCTTATCTATTGTGTCATAACGTAACTCAACTGTCTACTGTGTCTTAATGTAACAGTCTTATCTACTGTGTCATAACATAACTTACCTGTCTACTGTGTCCATATGTAACAGTCCCATTTATTTTGTCATAACGTAACTCACCTGTCTACTGTGTCCTAATGTAATGGTCTTATTTATTGTGTCATAATGTAACTCAACTGTCTTCTGTGTCTTAATGTAACATTCTTATCTATTCTGTCATAACGTAACTCACCTGTCTACTGTGTCCTAATATAATGGTTTACTTATTGTGTCATAACATAACTCACATGTCTACTGTGTCCATATGTAACAGTCCCATCTACTGTGTCATAACGTAACTCCCTGTCTACTGTGTCTTAATGTAACAGTCTTGTCTATTGTGTCAAAACGTAACTCACCTGTCTACTGTGTCCATATTTAACAGTCCCATTTACTGTGTCATAACGTAACTCAACTGTCTACTCTGTCCTAATGTAATGGTCTTATCTATTGTGTCATAACGTAACTCAACTGTCTACTGTGTCAAAATGTAACAGTCCCATCTATTGTGTCATAACGTAACTCACCTGTCTACTGTGTCCTAATATAATGGTTTACCTATTGTGTCGTAACGTAGCTCAACTGTCTACTGTGTCTTAATGTAACAGTCTTATCTACTGTGTCATAACGTAGCTCAACTGTCTACTGTGTCAAAATGTCACATTCCCATCTACTGTGTCATAACTTAACTCACATGTCTACTGTGTCCATATGTAACAGTCCCATTTACTGTGTCATAACGTAACTCAACTGTCTACTCTGTCCTAATGTAATGGTCTTATCTATTGTGTCATAACGTAACTCCCTGTCTACTGTGTCTTAATGTAACAGTCTTGTCTATTGTGTCAAAACGTAACTCACCTGTCTACTGTGTCCATATTTAACAGTCCCATTTACTGTGTCATAACGTAACTCAACTGTCTACTCTGTCCTAATGTAATGGTCTCATCTATTGTGTCATAACGTAACTCAACTGTCTACTGTGTCAAAATGTAACAGTCCCATCTATTGTGTCATAACGTAACTCACCTGTCTACTGTGTCCTAATGTAACGGTCTTATCTATTGTGTCATAACGTAACTCAACTGTCTACTGTGTCATAACATAACTTACCTGTCTACTGTGTCCATATGTAACAGTCCCATTTATTTTGTCATAACGTAACTCAACTGTCTAGTGTGTCTTAATGTTACGGTCTTATCTATTGTGTCATAACGTAACTCAACTGTCTACTGTGTCATATTGTAACAGTCCCATCTACTGTGTCATAATGTAACTTCTTGTCTACTGTGCCCAAATGTAACAGTCCCATCTACTCTATCCTGTCTACTGTGTCCTAACGTAACAGTCCCATCTACTGTGTCAAAATGTAATATTCCCATCTACTGTGTCATAATTTAACTCACTTGTCTATTGTGTCTATATGTAACAGTCTTATCTATTGTGTCATAACGTAACTCAACTCTCTACTATGTCTTAATATAACAGTCTTATCTACTGTGTCATAACATAACTCACCTGTCTACTGTGTCCATATGTAACAGTCCCATTTACTGTGTCATAACGTAACTCAACTGTCTACTCTGTCCTAATGTAATGGTCTTATCTATTGTGTCATAACGTAACTCAACTGTCTACTGTGTCAAAATGTAACAGTCCCATCTACTGTGTCATAATGTAACTCACCTGTCTACTGTGTCCATATGTAACAGTCCCATTTACTGTGTCATAACGTAACTCAACTGTCTACTCTGTCCTAATGTAATGGTCTTATCTATTGTGTCATAACGTAACTCAACTGTCTACTGTGTCAAAATGTAACAGTCCCATCTACTGTGTCATAACGTAACTCACCTGTCTACTGTGTTCTATAGTAACAGTCCCAGAGATTTTTATTTTGAGCTTGATAAGCCATCAAAAATAATTAAGCATATTAGGCCATTTAAAATATATTTTGAGCATATTAGACCATTAAAACTATTTTTGAGCATATTAGGCCATTAAAACTATTTTTAAGCATATTAGGCCATTAAAACTATTTTTTGAGCATATTAGGCCATTAAAACTATTTTTTGAGCATATTAGGCCATTAAAAATATTTTTGAGCATATTAGGCCATTAAAAAAGAATGAGAGGTGGTAGGGTGGGGGGACGGCAATACAGTACCACCTCCACGTGGTGTCGTCTGGAGCATCATAGGTGTGCTAGCTATGATGTACTGAGAGTACTGTTGATCCTCGGCTCATTCTTTTTTGAACTGTATAGATATAGTAGCACATTATTAGTAGATTTTAGAGTTTGAAAATGTTGTAGCAAAAGTTTCCATCAATAACATACCACATGTGGCCAGCCTCACAAGTTTAGTGATTTTTTACAATTATACTAAAGCCTTCTTTTGGATCGATTTTTGTCCTTTTTTAATAGTTTGTATAGCTTCTGTTATAATTGGAGAATCCATGTCCAAATGCTTGTTAATGATATGTTGTGTATTTATGAGACAAACCTTACTGAAAGACAATTTTTTTAGATATTGCCTGAGCTTTGGATATTTACACACTATTTCAAAGTATGTTAAATAATTAAAACCATTTCTCACTAACATATGTTTTTAGATAAAAAAAATATTGAGTCAAATGTCAAATTCTACCTGAATGGATTATATATATTATATGTATAAATGTAATAAAGTACTAGTATTTTCTATAAAGTCTCAAAGCTGGTGGTGGTGAGTTATGACAGTAGTGCAATAGAGTTTGACTACATCAGCAAGTTTTCATAAAAGGTACAATAACTTTTCCTTGTATAATAGATTAGTAATAATAATATAATGATACATTCTTTCATAATACATTTAATACATTCTTTCTTTCTTAGGATTAGTGAAATTGTTAAAGAGCACAAGTTATCCCTAGATGTATGTGGTTTAACACTTGTTATTCCTATTGAGATCATCACACCAACAGATTCTTTATATGAAGTAACTGCTCAAGATGTGTGTCGTACAATTTACAATAAGTTTTCTGAAGGTAACAAACTTATCAGTGCTGTTTGTGATTCACATCTATATCTAGGTCATCTGATTTCGTCAAAGTAATTGCTGTATATTTAGAGCAATGTGCTCATATAATTGATAAGAAGTAGTCATGATATCTGACTTGTTGTTGCTAAATCAGCACATTGTCTTGAGACATCTAGTTAATTCTTATACAAGTAGTTTATGTCAGCAACTTTTTTAACTGTAAATTTAAATTAGGAGTACATGTACAAGATTATGAGAACAACTTATAGTCTACAATACACAAATTTGTTATATTAAATTAGTAGTAATGTTATGATTAGCCTGCCTGGTGTATCTGGCCTATCTGGGTAATTATTGGATTCATAATTGTCAAATACTTAAAGCTTCCATATATCAGAGCTGCTGTGGAGCTTTCAAATGGGACTTGTATCCCCTCCCTCATTTGCAAGGCTGTAAGCTCTTCTATGCTTTAGTGAAAATTTGCAGACAAAGTCTAACATTTTATTCCAGAACCTTTTTCAGGCACTCATAGAGATTTAAACCTTGTCATTACAATATAGTCAGTTCATTATATTTATTGTTCATTTCTATGTAGACAAAAGACGTACCATAAAGAAAAGGAGATTGTCTACTACTGATAACAAAAATTCTAAAACAAGTGAAGAAGATATGTTACTTGTCATGTAAGACATAACAATGTGTCAACTACTTTAATATTATTTTCTTAATTATTGTTCAATTCTGTTTGAACATTTGAAACATTAAGACAATTAGTTGTTAAATCAATTACCTATAAGCTGATAACTCAGAATATACATGTGCAGAGATGCTTAAACTTTGTATTGCAAGTGTCATGCAAATACAAGTATGCTTTGAGGAACGTTGTTTAACTGGTGTGAAGTAGATACTATGTTTACTATGAATGTATTTGCTTGCCTCACAGCTTTAAGTGTAGAAATATTACATCCAAGTAAATGTTGTGACTAGTGCAGAAATAGCTTGTGTGGTATGAACACTCTGAAATTATATGAAACATTTTGAACAGAAGTAGTCACATTCAAAAAATTCACGGCTACATGTATTAAATTATGTCAGTTTTTTCAGTTGCTATGTTTTTCCATTAACTTTATCATCATCAAAATGTTGTATAAAAGAGATATATATTGACAAGGACGAAGTCTGTTCAATATCATAGATGTTTGTTACCATTTGCTTTGTTACTGTTTTCTAGGCTGACTTTCAGTAGCCTGGCTAATAAACCATGGTACAGTGTTTTATTATAGCTATATGAGAAAATGGCCAAAGGAAATGTGTCTTCTACTTCATTGGACAATTCATTAAATCATTATAGAACCCCTTTATTTTATGTGCCTTTTGTCTCTTCATGATAATTACAATGCAGCATTCGGCAAATTTCTTTTCACAACTATCAATAAATATTTATATTGTTAGTCTTCAAGTGTGAAGGAGGAATTAATCACTTCAATGTGCTCTAGTCTTCTGTTGAATTATGTAAAATGCATTTTGTTAATACTTTATATGTTTCTACAATATTCATATAATGTATAATAGAATTTAGTATCCTTCCTATTAATCACAATAATGTCCATGTGTTAATTATATGTGGTTCATAACTTAGGCTTTTCTACATTTCCTTTTGTTTTTACTGCTGACATTGCTAGATACATGGAGGATGTACTTAGTAACAAAGGGATAACATTTATCCGCATTCTTGTACTTGTCATAATCTTATATTTCTTAGATATTTTAAAGAGCCCTCCTGATGAACATGATCTGCTTAAAATACTGGCTGATACATGTTGTAGTTGGGTAAGTTATTGGTAAATCTTTTAAGGTCCCTACTAATACTTTGGAAAGTATAGAAACATCTTCAAATGATGATAAAATTAGGCTTTTGAAAGTAATTGATGAGTGGAATACAACTCAATCATTACCTTTTATATGGGAGACAGTGATCTCTACAATGGAAAACAGCTTGGTTAATAATAAGAAAAAAGCTAATGAGATACATAAACATGTGGGCCTACCTCTACATACTACTGAGTAAAGACGTGCAGTCTGAAACATTTTTCGCAACATTTTGGTCTTTTCTTGTATGCTAACTTTTGCTGTAACAATATGTTAATAGATTATTCACAAGTATTTAGTAATCAATATAGTTTATGTCTAACATACACACCCATCTAAATAAATAGAGGTTGCTAAGAAGCCTCACATCTCTGTGTCTGAGTGTGATTGCTATGTAATTTGTGGCAGCTTCGCTGTGTCATTGTGTGGAAGGACTGTTATATTACAGTATTTCTCTATAGGACATTCCTACATATTACCTAGTTGGACTTTTTGAGAAGTCATATTAAGTCCATTCCATTGTACAGTGTACGTTTTTATTACTTTTCTTGAGGAAACATGTAACTCATGTGATCATGAATCAGTATTCAATTCAAGTGACTAACAATAAGTTATAACAACCAATATATCTTAACAGTGATGTAGTAGTGGAGACATTGGTTTGTCTTTGACCTCAAAAAGTAAGTTGATTGCTGTTACAATGAGTTTCAGCTAGTCCTTTTATTTATTGCTAAAGTAATGGAAATGTTAATTTCTCATTATTGCAATAGCTTTTTAAAAGATAAAAGTATAAAACATACTTCATCTGATTAGTTTGATGAAGACATTCCCTCCAGTAAATGTAATTCTAATGACAAGCTAATATCACTGGATAATGATACAAAATCATTAAATAACATTTCCAGTGTATGTGGTAACGATCCTTCAAGTGGGAGGTCCCATAAAAGAAAGGTGATGCCACAAAAACCTATAGCAGAAAAACGGTTTTTGAGTACTGATTGTGACAATGTGGATCGTTGTGATAAAGAGAGACTACATAAAAGAACTAGTCCATTGCCACCTTTAACAAAAGAAAAGAAATTCAAAGGTTTTCTAGATATCAGTTAATTCACATTAATTTCTACTCACTTTATAGACACTAAAGGGGAAGTGAGTGATTCTGATGATGACAACCATTTAGCTACAAATGAAAATGTTGAATATTCATCAGGTCAGTTGGCCAACTTCAAATCAGACTGATTTTTAACAATTGTCTATAAATATAATTGTAAAATGTTTCCTCATAATCTATAAGGTATTTCCAAAAGCTTATTACTTGCAAAATACAATTTAAATGGTATATAATATACATTATTTAAAACCAACAAAATCTGTGGGCTATGAACTTATGATAATGTATTTGTCTTTGTTAATCAATACTTTTGTGTTCGTGAATGGCTAGGGTATATGTGTACTCACAAAGGAGCATCTTATTAATTGGATTAGTTATGATTTGTATAGTATGAGTTTTATTGCGTAATTTTTTTCTTTTACAGTCATAAAGTATAAGAACACTATATATACTTGCTTTAGTCCTACTACTATATATCACTACTAAAGAAAATTATAATTATTTTTATGTTATTTTGGTTTAAGACTTTTCTCAGTCAAAACTTTAATGCAAAGATCAGTGTTATCACTAGGAATTTGTAATAGGGGGTGCGCACGAAATTTGCATTTATTGATTATTCATAAGCAATTAAGGCAGTGTGACACGCCTATTAGTAAGTCTCTTCATGTTGCATGATGTCCAGTCAGCTCATTGAAGTCACCTTCCCTTGAACTAGTTTATGATTTGGATGATAAAATTACCTCTGACTTACCTGATGAAAGTAGGAATGAGGCTGCTACAGGTACACAAAGAATATATATATTCTCTCTTTTGAAGCTTAAAAATAAAGCATAGTGGTAACACTGGCACAGATTGTAGCATACTTTTACTTAAGATCTAAGTCACTAGACACTAAGACAACTACAAGTCTACATTAAATACAAAGTTACTAATCATATAGTCTATAGATCTACTATTAATAATATAATAATATGTTGTGTACCATATTATTGACTGTGTTCACCTTAAAAGTTTTTGTTGCATCAGTTGTGATAAGCAGTCACGTGATGGGAAATGATCTGGACACTATTTGTAATCATTATTGTCAACTAATCTGTCACTAGATGTGTGTAAACATTAAATGTTACAATAGCAAATGTGACTTCCTTATCAGCTAACAATTACACAATAAATGGAATATTGTAGCACTTGATTAAAAAATTGTAAAGTATTATTATTGTTACTACACTATTTATATATAACATGACTAATATGAGTGACATGTAATCAGCAACTGTTGTCAGATTTAACAGCACTATTTATAGTCATCATTTTCAAACAACAGTGATTTTCGTATTGTATTCATTGACAACACTGATGTTGTGGCAGGTTTACTTTCGACACTAGGAGATCCTGGACGTGCTGAGGGAAAGTCAAAATCATCAGAACATAAAGGTGGTGGTGTTATCTTGAATATTTTCTTGACTTTTGCAATTGGTTTTTCCGAATGAGACTTTAACAGATGATCCCAGACATGATAATACAACAAATGACAAAGATATTTAAAATGATACTTAAAGCACGTCGTTTGGATTTTTCAGAGGTTTGTAGGTTCACATGTACTATTAATGTAAGGTTGAGAATGAAAAATTTTTCAGACAAAGCAAAGCGATATAGTCCATCCAAAAGAAGATGCATGATGATAATAACAATTAAAAGAGATGTTAACACATCCAAGCTTACATTATCATCAGTGTCTAGAGACACGACTAGTGCTAAAATAACATGAACTAGTAGTAAGAATCCAGTCCAAAAACGACATTTGTTCTTATATGGACCTCCATATGCATCAAAGATAGGCTTCATATATGTTGACATCTTTTGGCAGCAGAACATGCACTTTGATAGATGTCTTTCAAATAATGGTATAGTGAGAAGGTAGAAGGTGTATGGAACAATTAATAAAATGAGTACAGCCAGTGAAAACAGGAACAATGGTATATGACAACCTCCCACATATTGAATATTAGCATCAATGGTCCACCTTGGGAATATGTTACCATTACACTGAATATTGGTGAAATAAAGGGCCTGGAAGACAGCACGTATTAATTTGGTATAAGAGAGAAGTATCATAGTTGCTAATACTGGAATTGCTTGTCTTCCCACAAGTCGAACCATTTTGCTGGAATATCGTGACAATATTATGATAAGTACTAGAATAAGCCAAACAAAGGCTGGAAAGATAAACTGTAGCCATGTCTTACTACAAGAATTCATATTATAAAGAAACAAGTCTTAATCCCCAGATCTAGATTGAGCTAGGAAATGAATTGACTAAGAATTTGAATTGAACCACTAGGAAAGAAGATTGGTTCATAAATTTTGACAACATTAGCATTAATTTTATTCCAGTCATATGAAGCTAACCTCATAGTGACAAGTTTCATATTCTTATGTACAAATATATATATATATAACTGTTTGGCACATAAAAGTGTCATCATTCATGTGTACAACTCCTGAATATACATTATTAAAACAGTTCACAGCAAGTAAAAGAACTAAATAGCCAGCAATAAGAGCATATGTACTAGAAAAACAACAAATAACCTTATTGCTGGGTAGGAAAGACACATCCACAACAAAACAAGTGACAATAAATTTGCATTAACTTCACACACTTGAACATTACATTGTTGTTCACATTAAATGAATTAATAGCATAAAAATGAACATATGGTATTACTTAGTGCTGTGATTGTTTAACAATAACTGAAACTTAAATTATTTTTGTAATGGCCAAATCATTATTGTTAACATTAACAAACTGTAACTAAAATTAACCAGCCATTGATTTACAATTAATAACAAAAACTAAAATTGCAAAAAGTAATTGTGAATTATAGCCATTTTATTTCCAGATTTCACACAAGCAGATCAGTTAACCATTCAAATGTGTAAACAGTTAAACACAAACTAAAATAACAATCAAGTGGCAATAACCTTGAAAGAGAAGTATGAATCAAAAATAACAAGGATTACTTGCATATTTAGCATGTAGTAAATTTATTATCGTCTTTGGTTTATTGATTTATAATAACGATAACTAAAAACCTATTACTATAACTAAAACTAACATTCTTGGAGTTTTGTGAACAATTAATAACTAAAACAATAATTATTACAAATGCTTTACAATAACAATAACAATAACTAAAATACAAATCCATTACTTTTATAACACTAGCTGTTACTGCTGGTTAGGAAAGACATACCCACATCAAAGTTAGTGACAAGATAACTCACACTCACTTGAAACACTTGAGTATCACGTTGTTATGACCAGAGGTAATTCTAGATAAGAGTTTTTAGCCATAATTTCACTGAATTATAATTACAGATTCTCCGTTTGTTAATAATAGAGACTTTTTACCATTCATATATGAAAAAGTACTTAAGTGTCTTCTACAAAGACAGCTTCCCTGTATCTAGTTGCAAACATTTTGATTTTAGGTCATTAGCTTAAACTTAATTGTAATGACTGCCTGTTATTCTTGAAAAGTAATAAGTTTGTATTTTAATATGAGTCAAATACTCATAAATATAAACGTTGTGCTTAAAATTTGAATAAAGTAAAAAATTTAATATTAATTGGAAACCCTGAAGTTATATGAGACTTACAAACCAACGTTAAGCCAAAGAGAGTCTCATATCCTTCAAAATATGAATTGAATAACTTTTTAAAACTGCTTGCATACAATTCAATGCAATTTTGTAACTGCCTTGTGTTCATGTAAGCATAACTTCATGATAAACTAAGAGGTTAATATATAAACTCTTATTCCATTCTGACAATGAGATAATAGTCTATATAAGGTAGATTTGCCATAGTGTTTTTAATACCTTTGCTATGACAATGTTCATGTATGCTTAAATGACCTGAAATCATTAATTTGTTCAGACTGACCATACTCTTGACCTTATGCATAAGATAGCCCTTTATAGTGAGACACATAATGGATTACATAGACAATGTCTTATTTGTGTTCACTACAATTTAACGTTTTTAGAGAAGTTTTTTAAAAAGATTTCTAGCTTTGATTAATGAAAGCTCAGTTGGACTACATAATCATAATGTGTGCATGCAACTTTTATTTTCTCAGGTCATTTATAAATGAAAGCTAATTTTGTAAGAGTGATGTAACTATGACAACAAATGTACCTAACAAACAAGTGAATTTCAAACAAATGCTTGCGTGCAAATTTTTTTTGTTGTCTATCTTTATTACGATCTCAATAGCATTTTGTAATCATAAATGACAATAAATGAGCTTCTGACATACCAAATGTTAACAACTTCCTTTTCTAGATGGTCTCATAGCAAAACTAATATGCAAGTGATCATTTGAAATTTGTTTATGCATTAGGTACCATTTTCATGTCTGTGGTCACATTTGTTTTGTTATTAGCAGCTATAATGTTAGTTCTCATATTTTATATTATCTCTATTAACAAATGTTAATTTTCTTGGTATGTCTTAATTTCATATATATGATAGGAATACTCTCTCATGTTAGTATTTATATCCATTTATGGATAAAAAACAATAACATATTTGAACAATTTTGAAACAAATGTTACACAATCATACATCTATAATCTCCTATGCATTTTTTTAATCTGGGTGTAAGTTAACAACATACACTACTAGTTTACAATATCTCATAATACATCATTACTGTTTATTTCTGCTTTATTTCTATAACATCATTAGACCTCAGGATCAGGGTTTGAAAGATATTCATCTATCTCTTAATCTCGGGTGTAAGTTAACAACATACACTACTAGTTTACAATCTCATAATACATCATTACTGTTTATTTCTGCTTTATGTTTGTAACATCGTTGGATGTCATGATCAGGGCTCAAGATATCCACCTATCCATCTGAGGGTATAAGTTAAGAGCATACACTATAGTTTACACTATATTATTATACATCATTACTTTTTTTTTCTGCTTTATTTCTATAATATCATTAGATGTCAGGATCATGGCTTAAGACATCCATCTATCTCCTAATCTGAAGTGTGAGTTAACATCATAGATTACTAGTTTACAATATCTCATAATGCACCATTATACTTTATTTGTTTTATTTCTATAGCCTCATTGGACATCAGGATAATGACTCAAGACATTCATCTATTTCATAATTATGGGTGTAAGTTAACAGCACACAGTAACAGCTTTAAATTTTGGCATGTAATGTAATGATTGACAGTATAACACTTGGTATTTGGTGATATTACATTTGACAGTAGGACATTTAGTTGTGTTACATTTGGTAGTATTAGATAGTTGTTGTAAACCTTTGTGTAACTGTAAGTAAATTCTCCAATATATTGTACACAATTATATATTCTAGAAGAGCAGACAAAGGTGAGTAGAGAGTAATTGTAATTAAAATACTATACAAATATACCCTCTAGAGTAGGGACAAAGGTAAGTATATTATCAATATAGAGAACTGAGGAAGTGCCAATGAAAAAGTAAAAATAGTCCCATTGTTACCCTCTTATAAATCAAGGATTTTCTGGACTGGGAATGAGACTACTTAGACGATTAATTACATAAGAGGTGTGGTTAAAGTAAGCCACACTCATAATAATTATTAGGCTTATCTTAATTTTGGGTGTAGTGTTTGTGCTTAGGTTATATTTATGCGTGTAGCGTCATTGTGGGTGTAATTATAGAAACCTCTCAACACACTACCATTAATTCTCTCTTTATGTTTGCTAGCTTTACATCAAGACATAATATAGTTATGACTTATATTGTATTTAGTGCTTCTGGTTACTTCTACTTACTAATACTCTAGTACATGTACATGTAGATTAATTAATCTCTTAATAATCTAGAGCAACAGACTAAAACGAATACATAATCCAAAGAGAAAGCTTAAAAATTTGTACCCAGCCCACACGTATGATAACCAAGCCTTTCAGGAACTGAAGATCATTAAAATTTATAAATATTTTGAAGTGTCATTCAAATAAACCATTTCACTAAATCCTATTTTTTTGCCTATTTTTTACACATTTGTCAATTTGCCTAAGATGTGTTAACCTGCTTTATCATTTTGAAGAACTTTTTTATTAAAAAATGTGATATAAAAGTGATAATTGTTGTGTTTTTGAGTCAACATGCATCAGGAGCCCATCCACCTTTAAGAGTATGTAGACACACTGCCAAAGACAGCAAATAATAGAACTCTTCTATTGATTTACTGAAAATGCTTTTAGCCTCAAAGAATTTGTTAAGAGCTTTCAGGATACACTTTTTTAAATGTGTAATATAACTCTTTAGTATTAAAATACATTTATAATTACAACTATTAACTTACTTGTCACTCATTACAAACACAAATATAAACATCTTTAGACAAGTTGACACTTTTAAAAGTGCAAAAGAATGGTTAGCACTCTTAGTCTGGAGTGGTGGCGAAATGTATAAAAAGTACCTTTCTACATTAATGGTTATTATATGTATAGAAGGACAAAACCAGTGCTCCAAACAATTTTCTGACAGTCTCATTAACAGAGAGGAGAAGGAGGTTGACAAACTGGAATTAGTAGACCTCAAGCTGCTCCAGGTCCTCTTCATAAAGTAAGGGGTATAGATGTGTAGAAATCATTTATTAGGTAAAAGAATTATATCAGGCTATAATGATAAAAATAACCACACTGGTACAATCCATTTATGCTGAACAGATATTTGCATAAGCTATAAATACTGAAAACAAAATATCACAATCACAGCATAGACTGTAGCATGTAGCTTTATTATCTTAAGGCAGTACAATTAAAAGATTTGTTTGCACAAGACATAAATATACTTACTAACTCAACAATAAGAAATAAACATAACATAACACTTGACGATGACTACAACTTTTGTTAAATGTTGTGAACTCATTGCCTTTTATATCATTATGTAGCTAATCCTGAAACAAATAAGAATAAGTACTTAATTAACCATTAAAATTTATCACACCTTATTTTAGCATAATTTGTCAGTTAAACCTTGTTGACTTAAACTATCATCTCTCAATATATCTAGGAAAATCTGAAAAGAATTAGCATCAAGTTTGACATGATCCTTTAGATTACCAAGAATCAGGTCAAGATATTGTGCACCAGTATGTCCTATTTCTTTGTCTCTTACAATTTTGTAAACATCCTCAGAAATAACTTCATCTTCAACCAGTGCCCATGCTAGACTAATGAGTTCAATAGTTGATTCAGCAATGACACTGGTAAATTTAAGTAAAACTCATCTAGCTACATCACTGTTCAGAGTACCATCTAGTATGTAGAAGCAAGACATGGGTTGTTATTACTATGTCAGAAAGAGATTATCTTGAACATGATGATTAGTTAATGTTTAAAATTATATTCTAGCTAGTCAGATGGCTTGGTAGAAGAAATCAATTCTATTGTGTTAATAGTATTTGTCTAAAGAATGGCAAACAATTCCAAAAACTACAGAAACAAAGGTAGGGAGGGATGTACTGTATGTATGGATTGCTTAGCCATATATACACATCCTCACTTAGTTTCTGTTGCAATTTCTGTATCTACAGTCCAGTAAAAACAAAATACTTCCTTGTGAAATTAATACTATACCTTAGACCTAACTGTATTGATTTGTATTAAAGTATGGCTTCTTTCTGCTGGAACTTTAGCTATAGTGTTTTTAAAAAAAGATTATATGTTACTTATTTCCAATCTTTTCTTGACTAATAATTGTTCCTTTTAGCACCGATATGATAGTCACATATAGTGACATGAAATATTTAATAGTATCAACTTTACAACACCAGGAAGTTTTGAAGTTATTAGAACATAAGAGACAGGACCTTAGAAACAATAGGATATGTACAACCAATTAACTGTAGTGTTTACATAACTAACAATATTCACTATGTGTTAATACACACGCTCAATTCTATTAATTCTATTTTTGCTAAAGATTAGAATTATCAAGGTTAATTAGATTAAATGCTGTTCAGCAGCACAATGAAACTCACTCTGTGAATAATCTGAGTTATGAGGAACCTGTTCTCAAACAAAAATAATTCATTACTATTAATGTTATTTGTCAGATATGTAGTGGTGAATAAACTCTCATGTAATGTCCCAAGTAAATCTGATAAAGTGCTATGTAGACATTTTATTGTTGAAGAATATATGCTTTTGTACAAATATCAGAATTTAATAGAGTTTATCTAACTTGAATATTTATCCTTATTTCACAAATGAAAAGTCTGAAATGTATGTGTTATTAAGGTTACAGTCATATCTATTGCATGAATGCATATATACCTTATTGAGTATGAAATAAAGTATTAGATGATGTTTTCAATTGCTATCAGGCAATTTTTTTTCTAGTAGAAAATATCCAATCAATGATAGCATTTAATCCTATACTTTTAATAGCATTAACCATATTTGTCAACTTCATCTGCTCTATCTATCCACTTTTGTAGACATTCATATAGACATCTCACAACACAATCTCGACTATGTTAAGTTTCAATATATTGCAGTTTTTACGTAAGCCCTAGTTTAAGACCAAGTTAACTTTTAATTAAATAATACAACAGCCCGAAAGCAATGCATAACTAGGTCCGAAAAATACTAAATTTAATGAAAATATGGAAGTATATGCATACAAGATAGAATAAGGTAGTCAGTCGATAGGTCATGTTAAGAGGTAGGGTAAACACTCACTTTAAAATTGCTGACTTAACTGAGGCACAATACCAGATACGTCTAGCAGCTCTCTCAAGCTTTTTAGTACCTTTTCCATGTAAATGAGCTCGGAAGGTTCCTTCGTTCTGCCCTCCTTTCACGCAGGTGGGAGGGCTGGCTACGCGAGACTCGTTCACAGAGGCTATCTGAATGTAGCCTGTGTCAACCTATGACTATTGATAACAGCTTCACATAATTTAACTTATTACGTTATTCGCTGCCATGTATATATTTCGAGCATAGTTTAATCTATAATTCACTTAAATTTTTTAAGAAAAATTAAAAAGGACGCAGTCAAACAAGTGAAGAGCGAAACAACTTGCATCATCAATTTTGACCTATTAAGTGATACAATAGAAAGATGATACTAAATCACGTGATACGTGAAGTTCATCGAACACAGTCCTATTAATGGCCGTGACCTGTGAAGCTAGCAGTCTAAGAGACTATAGGAAGGCTGTTGTTGACGTTTTTACCTCCTACTATGCCAAACTTAGCTCAGCAACGGAGGGATGTATCACACAACTTGCTGAAAAAGCGTTTGAAGCAAAGTTAATATCCAATCAGGTCATGAAAGAGAAAAATTTTACTAGTATCTATAACGATTTTAAAACTGGATTGGAGTTAAGAACTAGTGTTTCTGAGATAAAAAGACACTGCAAATGTTTTATTGAAATTCTTGAAGACCTTGGTGGACCAGCAGCAATTGTCAGTAGTGATGTGATGGCTAAATTATTTCGTGAGGCTACTAAAGCAGGTATGTGACATTACTTTCAATACAATACATATTCATTTTGCATTGTAAGCCAGACAGTCCTAACAATCATTTTGATCACGTGTGTATGTATATGTGAATATGTGTGCCATTATTCTTGTGAACCTGACTGTTACTTAAAGGAGAAGGTCAGGTATAAACCGTAAATGTGTATCATGTTGCAATATTCTGAATGCTTCCTCTAGGAGTATTTAAAAGGGGTGTGCCCAGAGCACAAAATGGCGGGTATAATCAAAATGAAAATGGCTTCAATACTGTCAGTAGACTTTTGTGTTTATCAGCATGACTACGCCTTTTTTACAAGCTCAGTATATTTAACACCACGTGTTCATTATAAACCAAAAAAAAGCATGGTAGCAAATGGTTCCTACCAAACAAAATTAAAGGTTAGCAACTTAGTTTTTTAACACATACATTCATGAAAAAAAGGTTAGGTTGATATAGAGTATCAATAGAGCCCTCCATCTGCATTTTCTTTGGTATATATGTCAGTACATGGTGATTAAAGGACTCTACCCAGTAAGTGTCACGACATTATATAAAGCAAGTTATAAATAGAGACCAGGACAATATGTGTACTTACTCTACAGTAAGAGTCAACTTTTCTGTAAATTACTGTCCCCTTCAACATCTCATATACTATAATTGCAGCTGGTGTTGTTAACTTGATCTTACTGGGACAGTGTCCAGGACGTTTACAAGCTGACTCTTCGTGGCATTTGGAATGTTCATCCTGTACAATATGTGATGTTAAATAAATATGAATAAGAGTAACCTGATAATGTTGTATGATATTGAAGATGTTCTGACGAAAAGTCACCAGACTGGGCACAATTCTTCATACAATAATACAAATGAACCTTTGTGCTGTTTCCTAAGCATCCATAAACACAATAAATACATTATCATATGAACTAACTTTTATCAGCTAATTATGGAAACCAAGTTAGTCCTGCTTTCTTTACTGCTCCACAAGCAATTGGTTTCATAGCTTTAGCAACGTTTTTAGTACCTGAGGAATGTTGAAAGTGTATGGCCTTGTAAAGTATATCTCATCATGCCACGTATCGAAAGAGTTGACTATGTTGAGGTCATCAATGATAAATGTTTTCACAGAAAAACAATTATCATGAGCTACTTCAACCACGTTCAGTCCTAAAGAATAGTTATTGAATTGTTTGCTGTTATAATTTGAAGGAGTACCTTTTTCATTAACTTCGGGAACAACAATTTTTGTAGCTTCCAATTCCCTTATTTGGGCTACAGCATGCTCCTTCCTTGACAGAGTCACACAGCTAATGATCCTCTGAGTACTATACCAATATATCATAAAGCTATAGCAGCAATGCTTAATATAAGCTTCCTGAAAGCAAGGTACAGTTGTGTGGTAAGAGTTAGCTGTTGAGTCATGTAATGTATCAGTTATGACACACAGTAACCAAACTTGTGAGAGTTGTCAAAACAATTACATTATATCAACAATACCTCTCCATTTGCTGAATACTCTGGTAGGTCTTTAATTTCATTGATTGCTTTCATCATAGACTGCTCAGCACAGCGTCTAACGACTTCTATATATATTTGTGATTTATAAACTAAATCCAGACAATCACTAGACTTGTAGTTTATTATGTAATATACATGATCTAATGTACAACTTGCCAACAGTTCCAATGCCTGAAAAGCAGTTTAAGTTAATGTACTGGCTAGGTATAATTCCAGCACATGTGAAAGTACACGAAAACATTGATTGTTATAACTTTTTAATGAGAACTAACTTTTGGTTGACCAAGTAACACCCTCCAAATACTCTTGAACTGGCCCACCATTGCTTAGATCAACAAGTCTGACATTGAAATTCAACTTGTAGTATATGTCCAATCTACAAGTCACAAAATCACAAATATCTTATAATACACATGAAGCCATTGTAATTGAACTATAGATGATGTCGCCCACGCGACAATCACATGGTTGCGTCAGTCCTACTACAAGTTCATGTTCATGAATTTTTTTTTGCTCACAAACAAACAACAACTGATTGTCTTCATCATCACCACCAGTAAAATACCCTATAATGTCTTAAATATTGCCAGTCATTCCTTGTCATTAGATATTACCTGAATATTCCAACATTGGCTTAACAATATCCCTCTGAAGTCCACCACTACTTTCATTGACTGTCTCATTGTCACCATCATCACCCACACCCGCCAAGTCCAATAACAATCCAAGGAGCTCATGACTATCGAGTGGTCATGACTCCTTTGACGACAACTTCACTAATTCTAGTTATCAAAGAAAGTTCTTTTTGTCAGCCTCACTCAAGAAATTCAGCTGCATTTGGTAGTGAACTTTATGTCTCACATGCTTCTTCTTGGGAGGACAAGTCTCACCAGAAATGGCAATTTTAGTTTTTCAAATGAAAAGACACAAATTTGACATCCTTTACACCTGATAAATACTTTTATAAGCACACAGATCTACTATTTAGGACTTACAAGTGCTATAGTGAAGAGTAACTTTCACACGTGAAGAAGAAAAATAAATAATTAACTTGCCCTGGCCAGGGGCTATTTATACCCAACCTCCTCGTTATAGGAACAAAGGGTCTGGAGGCAACACAATACCCAAGTTGTACAAATAGATTCTATAAATTCTAGTTATATCTTGTTACCTAATCACCTAAATGCATGTGGTAAAATATATGTTAATAATAAAAACAAAGAATTTATATCAAATTTCTGACATAAAAATATTTTTTACTTCTTTCTTATAACAAATGACAAAGTTGACAGACATCACTAAGATAGAAAAAATAGGGTGCCATTACAAAGAAATATTATGAGGACATCAGGTATCCACAAGATGGACTGAGTTATTGTTACACATTTGTGTAGTTATTAATGGAATTACGTTCAGCTTACAATACCACTAAAATTTAATGTAGTGGCCTTTTGAAAGGAATTTCCCTACTTACTCATGGTCTCTAATAAAACTCAGATTAAATCTACAAAGTCAAATAAGCTTTAACAAGATCAACCCAGACAACAACATTTCATATGAGAATTAATAAAGTTATTAAATGGGCACACATCCACAAAACAGCTAGAAACTGCACCCACATGCACCTATAATGATTTAAAGTCTAAATCCTCACAATAAATGCTTTCATAGTGTAGTTAGTTCTGTGCTATTGTAGCTAATATTATGACTCACTACTACTGCAACTGCACAGTCTGAAGAGGTGCAAATTAACTACAAAGACATGCTTCATTTTCCCCTAGACAAACTGATAACTTATACTTTTTATTATATCATGTGATACCAAAAATTAGTATTGAATAATAATTAGTAACATAGTGGATACTGAGTTTGCAAAATGTTTGTTTGTACAACTAAAAGATTCTATATGGGCTGTCATATGGGGGTTGTAACGGTTTCTGTACGTCATCATGACAAACTAAAACAAGGAGATAAGAAGGAAAATGTACCGGTTGATGTTGATTGGAGCGAGGAGGAACTGTTTGGAGGTTTTTAATAAGTTTTTTTAGATTTGGTATATAATTAATTAAATCAAGGTTTTCATTTGCTTGTGGGTTGAAAAATGCTCCTGGTAGACAAAGAGTAGTACCATAAACCATTTTGGCTGCAGAACTGGCTAAGTCCTTCTTAGCAGCACCTCTGATGCCAAGTAGAATAAAAAAGCACTACAGTGCTGAGCCTCGCTGCAGTTTCTAAGTTATTTATAAATGCTATGCCAGCTTAGGCCCAGCTATGATATTGCTAGGTAGCATTGCAAGAAAATTTATTAACATTCTAGAAGGCGTGGTCACATTTATCAATATTTCATATACAAAATTTATTGTAACTTGAAGATGAAAAGTTCTTTATAAACGTCTCGTAGTAAAAATATAAATCAATATATTATATTAGTAGCAGATTTTCAGTGCTTTGAGACATTTTCTGAATGTGTTACTACACTCCAAGTCCATATACAGTCTTGAAAACACTTTTCAGAACTTTTATGACGATTGCTTCGCCCAATGGCCTTCTGTCTTGCTGATGCATATTCCTCTAAGATTGTTTGAACACACTTTAAAATTTCCACATTAAGTTTTTTACTTTCGAGAAACCCACTACTACTGTTGTAAAGACAACAATTTTTTATATTCGTTGCTTAACATTGGTAGCTGCTAACACTTTGCTTGCCAAGTTATAGCAATTCAAAAACAATCCCCAGTAACAGGCAATGCAGACACACACACACAGACTACAGTACCCTTGCTATGAACCCACACATAGCAAGGTTAATAATTGGTAGACCTTCAGTCCACTGATTTGAATTAGGGTATACTTTAAATGCATAGGCGTATTTAGACCAGGGGCAGTATGGGCTTTGCCTAGGTAAACTTACCCAGACAAAAATTAATTATTTTTTTTTCAAAAGTAAATTCATTGGTTTTGTACTTTAACCAAAATGAAATTCATAATCTGTTTATTACACAAAGATTAACCACTAACACATCCCAGTCCACATGTATAACTTCACACTTAGTAATTAATCCCATGACAGCTTGGAAGGAATACCAGAAGAAAGTGGTGACAGGACAATCAATTGGTGAACAGCTGGATCAAATGGGTACAGAAGTCATCTGTCAAAACAGAAAGTATACAGTTGCGTTGATGGAGTGTTGTATTCTGTACTGTTCACAACATGGAATAGCCTTTCGTGGACAGGATGAAGGTAACAATGCACTAAATCCAGGAAACTTGAAGTCACTGATGATGCTCATCTCTCGACATTGCCAACAAGTCAGAGATCGTTTAAACACCACAGCAAAAGTGCTACATGGCTTTACCAAGTCTTCAAAATGAAATTGTCCACTTCCTTGCAAATGAAGTTCAAGAATACATCAAAAAGAGATCCATGAAGCTAACTATTTCACAGTCTTAGCTGACGAAACAAAAGATACAAGCAAAAGGGAATGGTTGTCTATTACCTTCAGGTGTGTCCATGGTTTTAAAATTGTAGAGAGGTTCAGTGGTTACATCTTAGCTTCTGAACTAGCAGCTAGAGCACTTGCTGATTATATCCTTCAGAAAATATCTGACTTTAGTCTTGACCTTAATTATCTGGTTTCACAGAGTTATGACAGTGCCTCTGTCATCAGTGGCTGTAACTCAGGAGTTCAAATCTTGTTGAAGAAAAAGTGTCCTCAAGCCATTTATGTCCACTGCTCTGCTCATAGACTGAATCTTGTGTTAGTAGATGTGGCAAAACATGTTAGAGAGGCTTCTGACTTTTTCACTCTTTTGCAAGCATTATATGTGTTATTCACTGCATCTAAATGTCATGAACGCTTCCTTTCAATTCAGAAGGCTAGTGGTGGTAGGGAGATTAGATTGAAGAAACTGTCTGATAACAGATGGTCTTGTTGCTATGATTCAATTGTGGCATTCATGGCAATCTATTCATCAATTCTTGAAACTCTTAAAGAAACAGTCAATGGTTCGGACAGAAACAGGACTGTTGAAGCCAGTGGAATTCTGTCTGGGGTAAAGACGTTCAGGTTTGTAGTCAGCCTTACAATCTTTAAAAAGGTAATGGGGATATCTGCTAATCTTTCAGATTCACTCCAAAAGGATTCACTAGACCTTGGGAGTGTTGCTAGCCTTATCCAAGCAACAATTGACACCTTTGATAGCTTGCGTACTGATGATGTATGGAATCTGCTCCGGGAAGAAGCTATTGCCTTTGCTAGACACCATGAAATAAAGATAGTTACTCCTAGAAGAAGACAACAGAGGCAACCTACTGCTGCAATGAATGACTATGTAATGACAACTAAGACAATAAGGCAGTAGCACTACTTCAAATTCAGCATCAAGTGATAGCTACAAAGTAGATGTATACTTCCCCACTATTGATGTGATTCTCACAGAAATGAGGGACAGATTTAGTGACATCAACACATCTTTGATAAAATCAATCAATTGTGTGAATCCCAAGTCAAAGAATTATCTTAAAGCTGACTCCTTTATTCCACTTCTTGATCAATACCACGAAAGTCTTCCCACTGGCAATTTACAGAATGAAATTATGACTTTCCGAAATTTTCTTGTAAGAAACCCAATTCCTGAGGACAAAAAGGACACTGGTTACCCTTTGGAGCACATAGACCTTGAAAAGGAAGCATTTCCACTTCTGAGAGAGTGCTTAATGGTAGCAATGACTTTTGGTACCTCTACTGCAACTGAATGCAGTTTTTCATCTTTTCGTCGCATTAAGATGTACTTGTGTTCCACTATGTCTCAGGAAAGGTTGGATAGTTTAGCATTACTGTCAATAGAAAGAAGCCTGTCATCTCATCTATGTGATTGTCTGGATGAGCTCATCATAAAGTTTGCTTGTAAACACAACAATTCTAAGATAACCCTTCTTTTTAAATGAACTTGTTTTTGGTTGAGTAAAGGTTAAATATTGACAATAACTATTAATAACTACTAACTAATAATGATGAATAATTAATGAGCACTAGTACTTTTAGAGACCTAGATATGCCTATGTTTAAACATTGTTTTGAACTGTCTGTGGAAACGTTCAACCATATCATTTGAAATAGGATGGTAAGCTGTAGTACATATCCAACCAGAACCCAATAGTACCATGAGATGTTTTTAAAGGATGGACTCAAATTGTTGACCATGGTTAATTGTGATAGTGGAAGATGTTCCAAAACTTGAAATCCATCCATTTATGAATGTTCTGGGGATTGTTGCACCTGTAATATCGACTAAGGACAGGGCCTGTATCCAATGTGTGAACCTGTCAATACAAGTAAGTATTTATAAATAACCATTAGAAGGGGGTAATGGTCCAAGTGTATCAATATGAATGTAATCAAATCAAGCATCTGGAATAGTGAATGTAAAATGAGGAGATACTGTGTGTTGTTGCACTTTAGCTCTTTGACACTGTACACAGGAACGTGTCCATTTCCTGACATCTATATTCATATTTGGCCAAATGTAAGATGAATTAACCAGATATTGTGTTGCACGTATACCCGAATGAGAAAGTAAATGTAATAACTCAAAAGCTTGTTATCAGAAACCTTTAGGTACATATGATCAGAGTATACCAGTTGAAGTATCACAAACTAAAGTAGTCTCTGTGCCTTCAATAGAGATATCAGCAAATTTGAGGGATGAAGAGCATGATGACTGTATTGCTTGGACTTCATGATCAGGTTGTTGGGAGATTGCCATTGCTGCAAAGTCTATCATTGAAGGACTTTGCTGGATTGCTTGTATCTGTAGTCGAAAGAGTACATCAGCTACTGGCTAGTTACTACCACTGATATGTTTAATATCATAAGTAAATTTTGAGATGAAATTGAGTTGTCAGATTTGTCGTGGCAAGCATTTGTTTGTGTTCATTGGTAAAGAGAAGGTTAGGGGTTTATGATCAGTGGCAATGTAAAAGGTACGTCCTTCAACGTAATGGTAAAAGTTCTTCACAAGAGTGGCTAGGTATAAGTTCATCATCAATATAAGCATATGTAAAGTGAAGTCCTTGAAAGACCTGATCAAAGAACCTTTGAAACGTTTATGCTGCGTTTTCGAGGCCAAAGGTCATATGAGTAAATTCAAATAGACCAAAGGGGGTGGTAATTGCAGTTTTGGGTGTATCATCTGGGTGTACTGGTATTTGGTAGTAAGCTTTGACAAGATCAATTTAAGAAAATATAGTAGATCCATGTAAGTTAGCAGAGAAAAATTGTGAATGTGAGGGATGGGATAACGGTCGAGAATTGTTACATTATTGAGATCTCTGTAACCTCCACAAGGGGTCCGATCCCCCGGTGTTTTTTTGGGAACCATATAAAGATATGAGGATCAGTTGCTAGATGAATGTTGGATGATTACCCAGTTGTAGCATATGTTCAAACTCTTGATGAGCAATTTTAGGTTTCTCAGGGGAAAATCGACGTGCTTCTGAGTGTACTGGTGGGCCATTGGTTTTGATGTGTTGAGTCACATCATGTTTAATTGGATGGTCATGTGTGTTCAGCTGAGTAATAGAAGGGAACTCAGTGAGTCCAGTTTCAAATTCAGTCTTGGGTTTAGTTAATTGCCAAACTAATTTCATAGATGTGTACTAAGAAGAAATACCCTGCACTTTGAGTTGTATGACAGCATCTACTAATCTTTTGTGATGCATATCTACTAGCAGATTGAAGTGCCTGCGAAGGTCAGCACCAATGACTGGCTTATGGACATCTGCTGAAATGAAGGGCCATCAAAATGTTCAACGGAGGTTGAAATTGAGTGTGATAAGCCGAATGTCATAAGTCTTGATTGGAGTGTAATTAACTGCTTGTAGTGTAAATCCATCATGTTGGTGTTTGTGTTCAGTATTTCTAGATGGAACTACACTTACTTCTGCACAAGTATCTTCTTGCAGGTGAAATCCACTGTTATGATCTGTAATATAAAATAAACGACTTTGAGATTGGCCAGTAACACTCACTGCTACTAGTGGCTGGCCTGCATGTTTCCCGACATATTGCAAGGTGGTTGACATTTGGGTGCTGAACTTCCAAATCAATGATACCACCACATCTCTTTATTTGGTATAGATGGCGAAGTGATCCTTGTGATTGTTGCCGAGAGGGTGATCGGTACTGATGTTGTAGTTTGGGGGTGAGCAGTGGGTGTACTATTCTCTTGAGATCTTCTCTCTTTGCCCTTAATTGCTCTACTTCAGTGGAAGCAGTAACATTTGAAATTCAAGATTAGGCTACTTCCATAATTTGATCAGCCAGTTGTGCAATACATCGAAATTAGTCACATTAGTGGAGGCAAGTACCATGCGTACATTAGAAGGTAATCACTGTAAAAATAACTTACATAAGAATAAGGGATCAGTACCACTGCCTTTTTTAAGTAACTGTGTTGGGTTATGATCTCCAAGCTTTTCAGAATTAAATACCTGTTGAAGTTGATGTTGCTCCAAAGTGGCAATACGTTGTACAATTTGATTTTTTAGGACATCATAGTACGAATCGGTTGGTGGAGATAGGATGTAGTCTTAAAATTCCTGTGCAAATTCAGGTGCCAGTGGGGTGATGATATGTTCAAATTTAGTTTTTTGGGGATGACAGCTACCATAATCCTTCCTTCTCTATAGGAGCATAGTTACACTTTGCCTGTGACAATGTCCTAGAGACAAAAGAAATTGGATGTTCTGTGCCATCATTCATGAGATGAGATAGGACCGCCCCCACCCCATATGGTAAGGCATCACAGATCAAAACAATCTTCTTGTTTGGGTCAAAATGAACTAACAAAAGATCTGAAGACAATCCGGACTTGACAGCTTGAAATGCATTCTCTTGTGCTTTAGTCCAATACCACCGACTGTTCTTCCTGAGCAACAAATAGAGCAGTGACAACCTAGAAGACAAATGAGGTAAAAATTTGCAATAATAATTTATCAAACCGAGAAATGCTTTGAGCTGAGTCTTGTTAGTTGGAGCTGGAGCTTTCTGGATCACTTGTATCGTCCAGCTGTTGGATGTAATCCTTCTTGGTCAATGTGATGGCCAAGGTACTCTATGTGAGACACCATAAACTGACATTTACTTCTCTTTAGCCACAAACAAACATCCTCCAATCTCTGCAACACTAATTTCAGGTGCTCCAAGTGCTCCTTTTCAGATGCTCCTGTAACTAGAATGTCGTCCAAGTGTACACATACACCTGGAAGGCCTTGTAACACTGTTTCCATAGTTCTTTGGAAAATTGCCGGTGCAGAAGCTATCCCGAAGGGTAGCCATGTATGTTGGAACAACCTCCTGTGTGTGTTTATTGTTACCAGTTCTTGACTCTTCTCTAACTACAGCTGTTGGTACACATTCTGCAAATCCAACTTTGTAAAAGTTTTACCACCTGAAAGTGATGCAAATATTTCCTCTATACGAGGTAGAGGGTAAGTTTCTGTGTTACTAGTTTGATTAATAGTCAGTTTGTAATCTCCACACACTCTAATCAAATGATCTCTTTTAACCACAGGCACTATTGGTGCTGCCCAGCCTGATGTGGCAACTGTCTTGATTACTCCCACACTCTGTAGTTTTTCCAACTCTTTCTCAACTTCTTCTCTAAGTTCAAATGGCACTGGACAAGGCTTGTGGAATTTGGGAACACAATCTGGATGAACATGTAACTTTACAGTGACATCTTTAAGTAAACCTAGTCCTTCCTGAAATAGTGCAGCATGCTTGTCCAGTAACTTGTCTAAAGCAGGGGAGGGGCTTGATACTAGATTTATTTGAGCCCAATTCGATTTGATCACCTGGAACCAGTCTCTGCCTAATAAACTAGGTCCATCCCCCTTTACAACATGTACTTGTACCACTTTGTTTTGACCGTCGTAACTAGCTTTAACATTTAGTACACCAACAACTTCCACCACGCTTCCTGTATACGTCTTTAAACGAACTTTTGATGGCTTGAGTGTTGGTCGGCTATCCGAATTCCACAATTTGAAGTATGTTGACTCACTTATAAGTAATACAGATGCACCAGTGTCGAGTTCCATGTCCTTACTTTGACCATTAATCACCATTGACACCCGAATTGGCTTCACAGATGTCGTTTTCACTGGGTACATAGTGAGAAACTCTGTTTCCGGCTCACCATCATCTGATACAACACTAAGTGTTTTGGTCTCTAGATCACGTTGCTGTTCTTTTTGTGAATGCTTTTGTTGTGTCTTCCTATGACCATTCTTCTTCTTATGACACACCTTCTGTAAGTGTCCTGTTTTACCACAATAATGGCATTGGTAGTCCTTAAATCGACAACCTGTAGGAAGATGTTGACCTCCACAATGATAACAGGTAGTTCCTTGCTTTTTATCTTGCATCTGGTGAATGGAAACATCTCCAACTAAGGACTGAGCTTGTGACGGTTGTATATCTAAAAGGTCCTTGCTGACTGTTTTTAAGGCTTGTGCTAAATCAAATGCTGACGTCAAAGTTAATTTAGGTTCAGCCAGAAGTCTTTTTTGTATATTTGGCTCATTAACACCACAAACTAATCAGTCATGGAGCATATTGTCGAAAGCATCGTTAAACTCACAATGCTTGGCTATGTTGTGTAAGTCAGCAACAAATTTCGCTATCGATTTACCTTGATTTCGTACTTGCGTATGAAACTTGTACCGCTGAACAATAATGGATGGTGTGGTTGAGTAATGTTTCTTGATAAGTGCCACAAAGTCATCATATGATTTATCACCTGGTTTGCCTGGTGCTACCAGATTACAAGCTAACAAATATACCTCTGGACCAGCTACTGTTAACAAGGTTGATCGACGCTTGGCTTCTGTTATTATGTCATTCACAATAAAGTAATGTTCTAACCTCTCAACATAAGTAGACCAATCGTCGGTTGCTGGATCAAAACACTCAACTCTCCTGTGAACAGGCATTGAATAGGTTTTTACCCTCATTGCCAAATGAGGTAACCTGAGACCACGCTAACGATCAACCAAAATTAGAGAAGATTGACAACAACTTATTTACAAGAAAGAAATGACTAGCTCGACACATGCTCTAAGCGCATGCTCACAAAAACATAATCATTAGATAATCATTACATAATGAATAATAAGTAATTAAACACACAAATTATTACACTAACTTAACCTCCAATTTAAACAAACAATTCAGAAATATGTCATGCCAACTCCATTATGTCTGTTAGTAGTCTCCTGCAACCTCTACCATAAGCTAAGGCAATGATTACAATCTTGCTGCCTTTTCTGTGATACTGTACTTTTGATTATAATGTGTAGATATTTGACCATGCAAGTTAATATTATTGTTATTGATTTTATACATATTTTGTTGTAGATCTTCCAAATCTCTTGCAGCAGTATTGTCTATCGGATGAGCAGTTGGAAAAAGAGTGTGATGATGGTCTTTTTATTGAAGTTTCACAGCAAATCGAAGACTACATGAAACTAGGACATTGTCTTGATTTATCTAAAGAAACATTGACAAATATTTCAACAAAGAAAAATGGGGATGTTGAGAAAAAAAATGCTGTATTATGGTCCTGGAAGAGGCAAAATGGCAGTGCTGCTACTTTTGGAGAGCTAGTAAAAGTTTTCTTGAAAATGGAAGACAAATTTGTCGCAGAATCCATATTGAAGTATCTTTCAATTAAATTTACCTCAGCTAAACATCAAATGCCATGTAAATTTGCTCCACAGAAAGCAAAAGATCGTTACCCTAACTGGGATGAGTTCACAGAGAGTGACAAAGAGAAAGTGATAAATACACTGATGGATGAAAATCGAGATGTGCGTGAAGCTTATACTTTCTTTGTTGGGAAAATTATACCTTCATTTAAAGAACGAAATGTTGACCCAATGTATATTCAGTCCCTTGCAACTAGTTTTGGCACCTCACGAAGTTTACATCGTTCTCTAGTTTTTGATTTCAGCAAAGATGACCGTATCACTACTGTGTTTTCTGAGTTATCTAAGCACTGTTCATGGTTTAATTATGAGTTGATGCAAGTTATCGTTAAGATTGCAGGAAATGACTCTGAGAAGACGTATTTAAAGACATACGAAAATGAACATCTCATTCCTTATCTAAAACATTCTATTTTTGAAATACCATGTGATCCTTCTGAGGATCAATCTCAGCGTACTAATCTCCTTTTTAAAATATCTGAAGATCTCTGCATAACTGGGAGTGAAGTCAAAGCTATTCAACGAAATCTTGCTAAGTTGTTGGGTTTTCCTAATGGAGCCATCTTGCATTTTCAAGATTACAATGTAGGGTGTATTGAATTGGTATTCAGTCTTCCCACAGTAATACTTAATGAAAGTTCTCATAATTCGCAGCTCTTTGTATACATTAAATGGGAAGAGTCACGAAAGTGTTATAAAGTTAATGTTGATCTAGTTACTGTACTGTAAGTATTACTTGATTTAGAAAATTCATTTTATGCATTGTTACATAGCTCATTTTCTGAGAAACCAGAAGTGTTGATCCTCACTAAGTTACTAAAATTAGGAGAAAAAGGTATAGAGTGTTTAAAGAGAAATGATTGGGTTATCCCATTTTTAGATATTGTTGCTGAAAACTATGTCAGGGAAACATATCTTACAACTGAAAATGCTCTCAAAGATGTACAAAGTGGAAGTTCATCTCAATATCAACCTCGAAGTTCTAGTAAGAACAAATTTTATAAATTGTTATTAAAATTATAATGTTTAAGGCTGACATAATAGTATTGAGAAAGTTAAAATGCATGGTCTTGAACAAGGTTTAGATCACAATAAAAGTTTAAAATTTACTGTTAATAAGGTAGTTATTTATTGATACTTTTTTTTATAGTGAAACCTCCGGTACAAATCACTAAAATTGTTAATGAGCCTAAATCTGTTTCAACAAAACTGGTATGTAGTAATTTAAAATATCTCAAGAATAATATGATATCTTGTTAAAAGCTTAGAGTTTTGTCTACATGTATATTCAATTTTTGTTATTATAGGATAAAACTTACAAGACACAAGCCAAAACTAGCCAAGAAGTTCAAGAAACTCTACAAAAGGATTTATCAATGAAAAAGCATAAAAAACCTCCACCCAAAAATGACATGACAATACCTGTCAATTTAAAAAACTACAGGAGGAAATTTTCAGCATTACTGTACTATGAAGAAATAGAACATGGTCAAGTTCTTCACAGGAAGTAAGTTATTGTTGTTTATTTGAGCTCTTTTTATTAACTATAGGTGTGATGGCAAATACAAACTTGCTTATATTCACCGACAACATATTCCATCCAAAAAAACTTTTGAATACTACAGTTCATATGCTTATCTTGAGGGAATGAGCGCAAGTCAGATAACATATGCTTTGCAGGCAAGTAATCATGCAATTATCACACCTTGTGATGAGCCTCAAGTCGTATACAAGGCTACGTTATTGAAGTGCAACCGTGACACATCTATTGACTCACTCTATATTGGTTTGAATGTGAGTCACTCTAGCGTATTTCCCCATAAATTGAGTGTTGATGTAAAATTTGAAGTAGACCACTCCTATTTTCAAAATTTGAATGACATAATTTTTAAAATATCTGATGAAGCCTTGAGAAGAATAATTCCCATTCGAGAAGACTTTGATGAAGGCTTGCATCTTAGACCAATTCCAAAAACAAGATTCCCTCAACTAAAATTGGATAAAGACCAATTCCGTGGTCTGCAGACAATGCTATTTAGTCAATCATCAGCTCCTGTTTTAATTCCTGGTCCATTTGGATCTGGCAAGACTCGTCTTTTAGCTGTTGCTGCTCAAGAAATTATCCGTTATAGCAAAGAGAACAAAAATGATAGTCATGTTCTCATTTGCTGTTATCAGCAAGATTCAGCAGACATCTTCATGAATGATTATTTTCTAAATCCACAAAATCCATTAGATGTTGAAGTTGTTCGTGTAACCACTAAGCAACGCTTAGCTGCTCTGAAAAATACCACTTGTTTTATAACTGTCAATAGTTTTAAAAAGTCTTTTCATTCCTACCAAAGCAAGAAACACGTCATTGTTGTTGTTACATGTGGTCTTGCATTGTGGATGTCTGAATTTGCTAAAGAATATTTCAACTATATTCTTATTGATGAAGGAGCACAAACAAGAGAACCTGAGACTATTGCACCACTTATAATGGCAAATAAACATACTCGTATTATAATAGCTGGTGACAGTCAACAGGTATGGTATGTGTACAGTATTAACTTTTATTATTAATTTGTTTGCTTAGGTGGGTCCCAAACTTGTAGTATTAGGTGATGAGCCTCAAAGATATGGTTTAGGAGTGTCTCTACTGCAGAGATTACACAAACAATACCAACATTTTGGTGAACCAGCTGTTCAATACATAGTGTCATTGAACTGCAACTATCGTTGCCAAGCTGAACTATTAGAACTGCCTTCAACGTTGTTCTATGATTCTGCCTTAGAGTCTTGTGGTGATACAAAGTGTTGTTCTTCCATTCAGTATCCTCTCATGTTTATTTGCTCTAGTTTTGATAATAGTATTCCTACTTCTCCAGAAAGTTTAAACGAAGCACTATTGATTCTTCATGAAGTAAAAGAATTGTTGAAATATAAAGAATGGTGCACTAATGATGTTTGTATCATGACAGCCAGTTTAAACCAGGTATGGTTACAATATAACATTAAAAGTTTTGATAGACATTTTTTCCTACTAAAGGCAAATGTGATACATAGAGAAATATATAAATCAAGTGAAAACACTTGTTTGAGAGGTGTCAAAGTTTGTACTAGCTTTCAAATGCAAGGTATGTGCAATTAAGTTTTATTTTTTTGACTTATTTGTAGGTCAGGAATACTCACTACTTTTTATTAGTACTGTGGAAGGTCTAGAACCTTCAGGAAGACCTTTTGATGTTGTCAAAAGTTTCTGTCATCCTGCTGTTTTTAACACAGCTATTACAAGATCCAAATCTCTTGTTGTTGCTGTTGGCAATCCAATAGTTTTAATGATGTCTGAAGGTACAATGAATGAACCGAAATGGTGTTGGAGAGAATTCATCACAAGGTGTCTGAATGAAGACACTTTTATCATTCCACATGCTTTTGAAAGTCTCTCGGACAAAATTGAAAACCTATTTCAAAAGTTGCTAAAGAGCCGACAGACATCAGGTAAATATTTAATTGACAGTTACATATTTAAATTGTATTTTACTTTACAGACATAATGACTTTATTTCAAGGTGATGATAAACTTGGTGCAAAGCCACTTGCCACGCAACCCCTTTCTAGAATGGACTCATCAAATGAAGGATATTTATTATCTGAAAATGCTGCTAGTCCTTTTCCATCTACTCCAGCCAACACTAAGATGTTAGGAAAAGCAGCCATGCTGTCTAGTAAACCAAAAAATAGAAGTCGTAAAAAAGTCAAATTGAACTCAGACAATGTATTTACTGACAAGATGAGTAAGACGACACCAATGAACTTTGTACCATTTTGTGAAGAAAAGAAAGAGTTAGTAATGGAAGAGCCAAAGATTAAAGAAGTTACAATAAACCGTATACCTGCAAGACAAGCATTGCCTTCTAGATTTAAGTCAATACAAACTGCTCGTACTGTTGTAAGTAAATAAGTACATATTCTTACAAAGTTTCTGTAAAATATCTTTTCCAATATAAAAATGAAACCACTGAATTTGAAGAACATTTTCTTCATTTCAAGTTTGTTTCATTGAAGTTTTAAAACTACACACAAGTTAGATAGTTGATAAACTTTCCTTACGCAAAAACAAGGCACTGTAAGACAAGCCAGATCATGTGCCTGATAGGTTTCATGAAACTAAACATAAAGCATTTAAAAGGCATTCATAAATCAATTTTAATTTTATTGTAGAATTTACTCTTTTTGCAGACTCTTGAAGACAAACTATCAACTTCATTGCATGTGCAAAAGGAAACAGAACAGCATATTTTCATACGACCATCAATCAATGCTTTACAAGGGAAGGCATTTAAACATGTACACAGAACTTTAGATAAAGAATTGTTGGAAGATCTTCTTAGTAGAGAAAACTACAGGGCAAAATTTCATCAGCTGTTATGTCAAGAAGAAGAAGAACATGATCGTGTTCTTTCTAAAAGGTTGTGAATACTGTAAATACTCAACATTGGTATTATTTATAATCTGTTACTTTTAGATGTGATGGCCAATACACTGTGACTATCTTAAAACCTGGCTTTGTAATTGATTGGCTTAAAGATCCATATGAAAAAGACCATGTACGATTTGGTATCATCTCTGGTGATACACTTAATAGTGACAAAGTATCATATGCTAAGCAATCTAGTGCAGACAGAGGGAGTGTTAATTTGCATTTATCATTTGGAGCAGTTAAAGCAGACATAGTGACTGGAAATATTCCAAAGAAATGGGGTGTGGATGCGTTATTGATAGCATTTACTGAAGAAGAAATATCCAAGATAACTGTACATAATTTTAGAATCAAGGAAGAACAACTTGACCTGGGCAACTCCATATTTGTGAGTTTCACACTTAAATGGTCTTACTTTGAAAATCTTCATAAAGCCATTGATAAATTACCATTAGAGGTTTTGAATAGGGTTATACCAGTAGCTGTGGAAGACTTTACACATATGTCTGTCATCGACAAACCACTCAAACCAATTGCTTCTCTTCCTAACTTAATACATCTTGATAAATGTCAAAATAAGGCATTAAAGACCATAATGAATTGTAAATCTTGTACAGCTCCTGTTTTAGTCATTGGTTCTTTTGGAACTGGTAAAACTCGACTATTGGCTCGAACAGCCTACCAAATTCTCCAACATGATTGTAATTCACGTGTGCTTATCTGTGCCCATCATCAAACCTCTGCTGACACATTTATTGAAAGTTATTTTGGAAAAATGTATGAAAAAGGATGGTGTCCAAAACCCCTACGTCTTATTCCTAATGAGAATTATAAGGCCAATCCAGAGTATAATATTTATTATTGTACAGCTAGGAATCTTTTCAACCATGAACTTCAAAGGACTCACTTGGTTGTCACAACATTTTTAACCTCCCTTCACCTCATTGATCGTGTTCAAAACGGTTTTTTCACTCACATTCTACTTGATGAAGGTGCACAATCTCGGGAACCAGAATCAATAGCTCCATTGTGCCTTGCCAATTGGAATACTAAGATTGTAATAGCAGGAGACCACAAACAAGTAAGCTAATTGCAGTACTTCCTTTAATCCAATAAATCAATTTTTTTATCTGTAGGTTGGTCCTTCTGTACTTGTTTTGGGTGAATTAGCAATGAAACATGACCTGAAGATATCACTTCTTGAAAGATTACACTTAACCTATACAGAATGTCTCACAGACATTTCAATGACACACATTGCTACACTTATCACTAATTATCGATGTAGTCATGCATTGCTTTCATTACCTTCCTACCTGTTTTATGACTCATCATTGATAACAGCTGCTAAATGTTCACATCTTGAAGCTGAATATCCACTTCATTTTTTATGTTCAAGCTTAGACAAAGGTGTTTTGAAAGAAAAAGATGACCAGCGTTATCATTATGAAGCTGATTTGCTTTTGAAACATCTTGATGAATACCGGCAGAGACAAGGATGGGGGGAAACAGTTCTCAAAGAAGTCTGTATAATGGCATCAACAGCCTATCAGGTAATGAAGTACACTCTCTATTTATATGCTACTATGTTATATCTTATATAGAAATCTCATTTCATTAAAAAACTTAGAAATGAATACAGAGAACTAAAATCAGTTGAAGTACTGCCAATATTTGATATTCAAGGTGATTTATACTTGTAGTTTTATGCAGTCAGTTTTAACATCACATATTCAGGTCGTGAATTTGAAGCAGTATTTTTGAGTACAGCTGAGCCCCTAACAACTGATGGGATGTCTACAAACCGTACTAAGACTCCATGTAGTCGATATGTCTTTAACACTGCTCTAACACGTGCTAAATCTCTTGTAGTGTGTGCTGGTAATCCTTTTCTTTTAATGAAGATAGAAAAAGAAATAGACAAGCATTGTTTTAGTTGGAAGGAATACATTAGGAGATGTGTTTTATCTAAAACATTTTATGTAACAACCACAGAGTCTAGAAATTTAGAAGATCTATGTGAGTCTTTAAAAGATCTACAAAGAGATATCTTTACACCAAGTGACTTTAAAAGTGACATGCAATTAATAACAAAAGATAGCATCTTAAAATCATATCAAAAGACAATCCAGGAAATACCACAATACAAAAACTGTAAACTTCAGATTTCACAGGTACAGAAAGAAAGCAGGTGGGGAATTGTCAAGATTAATGAAATTGAGACCCATCACAAAGATACTAGTTGTGAAGAGAAAGGAATCATATGTGAATTATCCATTAAAAATCAGCACCTTGCTGAAGCTATTCCTCTTGATATGTCAAAGCGTACTAAGCCAATCATAATTAATGGATTTAATCACAGAAGGGGTGCATTTGATGGGGATATAGTTGGTATTCATGTGTTTTCCACACAGGATGATAAAGAGTGTGGAAAAGTTGTATTTTTAAAAGAAGCAAGGCATCCAACCAAGTACATTTGTAGAGCTGACCGATATAACGTGATATACTTTTATCCCTTGGATAAATCAGTTCCTGCTATTGTTAACTTGCCCAAAATTTCAAAAGAGCAATTACAATATCAAGATTACATGCCTACTGATTACATTACCATTTTCAAAATGTCATCTTTGCAGTCAGACCAACTTCCTCAAATTAAAGAATTGATTCCATCTGATGTGTCACAAAATCTTTTATTTGTTGTCCAAATTCTTGGATGGTCACCAAAGTATTGGAAGCCACTAGGAGCTGTAGTTGAAGTATTGCCTTTTACTTCAAGCCTTTTTTTTACTGAAAGACTTTTCAGAATTGTACATGATATTGAAGAAAGTGATGACAATGAGTTTACCATTACACCATTTCAAATATCACCAGAAGAACACGTTGGTCTACATTATGATCAGGCATTTACTATAGATTTTCCAAATCAAACTATTATTGATGATGCTATTAGCTTAGTTCCTCTACAAGAAGGTAGTACTTACAGATTAGCTGTACTTATTACCAATGTAGCCAAGTACATTCCCAAAGATTGTCAACTTGACAAAATAGCCAAAAAAAGAGGAACATCTGCTTATGGGGGTGACAGTGCTATTCATATGTTACCACAGAAGTTAGCAACACAAATCTTCAGTCTCAATTACAATACAACTCATGATGTATTAGCAGTAACAGCTACTATAGTATTAAAGGATGGAGAGATAAATGAAATAGTGTGTAATGATCCTGAAAAGGCACATGTTACATCACAAGCTTGTTTAACATACAAAGTAGTTCAGGACGTATTAGATGATAAACCAATTGAAGATGATGAAATTATAAAACACTTGATTGACTTTAATGCAAAGACAGGTGGAATGGGTATTGCTGATACACTAAAATTACTCTATAAAATTGCAATATTTTTACGAGAAAAACGATTACTAATAGAGTCCTATGGAGTATTAGACTCAGCTGGGGACCACCATGACTGTTGGCAGTCCCATTTCCTTGTTACAGAAATTATGATTTGGGCTAATTTGAGGATAGCTGAATATTTGAGCCAAAACCTGAGGCAAATGCCTCTTCTATGTAGACAACTACCACCTCTTGCAGGAAACTTATCTAAATTTAGAAACATCTTTCAAGAAACTCTGGACTACTCTTTGGCACTTAAAAAGTATTCTGTAGTGGAAAATATGCTTCCCAGGCCATTGATCGTTACAGGTTCTGTAATTCACTTAATAAAGAAGGCCTATGAAAATTGTCACCAAAAAAGTATCCTTTGGGCATTATCGAATAATAATTTGTATCCACAATTGAGTAGAGCAGAAGTTGTATTAAAAAAGATTGTCCAACGATCTGAATATGTTTCTGCTAAATTTGATGAGACTCTAAAAGAGGAAAACATCTGTGTTTTTGCACATGATAGCCTAAATGTTCATGTATATACTCATTTCACTTCTCCAATCCAATGTTATTTTGACATATTAGTGCAAAGACTAGTTTTAGCATTACTCGATAAAGATGTTATCTCCTACACACACAAAGAGCTTCAAGATATATGTTGTCACCTAAACTTAAAAGGAAAATTAGCTGATAGATATGAGCAAAGCATGCATAAAGCTCGTTTAGCAAGGGACTGTGAAACTGCTTTAATCAAAATGGAAGCATTTGTATCTCAACCTTTTCCAAGGGTGAAGGATCAAGTCTATCAGCTGCATATTCCTTTATCCAGTTATAATGTCATGTTTGATGAAAATACTGAGTTTGAATATTCTGACCTAAACATAAACCGATATGATAATGAAAATGAGCCAAAATGGCACATTGTATTAGCTTCATTAGATAATAGCCCTAATGACTTACTTAATGATCCTCGAGTGGCTAACTTTACTAATAGTCAAGAATCACTAGTAACAAGGGGCAGAAGTTACTGTCATATTCAAGCAAGTGTATTTCACTATATTTCTCAGTCATTAGAATATACACAAAAGCAAATGAAGTGTGTTAAATACAATGCTTCTGTCATTAGTAATACAATTGAAGTGTATTCAGATCTGTGGGATTTAGCACATCAATGTCTGAAATCACCTTCCCGTGAAATAATTTCTAGCTTAATAAAGAAGCTTCCTGATTTACCTCATAAAAAACAAAAGCAGAGTCATTTACTAAATTCAGAATTTACAAGAAGCCCTATAGTGATATATAACATTGCAAGGACTTTCCAGACTGACGAAGTTATTAATGTGTGGTTAGGGAAATCATTTAAGCAAGCACTGCCATCTCCTGAACTACATCTATTGGAAATAGCACCAACTTTTAGAGTTTGCATACAACACAACCAGAATCCAGTGGAGTGCTTTTGTGAGGTTCATTTACAACAAGCATCTCGTGAAAGTTATCATTCTATTTATGAATACATTGAGTTATGGAGTAAGGTGTTAGTTGCTGAAGCTGCCTATGTGGGGATTAACACTCGAGTTATTACACTAATCAAAAACGCTAATTTGAAATGGCCAAAACTATTTCTTGTAAGTAATTGTATAGATGATATACATTATGAACCAGATGGCCAGTTGACTCTTGAGATTCCATCAAATAAACTTCATATTTTTGACTTCATTAAAATCAAGACAGGTGACTTAGTATGTGCTCGATATGATATAACTGATCAGAACAAGGACCTCACAGCAGTATTTCATTTTGTTGTCACCAGAAAGAAGTATCAGGAAAGGATGAATGCTACTACTAAGACTGTTTTGCTAGAGATGAAGGCAATGGGAAGTCATTGTTGGATATCACAAGAGCTAAAGCCATACTTGGATCTGCAGCCATTATGTGAAATACAAATTATTGAAATGCTAGTTTCTTTTAGGTAAGCAATTTGAACTATGACTTAAATTTAGATTTTTTGCAGTCGAGTCTTCAAACGTCTGCAATGTCGTTCTAGTGAATTGCAAGATCCTACTGTAAATCTATGGTGGTCAATGCTGGCTGATGAAATTGCAATAGGTTTAAGTCACATTCTTTCTCCAATCGTAGGTCAGCTCTTTAATCATATTACACAATAAAATTCAATTGAAACATCCTTTAGATAATACTGACCAATTAAACCTTCATCATGATGTTTTAGCTCTAAAACTTTGGGATGGAAGCAATGTTTCTCTAAATGAGGCACAAAAACAAGCAATACATCTTGGACTTAAAAATAAATTCCAGTTAATTCAAGGACCACCAGGTAAGACAGTAATATTATTGTTATTATATGTTCCTTTAATACAGGAACTGGTAAAAGTGTTGTAGGAGCACACTTAGCATACATTTTTTCAAAAATAAATGCTAGCTCAAGAAATTGTGTTCTTTATTGCTGTCCTTCAAATAAAGCAGTTGATGTTGTTCACAGTAAGTACAGGTATCTAGTAAATCTTTATTTATACAACTATCTTAAAAATAGAGCAACTAAGACAATTGAATGATCTTATGTTTCCCAAAAGTCAACAGCTTCAAATTATTCGCCTTTACGGCCGTGCTCATGAGAAAGTAGACCATCCTGATCCATGCCATGATGCATTACAGCAAACAGAAATTGAAGATCACCCCAAGCAAGAAGATACTGATAGTCGTTGTTTACCTGAATTGAGAGATGATGCATTACATTTTAAAATACGACAAACCAACAGAGAAATTGAGGAGATGAGACTAAAAAATAAAGAACTTGTTGAAAAAATGGATATTATTCCCTCTTCATATGAAAAAGAAAGGTAGTATTTTAAAGTAAACTAAATTATGTTGATTGTATATACATATATATCTAGGTACAAAAGCGCTATCAAAGTTGCTGAGTATGAAGAGCTGATAAGTCATCATCATGATATCATTCTGTGTACATGTAATGAAACATGTAGCAAAAGACTACTCAAGTTAGCAGAGATGGGAAGAATAGCACAATGCATTATAGATGAGTGTGGCATGGCTAGTGAACCTGAGACTATTGCAGCAGCCAGTCTATGTGATCATGTTGTACTTATTGGAGATCATAAACAACTTCAGCCAATTATCAAATATCACATGGCTAGAGAGTGTGGAATGGGAATTTCCCTCTTTGAAAGATATGCAGAATCAAGACAAGGCATGATGATAACTTTAAATAAACAGTATCGAATGGTGAGTTGTTGGACTGACATTTATACCACTAAGAAACTTGTATATTGATGATGTGACCTTAAGTTAAGGCAAATTAAAGATTTTAAAATACTGTAAAATAAAAATATATAAAAAACAAGACAAGATGCTAATTTTTTATTATATAGCATGAGATGATTTGTCGCCCACCTTCAGAACTTTTCTATAAAAACAAACTATGGACTGATAAAGCTGTAAAGGATCGACGTCCTTTGAGTGATAATATTGATAAATTTTGGCAATCGAAGTCTCCTATTATTGTTTATGATATTGTAGAAGACTCTAACGCTAGTGGTCAACAGTTCACAGGAAAGGTTGATATTCATTCAAAATCAAACAACAGTGAAGCTTGGAAAGTTGTAAGTTGGTATTTTGTATGTAACTTACTGTAGCTATATATTTATTTAGCTGGAAGTCATACAACAATTACATAATCAATATAATGTATCATACAAAAGTATGGCTGTGTTAACTCCTTATAAGGCCCAGAAAGAGCTAATCATTGACTTAATGGGGAAAAATTCAAAACTCAGAAGTGAAAAAACAAAACCTAAGGTTGCAACCATCACAGATAGCCAAGGTCAGTGCCTGTCAAAATGTTGATTAACGTTGTCACTTAATACATAGGTGATGAATATGACATTGTCATATTAACAACAGTACGGTCATTGCCAATCAATGATATCAAAGATCGTCAGTTAGTTCAACCTGATCACAAGTGGATGACAGAGAATCTTGGGTTTGTTACTGATGAACATCAAATTAACGTGGCAATTACACGTGCTAAACATGGTTTAATTGTTATAGGTAAGAGTATTAGTATTTGTTAAACTAAAAGTAGTAACTTTATTGCATGTTAAATTTAATAAGCAGCCAGAATATGAAACATCAAAATAGAAAAAAGATATGGCATTTCATTATACATGCACATACAAGAAAGTGATTATCTATAGACATAATGCTATTGTGACTGTAGCTGGTATAAATGATGTAGCTGTTATTAAGACCATTTTTATATTTTTAAGGAAACACAACTTTGTTAAAGTATGATAAAACATGGGAGAGCCTACTTAGGTTATATGAAGATTATGGTTCCATTCAATATGAAGCTGATCTATCAAACATAAAATTGGCTACATTGATATAATGTTCCTAATTCCATGCACAAATACAATATCATGTTTCTTTTTTTTTTGTTATTATAATAATATCATGCATATAATTGATTGTAATACCCATAATATAATTAAAAACCAATATAATTAATGTCCTTCATGCATAATAGTAACCTTTATATTGTACATGCAAATGGAATATGATATATATTTTCTGTTTTGAATATTTTGTTATTAAGTAGTCACTAGCATTATTCACAAACTTCACTTATATATAAGGCACTATTCTTTAAATGAACGATATAGTTTTTAATTAAGGTTAAGGCCAGATGAACATTCATCTTTTACCTCAATTCAGCAAAAGTGATAATGGCAAGGACTGTTTTAGAGCAAGTTTAAAATGGTCCCCCAAACAAAAACGTTATTGACTGATTAAGGTCTTCTGGTCCCTTACTAAAACTTGTCCTAAGTCAGACCATTATTGGCAGCCAAAGTTGGTCCTAACTATAGGATGCTGTTTGTAGCAAGTTTGAAAATTATCATAATCTATTAAATAAGTCATTAATTATTAAATAGCTTTTCATTTACATCTTATTTATCTAATAAATGATGCATTATTTATCTAAAAATGATGCATTATCTAGTATATAATACATTGTTTAATACATCAAGCATCATTCAATAAATCATAAGTTGTTAATTGTACCAACTGAATGCATTTATTTTTTATATAAATGGCACCCCATACCAAACACAGGCAGTTATTGGTGAATCAAACACTTTTAGTTAACTCAGCCAAATATGTAAACGTTTATATACCTATTTTGCAAATGTTCTTTTGTTCTTATTCAAATACTTTCTTTAGTAGTCTATCAGCTTACCTGAAAACGGAGACAAGATAACTTAATGCTGTATATGTTACCTTATACCTCATGTTTCATTTCTGTACATCAATCTTGATATATGTCTTTTAAGAGATGTAGAATAGTCTTCTTCCATCAAATTTCTTTCTTTCTCACATTCATCATCATCAAATTTTTCCATTTGCTAAGGTTCTTTTGACATTATATAGTCCTAAAAGTTTGAATCATCATATACTACTTTGTGACGTGTTGATAATCTAGATGCATATTATGCATGACCTTCATAACATTGGAGTTAGAAATCCATCCTATGGAATGATAGGTAATATGGGGTGCCGTTTGTGTCAAAACTGGAAAATTATCATGACATATGATAAATTATACATTATTTAGTAAATCATACATTATTTAATGAATCATGACAATTTTCCAATTTTGACACAAACGGTTATGGGTCGCCGTTTGTGTCAAAATTGGAAAATTATGCTGATATATTAAATAAGTCATTATTTATTAAAAAGTTCTTGCATTATTTAGTAAATCACAATTTATTTAACAAATAATGTGCATTAAAAGTAAATCAATTTTGACACAAATGGCACTCCATATCTTAGAGCTACAAAATAATAATAAATTATTTAGCAATGTTTTTGATTGTTTTGTCAGAACAGCCAGTAAGTATAGTATTCCTTCGTGAGTACATTGTGACCATAGTGGTGAAAACATTTTAGTTAGTTTGCTAATGCTAAGTACTGAGGTTTTAATAGAGTAAGTTTTTTAACTGAATATTAGGTTCATAAACAAAGGATTAAATGGTTATTTGTAGATGTATTTGCTGGTGACATGAATGTATATTGTGAACTGTATTATTAGTAAAAATATTTCTGTAGTAGCCCCTAATCAAGAAAATATTTTGCACAAAATATTTTAACAATATATAAATCATTAATGAATTGTAGAAAATATGAATAATAATATTATTATAAGAGGAACATGCAATAGTACAGAAAATAATAGGTCAATGCTTCCTTGAGATAAGTCAACAGCACATCTCAGTAACTCAACAACAGATACATCTTCCTCTTTGCAACATACCAACTTATCATATTTTTCTTTGTAAGTGTCCAGTGACTCTTCCGATCCTTTTCATAGATCCTTTTCATAGTAAGAGCATGTCTGTCCTTTTTGTTTTGTGGCTCTCTATCACATTCTAAAACCTCTACAACAACTGCTTCACACATGTTATGATAGAGGTGAAAACCACAAATGAACAGTTCTCATCTATGTTGCTTTTGAACATGTAGTGCATGACATAACTAACTAAAGTCACAACCAACATTGTGGATGAAGTAACAATAACTTATGTTGAGTGTGGCTTATTGAAGTATTCCCATTTTGCCTACGTTTTGCACTTTTAAAAGCATCAACTTGCATAAGTTGTTTATAACAGTGTTACTAATTAGGAAGTGATAGTTGTAACTATTGTTATAACTATAAATCTACTTTAATACTAAACAGTTATATTACATATTTAAGATAAATGTGTCATGAAAGTCCCTTATTATATTCTTTGAGGCTATATGGTCAATTTATTCTGTTGCATTTGTCTACGACACATATTAATCATATCCTGCAGTGCTGTAAGAAATATCCAAGGAAAGAAATTAAGTGAATTTGACAGTTTTAATCATAGGTGTGCTATCAATATTTAAATTGTCACTTAAACTTCATGCATAAATACATATTTATTTAAATTAGAAGCATGGCATTTAAAGTTACATGTGTGTGATTTTTTTAAAAGTCTTGGCTTCAGATGACATGTATAGTAGTTTTGACATGACAATTGACTACTATATTATTTGTATGGAACTGAATTATGATAATATTATTCATAGTCTTGCCTTGTAATATAGTTGTTGAGTTTGTCATTTTTCAGATTTGCTAATGTCTTCATGATTTTGTAAAAGACAATAGTAGTCAGTCATCATCTCATTGGGGTGTAAACACTATATCTTTTAAATACCATATCCCCTGTTTATAGATAATTCTTTTCCTTTGTGCTGTAGCATGACTAAGATATTTTTAAGTCTAAGAATTGACATTGTTATTGAGTGTTGACCATCTTGTTCTTAAAAGGAAGGTCTGTACAAAAAAATCTGTCTGACAATGTTTATGAGAGAGTGAAAGACAAGCCTCTGGGAATAGAAATGAAGAATGTCTTAAAGCTATTTTCAGTGATCTTAGGAGTTGTGTCAAGTATGATGCTAACATTGTGATGAAATTTATAGATATTTTGAGAGTTAACTTAGATTAACAAGATTTAGCTGATACAGTCCGTTACGCCGGTCATCATAGGCCAAGTATGCATTGCCTCCATGATTTTTAGAATCTCCATTGTTAGCAAATGTGGAAGTAGAAATTTTCAAATCAAAACTATTGACTATACAGAGTCCATAAACCGAACTATTCTGGACTGATACCCATTCTAATGTGACATTATCTATGTCAGCAAAAAATAAACTAACATGGCTAGAGCGAGGGATTGCTTGACTACTGACAGAAGTATAGAACCCGCAGTTTGTTATTGTTAATGATTTCACTGTAACATCTGTACTACTAGTAAATTTTATGCCAGCTCTTCTGTTATCACTACACATTATTACTGAGGTGGATTGCATAACTGTCTCATGAAAGCCTTGTTCTACATCTCCCAGTCCCTGTAGAGTTATATTACTTACACCACTGATCTCCAATGTACCTTGTAGAGTATGAGTTCCCTCTAGAAAGTAGAAGATTGTATCATCAGTGAAGTAAGATTTAAACTTAGTAACATAATATGAAAAGTTGTGACAAGGCAGATCATAATGATCGCAGTGTTCACGATTAGAATCTGCAGTGACATAATACTCAGAAGCAGTAATATATCCACTGTAGATGCACAGTATAACTGATGTTATATAATAGATATTACACCAGCTCATGATGGCAGCAGATTTAACGTGAAAGTTGAGACAAATATTATGGAGCTACGTTTGCGCCAAAATTTGCCTTCTATTTTGTTGCTTCTAGAAGTCTTTACAAGCAGTAAAAGTCGATGACGTTCGAACGATATCGCTGTTAAATATTTTACCCTTACATTAAAAAAACACAAAAAGCTCGGATGTTTATTTAACCTATATACGGAACGTTGCAGTAACATCCTCGAGAACCAACAATACTCTCAATAGAAAGAGCCATATATCATGATGGAACGAACGTTCAATAAATTTTTTCATTTGTTTTGTCTGTTTCTATATAATTCCTCATTCCTTCAGTCCAGCATGGTTGCCAGATGTACGGAGAAGTACTTTTACGTACGTCTGATAACTATTGTCAGTTTCCGCTTCCTTTTTTCCTACTCTCTATAAAACGTAGGGATATATACATATCTTATTTCTTCCTCTAAAGGAGTTGATGCAAAATGTTTGTTTAGACGTACAACCATATACATTAGTCTGTTAGTCTGTGGTAGTACTTAAGTAATCTAAACAGTATGTTATTTATCTTTTTACATCAAAATAATTTTGCTAAGTGCACATTTATAACAGTATAGTGATTACGATGTATACAACTGTATGAACAGTAGTACATTAGTAATCTAAACAATGTGTCGTTTACTTTTTTTGCTAAATGCACATTTATAATTTTATAGTGACTATGATGAATGAGGACTGGCTTAGCTTGTTGATGTTAATACAAGAATAATATCTTTATAGAAAATTGTTACACAAAATTTTGGGCTTAATTAGCCTACATGTCAGGTATAGTGATATAATGTCTGGTTAGCCTACTTACATAGTTTGACGTTGTGATTTTTCTGTGGGATGAACTTTTAATGCGCTGGTACAAGCTTGTGACTTTTCGTAGTTAGGTGGTACGTTGTGGGTGGTACATTGAGGGTGTGGCTAGCGCGTTGGAGGATTATGTAGGCTGTAGGATCATGAAGCCACGTGGAAAGAAGGTTGTGACCACTTGCCTTCTAGTCTAACGAAGTTAGCAACACATTTCGTGCAGCAGCGTGTAGGCGGATTGATGTGTGATATTTGTATAATCTACAAGTTAAGAACATTGAATGCTATGAACTATATTAACTTTATATCATAAGTTACATTAGATAAAATAAAATACAACAGCATTATGAAAAGTTATAAATTGTAAAATGTATTCAATTAATCTTTATTGAAGTAATAAGCTATTCCACTTGTAATGAGATTTTTGCTATAATTGAAAATGTAAACATAGAGGAGTTGGATACTAATTACAGTCAAGTATGACATATTATATACCTTAGGTTAATTTTGACATAAATTTATCAGCTATGTCATTTCAGTTTACTTTCTATCTTAAAATATTCACAAATTTGATCTTGCCAGAAAAAGGGGCCAATAGTTGATTCACCAATAATGTCTGTACATCAAACTAGAGTTGTTCAAGTCACATCAGAAACTACATATATTAATATATACCTGTAATTCTGATTAATTAAATTGTTGTGTTTATGGTAATTTAACAAATCTTAATAGCAAGTTTCTTACTAAATTGTTAACCTACAGTGATGACCATATGCAAAGAAGACAACCAAAATAAATATTTTGTCCTAAATTCATTTTATGGGGAGTTGAATTATTATACTGTGAATTGAGTTACTACACTTATAACACACATAACAATACATATTATTACATATCACATGCATGTAGTAGAAGTACTAACAATAGCTGATGCTATACCTTATACTCCATATTAAAAAAGATGATGATTATGTCTAATATAATGGATTTACTTATCATTTCTACTATAACTAAGAGATCTAATATTTACCTTCCTGTTATTAAGTTTCATTCCTCTTATTGGTATACCATACTTTATTTTAGCCACTGTATTAGGTCCATGTCTAGCAGACACAGTGGTCAGTATTAAAAGACATGATGAAGGATTTTCAGACCCAAACATGTCCACAGCATTTTTATACAAGACCTGTAAAAGTATACCCATCCACGCTTGTACATCTGTAGTATCTCATTTACCAGTGGCTCGTGGTGAAGATAGATATTCCATCCATTAAAAGGATGCTCTTGTTTTTCATTAAGAATTAATTCAATGCAACCATCATCTTCAAATGTGAAGTATAAGCAAACGTCTTTGTCAACATCAAATGGAAGAGATTTCTCTATATACTATAGATAGATTTTATTATAATATATAGTGTTTTACCTACTTCTAGCAAAACATCAAGATGTTTAGCATTAACCATTTGGTATTATGACATTTAGCGTCATATACTGTCTGAACCACATACTTGTCATCAGGTAATGGTTTGTTAACCACATAGACATCTAGAAAGAAATATATGGATCACTATTGTTAGAATTGATGGTTAAGGACTATACTATGAACTAGTTAATACCAGTAGGAACTTTGATAGAATATTAGAAACATCTACAATAAATACAATATGTATTCACAATGTAAGAGAAATAACCAACCAGTTTTTAAGACTATATTCATGTTCAAACTAATAGTGGCCACGAAACATTATGTCCATGTAATTATAACAAGGTACATAAAAATTGATATACATAATGATTTGACTTACCTATATGACTTTCAAGAGAGTCTTGCTGACAAATTTGACCAGTAGCTCTTGATCAGAAACACAATGGTCTAGTAAAAATAACTTTAGTTAACAATAGGACATGATAAGTATTACCTTTACCTTATGATCATGTACTAATAATCATTGTCAGATCTTTTGGAAAGAGCTCTGCGTTTTGGAGATGAATCTCTGTCTTCTGATCTTCGCCTTTTATGTTCTGTGACAAGTCAAATCTCTTTAGCCATATCTATATAATAATACCTTATGTTTCTTGTGGTGTCTTCTAATATGTTTGATTTTTTTCTTGTGAGATCTCCTTGTTTGTTTCTTTCTACATCTGCTTGAGTGGGTGTCATGTGAGTCACTGTCAGATGATGTATGGTGATAATGATGTCTGGGCTTCTAACAGGTCAGAGTCTATTTCCTCTGACTGATGCCTTTTTCTTCTTTAGTTCCTATGAGAAATAAGTGAAGAACAAAACAACTATTTTAAAACATACTGTTGTCTGATTTCTGTTCCTCAAGTGATACTCTTGATGATGTAGATGTATCCTCTAATAATACTCTTCTATTGTATAGTGTCTCTTTAGCTGGTCCCTTAATATGTTCACTTGATGTGTTATAGTCACTGATGTCATCTTGTAAAACATATGCTTCAATTATTTTACCAATTCAAGTCTCTTTGACAGTCTTTACAGCAGTAATGATACTATTCCATATTACTGCGATAGTGCGCTCATTAATCCAACAATTTAGTACTTTAAACAGCTTAACTTTGTTTGGTAGATGTTCCTGCTGTAGACCATCACGTATTGTATCAGGTACTCTCAATGTTAATCCTATTTCATACCACTTATGTTCAATGCCAGCTAATAGGTCAAAAAGATCATATACATCTGGTTCTGAGTGAAGTATAGAACCTGTTTAAAAACACAATAACAATCATTAACTATACATTGGCACATGACAAATTTATAGTACTCTAATAAATCACTAACAGCTTATCATAATAAAATAAAATGATGATATGATGCTCTTACGTATTACCTATTAAATTTATCAATTAACACATTACACTTGTAACAATATAACATTAATGATACAAGTTATATAAGCCAGTCACCTTTTCATTGTTGTAGCTAAAGATATATAGTATATAATGTATAGCTAATAATTCACCTTCAACTTGAGAGGTAAACCATGGTAGTTGACGTTCCTTGTCAGGATCATCAGTTATATGGGTATTACAACATGTAACTTTCTTCTTCTTTTCATTCAAGCAACAAAGGTGTTCTGTTGTTTTACAAATTGAACAAAGAAGTTGTTCCTTGGGATATGTTAAACTACATATATAATTGAACTTGTCTGCAACTGCATCAATGCTCTCTTTAATAACTTGACGAATATTATAACACTCATTAGTTGGACCAGAATTGAATATCTTAAGCCAGTTTATAGCATCTACTAACAGAACTGCTCCTCCAAGACTAATACATGATAAGCAAATAGCATTGCGATATTGTGGTTTGTCAACTTGTGGAGGTGACAAAACAAATATGGGTGAAGATTTGCGAGAGAGAATGCGAACAACTAGTGCAGGAAAAAGACCTTGAGGAAGAGGCTTCTCATTCCATGTTAAAACAAGAGGATCAATTTTCTTAGTGAATGGCTCTATTAAAGACTCTAAATTATTGGTAATAGTTAGTACACAAGGGATAAAATATTCTCCTGGTTAATGAGGTAGAGGTGATATGATAAACAAATGTTCCATTAAATTCAAAAAATCATCAGCTGAGAACTCTTCTGAAAATCCTTGTTGTACAGATTCGTTGAATAGTTTGTGGGAAAATATTCCTTCAGTTTTGAGTTTCTCATGAGTACTGTGATGAACATGAATACCTAGTGTTCTCTTTAAGTGATCAACAGCATCAGCAAACGAAATTATGATCAACAGAGATAGTTTATCAAGAAGTGGCTTTGGATTAAGGAAGACAACATTAGGAAGGACTTCAGGAAAATAAAGGTAAATGGTTAAATCATGATAGTACAGTAAGGCAGCAATTACATCACCCTCATCCATTTCAATGGCTTTACCAATACTGATACATTCAGACTTGCTAACAATAGAGCTATTAGAGGTCATTTGGTGCTCCTCTAAATCTAATTGAAATAAGAACCATCGAACAGGAATCTCTGCCTCGATATAAGACTGACATATTTCATGACGAATTTCATCAACTATTGTTTGTTCGTTCATATCTTTAGCACTTGTGTTAACAGGAAATATCACTTCTTTTCCGCAAAAACGATGTAAAATTAAAGCGTCTCCATATTGTTTTAATATTGAATAGAGTTTACTGTTTTTATTATCTAAAGACTCACCAGACTCTTTTATCTTATCATAAAATGTTCCTAGTACTAGAGAGACTGGTTTTTTAAATGAACAAGGAATCCCAGGCAAATTAGGTGGATTAAGAGATGTAAGTGAGCGAAACGATCCTTCAATAAGTTGTAAGTTTGTGATTTGTCGTTCCACAGGATTACCAATTACTTCACCTTCAACACTGAAGTAAAGCTTTGGTTTGTCCTCAAGTTTTTCGTTAAGTTTGTGTGTAAAAATATTCACAGAATCATAACGTAACAAAACAGGAGCAATATCCAGAAAAGCAGCTTGACCTCCAGAGTCTACCACATATATCCAGTGTGACTCCAAGAGTGGGCTAGACTCCTTTACATCAGGTAACATAAGCAAGATTTCTTTGGTTGCATTAGAAACTGGAGATTGCAACAACTCTTGAGGTTGAGTAAAAGTTTCAATAGATGCTTTGTTTTCTTGTTGTTTAAGATTTTGTGCTTCGGCAGAAAAAGAATTGCTACTATCATCACTTTGTACTGATAGCGATGAACATGTTTTGACTCCTTTCTTGATGATTTTAGCAAGCATCTTCTTCATTAAGTCAACATCTACCTTAATAAAAGACTGGGTACCTTTACCAAGTATAACAGATGTAGTCATTACCATTCTTATTTCAGGTACAGTAGCTACTGGAGTGCTATGATGACAGTCTGGTAGATCTTCATTAAGTAGCAATTTCATAAAAGATGATTTTCCACTTCCTGGAGAGCCAGAGATAGACTGTTTGGTCCACTTAACTTTTACATGTCCCTCTTTAAGAGCTCTTTTAAGCACACCATAATAATTTTTGACATGATCCTCATAATGAATACCTGCATTAAATATAATGTTGTCATAATTACCTATAATTTAAGGTCATAATAAAAGCTATCATAAAAATAACACAACTTTAGTATGTATTAAAAATGCAATATATTACAAAATTTCACTGCACTGTTTGAAAAATTATAATCCTCAAAGAGACAAAAAAACTATAAAACTATGTCTTGCAATTGTTGTGATGATGATTAAATTACAATAAATTATTAGATATAATGAATAATCTGCTTCACATAAACCAAAAATCTTTACCAATAAATGAAACAAGAAATACAGATCAGCACTTAATTAGGTTTTGTGTCTGTTCTACTAACCAAATGTTGGAAACATTTTAAATAGCAAATGGTTAGTAAGCAATGTTCTTGAAATCTTTGAGTAAGTAGGCTCATATGTGCCCATCACCATTGACAGACTTGACTTAAGATCTATATAAAGCTGCCATTTATAAACAAAATTATAATATTAAATCCTCTTATATTTATGTAAATGTTATTGACTTTATAGTCAAACACTGACTAGAGCTATAACATCAGATAGCTAGTAGCAATCTCACTTAAACACCAATAGGTATACATTGTAAAACATAGGAAGAGAAAAATTATAGTAAAATGTTTTAAGTATGATCAGTCCATCCATCCTCATAGCACTCAGAGTTAGCATTAATAATATTCATTAGTTGTTATATGCATATAAAGTTAAAGGAAACATTTTAATTAATATTTGTCACTTTCAATTTTCACATACAACAAAGAATAAAATGAAGCAAATGGATACGCAAATATATAGCTAACACATTCTCCAAATGATTATAAGCAGTTCCCAGACAGAAAAAAGGAAGCTTTACATGTGTAATATGGAAACAGCCTTTAATCAAAATGTATGGCTATGAAACTCATACAACAATAGAATCTCTAGTAACTTTGATAGCTTATGAGTCTTATTAAAGATTGTCTCAAGTTAATACACGATATTGATATTCTTGAGATTACAAAATTGATCTTTCTTATAATTTAATATTCAATAACATTAACTATGTTATTCTCACGACATCATTAAAAGTTAAACCATAAATGGCAAGGATAATAGTCAAGTCAGCAGTATTCAATACATTTATTGATCTCTAAGTTCAGGAAAGGAGTATAGGATTAGCTTAACAATGTCATTTTTAAAATTGGACACACCCACATTTTCTGTTATGAGAGGCAATTCTCTAACAACATAAAATATTTGCTAACAAAATAAAAAGGTTTTGTATTTCAGAGAGTGTGCAAGTATTTCTTATAACAGATATTTGTCTTGGACAACATGGTTTCATGATTTTAAGAGAGGTTCTATTTATTGTTGAACAATGTGAACATTTCAATATATAGTATTATAGCCTGTTTGATATACAAAATGACAGGTTGGTTTAAAATATTGAGCGGCTATTGAACATGTAATTTATAACAATATGAAGACATTTTAATTTCCCTGCTATTATTCTTTTGTTCATGCAATAAAATTACATACCTATTTCTAGTTCTACTCCACATTTAGCTCTACTGTCTTTAATCCAGTCTTGTTGAAGGGCTTTACTAACTCAAGCACAGAGACCTCCCATATGACCAAGTATTGACAGGAACTTTGCAAAGTGTTGCTCTATTTCAGAGAGATTACTCATAAAACTCAGTGATGCTGTTAATTCTTCAATGATGTTATCAAATCAAGCCAGATCAACCCCATATGATATAATGAAAGACAAGGAAGGGTATGGGAGGTCGTTCTGCTATAGGACTGAAAATATAGTAACATAATGTGACACTTAAAATGGCAAGATGGAGCTCAATAAATTAGACTAATCAAAGAATAGCTTAACTACTGGCTAATATCTAAAAGAGCAAGTTACTACTAGTATTAGGAATACTAACAACCATTAATTTTTATAACTCTTTCGCTGTCACAGCATATGGTGCTACAGAATCAATTTGATATATGCACACTACTTACAATGTAATGGTAGACTACTTACTTGCTAATATGTATCACTCAGCTTCTTCAATGATTTTCAATGCCTTTATATATTCCTCAGCAACAGTGCTCTCACCAATATTACCTTTCTAGAGCGTCTCTATAACTTCTCTTCTTGTAGCATTGGGGTTAGTATTCAGCCATAACTCAAACATCCTGAAAGTTTTAAAATCACAGGCTTTATTTAGTTCATCGAAAGTATCTAGTTCAGCTGTATCTAATTTGAGGAGTACACCAAAAGTGTACCACTTAATACCAATTCTGATGTGTCTAAATAACTCTAAAACAGTTGGTCTTCTGTTCAAAAACTGTTGGAAATAGGTATCAATGGTTTGTTCAGTCGTAGTCAGTGGGTATTTCTCTATTGAAGTTATACAGCAGCACATGCACCAATAGCTAACGAGCTAGACCATCCTTTTAATAAGCTAACCTTATCAAAAACAAGATGCCAAACATACATTTGTTTGGATTAATCACAATCCCATGGGAATCAAGACATTAAAAACAGACTTCAGATCTTGTAGATGTTCTTTGGGAGTAGTGCTAGCAATCAGTATATCATCAATATAGACATATGTGTTGGAGATGCCACGTAGGACTTGATCCATAAATCGTTGGAAGGTCTGTGCAGCATTCCATAGGCTAAAAAGGCATGTGGACATACTTGAATAGGCCGAATGGTGTCATTATTGCTGTTTTTGGATGATCTGCTGGATCTACGGGGATTTGATGATATGCACGAGCAAGGTCTAGTCTTGAAAAGATGGTGGCACCTTGTAATGCTGAAGAGAAATCGTGGATGTGCAGTACTGGATAATGGTCGGAATCAGTACATCTGTTCAAGGCGTGATAATCTCCACAGGGATGCCAATCACTACTAGTCTTCTTGTGCACCATGTGTAGGGGTGACACCCATGGGGTTGACGATAGTCTGTTGATACCCAAGTTAAGCATGTGCTCAAACTCCTGCTTTGCAGCAAGTAGATGATTGGGACCTAATCGTCTGGGATGGGCAGATACAGGTGGACCAACAGTCATGCTTAATAGGGGTGTCAGGCGAAGAGACTCGAATAAGGGTGGGAAATCCAGATAATAGTGCGAGATATGGCTTATCGTGGTTCTTAGGGAAGAGAGATGAACTTGGAGAAGAATCGGTGGAGAGATACCTTGGAAACAAAGATGTGTATGACCATCAGTCAATTGTTGCTTTCTCATGTCTTCAAGCAATCCGAAGTGTCAAAGAAAATCAGCTCCTATAATGGGTTTTTGCAGGAGAGGAGCTTTGGTGTCGGGATCTGGGTCTGTTGTGGGTCAGTAATGTGACTAGGTCAGCCAAATGAGCAACTTCTTCATGTAGTTGAGTAACTTCAGAATGTGTCTGCCAACGAGTACGATACGGAGCTTGGGAGGCAACCGTTGTAAAAACAGTTCGCGAAGAAAGGAGTTGGCATCTGCAAAGGTCCCAAGTTTGTCACCAAGAATTTGCTGCATTCGACACAATAGTTGAGGTTGTTTACGATCTTCGCCACTGATGAGTTCTTGCAGCTGACGTTGCTCAGAGGCACCAGTACGTTTGATGAGTTCGGCTTTAAGGGTTTCATACAGGGCTTCGGCTAGTGGTCTAAGGAGAAGGTCTCTGACTTCAACGGCAAATTCAGGGCTAAGGGAGGTGACAACATAGTCGAACCAAGTCTTTTGAGCAGTGATTCCTCTCATAGTAAACTGCGCCTCAATTTGTGCAAACCAAACTTCTGGGTCAGCAGGCCAGTATGGTGTTAGTTTGATGCTGACAGCAGCTAGAGAGGGCGTTGAGGAAATATTAGGCTCTGGAACAGTGATCGTGTTCTACTGAGTAGCATCTAGGTCACCAATTTAGTGTTGTTGCCAAATTTATATAGAACTTTTCTTTTAAACCAACTTACAGAGTGACTAACTGAGTATAGAACTAAAATTAGATGATTATATAGTGACAAAACACGTGTTCACGAATGTTCTGGACACTTCCAGTAGCATAATTAAAATTATAATGATTAATGAATAATAATCAGCTTAAATAATGATGATAAAGATTACAGTTCACTACAAATCATTTAAAATATTATGCAATGTTTATAAAAATCAAGAAAGTTTATTATTTTTTGTTGTTTGGGAGTAATGGCCATAATTATCTCTATGTTTCTTTTCATTTACATAATTTTTGAGATACTGAATCAGCAGTTTAGAACAAAGACGACAAACTTCATTATCCACAGTTTGTACTTTAGTGATGTCACAATCTTGTATTGCTGTTAATTACAAATAATGAAGCACAAGAAAAGTATTGGGTGTGTTTGTTCTGGAATTATACTGCTTATTATTATATGGAATGCTTTGATGTATGCTCAAATTAATTTATTAAAGTATATTGTAGGATTATTTGGCGATATAAAGACTGGTAGATATATATCCATCATTGCTGGTGCCCACATTTCATTTGTATCTTGGTTTATTGGTGGCTTAATTAATATATACTTCATGTCAGAACTGTCTATTTTAATTCTGTTGGGTGTTGTTTATATTTTACAAGTTATTGGATACTGTAGTTTTCAGTCCAATATTATCCAGTTCAATATTGATCAAGCTATTGGAGCTTCAGCTGATAAACTGAATACTGTAATCTATTGGGAATCTATGAGTATGCCAATCGTGTATGTTCTTATAGAAAGTGGACAATGTCTTATCAAGGAGTTTATCATTGTGTGTTATGTTGTATCAGGTGTTGCTTTGTCTACAGTTCTTATCACTAATTATCTCTTAAAAGACCAGTTAGATACAACACCTCAGATTACCAACCCTATCAAGTTGATTGGTAAAGTACTCAACTAACTATGCCAGAAAGAACAAGTACCCAAGGAATTGAAGTACTTTGACATACTGGGAGGAGGACTACCTTTCTAGACTAGAATTAATTAAGGAAAAGTATGGAGGATCTTTCTTAGAGGAGCAGGTAGAGGATTTTAAAACAATTGCAAGATCAACATCATTACTCATCAGCATAGTCGGTTTATTTTGTGCAGTAGAGACAAGATGGAATAGCTTTCCAGTTTAGACAATGGATGGCAGTTCATTCCATGTTTTATATTAAATAACTCCTTAGAGTTTATAGTTGTTTTAGTTGTTCTGCTATTGCATCAACTGATAATACATCCATGTTTTAATAAATGCATTCCAAGTATGCTTAGAAGAATTGGTCTGGGTTTGATGTTTGATTTATTAACTATACTTTATCATGCTATATATAGTTATAGCAAATGGAAGGAGAATCATGTAACCCAACTATTTAATGTTGTATATAGGAATACAATTACACTAGACCTACATTATTTGACACAAGAAAATAAGTCAAGACTAGTAAATTTGATTGCATAATGATAGTCTACATTGCTTGTAGCTACAACACATCTTTATTGACAGCTGTTTAACAGCTCAGTGCTCTGTGTGCCAGTCTCAATAACTTTGACTGAATTGAGTCCCTCATCCTAGCTAGCTCAGATTACTAAGTTGTTTATTAACTGGAATTAAACCTGCCATTTCAATTGTAATTATCGTATTCAAAGTCATAGTAACTTAACACAGTAATGGCATTTTATTATTCATTAAGCCTTTATAGCTATAGTTATACAGGTATTGTATATGTGTAAAATATAAAATATCTATTTTTTATTGCAGTACACACTGAAAGTGTTAAATGGATGACTAGCAATAGTGTTACACTTACTTCACCTACTGTGGCAGAATTTAAAGAAATGACACATCAATTAAAGAGACGACAACAGGCAACATGGAGTATTAAACTAACATTTTGTTAAAAGTACTAACTGACATCAAATGAATGTCTAGCAAGGGTACTTGATATAATAAACACTGCTTTTGATAATGACTGTGTCAATGAAGTTGTATAAGTAGTAACTTCTAACAAAATAATCGAGTATCTACAGTTTGTCTGCTCCCCTCTCTTACAGGATACTTATCATTTACTAACTACCACTCTCAGTAGTAATGATATAATTAAGTCCTTGTACTTGTATGGTGATGATTACATCACTGACAAAGATGTTCCTCAAATTTATGATATTATTATAAACAATAAAACATTAAAAGTACTATACCTCACTAACTGTCCTAATATTACTGAATATGGTATACAACAAATTCCAAATGTATTAGTTTATAAAAATGGTTTGTGTGAATTATTTGTTAATGGTAATTATCTCTGGTTTAAATTTTTTTACTTTTGTACTCATATTTTTCATATTGGTCATATTTTTTATTTAAAATTAATTATTTGGAATTGAAATAAGTCAGTTGTTAATTAAAAGCTTTAGTTTCCAGTTATTTGTCTTCTAACAAACTTAACAAGTCTTATAATTCACTTCTCTTTATAAACTGAAGTTCTCTACAACTGACATTACTTACATTAATTATTAATAAAAGCTTGTAATTATTGTTTGCATATACAGAATTATAATAAACTAAATTTAATCGTATGTTATTAGTCTTTAGTCATTAACTTGTTATATGTGTCATACATAAATTTGTTGATGAATTAAATGCGAATAATCCACTAATCTCTTGACTGACTTTCTATTAATTCAGCAGGGTATACTAAATCCTCAAAGGTATCTGGACTATCATCAGTATGTATAGAAAATTGACATTATGATAGTTGGGAACCAAGAAATGACTCAAACTTGTCAATATCCCTTTGCCATAACTATGTTGTAAATATGTATATTGGGAAATAAATGGCTATCATATCAATCCTTTCATTGTTCAAACATTGGATTAATGCTCCATCCTGGAGGTGGTTTTTGTTGAAGAACAACTTCAATCAATCCATTTTATCAACTTTAGATTTCATTTTACTTGAGAGAAACCCAATGAAAAAACAGTATTAACACTATCAGGATTGCGTGATGATGGTGTTATGATTAATAATTAGAAAGTACAACCTTTACATATCCTTTCTGTGCTAAGGGGACAGTATAATGTTATGTAAAATATATTATATGTTGATACCTCAGATTAACAAGAGAGATATTGATGACTTTAATGAATCTAAGACTTTCAATCCACCTTATATTTCTGTGTCCACCTTATATTGCTGATGATATGTCATTAATTGTTTCAAGGCTTATCCTTTTGATTGTCATTCTACTTATTATGTACTGCTTAAAGAAGAACTCAAATACTCTAAACATAATGCACTGGTCATCATGAAACTCTCATATTACATTACATTTTCAATTATTTTTAATAATTAACATTACATTTTTAATTTGATATCCTATTTTCTGTAGATAATGCTAATCTTTTGAGCTGTTATATGGCTAAGAAAGTTTTAGTTCAAAGTAATGACATTATCGTTGAATCAGGTATCGTTCTTGCAAGGAAGTTGTGTGCAAAAGAAACCATGCCTGACAATGTTTATGATAGAGTGAGAGACAAGACCTCTAGGGATTCAAATGAGGAGTGTCTTACCATTCTCAGTGATCTTAGGAGTCATGTCAAGAATGATGCTAGTATTGTGATGAGATTTGTGGATATTTTGAGAGTTGACTTACATCGGCAAGAGTTAGACTTAGCTGATAAAGTCATTCAAAATTAAAATGAGGTAAGCCATATTTTTTTAATATGTGATTATACTTTTTGTTAAAATCAGGTGGACCCTTGTGAAGAGCAAAAGGTGGGGCCCTTGGAATTGGCCAAGGGGTGATCTTTGCGATCGGCCAAGAGGGAACCCTTGCAATTGGCCAAGGGGGGACCCTTGTGATCGGCTAAGGGGGGACCCTTGTGAACAGAAGAGGGGGGATACTTATGAACAGCAAAGTGTGGACCCTTGCAATTAGCCAAGAGGGATCCTTGTGAACTTCCAAGGCGGGGACCCTTTTAAAAGTCCAAGGGGGATTGCAATATGCCAAAAAGGGACACTTGTGAACAGCCGGGGGGGACCCTCGGGAACATCAGGGGGCGACTGTCGCAATATGCCAATAGAGAACCCTTGTGAATGACCTCGGTGGGACCCTTGTCAACGGTTTGGCTGCCGTTTCTGTCACAAAGGGTCTCTCCATTGGTTTGGCCATCGTTTCCGTCACAAAGGGTCTCCTCTTGGGTTTGGCCGTCGTTTCATCACAAAGGGTCCCCCTTTGGGTTTGGCCATCCTTTCTGACCAAGGGGGGACCCTAGTGAATAGCCAAGGGGGGATCCTTGTGAATGACCAAGGGGGAATCTTGTGGATGGCAATGGGGGACCCTTGTGAACAGACAAAGGGGGACCGTTGCAATAGGTCAAGGTTCCTCTCTTGGGTTTGGCCGTCGTTTTCGTCACAACAGGTCCCTCCTTGTGTTAGCTGTCGTTTCTGTCACAAAGGGTCCCTCCCTCGGGTTTGGATGTCGTTTCATCACAAAGGGTCACATTTTGGGTTTGGCCATCCTTTCTGTCACAAAGGGTCCCCCCTTGGGTTTGGCCATTGTTTCCGTCACAACAGGTCCCCCCTTTGGTTTGGCCATCATTTCCATCACAAAGGGTCCCCCCTTTGGTTTGGCTGTCCTATCGTCACAACGGGTCCCCCCTTGCATTGGGATGTTGTTTCTGTCACAAAGTGTCTTCCTTTGATTTGGCCGTGCTTTCATCACAAAGGGTCCCCCCTTTGGATTTGGCCATCCTTTCCGACCAAGGGAAGATCCTTGAGAATGACCAAGGAGGAACCTTGTGGACGGCAGAGGGGGACCCTTGAAAACACCCAAAGGGGAACCGTTGAAATAGGTCAAGGGTTCTCCCTTGGGTTTGGCCGTTGTTTCCATCACAACAGGTCCCTCTTTGTGTTTAGCCATCGTTTTTGTCACAAAGGGTCCCCTCTTGGGTTTGGCTGTCATTTCATCACAAGGGGTCCCCCTTTGGGTTTGGCTATCCTTAATGTCACAAAAGTCCCCCCTTGGGTTTGGCTGTTGTTTCTGTCCCAATGTGTCCCCCTTGGGTTTGGCTGTCATTTCCGTCACAAAGGGTCCCCCCTTTGGTTTGGCTGTCCTTTTGTCACAAAGGGTCCCCCTTTGGGTTTGGCCATCCTTTCCGACCAAAGGGGGACCCTAGTGAATGGCCAAGGGGGGATCCTTGTGAATGACCAAGGGGGATCCTTGTGGACGGTAAAGGGAGACAATTGTGAACAGCTAAAGGGGGACCATTGCAATTGGTCAAGGGTCCTCCCTTGGGTTTGGCCGTCATTTCCGTCACAACAGGTCCCACCTTGTGTTTAGCCGTCGTTTCTGTCACATAGTGTCCCCCTTTGGGTTTGGCTGTCGTTTCATCACAAAGGGTCCCCCTTTGGGTTTGGCCATCCTTTATGTCACAAAGGGTCCCCCTTGGGTTTGGCTGTTGTTTCTGTCACAAAGTGTCCCCCCTTTAATTTGGCCGTGCTTTCATCACAAATGGTCCCCATTTGGGTTTGGCTGTTGTTACCATCACAGAGGGTCCCCCCCTTTGGTTTGGCCGTCAGTTCTGTCACAAAGGGTCCCCTCTTAGGTTTGGCCATCTTTTCTATTGCAACAGGTCCCCCTTTCAGTTTGGCTGTCGTTTCCTTCAGAAAGGTTCCCCCCTTTGGTTTGGCTGTCCTATTGTCACAAAGGGTCCCCCTTTGGATTTGGCCGTCCTTTCTAACTAAGGGGGGACCCTTGTGAACGACGAAGAGTGAACCTTGTGGAGGGCAAAGGGGGACCCTTGTGAACAGCCAAAGGGGGACCGTTGCAATAGGTCGAGATTCAACCCTTGGGTTTGGCTGTCGTTTCCTTCACAAAGATTCCCCCCTTTGGTTTGGCTGTCCTATTGTCACAAAGGGTCCCCCTTTGGTTTGGCTGTCCTTTCGTCACAAAGGGTCCCCATTTGGGTTTGGTTGTCATTTCTGTCACAAAGGGTTCCCCTTTTGGTTTGGCTGTCCTTTTGTCACAAAGGGTCCCCCTTTGGGTTTGGTTGTCCTTTCCAACCAAAGGGGGACCCTTGTGAATGGCCAAAGGGGGGATCCTTGTGAATGACCAAGAGGGGATCCTTGTGGACGGCAAAGGGAGACCTTTGTGAACAGCCAAAGGGGACCGTTGCAATAGGTCAAGGGCCCTACCTTGGGTTTGGCCGTCGTTTCCATCACAACAGGTCCCTCCTTGTGTTTAGCCGTCGTTTCTGTCACAAAGGGTCCCTCCTTGGGTTTGGCTGTCATTTCGTCACAAGGGGTCCCCCTTTGGGTTTGGCCATCCTTTATGTCACAAAGGGTCCTCCCTTAGGTTTGGCTGTTGTTTCTGTCACAAAGTGTCCCCCTTGTGTTTGGCTGTCATTTCCGTCACAAAGGGTCCCCCCTTTTTGTTTGGCTGTCCTTTTGTCACAAAGGGTCCCCCTTTGGGTTTGGGGTCCATTTCCGACTAAGGGGGGACCCTTGTGTATGGCCAAGGGGGGATCCTTGTGAATGACCAAGGGGAATCTTTGTGGACGGCAAAGGGAGACCTTTGTGAACAGCCAAAGGGGACCGTTGCAATAGGTCAAGGGCCCTACCTTGGGTTTGGCTGTCGTTTCCATCACAACAGGTCCCTCCTTGTGTTTAGCTGTTGTTTTGTTACAAAGGGTCCCCCTTTGGGTTTAGCTGTCGTTTTGTTACAAAGGGTCCCCCTTTGGGTTTGGCTGTCGTTTTGTCACAAAGGGTCCCCATTTGGGTTTGGCTATCCTTAATGTCACAAAGGGTCCCACTTGGGTTTGGCTGTTGTTTCTGTCACAAATTGTCCCCCTTGGGTTTGGCTGTCATTTCCGTCACAAAGGGTCCCCCCTTTGGTTTGGCTGTCCTTTTGTCACAAAGGGTCCCCCTTTGGGTTTGGCTGTCCTTTCCGACCAAGGGGGGACCCTTGTGAATGGCCAAAGGGGGATCCTTGTGGACAGCAAAGGGAGACCCTTGTGAACAGCTAAAGGCAATAGGTCAAGGGTCCTTCCTTTGGGTTTGGCCATTGTTTCTGTCACAACAGATCCTTCCTTGTGTTTAGCCGTCGTTTCTCTCACAAAGGGTCCCCCCTTGGGTTTGGTCATCCTTTATGTCACAAAGGGTCCCCCTTGGGTTTGGCTGTCGTTTCTGTCACATAAGGTCCCCCCCTTTGGTTTGGCCGTCAGTTCTGTCACAAAGGGTCCGCCCTTGGGTTTGGCCATCTTTTCTATTGCAACAGGTCCCCCTTTCGGTTTGGCTGTTGTTTCCTTCAGAAAGGTTCCCCCCTTTGGTTTGGCTGTCCTATTGTCACAAAGGGTCCCCCTTTGGATTTGGCCGTCCTTTCCAACTAAGGGGGGACCCTTGTGAATGACCAAGAGGGAACCTTGTGGACGGCAAAGGGGGACCCTTGTGAACAGCCAAAGGAGGACCGTTGCAATAGGTCAAGGGTCATCCCTTGAATTTGGCTGTCGTTTCCTTCACAAAGGTTCCCCCTTTTGGTTTGGCTGTCCTTTTGTTACAAAGGGTTCCCCTTTGGGTTTGGCCGTCCTTTCTGACCAAGGGGGACCCTTGTGAATAGCCAAAGGGGGATCCTTGTGAATGACCAAGGGGGATCCTTGTGGATGTTAAAGGGAGACCCTTGTGAACAGCTAAAGGGGGACCGTTGCAATAGGTCAAGGGTCCTTCCTTTGGGTTTGGCCGTCATTTCTGTCACGACAGGTCCTTCCTTGTGTTTAGCCGTCGTTTCTGTCACAAAGGGTCCCCCCTTGGGTTTGGCTGTCATTTCGTCACAAGGGGTCCCCCTTTGGGTTTGGCCATCCTTTACGTCACAAAAGGTCCCCCCTTGGGTTTGGCTGTTGTTTCTGTCACAACGTGTCCCTTCTATAATTTGGCCGTGCTTTCATCACAAAGGGTCCCCATTTGGGTTTGGCTGTCGTTACCGTCACATAGGGTCCCCCCCTTTGGTTTGGCCATCAGTTTGGTCACAAAGTGTCCCCTCTTGGGTTTGGCCATCTTTTCTATTACAACATGTCACCATTTTGGTTTGGCTGTCGTTTTCTTCAGAAAGGTTCCCCCCTTTGGCTTGGCTGTCCTATTGTCACAAAGGGTCCCCCTTTGGATTTGGCCGTCCTTTCCAACTAAGGGGGGACCTTTGTGAATGACCAAGAGGGAACCTTGTGGAGGGCAAAGGGGGACCCTTGTGAACAGCCAAAGGGGGACCGTTGCAATAGGTCAAGGGTCCTCTTTTGGGTTTGGCTGTTGTTTCTGTCTCAACAGGTCCCTCCTTGTGTTTAACCATCGTTTCTGTCACAAAGAGTCCCCCTTTGGGTATGGCTGTCGTTTTGTCACGAAGGGTCCCCCTTTGTGTTTGGCCCTCCTTTCCGTCACAAAGGGTCACCCCTTGGGTTTGGCTGTTGTTTCTGTCACAAAGTGTCCCCCATTTGATTTGGCCATACTTTCGTCACAAAGGGTCCCCATTTGGGTTTGGCTGTCGTTACCGTCACAAAGGGTCCCCCCTTGGGTTTGGCCATCGTTTCCGTCACAACAGGTCCCCCCCTTCGGTTTGGCCATTGTTTCTGTCACAAAGGGTCCCCCCTTCAGTTTGGCTGTCCTTTTGTCACAAAAGGTCCTCCTTTGGGTTTGGCCATGGTTTCGTCACAAAGGGTCCCCCCTTGGGTTGGCTGTTATTTTTGTCACAAAGTGTCTCCCTTTTGATTTGGCCGTGCTTTTGTCACAAAGGGTCCCCATTTGGGTTTAGCTGTCGTTACCATCTCAAAGGCTCCCCCCCCTTTGGTTTAGGCGTCATTTCCATCACAAAGGGTCCCCCCTTTGGATTGGCCATCGTTTCCGTCACAACAGGTTCCCCCTTCTGTTTGGCCATCGTTTCCGTCACAAAGGGTCCCTTTTTTTTTGATTTGGCCATCATTTTTGTCACAAAGTGTCCCCCCTTGGGTTTTGCTGTCCTTTCCATCACAAAGGGTTCTCCCTTGGTTTAGGTAGACTATTCTATTACAAAGGATCCACCCGTGGGTTTAGGGTGACAGAAGAGTAGGTGCAGGCTACACGTAATAAAAGAGTAGGAGCAGGCTACATGTTATAATAGAGTAGGTGCAGGCTACACGTAATAAAAAAGGAGGTGCAGGCTACACATAATAAAAGAGTAGATGCAGGCTACACATAATAAATGAGTAGGCTACACGTAATAAAAGAGTAGGTGCAAGCTACACGTAATAAAAAAGTAGGTGCAGGCTACACATAATAAAAGAGTAGGCTATGCGTATTAAAAGAGTAGATGCAGGCTACACATAATAGATGAGTAGGTTACATATAATAAAAGAGTAGGTGCAGGCTACACGTAATAAAAGTAGGTTACATGTAATAACAGAGTAGGTGCAGGCTACACATAACAAAAGAGTAGGTGCAGGTTACACATGATAAAAGAGTAGTTGCAGGCTACACGTAATAAAAAAGTAGGTGCAGGCTACAGGTAATAAAAGAGTAGGCTACACATAATAAAAGAGTAGATGCAGGCTACACATAATAAATGAGTAGGCTACACGTAATAAAAGAGTAGGTGCAGGCTACACGAAATAAAAGCGTAGGTGAAGGCTACACATAATGAAAGAGTAGGCTACACGTAATAAAAAAGTAGGAGCAGGCTACACGTAGTGAAGAGTAGAAGCAGGCTACACATAATAAAGAGTAAGTGCAACCTACACATAATAAAAGGGTAAATGCAGGCTACACATAATAAAAGTGTAAGCTACATGTAATAAAAGAGTATCATCTTTGTTTACCATATAAACAACGATATACCATATAAAAGAGTATCATTGTTGGTTGGATACATATATATATTTCTATAAAAAAAATAAAAGTCAAAAAAAAAATAAAAGAGTAGGTGCAGGCTACAAGTAATAAAACAGTAGATACAGGCTACACATAATAAAATAGTGGGTGCAGGCTACATGTAATAAATCGGCCAAGGGGGTATCCTTGCAAATGGCCAAGGGGGTACCCTTGCTATGGCCAAGGAGGTACTATTGCGATTGGCAAAAGGGATACCCTTGCCATTGGCCAAGAGTGTGTTCTTGCAAACAGCCTAGGGGAGACCCTTGCGATAGACTGGGGGGGGACTGTTGCGATTGTCAAAAGGGGTACCCTTGCGATTGGCCATGGGTGTACCCTTGCGAATGGCCTAGGGGGGACCCTTGCGATAGGCCATGGAGGGATCCTTGTGATCAGCTTACGAACGTCCAAGGGGAACTAAAACTAAAATTCTTAGAGTTTTTGTGAACAATTAATAACTAAAGCAATAATTATTACGTATGCTTTACAATAACAACAACTAAAATACAAATCCATTACTCTTAGAATACTAATAAAAGTATATTTATGTTGTGTTCATTTTTTTTCACAGCATTGATGCAATATAATATATATGATGTGGTATAGGATTAGAAGAAAAAACACAACCAAAAAACATATAGTATACAGGTTAACGAAGTTCATTTCTACACAGGACTGGTTATCTTCTCTTTTCATTTTGTTTTTGTCAGTCTTAACTCACTAAGAGATGGTGAGTTTGTAAGGCTCTGTGGAGTGAGCATGTGATATAAGTGGATGTAAAACCTAATAACTGAAATTGAGTGGATGGATTAAGGACAAATAGTTACTATTAACATATATTATGTACTAGTATGGACATTATAGTGTACATGGGAGCTGGAGATGTTGTATGCAGACTGTTATAGTACATGTATTATCTTGTTGAACTTCAAATAAGTACTGTGTTATATATATTTTTCTATATTATTCTGCGAGACCTTTTTAATAAGGAAGGGTCTGATAGCACATGCATATTACAGTTTTCAAAAGGAATTCAAGTTTATATAAACTGCGTTTAATTCTATGGTGTGTTGACCTCAACATCTTGCGAGCTTATCCAGCCCCTTCCTCTCTCTGTGTGACTAAAACATTACGTTTTTAGTGAACATGAATAAAATGGAAATGTAACACAAAACCAAATGCAATGAGAATGGCTGAACAAGCCATATTCCAGAAGTAAACAGCAAAGAATAATTCATTCATACATCTTATATTACAGTTTACAACCACACTCAATTATAAAAATAATGTGGTTTTTCTAGACACAGGTTCAAATGTCTATGGTTTACACAGGAATGCACTACTAGAGCATTCCTCTTTAAGCAAAGGGAATGGTCTCATGACATTAGAATGCAAGTTAGAACAGGTCTCGTGATAGAAAAGAACACAAACATCTGTTAATGACTCTCTTTTTCCTCATGAAATGATATTAACAAACAAAATGCCAATTCAAACCACTACTTCCGTTGTCAAAAGCACTCAAAATAAGACTAGTAAAGCAGATACCTCGTGTCAAAACATACCATTCTCTGTAAAAGTTTCTCAATAAGGCTTCAACTTTTGTAGTTGTACATAATGATATCCTTACATAGGCAATACCACCATCTGCTTGATACATCATACCAATAAATAAATAAAATTACAAGAGCTAGTAAAAATAAATTAATAGATTTGTTTAGATAGTTTCATTTATAATTTTCCCTATCATTATCATTTGTTCATAATTATAATTAAATGACATACCTAATTGTAGTTCTATTCCACAGTCTGCTTTACTATCTTTAATCCAGTCCTCTTGAAGAGTTTGACTAGCTATAACACAACAACCTCCTATTTTAGTAAGTATTGACAGGAACATGGCACACTGTTACTCTGTTTCAGAGAGACTACTCATAAAGCCCAGTACTACTGTAAAGTCAGCGAAGATATCATGAAATGAAAGTGATTATGGAACTGCTGAGCTAATAAGACCAGCAACATACATCTAATTAGCTAGTAACTGTACATTCTTTCTACTTGATTCATGTAATGAAGTATGTTGCTGAGCAAGGACTTTACGAATAACACATGTCATTGTTTATATCAGTATATAATTGGAGAGAATGGAATACTTCAATCATTATAATATTACTTATAATTATATAATAGCATAGTAATTATTGTTAATGAACAATAGAAATACAATTATTACATATTGTTATTACTAGCAGAGAAAGAAAGCAAACAGACATAAAAACAAGGACTCTACTAGTAAGTATGTACATTGTATTTAAAGAGCAGAGAAACACACACTACATTCACTATTACTATTAAAAGATAGTAGGCTTTCTTATTTTATCTTGATATACTTCAAAACAACAGAATATGATTATATAATGTCATAAAATATGACGTTATTAGTAATTATATCAGAGAGAATAAATTATATATAATGAGATGGTTAGTCTATATCAGATAACATATTTCCAATGACTCAACTGACTGTGTAATATAATAGTATTATATGATAACAAGTGTATAAATGTTAATACCTATACATCTTGAAGTAAAGATATTCTCGCTAGCTAATGTTCTGAACATACCTGAAAGAAAATGATAAATTCATATGTTTTACATAGCTACTTACTATCATCAATATTACTAATAGGTCGTATAATAGGTATCTTCATGTTATCAAGTTTGATTCCATTTATTCATATAGAATAGTTTAATGTAGTGACTGTATTAGGTCCAGGTTCAGCAGATATTTTGATCAATATAAATTGGCAAGATGAAGGAGTAATATTGCGACATGTAGTCCTTAATGTTGATACTCATGACAAACTCCTTGGATTACTTTCAAATGTAATGTGACCTCATTAGAACATTAAATATGTACAGTTATGTTATGTTATCTTATGCCTATCACATAAAACTAAATGTGATAACATAAAGTTTTGTTTTTTGTAGACATATTCTTCAACTAAACAAATGAACTAATGTAAGAGGTATTCATTCATATTATGTTTATAAATGATTATAGCATAATTTGGATTACCTTTATTAAAGGAGTTGACTAGTTTTAACAACGTGTACTTCCAATTTACTACATTGAATTGTGATATCTTCAGAATGACTACATCCTTGATAAGAATTAGTAGGACAACTCTTACATAAACAAGGAAAAACTACTGCTACAAACTAAATTACTCATCCAAATATGTTAAAATGAACTATCAGATCTATAACAAATATAGTATACTTCCAGTATAGTCTATTGTACTAAACATACAAAGAAAGATGATTATAACTTGTATAGTTTGAATATCCCAGTTGTTTACAAAGAACAAGTGAATCATTAGAATCAAATCCATCATCACATATTGTTCCCACTGTCCATTACAATAGACCTCAACATGTCCTTCATTAGAATAATTTCCTCCTTGAGACATATCATACCAGAGAAAGGATTACTGTTCCAGATCCTTGTAGAATCTAAATCACATGTAGATGTTATACTATAATAACAAAAATATTAAAACTACAACAGGACACAGTACCATCATAAGAATTAGCGTTGGTACATCCATTATCAATGATAACAGAGTAGGAACATTGTGGCATAGTGGGGTAGTCATTGTTATGACAGTTCACATTATCCAGTACAATTGGGCTGTAGTCCGTGCCATAACTAAAATATTAAGAAATAAGTACTTACATTTCTTAAAGACAAGTTTCAAGTTACTAGCCTCCCTAATCTGGCTCTAGGGTAACTTAAAGCTCTACTATATCCCAACTGAAGAGAGATGACATCAGCTTCATATTGACTGCAGTAGGTATGTATCATCACAGATATTATCTCATTTTCCATTGATATAGTCATATAGATCTGTACTATATCATCAAAATAAGAGGATAATATATATCCATTACAATAAAGACATGTAGTACCATAACCAATATGGCTAGAAGAAGCTATGTCGACATAATATTAATAGTTATGATGTTACTAATAAGCTAATAAAATCTAATCCAAGTACCTGAAATTAGATATTTTAGATACATTTTTAAGCATCTAATGTAATAATGTATAATTACTCACCAATTAATTCAGAACATGTACTCATTAAATTATAGGGGTTTAAATATGAACTACTATATACTAAAGAATGTAATAATGATAATGAGTAAATCATAAAATATTAGATTATTTTAAAAACTGTGTAATTTATCTGGTTTAATATAACCAGATAAATTTTTCTTTATATAACATCTTACTACGTATGACTGTAACATCCTCAGTATGGTTACATCTAGTTATTGAAGTTGATGGACAGGAATTTCTAGTACCATAACATGTGTTGTTAGAGAAAGAACTAGACATGTATGTACTCCAAATTGATTTACTGGAATTACCAGACCTAAATAATAGTCAAATAACTAGATACGTTATTAGATATACTATTGTGAAAGTCATATTGTAAATATTTGACCACTTGTTTAAACATGCAAACTTATCCTTTAATAGTTTTGAAGATAGAAATACTGGAACTCATTGTGGTTTGATACAGTAATGTCTAAGTGAAATTAGTGATTGTTGTGTATTGTTGGTGAAGTATGTGGCTTATTTCTTCATATTGTTGCATACGACAATAGAATAAAGAGATACAAGTGGATATATAAACATAAATCACAATCCAAATCAATTAAAGGACTAACTTGGAAAAAATAAAAGCAATTTCATTTCAGTGCATTAACAGTTTTGTACTTAAACATTATTGTAGATAGCTACTTTGAATTATAGTACTTACAGACGTATGTGATCATATCTGTGGTAATGATTATATTCTAGTTGTTTACAGATAGTTAGAGCATCAGATAACCAAATTCATTATCACATATTGTTCCCCACTCTCCATTACAATAGACCTCAACACATCCTTCTTTAGAATAATTTCCTCCCTGAAGACGTATCATATCAGAGAAAGGAACTGTTCCAGATCCTAGTGGTATCTATGACAAATGTAAGAAGTGCAAAAGAAATATGTATACATGTAAAGCAGTACACAGTAGCATCATAAGAGTTAGTATTAGCACATCCACTATCAATGTATGTATCAAAAGAACACTGAATTATAGTTAAGTGGTTAGTACTAGAACAATTGAGATTGTTATGTACTATTCATTTCAAATCAGAAAGATACTAATTGTCCTCAGCTCTTTTTAAGCAATAAGGCAATTCCTTGTCTAACAAAAATATTCAATAACTGGTATTTATCTTCTGTCCTTATGGAAGTTATATACCAATCTCACATATGTATGAAACATATTATCTAGAAGCTTGGTACATAAGTTCTCACAGTTGTCCCATGAACAGAGATGAGGGATACTTATTATCAATTTTCAACACTCTTATTCATGCTTCTTCACTGCCTTTGTTAGTTCTGTTGTTATTTAAAATTTTCTTTATGATACTTTGAATTTTATCTCTGTATATTTTATCTAATATACACTTAACTTAATAAAATTGGTTATGTATAAAATATATATACATTTTCCTTAACAAACATTAGTTAGAATTAGTTGTTTATCAATCCAAGCATCTTAACTGTTTTGTCACTACTGCTAACGTATAATAATATTAATTATTAGGTACATATAATGTTATGCGGGTTTTCAATTCATAAAGCCACGGAGTGATAAAAAAAATAAAGAAGTATAAACTACTCTCAAAGAATTTATAAGTAAAAGGTAAAATCTAAACATGGATTTTCAGGTGTAGTATATACACTAAATGCATACTAGTGTATGACCTCTCTCTCTCTCTCCCCAGACTGATCCTGCTCTCATTGGTAGTATGATAATATTGGTGATAAATACATTGACATGTCAACAGCTAAAAAGATCGAGAAGATAGTTCAATCAATGGAACAAGGATTGTAAACAACTATATTTGTTGAAATAATAGTTCATAAAACTAATATTAAAGATTATGTTCAAAACAAAATACAAGACAATGAAATTATCCTATGGGTATACCACATCATGTTAATACTATGGTATTGTGAGGGTCTATTACATTAATAATGGGGTAACATCTGTGATAATTACTTCTGTAATTATACTGGAGTTAATGTTATCTGCCATCAATTGGGATATACAGGAGCATCAAGTTACTCTTGAGCTGGATTAGTTAGATTAGAACTTACATGAAAGTCAGTTCATACATGTAAGTCAGTTTTTAAATATCTCTATTTAGTTATAGTACTGACACTCTCTCTATGGAGATAGATAGCCTCATTTGTGTTAGTACAAACTACCTTACTATATTATATTGTTCATTCTCTACATAAATCAATAGTGGATGTACTAATACTAACTTATGTGATGCTACTATGTACTGTTGGTAGTGATTAAATATTTTCTTAGCATTTGTTAGATTTGATACTGAAACCACTAAGATCTTGAACAGTAATCCTTTCACTGGTATGATAAGTCTTCATGAAGGTAAGTATCCTAATGAGGGACATGTGGAGAACTATTGTAATGGACAGTGTGGAACATTGTATCATGTTAGATTTGATTCTAATGATGCTCAAACTATCTGTAAACAAGTAGGATATTATTTAAATGATTCTTTCAGACTGTTAAATGTATCCATTTTTGTAATAGACATTCACAATACCATAGTTATACAATGATGAGGTATACCCATTACAAGATAGAATAATAGCACTATTTCTTGGAGTAGCTATGATACATCTTCAAATGAAAGACATGTTGATCTTTACTGTAATGGACAGTGGAGAACAATATGTCATAATGGATTTAGTTTTACTGATGCTCAAACTATCTGTAAACAACTGGGATATAATAACATAATTACATTGAACTTAGTCTGTAAGTTTAAGAAGCAATAATTATTCAGACAATAATGTATAATACTATCGAGTATGATAATAATGATTACGAGTCACTGTATCACTCACTATACTGAGATCTGATAGTTCCAGTCAACCAATTTGGAGTAAATACATGTGCAATACTTCCTTTTCACAGATGTTATGGTACTAGAAATTCCTTTTAACCAACTTTAGTGACTAACTGTTCTCATTCTGAAGATGTTACTATAGAATGTAGTATGTGATAGTATCAATCAACTATTTATTTGTAGTATGTGATAGTATCAATCAACTATTTATTTATATTATTACAATGTTTAAAGATAGAAAGAAATCTTTTGACTCTTTAAAAATATTAATAAAATTAATATAATTGTTATAAATATAATATTGACTACTATTGTTTACTCAAGTATCATGAAAATTAGTACAAACAGTTGATGCATTTATAACATTTATTTAATTTCAATATAATATAATATTATCAATTGTAGACACATCATAGTGTTTGTTTCCTTAACATCATCTAAATATATAATTTTAGACTAATAGTATAATTATTTTTTATGTTTTTTTATTGAGAAAACTAAATAAATATGTAAAAATATGTATAATACTTCGTTTAGCTTACAACACTTCTAACTCCAAACTTTCTAATAAACAAACTACTTCTTACTACTATTAATTTTAAGTTATCATGAGATAATTATGACTATCTTATATATGACTTCAATTATATTCCAAGTTACAGTTTCTTCATTGTAGCTTATTTCAGGCATAACAGTTCAATTATATTGGAAATTACAGTTTTTTTTCACTGTAGTTTATTTCAGGAATAACAGTTCAATTATATTGCAAGTTACAGTTTTCTTCACTCTAGTTTATTTCAGGCATAACAGTTCAATTATATTGCAAATTAAGTTTTCTTCATTGTAGCTTATTTCAGGCATAATAGATGTTTATCCAGAATTTTCTAACTTAGCTTAAATAATATATCCATTAGTTTTTACAGACAATAGTAATACATGTATGTATATTGACTAAAATATTGTAGTTAGTTCCTTTAGCTTGTATTAAAGGATTTTGCTTTATTTTCATCTAGATGACATTGCTAGAAATGCTGCCATTATTCTATATCATAATGGGAATACCTCATCATCCTATTACTATGGTATTGTGAGGGTCTACTACAATAATGGATGGGATAATATCTGTTATGATTCCTACTACAGCTCTACTGAAGATAATGTTGTCTGTCATCGATTGGAATATACTGGAGAATCAAGTTTCTTTAGAGCTAGATTAGTGATGTTAGATATATCTAAGCTTAACAATAGTTAGTTTAATTTTTCTGTCTAGTAATATGGCACTGATAGCCATTCTATGACAATGGATGACCTCAACTGTGGAATACTGACTATCTCTTTCTCTACTCTCATTGATAGAAGATGTAATAATACTAACTTTTATGATGCTACTGTTTACTGCTGTAAGTGTATAAATATTTCTTTAATACTTATCATTTTTGTGAAAGATGCCACTTGGATCTAGAACAGAAATCCTTCCCTGGTTTGATATGGCTTCAATGAGGTAGGTATTCTAATCAAGGACACATTGATGTCTACTGTAATGAACAGTGAGAAACAATATGTGATAATGTATTTAGTTCTACTGGTGCTCAAATTATTTGCAAACAATTGTGATTTAATGGTTACTATAATTATGATTGCCTCAAAAATTATTATTAATGAGTATAAAATTATTAGTGGCAAAATAAATATTTCAATATTTGTTTCATTTCAGATCTAGTAATTCCAGTGAATTAATTTGGGGTACAGACATGTCTAGTTCTTTCTTTGTCACATGTTATCAGTGTTTCATAGAGGATTTTCTGCTTGGGAGATAAGTCTAAACATGAATGATTTGCACATGTCATTTTTGAATTTAGATGAACTATTTGTTATGCAAAATTTAATTTCAAACAATAAGTGTCATGAGTAAAGTTAATCAGCTGTTGTCATGGTTGAGTTAGCTCACTAGTACCTGCCATTAATACCTTGCATCAGTGAGCAATCTTAAGAGCACGTGCTTGTAAAAATGGCAGATATATCAAAGTTTTTCTTGAGAAAGCGAAGTTAATTCTATGAGGCTTGGGGGGAGAAAAACTAAACTTTTCGGGGAAATCCCATGTTCCCACCCCGCCCCCTGTATAAAACCCTGGTTATGGTAATAGTAATTCCTGTCCATTGATTCCAGTGACTATCTGTTCTCTCTCTTTGTTTCTGTTTTTTTCTGACTGTAGGGTTATTAATAAAATCAGAGAGAGATGGTGAATCTTGCATCAATTTCTATAAAAAGAAAGCTATTATTTTAAAACAACAATTGGATAAACCAGTATATGTACATATACACTCTACATGTACTTCACTATAATTATACATTAGCAGTTACAATAGGAGTTATATTAATAACTATCAAATACCTCAGTGTCTTTTAGTTCCTCTTCCACGTTCTCTAATGATGCTTTCCTATAGGCAGCTAAAAACAAAGCACGAACATATCTATCTTATAATCCACACACTTGAATAGGAGCCTATAATACAAATGATAAATATTGTACATACTAGTCACAAAATCACAATGGATGTCATTTGTTTGTTGAAAAATCAAATTGGAATGACCATATGCCAATTTATTACTAATAATGATTTAGTGTATTGCAAAAACTTGTCTTATATGCATACCTGTGTATGTCTGGTAATGCTATTATTATATGATTTATTCAATTTTAGGGTAGAATCTAATTACAATAATTTTGATAATTTACATAAACTAGATAAAGTTGCTGGCTTGAAAGCAAGACCACATACTGCATGTAATTAATTATTAATTATTAACAGAACCAAAGTAAATACCCTTCATTGAGATGATTGCTCATGACAATGTTGACCAATATTATACCAATGATCACAGACATTTTAGACAATTACCTTATTATTGTTGTGGAGCTGCTCGTTTTGGTAATGTTGTACGTAGATATCGCATTGAACTAGTCCAAGTGAATAAAAGAGCAAGTCACATATAACGTAATGTATTGCAAAATATAAAGTGATTGATATACACTTTTTCATACTGGTTCTCTCTAATTATCAATCCTCGAATAAAGTAGATTACTTATTACTGAATTTTGTGAAAATAACCAGACCAGAAGTCAGACTTCACAGTCTCATATCCAGCCATACAAACAACAGTCTGGATATGATACTGTCATAGCTCAACCTAGACCAATGTTACCTTGGATATGATACATGTAATATACCCAGCCTTATATCAAGAGAATGCATACATCATTATGTAAGTAATTACAGAATCTTACATAGCTATCTCAATACTTCTTTGGGTTATAAAATACTTACTAAATGGTTAACTCTGAGGGAGCTAAGTGCTCTACGTGCAGCCATGGTTCATGTTTGATGCAGCGAGTCACGTCCTATCCACGTGGGGTAGCAAGGTAGGGCTAATGCTTATGTTGACACGCCCACAATAAAATGGCTGTTAAGAGAGAGATTCTTGTCATATCCCCTTGATTTATTACATGAAATGTAAGTGGGAATAGCTGTTAAAATATAACTGAATTATTTCTTTATTAACACCGTTTACATGATGAAACTATTTGTACAGATTAAAGCATAGTATATTATCTATAGTACCAGTATCAGCTTATAATGGAGGTATGTGATATCTGATATTCTTCTCCTTGATCCTGTGACTTTATTGGAACTACTGTTCAAGAATTATTATTATTAAGTGCACATCTTTTCATTATACTTTTACATCGTATATATAGGTTAAAGAAAGTCAAATTCATAGACTTAACATGTGGTGATCTTGGGCATTGACTACTGCACATTCTACGAAGATAACTGTAAAATATAGTCATTAGAAATGTCTACATCAATAATACTGATTTATAACTTTTGATTTTATTTATGTTAATATTAATCAGTATCTTGTTGTATTGATGTGATTTTATATATTTACTGTTTCAACTAATGTTATGGATAAATGTTTATATTGTTTATTGGGAAGGATACTTAATAAATGATATGGTCTGCTGGCATAATTCCTCAATTGGTCCAAATGCTAGGGAGTAACTCCACCCATTGTAACAAGATAATGATATGCTGTAATACAAAGGCGGGGCTTCATATATGTGTGATTAATAAACTTACATTCAGAAAGACAATGTTCATTGTGTACTAGATAAGACATAGGAAGTTACATAGTTGTTACTATCATGGTGCGATCACGATGATCAACTGAGCATGCTCAGTTCGACTAGCAGCCCTAGTAGCGCCAATTTTTTACTAGAAAATATTAAACTTAGACGCCATTATTTCATTTTAGCCACCTCTCTGTCAGGACGTTACTTCTGCAGGGCAATTAGCGCAAGACAAAAAGAAAGACCTGGAGTCATGTTGTCGCGTGATTCTGATAGTGTTCTCTGGAGTAAATACTGAGACAAAGCTGTTTCTGGCTACAAAGAAAGTGGAAGACAGTACTAACAAATACGGTCATATTCAGGACGTTACTTCGGCAGGGCTGTTAGCGCAAGACAAGTAGAAAGACCTGGAGTCATGTTGTCGAGTGGTTCTGATAGTGTTCTCTGCAGTAAATACTGAGACAAAGCTGTTCCTGGCTACAAAGAAAGTGGAAGACAGTAGTAACAAATACGGTCAGAGTAACAGTACTCCATGTGTGTTAGTATAGCTAGTTTGTCCCATTTAACATTTGTATTCAGTGAGCTTTAGTCAGTTTTAGTTTCTTCTTCATTTAGCCTTTATTTAGTACATTGGTATCCTAACTAAGCCTGGCATTTTTCCCTGTAATATTATAGACTTTTGAAACCAGTATATTTAGTACAATGTAGCAAGTCTGAATAAAATCATTCAAGTCTCTTTATTTAGTATAAGCCTGTTTATCCTTCTTGGGTCTACATTTGTATTAGTATTAGCTTGTAATGTTTAGACAATTCCTTTTCTCTCGCACTTGTTGTGTGTAGAGCATTACAGCATAATAAATCTCTCATTATATTTATAGCCTATTATCCTTTCATATTGAGCATTAGTTGATTGACTGGATTGGATGTAACAGTAATCTTTGCTGTGTTGTAATGTAATTGTCCTGTCTACTGTAATCTAATGTAACTCCTGACCACTGTATCCTAATGTAATTTTCCTGTCTACAGTCTCCTAATTAACTAATCCTGTCCACTCTCTTTAATTTTAATGTCCTGTCTACTGTCTTTTAATGTAACTTCCTGTCTACTGTCTTTTAATGTACCTATCCTGTCTACTGTCATTTAATGTAAATTCCTGTCTACTGTCTTTTTTAATGTACCTGTCTTGTCTACTGTCTTTTAATGTAAATTCCTGTCTACTGTCTTTAATGTACCTGTCTTGTCTACTGTCTTTTAATGTACCTGTCCTGTCTACTGTCTTTTAATGTAACTTCCTGTCTACTGTCTTTTAATGTACCTGTCCTGTCCACTGTCCTTTAATGTACCTGTCGTGTCTACTGTCTTTTAATGTAACTTCCTGTCTACTGTCTTTTAATGTACCTGTCCTGTCTACTGTCATTTAATGTAACTTCCTGTCTACTGTCTTTTAATGTACATGTCCTGTCTACTGTCTTTTAATGTACCTGTCCTGTCTACTGTCTTTTAATGTACCCCTCCTGTCTACTGTCTTTCATTCTTACTACCCTGTCTACTGTCTTTTAACGTAACTGTCCTGTCTACTGTCAACCATCTTGTCTACGGTGTCATAATATACTGTCCAGTCTACTGTGTCCTAATGTAATTACCCTGTCTGCTATGTCCTATGTCCTGTCTACTGTTTCTGATGCGACTGTCATGTCTACTGTGTCTAATGTAAATATCCTTGTACTGTTCTGACGTAACCATCCTGTCTGCTATGTCCTGTGTCCTGTTTACTATGTCCTACTAATGTAAAAATCCTGTCTACTGTGTAATAGGTGTAAGGGGTAATAGGTGTGAGGGGCATTTCAGACTTTACATTTCTGTTATTGTGTTTGAATGCATCCCTGTGTTTTAATATAACTGTACAGTTCACTATGTCCTTACATAATTTAACTGTGTTCTAATATTCCCTTGTGTATTGTTGGTAGCATAAACCCCCACCATAGTGGTTTTGTTCAGATTTGGTGTATTGTATTAAATGAACTGGTTTCATGTTGTTTCCTAGAATTATTTATGCTTACATATTGTTATTATGCATGAATACTCAGCCTTTTCTGATTTTACTTTAATTGCCTCAATTCAGTTAACTGTTTGCTTACTAAATACATGATCATTTGCCTATTACTGTGCTTCGTGATGTTATATTTCTAGTCATGCTAAACTGGTTATGAGTTGTGTATATAACATTTTAACCAATGTTAGCCAACACTATATTCCATTGTGTAGTTATATAGTTACTATCTAAGATGATCTGATCACATTCTCTGATAACTGTTACCTTGTAAGTTCGATATGTTGTACATGCAGTAATAATCACTTCTCTTTTCTTTATAATTATTAGGTTAACATATTCCTGGTGATCTGTGAGATCTATATATAAAAAACACTGACTACTTGTAAGTTATACCTGATAGCAAATGTTAGTATATAATAGATTTATTGTGTTTTAGGCATTAATATTATACTGAAGATGTTTCTTTTGGTGGTGAGTTGGGACAAATAATGTATTTTCTTTCTTTTCTATGGTTGCTGCTCTATATCATGGATCATCTATCTCCCTGGAGTCTTTCAGTCTCGCCAACATCTTTTAAACTTATACAACAACAAAAATGGTAGTCTGATACCCGACAACATTTTCTGTAACAGTTTGTAAGTTCATTGTTGTAGATGCAGTTGTCATTAATTATGAGCTCTCTATAATTATAATATAGGTGTATCAATTACTGAAGTTCTTATAGGATGTTTAGTGCCAAAAGATGCCAGCAGAAACAAAGCTATACTGCCTATGATAAGGAGAGAAGTTTACATGCTTAGAATATGGAATGGGCCTTAAAGTGCACATATAATTTGATGACTTAGCATTCCTATTAAAAGCCTATAGCATAGGTTACTGCATATGAAAAGAAGAGAAGTTTACATGATTAGAATATGGAATGAGCCTTGAAGTGCACATATAATTTGATGACTTAGCATTCCTATTAAAAGCCTATAGCAGAGGTTACTGCATATGAAAAGAAGAGAAGTTTACATGATTAGAATATGGAATGAGCCTTGAAGTGCACATATAATTTGATGACTTAGCATTCCTATTAAAAGCCTATAGCATAGGTTACTGCATATGAAAAGAAGAGAAGTTTACATGCATAGAATATGGAATGAGCCTTGAAGTGCACATATAATTTGATGACTTAGCAGTTCTATTAAAAGCCTATAGCATAGGTTACTGCATATGAAAAGAAGAGAAGTTTACATGCTTAGAATATGGAATGAGCCTTGAAGTGCCCACATAATTTGATGACTTAGCAGTCCTATTGAAAGCCTATAGCATAGGTCTGGTGTATGTACTATATAGAGCCTGGCCTTTAGAGATCACTTAGTAAGCAAGAGTTCACTAATCTATAACCTAATAGCATTCTCTATATAAAATGCAGAAGAGTACCTAGCTAATATTTTGTTTTAAATTATTAGATTATAGCCAGTCTGATGCCTAGAGTTATCCTATCAACTGTATCATAATGTAACTCACTTGTCTACTGTGTCCTAACGAAACAGTCCCATCTACTGTGTCATAACGTAATTCACCTGTCTACTGTGTCCATATGTAACAGTCCCATTTACTTTGTCATAACATAACTCACTTATCTACTGTGTCCTAATGTAACGGTCTTACCTATTGTGTCATAATGTAACTCAACTGTCTACTGTGTCTTAATGTAACGGTCTTATCTACTGTGTCATAACGTAACTCACCTGTCTACTGTGTCTATATGTAACAGTACATTCTACTGTGTCATAACATAACTCACCTGTCTACTGTGTCCTAATGTAACATTCCCATCTACTGTGTCATAACTTAATTCCCAGTCTACTTTGTCATATTGTAAGAGTCCCATCTACTGTGTCATAACGTAACTCCTTGTCTACTGTGTCCAAATGTAACAGTCCCATCTACTGTGTCATAACATAACTCACCTGTCTACTGTGTCCATATGTCATAACGTAACTCACCTGTCTACTGTGTCCATATGTAACAGTCCCATTTACTGTGTCATAACGTAACTCACTTGTCTACTGTGTCCTAATGTAACGGTCTTACCTATTGTGTCATAATGTACCTCAACTGTCTACTGTGTCTTAATGTAACGGTCTTATCTACTGTGTCATAACGTAACTCACATGTCTACTGTGTCCATATGTAACAGTCCCATTTACTGTGTCATAACGTAACTCACTTGTCTACTGTGCCCTAATGTAACGGTCTTACCTATTGTGTAATAATGTACCTCAACTGTCTACTGTGTCTTAATGTAACGGTCTTATCTACTGTGTCATAACGTAACTCCTTGTCTACTGTGTCCATTTGTCCTAACGTAACTCACCTGTCTACTGTGTCCATATGTAACAGTCCCATTTACTGTGTCATAACGTAACTCACTTGTCTACTGTGTCCTAATGTAACGGTCTTACCTATTGTGTCATAATGTACCTCAACTGTCTACTGTGTCTTAATGTAACGGTCTTATCTACTGTGTCATAACGTAACTCACCTGTCTACTGTGTCCTAATGTAACAGTCCCATCTACTGTGTCATAACGTAACTCCCTGTCTACTGTGTCAAAATGTAACATTGCCATCTACTGTGTCATAACTTAACTCACCTGTCTACTGTGTCTTAATGAAAAAGTCTTGTCTATTGTGTCAAAACGTAACTCACCTGTCTACTGTGTCCATATTTAACAGTCCCATTTACTGTGTCATAACGTAACTCACCTGTCTACTGTGTCCTAATGTAATGGTCTTATCTATTGTGTCATAACGTAGCTCAACTGTCTACTGTGTCTTAATGTAACAGTCTTATCTACTGTGTCATAACATAACTCACATGTCTACTGTGTCCATATGTAACAGTCCCATTTACTGTGTTATAACGTAACTCACCTGTCTACTGTGTCCTAATGTAACGGTCTTATCTATTGTGTAATAACGTAATTCAACTGTCTACTGTGTCTTAATGTAACAGTCTTATCTACTGTGTCATAACGTAACTTACCTGTCTACTGTGTCCATATGTAACAGTCCCATTTATTGTGTCATAACGTAACTCACCTGTCTACTGTGTCCTAATGTTACGGTCTTATCTATTGTGTCATAACGTAACTCAACTGTCTACTGTGTCATATTGTAACAGTCCCATCTACTGTGTCATAACGTAACTTCTTGTCTACTGTGTCCAAATGTAACAGTCCCATCTACTCTATCCTGTCTACTGTGTCCTAACATAACAGTCCCATCTACTGTGTCAAAATGTAATATTCCCATCTACTGTGTCATAATTTAACTCACTTGTCTACTGTGTCTATATGTAACAGTCTTATCTATTGTGTCATAATGTAACTGAACTCTCTACTATGTCTTAATATAACAGTCTTATCTACTGTGTCATAACGTAACTCACCTGTCTACTGTGTCCATATGTAACAGTCCCATTTACTGTGTCATAACGTAACTCACCTGTCTACTGTGTCCTAATGTAACAGTCCCAGAGATTTTTATTTTGAGCTTGATAGGCCATCAAAAATAATTAAGCATATTAGGCCATTTAAAATATATTTTGAGCATATTAGACCATTAAAACTATTTTTGAGCATATTAGGCCATTAAAACTATTTTTAAGCATATTAGGCCATTAAAACTATTTTTTGAGCATATTAGGCCATTAAAAAAGAATGAGAGGTGGTAGGGTGGGGGGACGGCAATACAGTACCACCTCCACGTGGTGTCGTCTGGAGCATCATAGGTGTGCTAGCTATGATGTACTAAGAGTACTGTTGATCCTCGGCTCATTCTTTTTTGAACTGTATAGATATAGTAGCACATTATTAGTAGATTTTAGAGTTTGAAAATGTTGTAGCAAATAGTTCCATCAATAACATACCACATGTGGCCAGCCTCACAACTTTAGTGATTTTTTACAATTATACTAAAGCCTTCTTTTGGATTGCTTTTTGTCCTTTTTTAATAGTTTGTATAGCTTCTGTTATAATTGGAGAATCCATGTCCAAATGCTTGTTAATGATATGTTGTGTATTTATGAGACAAAGCTTACTGAAAGACAATTTTTTAGATATTGCCTGAGCTTTGGATATTTACACACTATTTCAAAGTATGTTAAATAATTAAAACCATTTCTCACTAACATATGTTTTTAGATAAAAAAAAATATTGAGCCAAATGTCAAATTCTACCTGAATGGATTATATATATTATATGTATAAATGTAATAAAGTACTAGTATTTTCTATAACATCTCAAAGCTGGTGGTGGTGAGTTATGACAGTAGTGCAATAGAGTTTGACTACATCAGCAAGTTTTCATAAAAGGTATAATAACTTTTCCTTGTATAATAGATTAGTAATAATAATATAATGATACATTCTTTCATAATACATTCAATACATTCTTTCTTTGTTAGGATTAATGAAATCGTTAAAGAGCACAAGTTATCCCTAGATGTATGTGGTTTAACACTTGTTATTCCTATTGAGATCATCACACCAACAGATTCTTTATATGAAGTAACTGCTCAAGATGTGTGTCGTACAATGTACAATAAGTTTTCTGAAGGTAACAAACTTATCAGTGCTGTTTGTGATTCACATCTATATCTAGGTCATCTGATTTCGTCAAAGTAATTGCTGTATATTTAGAGCAATGTGCTCATATAATTGATAAGAAGTAGTCATGATATCGGACTTGTTGTTGCTAAATCAGCACATTGTCTTGAGACATCTAGTTAATGCTTATACAAGTAGTTTATGTCAGCAACTTTTTTAAAGGTAAATTTAAATTAGGAGTACATGTACAAGATTATGAGGACAACTTATAGTCTACAATACACAAATTTGTTATATTAAATTAGTAGTAATGTAATGATAAAATTATTTTTGACTAAATAATTATATCTGGGTAATTACTGGATTCATAATTGTCAAATACTTAAAGCTTCCATATATCAGAGCTGCTGTGGAGCTTTTAAGTGGAACTTGTATCCTCTCCCTCATTTGCAAGGCTGTAAGCTCTTCTATGCTTTAGTGAAAATAATTTTATTACAGAACCTTTTTCAGGCACTCATACAGATTGAAACCTTGTCATTACAATATATTCAGTTCATTATATTTATTGTTCATTTCTATGTAGACAAAAGACGTACCATAAAGAAAAGGAGATTGTCTACTACTGATAACAAAAATTCTAAAACAAGTGAAGAAGATATGTTACATGTCATGTAAGACATAACAATGTGTCAACTACTTTAATATTATTTTCTTAATTATTGTTCAATTCTGTTTGAACATTTGAAACATTAAGACAATTAGTTGTGTAATAATATTCATTGTATAAATCAATTACCTATATGCTGATAGCTCAGAATATACATGTGCAGAGATGCCTAAACTTTGTATTGCAAGTGTCATGCAAATACAAGTATGCTTTGAGGAACGTTGTTTAACTGGTGTGAAGTAGATACTATGTTTACTATGAATGTATTTGCTTGCCTCACAGCTTTAAGTGTAAAGATATTAGACCCAAGTAAATGTTGTGACTAGTGCAGAAATAGCTTGTGTGGTATGAACACTCTGAAATTATATGAAACATTTTGAACAGAAGTAGTCACATTCAAAAAATTACCGGCTACATGTATTAAATTATGTCAGTTTTTTCAGTTGCTATGTTTTTCCATTAACTTTACCATCATCAAAATGTTGTATAAAAGAGATATATATTGACAAGGCCAAAGTCTGTTCAATATCATAGATGTTTGTTACCATTTGCTTTCTTACTGTTTTCTAGGCTGACTTTCAGTAGCCTGGCTAATAAACCATGGTACAGTGTTTTATCATAGCTATATGAGAAAATGGTCAAAGGAAATGTGTCTTCTACTTCATCAGACAATTCAACTAGCACATTTCAATTTACTATGTTACATTTATTAGACCATTATAGAACTTTGTTATTTTATATCCCTTTTGTCTCTTCATGATAATTACAATGCAGCATTCAGCAAATTCCTTTTTACAACTATCAGTAAGTATTTATATTGTTAGTCTTCAAGTGTGAAGGAGGAATTAATCACTTCAATGTGCTGTAGTCTTCTGTTGAATTATGTAAAATGCATTTTGTTAATACTTTCTATGTTTCTACAATATTCATATATTGTATAATAGAATTTAGTATCCTTCCTATTAATTACAAGAATGTCCATGTGTTAATTATATGTGGTTCATAACTTAGGCTTTTCTACATTTTCTTTTGTTTTTACTGCTGACATTGCTAGATACATGGAGGATGTACTTAGTAACAAAGTGATTACATTTATCTGCTTTCTTGTACTTGTCATAATCTTATATTTCTTAGATATTTTAAAGAGCCCTCTTGATGAACATGATCTGCTTAAAATACTGGCTGATACATGTTGTAGTTGGTAAGTTATTGGTAAATCTTTTAAAGTCCCTACTAATACTTTGGAAAGTATAGAAACATCTTCAAATAATGATAAAATTAGGCTTTTGAAAGTAATTGATGAGTGGAATACAACTCAATTATTACCTTTTATATGGAAGACAGTGATTTCAACTATGTAAAACAGCTTGGTTAATAACAAGAAAAAAGTTAATGAGATACGTAAACATGTGGGCCTACCTCTACATAACACTGAGTAAAGACATGCAGTCTGAATCATTAATTTTTGCAACATTTTGGTCTTTTCTTGTATGCTAACTTTTGCTGTAACAATATGTTAATAGATTATTCACAAGTATTTAGTAATCAATATGGTTTATGTCTAACCTACTCACCCATCTAAATAAATAGAGGTTGCCAAGAAGCCTTTTTAAGAAAACAACATCTGAGGCTAAGCAAACATGAAGCTGCATGGAATCACTGCTTGCATGTAAAGGAAGGTTTTTATTTTTTTCGATTACACATAAACACATCCTTGGTTCACTTCTAGGTTATTTTGAGCTAGGTAAGTGAAGGTATACCTTGATACTCAGAGCAAATTGAATGACTAAGTACAATTCAGAGATCAGTTCTAAGCCTATGAGGAAGATATTTGATCTAAATCAATAGAATGAGTTGTCTCTAGGAATCCAGATATGAGTGACCAATTGCCACATGTTAGTTTATTAATTCCTACTGTAATCAGTCCCCCTCTTGGACTGTAATATCTTAATTTCTCCTTTTAATATTCTCTTTATATCAATGAGAGACAGAGAAGGAATGGTAGAGTAAATGATACAAAATCAGATTTCTCGGTTCTCACGTGATTACAAAAATTATAACATAATAGTAATATTAGTTAATTAACCATAAATACACAACATCCTCCCCCTGTTGAACAGTATATGTTCAACACTCTCTCAATCAGTAAAACATCCGATAATCTTATCTCTTGGCTCAACAGCAGCAGAATGACGAGCTCGTCTTGTATCATTATCTGCTGTCAGTTCTTGTGGAATTTCTTTTTGAGTTGAGTTGGGTGTGCAGTCATCATAATTGTTTGGCTCCTCATCAGTAGTGCCTACTTCTAACGGATACAGGTGTTGAATTGGTCGTTGTATAATTGTTGTTCGGACTTTCTTAGATAGTACTCGCAGACGAGAACCTCTTGTGTTCACATCTGTTCCTTTAATGGTTGGTACTCACAATCTTACCCAACCTCCAGAGTCCTCTGGGCTGGTTCTTGTCATACACTGTGACCACTTCTTCTTCCTTAACAGTAGTATTCACACCTCAAACAAGTTGGCTGGTGCAGTGAAACTCTTTCAATTCAACGAAATACTCCCGCCTCCATCATCTCCAGAATCACTCAGAAACCTTAGCAGCATGCTTCATTCTACATGTGAGTGAGCTAGCTGATTCTTGGTAGTTGGGATCAATATCCTTTGAAGGGTCTGTAACCAATTAACAGGTGGGAGGGGGTCACCGGTTCTTCTAGGTCATCACTTGAAATGTATGATAGTGGTCTTGAGTTAAGAACTGCTTCAGTTTCGACCACAAGTGTTAGTAGTTCATCATAGGTGAGAGATGCTCTTCCTAGTGTCTTTCTTAGACAACGTTTAGCTGACTTGATTAGTCTCTCAAAAATGCCTCCCCACCAGGGAGCCTTCTCTAAATTGAATGACCACTCTAATTGGAGGTCAGAAAAATGTTTCTTGATCACAGGATCGATGAATAGGTTATAAATAGTCTTAGAGGCGGACTTAAATGTCTTGCCATTACTGGATATCATCTTGGCTGGTACTCCATGATGAGAGGTGAAACGCTTGAAACTTCTTAGAAAGGTGAGTGTATTGAGATTAGGTACCAAGTCAAGATGAACAGCTCTAGTGACTGCACAAGTGTACAGACACAACCATGCCTTTGGTCCCCTTTCTTGGGGAGAGGGTTTGACATAAAGTGGACCAGCAAAATCCACTCCAGTAAACTGAAACAGTCTCAATCGTTTCACATGATACTCCGGCAATAAAGGAGGGGGTACACCCTGATATGGTTTTCCTTCTGACCTAAGACAGATCACACATTTGTGGATAATATGGCAAACAAACTGTCTCCCTTGTATTAACCAGAATGATGATCAAACCTCTGTTAGTGTCTCCTTGATACCAGCATATAATACACGCTCATGAGGATCCGTGACGTTAATCTTTGCTATGTGATGCCGTTTGTCTAAGAGAATTGGATTCTGGGAGGAAACAGGAAGATCAGAATTGGACATCCTACCACCACCACATCTCCAAAATGATTTGTTTGAGCTGAGATTGATTTACATGTCATTAGACATGAAGAGTTGTATAGCAGTGTGATGTTTCAACTCGGAATAGCATTGTTCAGGCAAGTTGTCATCAATCCCCACTGGAGGGTCAGAGAAGTATGATGATGCAGCCAACCATTCTGGCCCATTTAACCAGAGCTGGTTCTCTGATAGTTCTGAAGGCGACATTCCTCTGGAAGGTATGTCTGCAGGATTGCTAATGCCAGGAGAGTGTTTCCAGTGTTAAGATGGTACTAAGAAATGAATACTGACGACACGATTCTCAACAAATTGCCTCCATTCTTGATTGGTCCCTTGTATCCAGTAGAAGGATATCTTTGAATCTGTGTAGCAAACGGGTTCACTATGTAATGTCAACTCTTCTTGAAGAGCCGTACGTACACTGACGATTAGCTTGGCAAATAACAATGCAGATAGGAGTTCCATACGTGAGATTGTCATACCCTTCAGTTGAGCTACACGAGTCTTAGCTGCAACATACCTAACATACACATTAGTGTCATGTTCTAACCTCAGATAAACTACGGTGGCAAATGCCTTTGTAAAGGCGTCACAAAATCCAACCAGTTTAGCTGATTCTGGTTGACAAGAGAGATAACCTCAAGGTATAATAATGACGCTGGCACCAGAGAGGGATGGATGAATGAAATTGTCTCCACCTATCCAATAGATCATTAGTCAGTGGATCATCCCATCCTATATCAACCTCACACAGCTGCTGAAATAATATCTTAAATAGAATGGTTACAGGAGTAACAATACCTAGAGGGTCAAAGAATTGTGCAACCATACCTACAACTGTCCTCTTAGTGGGTTCTGATTCAGTCATGTATCGAGCAACATCATTGATGTTGAATACGAACTCGTCATTAGTGAAGTCCCATCAAACACCTAGGATCATGGGATATCATGGTGAACTTCCTTGCTTTGATCCAAGAGAAATCTTAGCGTAGAATTGATCATCTGTTGTGGTGTGGGTGGTCTCACTGTCATTGGTGATCAATTGTCGTGACTCATCTGAGTTGGTGATAAACTTTCTCAATTTAAACCCAGCCTCCACCAACCGCTCCTTAGACTTCTGATACAGCTGAAACATCGACTCAACATGAGGCAACCCAAGACTTACGTCATCAATATAAATGGAGGATAGGAACTTGTCAAAGAAGAAAGGATCTATGTCTTCTATATGACTCAATATGATGATTGATTGTTGCATTCAACAAGAACGGACTTGATGATACGCCAACACCACACGAGTAAATCTGAGGATCAATGGCTTCAGTACGGTTTACGGTCTCCTAGCTCTTCGCCACTTATGAGTTTGCAGCTTACATTGCTCCGAGGCAGCTGTGCGTTTGATGAGTTCGGCTTTAAGGGTGTCATACGGGGCTTCAACTGGTGGTCTAAGGGGAACGTCTCTGACTTCAACGGCAAATTCAGGGCTAAGGGAGCTGACAACATAGTCGAAGCGAGTCTTTTGAGCCGTGATTCCTCTCATAGTAAACTGCGCCTCAATTTGTGCAAACCAAACTTCTGGGTCAGCTGGCCAAAATGGTGGTAGTTTGATGCTGACAGTGGCTAGAGAGGGCGTTGAGGAAATATTAGACTCTGAACAGTCATCGTGTTCTACTGAGTAGCATCCGGATCACCAATTTAGTGTTGTTGCCAAATTTATATAGAACTTTTCTTTTAAACCAACTGACAGAGTGACTAGCTGAGTATAGAACTAAAATTGGATAATTATATAGTGACAAAACACGTGTTCTCGAATGTTCTGGACACTTCCAGTAGCATAATTAAAATTATAATGATTAATGAATATTAATGAGCTTAAATAATAATGATAAAAGGTAACAATTCACTACGAATCATTTAAAATATTATGCAATGTTTATAAAAATCAAGAAAAGTTTATTATTTTTTGTTGTTTGGGAGTAATGGCCATAATTATCTCTATGTTTCTTTTCATTTACATAATTTTTGAGATACTGAATCAGCAGTTTAGAACAAAGACGACAAACTTCATTATCCACAGTTTGTACTTTAGTGATGTCACAATCTTGTATTGCTGTTAATTACAAATAATGAAGCACAAGAAAAGTATTGGGTGTGTTTGTTCTGGAATTATACTGCTTATTATTATATGGAATGCTTTGATGTATGCTCAAATTAATTTATTAAAGTATATTGTAGGATTATTTGGCGATATAAAGACTGGTAGATATATATCCATCATTGCTGGTGCCCACATTTCCTTTGTATCTTAGTTTATTGGTGGCTTAATTAATATATACTTCATGTCAGAACTGTCTATTTTAATTCTCTTGGGTGTTGTTTATATTTTACAAGTTATTGGATACTGTAGTTTTCAGTCCAATATTATCCAGTTCAATATTGATCAAGCTATTGGAGCTTCAGCTGATAAACTGAATACTGTAATCTATTGGGAATCTATGAGTATACCAATCGTGTATGTTCTTATAGAAAGTGGACAATGTCTTATCAAGGAGTTTATCATTGTGTGCTATGTTGTATCAGGTGTTGCTTTGTCTACAGTTCTTATCACTAATTATCTCTTACAAGACCAGTTAGATACAACACCTCAGATTACCAACCCTATCAAGTTGATTGGTAAAGTACTCAACGAACTATGCCAGAAAGAACAAGTACCCAAGGAATTGAAGTGCTTTGACATCCTGGGAGGAGGACTACCTTTCTAGACTAGAATTAATTAAAGAAAAGTATGGAGGATCTTTCTCAGAGGAGCAAGTAGAGGATTTTAAAACAATTACAAGATCAACATCATTACTCATCAGCATAGTTGGTTTATGTTGTGCAGTAGAGACAAGATGGAATAGCTTTCCAGTTTAGACAATGGCTTGCAGTTTATTCTGTGTTTTATATTGAATAACTCCTTAGAGTTTATAGTTGTTTTAGTTGTTCTGCTATTGCATCAACTGATAATATATCCATGTTTTAATAAATGCATTCCAAGTATGCTTAGGAGAATTGGTCTGGGTTTGATGTTTGATTTATTAACGATACTTTATCATGTTATATATAGTTATAGCAAATGGAAGGAGAATCATGTAACCCAACTATTTAATGTTGCATATAGGAATACAATTACACTAGACCTACATTATTTGACACAAGAAAATAAGTCAAAACTAGTAAATTTGATTACATATTGATAGCCTACATTGCTTGCAGCTACAACACATCTTTATTGACAGCTGTTTAACAGCTCAGTGCTCTGTGTGCCAGTCTCAGTAACTTTGACTGAATTGAGTCCCTCATCCTAGCTAGCTCAGATTACTAAGTTTTTTATTAACTGGAATTAAACCTGCCATTTCAATTGTAATTATCATATTCAAATTCATAGTACCTTAACACAGTAATGGCATCTTATTATTCATTAAGCCTTTATAGCTGTAGTTATATAGGTGTTGTATATGTGTAAAATATAAAATATCTATTTTTTATTGCAGTACACACTGAAAGTGTTAAATGGATGACTAGCAATAGTGTTACACTTACTTCACCTACTGCGGCAAAATTTAAAGAAATGACACATCAATTAAAGAGACGACAACAGGCAACATGGAGTATTAAACTGAACTTATTATTTCCTAACATTTTGTTAAAAGTACTGTGTCATACATAAATTTGTTGATGAATTAAATGCCAATAATCCACTAATCTCTTGACTGACTTTCTATTAATTCAGCAGGGTATACTAAATGCTCAAAAGTATCTGGACTATCATCGGTATGTATAGAAAATTGACATTATGATAGTTGGCAACCAAGAAATGACTCAAACTTGTCAATATCCTTTTGCCATAACTATGTTGTAAATATGTATATTGGGAAATAAATGGCTATCATATCAATCCTTTCATTGTTCAAACATTGGATTAATGCTCCATCCTGGAGGTGGTTTTTGTTGAAGAACAACTTCAATCAATCCATTTTATCAACTTTAGATTTCATTTTACTTGAGAGAAACCCAATGAAAAAACAGTATTAACACTATTAGGATTGCGTGATGATGGTGTTATGATTAATAATTAGAAAGTACAACATTTACATATCCTTTCTGTGGTAAGTGAACAGTATAATGTTATGTATAATATATTATATATTGATACCTCAGATTAACAAGAGAGATATTGATGACTTTAATGAATCTAAGAGTTTCAATCCACCTTATATTTCTGTGTCCACCTTATATTGCTGATCTAGACTCGATTGATTTTAAAAAAAAACAGCTACAATATCCTGTAGCTATTGAGGGTATTAAAGTGACAGATCACACATCATCTAACACTAGTCAACCTACAATTGTCACTGATGTATCTACTCATGTAGAAGATCTAAGAAGTCTACAATCAGCCTTTGGTAACAGTTACATAACATTAGAAATGTAGATTCCTAAAATCCTAGCTGTTGCATCCTGATGATATGTTATTAATTTTTTTAAGGCTTATCCTTTTGATAGTCATTCTACTTATTATGTACTGCTTAAAGAAGAACTCAAATACTCTAAACATAATGCACTGGTCATCATGAAACTCTCATATTACATTACATTTTCAATTATTTTTAAAAATTAACATTACATTTTTAATTTGATATCCTATTTTCTGTAGATAATGCTAATCTTTTGAGCTGTTATATGGCTAAGAAAGTTTTAGTTCAAAGTATTGACATTATCGTTGAATCAGGTATCGTTCTTGCAAGGAAGTTGTGTGCAAAAGAAACCATGGCTGACAATGTTTATGATAGAGTGAGAGACAAGACCTCTAGGGATTCAATGAGGAATGTCTTGCCATTCTCAGTGATCTTAGGAGTCATGTCAAGAATGATGCTAGTATTGTGATGAGATTTGTGGATATTTTGAGAGTTGACTTACATCGGCAAGAGTTAGACTTAGCTGATAAAGTCATTCAAAATTAAAATGAGGTAAGCCATATTTTTTTAATATGTGATTATACTTTTCGTTAAAATCAGGTGGACCCTTGTGAAGAGCAAAAGGGGGGGACCTTGGAATTGGCCAAGGTGTGATCCTTGCGATTGGCCAAGAGGGAACCCTTGCAATTGGCCAATGGGGGACCCTTGTGATTGGCTAAGGGGGGACCCTTGTGAACAGTAGAGGAGGGACACTTATGAACAGCAAAGTGTGGACCCTTGCAATTAGACAAGAGGGATCCTTGTGAACTTTCAAGGCGGGGACCCTTTTAAAAGTCCAAGGGGGATTGCAATATGCCAAAAGGGGACACTTGTGAATAGCCGGGGGGGACCCTCAGGAACATCAGGGGGCGACCGTTGCAATATGCCAATAGAGAACCCTTGTGAATGACCTAGAAGGGACCCTTGTCAACCGTTTGACTGTCTTTTCCGTCACAAAGGGTCCCCCCATTGGTTTGGCCATCGTTTCCGTTACAAAGGGTCCCTCCCTCGGGTTTGGATGTCGTTTCGTCAAAAAGGGTCACATTTTGGGTTTGGCCATCCTTTCTGTCACAAAGGGTCCCCCCTTGGGTTTGGCCATTGTTTCCGTCACAACAGGTCCCCCCTTTGGTTTGGCCATCATTTCCATCACAAAGGGTCCCCCCTTTGGTTTGGCTGTCCTATCGTCACAAAGGGTCCCCCCTTGGGTTTGGATGTTGTTTCTGTCACAAAGTGTCTTCCTTTGATTTGGCCGTGCTTTCATCACAAAGGGTCCCCCCTTGGGTTTGGATGTTGTTTCTGTCACAAAGTGTCTTCCTTTGATTTGGCCGTGCTTTCATCACAAAAGGTCCCCCCTTTGGGTTTGTCCATCCTTTCCGACCAAGAGAAGATCCTTGTGAATGACCAAGGAGGAACCTTGTGGACGGCAGAGAGGGGACCTTTGTAAACAGCCAAAGGAGGACCGTTGCAATAGGTCAAGGGTCCTCCCTTGGGTTTGGCCATCGTTTCCATCACAACAGGTCCCTCCTTGTGTTTATCCACTGTTTCTGCCACAAACAGTCCCCTTTGGGTTTGGCCGTCGTTTTGTCACAAAGGGTCCCCTTATGGATTTGGCCGTCCTTTCTGTCACAAAGGGTCCTCCTTGGGTTTGGCTGTCATTTCCGCCACAAAGGGTCCCCCCTTTGGTTTGGCTGTCCTTTTGTCACAAAGGGTCCCCTTTTGGGTTTGACCATCCTTTCCGACCAAGGGGGGACCCTTGTGAGTGGCCAAGGGGGAATCTTTGTGAATGACCAAAGGGGATCCTTGTGGACGGCAAAGGGAAACCCTTGTGAACAGACAAAGGGGGACCATTGCAATAGGTCAAGGTTCCTCCTTTGGGTTTGGCCGTCGTTTCTGTCACAACAGGTCCCTCCTTGTGTTTAGCCGTCGTTTCTGTCACAAAGGGTCCCCCTTTTGGTTTGGCTGTCCTTTCGTCACAAAGGGTTTCCCCTTTGGTTTGGCTGTCCTTTTGTCACAAAGGGTCCCCCTTTTGGTTTGGCCATCCTTTCCGACCAAGGGGAGACCCTTGTGAATGGCCAAGGGGGCATCCCTGTGAATGACCAAGGGGGATCCTTGTGGACGGCAAAGGGAGACCCTTGTGAACAGCGAAAGGGGGACCGTTGCAAAAGGTCAAGGGTCCTTTCTTGGGTTTGGCCGTTGTTTCCGTCACAACAGGTCCCTCCTTGTGTTTCGTCATCGTTTCTGTCACAAAGGGTCCCCCCTTGGATTTGGCTGTCGTTTTGTCACAAAGGGTCCCCATTTGGGTTTGGCTATCCTTAATGTCACAAAAGTCCCCCCTTGGGTTTGGCTGTTGTTTCTATCACAAAGTGTCCCCCTTGGGTTTGGCTGTCATTTCCGTCACAAAGGGTCCCCCCTTTGGTTTGGCTGTTCTTTTGTAACAAAGGGTCCTCCTTTGGGTTTGGCCGTCCTTTCCGACCAAGGGGGGACCCTTGTGAATGGCCAAGGGGGCATCCTTGTGAATGACCAAAGGGGATTCTTGTGGACAGCAAAGGGAGACCCTTGTGAACAGCCAAAGGGGGACCGTTGCAATAGGTCAAGGATCCTCCCTTGGGTTGGCCCTCGTTTCCGTCACCACTGGTCCCTCCTTGTGTTTAGCCGTCGTTTCTGTCACAAAGGGTCCCCCCTTGGGTTTGGCTGTTGTTTCATCACAAAGGGTCCCCCTTTGGGTTTGGCCATCCTTTATGTCACAAAGGGTCCCCCCTTGGGTTTGGCTGTTGTTTCTGTCACAAAGTGTCCCCCTTTAATTTGGCGTGTTTTCATCACAAAGGGTCCACATTTGGGTTTGACTGTTGTTACCGTCACATAGGGTCCCCCCACCTTTGGTTTGGCCGTCAGTTCTGTCACATAGGGTCCCCTCTTGGGTTTGGCCATCTTTTCTATTGCAAAAGGTCCCCCTTTCAGTTTGGCTGTCGTTTCCTTCACAAAGGTTCCCCCCTTTGGTTTGGCTGTCCTATCATCACAAAGGGTCCCCCTTTGGAGTTGTCCATCCTTTCCAACTAAGGGGGGACCCTTGTGAATGACCAAGAGGGAACCTTGTGGAGGGCAAAGGGGGACCCTTGTGAACAGCCAAAAGGGGACCGTTGCAATAGGTCAAGGGTCCTCCCTTGGGTTTGGCTATTGTTTCTGTCACATAGAGTCCCCCCTTGGATATGGCTGTTGTTTTGTCATGAAGGGTCCCCCTTTGGGTTTGGCCTTCCTTTCCACAAAGGGTCACCCCTTGGGTTTGGCTGTTGTTTCTGTCACAAAGTATCCCCCATTTGATTTGGCCATACTTTCGTCACAAAGGGTCCCCATTTGGGTTTGGCTGTCGTTACCGTCACAAAGGGTGCCCCTTGTGTTTGGCCATCGTTTCCGTCACCACAGGTCCCCCCTTCGGTTTGGCCATTGTTTCTGTCACAAAGGGTCCCCCCTTCACTTTGGCTGTCCTTTTGTCACAAAAGGTCCTCCTTTGGGTTTGGCCATGCTTTCGTCACAAAGAGTCCCCCCTTGGGTTGGCTGTTGTTTCTGCCACAAAGTGTCTCCCTTTTGATTTGGCCATGCTTTTGTCACAAAGGGTCCCCATTTGGGTTTAGCTGTTGTTACCATCTCAAAGGGTCCCCCCCTTTGGTTTAGGTGTCATTTCCATCACAAAGGGTCCCCCCTTTGGTTTGGCCATCGTTTCCGTCACAACAGGTTCCCCCTTCTGTTTGGCCATCATTTCCGTCACAAAGGGTCCCCCCTTGGGTTTGGTCATTGTTTTGTCACAAAGGGTTCCCTTTTGGTTTGGCAGTCGTTTCCATCACAAAGGCTCCCTCCTTTGGTTTGGCCGTCATTTTTGTCACAAAGTGTCCCCCCTTGGGTTTTGCTTTCCTATCCATCACAAAAGGTTCTCCCTTTGTTTAGGTAGACTATTCTATTACAAAGGATCCACTCGTGGGTTTAGGGTGATAGTAGAGTAGGTGCAGGCTACATGTAATAAAAGAGTAGGAGCAGGCTACATGTTATAATAGAGTAGGTGCAGGCTACACGTAATAAAAAAGGAGGTGCAGGCTACACGTAATAAAAGAGTAGGCTACACATAATAAAAGAGTAGATGCAGGCTACACATAATAAACGAGTAGGCTACACGTAATAAAAGACTAGGTGCAAGCTACACGTAATAAAAAAGTAGGTGCAGGCTACACGTAATAAAAGAGTAGGCTACACATATTAAAGCAGTAAATGCAGGGTACACATAATAAATGAGTAGGTTACACATAATAAAAGAGTAGGTGCAGGCTACATGTAATAAAAGAGTAGGTGCAGGCTACATGTAATAAAGTAGGCTACATGTAATAACAGAGTAGGTGCAGGCTACACATAACAAAATAGTAGGTGCAGGCTACACATGATAAAAGAGTAGTTGCAGGCTACACGTAATAAAAAAGTAGGTGCAGGCTACACGTAATAAAAGAGTAGGCTACATATAATAAAAGAGTAAATGCAGGCTACACATAATAAATGAGTAGGTTACACGTAACAAAAGAGTAGGTGCAGGCTACATGTAATAAAAGAGTAGGCTACACATAATAAAAGAGTAGATGCAGGCTACACATAATAAATGAGTAGGCTACATGTAATAAAAGAGTAGGTGCAGGCTACACGAAATAAAAGCGTAGGTGAAGGCTACACATAATGAAAGAGTAGGCTACACGTAATAAAAGAGTAGGAGCAGGCTAAACGTAGTGAAGAGTAGAAGCAGGCTACACATAATAAAGAGTAAGTGCAAGCTACACATAATAAAAGGGTAAATGCAGGCTACACATAATAAAAGTGTAAGCTACATGTAATAAAAGAGTATCATCGTTGTTTACCATGTAATAAAATACTATCATTGTTGTTTACCAGTGTTTTTTGGTTATTTTTGTTGTCTGTGTTGTTGGTTGGATACATATATATATTTCTATAAAAAAATTTAATGCATGGTCAAAAAAAAAATAAAAGAGTAGGTGCAGGCTACAAGTAATAAAACAGTAGATGCAGGCTACACATAATAAAATAGTAGGTGCAGGCTACATGTAATAAATCGGCCAAGGGGGTATCCTTGCAAACGCCCAAGGGGGTATCCTTGCAAATGGCCAAGAGGGTATCCTTGCTATGGCCAAGGAGGTACTATTGCGATTGGCAAAAGGGATACCCTTGCCATTGGCCAAGAGTGTGCTCTTGCAAACAGCCTAGGGAAGACCCTTGCGATAGGCTGGAGGGGGACTGTTGCGATTGTCAAAAGGGGTACCCTTGCGATTGGCCATGGGTGTACCCTTGCGAACAGCCTAGGGGGGACCCTTGCAATAGGCCATGGAGGGATCCTTGTGATCAGCTTAGGGGGTACCCTTACGAACGTCCAAGGGGAACTAAAACTAAAATTCTTAGAGTTTTGTGAACAATTAATAACTAAAGCAATAATTATTACATATGGTTTACAATAACAACAACTAAAATACAAATCCATTACTCTTAGAATACTAATAAAAGTATATTTATGTTGTGTTCATTTTTTTTTCACAGCATTGGTGCAATATAATATATATGATGTGGTATAGGATTAGAAGAAAGAACACAACCAAAAACATATAGTATACAGGTTAACGAAGTTCATTTCTACACAGGACTGGTTATCTTCTCTTTTCATTTTCTTTTTGTCAGTCTTAACTCACTAAGAGATGGTGAGTTTGTAAGGCTGTGTGGAGTGAGCATGTGATATAAGTGGATGTAAAACCTAATAATTGAACTGAAGTGGATGGATTAAGGACAAATAGATATTATGAGAGGATGTAGGTATAGTCTACAGATAGTGTTAACTGGTGAATGTTATTAAATGTTAACACACTGATCAGTACCACATATAATAGTTACTATGCCCCTTCCTCTCTCTGTGTGACTAAAACATAACATTTTTAGTGAACATGAATAAAATGGAAATGTAACACAAAACCAAATGCAATGAGAATGGCTGAACAAGCCATATTCCAGAAGTAAACAGCAAAGAATAATTCATTCATACATTTTATATTACAGTTTACAACCACACTCAATTATAAAAATAATGTGGTTTTTCTAGACACAGGTTCAAATGTCTATGGTTTACACAGGAATGCACTACTAGAGCCTTCCTCTTTAAGCAAAGGGAATGGTCTCATGACATTAGAATGCAAGTTAGAACAGGTCTCGTGATAGAAAAGAACACAAACATCTGTTAATGACTCTCTTTTTCCTCATGAAATGATATTAACAAACAAAATGCCAATTCTTACCACTACTTCCGTTGTCAAAAGCGCTCAAAATAAGACTAGTAAAGCAGATACCTCGTGTGAAAACATACCATTCTCTGTAAAAGTATTCTCAATAAGGCTTCAACTTTTGTAGTTGTACATAATGATATCCTTACATAGGCAATACCACCATCTGCTTGATACATCATACCAATAAATAAATAAAATTACAAGAGCTAGTAAAAATAAATTAATAGATTTGTTTAGATAGTTTCATTTATAATTTTCCCTATCATTATCATTTGTTCATAATTATAATTAAATGACATACCTAATTGTAGTTCTATTCCACAGTCTGCTTTACTATCTTTAATCCAGTCCTCTTGAAGAGTTTGACTAGCTATAACACAACAACCTCCTATTTTAGTAAGTATTGACAGGAACATGGCACAGTGTTACTCTGTTTCAGAGAGACTACTCATAAAGCCCAGTACTACTGTAAATGAGCTAATAAGACCAGCAACATACATCTCATTAGCTAGTAACTGTACATTCTTTCTACTTGATTCATGTAATGAAGTATGTTGCTGAGCAAGGACTTTACAAATAACACATGTCATTGTTTATATCAGTATATAATTGGAGAGAATAGAATACTTCAATCATTATAATATTACTTATAATTATATAATAGCATAGTAATTATTGTTATTGAACAATAGAAATACAATTATTACATATTGTTATTACTAGCAGAGAAAGAAAGCAAACAGACATAAAAACAAGGACACTACTAGTAAGTATGTACATTGTATTTAAAGAGCAGAGAAACACACACTACATTCACTATTACTATTAAAAGATAGTAGGCTTTCTTATTTTATCTTGATATACTTCAAAACAACAGAATATGATTATATAATGTCATAAAATATGACGTTATTAGTAATTATATCAGAGAGAATAAATTATATATAATGAGATGGTTAGTCTATATCAGATAACATATTTCCAATGACTCAACTGACTGTGTAATATAATAGTATTATATGATAACAAGTGTATAAATGTTAATACCTATACATCTTGAAGTAAAGATATTCTCGCTAGCTAATGTTCTGAACATACCTGAAAGAAAATGATAAATTCATATGTTTTACATAGCTACTTACTATCATCAATATTACTAATAGGTCGTATAATAGGTATCTTCATGTTATCAAGTTTGATTCCATTTATTCATATAGAATAGTTTAATGTAGTGACTGTATTAGGTCCAGGTTCAGCAGATATTTTGATCAATATAAATTGGCAAGACGAAGGAGTAATATTGCAACATGTAGTCCTTAATGTTGATACTCATGACAAACTCCTTGGATTACTTTCAAATGTAATGTGACCTCATTAGAACATTAAATATGTACAGTTATGTTATGTTATCTTATGCCTATCACATAAAACTAAATGTGATAACATAAAATTTTATTTTTTGTAGACATATTCTTCAACTAAACAAATGAACTAATGTAAGAGGTATTCATTCATATTATGTTTATAAATGATTATAGCATAATTTGGATTACCTTTATTAAAAGAGTTGACTAGTTTTAACAACATGTACTTCCAATTTACTACATTGAATTGTGATATCTTCAGAATGACTACATCCTTGATAAGAATTAGTAGGACAACTCTTACATAAACAAGGAAAAACTACTGCTACAAACTAAATTACTCATCCAAATATGTTAAAATGAACTATCAGATCTATAACAAATATAGTATACTTCCAGTATAGTCTATTGTACTAAACATACAAAGAAAGATGATTATAACTTGTATAGTTTGAATATCCCAGTTGTTTACAGAGAACAAGTGATTCATTAGAATCAAATCCATCATCACATATTGTTCCCACTGTCCATTACAATAGACCTCAACATGTCCTTCATTAGAATAATTTCCTCCTTGAAGACATATCATACCAGAGAAAGGATTACTGTTCCAGATCCTTGTAGAATCTAAATCACATGTAGATGCTATACTATAATAACAAAAATATTAAAACTACAGCAGGACACAGTACCATCATAAGAATTAGTGTTGGTACATCCATTATCAATGATAACAGAGAAGGAACATTGTAACATAGTGGGGTAGTCATTGTTATGATAGTTCACATTATCCAGTACAATTGGGCTGTAGTCCGTGCCATAACTAAAATATTAAGAAATAAGTACTTACATTTCTTAAAGACAAGTTTCAAGTTACTAACCTCACTAATCTGGCTCTAGGGTAACTTAAAGCTCTGCTATATCCAACTGAAGAGACATGACATCAGCTTCATATTGACTGAGGTAGGTATGTATCATCACAGATATTATCTCATTTTCCATTGATATAGTCATATAGATCTGTACTATATCATCAAAATAAGAGGATAATATATATCCATTACAATAAAGACATGTAGTACCATAACCAATATGGCTAGAAGAAGCTACGTCAACATAATATTAATAGCTATGATGCTACTAATAAGCTAATAAAATCTAATCCAAGTACCTGAAATTAGATATTTTAGATACATTTTTAAGCATCTAATGTAATAATGTATAATTACTCACCAATTAATTCAGAACATGTACTCATTAAATTATAGGGGTTTAAATATGAACTACTATATACTAAAGAATGTAATAATGATAATGAGTAAATCATAAAATATTAGATTATTTTAAAAACTGTGTAATTTATTTGATTTAATATAACCAGATAAATTTTTCTTTATATAACATCTTACTATGTATGACTGTAACATCCTCAGAGTGGTTACATCTAGTTATTGAAGTTGATGGACAGGAATTTCTAGTACCATAACATGTGTTGTTAGAGAAAGAACTAGACATGTATGTACTCCAAATTGATTTACTGGAATTACCAGACCTAAATAATAGTCAAATAACTAGATACGTTATTAGATATACTATTGTGAAAGTCATATTGTAAATATTTGATCACTTGTTTAAACATGCAAACTTATCCTTTAATAGTTTTGAAGACAAAAATACTGGAACTCATTGTGGTTTGATACAGTAATGTCTAAGTGAAATTAGTGATTGTTGTGTATTGTTGGTGAAGTATGTGGCTTATTTCTTCATATTGTTGCATACGACAATAGAATAAAGAGATACAAGTGGACATATAAACATAAATCACAATCCAAATCAATTAAAGGACTAACTTGGAAAAAATAAAAGCAATTTCATTTCAGTAAATTAACAGTTTTGTACTTAAACATTATTGTAGATAGCTACTTTGAATTATAGTACTTACAGGCTTATGTGATCATATCTGTGGTAATGATTATATTCTAGTTGTTTACAGATAGTTAGAGCATCAGAGAACCAAAATCTTTATCACATATTGTTCCCCACTCTCCATTACAATAGACCTCAACACATCCTTCATTAGAATAATTTCCTCCCTGAAGACGTATCATATCAGAGAAAGGAACTGTTTCAGATCCTAATGGTATCTATGACAAGTGTAACAAATGCGAAGGAAATATGTATACATGTAAAGCAGTACACAGTAGCATCATAAGTGTTAGTATTAGCACATCCACTATCAATGTATGTATCAAAAGAACACTGAATTATAGTTAAGTGGTTGGTACTAGAACAATTGAGATTGTTATGTACTATTCATTTCAAATCAGAAAGATACTAATTGTCCTCAGCTCTTTTTAAGCAATAAGGCAATTCCTTGTCTAACCAAAATATTCAATAACTGGTATTTATCTTCTGTCCTTATGGACGTTATATACCAATCTCACATATGTATGAAACATATTATCTAAAAGCTTGGTACATAAGTTCTCACAGTTGTCCCATGAACAGAGATGAGGGATATTTATTATCAATTTTAAATACTCTCATTCATGCTTCTTCACTGCCTTTGTTAGTTCTGTTGTTATTTAAAAATTTCTATATGATATTTTGAATTTTATCTCTATATATTTTATCTAATATACACTTAACTTAATAAAATTGGTTATGTATAAATATATATACATTTTTCTTAACAAACATTAGTTAGAATTAGTTGTTTATCAATCCAAGCATCTTAACTGTTTTGTCACTACTGCTAACGTATAATAATATTAATTATTAGGTACATATAATGTTATACAAGTTTTCAATTCATAAAGCCACTGAGTGATATAAACAATAAAGAAGTATAAACTGCTCTCAAAGAATTTATAAGTAAAAGGTAAAATCTAAACATAGATTTTCAGGTGCATTATATACACTAAATGTATACTAGTGTATGACCTCTCTCTCTCTCTCCCCAGACTGATCCTGCTCTTGTTGGTAGTATGATAGTATTGGTGATGAATACATTGACATGTCAACAGCTACAAAGATTGACAAGATAGTTCAATCAATGGGACAAGGATTGTAACCAAGTATATTTGTTGAAATAATAGTTCATAAAACTAATATTAAAGATTATATTCAAAACAAAATACAAGACAATGGAATTATCCTATGGGTATAGCACATCATGTTAATACTATGGTATTGTGAGGGTCTATTACAATAATGGATGGGGTAACATCTGTGATAATTACTTCTATAATTCCACTGAAGTTAATGTTATCTGCCATCAATTGGGAGATACGGGAGCATCAAGTTACTCTAGAGCTGGATTAGTTAGATTAGAACTTACATGAAAGTCAGTTCATACATGTAAGTCAGTTTTTAAATATCTCTATTTAGTTATAGTACTGACACTCTCTCTATGGAGATAGATAGCCTCATTTGTGTTAGTACAAACTACCTTACTATATTATATTGTTCATTCTCTACATAAATCGATAGTGGATGTACTAATACTAAGTTATGTAATGGTACTGTGTACTGTTGGTAGTGATTAAATATTTCCTTAGCATTTGTTAGATTTGATACTGAAACCACTAAGATCTTGAACAGTAATCCTTTCACTGGTATGATAAGTCTTCATGAAGGTAAGTATCCTAATGAGGGACATGTGGAGATCTATTGTAATGGACAGTGTGGAACATTATATCATGTTAGATTTGATTCTAATGATGCTCGAACTATCTGTAAACAGCTAGGATATTATTATAATGATTCTTTCAGACTGTTAAATGTATCCATTTTTGTAATAGACATTCACAATACCATAGTTATACAATGATGAGGTATACCCATTACAAGATAGAATAATAGCACTATTTCTTGGAGTAGCTATGATACATCTTCAGGGAGGTACTTTTCCAATTGAAAGACATGTTGATCTTTACTGTAATGGACAGTGGAGAACAATGTGTCATAATGGATTTAGTTTTACTGATGCTCAAACTATCTGTAAACAACTGGGATATAATAACATAATTACATTGAACTTAGTCTGTAAGTTTAAGAAGCAATAATTATTCAGACAATAATATATAATACTATCAAGTATGATAATAATGATTACAGGTCATTGTATCACTATACATAGATCTGATAGTTCCAGTCAACCAATTTGGAGTAAATACATGTGCAATACTTCCTTTGACAGATGTTATGGTACTAGAAATTCCTTTTAACCAACTTTAGTGACTAACTGTTCTCATTCTGAAGATGTTACTATAGAATGTAGTATGTGATAGTATCAATCAACTATTTATTTATATTATTAGAATGTTTAAAGATAGAAAGAAATCTTTTGACTCTTTAAAAATATTAATAAAATTAATATAATTGTTATAAATATAATATTGACTACTATTGTTTACTCAAGTATCATGAAAATCAGTACAAACACTTGATGCATTTATAACATTTATTTAATTTCAATATAATATAATATTATCAATTGTAGACACATCATAGTGTTTGTTTTCTTAACATCATCTAAATATATAATTTTAGACTGATGGTATAATTATTTTTATGTTTTTATTGAAAAAACTAAATAAATATGTAAAAATATGTATAATATTTCCTTTAGCTTACAACACTTCTAACTCAAAACTTTCTAATAAACAAACTACTTCTTAGTATTAATTTGTAAGTTATAATGAGATAATTATGACTATCCTATATATGACTTCAATCATATTGCAAGTTAAAGTTTTCTTCATTGTAGTTTATTTCAGGCATAACAGTTCAATTATATAGCAAGTTACAGTTCTCTTCACTCTAGTTTATGTCAGGCATAACAGTTCAATTATATTGCAAGTTACAGTTTTCTTCATTGTAGCTTATTTCAGACATAACAGGTGTTTATCTTGAATTTTTTAACTTAGCTTAAATAATTTATCAATTAGTTTTTACAGACAATAGTAATACATGTATGTATATTGACTAAAATATTGTAGTTAGTTCCTTTAGCTTGTATTAAAGGATTTTGCTTTATTTTCATCTAAATAACATTGCTAGAAATGCTGCCATTATTCTATATCATAATAGGAATACCTCATCATCCTATTACTATGGTATTGTGAGGGTTTACTACAATAAGAAATAATATCTGTTATGATTCCTACTACAATTTTACTGAAGCTAATGTCATCTGTCATCGATTGGAATATACTGGAGAATCAAGTTTCTTTAGAGCTAGATTACTGATGTTAGATATATCTAGGCTTAACAATAGTTAGTTTAATTTTTCTGTCTAGTAATATGGGACTGATAGCCTTTCTATGACAATGGATGACCTCAACTGTGGAATACTGACTATCTCTTTCTCTACTCTCATTAATAGAAGATGTAATAATGCTAACTCTTATGATGCTACTGTTTACTGCTGTAAGTGTATAAATATTTCTTCAATACTTATCATTTTTGTAAAAGATACCACTAGGATCTGGAACAAAAATCCTTTCCCTGGTTTGATACGGCTTCATTGAGGCAGTTATACTAATCGAGGACAAGTTGAAGTCTACTGTATGGACAGTGGGAAACAAGATGTGATAATGTATTTAGTTCTACTGATGCTCAAATTATTTGCAAACAATTCTGATTTAACAGTTACTATAATTATGATTGCCTCAAAAATTATTATTAATGAGTATAAAATTATTAGTGGCAAAATAAATATTTCAATATTTGTTTCATTTCAGATCTAGTAATTCCAGTCAATTAATTTGGGGTACAGACATGTCTAGTTCTTTCTTTGTCACATGTTATGGTAATAGAAATTTCCTGTCCATTGACTTCAGTGACTAGCTGTTCTCTCTCTTTGTTTTTGTTGTTTTCTAACTGTAGGGTTATTAATAAAATCAGAGAGAGATTGTGAATCTTGCATCAATTTCTATAAAAAGAAAGCTATTATTTTAAAACAACAATTGGATAAACTAGTATATGTACATATACACTCTACATGTACTTCACTATAATTATACATTAGCAGTTACAATAGGAGTTATATTAATAACTATCAAATACCTCAGTGTCTTTTAGTTCCTCTTCCACTTTCTCTAATGATGCTTTCCTATAGACAGCTAAAAACAAAGCACGAACATATCTACCTTCTAATCCACACACTTGAATAGGAGCCTATAATATAAATGATAAATATTGTATATACTAGTCACAAAATCACAATGGATGTCATTTGTTTGTTGGAAAATCAAAATGGAATGACCATATGCCATTTAATTACTAATAATGATTTAGTGTATTGCAAAAACTTGTCTTATATGCATACCTGTGTATGTCTGGTAATGCTATTAATATATGATTGATTCAATTTTAGAGTAGAATCTAATTACAATAATTTTGATAATTTACATAAACTAGATAAAGTTGCTGGCTTGAAAGTAAGACCACATACTGCATGTAATTACTAATTAACAGAACCTAATTAAATACTATTCAATGAGATGATTACTCATGAAAATGTTGACCAATATTATACCAACGATCACAGACATTTCAGAGAATTACCTTAACATTGTTGTGGAGATGCTCCTTTTGGTAATGTTGTACTTAGATATCGCATTGAACTAGTCCAAGTGAATAAAAGAACAAGTCACATATAACTTAATTTACTGTAAAATATAAAGTGATTGATATACACTTTTTCATACTGATTCTCTCTAATTATCAATCCTCGAATAAAGTAGTTACTTATTACTGAATTTTGTGAAAATAACCAGACCAGAAGTCAGACTTCACAGTCTCATATCCAGCCCTACAAACAACAGAAAACATTGTAGGTCTGGGTATGATACTGTCATAGCTCAACCTAGACCAATGTTACCTTGGATATGATACATGTAATATACCCAGCCTTATATCAAGAGAATGCATACATCATTATGTAAGTAATTACAGAATGTTACATAGCTATCTCAATACTTCTTTGGGTTATAATTTACTTACTAAATGGTTAACTCTGAGGCAGCTAAGTGCTCTACATGCAGCCATGGTTCATGTTTGATGGAGCGAGTCACGTCCTATCCACGTGGGGTAGCAAACTAGGGCTAATGCTTATGTTGACACGCCCACAATAAAATGGCTGTTAAGAGAGACATTATTGTCATATCCCCTTGATTTATTACATGAAATGTAAGTGGGAATAGCTGTTAAAATATAACTGTATTATTTCTTTATTAACACCATTTACATGATGAAACTATTTGTACAGATTAAAGCATAGTATATTACCTATAGTACCAGTATCAGCTTATAATGGAGGTATGTGATATCTGATATTCTTCTCCTTGATCCTGTGACTTTATTGAAACTACTGTTCAAGAATTATTATCAAGTGGACATCTTTTCATTATACTTTTACATCGTATATATAGGTTAAAGAAAGTCAACTTCATAGACTTAACATGTGGTGATCTTGGGCATTGACTACTGCACGTTCTACAAAGATAACTGTAAAATATAGAGATTAGAAATGTCTACATCAATAATACTGATTTATAACTTTTGATTTTATTTATGTTAATATTAATCAGTATCTTGTTGTATTGATGTGATTTTATATATTTACTGTTTCAACTAATGTTATGAATAAATGTTTATATTGTTTATTGGGAAGGATACTTAATAAACGATATGGTCTGCTGGCCTAGTTCCTCGATTGGTCCAAATACTAGGCAGTAACTCCACCCATTGTAACAAGATGATGACATGCTGCAATAAATAGGCAGGGCTTCATATATGTGTGATTAATAAACTTACATTCAGAAAGACAATGTTCATTGTGTACTAGATAAGACATAGGAAGTTACATAGTTGTTACTATCATGGCGCGATCACGATGATCAACTGAGCATGCTCAGTTCGACTAGCAGCCCTAGTAGCGCCAATTTTTTTACTAGAAAATATTAAACTTAGACGCCCTTACTTCATTTTAGCCACCTCTCTGTCAGGACGTTATTTCTGAAAGGCAGTTAGCGCAAAACAAGAAGAAAGATCTGGAGTCATGTTGTCGCGTGATTCTGATAGTGTTCTCTGCAGTCAATACTGAGACAAAGCTGTTCCTGGCTACAAAAAAGTGTTACTTCATTTTAGCCACCTCTCTGTCAGGACGTTACTTCGGCAGGGCTGTTAGCGCAAGACAAGAACAAAGACCTGGAGTCATGTTGTCGAGTGGTTCTGATAGTGTTCTCTGCAGTAAATACTGAGACAAAGCTGTTCCTGGCTACAAAGAAAGTGGAAAACAGTAGTAACAAATACGGTCATATTAACCTCTCTGTCAGGACGTTACTTCGGCAGGGCTGTTAGTGCAAGACAAGAAAAAAGACCTGGAGTCATGTTGTCGAGTGGTTCTGATATAAATACTGAGACAAAGCTGTTCCTGGCTACAAAGAAAGTGGATAACAGTAGTTACAAATACGGTCAGAGTAACAGTACTCCATGTGTGTTAGTATAGCTAGTTTGTCCCATTTAACTTTTGTATTTAGTGAGCTTTTATCAGTTTTAGTTTCTTCTTAATTTAGCCTTTATTTAGTGCATTGGTATCCTAACTAAGCCTGGCATTTTTCCCTGTAATATTATAGACTTTTGAAACCAGTATATTTAGTACAATGTAGCAAGTCTGATAAAATCAGTCAAGTCTCTTTATTTAGTACAAGCCTGTTTATCCTCCTTGGGTCTACATTTGTATTAGTATTAGCTTGTGATCTTTAGACAATTACTCTTCTCTTGCACTTGTTGTGTGTAGAGCATTACAGCATAATAGATCTCTCATTATATTTATAGCCTATTATCCTTTCATATTGAGCATCAGTTGATTGACTGGATTGGATGTAACAGTAATCTTTGCTGTGTTGTAATGTAATTGTCCTGTCTACTGTAATCTAATGTAACTCCTGCCCACTGTATCCTAATGTAATTTTCCTGTCTACAGTCTCCTAATTAACTCTCCTGTCCACTGTCTTTAATTTTAATGTCCTGTCTACTGTCATTTAATGTAACTTCCTGTCTACTGTCTTTTAATGTACCTATCCTGTCTACTGTCTTTTAATGTAAATTCCTGTCTACTGTCTTTTAATGTACCAGTCCTGTCTACTGTCTTTTAATGTACTTGTCTTGTCTACTGTCTTTTAATGTACCTATCCTGTCTACTGTCTTTTAATTTACCTGTCCTGTCTACTGTCTTTTAATGTACCTGTCTTGTCTACTGTCTTTTAATGTACCTGTCTTGTCTACTGTCTTTTAATGTACCTGTCCTGTCTACTGTCTTTTAATGTACTTGTCTTGTCTACTGTCTTTTAATGTACCTGTCCTGTCTACTGTCTTTTAATGTACCTGTTCTGTCTACTGTCTTTTAATGTACCTGTCCTGTCTACTGTCTTTTAATGTACCCCTCCTGTCTACTGTCAACCATCTTGTCTACGGTGTCATAATATACTGTCCAGTCTACTGTGTCCTAATGTAATCACCCTCTCTGCTATGTCCTATGTCCTGTCTACTGGTTCTGATGCGTCTGTCATGTCCACTGTGTCTAATGTAAATATCCTTGTACTGTTCTGATGTAACCATCCTGTCTCCTATGTCCTGTGTCCTGTTTACTATGTCCTACTAATGTAAAAATCCTGTCTACTGTGTTATAGGTGTAAGGGGTAATAGGTGTGAGGGGCCATAGTGGTTTTGTTAGTGTTTAGTTCAGCCATAGTGGTTTTGTTCAGACTTGCTGTATTGTATTAAATGAACTGGTTTTGTGCTGTTTCCTAGAATTATTTATGCTTACATATTGTTTTTATGCATGAATACTCAGCCTTTTCTGATTTTACTTTAATTGCCTCAATTCAGTTAACTGTTTGCTTACTAAATACATGATCATTTGCCAATTACTGTGCTTCGTGATGTTATATTTCTAGTCATGCTAAACTGGTTATGAGTTGTGTATATAACATTTTAACCAATGTTAGCCAACACTATATTCCATTGTGTAGTTATATAGTTACTATCTAAGATGATCTGATCACATTCTCTGATAACTGTTACCTTGTAAGTTCGATATGTTGTACATGCAGTAATAATCACTTCTCTTTTCTTTATAATTATTAGGTTAACATATTTCTGGTGATCTGTGAGATCTATATATAAAAAAACACTGACTACTTGTAAGCTATACCTGATAGCAAATGTTAGTATATAATAGATTTATTGTGTTTTAGGCATTAATATTATACTGAAGATGTTTCTTTTGGTGGTGAGTTGGGACAAATAATGTATTTTCTTTCTTTTCTATGGTTGCTGCTCTATATCATGGATCATCTATCTCCCTGGAGTCTTTCAGTCTCACCAACATCTTCTAAACTTCAACAACAACAAAAATGGTAGTCTGATACCCGACAACTTTTTCTATAACAGTTTGTAAGTTCATTGTTGTAGATGCAGTTGTCATTATGAGCTCTCTATAATTATAATATAGGTGTATCAATTACTGAAGTTCTTATAGGATGTTTAGTGCCAAAAGATGCCAGCAGAAACAAAGCTATACTGCCTATGATAAGGAGAGAAGTTTACATGCTTAGAATATGGAATGGGCCTTAAAGTGCACATATAATTTGATGACTTAGCATTCCTATTAAAAGCCTATAGCATAGGTTATTGCATATGAAAAGGAGAGAAGTTTACATGCTTGGAATATGGAATGAGCTTTGAAGTGCACATATAATTTGATGACTTAGCATTCCTATTAAAAGCCTATAGCATAGGTTACTGCATATGAAAAGGAGAGAAGTTTACATGCTTAGAATATGGAATGAGCTTTGAAGTACACATATAATTTGATGACTTAGCATTCCTATTAAAAGCCTATAGCATAGGTTACTGCATATGAAAAGGAGAGAAGTTTACATGCTTAGAATATGGAATGAGCTTTGAAGTGCACATATAATTTGATGACTTAGCATTCCTATTAAAAGCCTATAGCATAGGTTACTGCATATGAAAAGGAGAGAAGTTTACATGCTTAGAATATGGAATGAGCTTTGAAGTGCACATATAATTTGATGACTTAGCATTCCTATTAAAAGCCTATAGCATAGGTTACTGCATATGAAAAGGAGAGAAGGTTACATGCTTAGAATATGGAATGACCCTTGAAGTGCACATATAATTTGATGACTTAGCAGTCCTATTGAAAGCCTATAGCATAGGTCTGGTGCATGTACTATATAGAACCTGGCCTTTAGAGATCACTTAGTGAGTAAGAGTTCACTAATCTATAACCTGATAGCATCCTCTATATAAAATGCAGAAGAGTACCTAGCTAATATTTTGTTTTAAATTATTAGATTATAGTCAGTCTGATGCCTAGAGTTATCCCATCTACTGTGTCATAATGTAACTCGCGTGTCTACTGTGTCCTAATGTAACAGTCCCATTTACTGTGTCACAATGTAATTCTAACATCTACTGTGTCCTAACGTAACAGTCCCATCAACTGTATCATAATGTAACTCACTTGTCTACTGTGTCCTTACGTAACAGTCCCATCTTCTGTGTGATAACGTAACTCACCTGTCTACTGTGTCCATATATAACAGTCCCATCTACTGTGTCATAACGTAACTCACCTGTCTACTGTGTCCATATGTAACAGTCCCATTTACTGTGTTATAACATAACTCACTTGTCTACCATGTCCTAATGTAACGGTCTTACCTATTGTGTCATAACGTAACTCAACTGTCTACTGTGTCTTAATGTAACGGTCTTATATACTGTGTCATAACTTAACTCCCTGTCTACTGTGTCATATTGTAAGAGTCCCATCTACTGTGTCATAACGTAACTCCTTGTCTACTGTGTCCAAATGTAACAGTCCCATCTACTGTGTCCTGTCTACTGTGTCCTAATGTAACAGTCCCATCTACTGTGTCATAACGTAACACCCTGTCTACTGTGTCTTAATGTAACAGTCTTATCTATTGTGTCATAATGTAACTCAACTGTCTAATGTGTCTATATGTAACAGTCCCATTTAATGTGTCATAACGTAACTCACCTGTCTACTGTGTCCTAATGTAATGGTCTTATCTATTATGTCGTAATGTAACTCAACTATCTACTGTGTCTTAATGTAACAGTCTTATCTACTGTGTCATAACATAACTCAACTGTCTACTGTGTCTATATGTAACAGTCCCATTTACTGTGTCATAACGTAACTCACCTGTCTACTGTGTCCTAATGTAACGGTCTTATCTATTGTGTCATAACGTAACTCTACTGTCTATTGTGTCTTAATGTAACAGTCTTATCTACTGTGTCATAACGTAACTCACCTGTCTACTGTGTCATAATGTAACAGTCCCATTTACTGTGTCATAACATAACTCAACTGTCTACTGTGTCCTAATGTAATGGTCTTATCTTTTGTATCATAACGTAGCTCAACTGTCTACTGTGTCTTAATGTAACAGTCTTATCTACTGTGTCATAACATAACTCACCTGTCTACTGTGTCCATATGTAACAGTCCAATTTACTGTGTCATAACGTAACTCAACTGTCTACTGTGTCCTAATGTAATGGTCTTATCTATTGTGTCATAACGTAGCTCAACTGTTTACTGTGTCTTAATGTTACAGTCTTATCTACTGTGTCATAACGTAACTCACCTGTCTACTGTGTCCTAATGTAACGGTCTTATCTATTGTGTCATAACGTAACTCAACTGTCTACTGTGTCTTAATGTAACGGTCTTATCTACTGTGTCATAATGTAACTCAACTGTCTATTGTGTCTTAATGTAACAGTCTTATCTACTGTGTCATAACGTAACTCACCTGTCTACTGTGTCATAATGTAACAGTCCCATTTACTGTGTCATAACATAACTCAACTGTCTACTGTGTCCTAATGTAATGGTCTTATCTTTTGTATCATAACGTAGCTCAACTGTCTACTGTGTCTTAATGTAACAGTCTTATCTACTGTGTCATAACATAACTCACCTGTCTACTGTGTCCATATGTAACAGTCCAATTTACTGTGTCATAACGTAACTCACCTGTCTACTGTGTCCATATGTAACAGTCCAATTTACTGTGTCATAACGTAACTCAACTGTCTACTGTGTCCTAATGTAATGGTCTTATCTATTGTGTCATAACGTAGCTCAACTGTTTACTGTGTCTTAATGTTACAGTCTTATCTACTGTGTCATAACGTAACTCACCTGTCTACTGTGTCCTAATGTAACGGTCTTATCTATTGTGTCATAACGTAACTCAACTGTCTACTGTGTCTTAATGTAACGGTCTTATCTACTGTGTGATAATGTAACTCAACTGTCTATTGTGTCTTAATGTAACAGTCTTATCTACTGTGTCATAACATAACTCACCTGTCTACTGTGTTTATATGTAACAGTCCAATTTACTGTGTCATAACGTAACTCACCTGTCTACAGTGTCCATATGTAACAGTCCAATTTACTGTGTCATAACGTAACTCAACTGTCTACTGTGTCCTAATGTAATGGTCTTATCTATTGTGTCATAACGTAGCTCAACTGTTTACTGTGTCTTAATGTTACAGTCTTATCTACTGTGTCATAACGTAACTCACCTGTCTACTGTGTCCTAATGTAACGGTCTTATCTATTGTGTCATAACGTAGCTCAACTGTTTACTGTGTCTTAATGTTACAGTCTTATCTACTGTGTCATAACGTAACTCACCTGTCTACTGTGTCCTAATGTAATGGTCTTATCTATTGTGTCATAACGTAACTCAACTGTCTACTGTGTCTTAATGTAACGGTCTTATCTATTGTGTCATAATGTAACTCAACTGTGTAATGTGTCCAAATGTAACAGTCCCATCTACTCTGTCCTGTCTAACGTGTCCTAACATAACAGTCCCATCTACTGTGTCATAACGTAACTCACCTGTCTACTGTGTCTTAATGTAACAGTCTTATCTATTGTGTTATAACATAACTCAACTGTCTACTATGTCTTAATATAACAGTCTTATCTACTGTGTCATAACGTAACTCACCTGTTTACTGTGTCCTAATGTAACAGTCCCAGAGATTTTTATTTTGAGCTTGATAGGCCATCAAAAATGATTAAGCATAGACTATTTAAAGTATATATTGAGCATATTAGACCATTAAAACTATTTTTTGAGCATATTAGGCCATTAAAACTATTTTTTGAGCATATTAGGCCATTAAAACTATTTTTTGAGCATATTAGGCCATTAAAACTATTTTTTGAGCATATTAGGCCATTAAAACTATTTTTTGAGCATATTAGGCCATTAAAACTATTTTTTGAGCATATTAGGCCATTAAAATATTTTTTGAGCATATTAGGCCATTAAAAAAGAATGAGAGGTGGTAGGGTGGGGGGACGGCAATACAGTACCACCTCCACGTGGTGTCGTCTGGAGCATCATAGGTGTGCTAGCTGTGATGTACTGAGAGTACTGTTGATCCTCGGCTCATTCTTTTTTGAACTGTATAGATATAGTAGCACATTATTAGTAGATTTTAGAGTTTGAAAATGTTGTAGCAAAAGGTTCCATCAATAACATACCACATGTGGCCAGCCTCACAACTTTAGTGATTTTTTACAATTATACTAAAGCCTTCTTTTGGATTGATTTTTTGTCCTTTTTTAATAGTTTCTATAGCTTCTGTTATAATTGGAAAATCCATGTCCAAATGCTTGTTAATGATATGTTGTGTATTTATGAGACAAACCTTGCTGAAAGACAATTTTTTTAGATATTGCCTGAGCTTTGGATATTTACACACTATTTCAAAGTATGTTAAATAATTAAAACCATTTCTCACTAACATATGTTTTTAGATAAAAAAATATTGAGTCAAATGTCAAATTCTACCTGAATGGATTATATATATTATATGTATAAATGCAATAAAGTACTAGTATTTTCTATAACATCTCAAAGCTGGTGGTGGTGTGTTATGACAGTAGTGCAATAGAGTTTGACTACATCAGCAGGTTTTCATAAAAGGTACAATAACTTTTCCTTGTATAATAGATCAGTAATAATAATATAATGATACATTCTTTCATAATACATTTAATACATTCTTTCTTTGTTAGGATTAGTGAAGTTGTTAAAGAGCACAAGTTATCCCTAGATGTATGTGGTTTAACACTTGTTATTCCTATTGAGATCATCACACCAACAGATTCTTTATATGAAGTAACTGCTCAAGATGTGTGTCGTACAATGTACAATAAGTTTTCTGAAGGTAACAAAATTATCAGTGCTGTTTGTGATTCACATCTATATCTAGGTCATCTGATTTCGTCAAAGTAATTGCTGTATATCTAGAGCAATGTGCTCATATAATTGATAAGAAGTAGTCATGATATCGGACTTGTTGTTGCTAAATCAGCACATTGCCTCGAGACCTCTAGTTAATGCTTATACAAGTAGTTTATGTCAGCAACTTTTTTTAAGGTAAATTTAAATTAGGAGTACATGTACAAGATTATGAGAACAACTTATAGTCTACAATACACAAATTTGTTATATTAAATTAGTAGTAATGTTATGATTAGCCTGCCTGGTGTACAAAATTATTTTTGACTAAATAATTATATCTGGGTAATTATTGGATTCATAATTGTCAAATACTTAAAGCTTCCATATATCAGAGCTGCTGTGGAGCTTTCAAGTGGGACTTGTATCCCCTCCCTCATTTGCAAGGCTGTAAGCTCTTCTATGCTTTAGTGAAAATTTGCAGACAAAGTCTAACATTTTATTATAGAACCTTATTCAGGCACTCATAGAGATTTAAACCTTGTCATTACAATATAGTCAGTTCATTATATTTATTGTTCATTTCTGTGTAGACAAAAGAGGTACCATAAAGAAAAGGAGATTGTCTACTACTGATAACAAAAATTCTAAAACAAGTGAAGAAGATATGTTACTTGTCATGTAAGACATAACAATGTGTCAACTACTTTAATATTATTTTGTTAATTATTGTTCAATTCTGTTTGAACATTTGAAACATTAACACAATTAGTTGTGTAATAATATTTTAAGGTCCCTACTAATACTTTGGAAAGTATAGAAACATCTTCAAATGATGATAAAATTAGGCTTTTGAAAGTAATTGATGAGTGGAATACAACTCAATTATTACCTTTTATATGGAAGACAGTGATCTCTAAAATGGAAAACAGCTTGGTTAATAATAAGAAAAAAGCTAATGAGATACATAAACATGTGGGCCTACCTCTACATACTACTGAGTAAAGACATGCAGTCTGAAACATTATTTTTTTGCAACATTTTGGTCTTTTCTTGTATGCTAACTTTTGCTGTAACAATATGTTAATAGATTATTCACAAGTATTTAGTAATCAATATGGTTTATGTTTAACCTAAACACCCATCTAAATAAATAGAGGTTGCTAAGAAGCCTCACATCTCTGTGTCTGAGTGTGGTTGCTATGTAATTTGTGGCAGCTTTGCTGTGTCATTGTGTGGAAGCACTGTTATATTATAGAATTTCTCTATAGGATATTCCTACATATTATCTATTTGCACTTTTTGAGAAGTCATGTTAAGTCCATTCCATTGTACAGTGTATGTTTTTATTACTTTTCTTGAGGAAACATGTAACTCATGTGATCATGAATCAGTATTCAATTCAAGTGACTAACAATCAGTTACAACAACCAATATATCTTAACAGTGATCTAGTAGTGGAGACATTCATTTGTCTCTGACCTCAAAAAGTAATTTGATTGCTGTTACAATGAGTTTCGGATAGTCCTTTTATTTATTGCTTAACTACTGGGAAATGTTAATTTGTCATTATTGCAACAGCGTTTTTAAAGATAAAAGTATAGAACATACTTCATCTGGTCAGTCTGATGAAGATATTCCCTCTAATGATTTTCAATGCCTTTATATATTTCTCAGCAACAGTACACTCACCAATATCATCTTTTTGGAGCATCTCTATAACTTCTCTTCTTGTAGCATTGAAGTTAGTAGTAGTAACCCATAAGTCAAACATCCTGAAAGTTTTAAAATCAGTGGCTTCTGGAACTGAAAATCATTAAAGATTATAAATAATTATGAGGTATCATTAAAATAAGCCAGTTTAATATCATTTTGCCTACTTTTTACATTTTTGTGTCAATTTGCCTAAAATGTGTTAACTTACTTAATTAATTAGAAGTACGTACTCCTTTAAAAATTCTTACTTGCATTAGGAGCCTGTCCACCTTCAACAGTATGTAGGCACATTGCCAAGGACAGCAGAAAAATAGAACTCTTATATTGATTTAATGAAAATGTCATTAGCCTCAAAGAATATAATATGACACATGTCATATAACTGTTTAATATTAAAGTACATTTATAACTATAGTTACAAACTATCACTTCTTAATTACTAACATTGCTATAAACAAACTTATCCAAGTTGATATTTTTTAAAAGTGCAAAACGTAGGCAAAATGTGAATACTTCAATAAGCCATACTCAACATAATTTATCGTTACTTCATCCACAATGTTGCTTGTGACTTTAGTTATTTATGAAGTATTGTCATGCACTACATGATCAACAGCAACATTGGATGTCCTATGTTAATATATATCTGTTTAGTAAATAAACAAAATCTCTTTGTACTAATATATAACTGGATAACAAGATATTACACATTATAATTATAATGCAACTTATTTAATATTTAAAATCAATTAATGGGTGGAGCTTATTAATTCAAAGGCAATGAATGTTTATACTATGACAGTTGTAGTCTATAAAATAAGATGTGTGCTTCCAGCAATTTTAAGATGAATTCACATCTTGAGAAGATATCAATTTAAATTAATTCACACAATTAAAACAATTTAATTAAATTAAGAATTAGACAAATGGAATTATATTAATTAGATAATATTAACAATTACTTAATATTTTAAATTAATCGAATTTAATTATATTAATTAAATGCAATTAAAAAAGGTAATTAAATTGATTAAGAAAAACACCACAAAACTAATTATGACTTAACTGTAATGATACTGGGATGATGAGGAAAAGATGGCATTACTAAATAGATTAGTTAGTGTTAATAGTATTTAAACTATAGTAATACCAATCACTGTATTTAACTTGATAAAGACAAGCAAACACAATGAAGAAAACTGTATAATACACTAACACAACACTATACTAATAATCTTGTTATATATATATATATATATATAATATAGTTGATGTACCAAGGTAACCATTTCTACTGAGTTTTATCAAATAGGTCTACTTAAGAAGAAAAAACATCATGTCATTCTTACATAGGTAGCATTATTGGCTGCCTGATATAGTAGATAGTACAGAAACACACATAAACATCTTATGTTATTTTTAATTCTGTCTACTATGATGGCACAGGTGGTCATTGATTATTCACTAAAATTGTATAGGTATATGAACAGTCATCTCTTTCAAATGATAGTGATAAGATGTCAACCTCTCAACTAATAAAGAGAAATAATGCAGGTAAGAAATGGTATACAGAATTTTATCATCGATTGCCTATTGTTAAGTCCAAAAAAGCCACACTTGTTCTAGTGTGGAGCATCTTGATGAGTACATATGAAGTCTTCTTATTTCGTGTTGCTTTACTGTTCCTGTCAGTACTCAATAGACATCCATCTACAATGATTATGTCAAAAGGCTCCAATGACTTCTACTCTTTTGCCTTCTTGGCTTATCCAGTAGGTGGTCTTATAGCTGATGTATGCTATGGAAGATATCGTACTATTTCTTATGGAATATATTTGGCTTTTTCTTCTTACATACTTATTGCTATTGGCTGCATACTATGGTATGTTAATGAAATTATGTGTCAAGTTTTCTTGTATGTAGGATTGCTGGTATATGTACTAAGTTTAGCTGGGTTTCGATCAAATATTATCTTATTTAATATTGATCAACTTATTGGTGCTTCTGCTGATAAACTAAGTACTGTTATCTACTGGCATAACTTTGGACGTGGCTTAAGTTACACGTGTGCCTTCTTCATAGAATTGTGGATTCATTCAAGAACACAATTAGCTATCACTCATTTAACTATTGCTGGCTTTGCTATTGCTACAATTGTAATAACACAGAACATACTTAAACACTGGCTTGACATTACTCCACAAATTACCAACCCTATCAAATTGATTGCTAAAGTACTCAACTATGCCAGAAAGAACAAATACCCTAGAAGTCGTAGTGCCTTGACCTATTGGGAGAATGAAGTCCCTTCGCGCTTGGACTTGGGTAAAGAGAAGTATGGAGGCCCATTCTCAGAGGAACAGGTAGAGGATGTCAAAACAGTACTACGGTTGATTCCAATGTTGGTATGTTTAGCGGGAATGATCATAGCTTGGGAAATATCTTTTAACCTTCTAATACAAATTGAACCCTCATATGGTCATTTTGAAGATATTGATACATTTCTATTAAGTGGTGGTTTATTAGGACTTATTTCAACAGCTTTAATTTTCCTCCATCAGTTTCTAATGAACCCATGTTTTTACAAATACATTCACAGTATGCTCTTTAGAATTCGATTTGGCCTGGTAATTGCTTCAGTATCCTCTTTGTCTTATTTAATACTTTATATTGTATGGTATTATCAAGATAGGTTTGCGAAGGATTCTTGTACATTTGCTAGTATTTCCAATAGTACCACTGATGCTTTAGTGACTGGTAATTACTGGATCCTTGTACCTATTGTAATTCATAGCTTTAGTTTTTTCATAATTTATACTTCATCCATGGAATTTATTATAGCACAGTCTCCAATGAATATGAGAGGATTTATGATTGGACTATGGTTTACTACCTATGGTACTTGTCTTTTACTTAATAACTACTTCTATGTTCCATTTACGTATCTTAAGTCAGCTCCTCTTGGATGTGATTTCTACTATTTTCTTGCTAAAAGTATTGTTGTTGTATTTGTACTAGTTATATTTCTAGTGTTAGCTAAACATTACAAACTACGTATAAGAGAGAATGTTGTCAACATACATGAAATAGTTGAAGATCATTATGAGAGATATATGCAGGAGGAGGATATGAATGAACAAGACAATCTGTATGGATCTATCAGTAGTAACTGAGTCTCTTTAGAGGCCTTTCATCTGTTTCAAGTAACTATTTTGTTTGTTGTTGATATAGCATTTGTTTGTGTTTACTCATCAATTACTCTGTGTATGTCATCAAGACTATTTCCTTCTGTTAATGTGATATTATTATTATTATGGTTATGTAGTTAATGGATATTAACATTGGGCTATATAATTTTAACAAAGAATGCAGTGCACCTACAATCTGACTTAATATGTATGTAGCAATAGTTCAACTATATAATAGTATGTTTGTCATTTAGCTGGTCATGCATTCAGATGTTAGTCTGGATTATTGACTTTTTGAATAGGTTCCTGTTTGTAATACAAATACACTCAAGTAGCAATATTGTTAATATGACAAACATCTGTTCAATATCAATATACATCAACAATATATACCTACAGCAATTATGTATGTTTACAAATGATGACAACATTACCTAAACATAACTACACACTGAGTGATGTATCAGTACACAAGCAAATATTACATCAATGACAAGTAGAACATATATATAGTTATATTATTTTATAGGATGTAGATAGACACCCACTCATTACTGATAGAACCATATATTTAGTTGATCATTGAATTACAAGATAGAAAGATAATAAGTAAAATTACATAAACCAATGCAAAATTTATGTTATTATTGTTTATGTTACCATGCTTGCTTGCTTGTAATGTGTAGAACAATATAGGTCTAAATTTTCCTCAAGTTTTGCATTCTGTATAATGTGCACATAAAATGAGAGAGTTTGTGGTTGGTCTCGGTATGCAGTGTTTGTACTTGGTTGTGTAATCATCTCAAAAACAAATTCCCATTCAAATATCAATGAGAGATTTTCTGCTAGAATAGTCACATGTGAGAGAGAGCAGACTTAACATACATTTGACACAAAGATCCCTCATGTGATGGTCTTGAGCAGTATAATACTTCATGGAAAGAAACAAAGCAATCATTTACACCATCTAATGTCATCATCACTCTCATTGAATTCATCTTGACTCACAACTACTATGAGTTTTAGTATAGTACATTTCTACATAATACAGTGTCAACAATGAGCACTAAAATGGCTCCTTAATGAAAGAGAGAAACATTTGGACTTTAGAAGGTACATTTTCAATGGAAAAGGCACAAAAGAGACATGATATTAACCCATATACAGATGGCTGATTAGATTCCTTGCCAAAAGCTTTATTTCAAAAATAATCAGACACCAAATTTAATAAACAAAGTTGTATTTGTAGTAATAATCAACTAAGACAAGAGAAAATAAAAAAAGTTTACAAAAAATTTATAGAACACTACTTTAGTCTGAGGACTCAAATGATAGTCCCATTTCTCTTCTGTACTCCACTTCCTGTTCAATGTATCTGTCATAATGTTCCTCAGCTATCAAATGTACATTGACTTCATTCTCTCTCACTCGTAACTTGTAACGCTTAGCAAGTACCAGATACACTATCAGTATGACAAAAATTATCATGCTTTTAAAGACAAAATAGTAAATATTTTGGCAGATAACATCTCCTTCACATTTAAAAGGATATTTGCCATTGATATTGATTACATATCCAATTCCAAATCCTGCATACCACAGTCCAATCATAAATCCTCTCATATCATGTGGAGACTGAGCAATTGTAAATTCCAAGGATGTTGGAAAAATTAATGCAAATGACATTCCAAACAAAATTTGAGGGACAATAATAACTGGATATGAATTGGTGTTTACTTGAAAGTGGTCCTTACAAGCAAGCATGATAACATAATAAAGTGAAGTTAATAAAGCAAAAACCAAACCCACACCAATTCTCTTAAGCATACTTGGAATCCATTTATTAAAACATGGATGTATTATCAGTTGATGCAATAGTAGAACAACTAAAACAACTACAAATTCTAATGAGCTATTTAATATAAAACAGGAAATGAATTGTAAGCCTTCATCTAAACTAGAAAAGCTATTCCATCTTATCTGTTCTGCACAACATAAACCCACTATGCTAATGAGTAATGGCGTTAATCTTATAATTGTTTTGACATCCTCTACCTGCTCTTCTGAAAAAGGCCCTCCATACTTTTCCTTACCCAATTCTAGTCGAGAAGGGTAATCCTCCTCCCAGTAGGTCAAGGCACTTCGATTCCTTGGATACTTGTTCTTTCTGGCATAGTTCAGTACTTTAGCAATCAACTTGATGGGATTGGTAATCTGATGTGTTGTATCTAACTGGTGTTTTAAGAGATAATTAGTGATAAGAACTGTAGACAAAGCAACACCTGATACAACATAGCACACAATGATAAACTCCTTGATAAGACATTGTCCAATTTCTATAAGAACATACACAATTGGTATACTCACAGAGTCCCAATAGATTATAGTACTCAGTTCATCAGCTGAAGCTCCAATAGCTTGGTCAATATTGAACTGGATAATATTGGACCGAAAACTACAGTATCCAATAACTTGTAAAATATAACCAAAAGCCATAAGAATATAAAGAGGTAGTTCCAACGTGAAGTATATCTTAATAAATAACATTAACCCAACAATTAACCAACACACAAATGAGAAGTGTACACCAGCAATGATGGATATATATCTACCAGTCTTTATATCAGCAAATAATCCAAAGAGGGGGAATAAGAAATATGGTACGCAATATGCAAAATCGAAGAAGGCATACAAACGTTTGTCACGTTCTACATGGATATCAATGTAAGTGGTTGCTGCAATATACCTTAATAAATTAATTTGAGCATACATCAAAGCATTCCATAGAATAATAAGCAGTATAATTCCAGACCTCCCACATCTGATCTTTTTCTTGTCATTAGTTAGCTGCTTCATTATTTGCAATTAACAGGAATACAAGATTGACATCGCTAATTCACAAACTATGTATATTGAAGTTTCTTGTCTTTTTTCTCAACTGCTGATTCAGCATCTCTGTAGATCAATAATTATGAAATGAAAAGTAACATAGAGATAATTATGGCTGTTTTTCCCAAACAACAAAAAATAATGAGCATTTCTTGATTTTTAAGGCAACTAATCTTTTCAACCATGACATACTTTGTCCAAAAAACGCCATCTCTACGAAGTTTATTGAAGTGTAATTGTAAAACATTGCATTGAATTTAAAATAATTAATAATGATAAATTATGTATGCATCAGAAGTATAATTTATATATGGTGTGTAATCTAGTTAGTATCAGTGTATCCATTCCCAAAATATCAATTCTCATAATGTCAACTTTCAAATTGTCAATGTGTCAATGTAAACTCCTTAAATGTCTATACAACAAAATGACAATGTGTACCATCAGAATTGAAATAAATAAACTTACTCTATTATATAACCCAATGTCAAATTACATATACTTTGTCATGTAATTGTAATACAATAAAGATTTTAAGTTTAATACTTGTTGAAAGATATAAAATTACTTTTATTAATAGTTGAATAGTCAGCATCAAAGGTAGTGCCACAACAGTCACAAAATTTACCTTTCCTCTTCCATTTAGTATAATAAATGGCACACTTATAATAAATGGTTTCACGGTTGTCAGGGAGATAATATCAGGGATATGTATTTCCAAATTTTTTTATTGCACAAGTTTTTGGAATTTGATAAATCACGTAACACCCTATATCTGAGTGATGATGATTGTCTATACATTAGAGTAATGAAAATAACTCTTGGATGAGAAAGGCAGTTCAAATAATAACAACCAACACAAAATCTAGCATATTAACTAACCTTTTCTATTACACATTGAAATTTATGTTTGGTTATTTCAACTTTTGTTTGTTTATTGTTATTATATAACCATCTTCTAAAGTTCCATTGAGATTAGTTATGTCTAAATTCCTTTATTGAAGACAGGAGTATAATAAATGGTATAAATACAAAATAACTACTTTTATTTGTAAAAGCATTCAAAATGAGACTTCTAAAACCAAACACCTTATGTAAAAGTGCTATATTTCCTTCCCTATTAGAATCAAACATAATCACAGCTTTCTTTAGCACTTGCTGTTTACTTGTAAATATTGCCTGTATTCATTGACTAACCACCTTATACACATCACTGTGCAAGTGGTCTTAATGTATATACTTAATTTTACATATGAAGAAGAACCATATTAGGCGGAAACATTGTTTTTTAGCAAATAAAAATAGCAGATAGTCTTTCAAACAATACTAGATCTATAGAAATGATATTATTACACTATTCACATAATCATTATTAGATAAGCCAATATACATATGTATGTATAAATGTAGTACTAACAATGAATTGACATTGATAACTGCTGAAAGCTATAGGGGAATACTGTATACAATTATAAATAAAATTAGTGAAAAAAATGACAAATTACTAAACTCTATAGAGTAATGTATAAATATACATGCAGAGTTATTGTTATTAGCTCTCTCAAATTTTATACTGATTCCTAGCATACCTTATAGTTTGAAATTTTCATGGTCTAAAATTTTTGTGATTTTTATCATTATAACTTAGTCACAAAAATATTATTCAAAAAACTAAGGATTATTTAAGTATAGTCATCTTTATTATATAAGAATCCTATTGTCATAGTCAAAGGATTAAAAATGAGTAATACATAATATCATAAAGTTTATTTTCATAAATAAAAATTCTATAATCACAGAAATCTTAGACAATGAATCTATTTTAAGTTATAACACATGACCTAATGATACTTTCAATGGCTAACTATGGAACATAATGTTAAGGTGTTTCAATGTACGTATGTTTATATTGCTTAATACTTTCTAGTGTGTATACTGACTATACTCTTACCCATTATTCTAGCAACAACTAGAATTAGATAATGAGAAGAGAAGACGGTATGAAACCATCCAGTAACATAGATAAGAACTTATATCATGACTTACTAAGTGGGAGTATAAAAAAGGGAATAAATCGTGAAGGAGACAAGAGAATTGGTAGAGTTTGATCTGGAGAGGAAAGAAGAATCAAGATATACTACCAGCGTTAATATTCCTTATTAAGTATTGCATAATTTATTTAAAATCAATAAACAAACCCTTAAACAATATTGAAAATTAAAAGTCATTTTAAGAAATAATTCAATGTGTACTTCCAGTATTGCTTACTAAACAAACTACTTCCTCAAATATGCACATACATAATTATAGTAACCAACATAACAGGTACATGTATACATATATATATACATAGTTGATGACTTACATGTAGTAGGATCTGTGACAAGTAGGTATCTCTAAATTATATGAGTGCATGAAGTTTCTAAGAAGTTCAAATGCCTCTAACTCTCCAGCAGACTGCATAAAAGAATGGATAAATAGATATAAAAATGGATGAATAGAGAGCAAGATGATAAATACACATTAAAAGTGGACAATTAATTGAAGATTCTATGAACATACAGACAATATAAAAATGTATGTAATAAGTAACATACATGTAAAATCATTATTCCAGCCACAAATGAGAGACCTGAAGTATATCCTACCTCTTTATTAGCTACAGGATATACATGTAGGATGTTATTAACATGACCATAATGAGAAGAAAAGAAAGGATGACTCTAAAAGGTACAAAATAGAGAGAGAGAGAGAGAAGTAATAATGTAAGTACATATACTATAACATTTATAATAATATTAATACCATACCAATATTAGCATTAATATACAACACTCATATCTAGTGGGTTCTGCACACAGTCTATCATACTCTCTCTTGTCAACATGTGATACATCATTATATCATGAAACATTTCCTGAATGACATGACTGGTAGTGGTAAACAAAAAGTTGCCACACTTTCTCTTGTAACTTGGGAGGTACTCTTATATATTAGGAATTTAAAGAACAGATTGACATAATGAACAGTAAACAGTTAGACGAATAAATAGACAGTTGTATAAATGAATCAGTATATTTTTTTGACATTATTTATTTTATATAAGATACTGGACTTAAATGTGTTGTCACTTACCTATTTTTATAACAGCTAGGAGGTCATTAGAGCTACCTTTACTTTGATTTAATAGTTTATGCCATACTTGACTCACTACTACATCATCAAGAGAAGGATCAGAATAGTTGATTTTTTGATGATATATTCTCTCTCCTGAGGAAAGGAAATGCAATTAGAAATGAGTCTTCGAGTAAACAATATCTGGCATGCTACAATGTAATCATTAATTTGAGTGGCTGGGTTGATTAAAGTTTACTTTAGAACCATCTCATCTAAATAATTTAGCAGTTTAGTAAAAACATTTTACTCTCAATTATAAGATCTTTCAATGCTTTAACAATCTGTTATATAATTTACAAACAAAACTTGAATTATAGAACATTTGTTCGTGAAATTAAATAAATTGTTTATGAATCACATGCTTCCTCTAGAAACTTGTGCCCTGCTACCATGATGCTAACGTTACTTCGCATACTATTGACAAATGTTTAATATTCTAGATAATATAGCTTAACAAATTGTGATTGGACAATATCTACAAGTCAAATTAGACTTGTATTATCCATTATAATCTAGCATAAAAACTAGAATTGCCCACTTTCATCGTCCTTTGGCTCTAGCTGATACTGATTCCTTCTCTTCAACAGACTCAGTAAAGTTGAACTGTGGAAATACAAAATGTGCAGATCCATCATTTAGGAAAGAAATCCAGATTGAACTGATAAAGTTCATCTGATATCAAAAACTACCTTGGAAGTAACCTAGGGAAGATCTATCGAGGAGTTTGAGAAATATATTCTATTAAAACGTTGCGACACATGACTAATAAATGAAAAATAATGGATAGATTAGTTTAGAATGCTTAATAGTCGACTGTCCCACCTTATAAAAATTTTATTAAACTATTCAGACCGGATGTCAGATCTTTAATTAAGCCCTGTCACGTGTGGCAATGATTGGGAGTGGCTGAAAGTATGTCTTTTTCTAAATCTGACACCAAGTTACCAGTATCAAAACAATCCGACTATGGTTCAATACAATCGATGTCTAATAAACCTGACTTTACTACCACTAACAATTCTGTGGATGAAATTCTTACTGCTATTGGATTTGGTCCATTTCAAGTCCTAGCATTTCTCATGGTTGGACTAACCTCTTTCGCGTTTGCATGTGAGGCAATAACATTTTCATTTATTTTTATTAAATTATCTGATCAGTGGCATCTCAATGGAGTTATGTTTGCTGTCACTCCAGCAGTAACATGCCTAACAAACATAATTGGAGAAATAATTTTTGGTTATTTAGGAGACAAGTATGGTCGAATATGGCCGTACGCTGCAAGTGCTATTATTATCTTTGTGTTTTTAGTAGCTTCAGCTTTTTCACCTAATTACATTATTTTTGTTATCTTGCGTGGTATTACAAGTATTGGAATTGGTGGTGTTGTTGATTTGACACATTTAACTTTGATTGAATTTCTACCTGTTAGTAATAGGGGCAGTATTACTATACTCACTGGGTTTGTAGAAGCCATTGGCTTCTGCGCTAGTGCAGGCCTTGCATGGTGGTTGTTACCCAGCTATCAAAATGGTTGGAGATATTTCACTATTGCTACATCTGTTCCATCACTTGTTGTTTTTATCATCAGATTGATCTTATTCGTGGAATCACCTCGATTTTTAGTGAGCCATCAAAGAGTGGACAAAGCATGGAAAGTGTTTAAAACAATGGCCTCAATGAATGGAAAGGATATGAACAGTATTATCGAGAAGGAAGAATTTTATAAGAAAGTATCACATTTTCCTGATATTGTTGTATCTAAACAAAAGAAATTCATTTTATCTAAACTCTCAACTATGTTTAAACCTCCTTATCACAAACGTACTTGGTTACTACTGTTCATATTTAGTACTCAAGGCATAATTTGGTATGGATCTATGCTTTTTTTTCCAACTCTTCTTAAAAATCTTGGTGTCAATCCTTATTTTTGTACACTATTTGGATTTGCAGCTATGGTGCCTGGTATAGCCTTAATTTCAATTATAATTGAATGGCCAGAGTTTGGACGCAAGAATACAATAATCATTTTCTCAGCCATATCTGCTGTCCTCTTTTATCTCTTTGCTTTTCTACAAAACGACATAACCATCCCAGTATTTACAGTCTTGATATTTTTCTCATCTGGTCCAATGCTTAGTCTATTGCTTACTTACATAGCAGAGAACTACCCAACAGAGATACGAGCTATGGCAGTTTCAATTATGCTTATTTCAAACGGTATAAATGGAATGTGGCTACCATTTGTTAGTGGCTATCTAGCAGACATGTCTACAAAATACAGTTGGCTTTCTCCTACTGTCTGGGGTAGTCTATACACCATTCAGTTTATAGCAACCCTCTTTTTGAATTATGAAACACGAGGAAAAAATCTACAAGATACTTTTAATGATATTAGAAATTAATATATAATAATTGTACCGATATCTTAAAGAGTTTGTGTATTTATTGTAATTTGACAGACAATTTAATAATTATAATGCATTTTCATATATAAGTTTGAGGTATGTAATATTCACTAATTAAACATGACATGCTTCCGGGATGCATTTGTGTGCCATGTCGTAACAATTTACTACAGAAGTCAACGAAGAAAAGCTCATATTGCGACTTTTATACAGTACTATGGAATACAAACTATAACAAAAAATAGACATAAAATTATTGATTATTGCACGGTCTAAATTCACGATGTTACAGTAAATTCGCTATTATTATGAAAATGCAAGAATTCTGATTAAATTGAGGACCAAGAATTGCAAGGAATCACGAATTCTTGGTAAAATCCTAAATGAAGAAATAGGTTAACCTACTGTAGCCATTTATTCCTTTGTGAACAACAATTCTTTATCCATAATTTCAAATGCTAGATTAATGACAATGAAATGACTCAATACGTTCTACCTGTTCAATTTATAATTGCCATTTATGTGCTACAGTGAATTTGAGCTAGGACAGAATACCTTCTTTGTTAAATCGATGTACCCTACCTTAATGCAACACCCAATGGATCCACTCTGTAGAGAGCTGCTCTGATTTTATGGCACTGTTATACTTATTTACCTTAAACTTTAATTGAGCTAATATGGAAGTAGATCCTATTATTCTATTCATTTGTGTGTACACTGATACACTGTGATATAAAGCCGTGTCAGATAAACACGAGTAACTGCTTCTCACATTAGGTCTACTGTCCTGTACAAATAAGATATATTAATATCAAACAGCACAATAATTATAAACTTTACCTCATTCTCTGTCTCAAAGTTGAAGACAAATGATGTAACCTAGCTATATTGACAGCTGAACATCTGTAATTAAAATTAAAAGTTGTACAGCTAATATATTATAAGATGGAGCTCCTCTTATGCTCTGCAATTCCCTCCAACATGTAAAAGACCTTTCTCTGGAGATATGTTAACTTGATTACGTTGCATTTTTCTATGACCCTCACTAATTTTATTTTATTATTTATTTTTTATTTTTTATTTTTTTATTTTTATAGAAACACAATAAATTGCTCAATAGTCAGAGACTAGTACAAAGAGCAATGATGACATTATATAAATAATGGGTAATTACTTGAATAAATGACGCAGGGAATTTCTTAAAATTATTGGGCTGTTAGAGTCTTTAACAGATGGTGGAAGTGAGTTCCACAGGGCAGAAGTGTTTGGGAAGAAGGAGTACAAGGAAGAATTGGTTCGGGAATAGGGGATTTTAATGTTTAGATGGTGAGAAAAGCGAAGATGAGATGTGGAACTGTCTTGAAAGCTGAGAATGTTACCTGGAATAAATAAGATATTGTGAATGAATTTATAGAGAAGGAGAAGTTCGGCAATTTTCCTTCTGAAAGAGACTTTGGGAAGGGAGAGTTGATATAGTAAAGAGTGGTAATCAGAGGACCATTGTTTTGTACGTAACCTGAGTGCAAAAGACTGAACAACTTCAAGTTTCTTGATGTCTTTCAGTTGGTAAGGGTCCCAAAGAGATGAACAGTAAGAGAGATGGGGAAGGATGAGGGACTGGTAAAGTTTGAGTAGACCAAAAGGAGAAGAGTGAAAGAAAAAATTGCGGAAAATAAAACCAAGGAGTTTTCTGGTTTTGGAGCAGATATAATCAATATGAGGAGACCAAGACAGCTGAGAGTTCAGGATAACACCCAAGTATTTGAAGGAGTAAACTCTTTCTAAAGGAGAGCCATTGAGATAAAGTATCGGAAAATTGGAGGAATTAGAGGATATTCTGGAGATAACCATGTATTTGGTCTTGGAGGGGTTAATGGTTAGGTGTTTGGAATGGAGCCAAGAGGATAGAAGAGCGATACTGGATTGGATTTGAGATGAGTCAGGAGTAAGTTTGTAGGGGCAAGATAGGAGGATGTCATCAGTGTATAAAGTAGTTGAGAATGATTGGGGAAGAGATGTAGAGATTTCATTTATGTACAGAATGAAGAATAGTGGGCTAGAATGGATCCTTGTGGGACTCCAGAAATCACATCAGATTTGGATGTAAAAGAATTATCAATGACAACCTGTTGGAAACGATGAGTAGGGTAACTCTGAATCCAGTTGACTAGGTGAGGAGGAATGTTGTAGGATAGAAATGTGTCTAGGAGAGGTCTGTGGGGTATAGAGTCAAAGGCCTTACATAAGTCAAAGAAGACAGCACAGATAGAGAAGTTATAGAGTCAAGTAGAGAAAACCACGAATGAGTAGTTGTGATAAAAGCAGATTCTGCAGAAAAGGATGATCTAAAGCCGAATTGGTTGTTGGACAAAATGTTGTTATTTTTGCAGAAATTGTAGAGCCAGTCAAAAACATGTCTTTCAAGAAGTTTACTAACTAGAGAAACAAGGGAAATACGACAATAGCTTGATGGAGAAGGATTAGGTGATGACTGCTTGGGGATAGGAATTACTAGAGATGTTTTCCAGTCAATTAGGAAAACACCAGAAGAGAGGGACAGATTAAACAGTTTACATAGAGGGACAGAAATTGAGTAGGCTGTAGCTTTAAGCATTTTTGATGATATTCCATCAGGACCAGTGGATGTATGGGTAGGTAGTTGAGAAATCAATTGTATGATGTTTTCAGGAGTACAAAGATCTGAGGGGCAGTCCGTTGGGGAGTGAGGAAATATGTCAGATAGAGAAAGTGGGGGAACTGAGGAATTGAAGCATTGACTAAAGAAGTCATTGATCAAGTTGGCTTTGGAGATAGGGTCAGTGACAGTTAAATCATTGTGTGTTAAGGTTGGGAGGGTGGACGATTTCTTTTTTAATTTCTTGAATAAAGACTAGAAAGACTTACATGAGGAAGATGAGACTGACAGACGGTTGAAAAATGAGGCTTTCAACTTACGTTGATATGAAAGGGTGTTGTTCCTGCAGACACGGTACTTAGACATGTAGGTAAGAGACTTCAGTTTTTTAGCTTTGTGGTAAAGATGTTTTCTTTTCTTGATACAGGCAAGGAGATGGTTGTTACCCCAGGGAGGAGAGCAACTATGAGGTACAAGTTTTGATGAGATGAAACGACGCATAACCTCTAGGAAGGCTTGCTTGAAGATAGGCCAACAGACATTGATGTCTTGTGAGGAGAAAAGGTCATCCCAAGGAGTAGAAGAAAGAATAAGATTGGCAGAGGCAAAATCAGCATTCTTGTAGATCCAGACTTTACGGTAACCACTACCAGTTGATGAGTGCTTGGTTTTGCAGCTAGTGGGAATTGTAAATTGCAAAGAAAGGTGATCAGATGAAGAAACTGGAGGAAGAATTAATATAGAGGAGGGTAAATCAGAGGGAATAAATACTAGGTCAATTAGGGATGGAGACCTGAATAGGAAAAGTGGGTAGGTTCTTAAACTAATTGATTTAGGTTAAGAGAGTTGGTTAAGTCAAGTAGCCTGGTCAAAAGAGATGTTTTGTGAAAATCTATATTGAAGTCACCAAGTAGGATAAGCTTAGAGAGGAGACTTGGGTTAAAAGAAGAGAGAAAATGGACTAAGAGATTGAGATTACCATCCAAGTTTGGGGGCGATAAAATGTCCCTAGAGTGAAGCTGAAGTGGTGGCAGGTGATTTGTAATGGAAGAAATTCAAGGTTGTTTGAGGGAAGAGGCAGAGGAGATACAGACAAATGCGATTTCACAAAAAAACAATGCCATCACCATGGTTATTACGGTCTAAATGGAAGCAAAGGAAATTTGGTAAAGATATTTCAAGGTTTGAAATGTCAGAAGAGAGCCAAGATTTGACAATGCAGATAATATCAGGAGAATGAGCAGAACAGAGGAGCTTGAGGTCATCAAGTTTAGGGAGAAAGTTCTTGCATTAAAATAGAAGACAGTCGGGTTGTGAGAGGAGGAGGAAGGAGAAGAGTCTGGGGAGATAGAAGGGAGGCCATGATGTCCAATATTCTGTGAATTGGAACTTGAGGAACAGGATTGGCAGGGAGAGGGGGAAGAAATGTTGGGTATGGCTGATTTGGAGGATTGGGATGAGGATTGTGTACTGCCGGTACATTGATAGGGGATGAAGTGTGAGGGAGAGGGAAAGAGAGAGGAGGTAGTGTTGGGGGAAGAGGCATATGAGGGAGATTGTGGGATTGACCAAGGATTTGATGAGGGTGGTTTGGTATTGAATTGGGTGGAAATTGCAGTGGTGAATGAAAATGAGAGAACTGGGGAGGGAGTGGAGGTGGTTGAGGAGTTGGAAGAAGAGGCATTTGTGAGTTTAAGGATATTGATGATAACGTGGAGTTGGAAGTAGAGGTGGTTTGCGAGGAGGTCGAGCTTGGGATAAAAAATGGGGGTGTTTAATGAGGAACTTAGAGGGTAATCTGGGATTAGGACATACATTAGAAGTATTGAGATGGGCTGGGTTTGGAGAAATAGAATGACTGTTGGAAGGATGGTAGTTGGCCGGAACAGATTGAGGTGAATTTGAGGAAGTAGCTGTAATAGTGTCAGAAATAGATGAGCCTGTGATAGGTTGAAGGACAGATAATTGAGTACTGAGAGATTTCCATAATTTTTCTAATTTAACAACGTGAGCCTTTAAATGAGAGATTTCTGACTTCAGGGAGGAAATAAGAGAAAGAGAAGACTTGATTCACAGTGGGCAGATAAAACGAAAATTATCAGCAACATGTGCTGGAACATTCACACATTCGTTGTGCAGCCAACAAGAACATTGTTCACATTGTAACATAAGGCCTGATTCTTCAGTTGAAGAACATACACACTTGACAATATCATCAGGAGGGCCAGGGTTGACTTCAACGTAGCCACAGAGTAGAAGGAGCAGAAGAAGTAAGGGCTTATTGTGAGAGAGGTAAGATCGAGTAAAGAAACGTTGGTGTGAACTTTTAACAAAGCGAAAATGACGAGAAGAACGACGAGAAATTGTATAGTTGGGGGAGCTTGATGGGATCATCAAGAAGTTAGTTGATGGGGAAGAAGAGTAAAACCGATTTTAGACTATAAGAGAGCAAGTGAGCAGTAGTAGTAGACTCCTTGACACGAGAGCCATGTTAACGAGTCAACAACAATTGTCAACAATTGTTGCTAATCATATCCTGCAGTGCTGTAAGAAATATCCATGAAAAAAATTAACTGAGTTTGACAGTTTCAATGATAGGTGTGCTATTTATGTTTCACTTGACACTTCAATTTCACTCGTGAAGACGTGTGTTATTTGAATTACACGCGTGACATTTAAAGTTACACGAGTGTGATTGTTTAATAATACACGTGTAATACTTATTATCACGTGTGTCATTTCGACTACTGGTACTATGTGTTTGCAAGCCTTCAAATGAGCTCCGTCTAAATCGTATTTAATGAGCATGCACAAACTGTGCCACACAGTCGCGAAAAGAAAGACCCTCTTAAAGACAAAGAGTTGATCATTCTGGGTGCTTCTTGATTTAACTTGTATGATGATGTAACATGCATGTACTATGATGATGACATCACATGTGTCATAGAGTTAATAATGTTAGTGCTTGGTTTAGGGTTTAGGATGTCATCATATATGATGACATCACTATGTATCATTTCACGAGATGTCTACACCAAGAACCACTCCATGCTGAATCTGATGATATTAATAACTACAGAGTTAAACTAGAAAAGATTTCTTTCAGGGCTAGAAAACAACCACAGAGTCTTTTCCTAGCAAGACATATTGGAAGTAGCATATATACTCACAATAATAGAATTTGTTAGTGTATTTCAACAGTTCAAAAGTGGTTTTGACTCATGCAGGAGTATTTTGGAGATGCAAAAACAATATAAATGTTTTACTGATATTCTACTGGACCAGTGAGAGTTGTTGGAAAACAAATTGAAGAAAAACTATCAAATTTGATTGGTAAGTGATATTACCAGAAAATATAAGGTGGAAGTCATCCTTTAGTTTCTTGTCATTCTCTCCAAGAAGAAATATCTTCAATTGAGTAAGCCCTACTCGAGTGAATACTTTTGATGATCAGTGGCAACTTTATAGCAGTATGTAACTTATCATGATTTATGTACAATGAATGTGCGTTTTGTAGGAGAATGACTGATGTACTTGTGAAAGTTGACAATGCAGAGGATGTAAAGTTAATAGCTGAGAACTATGGAGAGAATTTGATAAATTGTTGTCCCACTGCTATTAAAAGAGAGATGATAGATACACTGCTCAATCTAGTCATAAGTGAAAACATAATTGCTGAGAAATATATAAAGGCTCTAGTGAAAAGTGAGTGAGAGCAGGTTATATTTAGAACAGACAATACGTGTAACAGATGATATATTCAGAGAGTATAGTAAGTGGTTTATAATATATATTTTGTTAAAATTATAGAATTTCCATAGATTAAATCTTTCCTCAGTCACCTCCAAAAAAATACACTCTGTTGTCATACATTAGTTACTACCAGTATGGACAGTGATCAACAACAAAACCGTCATCAATAGACACTTTATCAGGTACATGTACATCAACAAAGATATTACATGTATGTACCTAATGTATAAACAGAAAAACTGAAACTATTGTATAGATTGAGTAAGGCAATGATGTATGAGAATGAGCGGTTGTCCAGAGAGAAAATAGGTAAGTTATGTAGTACTGTTACTAATACTTATCATATATAAATCAGGTTGTATTCAATAGCTACTGATAAAGTATTAGTAGAGAAACAAGAAGAGATTGATAAGTTGACTAGACAGAAAAATGGTAAGCTATATAGTAATGTTAGATGTTAGTCATGTTGATATTCTAGTAGAGTTATTTTAGCATTATACAGAATATGAATCTTCATATTTAATGATACTAATAAAATATTCAGGGAAAGTCGGAAAAGAATGAAGAAAGAAAGAAGCAGTTAACTGTAAACTTAAAAGGTATTTAAAATACAATGCATGCACTCTTTCTATTTTTTTTTGTTAGAAATGAGATCTCAGATATTAGAGGTAAGAGTATTGGTTAAAGGCAGTCTTCCAGAGTTGAGTCTAAAACTCGAGGAGCCATTGAAACATTAACATGAGTTTTTTAGCATGCTAATAAAAAGAAATATTGATTTATACTTAACTGAGCTATTAACCATGTTGTTGTTTATGTAAGTACTTAGTAACACTGCTGTGTGATGATGTATTACAGAGTCCACAGTTCAGACTGTTATATCTAATTTTAGTACATACAAGAAAAATGAAGAAGAGTGGTATAGTCCTATTTTCCCTCTTCTCTTTTCGTCAAAGAGGTTATTGTCCATTCCTCTGTCTCAGTATTGTTCCAGATCCCATTGAATCCTTGCCTGTTCGTGATTTTATGATCAAGAACTTTTTAAAGTGAATGAAATCTAATGAAGAATACATCAATGAACCATTTCTCTCCAAAATGACTACAAATTGTCTCTTTTAGTCTATGCTAATGAATGGTCAAGGTAAATGTAAAAACAAGTAAATTTCTGTTTTTTGTTCATCTAATGAAACATGACAATGACAATAATTTAACCATTTCATTTCATGGTGATATTCTCATTCAAAAAACATTAACTGGAGGGAGAAGAAGAATCATACTGAACAGTTTATAGAATTTAATGAGAACACCAACCCAGGAGGAGTATATAGGGCTTGTGTAAGAGGCCTGGTTTCGTGGTTGTCAGGGAGATAATATCAGGGATATGTATTTCCAAATTTTTTTATTGCACAAGTTTTTGGAATTTGATAAATCACGTAACACCCTATATCTGAGTGATGATGATTGTCTATACATTAGAGTAATGAAAATAACTCTTGGATGAGAAAGGCAGTTCACATAATAACAACCAACACAAAATCTAGCTTAGTAACTTTTTCTATTACACATTGAAATTATTGTTTAGTTATTTCAACTTTCATTTGTTTATTGTCATTATATAATCATCTTCTAAAGTTCGTTAGTTATGTCTAAATTCCTTTATTGAAGACAGGAGTATAATAAATGGTATAAATACAAAATAACTACTTTTATTTGTAAAAGCATTCAATATGAGACTTCTCAAAACCAAACACCTTATGTGAAATTATAATTCTATATTTAAAAATAATATTTGAAGGCATATAAATTTATAGTTATTGGGAGACAAATAGAGCAATAAGAATAAGAAAGAACATCATGTCATCCCCACATAGGCAGTGCTATATTGCCTTCCCAATTAGAATCAAACATAATCAATGCTCTCATCAGCACTTGTTTACTTGTACATTTTGCCTGTATTAATTGACTAACCACCTTATACACATCACTATGCAAGTAGTCTTAATGTATACATTTAATTTTACATATGAAGAACCATATTAGTGGAAACATTGTTTTTTAGCAAAATACAAAGTTGTAATCATGACAATTGGATCACTGTCTTGTACTTATACTACTTTGTGCATGATAGTACTTAGCTTCAAAGGTCTGTAGTTTGACAGAGAGGTCAGGCATTTGGGTTGCAATTAGAAATATCTCAGAAAGACACTATTTCAGGTATGCTTCTCTCCATGAACTCAATAATTCTTTTCATGTGATTTAGTTAAAGTATATCATGTTTGTAGTAAGTAAGAACAGCTAGACCAACCTAAAAAGGACAGAGTTATGTTTGTGTTATAAACAAGAGAGTGAAAAAACTTTTTTAAAAGATGAAATATAGGGATGGTCACACGAGTATCTAAAACAAGACCATAGTAGAAGTGACAATAAAAATCTTCCTAATAATCAATGATTAATTCAATGGACGTATAATTGGCTAAAAGGGAAAGAAAGCATACTATGATATCCCTTAATAAGCAGTGCTTAACTACCCACGGTCAACTACAACTCATTCTTAAAAGTATATACAAACTATTCATACAATATAGTACATTATGAACATTACATTAAAAATAGCAGATATAGTCCTTCAAAAAATACTAGATCTATAGAAATGACATTATTACACTATTCACATAATCATTATTAGATGACCTAATATACAAGTGTATGTATAAATTATCTTATATAGTGCCAACAAAGAATTGACAGTTAACTATTGAAAGCTATAGAGGAAGACTGTATACAAGGTATAAGTAAAATTAGTGTACAAATGACAAATCACTAAACTCTATAGAATAATGCATGAACATACAGAGTTATTGTTAATAGCTCAGTCAAATTTTGTACTGACTCCTAATACCTTATAGTTTAAATTGTCACGGTCTAAATTTATTGTGATTTTTATCATTATAACTGACTCCCAAAATTATTATTCAAAAAATTAAGTAATACTTAGGTGTTATTGTTTTTATTAAATAAGAATCCTACTGTCATAGTCAAAGGATTAAAAATGAATAACACATAGTATCACAAAATTTATTTTTGTAAAATTTACTTTTTAAATAAAAATCCTATAATCACAGAAATCTTAGACAATGAATATATTTAAAATTATAACGTATGACCTAATGATACTTTCATGGCTAGCTATGGGAGCATAATTTTAAGTGTTTCTATGTACTTATATTCATATTGGTTAATACTTTCTAGTGTATATACACTTACCCATAATTCTAGTAACAATTGGAATTTGATATTGAGAAGACAATATGAAACCATCGAGTGGCATATCGATAAGAACTTATATCATGTCTTTCTAAGTGGGAGTAAAAGAAGGGAGAAAGTCATGAAGGAGTCAAGAGAATTCATAGAGTTTGATCTGGAGAGGGAATAAGAATCAACAAAAACTACCAGCGTTAATATTCTTAATTAAGTATTTTACAAGTTATTTAGAATCAATAAACAAACCTTTGAACAATATTGAAAATTAAGAAACAATTTAAGAAATAAATAAATTATGTACTTCCAGTATTGCTCACTAAACAAACTACTTCACCAAACATACCACATACATAATTATAGTAACCAACATGACAGGTACATCATATACACTTGATGACTTACATGTAATCCAAGCATCTGTGACAAGTAGGTATCTCTAAGTACATGAAGTGTCTAAAAATTTCAAATGCCTCTAACTCTCCAGCAGACCCTATTAAAAATGGATAAATAGATATAAAAATGGATGAATAGAAAGTACCGACTTTACCGACTGGGTTTGGCAAAAGCCTTATATATGCCACACTAGTCTCTCCCCTGCTTGGATTGATGCAAGACCAAGTCTTCTCTTTGAAAGGAATCTCCTCTGCATCTATTCTATTTCTTCTAATATGTGAAGACTTCGTTAGCAGTATTTAACACGTTACGTTATAATGCAACTACGTAAACAATTGTGGTTTGTTCAAGTACCTGTTGACCAAAGTGGTTTCCCCAGGGATGCTGAGGAAGGACACCTCTGCAATATGCGTGGTAGACCAGACCCTTCCTCTCTAAGCAAAGGGTCTGGCTCGCGAGACTAAAAACTACCTTGGAAGTAACCCAGGGAAGATCTATCGAGGAGTTTGAGAAAAATATTCTATTCAAAAGTTACCACTAATAAATGAAAAATAATGGATACGTTAGTTTAGTGTGCTTAATAGTCGACTGTCCCACCTTTTAAAAAAATTCATTAAACTATTCAGACAGGATGTTAGATCTTTAATTAGGCCCTGTCACGTGTTGCTATGTTTGCATGGGAGTGGCTGAAAGTATGTCTTTTTCTAAATCCGACACTAAGTTACCAGTATCAAAACAATCCGACTATGGCTCAATACAATCGATGTCTACTAAACCTGACTTTACTACCACTAACAATATTGTGGATGAAATTCTTACTGCTATTGGATTTGGTCTATTTCAAGTCCTAGCATTTCTCATGGCTGGACTAACCTTTTTCGCGTTTGCATGTGAGGCAATAGCATTTTCATTTATTTTCATTGAATTATCTGATCAGTGGCATCTCAATGGAGTCATATTTGCTATCACTCCAGCAGTAACATGCCTAACAAACATAATTGGAGAAATAATTTTTGGTTATTTAGGAGACAAGTATGGTCGAATATGGCCATACGCTGCAAGTGCTATTATTATCTTTGTGTTTTTAGTAGCTTCGGCTTTTTCACCTAATTACATTATTTTTGTTATCTTGCGTGGTATTACAAGTATTGGAATTGGTGGTGTTGTTGATTTGACACATTTAACTTTGATTGAATTTCTACCTGTTAGTAAAAGGGGCAATATTACTATACTCACTGGGTTTGTACAAGCCATTGGCTACTGTGCTAGTGCAGGCCTTGCATGGTGGTTGTTACCCAGCTATCAAAATGGTTGGAGATATTTCACTATTGCTACATCTGTTCCATCACTTGTCGTTTTTATCATTAGATTGATCTTATTCGTGGAATCACCTCGATTTTTAGTGAGCCATCAAAGAGTGGACAAAGCATGGAAAGTGTTTAAGACAATGGCCTCAATGAATGGAAAGGATATGAACAGTATTATCGAGAAGGAAAAATTTTATAAGAAATTATCACATTTTTCTGATATAATGGTATCTAAACAAAAGAAATTCATTTTATCTAAACTCTCAACCGTTTTTAAACCTCCTTATCGCAGACGTACTTGGTTATTGATGTTCATATTTAGTACTCAAGGTATAACTTGGCATGGATCTATGCTTTTTTTTCCAACCCTTCTTAAAAATCTTGGTGTCAATCCTTATTTTTGTACACTATTTGGATTTGCAGCTATGGTGCCTGGTATAGCCTTAATTTCAATCATAATTGAATGGCCAGAATTTGGACGTAAGAATACAATAATCATTTTCTCGGCCTCATCTGCTGTCCTATTTTATCTCTTTGCTTTTCTACAAAACGACATAACCATCCCAGTATTTACAGTCTTGATATTTTTCTCATCTGGTCCAATGCTTAATTTATTGCTTATTTACATAACAGAGAACTACCCAACAGAGATACGAGCTATGGCAGTTTCAATTATGCTTATTTCAAATAGTATAAACGGAATGTGGCTACCATTTATAAGTGGCTATCTAGCAGACATGTCTACTAAATACAGTTGGCTTTCTCCTACTGTCTGGGGTAGTCTATACACCATTCAGTTTATAGCAACCCTCTTTTTGAATTATGAAACACGAGGAAAAAATTTACAAGATACTTTTAACGACATTAGAAATTAATATATAATTGTACCGATATCTAAAGTATTTGTGTATTTATTGTAATTTGACAGACAATTTAATAATTATGATAGCCTGTTCATGTATAAGTTTGAGGTATGTAATTCTCACTAATTAAACGTGACGTGTTCCGGGATACATTCGTGTGCCTTGAAACTATTTACTGTAGAAGTCAATAAGCTCTGGTGGTCTTGGTGTAACTTGACTATGATGATGATGACATCATAATGAAATGACGTTATGATGTCATCATATATGATGACATCACCTAATCCCTAAACCCTAAACCAAACCTAACATTATTAACTCTATGACACATAGTGATGTCATCATAGGACAGGTTGTTACATTATCAGTCAACAAGAAGCACCCTGAAGCTCAGATACATACTAGTTTTACACGAAAAGCGGTCACAAAAGCTAATCATTTCTATAATAACAGACCACAAAGGTTAGTTGTACCATCCTTTGAGAGACAATTGCTTTATAAATAGTGTAGTAACTACTGAGTCATTTCTTTTTCATCATACTAGAACATTATAAACTTTAGTTTGGTACATAAATGAGTTATGATGATATCAACTTTGGGAAGTGATGTTAGTAACCAATATCAACATCACCAGATCTGAATGAAGTGTGTATGTCTATTAAAGAGAGTAGATCTTTTGTGTTCTCTTTAATTTGCTAGGCTTTGAACAATTATCCCAGATGAAAGTATCACTGTTTTCCTTCTATACTGATCCCATAAATTGTAGATCATCTTCAGGAAATGTTTACTGTTTAAAAGATTTTTTATTGTTTTTTTAAATTTCTATACCACTATTCATTACTGAACCTGATATTTCACACTCTTAACTTCACAGAGATCATGATCTTCCATCATCAATTGACACAATTCATAGAACACAGAATAAGTAAACATTATAACATCTTTCTGGCATAGCAATCACTAGTTATATCCATGACTTTAGTCCACTTTTGTAGTCTTCTTTGATGAGAGACTGAGCAGTGCCACACAAATGGGCAACTTTCTATTACTACTTTCACAAATAGCTATTGTCACGTTGATCTTATTTGGAATAAGGAACACTTCACTATATATCTACCATTATAAAGTAAAACTAAAGCAATAGTACACACAAAGCATTTGACCCATGTAGGTATATTAACTTCTATTTTCTAAAAACCCTATCGTAGATAAACATGCATGATTGCTATTACTTACACTTAATACAGGAGTCATAGGATTGTTCAGCACCATTTTATCCCAAATATTCTTCAAAATGTTGTAGTAAATATCCACTGTTTTTGTAGTGTATTATTATGAATCACTGCTGTGTCTCCAGGTTCATTCTAATTACTATCATTACTGAGTGACCCGCACAAAGATCGATATAATACAATTAGGCTAGGACCTTTTCTACTTTTATGTTTTATTGTCCTCTCTTTTTGTTTTCATTCAAACCACCATTTCCATACTAGTAGTTTAAATTTAAGTAGACTAAAGTATGGTCCCAATAATGAGTGACAAATTTGCAGACAACAGCTGTAGCAGTGATACATTAAGTAATTTGAATGGTATTAACTGAGTGGATATAATACCTAGCAGATATCACAAAAGAATACCTGGTTGTTGTTTGTTGTCTAGAGTGTATTTCTGCACTCAAAATAGCATTTTGTCATTTCAACCATTGTCTTTGTTACCATAATTTTATCAATATGATGTAAGCCCAATATTGAGTTACCACAAAGCCAAAACTGGTCTGACTCAATATGTATAAAGTCAACTATATAGAAGCCAAAAGGTACTCTTTTGTAGTTTATATCTAGTAATTGAAGCCATGAGCAAGAGATAGATACTACTTCAACTTAACTAATTGGATTAAGCCATGATTCAATTACTATATAGCAAAGTGGATGTAAAAGAAATGTGGTTGTAGATGCAACTAGTTGCAAATTGGCTTTATGCACATTAAGATACACATTGATGAAACTGTGGTAACGAAGATCTCAGTTAGAATGACAAAATGCTTTTTTCAGTGTAGATTACATTTCAATTCAACTTCTTTAATTATGAAATTAGTAATGAGTGTACAAGGGACGTTTATACAATAATCTATATAGTAAGTCTATTGAATGGCTATAGCTAAGGAGTGTTTGTTTTAACAAGGTTGAACAACATGTTCATGTTGTTAACTTGTACTTTAATGTCAAAGCAATACCTATAGGTTCCAATGTTTAAGGTTTAGGGTCTAGGATATAGTATTAAATTCTCATTGAAGTCAGCATTTTATTACAAGCACTCTAGACAGTCCTTTATTGTAACTTATATAAGTATTAATGACTACAACTGATAAGAAAAAAATTAATAGTAAAAATATGATTAAAACCAAATATTAGTTAAAATGTCTTATTTATTCTGGTATACTTGAAAGGCTTAATGTATCATTGTTAGAATATGCAGAACCAATGTTCCTCCGGCCGACTAGACTCACAGCACCAGTATGAGTTTCTTCAACATCATATGCTTCACTTCTTGTGGGGATGACTGACATGGAAGTTTCACCATTTGATTTTCTTGTGTACTTCTGTAGCTCTTTTTTCATTAGCCATGTTATGATCGCTAACAAAATAATTGGAAATATTTTGGCAAAAGAGACAATAAACCCATTATCATCACCAATGAACAAAATCACACGGAAATATGTGTAGCCAAAAAGAACAATAAATGCAATCATACAGGCAAATACTATTATTTGAAAAATTAAGCGGATCCGAGCTGCTTTACCATAATATTTGTTATCAACAAGGATTTCTTCAGTACGTTCATAAATAAAAGCACAAGCAAAAACACCACACAACACAACCAAGAGGTAAATAGCTACAGAGGCAATCACTTGAACTGGATTAGCAACAATAGCTAGAATTATGCCACAAGTATGAAAACTAATAGCTGTTGTTGAAACAAGTATAATTGTCACAGCAATAATTTGATTAATGATACTAAAGATTTTAAAACATTTCAAATGACATTTGCTTGTATTAGATTCATTTTTTGTTTTTGCTTTGCATACTAACAAATTAATAATTTCTGGAGCTTCAATGAAAGACACTTCTGGTTTCATTGCTCTCCTTACAATAAGTAGAGCTGCTATTATGTCTGCAATTACTAACACTAATGCAGTAGCAAATAGCACATAGTACAAGAACCGATACTCACTCTTATAGGTGTATCCAAACTCAATAAAGTGATATAAGTCAACACCAGCTATCACCATGATTACCCACCCAAATATTGTTATGAAAGCCCAATATATGCTTTTGAAACGAAACCTTTGATGAGGTTTTCGATTGTTTTCTGACTTTTCATGCAGAGCTATATAATAGCTATCAATTTCAACTGGAGCAGCAATTGTACAGAATAGAATGAGAGCAAACATAGCAATGGCCATGAAGAAGACATAGCTTTCATATTCCCTTTCTCGGAGAAAGACAAAATAATTATCATAGCTATTATTCCGTTTGTAGGCAGCATATCCACGTACTTGTTGGTCCAGCCCTTCCATTATACTAGATCTTCTCTTTAGTGCATAAGATTTTAGCTATTAAAAAGAAAAAGCCTTATAAATTTTATGGTTACTACACAAGCAGCTACACTGATACATAATATATTTACATGTTTTGTTGATTCCACAAACCCACACTTTAGAAAAACAAAGAATAATATTACTTATCAGGGAATTATTCAATTAGGATGGAAATTTGATAGTAAGAATATTAGTGATTCTACAATATATATCTAACTATGCACTAACTGAACTATTTTAATTTTGTATATTTATTATTACATATGCAGTCTGTATAGCTATTAATATATACTTACAATTTTCTAATAAGTTTATTATTTTTAAAACACTTAAGTTATGACTTAGCTTACCCAAATAGTGATGTTATTTAAGAGGCCAAGGTTATATAGCATGTCATCATCGTCATTCATGTAACAAAAGGAATTTAAACTAATTTCAGCATAATGATAGTCAACAACCAGAGATCTCAATGAGAGACCTTCAAGAATTTTGGGATCAATATAAAGAAAAGCAGGTGAACAAACCCAACGAAAGACAAAACTGCTGGTAAAGTCATCATTTGGGTCACTCTCTAGATCTGATTGATTGTTTACTTGATAGTTAATCTCCACTACTAAGGCAGGATATTGATTAGCAGGGAAAAAAGCTTCTGTTAATCTTTGTATATTAATGTCGTTGGAGAGGATAGATCTTTCTAGATCCAGTAAAGATGTGATACAGTCTACTCCAAAGCAACTTCCAAAAAGAGAGACCAACAACAACAGCAGAAACATGACATTATTCATGGCGCCTGTACTCCAATCTTTAGAGCTGTAAAAATTATAGCTAACTGATTACAACTCGATATAGATAGCTCAACTTAAGTTTAATATCTAAGCAAGCACTGTTATATAGTGCCTTTTTACTATACTGGTAGTAAAACTAGTCTGACTGACTTTAGTATACAATAATTACTCATTTCCTGTTCTTACTCTATATACGGTAATATTGAAAATGTAACTGTGAATTTCAATATTCCCCAGCTTTTCTACAACACTGTAGAAATTAATATTGCATAACAGAATCATTGTATGTACAGTAGACCTGTTGTCTATTATACTATTTGGCTTGATTCACCAAGGCCTCAATTCAAGATGGGGGTTCTATTTGGACCAGAACAACCACCGGCATTTGGGGAATACAGTAATTGAGGTCACATTATAAGTATTAAATTTCTTCTTCAAATGATAATTTCATACTACAGCTTCCTTCACTAGATTAGTAATTTTAGATGACAAGTGTTGATATTCATATAAAAGGATATATTATATTAATCATCTAGACTCAATGAACAATAAAATGTCTAAACTATAATTATGATCAATACTATGAATGCAGTAGCAATAATGAAGTATCTTCAGCCACTTTTAATTTGTATTCTAGCTTGTACTAGCCAGGTTAACACTGTTATATTGTCTCTACATGTGTATGAATGATATCAATTTAAGTAATAATTCCACCAACACTAGTAGACGCTATAGATCCACAAGCCAATGATAACAATATGGATTGATGAATGAGTTGATGCAAAGACAAATATATACATGTATGTATGTATGTATGTACGTATGTATGTATGTACATTGTATGTATATATATATATATATATAGCAGCTACAAACATCATATAACCAGTATCAGTACATGCCAAGTAAGTGAGATCAGCCAAGAAAAAATAACAATTCGGAAAGGACCTATACTATATCTAGATAGATTATCAATGATAGGAAATGTAAGCTTAATTTCAGTTATATGTATATTAATAAAAATTAATTATAATATGCAAGGGGCGTAGCTGTGGCGGGGCCAGGGGGCCTTACAGTAGTCTAATCAAAACTAGGCGTGGTTAGTTGATGAATCCATGCTGGAACATGGAAGACGTTATTCTTCCTGATTTATCACGATGCACAAGAAGGTAGGAATAGGGGAGATATAAATTGTATTTCCACTGTTGTAGATGAGACTGAGTAGTACTACATAAATGGGTGACATTTCATTTCTACAGTCACAACTATTGTGAATATAGATATTAGAGTAGTATAATAATATCTAAGGTGTGTGACCCTCCACAGAGGTCTGGCTATGAAACAAGAATATTGGTTGTATTGTAAACTAATTATATTATAAGGAGCTTTTCTGTTTGTCTCCAAAATGTTTGATCACGTTATCAGCTGTTACTACTTACTATTAATATTATGATCACAGTTTATTTCTTTCTTTTAGGGAACTTTGTAAATTTTATGAGGATGCTTTTTCTTTAGATGATGCATTATACTCCACACTCATTGGTTAGCCTCACACTTATGCTATAGTCAATGATATTTTTCACTAGATCCTAACTACTTCTATTGTATTCCAAATAAATTGAGACTACCTTTAATTTTTTATTATGGACACACTGCAGTTTTCTACATTAACAAAATGCTTTTAGCTGGACTGATCGAGGTACATCAGTTATACATTGTGATAATAGCATGATAATATACAGGTACTAAAACCTTATTAGGCTATCAAAGAATTTGATGTGAACAGTAACAATTAATTTTCTAATCAATTTTAGTAAATATATGTTAATTGACTCATTACCCCTACATTAAACAATTAATTATATTATTCAGGAAAGAATTAACTTTAAGTTTGAGACCTTGTTTGAAACTGGAGTGGATGAAATGTCATGGGATGACACTGTAAGTTGATCAATAATGCATGAATGGATGAGTGAATAGATGGATCAACAAAATGGATGGATCATGGAATAGATAGATAGATAAATGGATGACAGAGAGATCATGTATAGATCAGTGGATGATAAATTCTTAGAAGAATAAAAAGTTTAACTAAGATTTGGTAAAGTTTCTAAGATTTTCGGTAACTGTTGCTATAATAAGAGATGTTTAATTATTGTTATAGGAACAGTACAGACTAGGTGGTAATCGTTATTGGCCTTCTGTGGAAGAAGTACAGGACTACAGAATACAAGTAAAGCTGATGGTAAAATATGTTATTGAAAATGCTGATTTGCACATTCCAATCACACAGGAAAGTCCATGGGTGAGTCATATTATAAAATAAAAGTTTCAAATTATATGTTTCTTTATAGTGGTCATTAATAATGGCAATAGAACACCAGAGGTAAAAGATTAAAAATAGATATAAATATGATGTCCATCATATTATTCAGAATCCATATAGAAACAACTTCAGTGTTATTAAAACAATTACCAGTACAATACCTGAAAAGGCCTACTAACTGGAATTATGCTCCATATTCTACAGGTATCGTACAAAATGTTACACATAGTAATATATCTTATCAGTTCATGCAAGCAATATGTATTACTCATATAACTAATATTGCATTAGATTCTAGCACATGTCCTAGCAATAACTTCATACAAGTACCTTCTGGCAAAGTTGCCTTGGGAAAGCCAGTAGACTCTTCTGGTTATGGATGGGACATTGATTATGGAAGAACAGACATGGAGTAAGCTTGTGTTTGCTTGTAAAAATTATTATTACATTAATTTGTTTTTAGTGTCCCTCCATTTGAAGCTACACAATATAAAGTAACAAATTATGAGTTTATGGAGTTTATTGAAAATGGAGGATATTCAAAAATGGAACTATGGACGCAAGAAGGTTATAATTTTAATAACTATTAATATTTAATGGGTCCATGATAGGATGGCAGTGGCTACAGTCACAGGGTGCTAAACATCCTGTGTTCTGGGTCTGTTCTAGTGGCTGCAAGTCACTTTGTGGTGGCAATCTCGAGTCTTACACACATTGTAATATAAGAACACAATTCAAGTACATTCATACACATGAATTAAGACAACCTATTGTAATAGATATCGAGCTATGTTCGATGTTATTGACATGCCATGGGATTGGCCAGTAGAAGTAAACTATAACGAGGCTAAGGCATATTGCAAATGGAAAGGATCAAGTTATCGATTACTGACAGAAGCAGAGCACTGTAGATTAAGAGGAGAGGAGGTATTTAGTAACAACCTTTCTGTTATAATTATTATTATCATTTACAGGGACCGACAGCTAACAGAAGCTTAATTTTTGGATCTCCTTATGTGAGTTTATAGTGTTAAAAAAAGATAAAATGAAAAAAAAGGCCTGTCCGGAAAAAAAGAAAAAATAAATAGAAGGGCCTGTCCGGGATTTGAACCCGGGACCTCTCGCACCCAAAGCGAGAATCATACCCCTAGACCAACAGGCCATTCCTGAAGTGGAAGCCTGCTTTTTTGCTAGTTATTGTCATGTCATGTCATTCACGTCACACGTGTGTAACTCTCATTTTTTGTTACTTAATATTATTACTTTGTGCAGGCAGTAAACAAGTTTCAACCTAATCGTTTTGGATTTTTTGACGTACTTGGAAATGTCTGGGAATGGATTGAAGATGATATCAATGGGTTATTAGGATATAAAACACACTACCTCTATGAAGACTATTCTTGGCCCTTCTTTGATGGACAACACTCTATGATGTTGGTATGACTTGTTAAGTGATAATGCCATTATGAATACAATGTATTGTAGGGTGGGTCATGGATAACTACTGGATATTATGCATCTCAATACACACGAAACTTTTTTCGACGTCATTTTTATCAACATGCTGGATTTCGTGTTGTACAAGCATTAACCTCTCAACTAGTACCTGTGAAATACGTAGATACTGGAGAAAAAGGAGGCAGAGTTATAGGTATGTGATATGATGTCCATATAATTAATACTAGAAAGAACTCATAATTATTAGAGAATTCCACTCATGTTCAACCTAAGAATCATTTACAACATCAGGATGAGACAGTGGATAAGCTAGAGGAGTACATCCACTATATGAAGGTACATTATAGCACTTTCACTGTGTAAAAGTAAATGTAGGGAGCATGCTTCCATTGAAGTACATATAAAATTAATAACAAAGTGTATACTTGTTGAAAGTTCAAAGAAAACCATTAAGAAATTTGGCGTATACATTGTGCAATAACTTTAAAGAAGATCTCCTTGCAATGGAACATTTCAGAAAATGTTTGTTTTATTCTAAGAATACCTTGTATACTAAGGACATTATCCAGTTCTCAGTGTATTTTATACTGTGCCTTTCTCATAATTTGTTAGGGTTGTGATTACGGTCAACTAATTGTTCATCATTGTCTTGATTTCATCAATAAGTTTCAGATACCAACCTCTCAGTGTCTAGTACTTGGATGTGGACCAGGATATCTCTGTTTCCAGTTTGCCAAAGTATTTGAAACTGTTAGTACCAATTACTTGTTATTATATACCGCACTATATTAAAACATATGCGTGGTACTTATATTTATGATTGTAAAGAACACAAGTTATGATGTGCACATTTATAACTTTATTGGTTTGATATTTCATATTGAACTATCATCAAAACAATATTAGCAAATATGTTATTGTGTATAGGTTATTGGAGTTGACTCTTCCAGTCTGTTCATAGAAACTGCCAAACAGTTTCAATACAAAGGATACATAAATTGGACTAACGATGTTAAACTTAACTTATCATTGTCTGATATAAGAAAAGATAACATCATATTTAAACAAGTAAGTATAACCTTGAATTCATGTTTCATTCCTGTTATGTAGTTGACATGTATATACAATGAACTTCGTGGGTATAATGTGGTTATTTTTGAGGGTTTTGATCGATTGGTGGAGCCAAGAGGTAAGAGCAGAAAATAAGGTAATTTCAGTTTTAAAGATTGGTTCATTCTATGCATGTATATTTTCCCAACGTGTTCTACTTACCATTCACCTTGGATATGATGTTGCTGTTTTCTACTTACAGGTTGGTTACTCAAACTCTGGGAATGTGTCAAGGAGAAGGGACTAGTGTTTGTGGTAACCATTAAACATTCAAGACAATCTGAATTAAAAAAATACCTTCAAAAATGGTAAGCAAAATATTTTTTTAATTTCTAAAAGAGACTCAATTTTAATAACAATACTGTAATGTTAGGTTTCATGAACTTGAAGAAATCACTGTTAGTGATAATCAGATGCTGGTGATCTGGCAAAGAAACTAAACAACATTTGTTGTTATAGTACTTTATATAATATAACACTAAACTTTATAATACACCATCTTTGATTATGTAGGCAAGAAATTTTAATACTCACGCCTACAGGTGAACAAATTTTAAGATGGTTCCTAGTTTGAACAGGAAAGTAGCTGTATGGAGGATTTTAATGCTCGGTTCAGTAGCTGCTGCTATCAATATAGGATTTTCTGTGCTGAGATCATATGGAATACCTTTGATACTCGAAAGTGGACTGCATATTAAGTATGCAACATCAGTTTTTGCTATCAGTCCAATGATGGCTTTCCTGTTACAAGGATTTCTGGGTACAATTAGTGATCAGTGTGACTGTTGGTGGGGTAGAAGAAGACCATTTATTGTTACATTTTCAGTGTCTGCTGCTATTGGATTCTTTTTTGCACCTATTGCTTTTTATTTAAGCAATATTTCAGAAGCTTTGGTTGTCGCAACAGTTTCAGCTTGTCTGGTTATTGGTGATTTCAGTATTGGAGTCTTACAACTTCCATCTCGTGCCTATCTTCTAGATGTTCTCTCTCCATCTCAATCTGTTAGAGGAAATTTCTTTTTTTCAGCTTTGTATGGAGTTGGATCAGCCTTTGGAGCCTTTCTAGGTGGCATTAACTGGTCCTGGATAACTCGACAGTCACTTACTATTCCTCATCAAGGTCTATTAGTCTATGGGCTAACTGCTATAAGTATTATTGTGTGTATGTTCCTGACTATTTGTAGTGTAAAGGAAAAACCTTATATGTCAGATACTGTTGGACCTGAGCGTCTAGATATTAATGAGGCCATGTATTATGATGAATTTGAGATTGAAACCAATCATTGTTCCTGTTTATCATGCTCCAGATGTTTTAAAGCATTTTTTGATCCCTTTGTTGATATTTATAAGTTCATACGTAAAATGTCTTACCACATGTGGTTACTATGGATTATGAGCTTCGTGAGCTTTTTTGCTCTCATCTTTTTTAACAGTTACTTAACTTTATTCGTAGGAACAGTTGTATACAATGGAGATCCAGATGCACCTAAAAACTCAGACAGTTATCGACGTTATGTAGAAGGTGTTCATATTGGTTCGTGGGTTTTAGCATTAGCAGCAATAGGTAATTTTGTCTTCAGTCTTCTTCTAAGCTATATCACAAAGTTCATAGATATTAAAACTATTTATCTAGTTGTTACTACATTGTACACTATTGGGTCTTGTTTTCTCATCTACTTCCATCAACTACCACTTGTGTTTGCTGTTGGTTTCATTTTTGGTCTCTTTTATGGTCTCACATTGACTGTACCTTTTACACTAATACCTATTTATAAGGTTAGTTAGAGCTCTCTGCTACAATACAAACTTTATAGTCACATGAATATCACTCACTACTTAATATGGTTTAAGTTGTTATAACACTCTCCCCACATTAAAGCAATCAAGCAATATATGCTTATATATTAGATTACAAATTTGTATTTGTATAGTACATTGCATATGGCATACTATGTATAGATATCTAATTTACTTGATGGTTAGCATTTTATTTCACTTCCAAAAAGATAGACTACCTTTTCAAGTAATGAATAAAATGTTCATGTTATTATTGCACTGGCTTAAACAATGTTTGTACTAAGCACTTGTCTAATTTGTTTCAGGAAAGGAATCTGTTATTTCGAAGACATCATTCAATAGGTGATGAGTCAGTAGAAGGTAGAGCATGTGCTGTCATCAACACATCACTCTTTTTAGCACAAATTGGAGCTGCCTTCGTTTCTGGTCCTCTTTTAGCTGCTGCTGGGGACTATATTTATATCATGTTTTTTGCTTGTGTGACGAGCTCTTTGACATTTCTGTTTACTTTGTTTGTTAATATGCCCAGCATGCCAAAAAAAGACAGTTCATAAATGACATTTTCAATATTATTGTGAAATATATTGCTATATTAGTACATTCAATTTCTGAATTATTTTTAATAAGGTTGGATATTTGAATCTAATTTCAACCATATATTTTGTTAGTTTTATGGTCATTGTGTATAGTAAGAATAATAATATCAATATCACACACAATAATAATAATTTATATAATATACTATAATATATCATATCATCTTAAGGTTTTTTACCCCATCCTTTTGGATGATTATATGGTACTAGTCTATAACAAAAGATTGATATTGAAATTATAGCTAGTGCTATAATGGCATCTATAACAGCAAACGTAATTTGTGGACCAAGGTGATCATAAAGAAATGTGACAAAGAGAGGACCAACAGTTCTCGCAAGACTTCCAGATGCAGTCAAAATCCCCATCATAATACCCTGTACATAATGGAGTATTTAAACAATAACACATGACTAACAATATTTATATATGGGTAAAAGAGACATAGAAATTTAATTTTTTAAAATTAATACTTAACGAAGACAGAGTATCTTATCTTATTTTAGTACACATATATTACCTGTGGTGTTGGTCCCAATACTTTCGAAAACATAGAATAGCACAGAACTGCTGCAGCAGGATACCCAACTGAAAGAAACACCATACCCAGAACATACTGAAAGAAATACATTTTTGGTATTGTCACACACCAGTGGAGTTTGGGATACCGACAGCCAACAGGGATAGTAGCATTGTTTAAAGGAATCTGACTGGTCCAATTGGAAAATGTTATATTGTTGTGCACATTCAGAGGAGGTTCAATGACTACATGAGATAAATGCACATATAAATGCCAATAAGTATATGTACATGGAAATAGTTTAGCAGACTAGAAAAAAAGGTGAGCATTTTGAAGTTAAGAATGACAATACACCTCTCAAACGATGGATACTTGAGTAACTATGCTTAAAACTTTAGTCAATTATGGACACAACACCTCTTTTATTAGTATGTACAGTACATCGATCCAATTACTTACCAGATATTCCTACTTTAGGTAACTCATTTCCCATAGGTATCAACACAAAGAATCCAATTACCATTAAAATAAACCCAATCATTAACACAGTTCTCTCATCCAAACTAAAATAAATAAAAATAAATAGTAATACATCCACACATTCTTCAACTATACAAGTTATTAATGTTATGTTTTGTGTTGATATAAAGGCATTGATTACTTCGGTTATTATGTAGCTTTCTAGGTACAAAAAATGGATTGAAAATTATACACAAATGTCTGAATAAGCTACAATTACTACACTGTAAATAGTTTATTTTAATAATACGTAAATGACAACTCACACTTTAGTGATAAACTTCAGTAGTACAAATGTAACTATAGCTAAGATAGCTAATACACCAAAGAGAATGTTATTGTAAAGTACAGCTTTCTTTTTAGTCCAAGCAAACTCATCCATACTATATGGTGTTATAATACTAAGGAAGAAACACAAGTAAAATATGTACAATGTATTATTAACTTAAAATATTACTATATAACAAGGTTCAGCTACACCTTTGCAACAATTAAATGAACAGTGAGATAATGAAGAAGGAAAAATTTACTTACGTTTCATAAACAGAAAAGACAAACAAAGTAACAAAGAATAAGAAGATACAGACAACAGCAGTAAAACGATCATAGCTCTTCACCTCATCCACTTGATGTGTATCGGAATTGATAGTAGTAGTTGAATTAAAAGTTGAGTTTACCAACACTATATAACAATACTTCAAGTAATAATTACTACATATGTACTTATGCATGCATCAATCTGTTCCTACACTATATATCCTAAAGGACACTTCACTAGTATACAGTGGTAGTGATGGTTGAATAAAAACATGATCAATACAATGATTGAATACTCAGATCACACCCATTGCCCCACCCATCATGGATTCTCTGGTATTACAACACACTATTTAGATACTTACAGTCTTTTTCAATCCTCTTCATTCTACGTGAAGAAAAATCTTTTCGATGTACTAATCGGTATTCTCTGAAAAGCACAACTACTAGTACAATATTAACTAGAGCTAAGAAAGCACTGAGATAAGCTGGACCAGTATACATGTTAATATAAAGTTTGATAGGTTCCCAGACAACACCACTACCACCAAGTGGTACAAACACAAGCCCAAGAACTAGAAGAGAAAGAAAGAAGGGTTCAAAAATACACTTCTTTAATTGGATTACAGGCTATAGACAGTTTCTATAAACTTACATATATGCATATACTTACCAGGCCCTACAATAAAACCAATAGCTTGTGATCCACTAATACCAGCAAATGCTCCAGTTCTCTCATTCTCAGTAGTAGCAGCTGATACATACGACCTACAAACTGCTGCGTTACCTAGAAAGAAATAGACATGTTGAAAATAAGACTAAAAACATTGAATATCTTTTGAATAATGATATGACATACATACACTTAGAATATTTGTACTTTGCATGTCATTAGGTCTAACTAATTGGAGGGATATCTTGTCACTGATAATTTTAAATTAACTATAATCATAAAAATGAGAATCATTCCTTTCCATTATATGACATTCAGAATATAACAACCAAGCTAACGACAATGTTCTGTCAAATTTACCTGCTCCAAATCCAACCAAAGCTCTTGAAACAATTAAAATATACTGTGCTATATTTTCTGGGAAAGCATCAGCATAAGCATAGAGCAAATTAGCCACTACACTAATGACTAAAGACAACAGTATAGGGACCATAGTGTGTTGATGATCAGACCAAAACCCAAAGAAAGGTGAAGCAACAAGTTGACCTAAACTATAAGCAGCTACAACATAACCTAAAAAAGTGGTAGACGCGTGATCACCAGTGATCTAGAGACAGGATGGGAAGATAATGAAATTAATAAAGTGCTCTTACTTTCTGTAAAAAAGGATAGATAGAAGAAATGACAATTGAGAATGCTATATAAAAGACAGAAATTATAGTTACTCTATTTAATTTAGGTAAGTCCTAACTATGAATATAAAATAACTCACTGACAGCTCCAAGAAACATAGTAAAAAACATGACATAAATAGAGAGCCATCTTTTTTTCTCATTAAGCTTGCTCTCTTCATCACCGTGTGAGCCAGCGTCTGACAGACCAGTGACATCAATTACTGTACTACTTGTACTACAGACAGGAATAATAAAACACTGGTAACATTATCATTTCTCTTCTATAGTTTCAGATATTATTATGTGCACTGTTCTATATCACTAGTTAGATTAAGGTTACAAGATAGTGTTGAATGTATTAACTTAAATAATCCAATTACTTGAATAAATTTAAAAATTTAGACACACCCCTTGCCTTAGCAATTGAGGAGTATTGTACCTTGTTTTGATTTGTTCATACAGTATGGTAACAGTAAATTGCCTAATCCATGACACTGCTGTAAGCTGTTTCTCATCAAATACAGGAATACATAATTGGGACATTTATTAACAGAATTGTATTTTAGATCAATATCTAGATCATATCATTGTATTTCCTTTATTTATAGTGGAAATAAGATTTATAACTGGTCAAGGAATTCCTGGAGGCAACACTTCTTTGTAAGCAGTGAATTAATAATTTTAAAAGGCATGTTTCACTTAAAGCTAGGCTTTATAACAGAACAATATCACTACAATTTAAAATCTCGTCATTTATAGCACATATTATATTAATCTCATTAATCCCTACTTTTATCTCACAACATTTAGTACAGAAAAGACAGATTGATTTTATAGGTAAACAGGAGAATTTCAAAATTAATGAGAAGCAATGAACACTAATACTTTTGCATCAAACTAAGTGTTTGAAATTCTTTTGAGAGTAAGTTGATGTGCTTTCAAAGATTTCAGAGATGATGAAATCAGCTTTGCAGTTATTTTAGAGATGTTCTTGTACAAAAATATATTTATAAAAAAAGTTATTGTTCTGTTTTCTGACAATGGGGTGTTTTTATAGCAAAGAGTATTTTATTACTTACACATACAATCAACAATTACTAGAATGAAAGCATTCCAAGTTGTCCCACCCCACACAATTGATATGATAGTTCAGCAAAAGTTATGGAGTCTAAACAGATCTCTTGTACTATAACGCCTCTTATTTGCAGCGAATTTTCCAGAGCAATTAGCACAAAAAATTATTATATTAACTACTTTACCTTCTCATGAATACATTAACATCTCCTCTTCTCACCTCTCATAGCCATGATGTTTTTTAGTGTCCAATAACGGGCTTTCTTCCATTAGAGATAACAAAGACCCTCTATGAACCCCAACTTACTAAATAAACTAATTTGCAAGCCAACATATAATTATTAAAGATCACGTGCAGACACTGACTAAAGCACTGTTCTATAATTAAATTATTAAGAATAGAACCGGAAGTCAATATAAATTGTGTATAATGCTATTGCAGAAACAAAATTGATTATTTTTAGATATGTGCGAGGGTGGACAAGCCTACTTTATTGTTTAATATAAACAGTATGATATTTTAGCAACATCATTAAAAAGTATGGGGGTAGGAATCAGAGTCTATGAGGGAGTTATTTGACCTCAACTGATACTCTCAATATTATTTCTTAATTTGACATTTATAATAAAGATATTCCAGTGACATTTACACCAAATATAGCATATTATTATTATACATCTGTATAAATTATTTGTGTACCATCAGACACTTCCTACGTAAAGAGAAAGAGGCTGGCCTCGCGATCGAGCTTGCAAGACTACTACATGAATATTCGAAATTCAGGCCTCAGTCTAGTCGGTTGTGTTGTCATGATGATTGCTAGATTGCTTCTACTTTTGTTGTTTCTTTGTACTATTGACGCTGTTTGGTCGTTTTGTGAGAGCAATGGTACTATAATATATATACTGCATGTCCTCCGAAATATCGAAAACAAGAAATGCAGCCAAGAGACGACTGTTGGATATAACTGTCCTAGCCTACAAGCGGCTCTAAAACTAACAGTGAAAGATACCAAAGTATGTAACTACTTTGTCATTAATCTTCAGTCTGGTGTACATCTTATTACTGAGCCTATCATTACTAATACATCAGTTAGTATCATAGGAAATGGAGCAGTTGAAATTGTCTGTCAGTTTGATGCTGAACAATTTTACAATCAAACTGGTCATCTTCATTCCTTGTATTTCAATACATCTAGCTCTGTCATATTTGAGAACATTAACTTTGATTATTGCCCACTTCCAATTCGAATATTTGAAGCAGACAATGTAGTGATTGTGAATTCATCATTCAGGTATTATTCACTTAAAGTAATAAACATACATAATATAACTCCAAACATCAGAGCTAGGCTTTTATAATTTATTTTAACATAGAAAGCTATGATTTTACACGCAAGGTATCCACTGTTTAATAAAGGTGTATTTATAGCACTAGTGATTCTTACAAAACTTGGAATGTGCAAATACTAGACTGTAAATTTAATTACTTATATGGGTGTGACTTAATAAATAAATGTGAGCTACAATAGTTTCTTTGCAAGACTACATAGGCTGCTAGTAATTTCAATTCAGCCTATAGCCTAAAAATTATTACAGCTAGAAGGTTTAATCTTTTGTGTGTATGTATCAATAACATTGTGCATGAATTATAATATTTTTGTATATATGTACATCAATAAGACCATTCAAGGTAAACAGTTAATGTTGTCATCATTAACAGTAAAAATACATTAAATTTAATGAATGACATTTCACAAATTTAGATATTGTTATTTAAATCAATCTTTTATTATAAACTTAAATGACACTGATCTCAGTAGCCTAAAGTATAACTTGCTATTGAATGTACTCAACTTGATTAATTATTTGGTGAAGTTTATATACAACTTGTATCAATATAAATAATCAAAGAGCTTAATTTTGTATTATGAGCTCCTGCATATAACCTAAGTTGATCTGACACCAACCTTACTCTACATATCCATTACTAAAGTCCATTCCAGTCCAGTGTTTACACTGTAAAAATTGATTGGTTGAATTAACCACTATGTGGTTATACAGGTTGCATATGCAAAATATAAACATAATACTATTTTGATTACTGATGTACTATAAGATTAATGGTTTTATAGCTACATAAACAGTAGTAAATTAGTAATGAAAACAGTATTATGATTACTTTTTTGACAAAAATAAGTTTTCAATTGCAACCTGTGTAACCAAATGATGATTAGATCAACCATCATTTTACAATGTATACACTCACTTGAACTAGCCTTCTCAAAAGTCCTTTCTCTATTTACTGGACTAGATTATTGGACTTAGTCTTGTCCCAAGATTGCCACACACCCCAAGCAAAATAGCAGTCTATTGCATTTGCTTCATATTCCTGGCTCTAGTGTCATCAGCATGTTGTCATTGATCATATGACCTTGTGAGGAAATATGTCATTAATCCATTTTCATACCTTTTAAGAATGGCTAAAGTTAGAAACTTGTTTGTATATTTCTTTTGTGGAATGGATATTTTATGTACTAGAAATTGAAGGATAGGTAAAATTATGTTATAACCTATAGTCATTTGTTGCTTAGGTTTAATCTTATCATTTCAAATGCATGCTTTATTAGAATGGTAATTTTTAATCTCGGTATTATCATGACTCTTGATAATTGACTGTTTACAAAATTCATGTGTCATGTGACCATTGGCAACTTGTCATGTGACCATTAGTATATTATTCAATGGAGATGACATGTCACACTTATGATGCTAGGACCAACAATTTGAAGTAAATGCGCCATACTTCCTTTTTGTTTGGGAACATGTTAGTCTGGGGATGAAGCTAATAACTGGAATAGACTGCTAAAGTGACCTTTTGACTTTGCAAAATGGCTATAATCTGTCTCCACCCACGCACTACCCAACCAATTAAAGTTGTAGTGTTGGCGTCAACAACATTTCACTGGAAAATGTGTAGATCTATGGCCACATCTGTATGAATAGAAAAAATTAGGTCTAGTCTGTATCAGTATATCCTAGAAGTGTAAATCACATACTTGTTAAAATGAGTTATTTCAAATTCTTACATAGCAATTAATCTTACCAAAGCTTAATATGTCTAAATTTCTGAGATGACTTGACTGGGGTCCATCATTTAAATACCTTGTGTACCTATAATAAATTAATATTCGATTACCTAAGCATGATGTGTATTAGTTTACTGGTCTTAATAATATACATATTTATTCAATTTAGATACAAAATTACAACCTAACTTATATTGAAAACATTTGTGTGTTTATCACCTTTATTGGTATATGTTATGGAGTAGCCTGGCTTGACAGATCTTTCACCTTTCTGACTTATAAATTGTGAGGTGTTACTTTTACTTGAGGGAATCTAACCTGCCAGACTACAGATCATGGAGGCATTCTTTCATATTGCATGCACTTTATTGAAGGTAATGTAACTTTACATGAGTGTTCGCAATAGTTAATAAAATGAATATAGCATTACACATTTACTGAAACATCAATAAACACATGAAGAGTCTATGAAATTACATTCAAGTCACGATGTTATTATTATCATTGTTATATCACCTGTATCCAAATTATTTTGGCTTGTTTTTATGTTAGCGTAAGTGGTCCAAATGGCTTTTTAAACAAAGAAGAGATGTCTTAGTGTGAGAATAGATAATTCAAATGTTATGGGTGAGGGAGGTGATGCGATGGTAGACTCACTTTATATACAATTTCTGTTAGATGAAAAAGTCAGTTTACAGTGAAATTATTATTCATGAGAAGAATAGTCAGTATATCAATCTTATCTACTAATCTAGATCTGGTATGTTTTCTGTTCACATGTTTAAAATTGAGTTAATAGTCTCAAACGTACTAGTAATCTTAAAGAAAAAAAGATCCGTGTACTAAACCTATTCATATTTGGCTACCTATTTCCAATATTTAAGTGTTCTTATTACCTCATTTAATTACCTACAGGTACTTTGGTGAGGCTGTGTTTGATATACATAACAGTATAAATGTTACTGTGCTCAATTGCTCATTTCTTCACAATCGTGGTACTGGAGTTATTCAAGAACCATATCGTGGTAACACAGGCTCTTTGTCTATCACATACAACAACATGAGTTCATCTGCTAGTAATCCTAATATCACAGTAACATTATGTAACTTTACTAACAATTCTGCACTAGCAACAGTTAATTTTAGATCAACAAATCACGTTGTAAGGAGTGGTGTCCTGACTGGAAGAGGTGGTGCAATGGCTATATGTGTAAACGAAAATCATTTCAATATCACTGCCTATGTTAGTGGTTGTTATTTTGCACATAATACAGCTCGTTCCTATGGTGGATCACTTTACTATTCATTTCGTGGACATGGCAGTCATTTTGGAGAGGTTAACTCCTGTTGTTTTTTGAATAACTCTGCTCAACTGGGTGGTGGTGGAATTGTTGTTGGAGGAACAAAAGGTACTGTAAATGCTCCTCACACTTTTCATGCTATCAATTGTACATTCATTGGAAATAAAGCTTTATGTGGAGCAGGACTATATTTCACCATTAGTTTAAGTGGCAGTTACACAAATATTGTTCACTTAGAAAGCAATAATTTCACAAACAACTCTTTGTTAAATGGTCATAGTGGCTATGGTGCAGCCTTTGCAATGGACATTGTTGATAACTATGAAGAAAAAGGTTACTTCCCAGTAAATACACTGAATAACTGGTAAGAGTATACATATTGTAAATTATTTTAATTTACATCAATTGTTTGTAATGGTTTTGAAATGGGTAGCCCTATTAAAATTGTGGTTTAAATAGATAAACACAAATGTATGATCAATGTATAATGTGTTATTAGATAGATTTTGTGTACAGGTAATGTAAAAATTATAACAAAAAACTGTTGCGATTCTTGTTGTAATTGTACTGGTTTTATATATTTCTTTTTATCATAGTATATTCTATTTTTCTCAGTTTAATTGCCAATAACTCAGGTAGCAATAGCATTGTCAGTATTACTTTTAATACTATAAAAATAGCTGGCAAAAACAGCTTCATAGGAAATAATGGATCAGCACTTAAGGTAAGTATCAATACTAGTTAAGTCATATTATAATAATTAACACCCCATGATATTTAAAGCATCTTTATCTTGTAGGCTGTAGGTGCTAGAATCATAATGAGTGGAAATATTGAATTTATTAATAATACTTCAATTGATGGAGCAGCACTCTACTTGTTGTCTTTCTCTCATGTTCGTCTATTTAATGATGTTCAGGTACTTTTCATGGGAAACTCTGGAAGGTAGGTGAGAATTTTTACTTGTTGATCTTTTGAGCAAACATGTAGGCTATTAAAATAGTAAAAGTACAAACTTAGTGTGTTAATGTTGGGAATTTGTAATCTAAATTTAGTCTACATAATTATTAATGTAGTCACATCACGTTCAGTTATGATAACAATTCTGCACTAGCAATAGTTAATTTTAGATCAACAAATCAAATTAAAGTTATGATAACAATTAATAATTATTAATGTAGTCACATCGCATACAGCTATGATAATATCACGTTTATCCACATTCTAATTATAGACCATAACACGATTGTTTACAAATAACATGTACATTTTAATTACTAAATATACATGAATAGAAAGGAAATACTTATTGTGTCACTTTTGTTATCTAATAGATATGGTGCTAGTATATTTGTGTCTGCTGTATCATTAGCTCAAAGTTTTCAAAGACTGTCCTATAATCATCATTGTTTCCTTGTACTTGAAACAAATCACACATTATCACCACTACTTTGGAAACAGGTAAGACAATAGGATGTGAAAAGGAAGAGAAAGGTTGAAATGGTATAATAGTGCCAAGAGATATATGACTGTTACCTCACTCTTTATTAGTACAATGATATGTCTTTACAAAATATCAGATTGAAGTTGTAAAATGTACGTTTCTTTATATTTCAGACTGGAATTAACATCACCTTTACTGGTAACATAGCTTGGTTTGGTGCTGCAGTATATGTTACTAGTTTAATATCTTGTTCTTGGGTTAGTAATAGAGTCAGACAATCATTTGATGAATCATTCTTTCCTCAATGGCCTATCTTTCATGTAAGGTAACTATATTCTACTGTAATATGCACTTCCAAATGAAAGCTCTGGTGTATATAGGAATAAATGAGTTTAAGTTACTCATACTGCAAGTTAAGCAATTTAACCACAAATAAAGAAATAAGTGTCTGCTTTAAAAGCAGTACTAAAGCTTTGCTTTTTATATCCACAAAAGTATCGCCAAACAGTGTCTTTTGATTCTCATAGTCTTAAAATCTTTTATTTCAGCAATAACAACAAAAATTCTGCATTTCAAGACTCATACAATCAAACACATTCTTTTGTGACAGACTCTGTTAAACTAGTCGTTGATGTTAATCAAGTGAGTGGGTGGCCAGGCCAAAGGTTATATTTGTCTCTCAGAGCTCTGGATGAGTTTGGAAATCCCTCTGGATCGTTAACACGTTTCTACTTTAATCGACATAACAATAACTATTTTGTAAGTATTTCTAGTAAATATGTATCTAAATTATGCCTAGATATGTGGACTTAATTAATAGACTTAATGAAAACATATAATACCACTGTATATGAATTATATATCTGATATGGTTCTAATTTGTAGCATCTGTTGTACATGAATAGATAAATATTAAGAAATTTTATTTCATTTCCTTTATATATAAATATAACTTTTAATGACTACATTACCATGCCATTATTGATAGTACTTATAATGATGGGATATTTTAACGTAATCATGAGCTTCTCTTGTTTAGGATAACTCTTACATATCTCCTGACACTGTCCTGATATCACAAGAACCATTTATAGCTAAATTTATATATCATTTAATACATAAAGATGACAATCTATCTACAAACAAAACACTTGGTAATATTACCATATTTGGCTATGGTGTTGAGGTTATTAGAGAAAAGGTATGCTGCTCCATCATTGATAAATCAAAAGCAAGTAGAAAACCCATCTTTATTTTGATAAAGATAATAAATCTAATATCCGATTTTGTATGAGAAATTATTAGCAATAATTTAAATTTAACAATTCAACAAATTCTTTTTGCCACTCTTAAATGACAGGATTAACAAGATATTATAAATGCTCTAGCTTAACTAATATAAAGTACTTTGCCAAATTTTCTGCTTATCTAGAACATTCACAGCATTATATTGATGCATTGCTTAAGTTTTGTCATTCTGTCATACTGATGGAACTGTAAACATAGCTTTATTACACACAATAGACTAAAGCTGCAAGCATACCTTTGATTTATCAAGACTGTATTGGAGGATACGTATTAACTTCTGCACCTGATTTGACTAGTCATAGAACATGTCAATGTGATCAATCAGTACGTAATGTTCTGTCATGTGAACAAGACAAAGATTCTGTTATTATTAAGGTACATTGAATGACCTAACATTACTGCATATTATATAACAGTGAACTACAAAAGCACTGCATGGTAATCTCAAATGATTGCAATAATTATGTACTCATGGTCATCTGAAGTGTGTAAAGCAAGTTTAAAAATACCAATTCTATTTTCATACTCAAACCTTTTTGGCATTTTTTAATACACATAATCTACATACTACAGTTGTGTCTGTCAATATCAATTTGATGATCTTCATAGATGAATATTACTATCATATCTGTATCATTTTTTATACTTAGTCTAATTTCTGGGCAACTCATGTAGTAGGAGAGTCTACATCACTTTACTTCTATTGGTGTCCTCCAGGATATTGTCAATGTTTCTTTAACACTAGTGCTGGTAATAGTTCTTGTGTTGCAGTTTATTCTAATACTAACCCTGATAAACAGTGTGTATGTTCAAGAAAAGGTAAATGACTAGAGTTTGTAGTAAGAGATGAAAATTATAAGTTAATTGTCAAATAGTAGAATATGCTAAAGTATACATGTTTATGTTGTTATGACTTTATTATAATTTATAGGTACTTTATGTGGTGAGTGCAAAGAAGGTGGAGTTAGTGTTCTCTTAAATAACTGTGTTTCATGTACCAATAATCACCTCACTTTAATACTAGTACTAGGTAAATTACACATAGTTGATATAGTAAATGATGTATTTATTTCTTGTAGTTGTTCTTGATATGTTGGTAATATTCAGTATAGTGTTCTTTGATATTGGTATACCAGAGTGGAGTTATCCATTTCTCTTCTACATACAGGTATGGTCATTATTACTGAATATATACCAATTAGCTTGACATACTTAAATTTGTCTTACTATTGTAATATTGTATTTAGTGAAATATAAAATAATGAAAAGTTCTTGTGAGATAATAAATAAAAATAAAATCTTGCTAAAGCATTTTGTTCAAAGTCATAAGTTGAACCCTCATTTAATGATAGTTATTACTTTATTATTACTTTATAAAATGTTATAATTATTTTTGTTCTGAATGTTCATTTATTTTTTCCATCTATAGTCTTTTTAAAAAATAGATAATACATGCTAAAGTATTGTAATCCTTACTGATGTAGAAAGATAACCTTTTTTTTCCATTTTCCTTCATTTAACAGATGGCTCCAATAGTTGGTCTATATCTTCCACCGTCTTTTATCACTATTGGAAAATATGTAAATTTATTATAATAATATTACTACACATAACACAGAAATAATAACGTAGTAAATTTTTTTCTGTACTTTCCATTATTGCTAGTATTATATTTTTAAAGCAATCCATAAACTTTTATTAGCAAAAATTATAATTGTCTTTTCTTCACTAGCTTTACTACTTATCAAATGCTCTGGGATTTTATTTTGTTTATGATTTCTGTCTATCAGAATCTCTGAGTACTTCAATGTCTTATTTCTTCAAATTCATACCACTACTCAATGTAATAGTAATAGTCCCATTAGCCATAATATTGAGGTAAACATAGATGGACATATAGATGGTACATAGTGATGTATCTTGCACTAAACTTTATTAATTTATTTGTTAAAAGGTTCCCAAACATTTAGTGTTGTTCCTTATAGATATTTTATGAAACGGTGCCAGCGATTCTCCAATTTATCCTCTAACACTAAAGGAATTTGGACTGTTATCTTATTAGCTTATTCACACATCGTCTATACTTGTTTGAGCATTCTAAACTGTCCAGTTATACCTCACAAAGATGGAAAGAAATCAAGTAGAGTAAGACATAGAACTTGAAATATTAGATTCTACTTTATCATTGAATATATGGATTGCTAAATATACTGTGTTATTTTATTGTTCTTATACAGAGATGGTACTTTAGTGGTGAGACTGAATGTTTTACTTCAACTAGCCATCTTTGGCTCTCTATACTGTCTTTCTTTGTTCTACTTCATTCTGTATTGTTAATACCAGTTATTATCTTGATGACTTACATTAGCAAAAGAGCAAAGGTATACCTTATCTGAATGATAAATAACATCAATAACTATTTAATGTCATAATTTGTTTTATAGAAGTACTATTTAATGAAAAAGATGGGTTTAGCATTTAAGGAACCTTTTAAGAAAAATTTTAGATTTTGGTGTGGAATTGAGTTAATTCGAAGATCTTTCTTACTAATTTTGATCATAGCTTTACCATATCATCCAGTAAGTCATGTAACCATAGTTTAATTTCATATATAATGCTAGGCACATGACATGTAGGACAATAACATATTCATTTTTCTTCTTGTTAGTGACTAAAATTTAAAATATCTCCTTGTCCTATATGTTATTCAAAACCTAATAACAATGTTATTTTAACAATTTAATCGAATTTTTACTGCTCTTCTCATTGTTACACAGATTATCCTTTTACTATATTTGGTAGTACTTGTTGCTATATATGGTTATTTAACTCCATATAAACAACATTTTACTAATTGGTTAGAACTGGTATTGTTGACATGGTTTACTATTCTAATCATGTTACTATCTAACCCTCTGTTACAAGATACTTTGACCTATACTTCAGAGTTCACTCCCAGCATTCCTCAATGTGATGGTACTAATACTATTGTGACTATGTTTGCTCTATTCTTAGCTGTGTTCTATTATATACCAGTACTTGTTGCAATGGTTTGTGTGATTTCGTGGATAATAATAAATATGTAAGTGATTTGTAATAGTTTTAGTGAATGACAGTAATTACTATAACTACACTCCTGGCATTTATACTTGTATGCTAAATACTAGTACATAGATCATTTAAAATGTATTTTTATAAATTATTATGTATATATCCCAATCATTTGCCTCTCTTTAGACTAAAGATGGTAAAGAAATATCAAACAAGAGCTTTGCAACAAGTGATGAATAGTGTAGATAATGATGACCTCTTTGACCACGAGATGACCACTTATTACACATTACTTGATAGAAGAAATAGAGTATCTTCAACAGATATTATTATTGCTAATCCTACATAATGAAAAGAACACAATAATTTGATTTAATAGAACAGTTACTTCATTCAGTGATGTGTCATGCTTTGCTGTGAATTTATAACTATAAATAATAACAAAGGGGTGGTGTAGCTAGTAGACTATGAAATGAACCTTATATTGATAATACAGAGAAATACAGGTAATAATTTGTACAGGTAAGTATACAATAAGCTGCATGCTAATTAATTCAGTCCAGCAGGTGTATGTATGTCAATTAGAGGCCTCATCAGCAATCAACTGACTGCTATGTAAATCATCAGCTCCTATAACAACAACATAGTGGAAAAATTTGATTCTCATTAAATTAACCTACTATCAGTCCTTCAACTCACAGTTATGTGAATGTATCACCACTGATCCCATTTTGGCACTGGCATGTTCTGGTCTATACAGCAATTATCAATAAATAATCTGTTTGTACATGTAAAATTTGAGTTTAGTATAGCCTTATATATACCTCAGTTTTGTTCAATATGATTGAACTGAACCATTATATGCATCAAAGTATCCTGCCTCTTTTTTACTCAGGTCTATTACCTGTACAATTTCAGTGTTTTATAGTTGTGATGACTAATAGAAAATACCAGTATTTATTTTCACATAGAAAGTTATGATTTTACACAGAAAGGTATCCACTTTTTTAAAAGGTGTATTTCTAGCGCTTGTGATTCTTACAAAACTTGGAACTAGGGGAATGTGCAACCACTAGACTGGACCTTTAATTTCTTATGTGGCTGTGACTTAATAAAATAGGCATGAGCTACTGTAGTTTTTTGCAAAACTGCTGGTAGCCTCAGTTCAGCTTATAATTCTAGTTAAAATGTACAATTTTACAGCTAGAAGCTTTTGTGTTTGAATTATATCTACATCAATAAAACAGTTCAAGGAGAACAGTTAATGTTGGCAAGACCATACTAAATTGTCAACATTAATGGCATAAAGAATGCATGAAATTCTGATGAATGACCACTCCACAAATCAAGATAATATCATTTTAAATCAATCTTTTATTGTCACCTCATACAACGCTGACCTCAGTAGCTTGCAGCATTGCTTGCTTTTGAACATATTCTTAATTTGATTAATTATTTACGAATTTATATACAACCTGCATCCATGCAAAAACATCAAAGGACGTAATTTTAACTTTATTTTGTATTGTGAACTTATGTATACAACCTAAGTTGACCTAGCAGCAACCTTCACCCATATACCCACAAATAATTAAAGGCCAGTCCAGTCCAGTGTTTACATGTTTGATTGAACTAGCCTCCCTGAAAGGGCTGTCTGTAATCACTGGACTGGATTACTGGACTTAGTTTCATCCCTAAATTGTCACGCACCCCAGCAAAAAGGCAGTTTAGTGCATTTGCTTCGAATTCCTGGTCCTAGTGTTATCAGCATTATGTCATTGACCATAGCCTTGTGAAGAAATGTGTCATTATTACATTTTGACACATCTCAGAAATGGCTGATGTTGGAAACTTGTTCATATATTTCTTTTGTGGAATGGATATTTTGTGTACTAGTAATTGAAGTATAATTATAATTATGTTATAAGCTGTAGTTGATTATTACTTTGGTTTAATCTCATCATTTCAAACACATGCTTCATGATTTGTAACAACATCAGGAATGTTTTTTTAATCTCAGAGTTATCATGATTTTTGATTAATGACTTCAATTCTTGCAAAATTCATGTGTCATGTGACCATCAGCAACTTATCATGTGATTATAAGTATATGAGTGCATGGAGTTGACATATCAAACCAATGATGCTAGGACCAAGAATTTGAAGCAAACACACTAGACTTCCTGTTTATTTGGGAGCATGTTAGCCTGGGGACAAAAATTTTGACCTTGCAAAATGGCTTTCTGGACCCACTCATTGCATTTTATTACTTCACTTGATTAATTACAGGTACTTTACTGAGGCTGTGTTTGATATACATAACAGTATAGATGTTACTGTGTTCAATTGGTCATTTCTTCATAATCATGGTATGGAGTGGAGTTATCCAAGAACCATATCGTGGTAACACAGGTGTTTGTTCATCACGTACAACAATGTGAGTTCACCTGCTAGTAATCCTAATATTACTGTAACATCATGTAACTTTACTAACAATTCTGCACTGGATACAGTTAATAGGTCATCAGATCAGGTCTTTAGTAGCTATATTTTCACTGGAAGGGGTGGAGCAATGGCTGTATTTGTACAAGAATGAGTGCACAACAACTGTATGTTTTCGAGAGGTTTTAATGGAGTGGTCCCTAAATACATCATGTTGTTAAGTGCTATTATATTTACTTACATAATAAAAAGTTTTATATACTTATTTTTAGGAACTCCAGTATTACCAATATCTCCTACATATGAGTCTAAATTTGATGATATTAATGTTTCAATTTAGATCATTCATCAAATCTATTCAAACTCATTTAATGGAAAGGATACCATCAGTGGAAGAACTAAAAAATTATTTCGGGAGATGTTATAGAGACCTTAAACCTCAAATATCTTGTGAAACAATCAATGACACTATCGAAGAGAAATTCACAATAATTAATGTCATTAAAATAGAGAAGATAGCAGAGAAATATAAATGCAAGAAAGCGTTTGATCAGATTCCAGACTATGATCATGCAGTTATGGAGTTTTGTGATGAAATTTGGCTAAACATATACTGTTGTTTATCTCTATCATGCAGGCACGCAAGTCGGCCTCGACATGTGAAAAGATTAATTTTGTTTTGCAATGGGAACTAGAAGATCACACATTCAGTGAAATTTAGAGACATCATTTGGAAACCATTTGAAGATATCTCAAAAGAAATATTGATAGTTTCTGCTGATAGAGTTCAATCTGTCAGTGTTATTTGTTACATTCCACACACTCACATTGATTTGGCTGTACTGAAACCTAGAAGAATCTTGATCTTTTGAAAGAGATGAATGTAGTGACCTTATCTGTTGGATACTTTCCTGTTATTGAAAAAGAAGAAAGAGGTGAGATTTATACGGGCTACTTTCTTTGTTCTTTTTATAACTATATAGATTTCTGATGCATTGCCAGAGAAGAAAATGTTAACAAAAGATGCTGAGAGACAGGGTGATTCCGAAAGAACTACATCGAAATCCGATTGAAGTACAAGAACAGCAGAGTAAAATAAAAGGCGATGAACCTACAAAATACTGTTTTAATCTTAACATAACCTCAATTGTGTATATTAGTATCAGCCCTTAACATTGTCAGCATAAACACGCTATATAATACACGCCCCACCCACTAAACACACCTGTTTATTAATAAGTGTTAATTTCTGTGTTTTCAAAGCTCTTGAGCATAAATTGGAAGAGGTGACTCAGCAATTGGAAGGAAAGGAAGAAGAATATACAGTTTCCTTCACTCATCTCTTGTCAGTTGTCCAGGTTTGTGTCTTACATATATCATTTCAACTGTGGCTAGAGCTCTGAAGTGACATATTTCATTATGTATCAAGAATTTTCCTTAAATGTGCAATGCTTGAGCTACAAGAGTTTAGATCATTTATAGTAAGGGCGTGTATTGCTTAGTAGGTTGCTACCAAGGCCTACAGCGATGACCCCATGTGCAAAACTACATTCCTATGATAGATTATGGGTCAATACATGTAACTAACTCCCACTAAAGTCTAGCATCAGAGTTGCCTGGAATTTTGGCCTTTTTCACACAATGATGAATAGTTATCATTTCAACCAACAACTCATTGTTGCCATCAGGAAAAGGGTATGGTTCTAAACCACACAAACACACATTACCTGCAGAAGAAAGGGTGCAGTTCTAGACTAGTATTTGTTTGTGTAAGGACATAGCTTGCGTTGTATATTCAATTGTTGGTACATTATTTTAATTATAGAAACATAACCCAAGCTAATAGCTGATCATCTACTTGGAAAACAAAAAGGCAAATAAAAGACAATATAGATAATATTGATTCTGTTTTCCTAGAATTGGAAGAGCTGTTGAAAATGACATGTTCCAAGAATGAACAACTAGCAAGTGTTTTAAAACAAACAAGAACCAAAGACAATACATTTGGAAGAAGCAAAAGCAAAATTAAATTGGGAAAATGAACAACTACAAGAAGCTCTAGAACACCAAAGTAAAAAAACATTATGAAGTACATTTCAGATGTTATAGAAGTTAAAAGGCAACTAAGTTACTTAACACTATAAGTATATAATAGGTGCATATAGCATTCTCATCTGTTAAGATTAATAATTAAATCACAGTGTATGCATAATAGTACATCTAAATTAACATTATAATTGTTTAAGTATGTATTATAAAAGTTTGTTTATGCTCTATCTAGAAACCAAAGCTGAAGCTTACTTATTATGTGTTTTTGATATTTAATAGAATTGAACAAAGCAAATTTTACAAGAAATAGAAAATGCTTTAAAGGAAACAAAAGAGAATCTAAAGAAACTTGCTCATGAACAAAAAACAATTACAAGGTAAGAATATCATGTTGTGGTATGACGTACTTGAACAAGAGTAATGTTAGAGAAAACATATCTTATTGGTTATTTATTTTTTAAGAAATTAAAGAAAGTTTTCAAATGGAAAAGAAGCAATTCAAAGTATAACTAATGCAGATTAACAAATTGAGTATTAAGAAAAAATCTGTAGGTAAGACTGAAAACATGTGATCTTCAAAGTTTTTTATACACTGAGGTAAAAGCATTTACTTAGTTTCCCAAACTAAGGAATTGTTCAGCTTTATAAATCATTACAATCATACAAGGTGTACAAATGAATGGTACAGTCAAAACAATACTTATATATTAATAAGTGTTATTCCCAGGAGGTTTACAAACACTTCTCAACTTCAGAGATTTTTATCTATCAACCACCCCAAGATTAATACAGTATTATAAACTTCAATTTATCAGTTGGCTACAAGAATTATGGATATTACATTGGCATTAATGATCTTTTTTCATACAGATGAGAAGCTTGAGATAGAATGATCTAAGATCAATCAATTGGAACAAGAAAAAGAATCAATTTTGGTAATAAAATTGTTTTTATAATACAAATTAACATTTTTGTGGGTAGGTTCACGATTTCCATTACTATGTGATGATTGCATGGAGAGCCGAGTTACAAAGTCCACCAGTCCAAACTGTCATATCTAATTCTAGTATATACAAGGAAAATGAAGAAGAGTGGTATAGTCCTAGTTTTGTCTCTTCTCCTAGTGGCTATGAAATGTGTGTTCATATCTTAGTGAATGGTCAAAATGAGGGACAAGGAAATCATCTGAGTCTCTACGTCCGTCTAATGGCAGGCAAAAATGATGATCTCTTGTCATGGCCATTTCAAAGGTAAGTAAAAGTACAGCTCATTAATCATAGAGGTGATCATGATCATTATGAACAAAATATAAGGTTTGATGATTCCTCTAATGTACAAGCTTGTAGTCAAGTTATTAATGGAATTTCAATCAAAACTAGTCTAGCAAATAGAGTTGGTGAAGGTAAAACTCTCTTTATTCCTCAAGACAAGCTTCAGACCAGTACATCTGACTTTCTGAGAGAAGACAGCATCAGAATTTGTATTAAAGAATTTATTGTTCATTCCTCAAACTCAGTATCACCTGTAGCACCCATACCATTGCAAAGTGATCCCTTGCCACCCACTATTCTTGACTTTGTAATTGAAAACTATTCAAAGAGATCTAATGAAGAATGCATCAGTGAACCATTTTATTCTCACAAAAATGGCTCCAAAGTATCTGTTTTAGTCTATTCCAATTGCCAAGGTAAATGCAATAAACAAGTATATCTCTATTTTTGTTCACCTCATCAAAGGTGAAAATGAGAAAAAGTTAACATTTTATTTCATAGTGAGATCCCTACTCAAATTATCAATTGGGAGAACATCAGCAAGAATCATCCTGAACAAAATATAGAATTTAATTAGAAGACTAACCCAAAAAAGTGTATGGGGCTCGCTTCACAGGACTGGCTACATTATTGTCAGGAAGACAGTATCAAGGATATGGATTTCCAAACGTTTTGTCACACAAGTTTTTGGAATTTGATGAATCACATAATAGTCAGTATATGAGTGATAATGATTCTCTACACGTTAGGATTTTAAAAATAACACTTTATTCTTGATAGTAATTTTGGTGGTTATTTTGTCACAAATATTTAATTATTATTGTATAATAATAAAACATTATATTAGCTAGCTAAAAGAGTGAGGGGGTGGTTAAGATTAGTATTCAGTTTATCATGATGTTCCTAAGATCGCTAGTGGTATTGTATTTTCTCGGTACTGTCAACGTTGTGTGGCTGTTTTGTATGAATAATACCACTACAACAGTACTAGTACTGATCATGATCCCTTTTAAAGAATGCGAGCGAGTGACTGCGCGTTACTATAACTGTACCAGCTTACAAGCTGCTCTAAACTTAACAATGAGAAACAACGAGGTATGTAACTACTTTGTCATTAATCTTCAGTCTGGAGTACATCTTATTACTGAGCCTATTGTTACTAATGCATCAGTTAGTATCATAGGAGATAGAGCAGTTGAAATTGTCTGTCAATTTGATGCTGAATTATACAATCAAACTGGTAACCTTCATTCCTTGTATTTCAATACATCTAACTGTGTTAAGTTTGAAAACGTTAACTTTGATCATTGCCCACTTCCAATTCGTATATTTGAAGCAGAAAAAGTAGTGATTGTCAACTCATCATTCAGGTATTATTTATATGTACCATACTATACACTGTGTTTTTATTGCCTCATTTAATTAACTACAGGTACTTTGCTGAGGCTGTGTTTGATATACATAACAGTATACATGTTACTGTGTTCAATTGCTCATTTCTTCACAATCGTGGTACTGGTGTTATCCAAGAACCATTTCGTGGTAACACAGGCGCATTGTCTATCACATACAACAATATGAGTTTGTCTGCCAGTAATCCTAATATTACTGTAACATCATGTAACTTTACTAACAATTCTGCACTGGATACAGTTAATAGGACATCAGATCAGGTCTTTAGTAGCTATATTTTCACTGGAAGGGGTGGAGCAATGGCTGTATTTGTACATGAAAATCATTCCAATATCACTACATATGTTCGTGGTTGTATTTTTGGACATAATGTAGCTCGTTCATATGCTGGATCAGTTTATGTTTTGTTTACAGGACGTGGTAGTCATTTGGGAGTGGTTGATTCCTGTCATTTTATGAACAATTCAGCTCAAGTGGGTGGTGGTGGAATAGTTTTTTTAGGAACAAAAGGTACTTTAAATGCTCCTCACACATTTTGTGCTATCAACTGTACATTTGTTGGAAATAAAGCTTTATTTGGAGCAGGACTATATTACTCCATTAATTTAAATGGTGGTGATACAAACATTGCTCACTTAGAAAGCAATAATTTTACATACAACTCTTTGTTAAATGATCATGATGGCTTTGGTGCAGCCATTGTAGTCGACGCTGATGATAACTATGGAGAAAAGGAATCCTTTCCTATAAATACATTGACTAACTGGTAAGACAATACTGTACTGACTTCTTAAAATTGTTTCATATATAGCATGCAAGAATAATTTAACTATACTGTTTTATTTACCCTTAGCTTCATTGCTAATAACTCAGGAAATAATAGTATTGTCAGTATTGGTATACAGACATTCAATATGACAGGCAAAAACGTCTTTATAGGAAATACTGGATCTGCACTCAGGGTAAGGAAGCTGACTAATCGAGTATAAGATTTAATTATGTAACTTTTATAATTATGCAAAGTTTGTATTCTCCAACTTAATAATCTAATTTCATTAATGTTTTACTTAGGTTGTAGGTGCTAGAATCATAATGAGTGGAATTGTTGAATTTATTAATAATACTTCAATTGATGGAGCTGCACTCTACTTGTTGTCTTTCTCTCAGGTTCAGTTGTCTAATGATGTCCAGTTACTGTTTATGGGGAACTCTGGAAGGTAAGGAATTGTTGGATATCAATGATTAATTATAATTACTTTGTCTGAATAGTTGTTATTCCCTTGAATATGCTTGTGGGCTTTAAGTTTTCATTTCTCAAAAGGTATGAATTAAAAGCTAAAGTTTGCTTTGAAATAAGAAATAAAAACAGTGAAAGTGTTTATAGGTTTATCACTGATAATAACATTAAGGATATAACATTAAGAATATAATTAAAGTCATCACTGACCAAAAACCATTACTACTTTCAACTTTCCTTCACACATTGAAATTCCCCTTGGTCACTCACTCCCTTGATAACATATTATAAATTTCAAAATGGAATTCCAAATTCCAATTGCCCAATTTCAAATTTTCATGCCTTTTTGGAAGGTTTTTCATTACATATATTGTGAATAAATAAAGCACCTACCCATTAGTTGTACAATAGTCAGTTATTGGTATGTCATCATAGGAACTCCAGGCAATACTTGGAATCTTGATTTTATTAACAGTTGAAAGAACAATGACTTTCTATAATCTGGTGATAGATATCAAGCTAAGCTATTGGTTTGTTCATCATATGCTGTTCTGTTGATTGAAAGTGTTCTGGATTAATACTGCTTCTTTAATATTATCAGTTGACTTGTAGCATAATAAAGTATAGTAGAGTATAGTAAAATAAGCTTGAATTAGACTACTTTAACAGTAGTACCTTTAAAAGTAAAGGTACTGTAAAGGACTTGAATGGTAGTACCATGATTATAGACAAGGAAGGATACAGGTACTGTGGTATGCAATACTGTTTGAATAGTACTGTACAGTACATGTACAGTAGAGTTGATCATAAAATTACTTCTAATGTATGTACTATAAATCACTGTACACAAATATAATGTAATAGCATGGTACTAATACTAGATTTATCATTTATAAGGATTGTAAAGTCTGTAACATTTTGACTTCCACTTTATTAGCATACATATCTGTATATAGCCATGCTGTTTGTCTTGTGGAAGAGAATCATTATTTCATACATGCAGGCTTTTCTAAAAGCCTTACCTCTTATAGTTACTCAAACACTCCAATCCCATGAACACTCTAAGGGAAGTAATTGGGTTTTTGTTGATTTCTACAAGAAATAGTTCTCTATAGGTGGCTCTTGACTATTATTTGGCAAAATGTCCTAAACATGTATAAAAAAGAAGCCTATAATTCAACCATTATATGATTTTTCCTGGTGATAAACTAACTATTCACAATAACTTTAATATATTATCAACAATACAGTTGGCTATCACTCTTATAGAAAGACTTATAGAAGGTGTGAGTAATGCTCTCACAGTCACCATAACGTGTGTGTGTGTATGTGTGTGTGCGTGTGCGTGTGTGCGTACATATATATGTATATTTATATGTAGATTACGTATATATAATGTATATATATTATACATATGTAATATACATAGTGTGTGTGTGTATTCACAGGATGATTTATGATTCTGAAATTGAAAATTCAACATTTCCTTTTAGAATTTTCCACTATCCTATCAGAAATTTTCCAATATGCTAAGGAAAATGGAAAGTATGACTGGATGTTTGCCCTAGGTTCCTTAGTAAAGATTATAACAGCACTAGCTATCAGTCCTATCATCCTCATAATAATGACATATCATTGGCAAGGAGGAGGTCATGCAAATTTATAGTCACTAACTATGTAGCATTGACATTTCTTACCAATGAGTTTGTAGATATTCAGCATGTACCTTCTTCTATGATATACATTTCCAAAAGAAAGGAAAGTAGTTGATACATTATAGTGTTAGAATGTCATAACTAAATGAACATGTACTATTTGATTTGATGTGCATTCAGGAATTTGTTTCCATGGGCATTATTCATTAAGGTAAATTATGAAATGTAGGAATGACAGTTTAGACATCTGAAACAAGTAAGAAGGCCAGTAGAAAAATCCCTGCGTAGTTGGCACACTGTGTATTATAGACTCATTAAATAGATGTTAAGCCTTGATTTGTGGCTACAATATATAAAGGGATTTTTAAACAGCTATTCTTACAGTTAGATGTTTGTACAACAGTCCCTTCATTTCACAAAAGCTCAGGAAATTTAGTACTCGTTTAACACTGTAATAGCAACTGCTTTCTTTTCAAAATATATGCCATTAAAGAAAGTAATTGAAACATTTAGCTTAAAGAAGTACTTTTTTGTTGATAATAAAAATTACGAAATGTCAAACATTACATTACTCAGTCAATCAGGAGTGTTTAGGATGTTTGATATATTTATATACATGTCATTAGTAACAAGTTTGACACGAGAGTTTAATATCAATGATATCAATTCAATTTTGTCATAGATATGGTGCCAGTGTATTTGCATCTGCTATATCATCAGTTCAAAGTTTTCAACAGCTCTCCTACAATCCTCAATGCTTCTTTGTACTGGAAACAGATACCACCTTACCACCAACACTTTGGCAACAGGTATAAAAAGTGGGTAAGACGGTATGAAGGAGTAATAAGTGGTACTTGTTCAAAATGACCTTGTTATTTATCTGTGTTCTAATATATGTAATTATTGTTGTCAAGACAGTCATTGCATAAAAGTTATTCTGAAAATTGTCTGGTTTGTGCTGTAAATGATACATTTCTTTATATTTCAGACTGGAATTAACATCACTTTTACTGGTAACATAGCTTGGTTTGGTGCTGCTGTATACACTACTAGTTTAACAACATGTTCTTGGGTTAGTAGTCGATCATTTGATGAATCATTCTTTCCTCAATGGCCTATCTTCCATGTCAGGTAATAATATTTAATTAAGATATGGTATAATTCCAATCGAGGATACATATTTAGTTCATGAACTTTCCCTAGTTGTTGCATTATCTTTTACTCAAAACTGTCTTAGAATTGGTTACATCTATTTTTAATGCTTAGTTTTTTTCTGTTTTGTTACAGCAATGACAACAAAAATTCAGCATTTCAAGACTCATACAATCAAACACATTCTTTCACAACAGGCTCTGTTAAACTTGAAATTGACATTAATCGAGTTAGTGGGTGGCCAGGTCAATGGTTGGAATTATCTCTTAAAGCTCTGAATGAGTTGGGAAATCCCTCAGGATCATTAATACACTTCTCCTTCATTCCGTCAAAATTTAACAGTCATGAACTGGTATGTAAGTCACTAGACATGTTTTAGTTGAACTATAAAACATCATTTTGGTACATTAATACAGAAGTAGATATCTCCAATACAATTGTATAGTACAAGTATTCCTATTCCTCTCTTTTAGATCTTGCTAGATAACTCTTACATCTCTCCTAATGTTGTCCTGATATCACAAGAACCATTTTTGGCTAAATTTATGTATCATTTAGTCCATGAAACCTCTACAAACCAAAGTTTTGGTGATATTGCCATCTTTCATTATGATATCCAGAGTAAGAGAGAAGAGGTAAGATAAGTATATGGAACAAATTCCAGTCACATAGCTTTTTGAGTTTGATTATAATGTACTGCAACTTCTTACTCAATGTCTTTGTTCAACTATTCTTAAATCTTGCTAATAATTGTTCATTGTAGACAGAAGCTACATTCATACCACTGATTTATCAAGACTGTATTGGAGGATATGTATTAACTTCTGCTACTGATGTGACTAATCATAGTACATGTCAATGTGATCGATCAGTACGTAATGTTCTATCATGTGAACAAGACCAAGATTCGGTTATTATTAAGGTACATATATAACTGAAATATATTACAAAACCTCTAATCACACTCTAAATTATTCATATCACTAAGATAGTTACTGTAATCACCTTTTACATTTGTAGTCTAATCTCTGGGCAACTCATGTAGTAGGAGAGCCTGCATCACTTTACTTCTATTGGTGTCCTCCAGGATATTGTCAATGTATCTTCAACACTAGTGCTGGTAATAGTTCTTGTGTTTCAGTTTATTCCAATACTAACCCTGATAAACAGTGTGTATGTTCAAGAAAAGGTAAATGACTAGAGTGTGTAGTAAGAGATAAAAGATTATAAGTAAATTGTCAAATAATAGGATACACTAAAGTATACAAATTTTAATGTTATTACTTCGTTAATTTTTACAGAATTTATTATTATTTATAGGTATTTTATGTGGTGAGTGCAAAGAAGGTGGAGTTAGTGTTCTCTTAAATAAGTGTGTTTCGTGTAGCAATAATCGCCTCACTTTAATACTAGTACTAGGTAAATTGTATATAATTAATGTAGTAAATGATGTATTTATTTCTTGTAGTTGTTCTTGATATGTTGGTAATATTCAGTATAGTGTTCTTTGATGTTGGTATACCAGAGTGGAGTTATCCATTTCTCTTCTACATACAGGTATGGTCATTATTACTGAATATATACCGATTAACCTGATTTAATAAACTTGTATTTGTAATGAAATGTTGCATTAGTGGAATTATATATGACAATTTATTGAAACATAAAAATTGGTGCTAATGCAAGTCATGACTTAGATCAAAATGATTTAATAACTGCCTCACAACTATTATTTCTATCTGTCAATGTTAAACTTATTTTTCTCCACCAAGTAGGCCTATATCATGTTTCTCATTATATAGTTTTTCGTGAAAGTTATGCATAAGCAAATATTTTAATCCTTATCTATGTAACTGGATAATCTTTATGCATTATGTTCTATTTTTATGTATTCCTCCATTTAACAGATGGTTCCAGTAGTTGGTCTGTATTTTCCACCCTCTTTTATTACTATTGGAAAATATGTAAATTAATTATACATAAAAACTCCATTCATTTAATTGCATACTAATTAAACTAAAGTGACTACAATACACAACGCAGCAATAGTAACATAACTGGCTAAATATTTTCTCCGTATTTTTCATTATCACTAATAATAAATTTTGAATTCAATCCATATACTTTCATTAGCAAATAATAATAATAATTGTCTTTTCTTCACTAGCTTTACTACTTATCAAATGCTCTGGGATTTTATTTTGTTTATGATTTCTGTCTATCAGAATCACTGAGTACTTCAATGTCTTATTTCTTCAAATTCATACCACTACTCAATATAATAGTAATAGTCCCATTAGCCATAATATTGAGGTAAACATGGATGGACATATAGATGGTACATAGTGATGTATCTTACACTGGGCTTTATTAATTTAATTGTTGAAAGATTTCCAAACAATTAGTGTCGTTCCTTATAGATATTTTATGAAGCAGTATCAGCGATTCTCCAATTTATCCTCTAACACTAAAGGAATTTGGACTGTTCTCTTATTAGCTTATTCACACATCGTCTATACCTGTTTGAGTGTTCTAAACTGTCCAAATGTGCTTCAACAAGATAGAAGCCAATCTCATAAAGTATGGTGGATTTAGAGTTGAAAATAGGGTATTTGCGTGTTCATCAAATTATTTGTATAAGAAGGGAAACATACACAACAATTGTTTGCATTACTTTAGAGATGGCACTTTAATGGTGAGACTAAGTGCTTCACTTCAAACAGCCATCTTTGGCTCACTATATTGTCTCTCTCTGTTTTATTTTTTGCTACACTGTTAATACCAGTTAATATCTCAATGACTTACATCAACAAAAGAGCAAAGGTCAATATTAACATAATAACTGCTTAGGCCATTGTTTATTTTATAGAAGTATTATTTGTTGAAGAAAATTGGTGCAGCTTTCAAGCAGCCTTTTAAAGCAAAATTTGAATTTTGGTGTGGTGTTGAATTAAGTCGAAGATTGTTGTTACTGGTTCTAATCACAGTTTTATCATATCACCAAGTAAGTGTAACAAACTTGTATGGTTGATGCATGTAATGCAAAAACTACATAAAATATCTAGAAATATCTTGGGTATTCTTTTTATTATAATGTTTTTAATTTGGAACAACATTTAGGCAGACAGCAAGTATTAGCTTCATTACTTTAAGGAGCAAGCCAACATAACATAGCAACAAAAATTGCATGTCTAAACTCAGAAGACACATGCACACACACACGTATAGTTCAATGATTAGAACACTACCACACAATGTAATACTAACAACTATTATTATAGCTAACATTGTTTGCTTATGTTATATAAATATATTTTTATGACTACACAGATGATCATTTTACTCTATTTGGTAGTACTTGTTGCTATATATGGTTATTTAACTCCATATAAACAACAGTTAACTAACTGGTTAGAACTGGGAACATTGACATGGTTTACCATTCTAATCATGTTACTATCTAACCCACTGTTAAAAGATACTTTGACCTATACTTCAGAGTTCACTTCCAGTATTCCTCAATGTGATGGTGCTAATGATGTTGTGACTATGTTTGCTCTACTCTTAGCAGTGTTCTATTATATACCAGTACTTGTGGCACTGGGTTGTACATGTGTTTGGATAATAATAAATATGTAAGTGATTTGCAATAGCTTTAGTCACAGCAATAATTATTCTAATGTAAGTTTCTACTACTACACTCTTGGCATTTATATCTACATGTTAAATACTAAACTTCGTAAGATTTTAAACCTTATACTATCAAAAATATCTTTATTAGTAAACGTAAGATAGATTAAGAATAGACAGCAACAAAGAACCATAAAAAGCTTCACTATCACTCACAAAAAACTTTGCAACTATCATGCCACAACTGAGATAGGTTGATGGTATAGGTGTTATTAGATTTCACTAAACCACAGTTATTCTCAACACAAACTGATTATAGTGTATAGACCATTCTTAATATGTTTTGTAAATTATTATGTATAGATGTCAATCATTTGGCTCTTTTTAGACTAAATGTGATAAAGAAATATCAAAGAAGAGCTTTACAACAAGTAGAGAAGAGTGCAGATAATGATGACCTCTTTGGCCATGAGATGAGTACTTACTATAGGTTATTTGATAGAAGAAATGACATAACTTCAACAGAAATAGTATTATCTGATCCTACATAATGAGAAGAACACAATAAGTTGACTCAATGAATCACTGACAATAGAACTTAGTATTTTATTCAGTAATGTTTCGTGTTTTGCTGTGAATTTATAACTATTAATAATAAAAAGGGGGTGTGGCTAGTAAGTAGCCTGCCAGCCTCTTACTTTCTTAGAGCGCTATTCTCCAGAGGCCATGTAAACTTTGAGGTGATGACTGAAGGAGTTGAATAGCAGTGTTGTTAGGGCTCTTGATGACGTTACAAGGACAATCGCTGTTTATATTTATTATTATATTTTGTAGACCAAACGAAGGTAACAATTAAAAACGTGATTAGGATAACTCTAAGATGTACTCTTCGATTTGACAAAACTTGGAGGAGAGTAGCAAGTGACCTAAGTGTTCCTCTTCACGAAATAAGTAAACAACAGGACAGTCTTCTTGTGACAAGTTTTAATTATGAAGATTCATTTGAAGAATTTGTAAACTATTGGATGAAAAATGAAAATGGCACGTGGGACAAACGTATTTACTCAATAGCTAAATTTGAACTGAAAACAGCTGAGAAAGTGAGAAATATTTTAGAAGGTGACTTAACTTCCACATAGACACAAACAGCAGTCCAAGTGTACTGATAAGAAATTCAAACACTGTTAGTACAGGAATTTGATGGTTGTCTCATTAGATGATTCTGTCTTTTACATAGGAAAAGAGCATTCTATGTTAGACACTACATTAATTGAATGGTCTGTACCAGTTGAGTTACCTAGCAAGCTTATTGCAAAGGGATCCTTCAACCAATAATTATGTCGTTAAAATGGAGAAGATACCAGAGAAATATAAATGCAAGAAAGTGCTTGATCAGATTGCAGATTACAATGATGTAGTTTCAGAGTTTTGTAATGATTTTTGGCTAAACGTATGCTGTGGTTTATCTCTATCACTCAGTCACACGAGTCAGCCTCTGACATGTGAAAAAGAAGAAAGAAGTGAGATTTACACAGGCTACTTTCTTTGTTCTATTTATAACTATATAGATTTCTGATGCATTGTCAGAGAAGAAAACGTTAACAGAAGATGCTGAGAGACAGAGTGACTCCGATCTACTGAAAGAGCTGCATCAAAATCAGAAAAAAGTAAAAGAACAGCAGAGTAAAATAAAAGGTAATGACACCTACAAATACTATTTTAAAATTGACATAACCTCGATTGTATATATTGGTATCAGCACTTAACATTGTAAGCACAAACACAGTATATATTACATGCCCCATCCACTAAACACACCTGTTTATTTAATAAATTAATTTATATTACAAGTGACAATTTCTGTGCTTTCAAAGCTATTGAACATAAATTGAAAGAGGTGACTCAGCAATTAGAAGCAAAGGAAGAAGAATATAAAAATTTCCTTCATTCTTCTCTTGACAATTGTCCAGGTTTGTTTATGTCTTACATATATCATTTCAACTGTGGCTAGAGCTCTGAAGTGTCATATTTCATTATGTATGAAAACTTTTCCTTTATTAAATGTGCAATGCTTGTGTCACAAGAGTTTAGATCATTTATAGTAAGCCTAAGGGCATATATTGCTTAGTAGGTTGCTACCAAGGCCTACAGCGAAAACCCCATGTGCAAAACTATAAACTATGGGTCAATACATGTAACTAATTCCCACTAAGTCTAGCATCAGAGTTGCCTGGAATCTTACCCTTTTCCACACGATGAGTAGTTAATGATTTATCATTTCAATCAACGACTCATCATTGCCATCAGGAAAAGGGTGTGGTTCTAAACCACACATTGCCTGTAGAAAAAAGGTGTGGTTCTACACCAGTATTTGTTTGTATAAAGGCATACCTTGTGTTGTATTTTCAATTGTTGGTACATTATTCTAATTATAGAAACACAAGCCAAGTTAATAGCTGATTATCTACTTGGAAAACAAAAAAGTAAATAAAAGACAATATAGTTAATATTGATTCTGTTTTCCTAGAATTGGAAGAGCTGTTGAAAATGACATGTTCCAAAAATGAACAACTAGAAAGTGTTTTTTAAACAAACAAAAACCAAGACAATACATTTGGAAGAAGCAAAAGCAAAATAAAATTGGAAAAATGAACAACTAAAAGAACAACTAGAACACCAAAGTAAAAAAAACATTTTGAAGTACATTTCACATGTTATAGCAGTTAAAAGATAATTAAGTTACTTAACACTATAAGTCTAATCTGTTAAGATTTATAATTAAACCACAGCGTATGTATCAACTGCTCAGCTTTATAAATCATTACAATCACACAAGGTGTACAAATGAATGGTACAGTCAAAAACAGACTTAAATATTAATAAGTGTTATTACAAAGAGGTTTACAAACACCTCTGAACTTCAGAGATTCTTATCTATCAACCACCCCAAGATTAATACAGTATTATAAACTTCAACTGATCAGTTGGCTACATGAATTACAGATATTACATTGGCATTAATGGTCTTCTTCCATACAGATTATAAGCTTGAGATAGAACGATCTAAGATCAATCAATTGGAACAAGAAAAAGAATCAATTTTAATAATAAAATTGTTTTTATTATGGGATATCTCACTATAATAACATTGATAATAACATTTAATTACTGCCAATTATAATAGAGGTGTCTCTTTATCGAAATAACAAAATATACAGCAGTATTTTTTAGTGAATTGATTTCAGTGTTACTGGAACTCTTTGACGTGGAATAGAGTATGTTATACACTAGAGTACAATAAAGTAAAAAGATAAGATATAAGAAATATAACTTACTAACTGATCTAGGATCTCCATTAACTTTTCTCTACAAATACTAACTTGTTGTGACTTGAGATGACTTTGAATAGATTGTAACTCTAATGGCTGAAGAAGGGAATATAGGAAAATGTTAATAAATGTACCACATATACATTCAATGTAAATGTGTAACTGTATACCTTATAGAGAATAATATCTTGATACATTTCTTTGTTTCTGATTATAGCTTCTTTCACTAGCTTTTCCAACATCTAATGATGTGAATATAATAATAGCAAGTATAGAATCAAAACTTTGTCAAATCAGCTATCACTTAAATACATGTATAATGTAAATTTTACTACATGGAACTCATTATATGTATTTCAACCAAACCTGATCAGACTTCTCTTGGCCATTATCCTGATCTCCTTCATCTTTTATCTTTCTCCTTTTACTACCAATTTGACGTGTAGATGCCACAGTGGACTCCTCTATAACATTACCATCTTTATCTAAGTTAATACATCACATACTAATTACTTGCTAGTAGTTACTTACCTACCAATGGATGTTGATAATGGTAGATCTCCTCTAATAAAGCAATCATCTTCTTTTTTGGCAAAGAACGGACACCATATTGTGAACACACATCCTGTACATAAGTAAAAACAGCTATATTCATCCAGACATCTATTCATTAATCCATCCATCTATTCACCTTCAAACAAGGTGTTCCCATGCCCCTATAATTTGGCATTGGTGTTATATTATCATCAGATTGTAACACTTCATTATAATGTCGATGATCTTGTGGAGTCACAAACTCTGCCCCTAAACCACACCCTTGAGGTGTCACTCCAACTGGTAACAATTTGACTTTAGTTTTGCTGGGTGTTGATGAATCTAGAGAAATATTTTGTTGCTCAGTAGTACCAGTAACTATGTTTACAGATGAATTGGCAAATGATTCTTCATGTTGAATAGAAATATCAGTAGTATGTCTATCAGATATGTGGGCTATGTCTGTACTGATGTTATTAAATGATGTATTAGTGAAGGCATCTAATGTACCAGGAAAGAGATAATAATCATCTGGTGGTTGAATCAATGAAGGAATGGGTGGAGATAAAATAGAAGGAGATAGACTAGGGCTGTGGTCATAATAAGGAGATAAAGGTGGAGAGGATGTATGTAAATGAGAAACAAGAGGGTCCTGTCGAGACTTGGGACTAGATATTTTAGAATCTATAATAGAGTTTGAGTTTTGGGGTTCACTGAAAGAGGTTGTTATGGTAACTGGTTCATTGTGTATGGGAGAGGTAGGTGGAGTAACAGACACATTATTCAATTGGCAATCAAAGTCTTGCTTAGTAGGGGCAAGAGGTGTTGAATCTCTCTCTAATAAATCAGTGAGATCTTTAACTTCCCATCTACAAAAGATTGAGAGACAACACGTTACTTTATGCCTTTTTACTGTACATTGATGAGTTATTCATTTACTTACATACCAGTCCAACGTCCATTCATTTACTCATCCATCTCTCCATTAGTCATTTACCATTGCTTTCAATAATTCATACATCTATCAACTAATTGACTCACTTTTTAGCTAAAGCCAATACTTGTCTCCTCACGTCATCAGATGATATCAGGTCATCATTGACAGTAGCTGTATATAGGAATTGTAAAAATACAGTCACTACCTCGGAAGTAAAGTCAGTGAGATCAACTTTGTAACTACCAGGACTGCTATTAGACAATATCTAATAAGTATAATACAGAAATGGATAGCATTTGGAAATGAACATTTATAGAAAACAATAGATATAGTGGTATATTGCAGTGTGACATTATATATATTTACCCTTGCCATATTTGGACATCTACATGCTAATATACCAGCATGAGCAGGTATGATCATATTTCCAGAGGTTGCAATGGAAACATCACTATAGAGACCAGTAGTAAACAATGAGTGAAGATCAGAAATCAAATGATCTTTCACTAATAAGTTAGACTTAGGGATGTCTGCATGCTACGGTGAGAGATACCACATTCATATACATATGTAGTACTGTATATAATATGCACTTACTGTGTTGGCTGTTTGTGATCCTCTATCAGTATATAATGCAGTACAAGGTTCACTGTGACACACAGTACATTTACCATCTTCACCCTAATGAAACAAAACTATAATGATACAACAGAGCAATGGAAGATACAAATAATTATATGAAGGTACAAATATAGATGACAATGAACCAATGTGGTATAATATCAATACACAAGTACACTACATTCTAATATATCAATGTATTAGTACAAGCCACAGACTTTAGTAGGTGGTATATGATCGAGTAAGGCAGGCACATAAAATTCATCCACAGACTCTACCACTTCTCCTTTATAGGCAGTACTTAATTGCCACATTGTCAGATAGTCAGTAAATGACGATATAGGAAAAGTAGAAGTACTAACTGTAGCAATAGAATTAGATGTTACCAAGGTATCAGATATAGAGGTAATAGAAGAACAATAGGCATCAGCATCATGTAAACCTGATGTGACAGTCTTTGTAGTAATAGTAGTTGTAGTAGTAGTAGATAGTCTAGAGGTGTATAACATAGATGGTCCAGCTATATTACAATGACAAACTGGAGGACGACTGGTGACATGACATGATACTGGGGTAATAGTAAAATCCTCAGTAAAAGCATTAGAAACTGACTGATCATCCATTTCATTACTTCTACCAATGTACTCTAAGGGATTGTCCCTGTCATTTCTTCCATTAGTAGTGCATGCTACTCCAGCTAATGCACTCACTCCAAACAATGGGGTACAAGGAATATCCCCATCGTCATCTTCATGACTTAATATCTCATCTACTCTTGCTGCTAGACGATGTTTGGCTTCAGGTGATGAGGTCAATATCAGCGGGGGTGGTAAATCAGTGTCATGTGATCCTTTCTGACGGCCACTTTTCATTTTTTGCTGAGGAGGGAGAAGGTGTCTGTTTTCATTTAATGATGCCGAGAGTGCAAGTGCAATTTGTAGCTGTTCTTGTTCCATTGAATGTAGGGATCTGTAATGGAGATATATACAAATGAAATATAGATGGATTAAACACAGAAAGAAATGGATACATACATATATATGTAGATAGATTAGTCATTAAACTTATCAATTATTAGTAAGCATTGGTATAGAATATAATAGCGACTGGTGAATGGAATTTAAGTAGTAATATGACTTACTGAGATTTATTAGATCTTTGATGAAATCTCCTTGTTGGGACTTTAAAATCATCAGGTTCATCCCCTTTAGCTTCTTGTTTACTTAACTCTGTCCCAACTATTGACACCACGTTATCACATACTGCATGGTCAATGGATTCATTTTCTTCTGTACATGTGTTACTTAAATTGTTGGTTAATGTTGTTTTAGGCAAAAATAATGACTTAGTTGAAGATTGTAATTGACGTGGCAACTTGTTGCGAGAGAGTTTAAGCTTCTTTAAACCACACCCACTTGTAGGCAAAGGTGGGCGTGGCTTTCTTGTATCCATTAACAATAATAAATAATAATAATTACTTTTTCTTCTTCAATCTTTCTGTTTCTGTTCTCTCTCTTTCTTAACTCCCTCTTTAACTATTTCCCTAAACTTACTGGCTTGTTGATGACTCTCTATTGCTAGTTGGCAATGCTTCTCCCAGACGTCAAGAAAAAAGTTCTTCCTGTTAGTGTAGTAGTAGGCTACAGTCCAAACGGAATAGAATAAGAAATATGTAAAATCGTTGAGAGAAAAGGTGCGAACAACTGAAGGGACCTGGGTATGCCTCGCACCATGGATATTATATTATAGATAAGATAGAGTAATATCTTCACTCGCTCTTATTATAGCCTCCTGTCCAAGTGCCCACACGATTTTAATACTTGAAGTTAATTAAGCGAGTGGGCGACTGTGTAGCTCGCTACTCGCTTGTTGAACATGTGTGCTAACTGTCCTCGCTGTGTGTGGGCGCATAGAGAGGGTACTGTAGTCTGTCAGTGTGTGTCAGGGGCGGCATCGGCTATTTTGAAGTGGTCAGGCCATGGACCAAAAGCCTCTAGGGGGGGGGGGGGTCAAAGCCAAAATTCACTAAACTAAAGTGCTTCTGATGTATGATAAATCTTATACTTTCCGATATATGTATATATAAGTGTTTTAAAAGTGGTCCGGCCGTGGCCGGAGTGGCCTGAGTGCCAATGCCACCCTTCTGTGTGTATGTGTGTGTCTGTTACCGGGCAAATGGCTTTGAATTGGTTCAACTCAGCTAACACAGTACTGGTACCCACCAAACTATAGTGGACGATAGCAAAACGAACAAAAAGCTTTTAAAGTGTGAAAAAATTTGAAAAAAAACACAGCTTTCAGTGAAGACTTGAAAATTCAATAAAAACCTCCTGCATACAGCTAATGACATTTTCCAACTTTTTAAAGTGACAATGTTTGCAAAAATACTTCTTTGGAAGGTTATGACAATTTAAATTAACATCACATAACATACCTGCACAAGTCGAATAGGACACTTGAGTATAAATGTGCTACATACGTCATTGACATTGGTCACCTGACCAAAATATGCCTCAATGGAGTTATAATTCAATTGAGTCGTGCACAGTAAAATTATCATTATGAAGCATTGAAAAACAAAATTATTGCAAACTTCACATACATTATAAACAAGGTGAGAGCTCTTCATATACCAAGGTTTTATACAAAATGTTTGTATGTTGAGTTATGGTTGGACACCCTATATATGCACTCTACTCTCTGGAGTATAAATCTACACTGCCCACTCCAGTGAGGTTAAGCACTTTAGTGCATTTCATTAATATTGTCACTTAATCGTGCAAAGATTGTAAAAGCTCTTTTCTATGAACACAATGAATCATAATAATGTGTTAAGCTGTATTAGTATCTTTTATGATAATATTACTGGCATTGTGGGGCTGTGTTGAATTCATATTCATATTTATCATAAGTGTTATATAGGATAGGTAACAATGCAACACCGCTAACCCTATTCGTGCATAATTTTCAGAGCGTAAGTGAATGACTATGGTATGGTTAGCTTGCTGTACATGTGAACAGATTTAATGGTTTGAACTTGAAAGATTGCTGTTATTTATAGCATCGATTGAAGTTGGATGAGTACCGTCTGTCCATATATCTATGCTTACAGAGCCTATGAAGCACATTCTAAGATGTACTGGTTGGGTAAAGCATTTTAATATTATGATCAGTAGTTAGAATTGGTATATTGTATATATCTAACATGTGTATAACAATATAACTAAGTTTGATTTCAGATTGATAAATAATTATGGTAATAATAAGGATGGAACTAACCTAGAAGGCATCCATTTTTAAGCAATGGTTATCTTCATTGCAACATATAATATTATAAGTATTGGATAGGAAACTATTAAAAATATATTGTAGAATTGATTCAAATGAAGTTAGACACAACAGGAATAAGCTGATAAGTAATGAAAGGTATTTTGTAATAAAATCAGACAATAATTTTTTTGCATGACTGACCACTCTCAATTGATGCACTTGGATCGTGTGGGCTTTCACAATATTTATCCAAGCTTCAAGAATCAAACAGCCCTATAAATAATCAAGGTATACGTATATGACTGATTAAACTAAATTAAACCCTGACTGATAAACCTGAATAAAAAGTATCAGTTTTAAATACCAGCAAATGACTGACACAGACAACTAGTAACAGTTTAAAACTACTTTCTTTGTGTTTATTGGAGGTACAATTCTAGAATGCTAAATTTGAGATTGTCAATCGAGGATCATGACCCACACTAGACAAGAATTTATAAACTGTCATTGACTTCTAGAAGATCACTGGCTGACTCTTTTTATTTTTATGTTTGTTCCTTATTATTAAGTTTGCTTAACCTATTTTTTTTTCGTTTACAGCAGTTATTATTACTAATTTTTATTTTTATACTGCATTCCATGTACATCACACTAAATTGCTCTTCTCAACTCAGAGAGACTATATAACATTAATATTGTTCACATTAAAGACAACAACGTTGACAGAACAGACATGTATAGTCATCATTACCAAGTAATTAAAGAACTTACTCGAATAACATGCTATTGCATTTAAGACATTGGAATTTGATAACTAACGTACATTAAGTATAATTTCTAGGTGTAAACTGTAACGTCAGTGCATAGTCTGTACAATCTACGGTAAAATAGAACGTAACTTTGCAATACGGTATTAGCTAATAGAAGGAAAGTACAGAATAGATAACGGCGTACGTCAGTATTATAATGTATACTATGTACGGTAAAATAGAACGTAACTTTGCAATACGGTATTTGTTTATTGACTGTCAGTGACCAGTCATGGCTGATGTAGCAGAAGAAGAACCGAACATTCAGCACGCTTCAACTAAAAGAAGCTCGAGCGACCGCTGTTGCACTTGGTGCTCTCTGATAATTAGGCAGTTTTTCCTTTTATTAGGGAAAAATTTCCTGCTTCAGGTATGTTTAATTTGTATTCTAAACGTTTATTCAAGCGTGTTTGATTGATGGTCTCCAGATTGTCTTGTGTTGGAGACAATAGGACTTTGGCTAATTTTTACACCAGAGCCTAAGTATAACAGGTTTCTGTAATTTGATTCCGCCGCCCCTGGGGATGTGTTACACTAGTAGTGCAGATACTTCCACAGGACAATCTGCACTAGTGTGAAATGCCATAAAGGCCTGGTGTAATCTGATCAGACAGGCCCCATTTGTTTAGAGAGGATGGGTCTGGTAGAGTACACATGTCATAGTTGTTAAAACATTTTTTACATTTATGCGAACTGTGGCTAATTTTATGTTAGCTCCTTTCTTTCTATGTGACTATAATGTAATGAGCATAAATAATAAAATAAATTGTAATACAAACCTACAAACCCAAATACAAAGCAGAAGGTTAAGCAAACCACATTAAAGCAAGAAATGTCTGCAGATCCAGTATTGTAGTTTACAACCATCCACCTATAAAACATGTGTTTGTCTAGGCACAGGTTCAATAGTCTGTGATTTTCCCTATAAATGCTGGGCACTCTTGGTGTTAACATCATGCAATAACTAATTCAGAGGAACATCAGAAGTGTTGAATTTAGAGCATTATAATCTAGTCAAACATAGTATAGATTACGTGTCATGTAATCTATACTATACTATCTATGATCTAATCTTGTCCTCATCTGTCATACCCCCGAATGAAAAGACAGTATGATGCATTTGCTTCAAATTCTTGGTCTTAGTGTCATCAATGTGCCATTACCAACTCCATCCAATCATATTTTAATAGTCACATGACACAGATGGTCACATGAATTTTGTGAGAAAATGTGTGATTAATAGAAAATCATGATAATTCTAAGACTAAATACTACTGTCTCTGATGATACAGTTGTTATAATTATAATATCAGAGTTTGAAATGATAAGATTAAACCCATGCAACTATTAGCCTCGTACCCAGGCGTTCTAGTAAAGAGTAGAACGCCTGGTGACTACTGCTTGCGCATGCACGTAATTATTGAAACATAATTACTATTTTTTCAATTAAATGACGAAGCGATAGGCTGGGTTTATAATGATGACGTTTCATTCACTACACGAGTTTAAGCATGGTTAGTTGAGTTTGTCAGTTATACAGTGATTTAGTGGAAGCTAAAAGAGCAACAAACTTGTTCAGTGCTGTTGGGATGCAAACAACTGGGTTTCTCAAATAACTTTTTTGCTTGATGTTATCGTTTTGAGAGATTATGGTCTCTCTTTATATATTTGTATTAAGTGCAAATTTCGAATTGTGTCTCTAGAGAAATCTCTTGCAGACTTAGAGGCATTCAAACAGCTGGTTCCCTAGCTTATTTAGAGAATACAGTAGATCAGCAGAAAAGTTTCTATCAGTACTACAAGTAGCCATCACAATTAATCTAATATTGAGGTTAAAGGAATTTTGACGTCATAGTTGACGGAGGATTCCTAGAGTATACTATTTTCCAAGAAATCTGTGGAAATTAAACGCATGTGCAAACAGTAGTTACCAGGCGTTTAGCCTGGGTACGAGGCTATGCAACTATTAGCTATAAGTTATAACATAATTATAACTACGCCTTTATTAAAAGATATCCTTTCCATGAAAGAAATACATGAACAAGCATGTTACATCAGCCATTCATGAGAGGCATGAAATTGTAGCAATCACACATTTTGCCACAAGGTCATGTGATCACTGAAATCATTGCTGATTATATTAGTACCCAAAAATTTGAGGCAATTCACAAGACTGCCTTTTGGTTGGGGATGGGCCAGTCTGGATACAATACTATTGCAATCCATGATTCAACTGCTATTGTAAAGGCTGCCAAGTGCCAACTAGTGTTTACTATCTCTACTTTTATGAAAGTAGTTTTACTGTATCTTTAAGGCACAAGGACCCTTCCAAATTGTGTACTTATCAATCTGATTTTTTAATATAAATTTTGGAGATATTGTTTATTGTCTTCTTTTCTTCAATCTTCTTTTTTTGATTATGTATATATTTGTTATAATATTACAATTTCATATTGGTTTCCTCAAGGGAAATGTACTTTTGTTTACACGTACTTAACACTCAATTGTCATCCAACATGTCTTCTGCAATTTACTAATAGGTGCCATGTGTGCTTGTTCCCAAATCCTTCCTCTTATAGCAAACATGGGTGATTTAGAATTGATTTGTATTCTTTCTTCTTAACAGATTCGTCGTCCTATTGGTACCATAATTGAACTGTTAATTCCTATTTTTGCTATACTTATCCTTGTTGGTTTTAGGTTAGTATTAAAATACATGTTTAGTAATGGAGCAGTCAATTTGATACATTATGAGTTTGTTATATCCACTTTAATTAATTGAATAGATACATACCAGCTTTGAGACCTACAGAAAAATGTTTTGTGACATTTGATTCTGACCCATTGGATTTACCTGACCGTGGTGTGTATAATATCTACTATGCTCCTAATAATTCAGAGATTGGTAAGATTATTCTAAATATAATATATTGTTATTACCAAATAAGGTAAAATTAAAGTCGTGCTAATTTTATAAGACGGTTGTCTGTTAGTTTAACTAACTGCAGATGAAGTCTGACTTGTGATATTTAATATAATTACTGCTGACAGTTGTAATGATATCCTTATCTCTCTTATAGTACAAACCTTATCCACTATCATTAGTCCAAAGTTGAATAAGAGTCAGGGTAATCTGATAGGTGTGTCTACTCAAAATGACTTTATCAGGGAAATCCAAAATTCAAGTGCTCGACCATCTGGCTGTTTTCTTGATGGTGTAGGTATGTGTCCCTATCTACTCTCTTGTTATCTATCATTTTGTGTGTTCGAATGTCATTAAGAGTATTTGATATCATAATAGAATAGTTCAGTTTTTGAAGTATAGTTAAAACTGTTACTATTTACAGGTATTTTTTTTGAGGATCTGGATACTGATGATGTCAAATATACTATTCGACTGAGACAAAATATTTATCCATTTGGTACATGGGACACCAGAATGGCCTCTAGTAGCTTTCAAACAGCAGGAGCACGTGTATCTCCTAAGTATGTGGATGGATGAGTGGATCATGGACATTCATACTTTATATTAATTTGTTTTATATTTCTGTAGTCCTTATCTAAATGAAGGGTTTATGCAATTAGAGAAAATTATTGATGAAGCTATTATTGAATTAAAAACAGGAAAACCAGTTAATATTGATGTGTCTGTCAGGGTAAGTATGGCATCTGTAACAAATGTATATAATATATACATTTGTTACAGATAGGTTAGTATATTATACTAACCTATCTTTCTTCTTTCTTCTTTGATTATAGCAATTTCCTTACCCGTCCTATCTTGATGACCCCTTCCTACAATTCATCAACACATTCTTCCTACCTCTTTTCATTATCCTTTCCTTCATTTACTCGTCTGGAGTGTTTGTTAAAGTATCATAGACATGCATACATGTACTGTATAGCAATTTGTTAATTGTTCAGTCTTTTGCAAAAAATTGATTTGCAAACCAAATGACATTTAATAGAAAAGTACTCTAATAGATAGTTGTATGTACTAACCTAATTTCCATAAGTTTATACATGTGTATGTTACAGGAACTGGTACTGGAGAAAGAGTCTCGTATTCGTGAGACTATGAAAATGATGGGTCTCAGTAACTGGACACTCTGGACCACGTGGTTTTTGAAACAGATACTGTTTTATCTGGGATCAATTATTATTATAACTATATTACTTAAAGTGTGTCCAACATGAAGATTGCTAATACCAAATGTATTTGTGTCTCTTTTTTTACGTGTAGTACGGAGGGATATTTCCAAGAAGTGATGGTTTTCTTATTTTTGTATACTTGTTCATGTTTATGCTGTCAGGGATTGCATTCTGTTTCTTTATCAGGTTTGTTTTAGGACATGTAGGCTGTAGCATTATTCAAATGCAGCATAATTATGTATGTAATTTACATATTATTAACAAATGCTCATGCAAGCATTCTCCAGGTTCAGCAGAAAGTTCATAAAGTCAAAAATACCTTTAATGGTAAAAACAGACTAGATTAAAAACAGACAACGACAAAACAATAAACAGCTTCAATATAACTCTCAAGAAATCTTTGCAACTATGGTGCCATGCCCAAGTTAGGTTGATAGCATTCATTATTGGGATTCCACTAAACAGCAGTCATTCTCAATGCCAATAGAATTTGGTACCATCCAAATACATTTACAACTGAACTACTTGTAGTATTAACCCAAATATTTGTTTATTGTCATCAATTTTATAGCGTGTGGTTCTCATCAGCAAGGATTGGTCTATTTGCTGGGTTCATTGTCTGGTTTGTAGCTTATTTCCCTTATTTCTTCTTGTCTGCTAATTATGACACACTCAATCTGTGAGTAATTCTGACATCATATGCTACGTTCATCTATTATTTTGTTATTCTAAAAAATGTTATTTTATTTTAACATTGGTTATTGTTAGTCTAATATGTTTCAATTTAATGTTAATATGTTGTATATACTATATTTTCCTTATATACAGTGGGACTAAAATGGGCCTATGTATTCTTTCGAACACTTGTGTTGGTCTAGGGGTCAATGTTTTGTCCATAATGGAACTTCGTCAAGAGGGACTTAGTTTTTCTAACTTTGCTCAACCTCTTAGTTTAGATGACCAGTTTAATATGTTCTTGGTGGTGTTCATGCTGGCTGTTGATACGGTCTTATATATGATACTTTATTGGTAAGGAGGAATATATGATTAATTTTTTTATGTATGTTTTGCACTCTATGTAGGTACATTGATGCTGTCAAACCTGGAAAATATGGTGTGCCTAAACCTTTCTATTTCCTATTTATACCATCTTACTGGTGTCCTAGACTTTCTAGAAGACCATTAAAAGTATATTCCACATATTTGATTCTAAATACTGTTTGTATCTTTATAGCCTGATGAATTGGAAACTCTTTCAGATCCTAGTTATAATGCTGCAGCTCATGAAGATGAACCTACTGATATACCTGTTGGGATTGTGATCAGAAATCTTACTAAAATTTACAACAGGAGAGTAAGTAATTTTACTGTAATTTTAATAATAACTTTAATATTGATTTATGCTTAAAGTACTGAGAATTAATCATATGGATAGACATATGCTCAATTTCAGAGGTTTAATACAAATCAATTATTTTTCACAGAGCCTTAAGAAGAGAAAGTTAGCTGTTGATCATTTGTCATTGAAAATGTACCAGGGCCAGGTCACTGCCCTTCTAGGTCATAATGGGGCTGGCAAGACAACTACTCTGTCAATATTGACTGGACTGTTTCCACCTACTGATGGCAATGCTTATATTAATGGACTAAGTGTTGTGAAAGACATTGATTTGATCAGAAATGACTTAGGTATATGTCCTCAACATAATGTTCTCTTCGATCGACTCAAAGTGTCAGAACATCTTAGCTTCTTTGCTAGACTTAAGGTATATACATTTAACTAATGTATTTACATTCCTAGTACATGTATGATATATAGTGAACATGTTTAGGAACTATCTCTTAGTTTATTTAAATGTATAAGCATGTACCATGAGTCTATAGCCTCAATCCAACTGCAAAGTACGGCATCAACTTTTATGACCAACTATATAAGGAAATGTCCAATCACGTCCATGGCGTTGTTAAGTCATTTTACAAATATCCAAATATGGTCAGGAGTAAACTGCTCTGATTTATCCCAGTTTTCAAGTTTTTCCTCTTTCACAAGGTTATGGCTCCAGGATATACATACATGAGCATGTGTGTTGTTCCTAATAATCAATTGAGCATTGGATTTCCACTTGTTATAGTTGCAACAATTTACACACTAGCCAACTTTAAATACATTTTAGTGTATATACAAGGCATTTGTCCAATTATTTAATTATTTAATAGATTAATTTAATAAAAGTACTTAGTTGACTAAACAATTCTGTAGCCATAATATTTATCAATGTAGCAACCAGACACTGTATATGTAATTTCTTCTGAATTTTAGATAGAATACCACAGCTGGTCATGATACGTCCCTATGATACGTTTAGAAATTGCACCCTCTAATAGTCTTATTTGTGTAAAGTGTTCTGAGTATATGTTATTTTAGGGTTGTCCTGCTGGTCAAGTAAGCCGGGAAGTTGATATGATGGTAGAGGACTTAATGCTGACTGATAAGAGGAAGACTCAATCTCAGTATTTATCAGGTGGTATGAAGAGAAAACTTAGTGTGGGGATAGCACTGGTTGGTGGCTCAAAGTTCGTAATATTGGATGAACCTACTAGTGGTATGGATCCCTACGCAAGACGGGCTACATGGGACTTGTTGGCAAAGCATAAGCAAGAACGTACCATTTTATTGACAACTCACTCCATGTGAGTACATGTAACTTTATCCTTACTAAACTATGGTTAATGTTGTTTAATACACTGCCTGTTCTATGTATATGTATATATATATAATTTATATGTTATCACAAAGCTAAATTTGATTTTTAATTATAGGGATGAAGCTGATATTTTAGGTGATCGTATTGCTATTATGTCTGAAGGGAGACTAAGATGTAGCGGCTCATCTCTCTTCCTGAAAAACAGGTAAGACAGGATATGTGAATAATTGAATGCACAATTGTTATACTATTAAATTCACTTTTGTAGACTATGGTTATGTCAGTAGTGTGTTATGATAATATAGATGTGTGTATACATTCACATAATAAATGAAAGTGGCTATATATGCAATAACTGAATGTTGCAGCCAATTGCAATATTGAAATATGTTATTTCAATCATTGTTGTTACGTTTACTTACTATAACAGACTATACTAATTTCTTTTTATTACAAGTTTATTTTTTTACTAGATATGGTGTTGGTTATCATATGACAATAGCCAAGGAGCCTCAATGTGACTCACATGCTGTGACATCATTAGTCAAGCACACTGTAGCTGGAGCAGAACAGGATACTGATGTAGGAGCTGAACTATCCTTTATTTTACCATCTCAATCAATTCACCAGTTTTCTAAATTGTTTGACACCCTGGATGGTAACTAATATACTTATATGTTTTAAGTACACATTGTTTGCATGATAGAATATCAATTAATCTTACATTATAGTGCCAAGTATAAAGTATAAAGTTAAGCTGTTGATGCTTGATTACATCATGTGACTAACTTATTGTAATATGTAAACGATGCATTAGATTGCAATAAAGATCTTATAGACCTTACAAGATTACCTTAATACTATTCTCTTTTAGGCAATAAAGAAGAACTTGGTATCAGTAGTTTTGGTGTCTCTGTCACCACAATGGAGGAAGTTTTTATTAGAGTTGCTACTGGTACTGATGAAGTATTACTACAAGAATCAAGGTAAACTGTACAAAAATAATATCATTTTCACTGTCACATAGGCTTCAAAGGCAGATGTCTCAACAGGAAGAAGTTCAGTTGCCTCGACAAAAATTGTCTCCCCAACCTGTTGCTATTGAAACTGAGTTATCAATAGAAGGTACACACAAATAATTTATATTGTGTAGCATTTTGTTATCATAAAGGACTGTAGTTTACAAATATATCTGATGTATATACCTTACTAAGAAGTTGTTATGCTAATCTTTTACTTCAGTATGTACCATAATTTTAGTTTGTTGTTTACATTGTTGTTGTGGACTTTAAACTTCCCATTTTCTCAGACTGCATCTTTCAGGGATATTTGTTGTTTATAAATAAAATGGATATTTAAAAAAAATAGTACATACATGTATATATGTGTTTTTAAACCCAATGTGAATTTATGCACATAAATGAGGAGAGTGGTTACACATTGCATTTGTGAATGATACAACAGCTCCTTGTATGATCAGTTGATTGTTGTCTCCTGACAACAGGTTGGTGAATTTTGTAAAGAAAATGCAATATATTAATCCCAGTTTCTGACTTGGTCTACAGAGATCCTGTATTCTTAGGTATCCTGCTTGCTAGTATTTTGTTATCTTTCATCCCACAACATTGATTCAGTATTGGTACATGTAAGTACACTCTATAGAGATTGAAAAAAAGAAGCTTCTCAGAGTTCGTTAATACATTTACATTTTTCTTTTAATAAAGTATTTTATAAGAAGTACTAGTACTTTCCACAATATAGTTTCTTTCACTAAAACAAACAGTGCATGGTCAGAAACATTTTGTTACTACGATGCTTATACAATTTACACATGCACATTATTTACATGCATACTAGTTACATGTATGCTAGAAACAAGTCATGAAATGCAACACACATGATCTACAGCTGACAAATATAAGCCCACACGCTCAGGCATGCTGTCATCATGCTCGGTGTTATATTTCAGCTGTAGCATTCTATAATTATAAGCAGTACCATTCACAAACTACATATAATATGTTCTTATTTGGTAACCTTCAGTTTTCAGTTAAGTCATTGTCATTTTAATCTTATAGATGAAAACAATGAAGTAGCTCAGTCTCTTCCCCTTCAATTGTCCCAAGATGTTGAAGTTACAACTCATGGTTTGTATATCAATACATTAATACATATTATATGTGATATAAGTATTACATTGTTTGACTGGCATAAGAGGTGTGGTCAAGTAACTAAAGCTTGTCAGACATGCCCATCTTATTTATAATGAGTAGATATTATCTGGGGGTTTTCTGTCCGGGGATAGTCCTGTTGTTATTGGAACTATAAATCCTGTGTATGCCCTCTTAATATGCACTTACTTAGATAATTGAATATAATTATTGTTTTTATAAGGTTAAATCACTTGTAAGTAAGTTGAACTTTATTACAGGAACGTTTACCTTTTCTCAACAAAGTATAACTGTTAATACTGGTATTGTTCTCTGGTTTCAACAATTTTTGGCCATGTTTCTCAAACGAGTATATCACTCTTTTCGATTTTGGGTATCTATTATATGGCAGCTCATTATTCCACTAATCTTTGTATTATGGGGACTAATTATTGCTAAAACTGTACCTGGACTGACTTCTGAAGACCCAAAACGATTGCTTTCAATTCAACATTCAGCTCCTACTAACAATATCACCTTTTTTTGGGCACAATTAGCTGAACCTGGTCTTAATTTAGGAGTAAGTTATTGTATTAAATAGTACATAGTTTTGATTTTATTATAGATTAATAGATTTATGTTTTTTGATATTTGTATAGATTTGTATTAAGTTAATCCCACTATTGCATAAGTTTATGTACAGCATAATTATGTAATTACACTAATTTATTTTATTCACTTCTTTCTTTTTAGTCTTCTGATGATGCCCAGACTCTGGGTGTCACAAACTTTTTTAACTATACTGGTCCTATTAGTGATCTCACAAATGTTACAGCTCATACTGATCTGAACAAGTGTTGTGATTATCAATATCAAATGTTAGATAAATATTGTGCCTCTAGATCTAAGGTAAATTTCTACTGTATATAACAAAATTATTATAATTATATTTAGGATCAACTACCCAAAGGAAACGATAATTCTGTATGTTCTATAAATGATACCTTTGGCTACAGAAACTGTCCTGACTGTTTAAGGCAAGATCACTCTATGATTGTATTCTAGGCATGTATATAATATTGTTGTTATCATATGATTCAATTCCAATTGTTATATTTGCATCATTGTGATTTCTTAGAATGTAATAACATTGATCTATTGGATTATTGCCTAAATTTTGTTATAGCCATGATTATTCATTATTCACGTCATTAATGCAAACAGAAAGGTTATCATTATTTTGTCAAATTAGTTTTATTTTAGTTTTTTTCAGCTACTTTTCCCCAGAAATAATCCATTAAATTTGCAATTGAAACTCTATTTTATATGAAGAATGACAATAGTTGCATGTATATATGACATCCAAGTGCAGTAACTAAGCCTTTAATGCATTGTGCTACATCTAAATACACTTACAATTGTTAAATTAAACCACACCTACAAAATATTTGAAATCCAATTTCAGTGTTGGCTTTTAACAAACCAACAGAATTACAAGATTTTACAATTGTTACTAGTCTTTACAATGGTTCTTGTATCTCCAGTCTACATATATCTTATTTTTATTTTCTTTTAGTTGCTGTACAGCCACTTCTAAACAACCTGACACTTGCACTAATCCTGCTCTACAGAACCAACAAATTGGATTGATTGACTGTCCCTATCCACCATCAATATCTATCAGTGATTTTGCTAATGGTTCTACTCCAAGTGGACCATTAGATGACATAAATGTTTATGTTGCAGAACAAATATTGATTGTCAGCTCACAATTTAATATCTATGATTTCTTAGTGAGATTTCAGGTAATGGTAAAGACAAAACACACTTGATTTTTAAAACCTCTCCTACTTTTTTGCCTTGTATGTGCAGCATGCTAGGAGAGACATATGTGTGTGATGTGTTGTCTGTATGTGTGTCCATTCATTACACACCAATCAATGAATATTATTACTTTTGCAACAAGCACTTAGAAATGGATATGACTGATAGAAGCTCTAAGTTTCGTAATGTCTTTGAACAGTTATAGCTTCTGGCAAATTTATTAGCTTTAAATGTAGCAACAATCAATTCCCTTACAACAACAATGATAACATCAAAATAAATTAGGATGATTTTTACAAATATTTTTTTTTTCTACAGGGCGGTTATGTACTCCATTCACCACAGCCAACTTACTCTGTGTGTAGATGTCAACCAAGTGTTAATGGCATTTGTAAATCCCTAGCTTATGCACTTGATGACTGTCAAATATCTTATGATTATTTCAGTGAAACACCAGCGTTCCTTATACCTCAACAGTGTTCAGATACTAATTGCAGTAGTACTATGGATGTCCCCATTTGTGATAGTCTAAACAGTAGTTATTGGTATTATGACTATGTCTACTGGAGGGAGATATGTGGTCAGACTTCATCATGTCCCAAATGCAGTCAAGGTCAGATTGGGACATCATCTCAACCTTATCCACCTGATGACCACTTATCTGCTACTGTGTGGTATAATAATCAGGTAATAACAGCATGCTCTGGTGTGATGTTTAACATTTGTATTGCGTAATGCTTAGTATATCACTAAGAATTAACAGCAGTTGCTAGTTCAATTTATTTTGTGTTATTCTCAAACAATAATGTTTTAGTAACTTTGTGCTGTGTATCTACCTTCTGAAGTCAGTAATAATATAATGTGTACATAATTATGATGAGATTTAAAGAACTATTTACTGGCAAAATGACCATTTTCTTTAAAAAGATGTACAATATTAGTACAGCATTCATGTTATCTATTTTATTGTATATAGCCTTACCATATGGGGGCAGCTGCTCTTAATGGTTTTTATAACCTTTACTTGAAGTCTTTGAATAGTAATGTCACCATCTCAGTCTATAATTATCCACTACCTAGAAGGATCCAAGAACAAGTGAGTAGTTGATTGAATGTAGATCATGTGAGTCTCTGTCTACATCATATTCACCAAGCTTTATTCTATGACTCATCATCTGTTATGTTTATGTTAAATGTCCAGTTATTGGTGTATGTTGTGTGTGATATGCAACATGTGAGGCTGTCTACCTGTTTGATTGTATATCCTTCTAGGTTACTGATGCTCAAAATGAATTTTTCGGCATTATAATAAATGTCTTATCTATTTTTGGATTAAGTTTCTTGTTTGCAAGTTTCGTTGTTTTTATTGTACAAGAGCGAGACTCAAAAGTAAGTTTCATTGTCTGTATGATCTGTAATGTAACTCTTTTGTTTATATATAGGCCAAACATCTTCAGTTTGTGAGTGGCGTTCATGCTAGTTCATACTGGCTATCAACTTTTGCTTGGGATTTACTTAATGCATTAATACCAGTTCTATTGACTGTGATAGTATTTGCTGCTTTCCAGATTAATGGTTACAAAGGACAGAACATTGGAGCTCTATTCCTGCTATTGGTATGTGTATTGTAGACTCCTTATGACAGTGTGTGATAGCGAACATTTGATGATTGATGGATGATTTTGAGTGTTCAGATGTTTATATGAAATTTTATTTATTCGTCTCATTTAGTTGTTTGGTTGCTGGGCTATCATTCCTGTCAATTATGTGATGTCTTTCCTGTTTGCTAATGCTCTTGTTGCTTTTGTTTTAATGCTTTGTCTCTTCTTCTTTGGAGCTTTGGTAAGAAATAAGTTTTAAAGGAACATTGCACTAGATTACTATTTTGTCCACTTTGTTATGATGAATGTGCATATAGAAGTGTCTATACACTGTATTTACAGCATTGAGAATACATTTACTGATGTTTTTTTTATGTTTAGGTTATGCTTTTGGGTGTGCAAGTAGCTGTACTTGCTAATCAAAAGACATCTGATACACTAAACTATATTTTTATGCTACATCCAGTATATGCGTAGGTTGAACACCCAGTTGTATTGTATTAATGTTCTATATCTTGTATTGTTAGGCTATTGAATGGAATGAATAAAATGTACACTAACCAACTGACAAAAGAAACATGTGAACAATCTGATGTGTCTCGATTGTAAGCTATGCTATACTCTATGAGGATCATTGATTATTATGTATTCCTATATAATACATGCTTTAATTGTACTATCTCCCAACCAGAGTCTGTAGTGCTTCTGGAACATCATATGCAAACAATGTCTTTACCTTTTCGTCTCCTGGTATTGGTCATGTCTTTTTATACTTGGTACTAGAGGGTATCTTATTTCTAGTCATTGCAATCATGATTGAGGTAGGCTATGCTATATTATCCTTTTCACACTTAAATATTGTTTTGTTTTCAATCCTTGTACCAAGAGTAATGATATTCTCATAAATACAGAGACATTTCTTTATTCCTGAACTGAAGCTACTTTTAAATCGTCGTAAAAAACAAGAAGTTGAGCTTATAGTATTACCTGAGGTAGTCATACAGAGTAGCTACAGTAATAATATTGTAATGTCTTTTAGGAGGAGGAGGAGGATGTAACTGCTGAAAAGAGGAAGGTGAATTCTTTAACTGAGTACACTGAATCTGATGCTATAGTTATAAAGAATTTGATCAAAGTGAGCAAATGTATTGAAGTTGAAGCAAGTATTCAAATTGGTAGGATATCTGTTACAATTATACAATCTGGATTATTTAAATGGAAGAATATTTTGAGTGCACTAAAGACCCTAAACAGGGTACTTGTATATGTGACATATCTTCAGTACTTCATTGTATGTTTAAGGTATAAAAAGTTTTAGGGTCTAGTGAATTAATATAGATCAATTGATTATGTAAGACTCATAGCTTATTCCTATTTAAACTAGGAATGTGTGAATATTCCAGATCTGTCACAGTAAAGACTATATTACAATATTGGAATGAAGAGTCCAGTTTAATCCCCCTTGTAGTTCTGTCATAACCAGAAGATAAAGAATTGTTAAAGTAGATACATATATGAAACATATGACTTAATGTATGGTCTCATTTGCTTTGACACTGCTTTAGACATCTTTAAGCAACCTTTTGCTCTTTAAGCCTACTATTAATTACTTCTATTAAACTAATTTTAGCAATTTTGAAACATTTTGGGGTTTCAAATTAACTTTATCAACATTTCAAAATCACACCCTTTTCACTTGATTTTTTATAGAAGAAATTTACCACCCAAATTTTGGCAATTATTAAATACTCACTAAATTTGCTAAAATTAGGATGTGTAATTAATAGTAGCGTTAATTAACGTATTGTCTGATTCTTCTGTTCTTTACTTTCTTAAATGTTGAGTAACTGTTTCTCTGTGAGCACATTTAATCACATGCTTTTGTATGCCTTTGGTTACAGGTTACAATAAAGCAATTATCACCTTCCTAAGCATGATCAAACCACATATATATATGCTAAAGCACTTGTCACTTAGAATATTCATATTACCCAGCCATACGTAATATTCTATTGTATATCTCATTCTTAACAGGACATGACACAAATAAAATTCATTATACTCTGTTCAAGTTGAGAAGAGCCACCATAAAATAATAAAATTAAAATGTACTTCAGCACTAATTGCATATAATAGGTTAGGAATACCTCACCTTACATTCATGGATAGGACACCTTTTTCTTAGTCTTTTCAACTCAGACAGAGTATAGTTATTGTAGTACATGTACTTCATTTGTTTAAGATTTAATTTATTAACACCATTGTGTAATTGTTCACATTAAACAATAAATATGGTATAATGAATTTGAGAGTTTGAATGTGTATTTTCTTTATAGGAGTACAAAGATCTCACAGCCACTGTCTGTATCTGTTGGCCATATTGTCAAGGTGGCTGCAAGTTAGCTGTGAATGGCATTAGTCTTATTATACCCAGTGGTGAGTGTTTTGGATTACTAGGTGTCAATGGAGCTGGTAAAACTACCACCTTTAAAATGTTGACCGGAGACATTACTCCTACTTATGGTACAGCTATTTTGAGTGGCTATGATATCAGGTATATCTAAATTACGTACTGTCTTGTTAACGATGTAAAAATTGTTTATTTTTCTAAAAGCACTACATAATTATAGTTATCTTATTTTGTAATGACAACACTTTATTGTTGCCACTTTGAATGATCTTTCACTACTGTTTTCACATTCAAACATCAATTACAAACAAATGTCTGGTATATTAATTGTGCCAGGCAGTTCTTCAATCATCTTGGAACATGTGTTGACCATATGTCTACTCACTTTTTTATTCTATTGTTGTATGCAACTGATGAAATCAAAGGCCATCCTTACAACCTTGATACATATGGCAACCAAATAATTCATTCACCCTAACAGTGTGAGCTCTAGATGATGGGTGTGACTGATGATGCTCCATGCTTCTCTCTGCATAGCTTGCTTCTCTGCCCATATTTCTAGCATTCTATAGCTATAGTCTTCCACAAATACAATTGCTAATTATACAATCTTTTAGCTCTAGTCAGTGTTTCTCTATGAATACAGTATCTTCAGTACCTTTTCATTAGTGTATATTTAAGTCATCATTCCTCCAGCATGGCATAACAATTATCCTGAATACAGGGAATATTTGTATTTCCTTTATTCAGAGTGTCACTTTTAAGTTGAATGAAATCTCAGCAATATATGATTCTGCATGTATTAATATATAACATTATTTAATGAGTTGGTAACAATCTTATATCCCTCAGAACTCAATTACGTCAAGTCCAACAACATATTGGTTACTGTCCACAGTTTGATGCTCTTATTGAGAAATTAACTGGAAAAGAAATCCTGACAATGTTTGCTAGACTGAGGGGTATTCCTGAAAAGGCTATTAAGGGAGCAGTTCAAGCTGAAATAGATCGTTTAGATTTAAATAAACACGCTAACAAAAGATGTGAAACCTACAGGTACCGAAATGTAGTTTCAATGTAATTTTCTAGATAATGGCTAGGGGGCTATGGCTTCATTATGGTACCTTAACTGTTGTAACATTTCTTGTTCATTTAGTGGTGGCAATAAGAGAAAACTCAGTACTGCAATAGCTCTAGTGGGTAACCCCCCTATTCTTTTACTTGATGAACCTACTACTGGTATGGATCCAGCTACAAGGCGATTTCTCTGGAATGTTTTGACTGACATAATTAAAGAAGGAAGGAGTGTTATACTAACTTCTCATAGGTAGACAAAGTAGATAATGAGATGGTTGGATGGACAGATTGGCATGTAGACACATGTACATGAAGAGATGATAGTTAGATAAAAGAAATTGATATTATGTTATTGTTTTTTTCAGTATGGAAGAATGCGAAGCTCTTTGTACAAGACTTGCTATAATGGTTAATGGAACATTTAAATGTTTGGGTAGCATACAGCATCTTAAGAGCAAGTATGTTGTCGTTCCTGGGACAACAAGTATCTCTCTCTCTCTCTCTCTCTCTCTCTCTCTCTCTCTCTCTCTCTCTCTCTCTAGATTTGGTTCTGGTTACACACTACAAATCAAAGTTTCACCATCCGGTACTGTCAACGAAAATGCTTTTGTTTTTTCTCGTAGTCAACGTGGTAGTCGCCATGGTAACCCATCATCAGCTCCACTTTCTCCTACAAGAAGGACTATTATTCCCAGTAATGTTTATGACACTTCACAAGTCCAACAGTTTATTACTAACACTTTTCCGGGATCTTTGATTCTTGAACAGCACCAAGTTAGTGGTGCACTCTAATTCACAAAATACTGAGAATACAGTTCTTGTCATTCATAGATTGCTAGTACATCCATGTATTATGCATTGTATTAACATTGAGTATGTTATTGTTTGTAGGGTACTGTTACATTCCGTATTCCAGCTGAAGGTGTCACTTGGTCCAGGTTGTTTAGTACTGTGGAACAAAATAAGGAGCAATTGCTTATCAACAGCTACAGTGTTAGTCAGACTACACTTGACCAGGTAAACTGTATAACAATCTAATACATGAATTGTATAGTTTCTTTTCACATAATGTTTTGAGATCTATTGCCCATTGGGCATGGAATAAATGGGTTATTGAAGCAGTTGAGACATCTCCCACATGAAATGCTTCTCTTAGCTGTTTGTCCTTTTGATTCAACATCATGCATATTGGTTTATGTATCAGTCACTCTGTGGTCCTTTGAATACTTGTACTGATAGATATTGTACATAGAGATAAAGAATCTTTATATAAACTAATAGTTTAGTTTTTGATATCTCACTTTAGGTCTTCATTAACTTTGCTCAAGAACAAGAAGACACTAGTATGTAATGTATATTATTTACTACTAGTACTGAATGCTGCTTAAATAATTGACTGGTTTTCGCTAATTAATATTTTAGATGGTATTTTATTGCTATTTTTTAGTTTAGGTTGTGTGCAGACATTTTTACTATTTTATGATTAATGTTTAGACTTTTAGTGGTGATTGTTAATTACTTAACAATAAATTGGTTGTGTGGTCTACTATGAATCTGAATATTCACACTTATCCATGGGTCCGAGAATCTCTTTCTTGGTGTCTAGGAACGGGGCTATTTGGATGATGAGATTCATGGCTTGCCTGCGATTATGATTGGGAGGAGTCAATTATAAGTGTTGACTGCTGAGTAAGGATTTGGAGAGTAATAAACATGACAACTTTAAAGGACGTTCAAAAAGACAAACTAAAGCAGGCTGCTCTGTATTTAGATGAAATATCCGATGTAGAAGATGAGGAGTTCTGGCGTCTGTTTATAGACAACTTGCCTCAAAAGGTTTACACAGAGGACCAGATCGAAACCTTCGCAGAAGAGGGCAATACAGCAACTGGCAGTCCTTCTTTCAAACTGTTGTGTGACCTTAGAGAACGTGGGTTAACCTACAAGACCTTTATCAACTGTCTGGAGACCATTAAATGTACCAAAGCTTTTAATTTATTCATGCAAACAAGTGAGTTTATATACATTATCTGACAATTTGTCAAAATATTACTGACTTATATCTTGATCACATGCACACACAAACACAGCTATTCCAGTTATATCAGAACATCCCTCTTCACAGTCGTTACGATGTGGAAATGTATTAGTATTAAGGTGTGAAGGAGATTGTGTCCCATCACCTCCTCAATACCAGTGGTACTGGAATGACACACCATTACTTGATGAAACTGACTCTGTTCTTAAGATCAGTAATGTTAATACATCACATACTGGAGACTACAAGTGTGTACTGACTAATCCACATATCAATAATCATAAGCGCTCTGTGATATCACACACAGTTAAAGTCGAAGTATTGAAATACCCAATACCTGGTAAATAATACTTGTACACTTTAATGGTTGTAAGTGTTAACTTTATACTTACATGACATGGAGATGGTTGAATCTTGTTTTTAATCAATAATGTAAGAGGTGTGGTTTTAACCAAATCTTGTACATGTTGTTGTATAGTATACATATAGTTACTACCCTTGTTACTTTTCAAAACCAGCTATGATCATTTAGTGCTACAGTACTAACATACAATATGTTCTGATGTGATTAGTTATTGCTGGAAATATTTTGGTAAAGAATTTTGATAGGTTTTACATAGCATACATTAATCGTTTTTTTTTTAAGTTATTCTTTAAATAGAATAGTGTAGGCGAGTAGTAGATTGAAATCTGTACCAAATGTCTTTACTGAGTAGCAAATGATTTTTTGAGTCAAATTACTATGGCATAGGAACATACACATAAACAAACACACACAGAAGGATAAACTATAAAATACCGTTATCCTTGCCTGTGATAGGGTATAATACATTTCAAGTAAATACATGTCAATGTTAACCTGACATTTCTCCATGGAACATTGATTCCCTTTAGAAACTAACAATGACCCATATTTGAATCCAGAGTCTGATCAGTCTGAGAATGTGTCTAGAATAAGAAGTGAAAGTGCTGCTAGTATTACACTACGTGATGCACTATATGAAGGTTTGTTTCTGTATTCAGTAATGTTGTAATCATTATTTCTGTTGGTGTGTGAAGCTGACAAAGATATTGAAATTGTTATACAACCACTTAATTTGGAATGTCACTACAATAAAACATTTCAGTTGGAATGTGTAGCTAAAAGTCAATCTAGAAAGCCTATTACATACAAATGGATCAGAAAAAAACCAGGTAATAAACAGTGCTTATTCATAGCTGTTGTTAATTTGTTTTGATATACATGTATAGGACGTCCTGTGACTTTGCACTCTGACGAAAGAGTTGAGAAGTCTGTATTAAATTATTCCTGGCCCAAACATGATATTTTGATATTTTGCTGCATGGTTAGTACAGACGGTTTTGTTACACAAGTTGTCTCTGATGAAGCTAAAGTCACTGTACATTCAAGTAAGAGACAATATTAGTGTTTACCACTACAACACATACACATATAGTATAAACTATAACAATGATTTATTCGTAACCTTTGATTTCCATATCTTAAATTACATTCTCCTATTTTAAAAAGTCAATAAAGAAGTAGCAAGGTTATTATCAAGGTCATACTCGCACATACCAATATTTTATGGTATAAGAAAGGCTTGTTCATTGTGATAAAATCTCTCTCTCTCTCTCTCTCTCTCTCTCTCTCTCTGTTCTATAGTTTGGTTTGAACATCAGCCCAAACCTGTCTATGGTTATATTGGGCAATATGCTCTACTGCATTGCGAGGCTGTTGGAAAAGGTCCAATACAATATCTGTGGCTAAAAAATGAAGGTGATCGAAAAGTCAAAGTAGACCAAACATTTATGGAGTATGGAGTGTTAGAGTTTACATCATTGCAAGGCACTCATTGGGGGAAGTATATTTGTCAGGCCCAAAACGAGGAGGAATTTGTGCCTTCCAATGTAGTCACTGTTAAATGTGAACCCAAAAAGATAGAAAAAAGTAAAATGATACAGAGCATCAAACAAAACTGTACTTTTAAAGTTCATGTACCACACAATACATACATGTTGAATTACTAATCACAACTATAGGTTTACGTATTGTGACTCAGCCAAAGTCGTATGTGTGTGTGAAGGATGACTCTATAACTCTGACCTGTGAGGCAGTATCAATGAGTGAGATACATTACCAGTGGTATCATGATGACAAAGAGTTAAGGTATATTATAATCTAGTTGAATGTTTTTGTTCATGGAGTCATTATGTGTCATAATTTTATTTGATTAATTGTTGCAAAATGTGATTCCTTTTTAATGTATAATTATACACAAAAGAGTCATTTAAAAGTAACTTGTGATTATATTACATGTTATATTATTATATTTCAGACATGAAACATCAGATATGTTAGCTTTGTCTTCAATCAATGACCTTCAGTTTGGGTCATATCATTGTGTACTTACCAGTGGAACTGAGTCAGTAAGAACTGATAAAGTAAAGGTTGTATGTGGAATTCCTATTGACTGTAAGTTTTTATTTGTATATTTATATAACCTTGTAATATACATTTTTTCCTTTTTCATAGCATCAAAAACAATCAATCAAACCCAAATTGATCAACGTAATGGTAAGGTAGTAATCAAAATTTAACAATGATTCCTATCTAGTATATTAGTGTGTAGTGATTAGTAATACTAAACGTACCTGCTAAATGGTTTATATATTTACATATGAATAATTTACTCTTGTTTAGCTGAGCAGTCCTTTCAGACAGCAGATAGAAAGATATATGGTAAGCAATGAGTAATGTTATAAGCTATTGCAGGTAGCTATTTACCATAGCCATAGTTATTTTTGTGGGATAGAAATTTCCAAGTAGCTTATGAGTAAAATAATTTTGTTGTTTCTGTAGCATAACGTGATTTAAAAGTTTTCTTTTGAGATAGTTACTATATACCAATACCTCACAATTATAGAACTAGGGCACATATTAAAGCTAGAATTTGATCTTTGCTATGATAAAGGTTGTAACAATGTGACTATACACAACATGTTAATATAACTTGTGTTTATATTTCAATTTTTTAGCAAGGGAAAAAATTGCTATTTTAATTGGTAACAAGAAGTACGATTGTAGTGAAATAAAATCACTTACAAATCCACACAGCGATGTTATGCTTTTGTCTGATACTCTCAACAAAATTGGTTTTAAGGTATTTTCATTTTCTGATGTGCAGTTTGGTGAAATGATGAAAATCTTGGACTACTTCTGTCGTTTATTGGATTCTGGTGTCTATGTTGTATTTTATTATTCTGGTCATGGTTTTAGCTACCAGAACATGAACTATATTATGCCAGTGGATGTCACACTACCCATTAGTTGTGATGCCTGCATTCCAGCTGAACTTGTATCTTATCGATTACAAGTAACCAAAAGCAAAGTATTCATGTTCCTTGATTGTTGCCGAGTGAGGTATGTAGCTGGAATGATAACTGGATATAATTATTTGTGTATTTTTGTTTTGTTAGTTATGATGCTGAAACTGTAGTTGGCCCTACCAAACCTCAGAATGAATGTGGTTTTGCTAATATCTACAAGATATGGTCCTGGTTAGTGGTATTTCTTTAATTATGTAAACATGAGCAAGCCCCACATCAGTTGTACATGTGTGCAAATGGTTCATGTTACACCACAGATGCACTCTATTAGCTATGGTTGAATTGATCGGGATATTGAGAAATTTTAAACAAGAGAGCACAAAATGTAAAAACAATAGATTATGAGAAAGTTTAGGCTGTTAGAGGTAGTACAGATACGGAGAATCAAAGAAAAGCCTCTTGATAACTTAGGCTAGAGATAAGTGATCTTTTTGTCTGCATGTTAGCTTTCTTTAGCTTGCTGACACTTCCCTAAAATACCTTGTATTCTCTATTGATAGTGCAAAGTAACACTATTGTTTCCTTAGTTCATACATTGAATACTACACCTGGTAGACATTACATATCTCTTGTGCAACAGGAAGTGGTGAAGCACTTGTATGGTTTCCCCAAAGCAAACATAGGAGAATAAAGAGTGCTAAGTAGTCAACTCTTTGAGAGCTATAGTTCAACTTTTGATAATCAGATAATGTTGTTACTTTAGAAATTGGCAAAATAGATGTTACTCTTTTTTAGTAATAATGAGTATAAGGACCTTCATTACATTGAAGTAAATATAGAGCTAATTATTAGATATTAGAATTTTGGACATATTTGATTTTTGTCCAAATCATTCACGGGCAACTTGGAGGTTTAAAACTTGGTCTACTAACAATCTGACTTGAGAACTACAACTTTCAAATTTTAAAGTCAAATAAGTTATTGTTTCGCTAAAGCAGAATATTTTCTCTAGCTTACACTTTTGATGTTATTTTCAGAAACATGAACCAACTAATATTTAACTGCTGCTTTCTGTTTAACATCATATTATGGTAAGTGTATATATCCACTAGGTTATAAAAAGTTGGGCTTAAGCTGCTTCACCTCGAAATATATATTGATCCATAAAGCACACTGCCTTGTCAGCTCACTTTTTGTACCCCTTGAATGTGTTTGAATTGAAAATCTGAAGGTCAAAGTTTACAATCCTTTACCTGAATTTGTTAACCACATTGACTATGAAGTCATTTTTGAACACTCTCACAAGAGAAAGCCACTAAAACATTTGCCATGTACTATGCATGTAGTATTAGTGAAAACATGTAATTTTTTAATTTCTTTTTATTAGTTCTGCTAGTAAACCTGCATACGAGAGAGCCTCTGAAGAGTCTTCTGTTTTCAATGCTGCTTTAAGAAATGCACTAGAAGAAAGAACGCCTATAAATGATTTGTTTGACAAGGCTTTGAAATGTAAGATTATTACTATAATATTAGAAACTAGTGTACACCAATACAAAGTTTGAAGTTTATTCTCTATTTTAAAATGTTTGTTGATTAGACATGAGGGAGAAAGATCTGTCTAAAGATGGCAAGGAATACCAAAGACCAGTTGCCTATATACAGTTTTCTCCACTAGAAATCACTCTTCATGAAGACGTCATGTATGATCCATACATGAAAGAGTCTGTCAAAGAGTTTGAACAATTGCATAAGAAAAGGCATTGTAAGTTAACTGAAATAACATTCTTTTCAAAAATAGCAAAGTAAATAATAGCTAATCAAGAGAGACTATGATTAAGTCCAATTCCTAGGTGTCTTAGGTAGATAATGGCTAGAAAGAGGCTAGTACCATATCAGTATCTTTGCAAAACTGTATATGTTATGCATATTGGTTTAATAATACTGATGACAGCAATAACAAAGTATGATGGATCCTCTGATATATGAACTATTATAAACAAATTTTACTAGAGTTAAAACCGATGACAGTTTTGACAAATCAGAATATCTCTTTTATCCAGATATGTCAATTACAGTGGATATCACATACAGATATTACAATTGCAATGTATATCCTACAGATCTGAATATTGGCTTTAATTACAATTTATGTTGCTTTTGCTTGCTTCCATAGATCTCTCTCCAATGCACATTGGTCCTGATAAATTAGCTGGGTTAGCTGAAGGAGATGTTGAGTATACTTTTGTCATGACAAACATTTTGCTGGTGTCTCTTAAGTTGATTAAAAGTATTAAATGCAAGGAGTTGAGTGTCCATCCCAATGATAACTTGGTATGTACATGTACATAACTTTTTATATGGGACATACTTTTTGTTAATTATGAGCAAGTCTTGAAATAAAATTGTTAAGTGACTAAAACAGTAAAGCTAAAGACTTTTGTTTATTGTATCATTACTTTAAGCCAAAATGTAATGCATGCACATTGCTCAAATTTATGATTAGCATTCCTAGTGTGACATGATCTAGAATTACTACAATTCCATTAAAATTTATAGGCTAATATCCATGTTGCTGAGAAGTCTATGGAAAATCCAAAGAGTAGCAGACTAATTAAATATGAGTTTGAAGTAACTAGTCTGCAACAGCTCAAGGTAAGCAGTACAGTATCACTTTCAGGAACATATCTTGAGTATACTAATGGAGGAATAGGCACATTCTGTACAGACACATTCTTAGGACTTAATAATAGTATACCGTAAGTCCTTGAAATGTTCACCATAGTAGATTTTGGTGAATTTATTTTTATACCTGAATTTAGAGGTCACATTGATAAATTGCTTTGTTCTAGTTTTTTCAGAAATTGTTGGTCATTGCATTGGTATCATAAAAGATATAATGTTGTGTTTGTTGAGACTACACCCATACAGGACAAAATTTTATTGATATAATTATAAACATTCAGAGAGGATTGACATAACCTTTGAGTGCTCATTACTTGACAGGCTGCATCCAGTCCCAAAGACCATAGTTAAACTAGTCTATTCACTAAGAAACTTGTCTATTCACTAAGCCCATTCTGAATTTGTTTTCACTGTTGTAATGAAAGGAAGTTGGCAAAATTAGAGTAGTTTGTTTAAATAATTTCATGGATGGATTTATTGAGTTGTTTTGTCTAAATTAAAACTTTTTTAAAATAATCAATTTTTTCAAAATTCAAGTCATATTTTATGGTATTTCAAAGGTGAAAGAAACACATTCATTAATACAAACAGTAATGTGGCAAGGACAATTGTAGCATCATGGCTCTGTAGATCTCAATGCATTTTACAGGAAACACAATAAAAAAGCATAGATCTAATTAAGAGTAATAACAGCTACATAGTTATTGCATTTGTTGGTTTATATTGTTCATGCAAATGACAAGATCAACACACATCACAAGAAACAAAAGCCAGAGTCAATAAGAAAATAAATGCACAGAGTGATTACTCCCATCCACTTTCTTTCAGAGGCATAAAGTCAACTGATCAGCCTCGTTTCATTTGATAAGGTTGTTCAATATTTTCTTTGCAAAAATATACATTTTAGTTTTAAATATGTCTTGCTTATTAGGAACTACTTCACATACTATTGTCATAATTATGCTCAAATATCATCTATTTAAGTGGTTTAATTTTGTTTGAATTTAAGGTTTTGTGAATTGGTATTTGAATTGGCAAAATTGGGCAATTAATTTAAATCAGTCTAAGAGAACTTATTAATATAAATATAAGAACTTTGTTAATTAACTTGGTGAATTTGCCAAAACTTAACAAATACCCAAATTAAAACTTTATCCAAATTTTCCTGCTATTTGGTATTATTACCAAATTGGCTTGTTGTGATTGTTACTTTTTACAATTGGCATGCTGCACATGAAAAACAGTCCTAAGATTATTTTGAATCATGACGTGTGTATATAATTATACTTGTATGTTTACTCTCATAGTTTTATTATTGTTGTAGGTGAATTATGGAGTCAATGAATGAAATTAACCCACATAAAGTAGCTTTAAATTAAGCATGATTGACAGAGCCTTTCATAACTCTAAAAATCATCTTTGAAACAGCACAATAACTCCAAAACTCTCCAATTTTCAGTTTTGGCAAAGTGCAGGCATTTATAACAGCAACAGTACCATCAAAAAACTTTTAAAAATATATATAGTGTGCTGTGGCTACTGATGTTGGATTGTTGTACCATGGAATTTTCTTAATGTATCATGATGTTTATCTTTTCTTTACAGAATCAAGTTTCAAACTTACTTAAAATTGTTGCAGTTAAACATACTGGAGACCATTATACCTATGATCTACCAACCACTCTTGAAGCCTATGATTTTTTATTGCAATGACCTTTGACATGTTATAATTGTTTTGTATTTTAATTATAAAGTGCATGTCATCCATTGGTATTTAATTTTTATTTTTAAATAATAATTGATCCTTTGTATGATAATTGCTAAATGTATGACATCCTACAATGTTACTTAATTTAAATAATGATGCCATAAATGTATAATGATTTCATCAAACCAGTCAGTTGTCATACAAATTTCTGACTGATAATGCATAAATATTGCTCAACAAGAAATTAAAAGCAATTTGCTGTACTAACTAATCCTTATAAAATTATAGTGTGCTTGGCTAAGTGTGGAGTAGTGTTTCAAGTAAGAAAGCCATACACAAAATGTTTAGAACGTGTAGATTAATTACTTTTGCTTTGTTATATCATGTTTTATCATGTTGATAAAATTCAAATAAAATGGACAAACGTCATTGTCTATCAAAGTATTCATGATTCGAGATGAACAGTAATACCTTCTTTGTATATCCACACCAGCACTCCTGTCACAACAGCAATTAGAATGAACAGAAAACAAAACAGTTGAAGTCCTATTAAAAGGTGACAAAAGAACAAAATGTACACTGTAAAACAAATGACACTAAAATGTAATATTCATATAATATTATTAGACAACAGTAGTATCCAATTGTAAGGAAACTTAAATTATTATTAAGAATTTTACTTTTGCTATGACAACATTGTTTAAACTCTTCAGGTCTCTCTTTATTTTCTTCTTTACCTGGAGAGAAGGAAGACACAATTTTTTGTTAAATGTAACATAAAAATAATTAAACAGATAATCATACACTCATGGCAACACAACACATAGTATCTAACAAGTATACATAAAAACAATTTCCCATATATCTCAACATGCAATGACTGTAGAATTACAGACAATTAAATGATACATAAATCAATGGTCTTGTAAATCATAATCATTCCAGAAGTCTCAAATGGCAAGTAAAAACAATGAAATATGCCAACACTACATTATCAGTAAGTTAAATATGGATATGTACTTTCTATGGTGGATTCTTCTTGATGTAGTAATTGGTTCTTTTCCCAAAGTATTCTTCTTTTAATTTTCTCTTCATGCTTAATCCGTTTTGCCTGTTCCAATTGATATTTTTCAGCTTTGTCCTTCTTTTTTTGTCGAACTAAACCAAAAACAAAAATACGGTGATACAAAATAGAAGTGTATGAACTGGATTACTGAAAGTAATATTAGACAAGTAATAAAGAGTTTGAAAAATGAATGTGTATGCATGGATAGCAGTGCTAAAATACATTAACAAGGTGAGAATGACATGCATAATTAACTCTGTATGCATGAAGAAAAAATAATTATGGCTAAAGTGATACGGGAATTAGCTGGGTTCTTGGAATGATGCCACCAACAAGAAGGTTCTCCAGAATACAACAAGAAAGTTGTTATGATACTTAATTCATTGTATTATACCTAGGCTTATAGTCACTAGTTTATTATCAGTCATGCAATAATTTTCCTGGATCTTCTTTTAATTGAGTTGAACATCTAAGCAGGAAATAGTATACAAACTGGAGACTAATATTCTCCATTTGTATCCCTTTCTTTGCCATTAATATTAATTACTGATAAATACAACCTTCTCTAAGAGAAGCTCTTAATAGTAAACTGCTGAAACTACTTGATTTTGTTTCAAAAGTGCTCAAAATGTGAGATACAAAAGCAGATATTCGTTTCAAATTGTGCTGCATTTGTGAAAATAGTGGCAATTTTTTACTTTTTGAGCTATTTTTGTGGACGAAACATGGACAATTCAGCATTTTCACCAACTTCTACTGTGATACTTAGAAACATTGCTTAGCTTAAGCTGAATGAACTATCAAGATGGCCTGTCTGATAAGTTTCTGACACAAACAAAAAACGGGGAATTAGTATATATATTTAGCTAATTGTTAGTTAATTTTTTGAAAATGCTATTTGGAGATGCTAAGAACATTTGCTGGCCAAAAACATAATAAATTGAATGTTAAATGCTTGTAACATACTAGATATAAGAGCATCATCTGTAATAGATCAAATGTGGTTCATTTTCCAAGGCTATCCATATATAGTAAATATAATAGCTTCAATGATACCTCGTTGTTTTTCCTGTAATTTTTTTTGTTTATCTTCCTCCTCTGTTATTTTATGTTTCATGAGTGACACCACCTATCAAGACAAAGATAAGACATCTGGTAAAATATATAAACCTTTATTGCACATAGTTTGCACTCTTTTTCATTAGTGCAGTCACCAGCAGCAGTAGCTATTTCAGAGTCCAGTTGGTTTTCTCTGAGATCTAGCCATCGAAGACAATGTAACTGTGAAAAACTTAACGGTAGAGATGTTAAGCAGTTTCCAAAAAGGTCCAACTTTTGAAGTTGTTGTAGTTCACCAAAATTACTTGGGAGAAAAGATAAAGAGTTCTTGCTAAGATCTAACTCAACTAAAAACGTAAGTGTAGCAAATGATTCCTATAGGAGAGAAATGTCCAAATTATCTTTAACAAATGTGCTTTTCCATCTCATGTTTTGAGCATTTTAAAATTAAAACAGTGATTTGAGAAGTCACTGTTGAATCATATAACAACTCTGACATTTTCACATAAAGTCACTGACATAATAATAACCACTACAAAGTTTGAAATATAAAGTAGAGCAACAGAGGTTGTTGAGTCTTGAGATTGCTCATTGATCTCTTAATACTGCTATTGTGAATTGAAAATAATGATAGCTTTGCATATCATGATGTCATAATGCCAACAAGTTTTCACAATACACACATAGGCATCTTGATGTGATGTTTATGCTTAAAAATCATGTAAAATAAACTCACTGTATTCATTTCCATTGTAGCAACTATACAGAATTGGACTTATAAAAACTATATTAACAAATAAAGTAAATAATTAGCTATGACTAGTCAGATGATGAAGCATTAACAATTTGTAAGTCAAATACTAGCGTATATGGTCATTTCATGGTTTATGGGTTGGGCTAGCATTCAATTCACATTAACATATACGTACACAGCCATTATAATTGATCAACTCACAGAAATTTCAGTCAGTTTGTTCTGTGACAAATCAAGTATCCTTAAATGAGAGAACTGTCTCTATATAGATTAAAGGCAGTTAAAAATTAATTATATCGTAATTCTTAACTTACCAATTCATATACAGGAACATTTAATAACGAACAAACACTTAAATCCAGACTATTGCCATCGATATGATCCGATATAAACTTTTTCGTAATTCGTTTAGATTCTGAATCACTGGCCATTTGAATTAAATTTAATTGAAGTTCACGTGATGCTAATGTTAATATTATAGTTAGTGAAAACAAACCCCAGCTTCATTTCACCTGCAGTACGTTAACGTTTGTACAGGTCGAGGAGTTCAGAGTGATTAGAGTTTGAATCAATATTGAGTTAAGTGTTTAGAATATAAATATCATGACTTATAGTTCGTGCATTCATTTAATGCATTATTAATTAAGATCAATGATCAAGAGTGAGGGTGGAGTGGTATCAGTGTTATGGTTATATAGTTCCTGGTTCTATTTCTAGAGCATGTAAAAACTGTGATACAATGTGTACATCTTTGAATCCACCAAGCCTTTCCCTATTGTTTCTCTTCATTTTTGGCATTTCTGGAATGTACATACTGTAGGACGAAGACAAAATGGAAAAGATAGGTTATCTCAAAAGTTTTTTTTGATTACATCCTGCCTTTTGCATATAGAGTTAAACCAAAGTTGTTGTTCATTTTTTTACCTGGAATGATAGATGTTTAAATTCTGTATTTTAGTAGAGTTTCATTAGAAACTTACGTTGACATTAAAGTAGCTTGATATAGAAGTGCATTGATTGAGCTTTGATAAGGATGAACAGTACATTGTCCTTGGTATTTAAGTTTCGTAACTTAAACAAGGGATGTTGAGCCTCAGCTAGCTGACGTGATGGCTCTACATATATTCATGTATAAAGATCAAGTAACATTGTCATATGGGACTACTTGTTTCAATATTCTCTTTTTCTCCTGTCATAAGGACTGATTGTTCTTCATCAAGTACAGAGATACAGATAACCCATATTTTGTAGTTTTAACCTATTTAGACTACTTTGTCAGTATATTTAAGACAGATAAACTTACTAAACTCTTTAGATCAGCTTATTTAAGGAGTTTCATAGTTAATTTCTAATCTTTTTTAACTTTAAAAAAGCTCTAAACAGTTTATTTTAGAGTTTTAACCTATTTAGACTACTTTATTAGCATATTTAAGAAAGATAAATTTACTAAACTCTTTAGATCAGCTTATTTAAGCAGTTTTCATAGTTAATTTCTAATCTTTTTTAACTTTAAAAAAGCTCTAAACAGTTTATTTTAGAGTTTTAACCTATTTACACTACATTATCATATAATTAAGACAGGTAAACTTACCAAACTCTCTAGTTTAGCATATTTAAGCAGTTTTCTTAGTTAATTCTAATCTTTTATCACTTTGAAAAAGCTCTAAACAGTTTATTTTAGAGTTTTAACCTATTTAAACTACTTTATTAGTATATTTAAGACAGATAAACTTACTAAACTCTTTAGATCAGCTTAATTTTAATTTTTTTAACTTTTAAAAAGCTCTAAACTGTTTATTTTAGAGTTTTAACCTATTTAGACTACTTTATTAGTATATGTAATACAGATAAACTTACTAAACTCTTTAGATCAGCTTATTTAACCAGTTTTCATAGTTAATTTTTAATCTTTTTTAACTTTCTAAAAGCTCTAAACAGTTTATTATAGAGTTTTAACCTATTTAGACTACTTTATTAGTATATTTAAGACAGATAAACTTACTAAACTCATTAGATCAGCTTATTTAAGTAGTTTTCATAGTTAATTTCTAATCTTTTTTAACTTTCATAAGTCTCTAAAAGTTTTTATTTTAAAGTTTTAACCGATTTAGACTACTTTATTAGTATAATTAAAACAGATATATTTTCTAAACTCTTTAGATCAGCTTATTTAAGCAGTTTCATTGTTAATTTCTAATCTTTTTTAACTTTCAAAAAGCTCTAAACAGTTTATTTCAGAGTTTTAACCTATTTAGACTACTTTATTAGTATATTTAAGACAGATAAACTTATTAAACTCTTTAGATCAGCTTATTTAAGGAGTTTCATAGTTAATTTCTAATCATTTTTAACTTTAAAAAAGCTCTAAACAGTTTATTTCAGAGTTTTAACCTATTTAGACTACTTTATTAGTATATTTAAGACAGATAAACTTACTAAACTCTTTAGATCAGCTTATTTAACCAGTTTTCATAGTTAATTACTAATCTTTTTTAACTTTAAAAAAGCTCTAAACAGTTTATTTTAGAGATTTAACCTATTTAGACTACTTTATTAGTGTATTTCAGAAAGATAAATTTCCTAAACTCTTTAGATCAGCTTATTTAAGCAGTTTTCATAGTTAATTTCTAATCTTTTTTAACTTTAAAAAAGCTCTAAACAGTTTATTTTAGAGTTTTAACCTATTTAGACTACATTATCATATATTTAAGACAAGTAAACTTACTAAACTATTTAGATTAGCTTATTTAAGCAGTTTTCATATTTAATTCTAATCTTTTATCACTTTAAAAAAGTTCTAAACAGTTTATTTTTAAGTTTTAACCTATTTAGACTACATTGTCAGTATATTTCAGACAAATAAACTTACTAAACTCTTTAGATCAGCTTATTTAACCATTTTTCTTATTAATTTCTAATCTTTTTTAACTTTCAAAAGCTCTAAACAGTTTATTTTAGAGTTTTAACCTATTTAAACTTCTTTATAAGAATATTTAAGACAAATAAACTTACTAAACTCTCAAGAATAGCTTATTTAAGCAGTTTTCTTAGTTAATTCTAATATTTTATCACTTTGAAAAACTCTAAACAGTTTAGTTTAGAGTTTTAACCTATTTAAACTACTTTATTAGTATATTTAAGACAGATAAACTTACTAAACTCTTTAGATCAGCTTGTTTAACCAGTTTTCATAGTTAATTACTAATCTTTTTTAACTTTGAAAAAGCTCTAAACAGTTTATTTTAGAGTTTTAACCTATTTAGACTACTTTATTAGTATATTTAAGACAGACAAACTTACTAATTTTTTAGATCAGCTTATTTAACCAGTTTTCATAGTTAATTACTAATCTTTTTTTAACTTTCAAAAAGCTCTAACAGTTTATTTTAGAATTTTAACCTATTTACACTACTTTATTAGTATATTTAAGACAGATAAACTTACTAAATTCTTTAGATCAGCTTATTTAACCAGTTTTCATAGTTAATTACTAATCTTTTTTAAGTTTCAAAAAGCTCTAAACAGTTTATTTTAGAGTTTTAACCTATTTAGACTACTTTATTAGTATATTTAAGACAGATAAACTTACTAAACTCTTTAGATCAGCTTATTTAACCAGTTTTAATAGTTAATTACTAATCTTTTTCAACTTTGTAAAAGCTCTAAACAGTTTATTTTAGAGTTTTAACCTATTTAGACTACTTTATTAGTATATTTAAGACAGATAAACTTACTAAACTCTTTAGATCAGCTTATTTAAGCAGTTTTCTTAGTTAATTACTAATCTTTTTAACTTTCAAAAAGCTCTAAACAGTTTATGTTAGAGTTTTAACCTATTTAGACTACTTTATTAGTATATTTAAGACAGATAAACTTACTAAACTCTTTAGATCAGCTATTTTAACCAGTTTTCATAGTTAATTACTAATCTTTTTTAACTTTTAAAAAGCTCTAAACAGTTTATTTTAGAGTTTTAACCTATTTAGACTACTTTATTAGTATATTTAAGACAGATAAACTTACTAAAGTCTTTAGATCAGCTATTTAACCAGTTTTCATAGTTAATTACTAATCGTTTTTAACATTCAAAAAGCTCTAAACAGCTTATTTTAGAGTTTTAACCTATTTAGACTACTTTATTAGTATATTGAAGACAGATAAACTTACTAAACTCTTTAGATCAGCTTATTTAACCAGTTTTCATAGTTAATTACTAATCTTTTTTAACTTTCAAATAGCTCTAAACAGTTTATTTTAGAGTTTTAACCTATTTAGACTACTTTATTAGTATATTTAAGAGAAATAAACTTACTTAGATCAGCTTATTTAACCAGTTTTCATAGTTAATTAGTAATCTTTTTTAACTTTCAAATATCTCTAAACAGTTTATTTTAGAGATTTAACCTATTTAGACTACTTTATTAGTATATTTAAGACAGATAGACTTACTAAACTCTTTAGATCAGCTTATTTAACCAGTTTTCATAGTTAATTCTAATATTTTATCACTTTGAAAAACTCTAAACAGTTTATTTTAGAGTTTTAACCTATTTAAACTACTTTATTAGTATATTTAAGACAGATAAACTTACTAAACTCTTTAGATCAGCTTGTTTAACCAGTTTTCATAGTTAATTACTAATCTTTTTTAACTTTGAAAAAGCTCTAAACAGTTTATTTTAGAGTTTTAACCTATTTAGACTACTTTATTAGTATATTTAAGACAGACAAACTTACTAATTTTTTAGATCAGCTTATTTAACCAGTTTTCATAGTTAATTACTAATCTTTTTTTAACTTTCAAAAAGCTCTAACAGTTTATTTTAGAATTTTAACCTATTTACACTACTTTATTAGTATATTTAAGACAGATAAACTTACTAAATTCTTTAGATCAGCTTATTTAACCAGTTTTCATAGTTAATTACTAATCTTTTTTAAGTTTCAAAAAGCTCTAAACAGTTTATTTTAGAGTTTTAACCTATTTAGACTACTTTATTAGTATATTTAAGACAGATAAACTTACTAAACTCTTTAGATCAGCTTATTTAACCAGTTTTAATAGTTAATTACTAATCTTTTTAACTTTAAAAAAGCTCTAAACAGTTTATTTTAGAGTTTTAACCTATTTAGACTACTTTATTAGTATATTTAAGACAGATAAACTTACTAAACTCTTTAGATCAGTTTATTTCACCAGTTTTCATAGTTAATTACTAATCTTTTTCAACTTTGTAAAAGCTCTAAACAGTTTATTTTAGAGTTTTAACCTATTTAGACTACTTTATTAGTATATTTAAGACAGATAAACTTACTAAACTCTTTAGATCAGCTTATTTAAGCAGTTTTCTTAGTTAATTACTAATCTTTTTAACTTTCAAAAAGCTCTAAACAGTTTATGTTAGAGTTTTAACCTATTTAGACTACTTTATTAGTATATTTAAGACAGATAAACTTACTAAACTCTTTAGATCAGCTAATTTAACCAGTGTTCATAGTTAATTACTAATCTTTTTTAACTTTTAAAAAGCTCTAAACAGTTTATTTTAGAGTTTTAGCCTATTTAGACTACTTTATTAGTATATTTAAGACAGATAAACTTACTAATGTCTTTAGATCAGCTATTTAACCAGTTTTCATAGTTAATTACTAATCGTTTTTAACATTCAAAAAGCTCTAAACAGCTTATTTTAGAGTTTTAACCTATTTAGACTACTTTATTAGTATATTGAAGACAGATAAACTTACTAAACTCTTTAGATCAGCTTATTTAACCAGTTTTCATAGTTAATTACTAATCTTTTTTAACTTTCAAATAGCTCTAAACAGTTTATTTTAGAGTTTTAACCTATTTAGACTACTTTATTAGTATATTTAAGAGAAATAAACTTACTTAGATCAGCTTATTTAACCAGTTTTCATAGTTAATTAGTAATCTTTTTTAACTTTCAAATAGCTCTAAACAGTTTATTTTAGAGATTTAACCTATTTAGACTACTTTATTAGTATATTTAAGACAGATAAACTTACTAAACTCTTTAGATCAGCTTATTTAACCAGTTTTCATAGTTAATTACTAATCTTTTTTAACTTTCAAATAGCTCTAAACAGTTTATTTTAGAGTTTTAACTTATTTAGACTACTTTATTAGTATATTTAAGAGAAATAAACTTACTTAGATCAGCTTATTTAACCAGTTTTCATAGTTAATTAGTAATCTTTTTTAACTTTCAAATAGCTCTAAACAGTTTATTTTAGAGATTTAACCTATTTAGACTACTTTATTAGTATATTTAAGACAGATAAACTTACTAAACTCTTTAGATCAGCTTATTTAACCAGTTTTCATAGTTAATTACTAATCCTTTTTAACTTTCTAAAAGCTCTAAACAGTTTATTTTAGAGTTTTAACCTATTTAGACTACTTTATTAGTATATTTAAGACAGATAAACTTACTAAACTCTTTAGATCAGCTTATTTAACCAGTTTTCATAGTTATTACTAATCTTTTTTAACTCTCTAAAATCTCTAAACAGTTTATTTTAGAGTTTTAAGTTATTTAGACTACTTTATTAGTATATTTAAGACAGATAAACTTACTAAAGTCTTTAGATCAGCTTATTTAACCAGTTTTCGTAGTTAATTACTAATCTTTTTCAACTTTCTAAAACCTCTAAATAGTTTATTTTGGAGATTTTACCTATTTAGACTACATTATTAGTATATTTAAGACAGATAATCTCACTAAACTCTTTAGACCAGCTTATTTAACCAGTTTTCATAATTAATTACTAATCTTTTTTAACTTTCAAATAGCTCTAAACAGTTTATTTTAGAGTTTTAACCTATTTAGACTACTTTATTAGTATATTTAAGACAGATAAACTTACTAAACTCTTTAGATCAGCTTATTTGACCAGTTTTCACAATTAATTTCTAATCTTTTTTAACTTTCAAAAAGATATAAACAGTTTACTTTAGAGTTTTAACCTATTTAGACTACTTTATTAGTATATTTAAGAGAAATAAACTTACTAATCTCTTTAGATCAGCTTATTTAACCAGTTTTCACAGTTAATTTCTAATCTTTTTTAAATTTCAAAAAGCTCTTAAATGTTTATTTCATAGTTTTAACCTATTTAGACAAATTTCTTAGTACATTTAAGATAGATAAACTTACTAAACTCTTTAGATCAGCTTATTTAACCAGTTTTTACAGTTAATCTCTAATCTTTTTTAACTTTCAAAAAGCTCTAAACACTTCATTTTAGAGTTCTAACCTATTTAGACTACTTTATTAGTATATTTAAGACAGATAAACCTACTAAACTCTTTAGATCAGCTTATTTAACCAGTTTTCACAGTTAATTTTTAATTTTTTTTAACTTTCAAAAAGCTCTAAACACTTTATTTTAGAGTTTTAACCTATTTAGACTACTTTATTAGTATATTTAAGACAGATAAACTTACTAAACTCTTTAGATCAGCTTATTTGACCAGTTTTCACAATTAATTTCTAATCTTTTTTAACTTTCAAAAAGCTCTAAACAGTTTATTTTAGAGTTTTAACCTATTTAGACTACTTTATTAGTATAGTTAAGACAGATAAACTTACTAAACTCTTTAGATCAGCTTATTTAACCAGGTTTGACAATTAATTTCTAATCTTTTTTAACTTTCAAAAGGCTCTACACTCTTTATTTTACTGTTTGAACCTACTTAGACTACTTTATTAGTATATTTAAGAGAGATAAACTTACTAAACTCTTTAGAACAGATTATTTAACCAGTTATGATAGTTAATTACTAATCTTTTCTAACTTTCAAAAAGCTCTAAAAAGTTTATTTTAGAGTTTTAACCTATTTGGACCACTTTATTAGTATATTTTAAACAGATAAACTTACTAAACTCTTTAGATTAGCTTATTTAACCAGTTTTCATAGTTAATTACTAATCTTTTTTAACTTTTTAAAAGCTCTAAACAGTTTATTTCAGAGTTTTAACCTATTTAGACTACTTTATCAGTATATTTAAGACAGATAAACTTACTAAACTCTTTAGATCAAGTTAATTAAACAGTTTTCGTAGTTAATTACTAATCTTTTTTACTTTCTAAAAGCTCTAAACATTTTATTTTAGAGTTTTAACTGTTCAGACTACTTTATTAGTATATTTAAGACAGATAAGCTTACTAAACTCTTTAGATCAGCTTATTTAACCAGTTTTCATAGTTAATTACTAATCTTTTTTAACTTTCAAATACCTCTAAACAGTTTATTTTAGAGTTTTAACCTATTTAGACTTCTTTATTAGTATATTTAAGACAGAGAAACTTACTAAACTCTTTAGATCAGCTTATTTAACCAATTTTCATAGTTAATTACTAATCTTTTTTAACTTTCAAAAAGGTCTAAGCAGTTTATTTTAGAACTTTAACCTATTTAGACTACTTTATTAGTATATTTAAGACAGATAAAGTTACCAAACTCTTTAGATCACTTATTTAACCAGTTTTCATAGTTAATTACTAATCTTTTTTAACTTTCAAAAAGCTCTAAACAGTTTATTTTAGAGTTTTAACCTATTTAGACTACTTTATTAGTATATTTAAGACAGATAAACTTACTAAACTCTTTAGATCACTTATTTAACCAGTTTTCATAGTTAATTAGTAATCTTTTTCAAATTTCTAAAAGCTCTAAACAGATTATTTTATACTTTTAACCTATTTATACTACTTTATTAGTATAATTAAGACAGATAAACTTACTAAACTCTTTAGATCAACTTATTTAACCAGTTTTCATAGTTAGTTGGTAATCTTTTTTAACTTTCTAAAAGCTCTAAACAGTTTATTTTAGAGTTTTAACCTATTTAGACTACTTTATTAGTATATTTAAGACAGATAAACTTACTAAACTCTTTAGATCAGCTTATTTAAACAGTTTTCATAGTAATTACTAATTTTTTTTAAGTTTCAAATAGCTCTAAACAGTTTCTTTTAGAGTTTTAACCTATTTAGACTACTTTATTAGTATATTTAAGACAGATAAACTTACAAAACTCTTTAGCTTAAACTTACTAAACTCTTTAGATATTTAAGCAGTTTTAATTGTTTATTCCTAATCATATTTAACTTTCGAAAAGGTCTAAACAGTTTATTTTAGAGTTTTAACCTATTTAGACTACTTTATTAGTATCTTTAAGACAGATAAACTTACTAAACTCTTTAGATCACTTATTTAACCAGTTTTCATAGTTAATTAGTAATCTTTTTCAAATTTCTAAAAGCTCTAAACAGATTATTTTATACTTTTAACCTATTTATAGTACTTTATTAGTATAATTAAGACAGAGAAACTTACTAAACTCTTTAGATCAGCTCATTTAACCAATTTTCATAGTTAATTACTAATCTTTTTTAACTTTCAAAAAGGTCTAAACAGTTTATTTTAGAACTTTAACCTATTTAGACTACTTTATTAGTATATTTAAGACAGATAAAGTTACCAAACTCTTTAGATCACTTATTTAACCAGTTTTCATAGTTAATTACTAATCTTTTTTAACTTTCAAAAAGCTCTAAACAGTTTATTTTAGAGTTTTAACCTATTTAGACTACTTTATTAGTATATTTAAGACAGATAAACTTACTAAACTCTTTAGATCACTTATTTAACCAGTTTTCATAGTTAATTAGTAATCTTTTTCAAATTTCTAAAAGCTCTAAACAGAGTATTTTATACTTTTAACCTATTTATACTACTTTATTAGTATAATTAAGACAGATAAACTTACTAAACTCTTTAGATCAACTTATTTAACCAGTTTTCATAGTTAGTTGGTAATCTTTTTTAACTTTCTAAAAGCTCTAAACAGTTTATTTTAGAGTTTTAACCTATTTAGACTACTTTATTAGTATATTTAAGACAGATAAACTTACTAAACTCTTTAAATCAGCTTATTTAAACAGTTTTCATAGTAATTACTAATTTTTTTTAAGTTTCAAATAGCTCTAAACAGTTTCTTTTAGAGTTTTAACCTATTTAGACTACTTTATTAGTATATTTAAGACAGATAAACTTACAAAACTCTTTAGCTTAAACTTACTAAACTCTTTAGATATTTAAGCAGTTTTAATTGTTAATTCCTAATCATTTTTAACTTTCAAAAAGGTCTAAACAGTTTATTTTAGAGTTTTAACCTATTTAGACTACTTTATTGGTATATTTAAGACAGATAACTTACTAAACTCTTTAGATCAGCTTATTTAACCAGTTTTCATAGTTAATTACTAATCTTTTTTAACTTTCAAATAGCTCTAAACAGTTTATTTTAGAGTTTTAACCTATTTAGACTACTTTATTAGTATATTTAAGACAGATAAACTTACTAAACTCTTTAGATCACTTATTTAACTAGTGATCAAAGTTAATTACTATTTTTTTTAAGTTTCAAATAGCTCTAAACAGTTTATTTTAGAGTTTTAACCTATTTAGACTACTTTATTAGTATATTTAAGACAGATAAACTTACTAAACTCTTTTAATCACCTTATTTAACTAGTGATCAAAGTTAATTACTATTTTTTTTAAGTTTCAAATAGCTCTAAACAGTTTATTTCAGAGTTTTAACCTATTTAGACTACTTTATTAGTATATTTAAGACAGATAAACTTACTAAATTCTTTAGATCAGCTTATTTAACCAGTTTTCACAGTTAATTTTTAATTTTTTTTAACTTTCAAAAAGCTCTAAACACTTTATTTTAGAGTTTTAACCTATTTAGACTACTTTATTAGTATATTTAAGACAGATAAACTTACTAAACTCTTTAGATCAGCTTATTTGACCAGTTTTCACAATTAATTTCTAATCTTTTTTAACTTTCAAAAAGCTCTAAACAGTTTATTTTAGAGTTTTAACCTATTTAGACTACTTTATTAGTATAGTTAAGACATATAAACTTACTAAACTCTTTAGATCAGCTTATTTAACCAGGTTTGACAATTAATTTCTAATCTTTTTTAACTTTCAAAAGGCTCTACACTCTTTATTTTACTGTTTGAACCTACTTAGACTACTTTATTAGTATATTTAAGAGAGATAAACTTACTAAACTCTTTAGAACAGATTATTTAACCAGTTATGATAGTTAATTACTAATCTTTTCTAACTTTCAAAAAGCTCTAAAAAGTTTATTTTAGAGTTTTAACCTATTTGGACCACTTTATTAGTATATTTTAAACAGATAAACTTACTAAACTCTTTAGATTAGCTTATTTAACCAGTTTTCATAGTTAATTACTAATCTTTTTTAACTTTTTAAAAGCTCTAAACAGTTTATTTCAGAGTTTTAACCTATTTAGACTACTTTATCAGTATATTTAAGACAGATAAACTTACTAAACTCTTTAGATCAAGTTAATTAAACAGTTTTCGTAGTTAATTACTAATCTTTTTTACTTTCTAAAAGCTCTAAACATTTTATTTTAGAGTTTTAACCTATTTAGACTACTTTATTAGTATATTTAAGACAGATAAACTTACTAAACTCTTTAGATCAGCTTATTTGACCAGTTTTCACAATTAATTTCTAATCTTTTTTAACTTTCAAAAAGCTCTAAACAGTTTATTTTAGAGTTTTAACCTATTTAGACTACTTTATTAGTATAGTTAAGACATATAAACTTACTAAACTCTTTAGATCAGCTTATTTAACCAGGTTTGACAATTAATTTCTAATCTTTTTTAACTTTCAAAAGGCTCTACACTCTTTATTTTACTGTTTGAACCTACTTAGACTACTTTATTAGTATATTTAAGAGAGATAAACTTACTAAACTCTTTAGAACAGATTATTTAACCAGTTATGATAGTTAATTACTAATCTTTTCTAACTTTCAAAAAGCTCTAAAAAGTTTATTTTAGAGTTTTAACCTATTTGGACCACTTTATTAGTATATTTTAAACAGATAAACTTACTAAACTCTTTAGATTAGCTTATTTAACCAGTTTTCATAGTTAATTACTAATCTTTTTTAACTTTTTAAAAGCTCTAAACAGTTTATTTCAGAGTTTTAACCTATTTAGACTACTTTATCAGTATATTTAAGACAGATAAACTTACTAAACTCTTTAGATCAAGTTAATTAAACAGTTTTCGTAGTTAATTACTAATCTTTTTTACTTTCTAAAAGCTCTAAACATTTTATTTTAGAGTTTTAACTGTTCAGACTACTTTATTAGTATATTTAAGACAGATAAGCTTACTAAACTCTTTAGATCAGCTTATTTAACCAGTTTTCATAGTTAATTACTAATCTTTTTTAACTTTCAAATACCTCTAAACAGTTTATTTTAGAGTCTTAACCTATTTAGACTACTTTATTAGTATATTTAAGACAGAGAAACTTACTAAACTCTTTAGATCAGCTTATTTAACCAATTTTCATAGTTAATTACTAATCTTTTTTAACTTTCAAAAAGGTCTAAGCAGTTTATTTTAGAACTTTAACCTATTTAGACTACTTTATTAGTATATTTAAGACAGATAAAGTTACCAAACTCTTTAGATCACTTATTTAACCAGTTTTCATAGTTAATTACTAATCTTTTTTAACTTTCAAAAAGCTCTAAACAGTTTATTTTAGAGTTTTAACCTATTTAGACTACTTTATTAGTATATTTAAGACAGATAAACTTACTAAACTCTTTAGATCACTTATTTAACCAGTTTTCATAGTTAATTAGTAATCTTTTTCAAATTTCTAAAAGCTCTAAACAGATTATTTTATACTTTTAAACTATTTATACTACTTTATTAGTATAATTAAGACAGATAAACTTACTAAACTCTTTAGATCAACTTATTTAACCAGTTTTCATAGTTAGTTGGTAATCTTTTTTAACTTTCTAAAAGCTCTAAACAGTTTATTTTAGAGTTTTAACCTATTTAGACTACTTTATTAGTATATTTAAGACAGATAAACTTACTAAACTCTTTAGATCAGCTTATTTAAGCAGTTTTCATAGTAATTACTAATTTTTTTAAGTTTCAAATAGCTCTAAACAGTTTCTTTTAGAGTTTTAACCTATTTAGACTACTTTATTAGTATATTTAAGACAGATAAACTTACAAAACTCTTTAGCTTAAACTTACTAAACTCTTTAGATATTTAAGCAGTTTTAATTGTTTATTCCTAATCATTTTTAACTTTCAAAAAGCTCTAAACAGTTTATTTTAGAGTTTTAACCTATTTAGACTACTTTATTAGTATAGTTAAGACATATAAACTTACTAAACTCTTTAGATCAGCTTATTTAACCAGGTTTGACAATTAATTTCTAATCTTTTTTAACTTTCAAAAGGCTCTACACTCTTTATTTTACTGTTTGAACCTACTTAGACTACTTTATTAGTATATTTAAGAGAGATAAACTTACTAAACTCTTTAGAACAGATTATTTAACCAGTTATGATAGTTAATTACTAATCTTTTCTAACTTTCAAAAAGCTCTAAAAAGTTTATTTTAGAGTTTTAACCTATTTGGACCACTTTATTAGTATATTTTAAACAGATAAACTTACTAAACTCTTTAGATTAGCTTATTTAACCAGTTTTCATAGTTAATTACTAATCTTTTTTAACTTTTTAAAAGCTCTAAACAGTTTATTTCAGAGTTTTAACCTATTTAGACTACTTTATCAGTATATTTAAGACAGATAAACTTACTAAACTCTTTAGATCAAGTTAATTAAACAGTTTTCGTAGTTAATTACTAATCTTTTTTACTTTCTAAAAGCTCTAAACATTTTATTTTAGAGTTTTAACTGTTCAGACTACTTTATTAGTATATTTAAGACAGATAAGCTTACTAAACTCTTTAGATCAGCTTATTTAACCAGTTTTCATAGTTAATTACTAATCTTTTTTAACTTTCAAATACCTCTAAACAGTTTATTTTAGAGTCTTAACCTATTTAGACTACTTTATTAGTATATTTAAGACAGAGAAACTTACTAAACTCTTTAGATCAGCTTATTTAACCAATTTTCATAGTTAATTACTAATCTTTTTTAACTTTCAAAAAGGTCTAAGCAGTTTATTTTAGAACTTTAACCTATTTAGACTACTTTATTAGTATATTTAAGACAGATAAAGTTACCAAACTCTTTAGATCACTTATTTAACCAGTTTTCATAGTTAATTACTAATCTTTTTTAACTTTCAAAAAGCTCTAAACAGTTTATTTTAGAGTTTTAACCTATTTAGACTACTTTATTAGTATATTTAAGACAGATAAACTTACTAAACTCTTTAGATCACTTATTTAACCAGTTTTCATAGTTAATTAGTAATCTTTTTCAAATTTCTAAAAGCTCTAAACAGATTATTTTATACTTTTAAACTATTTATACTACTTTATTAGTATAATTAAGACAGATAAACTTACTAAACTCTTTAGATCAACTTATTTAACCAGTTTTCATAGTTAGTTGGTAATCTTTTTTAACTTTCTAAAAGCTCTAAACAGTTTATTTTAGAGTTTTAACCTATTTAGACTACTTTATTAGAATATTTAAGACAGATAAACTTACTAAACTCTTTAGATCAGCTTATTTAAGCAGTTTTCATAGTAATTACTAATTTTTTTAAGTTTCAAATAGCTCTAAACAGTTTCTTTTAGAGTTTTAACCTATTTAGACTACTTTATTAGTATATTTAAGACAGATAAACTTACAAAACTCTTTAGCTTAAACTTACTAAACTCTTTAGATATTTAAGCAGTTTTAATTGTTTATTCCTAATCATTTTTAACTTTTGAAAAGGTCTAAACAGTTTATTTTAGAGTTTTAACCTATTTAGACTACTTTATTAGTATATTTAAGACAGATAAACTTACTAAACTCTTTAGATCACTTATTTAACCAGTTTTCATAGTTAATTAGTAATCTTTTTCAAATTTCTAAAAGCTCTAAACAGATTATTTTATACTTTTAACCTATTTATAGTACTTTATTAGTATAATTAAGACAGAGAAACTTACTAAACTCTTTAGATCAGCTTATTTAACCAGTTTTCATAGTTAATTAGTAATCTTTTTCAAATTTCTAAAAGCTCTAAACAGATTATTTTATACTTTTAACCTATTTATAGTACTTTATTAGTATAATTAAGACAGAGAAACTTACTAAACTCTTTAGATCAGCTTATTTAACCAATTTTCATAGTTAATTACTAATCTTTTTTAACTTTCAAAAAGGTCTAAACAGTTTATTTTAGAACTTTAACCTATTTAGACTACTTTATTAGTATATTTAAGACAGATAAAGTTACCAAACTCTTTAGATCACTTATTTAACCAGTTTTCATAGTTAATTACTAATCTTTTTTAACTTTCAAAAAGCTCTAAACAGTTTATTTTAGAGTTTTAACCTATTTAGACTACTTTATTAGTATATTTAAGACAGATAAACTTACTAAACTCTTTAGATCACTTATTTAACCAGTTTTCATAGTTAATTAGTAATCTTTTTCAAATTTCTAAAAGCTCTAAACAGATTATTTTATACTTTTAACCTATTTATACTACTTTATTAGTATAATTAAGACAGATAAACTTACTAAACTCTTTAGATCAACTTATTTAACCAGTTTTCATAGTTAGTTGGTAATCTTTTTTAACTTTCTAAAAGCTCTAAACAGTTTATTTTAGAGTTTTAACCTATTTAGACTACTTTATTAGTATATTTAAGACAGATAAACTTACTAAACTCTTTAAATCAGCTTATTTAAACAGTTTTCATAGTAATTACTAATTTTTTTAAAGTTTCAAATAGCTCTAAACAGTTTCTTTTAGAGTTTTAACCTATTTAGACTACTTTATTAGTATATTTAAGACAGATAAACTTACAAAACTCTTTAGCTTAAACTTACTAAACTCTTTAGATATTTAAGCAGTTTTAATTATTTATTCCTAATCATTTTTAACTTTCGAAAAGGTCTAAACAGTTTATTTTAGAGTTTTAACCTATTTAGACTACTTTATTAGTATATTTAAGACAGATAAACTTACTAAACTCTTTAAATCAGCTTATTTAAACAGTTTTCATAGTAATTACTAATTTTTTTTAAGTTTCAAATAGCTCTAAACAGTTTCTTTTAGAGTTTTAACCTATTTAGACTACTTTATTAGTATATTTAAGACAGATAAACTTACAAAACTCTTTAGCTTAAACTTACTAAACTCTTTAGATATTTAAGCAGTTTTAATTGTTAATTCCTAATCATTTTTAACTTTCAAAAAGGTCTAAACAGTTTATTTTAGAGTTTTAACCTATTTAGACTACTTTATTGGTATATTTAAGACAGATAACTTACTAAACTCTTTAGATCAGCTTATTTAACCACTTTTCATAGTTAATTACTAATCTTTTTTAACTTTCAAATAGCTCTAAACAGTTTATTTTAGAGTTTTAACCTATTTAGACAACTTTATTAGTATATTTAAGACAGATAAACTTACTAAACTCTTTTAATCACCTTATTTAACTAGTGATCAAAGTTAATTACTATTTTTTTAAGTTTCAAATAGCTCTAAACAGTTTATTTTAGAGTTTTAACCTATTTAGACTACTTTATTAGTATATTTAAGACAGATAAACTTACTAAACTCGTTAACTTAAACTTACTAAACTCTTTTGAAATTTAACCAGATTTAATAGTTAATTCCTAATCATTTTTAACTTTCAAAAAGCTCTAAACAGTTTATTTTAGAGTTTTAACCTATTTTGCCTACTTATTAGTATATTTAAGACAGATAAACTTACTAAACTCTTTAGATCAGCTTATTTAACCAGTTTTCACAGTTAATTTCTAATCTTTTTTAACTTTCAAAAAGCTCTAAACTGTTTAATTGATAGTTTTAACCTATTTAGACTACTTTGTTAGTATATTTAACAAAGATAAACTTACTAAACTCTTTAGATCAGCTTATTTAACCAGTTTTCACAATTAATTTCTAATCTTTTTTAAATTTCAAAAAGCTCTAAACAGCTTATTTTAGAGTTTTAACCTATTTAGACTACTTTATTAGTATATTTAAGACAGATAAACTTACAAAACTCTTTAGCTTAAACTTACTAAACTCTTTAGATATTTAAGCAGTTTTAATTGTTTATTCCTAATCATTTTTAACTTTCGAAAAGGTCTAAACAGTTTATTTTAGAGTTTTAACCTATTTAGACTACTTTATTAGTATATTTAAGACAGATAAACTTACTAAACTCTTTAGATTACTTATTTAACCAGTTTTCATAGTTAATTAGTAATCTTTTTCAAATTTCTAAAAGCTCTAAACAGATTATTTTATACTTTTAACCTATTTATAGTACTTTATTAGTATAATTAAGACAGAGAAACTTACTAAACTCTTTAGATCAGCTTATTTAACCAATTTTCATAGTTAATTACTAATCTTTTTTAACTTTCAAAAAGGTCTAAACAGTTTATTTTAGAACTTTAACCTATTTAGACTACTTTATTAGTATATTTAAGACAGATAAAGTTACCAAACTCTTTAGATCACTTATTTAACCAGTTTTCATAGTTAATTACTAATCTTTTTTAACTTTCAAAAAGCTCTAAACAGTTTATTTTAGAGTTTTAACCTATTTAGACTACTTTATTAGTATATTTAAGACAGATAAAGTTACCAAACTCTTTAGATCAACTTATTTAACCAGTTTTCATAGTTAGTTGGTAATCTTTTTTAACTTTCTAAAAGCTCTAAACAGTTTATTTTAGAGTTTTAACCTATTTAGACTACTTTATTAGTATATTCAAGACAGATAAACTTACTAAACTCTTTAGATCAGCTTATTTAACCAGTTTTCACACATAATTTCTAATCTTTTTGAACTTTTAAAAACCTCTAAACACTTTATTTTAGAGTTTTAACCTATTTAGACTATTTAGATATAGAATTTAATTGAGCTTTATGAACGTGATATAATTCTGAAAAAAGATAACAGAACGTTTCGGCCAAAGGCCTTCATCAACTGTTTATGAAACAATGGCAAAAAAACAGTCACTTATATAGCAAATGCATGATGTTTACAATTATTATGTAGGCCAGAAGTTGTCCTAGGGAGATAGAGAAGGACGCTAAGTTGTACCATGTTGGAGATCACGAGTATATAGTTGTACCACGAAACACGAAAAGAACGCGAACTAGTTAATTAATTATGGGAGGGGCTATGAGTTATAAAGATCGTGTACTGCAGAATAGAGAGGTCCAGGTAGGATTGATGATTAAGCCTGGATCAGAGTTGATGGTGTTGCTAGTGGTTTTGATGTAGATGGCTTCTTTAGTTCTTCGCTTCCACCAGTTGATTTCTTGTTCTAATATTCTGCTTTCGAACCATAGAATCCTGTGTCCTGTGTCAATGTAGTGGCATGCAAGAGCGTTGTTGGTATCTCTATTCATGACAGCTCTTTTATGTTCAGCTATCCTAGTCTTCAATGTTCTGCCTGTTTCCCCGATTAGGATAGCTGAACATAAAAGAGCTGTCATGAATAGAGATACCAACAACGCTCTTGCATGCCACTACATTGACACAGGACACAGGATTCTATGGTTCGAAAGCAGAATATTAGAACAAGAAATCAACTGGTGGAAGCGAAGAACTAAAGAAGCCATCTACATCAAAACCACTAGCAACACCATCAACTCTGATCCAGGCTTAATCATCAATCCTACCTGGACCTCTCTATTCTGCAGTACACGATCTTTATAACTCATAGCCCCTCCCATAATTAATTAACTAGTTCGCGTTCTTTTCGTGTTTCGTGGTACAACTCTATACTCGTGATCTCCAACATGGTACAACTTAGCGTCCTTCCCTATCTCCCTAGGACAACTTCTGGCCTACATAATAATTGTAAACATCATGCATTTGCTATATAAGTGACTGTTTTTTTTGCCATTGTTTCATAAACAGCTGATGAAGGCCTTTCGCCGAAACGTTCTGTTACCTTTTTTCAGAATTATATCACGTTCATAAAGCTCAATTAAATTCTATATCTAAATATGAACAATGTGATAAACAAAGTTCCTACCTCACTATTTAGACTACTTATTAGTATATTTAAGACAGATAAACTTACTAAACTCTTTAGATCAGCTTTTTTAACCAGTTTTCACAGTTAGATTCCAATCTTTTTTAACTTTAAAAAAGCTCTAAACTCTTTATTTTAGAGTTTCAACCTATTTAGACTACTTAATTAGTATATTTAAGACAGATAAACTTACTCTACTCTTTAGATCAGCTTATTTAACCAGATTTCACAGATATTTTCTAATCTTTTTTAACTTTCAAAAAGCTCTAAACTCTTTATTTTAGAGTTTTAAACTATTTAGACTACTTTATTAGTATATTTAAGACAGATAAACTTACTAAACTCTTTAGATCAGCTTATTTAACCAGTTTTCACAATTAATTTCTAATCTTTTTCAACATTCAAAAAGCTCTAAACAGTTTATTTTAGAGTTTTAACCTATTTTGACTACTTTATTAGTATATTTAAGACAGATAAACTTACTAAACTCTTTAGATCAGCTTATTTAACCACTTTTCACAATTGATTTCTAATCTTTTTTAATTTTCAAAAAGCTCTAAACAGTTTATTTTAGAGTTTTAAACTATTTAGACTACTTTATTAGTATATTTAAGACAGATAAACTTACTAAACTCTTTAGATCAGCTTATTTAACCAGTTTTTACAATTAATTTCTAATCTTTTTCAACATTCAAAAAGCTCTAAACAGTTTATTTTAGAGTTTTAACCTACATAGACTACTTTATTAGTATATTTAAGACAGAAAAACTTAGTAAACCCTTTAGATCAGCTTATTTAACCAGTTTTCATAGTCAATTAGTAATCTTTTTCAACTTTCTAAAAGCTCTAAACAGATTATTTTATAGTTTTAACCTATTTATACTACTTTATTAGTATAATTAAGACAGATAAACTTACTAAACTCTTTAGATCAGCTTATTTAACCAGTTTTCATAGTTAGTTGGTAATCTTTTTAACTTTCTAAAAGCTCTAAATAGTTTATTTTAGAGTTTTAACCTATTTAGACTACTTTATTAGTATATTTAACACAGATAAACTTACTAAACTCTTTAGATCAACTTATTTAACCAGTTTTCACAGTTAATTTGTAATCTTTTTTAACTTTCAAAAACGTCTAAACAGTTTATTTTAGAGTTTTAACCTATTTAGACTACTTTATTAGTATATTTAAGACAGATAAACTTACTAAACTCTTTAGATCAGCTTATTTAACCAGTTTTCACAATTAATTTCTAATCTTTTTTAACTTTCAAAAAGCTCTAAACTCTTTATTTTACTGTTTGAACCTACTTAGACTACTTTATTAGTATATTTAAGAGAGATAAACTTACTAAATTCTTTAGATCAGCTTATTTAACCAGTTTTCACAGTTAATTTCTAACCTTTTTTGACTTTCAAAAAGCTCTCAACACTTTATTTTAGAGTTTTAACCTACTTAGACAACTTTATTAGTATATTTAAGAGAGATAAACTTACTAAACTCTTTAGATCAGCTTATTTAACCAGATTTCACAGTTAATTTCTAATCTTTTTTAACTTTCAAAAAGCTCTCAACACTTTATTTTAGAGTTTTAACCTACTTAGACTACTTTATTAGTATATTTAAGACAGATAAACTTAGTAAACCCTTTAGATCAGCTTATTTAACCAGGTTTTACTGTTAATTTCTAATCTTTTTTAACTTTCAAATAGCACTAAACTGTTTATTTTAGAGTTTTAACCTACATAGACTACTTTATTAGTATATTTAAGACAGATAAACTTACTAAACTCTTTAGATCATCTCATTTAACCAGTTTTCACAGTTAATTTCTAATCTTTTTCAACTTTCAAAAAGCTCTAAACACTTTATTTTAGAATTTTAACCTCCTTAGACTACTTTATTAGTATATTTAAGACAGATAAACTTACTAAACTCTTTATATCAGCTTATTTAACCAGTTTTCACAGTTAATTTCTAATCTTTTTCAACTTTCAAATAGCACTAAACTGTTTATTTTAGAGTTTAACCTATTAGACTACTTTATTAGCATATTTAAGACAGATAAACTTACTAACCCCTTTAAATCAGCTTATTTAACCCTTTTTCACAGTTAATTTCTAATATTTTTTAACTTTCAAAAAGCTTTAAACTCTTTATTTTAGAGTTTTTACCTATTTAGACTACTTCATTAGTATATTTGAGACAGATAAACTTACTAAACTCTTTAGATCAGCTTATTTATCCAGTTTTAATAGTTAATTACTAATCTTTTTTAACTTTCAAAAAGCTCTAAACAGTTTATTTTAGAGTTTTAACCTATTTAGACTACTTTATTAGTATATTTAAGACAGAAAAACTTACTAAACTCCTTAGATCAGCTTATTTAACCAGTTTTAATAGTTAATTACGAATCTTTTTTAACTTTCAAATAGCTCTAAACAGTTTATTTTAGAGTTTTAACCTATTTAGACTACTTTATTAGTATATTTAAGACAGAAAAACATAATAAACTCTTTAGATTGGCTTATTTAACCAGTTTTCATAGTTAAATAGTAATCTTTTTCACTTTCTAAAAGCTTTAAACAGTTTATTTTATAGGTTAACCTATTTAGACTACTTAATTAGTATATTTAAGACAGAAAAATTTACTAAATTCTTTAGATCAGCTTATTTAACCAATTTTCATACTTAAATAGTAATCTTTTTCAACTTTCTAAAAGCTTTAAACAGTTTATTTTATAGGCTAACCTATTTATACTACTTTATTAGTATATTTAAGACAGATAAACTTACTAAACTCTTTAGATCAGCTTATTTAACCAGTTTTCACAGTTAAATTCTAATTTTTTTTAACTTTCTAAAAGCTCTAAACACTTTATTTTAGAGTTTTAACATATTTAGACTACTTTATTAGAATATTTAAGACAGATAAACTTACAAAACTCTTTCGCTTAAACTAACTAAACTCTTTAGATATTTTACCAGTTTTAATAGTTAATTCCTAATCATTTTTAACTTTCCAAAAGCTCTTAAGAGTTTATTTTAGATTTTTAACCTATTTAGACTACTTTATTGGTATATTTAAGACAGATAACCTTACTAAACTCTTTAGATCAGCTTATTTAACCAGTTTTCATAGTTATTACTAATTTTTTTTTTACTTTCAAATAGATCTAAACAGTTCATTTTAGAGTTTTAACCTATTTAGACTACTTTATTAGTATATTTAAGACAGATAAACTTACTAGAACCTTTAGATCAGCTTATTTAACAAGTTTTCACAGTTAATTTCTAATATTTTTTAACTTTCAAAAAGCTTTAAACTCTTTATTTTAGAGTTTTAACCTATTTAGACTACTTCATTAGTATATTTAAGACAGATAAACTTACTAAACTCTTTAGATCAGCTTATTTATCCAGTTTTAATAGTTAATTACTAATCTTTTTTAACTTTCAAAAAGGTCTAAACAGTTTATTTTAGAGTTTTAACCTATTTAGACTAATTTGTTAGTATATTTAAGACAGAAAAACTTACTAAACTCTTTAGATCACCTTATTTAACAAGTTTTCAAAGTTAATTTCTAATCTTTTTTTAGCGTTCAAAAAGCTCTAAACAGTTTATTTTAGAGTTTTAACGTATTTAGACTACTTCATTAGTATATTTAAGACAGATAAACTTACTAAACTCTTTAGCTTATACTTACTAAACTCTTTAGATATTTAACCAGATTTATTAGCTAATTACTAATCATTTTTAAATTTCAAAAAGAGTTTTAACCTATTTAGACTACTTTATTAGTATATTTAAGACAGATAAACTTACTAAACTCTTTAGATCAGCTTATTTAACCAGTTTTCACAGTTAATTTCTAATCTTTTTTAACTTTCAAAAAGCTCTAAACTCTTTATTTTAGAGTTTTAACCTATTTAGACTACTTTATTGCTTTATTTAAGATAGATAAACTTACTAAACTCTTTACATCAGCTTATTTAACCAGTTTTCACAGATAATTTCTAATCTTTTTTAGCTTTCAAGAAGCTCTAAACTGTTTATTTCAGAGTTTTAACCTATTTAGACGACTTTATTAGTATTTATAAGACTGATAAACTTACTAAACGCTGCCTAAATAGCTTTAAATTCTAAAATAAAGAGTTTAGAGCTTTTTCAAAGTTAAAAAAGATTAGAAATTAACTGTGAAAACTGGTTAAATAAGCTGATCTAAAGAGTTTAGTAAGTTTATCAGTCTTAAATATACTAATAAAGTAGTCTAAATAGGTTAAAACTCTAAAATAAAGAGTTTAGAGCTTTTTGAAAGTTAAAAAAGATTAGAAATTAACTGTGAAAACTGGTTAAATAAGCTGATCTAAAGAGTTTAGTAAGTTTATCAGTCTTAAATATACTAATAAAGTAGTCTAAATAGGTTAAAACTCTAAAATAAAGAGTTTAGAGCTTTTTGAAAGTTAAAAAAGATTAGAAATTAACTGTGAAAACTGGTTAAATAAGCTGATCTAAAGAGTTTAGTAAGTTTATCAGTCTTAAATATACTAATAAAGTAGTCTAAATAGGTTAAAACTCTAAAATAAAGAGTTTAGAGCTTTTTGAAAGTTAAAAAAGATTAAAAATTAACTGAAAACTTGTTAAATAAGCTGATCTAAAGAGTTTAGTAAGTTTATCAGTCTTAAATATACTAATAAAGTAGTCTAAATAGGTTAAAACTCTAAAATAAAGAGTTTAGAGCTTATTGAAAGTTAAAAAAAATTAGAAATTAACTGTGAAAACTGGTTAAATAAGCTGATCTAAAGAGTTTAGTAAGTTTATCTGTCTTATATATACTAATAAAGTAGTCTAAATAGGTCAAAACTCTAAAATAAAGCGTATAGAGCTTTTTGAAAGTTAAAAAAGATTAAAAATTAACTGTTAAAACTGGTTAAACAAGCTGATCTAAAGAGTTTAGTAAGTTTATCTGTCTTATATATACTAATAAAGTAGTCTAAATAGATTAAAAATCTAAAATGAAGAGTTTAGAGCTTTTTGAAAGTTAAAACATATTAGAAAATAACAGTGAAAACTGGTTAAATAAGCTTATCTAAAGAGTTTAGTAAGTTTGTCTGTCTTATATATACTAATAAAGTAGTCTAAATAGGTTAAAACTCTAAAATGAAGAGTTTAGAGCTTCTTGAAAGTTAAAAAATATTAGAAAATAACAGTGAAAACTGGTTAAATAAGCTGATCTAAAGAGTTTAGTAAGTTTATCAGTCTTAAATATACTAATAAAGTAGTCTAAATAGGTTAAAACTCTAAAATAAAGAGTTTAGAGCTTTTTGAAAGTTAAAAAAGATTAGAAATTAACTGTTTAAAAACGGGTTAAATAAGCTGATCTAAAGAGTTTAGTAAGTTTATCTATCTTAAATATAGTAATTAAGTAGTCTAAATAGGTTAAAACTCTAAAATAAAGAGTTTAGAGCTTTTTGAAAGTTAAAAAAGATTAGAAGTTAACTGTGAAAACTGGTTAAATAAGCTGATCTAGAGTTTAGTAAGTTTTCAGTCTTAAATATACTAATAAAGTAGTCTAAATAGGTTAAAACTCTAAAATAAAGAGTTTAGAACTTTTTGAAAGTTAAAAAAGATTAGAAATTAACTGTGAAAACTGGTTAAATAAACTGATCTAAAGAGTTTAGTAAGTTTATCAGTCTTAAATATACTAATAAAGTAGTGTAAATAGGTTAAAACTCTAAAATAAAGAGTTTAGAGCTTTTTGAAAGTTAAAAAAGATTAGAAATTAACCGTGAAAACTGGTTAAATAAGCTGATCTAAAGAGTTTAGTAAGTTTATCTGTCATATATATTCTAATAAAGTAGTCTAAATAGGTTAAAACTCTAAAATAAAGAGTTTAGAGCTTTTTGAAAGTTAAAAAAGATTAGAAATTAACTGTTAAAATTGGTTAAATAACCTGATCTAAGGAGTTTAGTAATTGTATCAGTCTTAAATATACTAATAAAGTAGTCTAAATAGGTTAAAACTCTAAAATAAAGAGTTTAGAGCTTTTGGAAAGTTAAAAAAGATTAGAAATTAACTGTGAAAACTGGTTAAATAAGCTGATCTAAAGAGTTTAGTAAGTTTATCAGTCTTAAATATACTAATAAAGTAGTCTATATAGGTTAAAACTCTAAAATAAAGAGTTTAGAGCTTTTTCAAAGTTAAAAAGATTAGAAATTAACTGTGAAAACTGGTTAAATAAGCTGATCTAAAGAGTTTAGTAAGTTTATCTCTCTTATATATACTAATAAAGTAGTCTAAATAGGTCAAAACTCTAAAATAAAGAGTTTAGAGCTTTTTGAAAGTTAAAAAAGATTAGAAATTAACTGTGAAAACTGGTTAAATAAGCTGATCTAGAGTTTAGTAAGTTTTCAGTCTTAAATATACTAATAAAGTAGTCTAAATAGGTTAAAACTCTAAAATAAAGAGTTTAGAACTTTTTGAAAGTTAAAAAAGATTAGAAATTAACTGTGAAAACTGGTTAAATAAACTGATCTAAAGAGTTTAGTAAGTTTATCAGTCTTAAATATACTAATAAAGTAGTGTAAATAGGTTAAAACTCTAAAATAAAGAGTTTAGAGCTTTTTGAAAGTTAAAAAAGATTAGAAATTAACTGTGAAAACTGGTTAAATAAGCTGATCTAAAGAGTTTAGTAAGTTTATCTGTCATATATATTCTAATAAAGTAGTCTAAATAGGTTAAAACTCTAAAATAAAGAGTTTAGAGCTTTTTGAAAGTTAAAAAAGATTAGAAATTAACTGTTAAAATTGGTTAAATAACCTGATCTAAGGAGTTTAGTAATTGTATCAGTCTTAAATATACTAATAAAGTAGTCTAAATAGGTTAAAACTCTAAAATAAAGAGTTTAGAGCTTTTGGAAAGTTAAAAAAGATTAGAAATTAACTGTGAAAACTGGTTAAATAAGCTGATCTAAAGAGTTTAGTAAGTTTATCAGTCTTAAATATACTAATAAAGTAGTCTATATAGGTTAAAACTCTAAAATAAAGAGTTTAGAGCTTTTTCAAAGTTAAAAAGATTAGAAATTAACTGTGAAAACTGGTTAAATAAGCTGATCTAAAGAGTTTAGTAAGTTTATCTCTCTTATATATACTAATAAAGTAGTCTAAATAGGTCAAAACTCTAAAGAGTTTAGAGCTTTTTGAAAGTTAAAAAAGATTAGAAATTAACTGTGAAAACTGGTTAAATAAGCTGATCTAAAGAGTTTAGTAAGTTTATCTCTCTTATATATACTAATAAAGTAGTCTAAATAGGTCAAAACTCTAAAATAAAGAGTTTAGAGCTTTTTGAAAGTTAAAAAAGATTAGAAATTAACTGTGAAAACTGGTTAAATAAGCTGATCTAAAGAGTTTAGTAAGTTTATCTGTCTTAAATATATTATTAAAGTAGTCTAAATAGGTTAAAACTCTAAAATAAAGAGTTTAGAGCTTTTTGAAAGTTAAAAAAGATTAGAAATTAACTGTGAAAACTGGTTAAATAAGCTGATCTGAAGAGTTTAGTAAGTTTATCAGTCTTAAATATACTAATAAAGTAGTCTAAATAGGTTTAAACTCTAAAATAAAGAGTTTAAAGCTTTTTGAAAGTTAAAAAAGATTACAAAGTAATTGTGAAAACTGGTTAAATAAGCTGATCTAAAGAGTTTAGTAAGTTTATCTATCTTAAATATACTAATAAAGTAGTCTTAATAGGTTAAAACTCTAAAAGAAAGAGTTTAGAGCTTTTTGAAAGTTAAAAAAGATTAGAAATTAACTGTGAAAACTGGTTAAATAAGCTGATCTAAAGAGTTTAGTAAGTTTATCTGTCTTATATATAGTAATAAAGTAGTCTAAATAGGTTAAAACTCTAAAATAAAGAGTTTAGAGCTTTTTGAAAGTTAAAAAAGATTAGAAATTAAGTGTGAAAACTGGTTAAATAAGCTGATCTAAAGAGTTTAGTAAGTTTATCTGTCTTATATATACTAATAAAGTAGTCTAAATAGGTCAAAACTCTAAAATAAAGCGTATAGAGCTTTTTGAAAGTTAAAAAAGATTAAAAATTAACAGTCAAAACTGGTTAAATAAGCTGATCTAAAGAGTTTAGTAAGTTTAACTGTCTTATATATACTAATAAAGTAGTCTAAATAGATAAAAACTCTAAAATGAACAGGTTAGAGCTTTTTGAAAGTTAAAAAATATTAGAAAATAACAGTGAAAACTGGTTAAATAAGCTGATCTAAAGAGTTTAGTAAGTTTGTCTGTCTTATATATACTAATAAAGTAGTCTAAATAGGTTAAAACTCTAAAATGATCAGTTTAGAGCTTCTTGAAAGTTAAAAAATATTAGAAAATAACAGTGAAAACTGGTTAAATAAGCTGATCTAAAGAGTTTAGTAAGTTTATCTGTCTTAAATATACTAATAAAGTAGTCTAAATAGGTCAAAACTCTAAAATAAAGCGTATAGAGCTTTTTGAAAGTTAAAAAAGATTAAAAATTAACAGTCAAAACTGGTTAAATAAGCTGATTTAAAGAGTTTAGTAAGTTTATCAGTCTTATATATACTAATAAAGTAGTCTAAATAGATAAAAACTCTAAAATGAACAGGTTAGAGCTTTTTGAAAGTTAAAAAATATTACAAAATAACAGTGAAAACTGGTTAAATAAGCTGATCTAAAAAGTTTAGTAAGTTTGTCTGTCTTATATATACTAATAAAGTAGTCTAAATAGGTTAAAACTCTAAAATGAACAGTTTAGAGCTTCTTGAAACTAAAAAAATATTAGAAAATAACAGTGAAAACTGGTTAAATAAGCTGATCTAAAGAGTTTAGTAAGTTTATCTGTCTTAAATATACTAATAAAGTAGTCTAAATAGGTTAAAACTCTAAAATAAAGAGTTTAAAGCTTTTTGAAAGTTAAAAAAGATTAGAAATTAACTGTGAAAACTGTTTAAATAAGCTGATCTAAAGAGTTTAGTAAGTTTATCTATCTTAAATATAGTAATAAAGTAGTCTAAATAGGTTAAAACTCTAAAATAAAGAGTTTAGAGCTTTTTGAAAGTTAAAAAAGATTAGAAATTAACTGTGAAAACTGGTTAAATAAGCTGATCTAAAGAGTTTAGTAAGTTTATGAGTCTTAAATATACTAATAAAGTAGTCTAAATAGGTTAAAACTCTAAAATAAAGAGTTTAGACCTTTTTGAAAGTTAAAAAAGATTAGAAATTAACTGTGAAAACTGGTTAAATAAACTGATCTAAAGAATTTAGTAAGTTTATCTGTCTTAAATATACTAATAAAGCTGTCTAAATAGGTTTAAATTCTAAAATAAAGAGTTTAGAGCTTTTTGAAAGTTAAAAAAGATTAGAAATTAAATGTGAAAACTTGTTAAATAAGGTGATCTAAAGAGTTTAGTAAGTTTATGAGTCTTAAATATACTAATAAAGTAGTCTAAATAGGTTAAAACTCTAAAATAAAGAGTTTAGAGCTTTTTGAAAGTTAAAAAAGATTAGAAATTAACTGTGAAAACTGGTTAAATAAGCTCGTCTAAAGAGTTTAGTAAGTTTTTCATTCTTAAATATACTAATAAAGTAGTCTAAAAGGTTAAAACTCTAAAATAAAGAGTTTAGAGCTTTTTGAAAGTTAAAAAAGATTAGAAATTAACTGTGAAAACTGGTTAAATAAGCTGATCTAAAGAGTTTCGTAACTTTATCTGTCTTAAATATACTAATAAAGTAGTCTAAATAGGTTAAAACTCTAAAATAAAGAGTTTAGAGCTTTTTGAAAGTTAAAAAAGATTAGAAATTAACTGTGAAAACTGGTTAAATAAGCTGATCTAAAGAGTTTAGTAAGTTTATCTGTCTTATATATACTAATCAAGTAGTCTAAATAGTTTTCACAATTAATTTCTAATCTTTTTTAACTTTCAAAAAGCTCTAAACTTTTTATTTTAGAGTTTTAACCTATTTAAACTACTTTATTAGTATATTTAAGACTGATAAACTTACTAAACTCTTCAGATCAGCTTATTTAACCAGTTTTCACAGTTAATTTCTAATCTTTTTTAACTTTCAAAAAGCTCTAAACTCTTTATTTTAGAGTTTTAACCTATTTAGACTACTTTAATAGTATATTTAAGACAGATAAACTTACTAAACTGTTTAGATCAGCTTATTTAACCAGTTTTCACAGTTAATTTCTAATCTTTTTTAACTTTCAAAAAGCTCTAAACTCTTTATTTTAGAGTTTTAACCTATTTAGACTACGTTATTAGTATATATAAGACAGATAAACTTACTAAAATCTTTAGATCAGCTTATTTAACCAGTTTTCACAGTTAATTTCTAATCTTTTTTAACTTTCAAAAAGCTCTAAACTCTTTATTTTAGAGTTTTAACCTATATAGACTACTTTATTAGTATATTTAAGACTGATAAACTTACTAAACTCTTTAGATCAGCTTATTTAACCAGTTTTCACAGTTAATTTATAATCTTTTTTAACTTTCAAAAAGCTCTAAACCCTTTATTTTAGAGTTTTAACCTATTTAGTCTACTTTATTAGTATATTTAAGACTGATACAATTACGAAACTCTTTAGATCAGTTTATTTAACCAGTTTTCACAGTTAATTTCTAATCTTTTTTAACTTTCAAAAAGCTCTAAACTCTTTATTTTAGAGTTTTAACCTATTTAGACTACTTTATTAGTATATATAAGACAGATAAACTTACTAAACTCTTTAGATCAGGTTATTTAAGCAGTTTTAACAGTTAATTTCTAATCTTTTTTAACTTCAAAAAGCTCTAAACTCTTTATTTTAGAGTTTTAACCTATTTACACGACTTTATTAATATATTTAAGACTGATAAACTTACTAAACTCTTTAGATCAGTTTATTTAACCAGTTTTCACTGTTAATTTCTAATCTTTTTTAACTTTCAAAAAGCTCTAAACTCTTTATTTTAGAGTTTTGACCTATTTAGACTACTTTATTAGTATATATAAGACAGATAAACTTACTAAACTCTTTAGATCAGTTTATTTAACCAGTTTTAACAGTTAATTTCTAATCTTTTTTAACTTTCAAAAAGCTCTAAACTCTTTATTTTAGAGTTTTAACCTATTTACACTACTTTATTAATATATTTAAGACTGATAAACTTACTAAACTCTTTAGATCAGTTTATTTAACCAGTTTTCACAGTTAATTTCTAATCTTTTTTAACTTTCAAAAGCTCTAAACTCTTTATTTTAGAGTTTTAACCTATTTAGACTACTTTATTAGTATATATAAGACAGATAAACTTACTAAACTCTTTAGATCAGCTTATTTAACCAGTTTTCACAGTTAATTTCTAATCTTTTTTAACTTTCAAAAAGCTCTAAACTCTTTATTTTAGAGTTTTAACCTATTTACACTACTTTATTAGTATATTTAAGACTGATAAACTTACTAAACTCTTTAGATCAGTTTATTTAACCAGTTTTCACAGTTCATTTCTAATCTTTTTTAGCTTTCAAAAAGCTCTAAACTCTTTATTTTAGAGTTTTAACCTATTTAGACTATTTTATTAGTATATTTAAGACTGAAAAACTTACTAAACTCTTTAGATCAGCATATTTAACCAGTTTTCACAGTTAACTTCTAATCTTTTTTAACTTTCAAAAAGCTCTAAACTCTTTATTTTAGAGTTTTAACCTATTTACACTACTTTATTAATATATTTAAGACTGATAAACTTACTAAACTCTTTAGATCAGTTTATTTAACCAGTTTTCACAGTTAATTTCTAATCTTTTTTAACTTTCAAAAGCTCTAAACTCTTTATTTTAGAGTTTTAACCTATTTAGACTACTTTATTAGTATATATAAGACAGATAAACTTACTAAACTCTTTAGATCAGCTTATTTAACCAGTTTTCACAGTTAATTTCTAATCTTTTTTAACTTTCAAAAAGCTCTAAACTCTTTATTTTAGAGTTTTAACCTATTTACACTACTTTATTAGTATATTTAAGACTGATAAACTTACTAAACTCTTTAGATCAGTTTATTTAACCAGTTTTCACAGTTCATTTCTAATCTTTTTTAGCTTTCAAAAAGCTCTAAACTCTTTATTTTAGAGTTTTAACCTATTTAGACTATTTTATTAGTATATTTAAGACTGAAAAACTTACTAAACTCTTTAGATCAGCATATTTAACCAGTTTTCACAGTTAACTTCTAATCTTTTTTAACTTTCAAAAAGCTCTAAACTCTTTATTTTTGAGTTTTAACCTATTTAGACTACTTAATTACTATATTTAAGATAGATAAACTTACTAAACTCTTTAGATCAGCTTATTTTACCCGTTTTCACAGTTAATTTCTAATCTTTTTTAACTTTCAAAAAGCTCTAAACTCTTTATTTTAGAGTTTTAACCTATTTAGACTACTTTATTAGTATATTTAAGACAGATAAACTTACTAAACTCTTTAGATCAGCTTATTTAACCAGTTTTCACTGTTATTTTCTAATATTTTTTAACTTTCAAAAAGCTCTAAACTGTTCATTTTAGATTTTTAATCTATTTAGACTACTTTATTAGTATATATAAGACAGATAAACTTACTAAACTCTTTAGATGAGCTTATTTAACCAGTTTTAACAGTTAATTTTTAATCTTTTTTAACTTTCAAAAAGCTCTATACGCTTATTTTTAGAGTTTTGACCTATTTAGACTACTTTATTAGTATATATAAGACTGATAAACTTACTAAACTCTTTAGATCAGCTTATTTAACCAGTTTTCACAGTTAATTTCTAATCTTTTTTTAACTTTCAAAAAGCTCTAAACTCTTTATTTTAGAGTTTTAACCTATTTAGACTACTTTATTAGTATATTTAAGACTGATAAACTTACTAAACTCTTTAGATCAGCTTATTTAACCAGTTTTCACAGTTAATTTCTAATCTTTTTTAACTTTCAAAAAGCTCTAAACTCTTTATTTTAGAGTTTTAACCTATTTAGACTACTTTATTAGTATATTTAAGACTGATAAACTTACTAAACTCTTTAGATCAGCTTATTTAACCAGTTTTCACAGTTAATTTCTAATCTTTTTTAACTTTCAAAAAGCTCTAAACTCTTTATTTTAGAGTTTTAACCTATTTAGACTACTTTATTAGTGTATTTAAGACTGATAAACTTACTAAACTCTTTACATCAGCTTACTTAACCAGTTTTCACAGTTAATTTCTAATCTTTTTTAACTTTCAAAAAGCTCTAAACTCTTTATTTTAGAATTTAAACCTATTTAGACAGCTTTATTAGTATATTTAAGACTGATAAACTTACTAAACTCTTTAGATCAGCTTATTTAACCAGTTTTCACCGTTAATTTCTTATGTTTTTAACTTTCAAAAAGCTCTAAACTCTTTATTTTAGAGTTTTAACCTATTTAGACTACTTTATTAGTATATTTAAGACTGATAAACTTACTAAACTCTTTAGATCAGCTTATTTAACCAGTTTTTACAGTTAATTTCTAATCTTTTTTAACTTTGAAAAAGCTCTAAACTCTTTATTTTAGAGTTTTAACCTATTTAGACTACTGTATTACTATATTTAAGATAAATAAACTTACTAAACTCTTTAGATCAGCTTATTTAACCAGTTTTCACAGTTAATTTCTAATCTTTTTTAACTTTTAAAAAGCTCTAAACTCTTTATTTTAGAGTTTTAACCAATTTAGACTACTTTATTAGTATATTTAAGACAGATAAACTTACTAAACTCTTTAGATCAGCTTATTTAACCAGTTTTCACTGTTATTTTCTAATATTTTTTATCTTTCAAGAAGCTCTAAACTGTTCATTTTAGAGTTTTAACCTATTTAGACTACTTTATTAGTATATATAAGACAGATAAACTTACTAAACTCTTTAGATCAGCTTATTTAACCATTTTTAACTGTTATTTTCTAATATTTTTTAACTTTCAAAAAGCTCTAAACTGTTCATTATAGAGTTTTAACCTATTTAGACTACTTTATTAGTATATATAAGACAGATAAACTTACTAAACTCTTTAGATCAGCTTATTTAACCAGTTTTCACAGTTAATTTCTAATCTTTTTTAACTTTCAAAAAGCTCTAAACTCTTTATTTTAGAGTTTTAACCTATTTAGACTACTTTATTAGTATATTTAAGACTGATAAACTTACTAAACTCTTTAGATCAGTTTATTTAACCAGTTTTCACAGTTAATTTCTAATCTTTTTTAACTTTCAAAAAGCTCTAAACTCTTTATTTTAGAGTTTTAACCTATTTACACTACTTTATTAGTATACTTAAGACAGATAAACTTACTAAACTCTTTAGATCAGTTTATTTAACCAGTTTTCACAGTTAATTTCTAATCTTTTTTAACTTTCAAAAAGCTCTAAACTCTTTATTTTAGAGTTTTAACCTATTTAGACTACTTTATTAGTATATATAAGACAGATAAACTTGCTAAACTCTTTAGATCAGCTTATTTAACCAGTTTTCACAGTTAATTTCTAATCTTTTTTAACTTTCAAAAAGCTCTAAACTCTTTATTTTAGAGTTTTAACCTATTTACACTACTTTATTAGTATATTTAAGACTGATAAACTTACTAAACTCTTTAGATCAGCTTATTTAACCAGTTTTCACAGTTAATTTCTAATTTTTTTTAACTTTCAAAAAGCTGTAAACTCTTTATTTTAGAGTTTTAACCTATTTAGACTACTTTATTAGTATATTTAAGACTGATAAACTTACTAAACTCTTTAGATCAGCTTATTTAACCAGTTTTAACAGTTAATTTCTAATCTTTTTTAACTTTCAAAAAGCTCTAAACTCTTTATTTTAGAGTTTTAACCTATTTAGACTACTTTATTAGTATATTTAAGACTGATAAACTTAAATAAACTAATAAAGTAGGCTAAATAGGTTAAAACTCTAAAGTAAAGAGTTTAGAGTTTTTTGAAAGTTAAAAAAGATTACAAATTAACTGTGAAAACTGGTTAAATGAACTGATCTAAAGAGTTTAGTAGGTTTATCAGTCTTAAATATACTAATAAAGTAGTCTAAATAGGTTAAAACTCTAAAATAAAGAGTTTAGAGTTTTTTGAAAGTTAAAAAAGATTACAAATTAACTATGAAAACTGGTTAAATGAACTGATCTAAGAGTTTAGTAGGTTTATCAGTCTTAAATATACTAATAAAGTAGTCTAAATAGGTTAAAACTCTAAAATAAAGAGTTTATAGCTTTTTGAAAGTTAAAAAAGATTAGAAATTAACTGTGAAAACTGGTTAAATAAGCTGATTAAAAGACTTTAGTAAGTTTATCCTTCTTATATATATTAATAAAGTAGTCTAAATAGGGTAAAACTCTAAAATAAAGAGTTTAGAGCTTTTTGAAAGTTAAAAAGATTAGAAATTAACTGTAAAAACTGGTTAAATAAGCTGATCTAAAGAGTTTAGTAAGTTTATCAGTCTTAAATATACTAATAAAGTAGTCTAAATAGGTTAAAACTCTAAAATAAAGAGTTTAGAGCTTTTTCAAAGTTAGAAAAGATTACAAATTAACTGTGAATTGTGTTAAATAAGCTGATCTAAAGAGTTTAGTAAGTTTATCTTTCTTAAATATAGTAATGAAGTAGTCTAAATAGGTTTAAATTCTAAAATAAAGAGTTTAGAGCTTTTTGAAAGTTAAAAAAGATTAAAAATTAACTGTGAAAACTGGTTAAATAAGCTGATCTATAGAGTTTAGTTAGTTTATCAGCCTTAAATATACTAATAAAGTAGTCTAAATAGGTTAAAACTCTAAAATTAAGGGTTTAGAGCTTTTTGAAAGTTAAAAAAGATTAGAAATTAACTGTGAAAACTGGTTAAATAAGCTGATCTAAAGAGTTTAGTAAGTTTATCTATCTTAAATATACTAATAAAGTAGTCTAAATCGGTTAAAACTCTAAAATAAAGAGTTTAGAGCTTTTTGAAAGTTGAAAAAGATTAGAAATTAACTGTGAAAACTGGTTAAATAAGCTGATCTAAAGAGTTTAGTAAGTTTATCTGTCTTAAATATACTAATAAAGTAGTCTAAATAGATTAAAACTCTAAAATAAAGAGTTTAGAGATTTTGAAAGTTAAAAAAGATTACAAATTAACTGTAAAAACTGGTTAAATAAGCTGATCTAGTGTTTAGTAAGTTTATCTGTCTTATATATACTAATAAAGTAGTCTAAATAGGTTAAAACTCTAAAATAAAGAGTTTAGAGCTTTTTGAAAGTTAAAAAAGATTACAAATTAACTGTTAAATCTGGTTAAATCAGCTGATCTAAAGAGTTTAGTAAGGTTATCTATCTTAAATATGCCAATAAAGTAGTCTAAATAGGTTAAAACTCTAAAATAAAGCGCTTAGAGCTTTATTAAGGTTAAAAAAGATTAGAAATTAACTATGAAAACTGGTTAAATAAGGTGATCTAAAGAGTTTAGTAAGTTTATCTGTCTTAAATATACTAATAAAGTAGTGTAAATAGGTTAAAACTCTAAAATAAAGAGTTTAGACCTTTTTGAAATTTAAAAAGATTAGAAATTAACTATGAAAACTGGTTAAATAAGGTGATCTAAAGAGTTTAGTAAGATTATCTGTCTTAAATATAATAATAACGTAGTCTAAGGAGGTTAAAACTCTAAAATAAGCATTTAGAGCTTTTTGAAAGTTAAAAAAGATTAGAAATTAACTGTGAAAACTGGTTAAATAAGCTGATCTAAAGAGTTTAGTAAGTTTATCTGTCTTATATATACTAATAAAGTAGTCTAAATAGGTTAAAACTCTAAAATATAAAGTTTAGAGCTTTTTGAAAGTTAAAAAAGATTAGAAATTAACTGTGAAAACTGGTTAAATAAGCTGATCTATAGAGTTTAGTAAGTTTATCTGTCTTAAATATAGTAATAAAGTAGTCTAAATAGGTTTAAATTCTAAAATAAAGAGTTTAGAGCTTTTTGAAAGTTAAAAAAGATTAGAAATTAACTGTGTAAACTGGTTAAATAAGCTGATCCATAGAGTTTAGTTAGTTTATCTCTCTTAAATATACTAATAAAGTAGTCTAAATAGGTTAAAACTCTAAAATAAAGGGTTTAGAGCTTTTTGAAAGTTAAAAAAGATTAGAAATTAACTGTGAAAACTGGTTAAATAAGCTGATCTGAAGAGTTTAGTAAGTTTATCTGTCTTAAATATACTAATAAAACTGTCTAAATAGGTTTAAATTCTAAAATAAAGAGTTTAGAGCTTTTTGAAAGTTAAAAAAGATTAGAAATTAACTGTGAAAACTGGTTAAATAAGCTGATCTAAAGAGTTTAGTAAGTTTATCTGTATTAAATATAGTAATAAAGTAGTGCAAATAGGATAAAACTCTAAAATAAACAGTTCAGTGCTTTTTGAAAGTTAAAAAAGATTAAAAATTAACTGTGAAAACTGGTTAAATAAGCTCATCTAAAGAGTTTAGGAAGTTTATCTATCTTAAATATACTAATAAAGTAGTCTAAATAGGTTAAAACTCTAAAATAAAGAGTTTAGAGATTTTTGAAAATTAAAAAAGATTAGAAATTAACTGTGAAAACTGGTTAAATAAGCTGATCTATAGACTTTAGTAAGTTTATCAGTCTTAAATACACTAATAAAGAAGTCTAAATAGGTTAAAACTCTAAAATAAAGGGTATAGAGCTTTTTGAAAGTTAAAAAATATTAGAAATTAACTGTGAAAACTGGTTAAATAAGCTGATCTAAAGAGTTTAGTAAGTTTATCTGTCTTAAATATACTAATAAAGTAGTCTAAATAGGTTAAAACTCTAAAATAAAGACTTTAGAACTTTTTGAAAGTTAAAAAAGATTACATTAACTGTAAAAACTGGTTAAATAAGCTGATCTAAAGAATTTAGTAAGTTTATCTGTCTTATATATACTAATAAAGTAGTCTAAATAGGTTAAAACTCTAAAATAAAGAGTTTAGAGCTTTTTGAAAGTTAAAAAAGATTAAAAATTAACTGTGAAAACTGGTTAAATCAGCTGATCTAAAGAGTTTAGTAAGTTTATCTATCTTAAATATGCTAATAAAGTAGTCTAAATAGGTTAAAACTCTAAAATAAAGAGTTTAGAGCTTTTTGAAAGTTATAAGAGATTAGAAATTAACTATGAAAAGTGGTTAAATAAGGTGATCGAAAGAGTTTAGTAAGTTTATCTGTCTTAAATATACTAATAAAGTAGTCTAAATAGGTTAAAACTCTAAAATAAAGAGTTTAGAGCTTTTTGAAATTTAAAAAGATTAGAAATTAACTATGAAAACTGGTAAAATAAGGTGATCTAAAGAGTTTAGTAAGTTTATCTCTCTTAAATATACTAATAAAGTAGTCTAAAGAGGTTAAAACTCTAAAATAAGCATTAAGAGCGTTTTGAAAGTTAAAAAAGATTAGATATTAACTGTGAAAACTGGTTAAATAAGCTGATCTAAAGAGTTTAGTAAGTTTACCTGTCTTATATATACTAATAAAGTAGTGTAAATAGGTTAAAACTCTAAAATATAAAGTTTAGAGCTTTTTGAAAGTTAAAAAAGATTAGAAATTAACTGTGAAAACTGGTTAAATAAGCTGATCTAAAGAGTTTAGTAAGTTTATCTCTCTTAAATATACTAATAAAGTAGTCTAAATAGCTTTATATTCTAAAATAAAGAGTTTAGAGCTTTTTGAAAGTTAAAAAAGATTAAAAATTAACTGTGTAAACTGGTTAAATAAGCTGATCCATAGAGTTTAGTTGATTTATCGGTCTTAAGTATACTAATAAAGTAGTCTAAATAGGTTAAAACTCTAAAATAAAGGGTTTAGAGCTTTTTAAAAGTTAAAAAAGATTTGAAATTAACTGTGAAAACTGGTTAAATAAGCTGATCTGAAGAATTTAGTAAGTTTATATGTTTTAAATATACTAATAAAACTGTCTAAATACGTTTAAATTCTAAAATAAAGAGTTTAGAGCTTTTTGAAAGTTAAAAAAGATTAGAAATTAACTGTGAAATCTGGTTAAATAAGCTGATCTAAAGAGTTTAGTAAGTTTATCTGTATTAAATATAGTAATAAAGTAGTCTAAATAGGATTAAACTCTAAAATAAACAGTTCAGAGCTTTTTGAAAGTTAAAAAAGATTAGAAATTAACTGTGAAAACTGGTTAAATAAGCTGATCTAAAGAGTTTAGTAAGTTTGTCAGTCCTAAATATACTAATAAAGTAGTCTAAATAGGTTAAAACTCTAAAATAAAGTGTTTAGAGCTTTTTGAAAGTTAAAAAGGATTAGAAATTAACTGTGAAAACTGGTTAAATAAGCTGATCTAAAGAGTTTAGTAAGTTTATCTGTATTAAATATAGTAATAAAGTAGTCTAAATAGGATTAAACTCTAAAATAAACAGTTCAGAGCTTTTTGAAAGTTAAAAAAGATTAGAAATTAACTGTGAAAACTGGTTAAATAAACTGATATAAAGAGTTTAGTAAGTTTATCTGTCTTAAATATACTAATAAAGTAGTCTAAATAGGTTAAAACTCTAAAATAAAGAGTTTAGAGCTTTTTGAAAGTTAAAAAAGATTATAAATTAACTGTAAAAACTGGTTAAATAAGCTGATCTAAAGAGTTTAGTAAGTTTATCTGTCTTATATATACTAATAAAGTAGTCTAAATAGGTTAAAACTCTAAAATAGAGAGATTAGAGCTTTTTGAAAGTTAAAAAAGATTAGAAATTAACTGTGAAAACTGGTTAAATAAGCTGATCTAAAGAGTTTAGTAAGTTCATCTATCTTAAATATGCTAATAAAGTAGTCTAAGTAGGTTAAAACTCTAAAATAAAGAGTTTAGAGCTTTTTGAAAGTTAAAAAAGATTAGAAATTAATTATGAAAACTGGTTAAATAAGGTGATCTAAAGAGTTTAGTAAGTTTATCTGTCTTAAATATAGTAATAAGGTAGTCTAAATAGGTTAAAACTCTAAAATGAAGAGTTTAGAGCTTCTTGAAAGTTAAAAAAGATTAGAAATTAACTGTGAAAACTGGTTAAATAAGCTGATCTAAAGAGTTTAGTAAGTTTATCAGTATTAAATATAGTAATAAAGTAGTATAAATAGGTTAAAACTCTAAAATAAAGAGTTTAGAGCTTTTTTAAAGTTAAAAAAGTTTAGAAATTAACTGTGAAAACTGGTTAAATAAGCTGATCTAAAGAGTTTAGTTAGTTTATCTGTCTTAAATATACTATTAAAGTAGTCTAAATAGGTTTAAACTCCACAATAAAGAGTTTAGAGCTCTTTTAAAGTTAAAAAAGATTAGAAATTAACTGTGAAAACTGGTTAAATAAGCTGATCTAAAGAGTTTAGTAAGTTTATCTCTCTTAAATATAGTAATAAAGTAGTCTAAATAGGTTTAAATTCTAAAATAAAGAGTTTAGAGCTTTTAAAAGTTAAAAAAGATTAAAAATTAACTGTTAAAACTGGTTAAAAAGCTGATCTATAGAGTTTAGTTAGTTTATCAGTCTTAAATATACTAATAAAGTAGTCTAATTAGGTTAAAACTCTAAAATATAAAGTTGAGAGCTTTTTGAAAGTTAAAAAAGATTAGAAATTAACTGTGAAAACTGGTTAAATAAGCTGATCTAAAGAGTTTAGTAAGTTTATCTGTCTTAAATATACTAATAAAGTAGTCTAAATAGGTTTAAATTCTAAAATAAAGAGTTTAGAGCTTTTTGAAAGTTAAAAAAATTAAAAATTAACTGTGTAAACTGGTTAAATAAGCTGATCCATAGAGTTTAGTTAGTTTATCAGTCTTAAATATACTAATAAAGTAGTCTAAATAGGTTAAAACTCTAAAATAAAGGGTTTAGAGCTTTTTGAAAGTTAAAAAAGATTAGAAATTAACTGTGAAAACTGGTTAAATAAGCTGATCTGAAGAATTTAGTAAGTTTATCTGTCTTAAATATACTAATAAAACTGTCTAAATAGGTTTAAATTCTAAAATAAAGAGTTTAGAGCTTTTTGAAAGTAAAAAAACATTAGAAATTAACTGTGAAAACTGGTTAAATAAGCTGAACTAAACAGTTTACTAAGTTTATCTGTCTTAAATATACTAATAAAGTAGTCTAAATAGGTTAAAACTCTAAAATAAACAGTTCAGAGCTTTTTGAAAGTTAAAAAAAGATTAGAAATCAACTGTGATAACTGGTTAAATAACCTGATCTAAAGAGTTTAGTAAGTTTATCTGTCTTAAATATACTAATAAAGTAGTCTAAATAGGTTAAAACTCTAAAATAAAGAGTTTAGAGCTTTTTGAAAGTTAAAAAAGATTATAAATTAACTGTAAAAACTGGTTAAATAAGCTGATCTAAAGAGTTTAGTAAATTTATCTGTCTTATATATACTAATAAAGTAGTCTAAATAGGTTAAAACTCTAAAATAAAGAGTTTAGAGCTTTTTTAAAGTTAAAAAAGATTAGAAATTAACTGTGAAAACTGGTTAAATAAGCTGATCTAAAGAGTTTAGTAAGTTCATCTATCTTAAATATGCTAATAAAGTAGTCTAAATAGGTTAAAACTCTAAAATAAAGAGTTTAGAGCTTTTTGAAAGTTAAAAAAGATTAGAAATTAATTATGAAAACTGGTTAAATAAGGTGATCTAAAGAGTTTAGTAAGTTTATCTGTCTTAAATATACTAATAAAGTAGTCTAAATAGGTTAAAACTCTAAAATGAACAGTTTAGAGCTTCTTGAAAGTTAAAAAAGATTAGAAATTAACTGTGAAAACTGGTTAAATAAGCTGATCTAAAGAGTTTAGTAAGTTTATCAGTATTAAATATAGTAATAAAGTAGTATAAATAGGTTAAAACTCTAAAATAAAGAGTTTAGAGCTTTTTTAAAGTTAAAAAAGTTTAGAAATTAACTGTGAAAACTGGTTAAATAAGCTGATCTAAAGAGTTTAGTTAGTTTATCTGTCTTAAATATACTAATAAAGTAGTCTAAATAGGTTTAAACTCTACAATAAAGGGTTTAGAACTTTTTGAAAGTTAAAAAAGATTAGAAATTAACTGTGAAAAATGGTTAAATAAGCTGATCTAAAGAGTTTAGTAAGTTTATTTATCTTAAATATACTAATAAAGTAGTCTAAATAGGTTAAAACTCTAAAATAAAGAGTTTAGAGCTTTTTGAAAGTTAAAAAAGATTAGAAATTAACTGTGAAAACTGGTTAAATAAGCTGATCTAAAGAGTTTAGTAAGTTTATCTGTCTTAAATGTACTAATAAAGTAGTCTAAATAGGTTAAAACTCCAAAATAAAGAGTTTAGAGCTTTTTTAAAGTTAAAAAAGATTAGAAATTAACTGTGAAAACTGGTTAAATAAGCTGATCTAAAGAGTTTAGTAAGTTTATCTGTCTTAAATATAGTAATAAAGTAGTCTAAATAGGTTTAAATTCTAAAATAAAGAGTTTAGAGCTTTTAAAAGTTAAAAAAGATTAAAAATTAACTGTGAAAACTGGTTAAAAAGCTGATCTATAGAGTTTAGTTAGTTTATCAGTCTTAAATATACTAATAAAGTAGTCTAAATAGGTTAAAACTCTAAAATATAAAGTTTAGAGCTTTTTTAAAGTTAAAAAAGATTAGAAATTAACTGTGAAAACTAGTTAAATAAGCTGATCTAAAGAGTTTAGTAAGTTTATCTGTCTTAAATATACTAATAAAGTAGTCTAAATAGGTTTAAATTCTAAAATAAAGAGTTTAGAGCTTTTTGAAAGTTAAAAAAGATTAAAAATTAACTGTGTAAACTGGTTAAATAAGCTGATCCATAGAGTTTAGTTAGTTTATCAGTCTTAAATATACCAATAAAGTAGTCTAAATAGGTTAAAACTCTAAAATAAAGGGTTTAGAGCTTTTTGAAAGTTAAAAAAGATTAGAAATTAACTGTGAAAACTGGTTAAATAACCTGATCTAAAGAGTTTAGTAAGTTTATCAGTCTTAAATATACTAATAAAGTAGTCTAAATAGGTTAAAACTCTAAAATAAAGAGTTTAGAGCTTTTTGAAAGTAAAAAAAGATTAGAAATTAACTGTGAAAACTGGTTAAATAAGCTGATCTATAGAGTTTAGTAAGTTTATCAGTCTTAAATATACTAATAAAGAAGTCTAAATAGGTTAAAACTATAAAATAAAGAGTTTAGAGCTTTTTAAAAGTTAAAAAAGATTACAAATTAACTGTAAAAACTGGTTAAATAAGCTGATCTAAAGAGTTTAGTAAGTTTATCTGTCTTATATATACTAATAAAGTAGTCTAAATAGGTTAAAACTCTAAAATAAAGAGTTTAGAGCTTTTTGAAAGTTAAAAAAGATTAGAAATTAACTGTGAAAACTGGTGATATCAGCTGATCGAAAGAGTTTAGTTAGTTCATCTATCTTAAATATGCTAATAAAGTAGTCTAAATAGGTTACAACTCTAAAATAAAGAGTTTAGAGCTTTTTGAAAGTTAAAAAAGATTAGAAATTAATTATGAAAACTGGTTAAATAAGGTGATCTAAAGAGTTTAGTAAGTTTATCTGTCTTAAATATACTAATAAAGTAGTCTAAATAGGTTAAAACTCTAAAATGAACAGTTTAGAGCTTTTTGAAAGTTAAAAAATATTAGAAATTAACAGTGAAAACTGGTTAAATAAGCTGATTTAAAGACTTTGGTAAGTTTATCTGTATTAAATATAGCAATAAAGTAGTCTGAATAGGTTAAAACTCTAAAATAAAGAGTCTAGAGCTTTTTGAAAGTTAAAAAAGATTAGAATTAACTGTGAAAACTGGTTAAATAAGCTGATCTAAAGAGTTTAGTAAGTTTATCAGTATTAAATATAGTAATAAGGTAGTCTAAATAGGTTAAAACTCTAAAATAAAGAGTTTAGAGCTTTTTTAAAGTTAAAAAAGTTTAGAAATTAACTGTGAAAACTGGTTAAATAAGCTGATCTAAAGACTTTGGTAAGTTTATCTGTCTTAAATATAGTAATAAAGTAGTCTAAATAGGTTAAAACACTAAAATAAAGAGTTTAGAGCTTTTTGAAAGTTAAAAAAGATTAGAAATTAACTGTGAAAACTGGTTAAATAAGCTGATCTAAAGAGTTTAGTAAGTTCATCTATCTTAAATATGCTAATAAAGTAGTCTAAATAGGTTAAAACTCTAAAATAAAGAGTTTAGAGCTTTTTGAAAGTTAAAAAAGATTAGAAATTAATTAAGAAAACTGGTTAAATAAGGTGATCTAAAGAGTTTAGTAAGTTTATCTGTCTTAAATATACTAATAAAGTAGTCTAAATAGGTTAAAACTCTAAAATGAACAGATTAGAGCTTCTTGAAAGTTAAAAAATATTAGAAATTAACAGTGAAAACTTGTTAAATAAGCTGATCTAAAGACTTTGGTAAGTTTATCTGTCTTAAATATAGTAATAAAGTAGTCTAAATAGGTTAAAACTCCAAAATAAAGAGTTTAGAGCTTTTTGAAAGTTAAAAAAGATTAGAAATTAACTGTGAAAACTGGTTAAATAAGCTGATCTAAAGAGTTTAGTAAGTTTATCAGTATTAAATATAGTAATAAGGTAGTCTAAATAGGTTAAAACTCTAAAATAAAGAGTTTAGAGCTTTTTGAAAGTTAAAAAAGTTTAGAAATTAACAGTGAAAACTGGTTAAATAAGCTGATCTAAAGACTTTGGTAAGTTTATCTGTCTTAAATATAGTAATAAAGTAGTCTAAATAGGTTAAAACTCTAAAATAAAGAGTTTAGAGCTTTTTGAAAGTTAAAAAAGATTAGAAATTAACTGTGAAAACTGGTTAAATAAGCTGATCTAAAGAGTTTAGTAAGTTCATCTATCTTAAATATGCTAATAAAGTAGTCTAAATAGGTTAAAACTCTAAAATAAAGAATTTAGAGCTTTTTGAAAGTTAAAAAAGATTAGAAATTAATTATGAAAACTGGTTAAATAAGGTGATCTAAAGAGTTTAGTAAGTTTATCTGTCTTAAATATACTAATAAAGTAGTCTAAATAGGTTAAAACTCTAAAATGAACAGATTAGAGCTTCTTGAAAGTTAAAAAATATTAGAAATTAACAGTGAAAACTGGTTAAATAAGCTGATCTAAAGACTTTGGTAAGTTTATCTGTCTTAAATATAGTAATAAAGTAGTCTAAATAGGTTAAAACTCCAAAATAAAGAGTTTAGAGCTTTTTGAAAGTTAAAAAAGATTAGAAATTAACTGTGAAAAGTGGTTAAATAAGCTGATCTAAAGAGTTTAGTAAGTTTATCAGTATTAAATATAGTAATAAGGTAGTCTAAATAGGTTAAAACTCTAAAATAAAGAGTTTAGAGCTTTTTGAAAGTTAAAAAAGTTTAGAAATTAACAGTGAAAACTGGTTAAATAAGCTGATCTAAAGACTTTGGTAAGTTTATCTGTCTTAAATATAGTAATAAAGTAGTCTAAATAGGTTAAAACTCTAAAATAAAGAGTTTAGAGCTTTTTGAAAGTTAAAAAAGATTAGAAATTAACTGTGAAAACTGGTTAAATAAGCTGATCTAAAGAGTTTAGTAAGTTTATCAGTATTAAATATAGTAATAAGGTAGTCTAAATAGGTTAAAACTCTAAAATAAAGAGTTTAGAGCTTTTTGAAAGTTAAAAAAGTTTAGAAATTAACAGTGAAAACTGGTTAAATAAGCTGATCTAAAGACTTTGGTAAGTTTATCTGTCTTAAATATAGTAATAAAGTAGTCTAAATAGGTTAAAACTCTAAAATAAAGAGTTTAGAGCTTTTTGAAAGTTAAAAAAGATTAGAAATTAACTGTGAAAACTGGTTAAATAAGCTGATCTAAAGAGTTTAGTAAGTTCATCTATCTTAAATATGCTAATAAAGTAGTCTAAATAGGTTAAAACTCGAAAATAAAGAGTTTAGAGCTTTTTGAAAGTTAAAAAAGATTAGAAATTAATTATTAAAACTGGTTAAATAAGGTGATCTAAAGAGTTTAGTAAGTTTATCTGTCTTAAATTTACTAATAAAGTAGTCTAAATAGGTTAAAACTCTAAAATGAACAGTTTAGAGCTTCTTGAAAGTTAAAAAATATTAGAAATTAACAGTGAAAACTGGTTAAATAAGCTGATCTAAAGACTTTGGTAAGTTTATCTGTCTTAAATATAGTAATAAAGTAGTCTAAATAGGTTAAAACTCTAAAATAAAGAGTTTAGAGCTTTTTGAAAGTTAAAAAAGATTAGAAATTAACTGTGAAAACTGGTTAAATAAGCTGATCTAAAGAGTTTAGTAAGTTTATCAGTATTAAATATAGTAATAAGGTAGTCTAAATAGGTTAAAACTCTAAAATAAAGAGTTTAGAGCTTTTTTAAAGTTAAAAAAGTTTAGAAATTAACTGTGAAAACTGGTTAAATAAGCTGATCTAAAGACTTTGGTAAGTTTATCTGTCTTAAATATAGTAATAAAGTAGTCTAAATAGGTGCAAACTCTAAAATAAAGAGTTTAGAGCTTTTTGAAAGTTAAAAAAGATTAGAAATTAACTGTGAAAACTGGTTAAATAAGCTGATCTAAAGAGTTTAGTAAGTTTATCAGTATTAAATATAGTAATAAAGTAGTCTAAATAGGTTAAAACTCTAAAATAAAGAGTTTAGAGCTTTTTGAAAGTTAAAAAAGATTAGAAATTAACTGTGAAAATTGGTTAAATAAGCTGATCTAAAGAGTTTAGTAAGTTTATCTGTCTTAAATATAGTAATAAAGTAGTCTAAATAGGTTTAAATTCTAAAATAAAGAGTTTAAAGCTTTTAAAAGTTAAAAAAGATTAAAAATTAACTGTGAAAACTGGTTAAAAAGCTGATCTATAGAGTTTAGTTAGTTTATCAGCCTTAAATATACTAATAAAGTAGTCTAAATAGGTTAAAACTCTAAAGTATAGGGTTTAGAGCTTTTTGAAAGTTAAAAAAGATTAGAAATTAACTGTGAAAACTGGTTAAATAAGCTGATCTAAAGAGTTTAGTAAGTTTATCTATCTTAAATATACTAATAAAGTAGTATAAATAGGTTAAAAGTCTAAAATAAAGAGTTTAGAGCTTTTTGAAAGTTAAAAAAGATTAGAAATTAACTTTGAAAACTGGTTAAATAAGCTGATCTAAAGAGTTTAGTAAGTTTATCTATCTTATATATACTAATAAAGTAGTCTAAATAGGTTAAAACTCTAAAATAAAGAGTTTAGAGCTTTTTGAAAGTTAAAAAAGATTAGAAATTAACTGTGAAAAATAGTTAAATAAGCTGATCTAAAGAGTTTAGTAAGTTTATCTGTCTTATATATACTAATAAAGTAGTCTAAATAGGTTAAAACTCTAAAATAAAGAGTTTAGAGCTTTTTGAAAGTTAAAAAAGATTAGAAATTAATTATGAAAACTGGTTAAATAAGATGATCTAAAGAGTTTAGTAAGTTTATCTGTCTTAAATATACTAATAAAGTAGTCTAAATAGGTTAAAACTCTAAAATGAACAGTTTAGAGCTTCTTGAAAGTTAAAAATATTAGAAATTAACAGTGAAAACTGGTTAAATAAGATGATCTAAAGACTTTGGTAAGTTTATCGGTCTTAAATATAGTAATAAAGTAGTCTAAATAGGTGAAAACTCTAAAATAAAGAGTTTAGAGCTTTTTGAAAGTTAAAAAAGATTAGAAATTAACTGTGAAAACTGGTTAAATAAGCTGATCTAAAGAGTTTAGTAAGTTTATCAGTATTAAATATAGTAATAAAGTAGTCTAAATAGGTTAAAACTCTAAAATAAAGAGTTTAGAGCTTTTTTAAAGTTAAAAAAGTTTATAAATTAACTGTGAAAACTGGTTAAATAAGCTGATCTAAAGATTTTAGTTAGTTTATCTGTCTTAAATATACTAATAAAGTAGTCTAAATAGGTTTAAACTCTAAAATAAAGGGTTTAGAGCTTTTTGAAAGTTAAAAAAGATTAGAAATTAATGTGAAAACTGGTTAAATAAGCTGATCTAAAGAGTTTAGTAAGTTTATCTGTCTTAAATATACTAATAAAGTAGTATAAATAGGTTAAAAGTCTAAAATAAAGAGTTTAGAGCTTTTTGAAAGTTAAAAAAGATTAGAAATTAACTGTGAAAACTGGTTAAATAAGCTGATCTAAAGAGTTTAGTAAGTTTATCTGTCTTATATATACTAATAAAGTAGTCTAAATAGGTTAAAACTCTAAAATAAAGAGTTTAGAGCTTTTTGAAAGTAAAAAAAGTTTAGAAATTAACTGTGAAAACTGGTTAAATAAGCTGATCTAAAAAGTTTAGTAAGTTTATCAGTATTAAATATAGTAAGAAAGTAGTCTAAATAGGTTAAAACTCTAAAATAAAGGGTATAGACCTTTTTGAATTTTAAAAAATATTAGAAATTAACTGTGAAAACTGGTTAAGTAAACTGATCTAAAGAGTTTAGTAAGTTTATCTGTCTTAAATATACTAATAAAGTAGTCTAAATAGGTTAAAACTCTAAAAGAAAGAGTTTAGAGCTTTTTGAAAGTTAAAAAATATTAGAAATTAACTGTGAAAACTGGTTAAAACAGCTGATCTAAAGAGTTTAGTAAGTTCATCTATCTTAAATATGTTAATAAAGTAGTCTAAATAGGTTAAAACTCTAAAATAAAGAGTTTAGAGCTTTTTGAAAGTTAAAAAAGATTAGAAATTAATTATGAAAACTGGTTAAATAAGGTGATCTAAAGAGTTTAGTAAGTTTATCTGTCTTAAATATACTAATAAAGTAGTCTAAATAGGTTAAAACTCTAAAATGAACAGCTTAGAGCTTCTTGAAAGTTAAAAAATATTAGAAATTAACAGTAAAAACTGGTTAAATAAGCTGATCTAAAGACTTTGGTAAGTTTATCTGTCTTAAATATAGTAATAAAGTAGTCTAAATAGGTTAAAACTCTAAAATAAAGAGTTTAGAGCTTTTTGAAAGTTAAAAAAGATTAGAAATTAACTGTGAAAACTGGTTAAATAAGCTGATCTAAAGAGTTTAGTAAGTTTATCAGTATTAAATATAGTAATAAGGTAGTCTAAATAGGTTAAAACTCTAAAATAAAGAGTTTAGAGCTTTTTGAAAGTTAAAAAAGTTTAGAAATTAACTGTGAAAACTGGTTAAATAAGCTGATCTAAAGACTTTGGTAAGTTTATCTGTCTTAAATATAGTAATAAAGTAGTCTAAATAGGTGAAAACTCTAAAATAAAGAGTTTAGAGCTTTTTGAAAGTTAAAAAAGATTAGAAATTAACTGTGAAAACTGGTTAAATAAGCTGATCTAAAGAGTTTAGTAAGTTTATCAGTATTAAATATAGTAATAAAGTAGTCTAAATAGGTTAAAACTCTAAAATAAAGAGTTTAGAGCTTTTTGAAAGTTAAAAAAGATTAGAAATTAACTGTGAAAATTGGTTAAATAAGCTGATCTAAAGAGTTTAGTAAGTTTACCTGTCTTAAATATAGTAATAAAGTAGTCTAAATAGGTTTAAATTCTAAAATAAAGAGTTTAAAGCTTTTAAAAGTTAAAAAAGATTAAAAATTAACTGTGAAAACTGGTTAAAAAGCTGATCTATAGAGTTTAGTTAGTTTATCAGCCTTAAATATACTAATAAAGTAGTCTAAATAGGTTAAAACTCTAAAATAAAGGGTTTAGAGCTTTTTGAAAGTTAAAAAAGATTAGAAATTAACTGTGAAAACTGGTTAAATAAGCTGATCTAAAGAGTTTAGTAAGTTTATCTATCTTAAATATACTAATAAAGTAGTATAAATAGGTTAAAAGTCTAAAATAAAGAGTTTAGAGCTTTTTGAAAGTTAAAAAAGATTAGAAATTAACTTTGAAAACTGGTTAAATAAGCTGATCTAAAGAGTTTAGTAAGTTTATCTATCTTATATATACTAATAAAGTAGTCTAAATAGGTTAAAACTCTAAAATAAAGAGTTTAGAGCTTTTTGAAAGTTAAAAAAGATTAGAAATTAACTGTGAAAAATAGTTAAATAAGCTGATCTAAAGAGTTTAGTAAGTTTATCTGTCTTATATATACTAATAAAGTAGTCTAAATAGGTTAAAACTCTAAAATAAAGAGTTTAGAGCTTTTTGAAAGTTAAAAAAGATTAGAAATTAATTATGAAAACTGGTTAAATAAGATGATCTAAAGAGTTTAGTAAGTTTATCTGTCTTAAATATACTAATAAAGTAGTCTAAATAGGTTAAAACTCTAAAATGAACAGTTTAGAGCTTCTTGAAAGTTAAAAATATTAGAAATTAACAGTGAAAACTGGTTAAATAAGATGATCTAAAGACTTTGGTAAGTTTATCGGTCTTAAATATAGTAATAAAGTAGTCTAAATAGGTTAAAACTCTAAAATAAAGAGTTTAGAGCTTTTTGAAAGTTAAAAAAGATTAGAAATTAACTGTGAAAACTGGTTAAATAAGCTGATCTAAAGAGTTTAGTAAGTTTATCTGTCTTAAATATACTAATAAAGTAGTCTAAATAGGTTAAAACTCTAAAATGAACAGTTTAGAGCTTCTTGAAAGTTAAAAATATTAGAAATTAACAGTGAAAACTGGTTAAATAAGATGATCTAAAGACTTTGGTAAGTTTATCGGTCTTAAATATAGTAATAAAGTAGTCTAAATAGGTTAAAACTCTAAAATAAAGAGTTTAGAGCTTTTTGAAAGTTAAAAAAGATTAGAAATTAATTATGAAAACTGGTTAAATAAGATGATCTAAAGAGTTTAGTAAGTTTATCTGTCTTAAATATACTAATAAAGTAGTCTAAATAGGTTAAAACTCTAAAATGAACAGTTTAGAGGTTCTTGAAAGTTAAAAATATTAGAAATTAACAGTAAAAACTGGTTAAATAAGATGATCTAAAGACTTTGGTAAGTTTATCGGTCTTAAATATAGTAATAAAGTAGTCTAAATAGGTTAAAACTCTAAAATAAAGAGTTTAGAGCTTTTTGAAAGTTAAAAAAGATTAGAAATTAACTGTGAAAAATGGTTAAATAAGCTGATCTAAAGAGTTTAGTAAGTTTATCAGTATTAAATATAGTAATAAAGTAGTCTAAATAGGTTAAAACTCTAAAATAAAGAGTTTAGAGCTTTTTTAAAGTTAAAAAAGATTAGAAATTAACTGTGAAAACTGGTTAAATAAGCTGATCTAAAGAGTTTAGTAAGTTTATCTGTCTTAAATGTACTAATAAAGTAGTCTAAATAGGTTAAAACTCCAAAATAAAGAGTTTAGAGCTTTTTGAAAGTTAAAAAAGATTAGAAATTAACTGTGAAAACTGGTTAAATAAGCTGATCTAAAGAGTTTAGTAAGTTTATCTGTCTTAAATATAGTAATAAAGTAGTCTAAATAGGTTAAATTCTAAAATAAAGAGTTTAGAGCTTTTAAAAGTTAAAAAAGATTAAAAATTAACTGTGAAAACTGGTTAAAAAGCTGATCTATAGAGTTTAGTTAGTTTATCAGTCTTAAATATACTAATAAAGTAGTCTAAATAGGTTAAAACTCTAAAATATAAAGTTTAGAGCTTTTTTAAAGTTAAAAAAGATTAGAAATTAACTGTGAAAACTAGTTAAATAAGCTGATCTAAAGAGTTTAGTAAGTTTATCTGTCTTAAATATACTAATAAAGTAGTCTAAATAGGTTTAAATTCTAAAATAAAGAGTTTAGAGCTTTTTGAAAGTTAAAAAAGATTAAAAATTAACTGTGTAAACTGGTTAAATAAGCTGATCCATAGAGTTTAGTTAGTTTATCAGTTTTAAATATACCAATAAAGTAGTCTAAATAGGTTAAAACTCTAAAATAAAGGGTTTAGAGCTTTTTGAAAGTTAAAAAAGATTAGAAATTAACTGTGAAAACTGGTTAAATAACCTGATCTAAAGAGTTTAGTAAGTTTATCAGTCTTAAATATACTAATAAAGTAGTCTAAATAGGTTAAAACTCTAAAATAAAGAGTTTAGAGCTTTTTGAAAGTAAAAAAAGATTAGAAATTAACTGTGAAAACTGGTTAAATAAGCTGATCTATAGAGTTTAGTAAGTTTATCAGTCTTAAATATACTAATAAAGAAGTCTAAATAGGTTAAAACTCTAAAATAAAGAGTTTAGAGCTTTTTAAAAGTTAAAAAAGATTACAAATTAACTGTAAAAACTGGTTAAATAAGCTGATCTAAAGAGTTTAGTAAGTTTATCTGTCTTATATATACTAATAAAGTAGTCTAAATAGGTTAAAACTCTAAAATAAAGAGTTTAGAGCTTTTTGAAAGTTAAAAAAGATTAGAAATTAACTGTGAAAACTGGTTATATCAGCTGATCGAAAGAGTTTAGTTAGTTCATCTATCTTAAATATGCTAATAAAGTAGTCTAAATAGGTTACAACTCTAAAATAAAGAGTTTAGAGCTTTTTGAAAGTTAAAAAAGATTAGAAATTAATTATGAAAACTGGTTAAATAAGGTGATCTAAAGAGTTTAGTAAGTTTATCTGTATTAAATATACTAATAAAGTAGTCTAAATAGGTTAAAACTCTAAAATGAACAGTTTAGAGCTTTTTGAAAGTTAAAAAATATTAGAAATTAACAGTGAAAACTGGTTAAATAAGCTGATTTAAAGACTTTGGTAAGTTTATCTGTCTTAAATATAGCAATAAAGTAGTCTGAATAGGTTAAAACTCTAAAATAAAGAGTCTAGAGCTTTTTGAAAGTTAAAAAAGATTAGAAATTAACTGTGAAAACTGGTTAAATAAGCTGATCTAAAGAGTTTAGTAAGTTTATCAGTATTAAATATAGTAATAAGGTAGTCTAAATAGGTTAAAACTCTAAAATAAAGAGTTTAGAGCTTTTTTAAAGTTAAAAAAGTTTAGAAATTAACTGTGAAAACTGGTTAAATAAGCTGATCTAAAGACTTTGGTAAGTTTATCTGTCTTAAATATAGTAATAAAGTAGTGTAAATAGGTTAAAACACTAAAATAAAGAGTTTAGAGCTTTTTGAAAGTTAAAAAAGATTAGAAATTAATTATGAAAACTGGTTAAATAAGGTGATCTAAAGAGTTTAGTAAGTTTATCTGTCTTAAATATACTAATAAAGTAGTCTAAATAGGTTAAAACTCTAAAATGAACAGTTTAGAGCTTCTTGAAAGTTAAAAAATATTAGAAATTAACAGTGAAAACTGGTTAAATAAGCTGATCTAAAGACTTTGGTAAGTTTATCTGTCTTAAATATAGTAATAAAGTAGTCTAAATAGGTTAAAACTCTAAAATAAAGAGTTTAGAGCTTTTTGAAAGTTAAAAAAGATTAGAAATTAACTGTGAAAAGTGGTTAAATAAGCTGATCTAAAGAGTTTAGTAAGTTTATCAGTATTAAATATAGTAATAAGGTAGTCTAAATAGGTTAAAACTCTAAAATAAAGAGTTTAGAGCTTTTTGAAAGTTAAAAAAGTTTAGAAATTAACAGTGAAAACTGGTTAAATAAGCTGATCTAAAGACTTTGGTAAGTTTATCTGTCTTAAATATAGTAATAAAGTAGTCTAAATAGGTTAAAACTCTAAAATAAAGAGTTTAGAGCTTTTTGAAAGTTAAAAAAGATTAGAAATTAACTGTGAAAACTGGTTAAATAAGCTGATCTAAAGAGTTTAGTAAGTTCATCTATCTTAAATATGCTAATAAAGTAGTCTAAATAGGTTAAAACTCGAAAATATAGAGTTTAGAGCTTTTTGAAAGTTAAAAAAGATTAGAAATTAATTATGAAAACTGGTTAAATAAGGTGATCTAAAGAGTTTAGTAAGTTTATCTGTCTTAAATATACTAATAAAGTAGTCTAAATAGGTTAAAACTCTAAAATGAACAGTTTAGAGCTTCTTGAAAGTTAAAAAATATTAGAAATTAACAGTGAAAACTGGTTAAATAAGCTGATCTAAAGACTTTGGTAAGTTTATCTGTCTTAAATATAGTAATAAAGTAGTCTAAATAGGTTAAAACTCTAAAATAAAGAGTTTAGAGCTTTTTGAAAGTTAAAAAAGATTAGAAATTAACTGTGAAAACTAGTTAAATAAGCTGATCTAAAGAGTTTAGTAAGTTTATCAGTATTAAATATAGTAATAAGGTAGTCTAAATAGGTTAAAACTCTAAAATAAAGAGTTTAGAGCTTTTTTAAAGTTAAAAAAGTTTAGAAATTAACTGTGAAAACTGGTTAAATAAGCTGATCTAAAGACTTTGGTAAGTTTATCTGACTTAAATATAGTAATAAAGTAGTCTAAATAGGTGCAAACTCTAAAATAAAGAGTTTAGAGCTTTTTGAAAGTTAAAAAAGATTAGAAATTAACTGTGAAAACTGGTTAAATAAGCTGATCTAAAGAGTTTAGTAAGTTTATCAGTATTAAATATAGTAATAAAGTAGTCTAAATAGGTTAAAACTCTAAAATAAAGAGTTTAGAGCTTTTTGAAAGTTAAAAAAGATTAGAAATTAACTGTGAAAATTGGTTAAATAAGCTGATCTAAAGAGTTTAGTAAGTTTATCTGTCTTAAATATAGTAATAAAGTAGTCTAAATAGGTTTAAATTCTAAAATAAAGAGTTTAAAGCTTTTAAAAGTTAAAAAAGATTAAAAATTAACTGTGAAAACTGGTTAAAAAGCTGATCTATAGAGTTTAGTTAGTTTATCAGCCTTAAATATACTAATAAAGTAGTCTAAATAGGTTAAAACTCTAAAGTATAGGGTTTAGAGCTTTTTGAAAGTTAAAAAAGATTAGAAATTAACTGTGAAAACTGGTTAAATAAGCTGATCTAAAGAGTTTAGTAAGTTTATCTATCTTAAATATACTAATAAAGTAGTATAAATAGGTTAAAAGTCTAAAATAAAGAGTTTAGAGCTTTTTGAAAGTTAAAAAAGATTAGAAATTAACTTTGAAAACTGGTTAAATAAGCTGATCTAAAGAGTTTAGTAAGTTTATCTATCTTATATATACTAATAAAGTAGTCTAAATAGGTTAAAACTCTAAAATAAAGAGTTTAGAGCTTTTTGAAAGTTAAAAAAGATTAGAAATTAACTGTGAAAAATAGTTAAATAAGCTGATCTAAAGAGTTTAGTAAGTTTATCTGTCTTATATATACTAATAAAGTAATCTAAATAGGTTAAAACTCTAAAATAAAGAGTTTAGAGCTTTTTGAAAGTTAAAAAAGATTAGAAATTAATTATGAAAACTGGTTAAATAAGATGATCTAAAGAGTTTAGTAAGTTTATCTGTCTTAAATATACTAATAAAGTAGTCTAAATAGGTTAAAACTCTAAAATGAACAGTTTAGAGCTTCTTGAAAGTTAAAAATATTAGAAATTAACAGTGAAAACTGGTTAAATAAGATGATCTAAAGACTTTGGTAAGTTTATCGGTCTTAAATATAGTAATAAAGTAGTCTAAATAGGTTAAAACTCTAAAATAAAGAGTTTAGAGCTTTTTGAAAGTTAAAAAAGATTAGAAATTAACTGTGAAAACTGGTTAAATAAGCTGATCTAAAGAGTTTAGTAAGTTTATCAGTATTAAATATAGTAATAAAGTAGTCTAAATAGGTTAAAACTCTAAAATAAAGAGTTTAGAGCTTTTTTAAAGTTAAAAAAGTTTAGAAATTAACTGTGAAAACTGGTTAAATAAGCTGATCTAAAGAGTTTAGTTAGTTTATCTATCTTAAATATACTAATAAAGTAGTCTAAATAGGTTTAAACTCTAAAATAAAGGTTTAGAACTTTTTGAAATTTAAAAAAGATTAGAAATTAACTGTGAAAACTGGTTAAATAAGCTGATCTAAAGAGTTTAGTAAGTTTATCTGTCTTAAATATACTAATAAAGTAGTCTAAATAGGTTAAAACTCTAAAATAAAGAGTTTAGAGCTTTTTGAAAGTTAAAAAAGATTAGAAATTAACTGTGAAAACTGGTTAAATAAGCTGATCTAAAGAGTTTAGTAAGTTTATTAGTATTAAATATAGTAATAAGGTAGTCTAAATAGGTTAAAACTCTAAAATAAAGAGTTTAGAGCTTTTTTAAAGTTAAAAAAGTTTAGAAATTAACTGTGAAAACTGGTTAAATAAGCTGATCTAAAGACTTTGGTAAGTTTATCTGTCTTAAATATAGTAATAAAGTAGTCTAAATAGGTTAAAACTCTAAAATAAAGGGTTTAGAGCTTTTTAAAAGTTAAGAAAGATTAGAAATTAACTGTGAAAACTGGTTAAATAAGCTGATCTAAAGAGTTTAGTAAGTTTATCAGTATTAAATATAGTAATAAAGTAGTCTAAATAGGTTAAAACTCTAAAATAAAGAGTTTAGAGCTTTTTTAAAGTTAAAAAAGTTTAGAAATTAACTGTGAAAACTGGTTAAATAAGCTGATCTAAAGACTTTGGTAAGTTTATCTGTCTTAAATATAGTAATAAAGTAGTCTAAATAGGTTAAAACTCTAAAATAAAGAGTTTAGAGCTTTTTGAAAGTTAAGAAAGATTAGAAATTAACTGTGAAAACTGGTTAAATAAGCTGATCTAAAGAGTTTAGTAAGTTTATCAGTATTAAATATAGTAATAAAGTAGTCTAAATAGGTTAAAACTCTAAAATAAAGAGTTTAGAGCTTTTTTAAAGTTAAAAAAGTTTATAAATTAACTGTGAAAACTGGTTAAATAAGCTGATCTAAAGATTTTAGTTAGTTTATCTGTCTTAAATATACTAATAAAGTAGTCTAAATAGGTTTAAACTCTAAAATAAAGGGTTTAGAGCTTTTTGAAAGTTAAAAAAGATTAGAAATTAATGTGAAAACTGGTTAAATAAGCTGATCTAAAGAGTTTAGTAAGTTTATCTGTCTTAAATATACTAATAAAGTAGTATAAATAGGTTAAAAGTCTAAAATAAAGGGTTTAGAGCTTTTTGAAAGTTAAAAAAGATTAGAAATTAACTGTGAAAACTGGTTAAATAAGCTGATCTAAAGAGTTTAGTAAGTTTATCTATCTTATATATACTAATAAAGTAGTCTAAATAGGTTAAAACTCTAAAATAAAGATTTTAGAGCTTTTTGAAAGTTAAAAAAGATTAGAAATTAACTGTGAAAAATAGTTAAATAAGCTGATCTAAAGAGTTTAGTAAGTTTATCTGTCTTATATATACTAATAAAGTAGTCTAAATAGGTTAAAACTCTAAAATAAAGAGTTTAGAGCTTTTTGAAAGTTAAAAAAGTTTAGAAATTAACTGTGAAAACTGGTTAAATAAGCTGATCTAAAGAGTTTAGTAAGTTTATCAGTATTAAATATAGTAAGAAAGTAGTCTAAATAGGTTAAAACTCTAAAATAAAGGGTATAGACCTTTTTGAATTTTAAAAAATATTAGAAATTAACTGTGAAAACTGGTTAAGTAAACTGATCTAAAGAGTTTAGTAAGTTTATCTGTCTTAAATATACTAATAAAGTAGTCTAAATAGGTTAAAACTCTAAAAGAAAGAGTTTAGAGCTTTTTGAAAGTTAAAAAATATTAGAAATTAACTGTGAAAACTGGTTAAAACAGCTGATCTAAAGAGTTTAGTAAGTTCATCTATCTTAAATATGTTAATAAAGTAGTCTAAATAGGTTAAAACTCTAAAATAAAGAGTTTAGAGCTTTTTGAAAGTTAAAAAAGATTAGAAATTAATTATGAAAACTGGTTAAATAAGGTGATCTAAAGAGTTTAGTAAGTTTATCTGTCTTAAATATACTAATAAAGTAGTCTAAATAGGTTAAAACTCTAAAATGAACAGTTTAGAGCTTTTTGAAAGTTAAAAAATATTAGAAATTAACAGTAAAAACTGGTTAAATAAGCTGATCTAAAGACTTTGGTAAGTTTATCTGTCTTAAATATAGTAATAAAGTAGTCTAAATAGGTTAAAACTCTAAAATAAAGAGTTTAGAGCTTTTTGAAAGTTAAAAAAGATTAGAAATTAACTGTGAAAACTGGTTAAATAAGCTGATCTAAAGAGTTTAGTAAGTTTATCAGTATTAAATATAGTAATAAGGTAGTCTAAATAGGTTAAAACTCTAAAATAAAGAGTTTAGAGCTTTTTGAAAGTTAAAAAAGTTTAGAAATTAACTGTGAAAACTGGTTAAATAAGCTGATCTAAAGACTTTGGTAAGTTTATCTGTCTTAAATATAGTAATAAAGTAGTCTAAATAGGTGAAAACTCTATAATAAAGAGTTTAGAGCTTTTTGAAAGTTAAAAAAGATTAGAAATTAACTGTGAAAACTGGTTAAATAAGCTGATCTAAAGAGTTTAGTAAGTTTATCAGTATTAAATATAGTAATAAAGTAGTCTAAATAGGTTAAAACTCTAAAATAAAGAGTTTAGAGCTTTTTGAAAGTTAAAAAAGATTAGAAATTAACTGTGAAAATTGGTTAAATAAGCTGATCTAAAGAGTTTAGTAAGTTTACCTGTCTTAAATATAGTAATAAAGTAGTCTAAATAGGTTTAAATTCTAAAATAAAGAGTTTAAAGCTTTTAAAAGTTAAAAAAGATTAAAAATTAACTGTGAAAACTGGTTAAAAAGCTGATCTATAGAGTTTAGTTAGTTTATCAGCCTTAAATATACTAATAAAGTAGTCTAAATAGGTTAAAACTCTAAAATAAAGGGTTTAGAGCTTTTTGAAAGTTAAAAAAGATTAGAAATTAACTGTGAAAACTGGTTAAATAAGCTGATCTAAAGAGTTTAGTAAGTTTATCTATCTTAAATATACTAATAAAGTAGTATAAATAGGTTAAAAGTCTAAAATAAAGAGTTTAGAGCTTTTTGAAAGTTAAAAAAGATTAGAAATTAACTTTGAAAACTGGTTAAATAAGCTGATCTAAAGAGTTTAGTAAGTTTATCTATCTTATATATACTAATAAAGTAGTCTAAATAGGTTAAAACTCTAAAATAAAGAGTTTAGAGCTTTTTGAAAGTTAAAAAAGATTAGAAATTAATTATGAAAACTGGTTAAATAAGATGATCTAAAGAGTTTAGTAAGTTTATCTGTCTTAAATATACTAATAAAGTAGTCTAAATAGGTTAAAACTCTAAAATGAACAGTTTAGAGCTTCTTGAAAGTTAAAAATATTAGAAATTAACAGTGAAAACTGGTTAAATAAGATGATCTAAAGACTTTGGTAAGTTTATCGGTCTTAAATATAGTAATAAAGTAGTCTAAATAGGTTAAAACTCTAAAATAAAGAGTTTAGAGCTTTTTGAAAGTTAAAAAAGATTAGAAATTAACTGTGAAAACTGGTTAAATAAGCTGATCTAAAGAGTTTAGTAAGTTTATCTGTCTTAAATATACTAATAAAGTAGTCTAAATAGGTTAAAACTCTAAAATGAACAGTTTAGAGCTTCTTGAAAGTTAAAAATATTAGAAATTAACAGTGAAAACTGGTTAAATAAGATGATCTAAAGACTTTGGTAAGTTTATCGGTCTTAAATATAGTAATAAAGTAGTCTAAATAGGTTAAAACTCTAAAATAAAGAGTTTAGAGCTTTTTGAAAGTTAAAAAAGATTAGAAATTAATTATGAAAACTGGTTAAATAAGATGATCTAAAGAGTTTAGTAAGTTTATCTGTCTTAAATATACTAATAAAGTAGTCTAAATAGGTTAAAACTCTAAAATGAACAGTTTAGAGGTTCTTGAAAGTTAAAAATATTAGAAATTAACAGTAAAAACTGGTTAAATAAGATGATCTAAAGACTTTGGTAAGTTTATCGGTCTTAAATATAGTAATAAAGTAGTCTAAATAGGTTAAAACTCTAAAATAAAGAGTTTAGAGCTTTTTGAAAGTTAAAAAAGATTAGAAATTAACTGTGAAAAATGGTTAAATAAGCTGATCTAAAGAGTTTAGTAAGTTTATCAGTATTAAATATAGTAATAAAGTAGTCTAAATAGGTTAAAACTCTAAAATAAAGAGTTTAGAGCTTTTTTAAAGTTAAAAAAGATTAGAAATTAACTGTGAAAACTGGTTAAATAAGCTGATCTAAAGAGTTTAGTAAGTTTATCTGTCTTAAATGTACTAATAAAGTAGTCTAAATAGGTTAAAACTCCAAAATAAAGAGTTTAGAGCTTTTTGAAAGTTAAAAAAGATTAGAAATTAACTGTGAAAACTGGTTAAATAAGCTGATCTAAAGAGTTTAGTAAGTTTATCTGTCTTAAATATAGTAATAAAGTAGTCTAAATAGGTTAAATTCTAAAATAAAGAGTTTAGAGCTTTTAAAAGTTAAAAAAGATTAAAAATTAACTGTGAAAACTGGTTAAAAAGCTGATCTATAGAGTTTAGTTAGTTTATAAGTCTTAAATATACTAATAAAGTAGTCTAAATAGGTTAAAACTCTAAAATATAAAGTTTAGAGCTTTTTTAAAGTTAAAAAAGATTAGAAATTAACTGTGAAAACTAGTTAAATAAGCTGATCTAAAGAGTTTAGTAAGTTTATCTGTCTTAAATATACTAATAAAGTAGTCTAAATAGGTTTAAATTCTAAAATAAAGAGTTTAGAGCTTTTTGAAAGTTAAAAAAGATTAAAAATTAACTGTGTAAACTGGTTAAATAAGCTGATCCATAGAGTTTAGTTAGTTTATCAGTTTTAAATATACCAATAAAGTAGTCTAAATAGGTTAAAACTCTAAAATAAAGGGTTTAGAGCTTTTTGAAAGTTAAAAAAGATTAGAAATTAACTGTGAAAACTGGTTAAATAACCTGATCTAAAGAGTTTAGTAAGTTTATCAGTCTTAAATATACTAATAAAGTAGTCTAAATAGGTTAAAACTCTAAAATAAAGAGTTTAGAGCTTTTTGAAAGTAAAAAAAGATTAGAAATTAACTGTGAAAACTGGTTAAATAAGCTGATCTATAGAGTTTAGTAAGTTTATCAGTCTTAAATATACTAATAAAGAAGTCTAAATAGGTTAAAACTCTAAAATAAAGAGTTTAGAGCTTTTTAAAAGTTAAAAAAGATTACAAATTAACTGTAAAAACTGGTTAAATAAGCTGATCTAAAGAGTTTAGTAAGTTTATCTGTCTTATATATACTAATAAAGTAGTCTAAATAGGTTAAAACTCTAAAATAAAGAGTTTAGAGCTTTTTGAAAGTTAAAAAAGATTAGAAATTAACTGTGAAAACTGGTTATATCAGCTGATCGAAAGAGTTTAGTTAGTTCATCTATCTTAAATATGCTAATAAAGTAGTCTAAATAGGTTACAACTCTAAAATAAAGAGTTTAGAGCTTTTTGAAAGTTAAAAAAGATTAGAAATTAATTATGAAAACTGGTTAAATAAGGTGATCTAAAGAGTTTAGTAAGTTTATCTGTATTAAATATACTAATAAAGTAGTCTAAATAGGTTAAAACTCTAAAATGAACAGTTTAGAGCTTTTTGAAAGTTAAAAAATATTAGAAATTAACAGTGAAAACTGGTTAAATAAGCTGATTTAAAGACTTTGGTAAGTTTATCTGTCTTAAATATAGCAATAAAGTAGTCTGAATAGGTTAAAACTCTAAAATAAAGAGTCTAGAGCTTTTTGAAAGTTAAAAAAGATTAGAAATTAACTGTGAAAACTGGTTAAATAAGCTGATCTAAAGAGTTTAGTAAGTTTATCAGTATTAAATATAGTAATAAGGTAGTCTAAATAGGTTAAAACTCTAAAATAAAGAGTTTAGAGCTTTTTTAAAGTTAAAAAAGTTTAGAAATTAACTGTGAAAACTGGTTAAATAAGCTGATCTAAAGACTTTGGTAAGTTTATCTGTCTTAAATATAGTAATAAAGTAGTGTAAATAGGTTAAAACACTAAAATAAAGAGTTTAGAGCTTTTTGAAAGTTAAAAAAGATTAGAAATTAACTGTGAAAAATGGTTAAATAAGCTGATCTAAAGAGTTTAGTAAGTTTATCAGTATTAAATATAGTAATAAAGTAGTCTAAATAGGTTAAAACTCTAAAATAAAGAGTTTAGAGCTTTTTTAAAGTTAAAAAAGATTAGAAATTAACTGTGAAAACTGGTTAAATAAGCTGATCTAAAGAGTTTAGTAAGTTTATCTGTCTTAAATGTACTAATAAAGTAGTCTAAATAGGTTAAAACTCCAAAATAAAGAGTTTAGAGCTTTTTGAAAGTTAAAAAAGATTAGAAATTAACTGTGAAAACTGGTTAAATAAGCTGATCTAAAGAGTTTAGTAAGTTTATCTGTCTTAAATATAGTAATAAAGTAGTCTAAATAGGTTAAATTCTAAAATAAAGAGTTTAGAGCTTTTAAAAGTTAAAAAAGATTAAAAATTAACTGTGAAAACTGGTTAAAAAGCTGATCTATAGAGTTTAGTTAGTTTATCAGTCTTAAATATACTAATAAAGTAGTCTAAATAGGTTAAAACTCTAAAATATAAAGTTTAGAGCTTTTTTAAAGTTAAAAAAGATTAGAAATTAACTGTGAAAACTAGTTAAATAAGCTGATCTAAAGAGTTTAGTAAGTTTATCTGTCTTAAATATACTAATAAAGTAGTCTAAATAGGTTTAAATTCTAAAATAAAGAGTTTAGAGCTTTTTGAAAGTTAAAAAAGATTAAAAATTAACTGTGTAAACTGGTTAAATAAGCTGATCCATAGAGTTTAGTTAGTTTATCAGTTTTAAATATACCAATAAAGTAGTCTAAATAGGTTAAAACTCTAAAATAAAGGGTTTAGAGCTTTTTGAAAGTTAAAAAAGATTAGAAATTAACTGTGAAAACTGGTTAAATAACCTGATCTAAAGAGTTTAGTAAGTTTATCAGTCTTAAATATACTAATAAAGTAGTCTAAATAGGTTAAAACTCTAAAATAAAGAGTTTAGAGCTTTTTGAAAGTAAAAAAAGATTAGAAATTAACTGTGAAAACTGGTTAAATAAGCTGATCTATAGAGTTTAGTAAGTTTATCAGTCTTAAATATACTAATAAAGAAGTCTAAATAGGTTAAAACTCTAAAATAAAGAGTTTAGAGCTTTTTAAAAGTTAAAAAAGATTACAAATTAACTGTAAAAACTGGTTAAATAAGCTGATCTAAAGAGTTTAGTAAGTTTATCTGTCTTATATATACTAATAAAGTAGTCTAAATAGGTTAAAACTCTAAAATAAAGAGTTTAGAGCTTTTTGAAAGTTAAAAAAGATTAGAAATTAACTGTGAAAACTGGTTATATCAGCTGATCGAAAGAGTTTAGTTAGTTCATCTATCTTAAATATGCTAATAAAGTAGTCTAAATAGGTTACAACTCTAAAATAAAGAGTTTAGAGCTTTTTGAAAGTTAAAAAAGATTAGAAATTAATTATGAAAACTGGTTAAATAAGGTGATCTAAAGAGTTTAGTAAGTTTATCTGTATTAAATATACTAATAAAGTAGTCTAAATAGGTTAAAACTCTAAAATGAACAGTTTAGAGCTTTTTGAAAGTTAAAAAATATTAGAAATTAACAGTGAAAACTGGTTAAATAAGCTGATTTAAAGACTTTGGTAAGTTTATCTGTCTTAAATATAGCAATAAAGTAGTCTGAATAGGTTAAAACTCTAAAATAAAGAGTCTAGAGCTTTTTGAAAGTTAAAAAAGATTAGAAATTAACTGTGAAAACTGGTTAAATAAGCTGATCTAAAGAGTTTAGTAAGTTTATCAGTATTAAATATAGTAATAAGGTAGTCTAAATAGGTTAAAACTCTAAAATAAAGAGTTTAGAGCTTTTTTAAAGTTAAAAAAGTTTAGAAATTAACTGTGAAAACTGGTTAAATAAGCTGATCTAAAGACTTTGGTAAGTTTATCTGTCTTAAATATAGTAATAAAGTAGTGTAAATAGGTTAAAACACTAAAATAAAGAGTTTAGAGCTTTTTGAAAGTTAAAAAAGATTAGAAATTAATTATGAAAACTGGTTAAATAAGGTGATCTAAAGAGTTTAGTAAGTTTATCTGTCTTAAATATACTAATAAAGTAGTCTAAATAGGTTAAAACTCTAAAATGAACAGTTTAGAGCTTTTTGAAAGTTAAAAAAGTTTAGAAATTAACAGTGAAAACTGGTTAAATAAGCTGATCTAAAGACTTTGGTAAGTTTATCTGTCTTAAATATAGTAATAAAGTAGTCTAAATAGGTTAAAACTCTAAAATAAAGAGTTTAGAGCTTTTTGAAAGTTAAAAAAGATTAGAAATTAACTGTGAAAACTGGTTAAATAAGCTGATCTAAAGAGTTTAGTAAGTTCATCTATCTTAAATATGCTAATAAAGTAGTCTAAATAGGTTAAAACTCGAAAATATAGAGTTTAGAGCTTTTTGAAAGTTAAAAAAGATTAGAAATTAATTATGAAAACTGGTTAAATAAGGTGATCTAAAGAGTTTAGTAAGTTTATCTGTCTTAAATATACTAATAAAGTAGTCTAAATAGGTTAAAACTCTAAAATGAACAGTTTAGAGCTTCTTGAAAGTTAAAAAATATTAGAAATTAACAGTGAAAACTGGTTAAATAAGCTGATCTAAAGACTTTGGTAAGTTTATCTGTCTTAAATATAGTAATAAAGTAGTCTAAATAGGTTAAAACTCTAAAATAAAGAGTTTAGAGCTTTTTGAAAGTTAAAAAAGATTAGAAATTAACTGTGAAAACTGGTTAAATAAGCTGATCTAAAGAGTTTAGTAAGTTTATCAGTATTAAATATAGTAATAAGGTAGTCTAAATAGGTTAAAACTCTAAAATAAAGAGTTTAGAGCTTTTTTAAAGTTAAAAAAGTTTAGAAATTAACTGTGAAAACTGGTTAAATAAGCTGATCTAAAGACTTTGGTAAGTTTATCTGTCTTAAATATAGTAATAAAGTAGTCTAAATAGGTGCAAACTCTAAAATAAAGAGTTTAGAGCTTTTTGAAAGTTAAAAAAGATTAGAAATTAACTGTGAAAACTGGTTAAATAAGCTGATCTAAAGAGTTTAGTAAGTTTATCAGTATTAAATATAGTAATAAAGTAGTCTAAATAGGTTAAAACTCTAAAATAAAGAGTTTAGAGCTTTTTGAAAGTTAAAAAAGATTAGAAATTAACTGTGAAAATTGGTTAAATAAGCTGATCTAAAGAGTTTAGTAAGTTTATCTGTCTTAAATATAGTAATAAAGTAGTCTAAATAGGTTTAAATTCTAAAATAAAGAGTTTAAAGCTTTTAAAAGTTAAAAAAGATTAAAAATTAACTGTGAAAACTGGTTAAAAAGCTGATCTATAGAGTTTAGTTAGTTTATCAGCCTTAAATATACTAATAAAGTAGTCTAAATAGGTTAAAACTCTAAAGTATAGGGTTTAGAGCTTTTTGAAAGTTAAAAAAGATTAGAAATTAACTGTGAAAACTGGTTAAATAAGCTGATCTAAAGAGTTTAGTAAGTTTATCTATCTTAAATATACTAATAAAGTAGTATAAATAGGTTAAAAGTCTAAAATAAAGAGTTTAGAGCTTTTTGAAAGTTAAAAAAGATTAGAAATTAACTTTGAAAACTGGTTAAATAAGCTGATCTAAAGAGTTTAGTAAGTTTATCTATCTTATATATACTAATAAAGTAGTCTAAATAGGTTAAAACTCTAAAATAAAGAGTTTAGAGCTTTTTGAAAGTTAAAAAAGATTAGAAATTAACTGTGAAAAATAGTTAAATAAGCTGATCTAAAGAGTTTAGTAAGTTTATCTGTCTTATATATACTAATAAAGTAGTCTAAATAGGTTAAAACTCTAAAATAAAGAGTTTAGAGCTTTTTGAAAGTTAAAAAAGATTAGAAATTAATTATGAAAACTGGTTAAATAAGATGATCTAAAGAGTTTAGTAAGTTTATCTGTCTTAAATATACTAATAAAGTAGTCTAAATAGGTTAAAACTCTAAAATGAACAGTTTAGAGCTTCTTGAAAGTTAAAAATATTAGAAATTAACAGTGAAAACTGGTTAAATAAGATGATCTAAAGACTTTGGTAAGTTCATCGGTCTTAAATATAGTAATAAAGTAGTCTAAATAGGTTAAAACTCTAAAATAAAGAGTTTAGAGCTTTTTGAAAGTTAAAAAAGATTAGAAATTAACTGTGAAAACTGGTTAAATAAGCTGATCTAAAGAGTTTAGTAAGTTTATCAGTATTAAATATAGTAATAAAGTAGTCTAAATAGGTTAAAACTCTAAAATAAAGAGTTTAGAGCTTTTTTAAAGTTAAAAAAGTTTAGAAATTAACTGTGAAAACTGGTTAAATAAGCTGATCTAAAGAGTTTAGTTAGTTTATCTATCTTAAATATACTAATAAAGTAGTCTAAATAGGTTTAAACTCTAAAATAAAGGTTTAGAACTTTTTGAAATTTAAAAAAGATTAGAAATTAACTGTGAAAACTGGTTAAATAAGCTGATCTAAAGAGTTTAGTAAGTTTATCTGTCTTAAATATACTAATAAAGTAGTCTAAATAGGTTAAAACTCTAAAATAAAGAGTTTAGAGCTTTTTGAAAGTTAAAAAAGATTAGAAATTAACTGTGAAAACTGGTTAAATAAGCTGATCTAAAGAGTTTAGTAAGTTTATTAGTATTAAATATAGTAATAAGGTAGTCTAAATAGGTTAAAACTCTAAAATAAAGAGTTTAGAGCTTTTTTAAAGTTAAAAAAGTTTAGAAATTAACTGTGAAAACTGGTTAAATAAGCTGATCTAAAGACTTTGGTAAGTTTATCTGTCTTAAATATAGTAATAAAGTAGTCTAAATAGGTTAAAACTCTAAAATAAAGGGTTTAGAGCTTTTTAAAAGTTAAGAAAGATTAGAAATTAACTGTGAAAACTGGTTAAATAAGCTGATCTAAAGAGTTTAGTAAGTTTATCAGTATTAAATATAGTAATAAAGTAGTCTAAATAGGTTAAAACTCTAAAATAAAGAGTTTAGAGCTTTTTTAAAGTTAAAAAAGTTTAGAAATTAACTGTGAAAACTGGTTAAATAAGCTGATCTAAAGACTTTGGTAAGTTTATCTGTCTTAAATATAGTAATAAAGTAGTCTAAATAGGTTAAAACTCTAAAATAAAGAGTTTAGAGCTTTTTGAAAGTTAAGAAAGATTAGAAATTAACTGTGAAAACTGGTTAAATAAGCTGATCTAAAGAGTTTAGTAAGTTTATCAGTATTAAATATAGTAATAAAGTAGTCTAAATAGGTTAAAACTCTAAAATAAAGAGTTTAGAGCTTTTTTAAAGTTAAAAAAGTTTATAAATTAACTGTGAAAACTGGTTAAATAAGCTGATCTAAAGATTTTAGTTAGTTTATCTGTCTTAAATATACTAATAAAGTAGTCTAAATAGGTTTAAACTCTAAAATAAAGGGTTTAGAGCTTTTTGAAAGTTAAAAAAGATTAGAAATTAATGTGAAAACTGGTTAAATAAGCTGATCTAAAGAGTTTAGTAAGTTTATCTGTCTTAAATATACTAATAAAGTAGTATAAATAGGTTAAAAGTCTAAAATAAAGAGTTTAGAGCTTTTTGAAAGTTAAAAAAGATTAGAAATTAACTGTGAAAACTGGTTAAATAAGCTGATCTAAAGAGTTTAGTAAGTTTATCTATCTTATATATACTAATAAAGTAGTGTAAATAGGTTAAAACTCTAAAATAAAGATTTTAGAGCTTTTTGAAAGTTAAAAAAGATTAGAAATTAACTGTGAAAAATAGTTAAATAAGCTGATCTAAAGAGTTTAGTAAGTTTATCTGTCTTATATATACTAATAAAGTAGTCTAAATAGGTTAAAACTCTAAAATAAAGAGTTTAGAGCTTTTTGAAAGTTAAAAAAGTTTAGAAATTAACTGTGAAAACTGGTTAAATAAGCTGATCTAAAGAGTTTAGTAAGTTTATCAGTATTAAATATAGTAAGAAAGTAGTCTAAATAGGTTAAAACTCTAAAATAAAGGGTATAGACCTTTTTGAATTTTAAAAAATATTAGAAATTAACTGTGAAAACTGGTTAAGTAAACTGATCTAAAGAGTTTAGTAAGTTTATCTGTCTTAAATATACTAATAAAGTAGTCTAAATAGGTTAAAACTCTAAAAGAAAGAGTTTAGAGCTTTTTGAAAGTTAAAAAATATTAGAAATTAACTGTGAAAACTGGTTAAAACAGCTGATCTAAAGAGTTTAGTAAGTTCATCTATCTTAAATATGTTAATAAAGTAGTCTAAATAGGTTAAAACTCTAAAATAAAGAGTTTAGAGCTTTTTGAAAGTTAAAAAAGATTAGAAATTAATTATGAAAACTGGTTAAATAAGGTGATCTAAAGAGTTTAGTAAGTTTATCTGTCTTAAATATACTAATAAAGTAGTCTAAATAGGTTAAAACTCTAAAATGAACAGTTTAGAGCTTTTTGAAAGTTAAAAAATATTAGAAATTAACAGTAAAAACTGGTTAAATAAGCTGATCTAAAGACTTTGGTAAGTTTATCTGTCTTAAATATAGTAATAAAGTAGTCTAAATAGGTTAAAACTCTAAAATAAAGAGTTTAGAGCTTTTTGAAAGTTAAAAAAGATTAGAAATTAACTGTGAAAACTGGTTAAATAAGCTGATCTAAAGAGTTTAGTAAGTTTATCAGTATTAAATATAGTAATAAGGTAGTCTAAATAGGTTAAAACTCTAAAATAAAGAGTTTAGAGCTTTTTGAAAGTTAAAAAAGTTTAGAAATTAACTGTGAAAACTGGTTAAATAAGCTGATCTAAAGACTTTGGTAAGTTTATCTGTCTTAAATATAGTAATAAAGTAGTCTAAATAGGTGAAAACTCTATAATAAAGAGTTTAGAGCTTTTTGAAAGTTAAAAAAGATTAGAAATTAACTGTGAAAACTGGTTAAATAAGCTGATCTAAAGAGTTTAGTAAGTTTATCAGTATTAAATATAGTAATAAAGTAGTCTAAATAGGTTAAAACTCTAAAATAAAGAGTTTAGAGCTTTTTGAAAGTTAAAAAAGATTAGAAATTAACTGTGAAAATTGGTTAAATAAGCTGATCTAAAGAGTTTAGTAAGTTTACCTGTCTTAAATATAGTAATAAAGTAGTCTAAATAGGTTTAAATTCTAAAATAAAGAGTTTAAAGCTTTTAAAAGTTAAAAAAGATTAAAAATTAACTGTGAAAACTGGTTAAAAAGCTGATCTATAGAGTTTAGTTAGTTTATCAGCCTTAAATATACTAATAAAGTAGTCTAAATAGGTTAAAACTCTAAAATAAAGGGTTTAGAGCTTTTTGAAAGTTAAAAAAGATTAGAAATTAACTGTGAAAACTGGTTAAATAAGCTGATCTAAAGAGTTTAGTAAGTTTATCTATCTTAAATATACTAATAAAGTAGTATAAATAGGTTAAAAGTCTAAAATAAAGAGTTTAGAGCTTTTTGAAAGTTAAAAAAGATTAGAAATTAACTTTGAAAACTGGTTAAATAAGCTGATCTAAAGAGTTTAGTAAGTTTATCTATCTTATATATACTAATAAAGTAGTCTAAATAGGTTAAAACTCTAAAATAAAGAGTTTAGAGCTTTTTGAAAGTTAAAAAAGATTAGAAATTAACTGTGAAAAATAGTTAAATAAGCTGATCTAAAGAGTTTAGTAAGTTTATCTGTCTTATATATACTAATAAAGTAGTCTAAATAGGTTAAAACTCTAAAATAAAGAGTTTAGAGCTTTTTGAAAGTTAAAAAAGATTAGAAATTAATTATGAAAACTGGTTAAATAAGATGATCTAAAGAGTTTAGTAAGTTTATCTGTCTTAAATATACTAATAAAGTAGTCTAAATAGGTTAAAACTCTAAAATGAACAGTTTAGAGCTTCTTGAAAGTTAAAAATATTAGAAATTAACAGTGAAAACTGGTTAAATAAGATGATCTAAAGACTTTGGTAAGTTTATCGGTCTTAAATATAGTAATAAAGTAGTCTAAATAGGTTAAAACTCTAAAATAAAGAGTTTAGAGCTTTTTGAAAGTTAAAAAAGATTAGAAATTAACTGTGAAAACTGGTTAAATAAGCTGATCTAAAGAGTTTAGTAAGTTTATCAGTATTAAATATAGTAATAAAGTAGTCTAAATAGGTTAAAACTCTAAAATAAAGAGTTTAGAGCTTTTTTAAAGTTAAAAAAGTTTAGAAATTAACTGTGAAAACTGGTTAAATAAGCTGATCTAAAGAGTTTAGTTAGTTTATCTATCTTAAATATACTAATAAAGTAGTCTAAATAGGTTTAAACTCTAAAATAAAGGTTTAGAACTTTTTGAAATTTAAAAAAGATTAGAAATTAACTGTGAAAACTGGTTAAATAAGCTGATCTAAAGAGTTTAGTAAGTTTATCTGTCTTAAATATACTAATAAAGTAGTCTAAATAGGTTAAAACTCTAAAATAAAGAGTTTAGAGCTTTTTGAAAGTTAAAAAAGATTAGAAATTAACTGTGAAAACTGGTTAAATAAGCTGATCTAAAGAGTTTAGTAAGTTTATTAGTATTAAATATAGTAATAAGGTAGTCTAAATAGGTTAAAACTCTAAAATAAAGAGTTTAGAGCTTTTTTAAAGTTAAAAAAGTTTAGAAATTAACTGTGAAAACTGGTTAAATAAGCTGATCTAAAGACTTTGGTAAGTTTATCTGTCTTAAATATAGTAATAAAGTAGTCTAAATAGGTTAAAACTCTAAAATAAAGGGTTTAGAGCTTTTTAAAAGTTAAGAAAGATTAGAAATTAACTGTGAAAACTGGTTAAATAAGCTGATCTAAAGAGTTTAGTAAGTTTATCAGTATTAAATATAGTAATAAAGTAGTCTAAATAGGTTAAAACTCTAAAATAAAGAGTTTAGAGCTTTTTTAAAGTTAAAAAAGTTTAGAAATTAACTGTGAAAACTGGTTAAATAAGCTGATCTAAAGACTTTGGTAAGTTTATCTGTCTTAAATATAGTAATAAAGTAGTCTAAATAGGTTAAAACTCTAAAATAGAGAGTTTAGAGCTTTTTGAAAGTTAAGAAAGATTAGAAATTAACTGTGAAAACTGGTTAAATAAGCTGATCTAAAGAGTTCAGTAAGTTTATCAGTATTAAATATAGTAATAAAGTAGTCTAAATAGGTTAAAACTCTAAAATAAAGAGTTTAGAGCTTTTTTAAAGTTAAAAAAGTTTATAAATTAACTGTGAAAACTGGTTAAATAAGCTGATCTAAAGATTTTAGTTAGTTTATCTGTCTTAAATATACTAATAAAGTAGTCTAAATAGGTTTAAACTCTAAAATAAAGGGTTTAGAGCTTTTTGAAAGTTAAAAAAGATTAGAAATTAATGTGAAAACTGGTTAAATAAGCTGATCTAAAGAGTTTAGTAAGTTTATCTGTCTTAAATATACTAATAAAGTAGTATAAATAGGTTAAAAGTCTAAAATAAAGAGTTTAGAGCTTTTTGAAAGTTAAAAAAGATTAGAAATTAACTATGAAAACTGGTTAAATAAGCTGATCTAAAGAGTTTAGTAAGTTTATCTATCTTATATATACTAATAAAGTAGTCTAAATAGGTTAAAACTCTAAAATAAAGATTTTAGAGCTTTTTGAAAGTTAAAAAAGATTAGAAATTAACTGTGAAAAATAGTTAAATAAGCTGATCTAAAGAGTTTAGTAAGTTTATCTGTCTTATATATACTAATAAAGTAGTTTAAATAGGTTAAAACTCTAAAATAAAGGGTATAGACCTTTTTGAAAGTTAAAAAAGTTTAGAAATTAACTGTGAAAACTGGTTAAATAAGCTGATCTAAAGAGTTTAGTAAGTTTATCAGTATTAAATATAGTAAGAAAGTAGTCTAAATAGGTTAAAACTCTAAAATAAAGGGTATAGACCTTTTTGAAAGTTAAAAAATATTAGAAATTAACTGTGAAAACTGGTTAAAACAGCTGATCTAAAGAGTTTAGTAAGTTCATCTATCTTAAATATGCTAATAAAGTAGTCTAAATAGGTTAAAACTCTAAAATAAAGAGTTTAGAGCTTTTTGAAAGTTAAAAAAGATTAGAAATTAATTATGAAAACTGGTTAAATAAGCTGATCTAAAGAGTTTAGTAAGTTTATCTGTCTTAAATATACTAATAAAGTAGTCTAAATAGGTTAAAACTCTAAAATGAACAGTTTAGAGCTTCTTGAAAGTTAAAAAATATTAGAAATTAACAGTAAAAACTGGTTAAATAAGCTGATCTAAAGACTTTGGTAAGTTTATCTGTCTTAAATATAGTAATAAAGTAGTCTAAATAGGTTAAAACTCTAAAATAAAGAGTTTAGAGCTTTTTGAAAGTTAAAAAAGATTAGAAATTAACTGTGAAAACTGGTTAAATAAGCTGATCTAAAGAGTTTAGTAAGTTTATCAGTATTAAATATAGTAATAAGGTAGTCTAAATAGGTTAAAACTCTAAAATAAAGAGTTTAGAGCTTTTTGAAAGTTAAAAAAGTTTAGAAATTAACTGTGAAAACTGGTTAAATAAGCTGATCTAAAGACTTTGGTAAGTTTATCTGTCTTAAATATAGTAATAAAGTAGTCTAAATAGGTGAAAACTCTAAAATAAAGAGTTTAGAGCTTTTTGAAAGTTAAAAAAGATTAGAAATTAACTGTGAAAACTGGTTAAATAAGCTGATCT